>CM071844.1:39475046-40800104 GCA_036507285.1 Trichosanthes cucumerina | reverse complement strand
CCTAAATACAATAAACTAACATCCAAGGCTGCAAAATATCTCTTGAACTGAATGTAGTGTACATATAAAGGATCTCAGTTCGAGATACAGCCTAAAGGGTCTATAGTAAGGGGATAAGGTTTGGGTACCTTACCCTGGTAATACTATGGATATGGCCCACTTTGTATATTATACAAACACTGTAATCCTAACGTGTTTGTGTAGATGACATGTGAGTGGGGATATCCTATGTAATGAGATTACATAAGACCGGACCGCGAAATAGTAACCACTAGATGTAACTCCGTTGACTAGTTAGGTTTCTATTTAACTAGGATGACATAGGCAACTTGATCTCAATCCTGAGCATGTTACGAACTCCTGTTTGCGAGGGATTGGCCTTTGACTAGTATGGGTCAGAGTGGCCAGATTCGCCGACTCAATATGCCTACCTTCTTGGGGACAAGACCGAGTGAGCGACGGGGACTTAACTTAGCAAGATGGAATTCACTCCTTCCTGCCTACTAGAGTAAGTAGATGAATGTTCCCTTAAGTGGTGTCTCAGGGACTTGAACAAAGGGCAAACCCTCTCATTGGCCCGAGAGGGACTTCTGTTTGTTGGTAGGACCACAAACAAATTGTTCATTAGAGGAGAAATGGTACTTAAGGTACAAGATGTAACCCAGTGGTAAAACGATAATTTGACCTAGCTTGTGTTACGAACATTCGTGAAGGATTGACATGCTGTTATTGGTCAATATCTGTGGAAACAGAAATATATTTGCAGTGAGAAGAGTGCAACTGCGGGACTTTAGGGGAGTGTTCCTGGAGTTAACGAACGTTGATTAGGAGGTTAATGAGATTAATAGAATAATTTCTTATCGTTGTAGCTTCTGATCTGTAGGTCCATTAGGTCCACCTTCCAGCTCGTAAAGGGTTCTTAGTTCGTATGAATTTGAAATGTTCAAACCCATTAGGGAATAAATTTAATGTATATAGATACGTTATAATATAAAGTTTTGGAACTTTATATTATAAATTTAATGTATATAGATACGTTATAATATAAAGTTTTGGAACTCTATATTATAAATTTAATGTGAATATAGTTCATATTAAATTATATGAGAGAATCAAATATTTAAAAGAGTTCAAATATTAAATGTGAATGAGATTAATATTTAAAAACTATAGGTTAAAATTTAATGTGCATGTGATCTTCATTAAAACTATAGACTAGAGGGAAAATGATTAAATATGATTTAATCATATTTAATTTGATTTTAATTAAATTAGATTTAGTTGAAATATTAATATATATAATTAAATAATATTTTATTATTTATATATTAATTAATTAATAATTAATAATTAAATCGTTTAATTATTATATTATAATTAATGGGAACGTGCCACCTGACACCCCAAAAAACTACACGAGATTTTATTATTCCTTCCAACGATGATCACGAACTCTTCGTACTTCCTCGATCTCAACGATCTTGAACTCTTCTCACGAACGTAAACCGAACGCCACCACTTGGCTTCTCGGTTGTTCTTCTTTTGGAAAAAGGAAGATGGTGGGATCTCGTGTTTTTGTTTTTGGAAGGAGAAAACTTGAGAGAGAATTGTGAGAGAGTGATCTCTTCTTTTTGGTGAGATTTTCCAAAAAAAGAGAGAATCATTTTCTTCCCCTTCTTGCAAAGGGGTTTAAATAATGGTGATAGGTGGAGTTGAAATCTCCACCTATTTACCATTTTACCACAACTATAGGTTATGCAAATCATATTTGCATAACATATATTATATGATATCTCATATCTTATTTTACAAATCACATTTGCAATTTTGTGGATTTATTAAATTGAATCACATCCAATTTAATATCTCTCAATTTAATTTCTCCTAATTAGCCCTAATTCAACAATTAGGCTAACCTATAGTTTATTATAAATCTCATTCACATTAAACTATATATTATATCATTCATATCTCATATAAATGACATAAATGCCCTTTAGTGAAATTGAACACTTCAATTCACACCGAAACATTAAACCTTCTTTTAACCCAGTTTGAGCCAACCGAGGGACCTAATGGACTTACAGTGACGGGCTCCAATTATCCGAGATTAACCTATCAAACTCTTTGACCTGGTTAACCAACCTTCATTAGCTACGACAACACTCCACTAAAGCCCGCAGTTGCACTTCCGTCAGTGAAGATATTACGTGTCCATTGATATAACCAATGCCCATGAGTCGGTTGCTCGTAGACACTGCTGGGTCAAATTACTGTTTTACCCCCTTGTCTATCTCTTACTCCTTAAGTCCCCACTGCTCCTCTAATGAACAACAAGGTTGTGATGGTCCAACCATACACAACAATCCTCTCGGGCCAGTGACAGGGTGGGTGCCCGTTAACGAATGTTGGTTAACGGGACCAAAGAGTTTGATTAGTTAATCTCGTATCATCTGAGCTCATGATCTGTAGGTCCATTAGGTCCCTCAGTTTGCTCAACATGGAATTGTATGAGGGTTTAAAGTTTTGGAATGAATTTAAAGTGTTCAAATTCAATTTAGGGAATTATGTCAATTATATATGATATAATTGAAATAATATATAGTTCAATGTGAATATGATTCATGATGAACCTAATTATCACATAATTATGGAATTAAGACATAATTTGAGAAATTAATTTGGGAGACATGAAATTGAATTTGATTCAATTTAAGTTTCCAAATTATGCAAATACGATTTACATAATAAGGTATTTGATACCTTATATTATGCAATTATGCAAATTAATTTTGCATAATGCATAATCAGTGGAAATAGTGGCATAATGAGTGGAGAATTTATCTCCACCCACATTGCCTATATACGCATCTTTTTGGATGCATTTTGAAACACATGATCATTTTGGTAGTTTTGCAACTTGGCAAACACAAATTGCTCTCTCAAATTCTCTCCACTCTTCCTAATCTCCAAAAAGAGATCCCACCTCTCTCCCTCTCCAAGAGAACAACTAAGAAGGCTAGTTGGAGGTGTTCGAACGTTGAGCACGTAGAGAACAGAGAAATCGTTGACGACGAAAGGATTATGCGAAGAGTTCGGTCTTCAAAGGTAATCTCTTATCATTTATGCTTTCATGCTTATCGTTAGAAGTTTCTATTTTTTGAGTTATTTTTATGCAACATAATCCAGAACAACGATGATCATTCGCTTCCGCACGGGATTCGATCCCTTCGCAGCCCCATTAGTGGCGTTGCAAAGTCGTTCTTCAGCATTGTAACGCTGAAGGATGGCGTTTCAACGCCGTGGTTTCTATCGATAAGGAATCCAAAGGGCTATGGCATTGCAACATCGTTTTATGGCGTTGCAACGCCGCTAGGATGTTGGACGCGAGCACGAGGGGTCACGCCATTGCAATAACGTCCTCGGTGTTGCAACGTCGTGCCAGGCATAAGCAGTTTGATCGATTCACTGATGGTTCGGGCGGTTCGGTTCGTTTCTTGACGGGTTCGAGCAGTTCGACTCCGGTTCAAGATGTTTTAGATATAGAATTACTGTAATTTTATATTTTTTGAAAATTAAGGGCAAAAAATTCCGGTTTAATAGCTATTTATTCTTTATGAATGTCATTTAGATGTTTTCCCACTATAGGATAAGCATGTTCATGCATTTGATTTATATAAGTGTTATATGAGTATGATGAAAATGCATGAAATTTTTCATGAGTAATTTGTTATAAGTGTTATAATTAAATTATATGAAAAATGAAGAGCATGGATCATAAAATTACTTAGTATAATATAATGTGTTATATTATTTAAGTAATGTGCATGATTCAAATAGTTGAATGACATTATTTTTCCAATTTGAATGTGATTGTCGGAAATACACTATAGTTACATGTCGTAGGTTAATTATTAAAATTTATAAGAGTTATAAATTGGTTTTAGAAACCTTAACCTATAACTAAGAATTGCATGCAAACATAGGAACTTGGGTAGGATGGAATTAATTTTTAAATCGTTTAAAATGAATTATACCTAATTTTAATTTCTAATAGGATTAGAAACTAGTGTTACATAGTATTTTAAATATTTTAAAGTATAATAGGACTAAATAGGACTTAAGTTATAAGGGAACTCTACCGGTGATGTTCTGCTTAAGGTTGAGGGTACTTAATGTTGGGATTTATGTCCTAAACTCATGTATTTGTAATTGTTTAAGGAAATAAGTAAAAGTGTTATTTTTTCCTTAAACCTTGTATTCTCGCTATTACCAACATAAATCCAATAAACTAAGCTCCAGGGTCACATTTAGGAGATCTTGAATCGTGTGTAGTTGACACATAGCTAGGATCAAGTTCAAGTGGTTGACCCGAACGGTCTATAGCATATAGATTAGGTTGGGAACCTCATCTTGGTAACACTATGGATGCGACACACTTTGTATTTGATACAAACGAGGTGATCCAACTCAACCATGTAGTTGACATGCGGTGGAGGCATCCTGTGCGATGAGATTGTACAAGACCGGATCGAGAATTGATAGACCACTCTAGTAATGTTGTTGATAGATTAAGGCTAATAATATAATCATTACCATTAGTGACCCAACCTGAATCCTGAGCGAGTTACGAACTCCTGTCTGCGGGGGTCAATCCTTAGACTAGTTATGGGTGAGAGTGGTCACAACTACCGACTCAATATGCCTACCTTCTCAGAGATGAAACCTCATAGGGAGCTGGGGACTTAACTTCGCAAGAAGGAATTCACTTGTTCCCGGACTAGGGTAACTAGATAGGTTGTTCCCTTAAGAAATGAATCTAGGTCTTGAACAACGTGGCCTCTCCCTCTCGCTGACCCGAGAGGGACATTTTTTATGGTCTAACCATAAACTTGTTATTCATTAGAGGATCAGTGGTGCTTAAGGAGCAAAAAGTATTCACAGGGATAAAACGGTAAATTGACCCAACTGTGACTACGAACGACCTGTGAAGGGTTGACTCACGACCATTGGTCATATCAATGGACACAACTTGTCCTACAGTGAGGAGAGTGTAACTACGAGTCTTTAGTGGAGTGCCTTGTAGTTAACGAATGTTGATTGACGGGACCAAAGAGTTTGAAGTGTTCAAATTCAATTTAGTGAATTATATCAATTATATATGATATAATGGATATAGAATATAATTTAATGTGAATATGATTCATAATAAACTATACTGCTGCCTAATTATGGAATCAAGGCATAATTAGAGTAACTAATTTGAGAGATACGTAAATTGAATATGATTCAATTTTATTTCCCTTTTATGTAAATATTATTTACATAATAAGGTATTTGATAGCTTATATTATGCAATTATGCAAATTGATTTTGCATAATGCATAATTGGTGGAAAGTGACATAATGGGTGAAGAATTTATCTCCACCCACATTGCCTATATAAGCATCCATTTGGATGCAAATTAGGTAACGTAAGTCATTTGCCAAGTATTGCATTCTAAGAAAAATCCCTCTTCCAAAAAGGAGTACCACTTCTCTCCCTCTCCTAGAGAACAACCAAGAAGACTCATCGGAGGTAATCGATCGTTGAGGACGTGGAGATCGTAGACAGCGAGAGGATTACAAGAAGAATAGTGTCTTCAAAGGAATCCCTTATTCTATTATGCTTTCATAGTTAGTCTTAGCCTTAGTTTTCTATTTTTGGTAATTTCTATGTAAACATAATAAAGAACAAAGGCGATCAATTGCTTCCGCATCGGGATTCAATCCCTTCAATTGGTATCAGAGCCATTGTTGTTGTTGTTTATGTTAGAAATTCCTCAAAAACTAGGTGGCCATTGCATTGAATTTGATGAAATTGTTGTTGTTTGCAAAAATAGGTGTTTACACAATTGTGCATTTAGATTTACAATTTCATTGAATCGTTCAATGTAAGAGCCCGTTGTTTTGGGCAAATTATGTTGTAATCGAGTCTGTAAGTCCGTGTCGATCGTGACAAGGAGTTGTTGTGAATAAATGGAGTTGAAACGGACAAACATTGAAGGTCGTTGTGCTGGTGGCGAGCATGGCGTTGCAACGCTGTTCATCGGCGTTGCAAAAACACATTATTAGAATTTGGCCTGCTGTAGGGCAGCGTTGCAACGCCGCTCGACGTTGTGACGAAAGGAGGGCGTTGAGGAGTATCGCGTTGCAACATCGTTGCGTTAGTGGCTGATGCGCGCGCGAAGACTCCGCGGGAAGAGTGGCTAGTGGACGTGAATTTTGGCACATTTTTTTTATTAATTTCGTTTTTATTAATTTTATTAATTTTAATTAATATAATATATTATATTAATTTTAATTAATATTTAGGATGTCAAATTGTGGTCCGATTTTACTATTTTAATTATGCAATTGCTGTATATTTATTATATGCATAATGTATGCCATATAAATTAAAATCCCACCTTAGGTTAAGTATATTCATGCATCATTTTTACATGTTTAATTTATGTAAGGGTCATGCATTTTTTTCATGTGATGAATATGTTGTATGTGTTATTTAATTCATGTGATAAATGATCCATCACTATAACATAGAAATGCATGAAACCTAAGTTTAATTAACTAGTTTTAAAATTGTTTTAGAACCTGTTATTAATTAGACATAGGTTATCTAGTTCTAATAAGATTAGAATTAGGCAATCCAATATGACTTTTGAATGGTGACCGATTAGTAACTCTGTCTAAGGAAGGTTCTAGCTAGGCTGGAGTATTTAAACTGATGAAAACGGAACACCCTTACCTGGGAACTGACCTGGGAGTGAATTTGGTCCAAAGATTCATAGGTTATATTTCTCGTGAGGGACGTTTATTAAAATGTTAATAAACATAGACGTAAGTTTATATAAATGGTTTATAGACTTAGGAAATTTCAATGTAAATGTTATATTGGTAGACTTAGCTAAATTATAGCCGGATTTATATAGGTCATCCCGATAATTCCAAAGTACTTAGTGGGAGGAAATATGTGTATATGATACATTAAGGTGAATGGAGAAAGTGCTTATAGTGAGTCGGAGCGAGACTTGTGCAAACGATTCCCACGGTCTCTTCTATTGGTTTGAGCCGTGAGATTTCTATGATCTGCCTTCTAGTTTGCCCCTGACCAAAAAATCCCTTCGGATGGTCTGATCATAGGAGTCGGAACAAAGCGAACTCCCGAAAGGGATAGGGTTACCTTAGTTTATTTTTTAACGTAGTCCTCCTTTTGGCGGATTTTGTTGGATCGAAACTCTAGGATCTAATGTTAGAAGGTAACACTTATGGAATAGATTAAAAGTTAATGAATCCAGACCGAAAATGGTAGCTAGAACCTATGAGGAATAAGAGTTGTTCCAGTAATATGATATAGTCGAGACTGTCTCGTCCAAGAGGAGGAGTGATTCGACTACCCTTCGGTGGCGATCATTCTAAGCCTAATGGGTATCATTGCAAATTAATTGACCTAGGGATCATAGATTAATTTTGCTAAAACATGAATGGATTAAATTTCGGTTTATGCAAAAATGTAAGAGAGGTTTTTCTTATTTATCAGCAAAAATGTCAAGTTCGATTATTTCACCTTTCGCTTACGAAAAACTCATAGGAAACAATTACAAGACCTAGATAAACAACATTAACATGATATTGGTTGTGGACGAGCTGAAGTTCGTTCTAACTGAGGATTGTCCTCAGGTGCAAGGCTCGATTGCGACACAAAGTGTTCGTGGTGCATTCGATAGATGGACCAAGGCTAATGACAAGGCCAAGGTTTACATCTTAGCCAGTATAACTGATATATTTGTTAAGAACCATGAGAACATGGTCACCGCTAAGTAGAACATGACATCGTTGCAGGACATGTTTGGGCAATAGTCCTTTCTGGTTAGGCATGATGCTCTCAAGCACATTTTCAATGCTAAGATGAAGGACGGGGCGTCTGTCAGGAAACATGTTCTCGACATGATGATCCACTTCAATATGGTAGAGATGAAGGAAGCATCTATTGATGAGTCGAGTTAGGTCAGCTTCATACTGGAAACTCTACTAGATAGTTTCCTACCATTCCGTAGCAACACTATTATGATCAAGCTAAGCTACACCCTAACCACCCTACTCAACGAGCTACAAACCTTTCAGACTCTATTTAAAGTCAGGTGACATGAAGGTGAGGGAAATGTTGCCCAACGGTCTTTTCACAGGGGTTCGTCCACGGAGACCAAATGTGTAGCCTCGTCTTCTTCAGGCCCGAAAGGGAAGAAGAAGAATATGAAAAAGGTGGCAAAAGGGAAAATAAGCTGGTCGTGCTGCCGCCCAGAAGGGCAAGAAGGTCAAGGACGTTGCTGAAAAACGAAAATGTTTCTACTGCAACGTAGATGGGCACTAGAAGCGTAACTTATTGGGGTTTGTGCCCTAAAACTCGTAGTTTGTAAATACTATTCTAATTAATGTAATAAAGAGTTATTATTTTCAATAAAGAGTTATTATTCATTATTTACAATATTTCCCTGTTTATTAACCCTAAATCCAATAAACTAACATCCAAGGCTGTAAAATTTCTCTTGAACTTAATGTAGTATACATATAAAAGATCTCAGCTCGAGATACAGCCTAAAGGGTCTACAATAAGGGGATAAGGCTTGGGTACCTTACCCTGGTAATACTATCGATATGGCCCACTTTGTGTATGATACAAACACAGTGATCCTAGCGTGTTCGTGTAGACGACATGTGAGTGGGGATATCTTAGGGCATGAGATTGCATAAAACCGAACCACAAAATAGTAACCACTAGATGTAACTCCGTTGACTAGTTAGGTTTCACTAGGATGACCTAGGCAGCTTGTTCTCAATCCTAAGCAGGTTTCGAACTCCTGTTTGTGAGGGATTATCCTTTCACTAGTATGGGTCTCTTCTTTCAACTCACACTGTGAGACCCCTATGATCCACCTGCTAGTTTGGCATGGACTAGACAATCTGATAAGTAACTCTTGATGATTTTAAATCTAACAACCTTGTTAAAGAACAAGACCTTTAGATCTAAAACTCAAAAACCCCAAACCTAGATGATTTCATCCCAAGGAAGAAGATAGAAACGGATTTACCTTAATGATCAAGATCAAGAGTAGAGAAAACTTGTTTCTAAACTCAAGATTCGAATCACTCCACAAGTAGTTTGATCAACGCTACTTGAATGATCCTAGCATGCAAATCTAAACACAAGAAATGCAAAGAAACAAGCTCATGGCTTAAGTAGCAAAATATGCAACTTTTCATTCAAAACATGATTCCAAGTCTTTTTTTTACAATACATCTTAGATGGCTTTATATAGCCTTCCAATTGTAACCTAAAACTAAGCTAAAATGACATGTTTGAGAATGTAACTTCCCTAACATTAATGTCATAACTATCGACTACTAAAATGTAACCTAAAACATTGAAATAGAAACTTTAAAACTGAAATTACAAGTAAATGAAGTATAAATCCGAGAATTAATCTTCTAACAACAATTCTAGTCTTTGTAACCTCCCAAGGTGTAAATGAAGCTCCACTTGAAGTAACTTGAAGTGTTTAATTGATGCTTGACATGCATTAAATGAAGCTTGAGATGCACTTAAGTTCTTTCAATGCAACTTGAGTTCATCATAAATGAAGCCTTGATGCATTTAATGCAACTCCATTTTTAGCTCTTCTTTAGTCTTGACTAGCGTTGTAGGATTCATATCATCCTCCCCTTCTTCAAAAGGATTCGTCCTCGAATCAAAAGGGTCTCAGCGTCAAATGGACGAAAATCAAGCAAACATTATAAATGTAATTGACATCCTCCTCTCCTTGTAGAGCAATTTTGTAGTCATGGGACGTCATAGGTATATTGTGTCTTGAATTCCACTTAGGTTTCTTGTGAAATGAACAACGGTCCTTCCAAAAGTGTCTCCAAACCCAATCACCCGATTTTAACACCTATGCTTGCTGCCATGTACAAAATTAGAAGCAATTTTGAAGAGTTGTCTCCCAATAAATGCTTTGGCATTAACTTTTGAATCAAGATTCTCAATGAGTGCTTTGGCATGCTGCAAGAGCTCAAAAGAAAAACTAGAAAAACATGGTTTAAGCTCACCCGTTAGAAAACAAGTTTCTTTATACAAAAGATCAAAAATATTTTGTTTTGAAAACAAAATAGATTTAAACTCACAAGATCGTTCACACAAGCTCACTTTCTTGGCTTTTCTCTCTTTTTTCTCTATAGGCCATAGACTAATCTCATGCTTTTCTCTCTCGCACATTTTCTCACAAGATTCTTTTTCAAACAATTGACATGCTTTTGTCTCGACCTTTTTTGCCTTTTTCTCTAACTCACACACATCAACATGTACCTCATCAAGAGTAGGTGTTACAATAGTAGAAGTGTTACAAACAAATAAGTCTTTGCAATCTAATCTCCTAGTAAACTCACTAGCATGTGTTGACACTAAATTACAAAGCAAATCATTTTGAATTTTTCCACTTTCTACCTCAACATTAGACTTATTTTTTGAGAGGTAAACTAACCTTTTCCAAAGTTGAATGAACATTTAAATTTGGTTTAGGTTTAGTGTACCTTGTAGACTTCCTTTGAGACGTTTTTCAATCTTTATGGCTATGTGCACCATCCTCTCCAAATCCTCATAAGGTTGAAGATCAAGCTGAATTGCAATCTCCTTGTTAAGTCCTCTAAAGAATCGAGCCATTGTAACCGTCTCATCCTCATAAATTTCGAGATCTTCAAGCAACGTTTGCATCTCCATGTAGTAAGCCTCCACACTTTTGCTCCCTTGTCTCAAAGTTCGCAAGTTATGGAAAAACATAGGAACAAAGTGCTCCCGCATTATTTGCTTAAGAACATTCCATGATTCAATTAGACGGTTAAGGTTCCTCCTACTCAAAAACAATCTATCCCACCAAGTAATGGCATAATCTCTAAGATGAGAAACGATGAGTTTTACCTTTTTCTCCTCATTCAAAGTGCAACAATGAAAGACATGCTCAACTTGCCTTTCCCATTGAATGTACTCCATCGGATTTGTACTTCCATAGAATTTAGGAAATTTCAGCTTCATGTCTTTTTTTTGGTTTGTTTCTGCAAAATTAAAAACAAAGTAACACAAAAATGGACCTCACAAGCACTCCCTCACGTGTTTTCACTCGTTAAGGTATAGTCACTAGTGTTTACACTCAAAACAGAAAAACACTCTCAACAAACTCACAATTTCACTCGCATGAGCCAATAAGCAAAGTTTGCAATCGAGCGATAGACAACACACTAAGAAAATAAAATAGCATAAATATGGAGCAAAACGAATATCGAATAAGAAACAAGTTATGAAAGAAAGAAAATGACAGAATTGAAACAAAAAAATGGAAGGATAAGATATGGAATGGGACAAAGGGTATAGGAGTTACAATATTAAACACCAACAACTAATGCAATATTCCAACAAATAACTTTTTCAAATTGAAAGATCTAGTCAATGTATAATTGAAAGGAGTTACAATATGATTTTATAACATGAAAAACAGATTGGAGTTACACACGACATAATCAATGTATTTATAAGCAAGACTGAAACTTTTAATGTGTAATTGGCATGCATTTATTGCAAATGACAATTTGTAACATATGTGGGGAAATCAAACAACAACATTCAGATCTAACATTGAAATATTAGATCTAAGCTCAAGATATGAAAGATATAAACAAAGAACACCATAGAACATCAAGAATCAAAGAAAACTTATGCTCTCGGTTTTCTCGGTTTTCCAGAACAGATTATCAAAATCAAGCATTTTCACCCTTAAGCAAGTTGAATTCGAAGAACTTATGAAAGATAAAGTTCAAGCTAAGACAGAGATCTATAACTTTGCAGAAGACAAAAATAGAAAAAAAATGACGCAAATGACACTTTTCTGAGTTTTATGCGAATAGACAGAATCTGACGAGATGAACAAAATGAATAAAATTCAGAATAAAAATGAAGAAAAGAATAGACAAAATGGAAACATATATCCGATCTAGAACCTAAAGCTCTGATACCAAATGATAAGTAATTACAGATGATCTTAAATCTAACAACCTTGTTAAAGAACAAGACCTTTAGATCTAAAACTCAAAAACCCCAAACCTAGATGATTTCATCCCAAGGAAGAAGATAGAAACGGATTTACCTTAATGATCAAGATCAAGAGTAGAGAAAACTTGTTTCTAAACTCAAGATTCGAATCACTCCACAAGTAGTTTGATCAACGCTACTTGAATGATCCTAGCATGCAAATCTAAACACAAGAAATGCAAAGAAACAAGCTCATGGCTTAAGTAGCAAAATATGCAACTTTTCATTCAAAACATGATTCCAAGTCTTTTTTTTACAATACATCTTAGATGGCTTTATATAGCCTTCCAATTGTAGCCTAAAACTAAGCTAAATGACATGTTTGAGAATGTAACTTCCCTAACTTTAATGTCATAACTATCCACTACTCAAATGTAACCTAAAACATTGAAATAGAAACTTTAAAACTGAAATTACAAGTAAATGAAGTATAAATCCGAGAATTAATCTTCTAACAACAATTCTAGTCTTTGTAACCTCCCAAGGTGTAAATGAAGCTCCACTTGAAGTAACTTGAAGTGTTTAATTGATGCTTGACATGCATTAAATGAAGCTTGAGATGCACTTAAGTTCTTTCAATGCAACTTGAGTTCATCATAAATGAAGCCTTGATGCATTTAATGCAACTCCATTTTTATCTCTTCTTTAGTCTTGACTAGCGTTGAAGGATTCATATCACAATCCCTTCGAAGGGCCTTGATCATGGGAGTCGGAACACTTTAAATTCCCGAAAGGGATACGGTTTCCTTGTTGGTTTTCCTTCGTGGTTCACCCTTCGGTGGCTATTGTTTGGACGGATACTTGGAAACTTAAAGATTGAGGGTGACACTCACGGGATTCGTTAAGTGTTAATGAATTCGACAAATAATGGTAACTGGACGCCTAATGGAATAAAAGTTATTCTCGGATTAGGGTCTAGTCGAGAAAGTCTCGTCCTAGAGGAGGAGTGTTTCTGTTCACCCTTCGATGGCAGTCATTCTAAACCTTTAGGATATCATTGCAAATTTTAAATGACCTGGGGATCATAGGATTAAATTTCGCTAAAACTTGATTGGTTTTCAAAAGTTTATGCGAGACTGACACAAAATTATTTTTCAATCTTTTCAGCTAAAATGTCTAGCTCAATAATCGTTTTACTCGCTTCCGACAAATTAGTGGGAGATAACTTCCAAACATAGAAGAAAAACATAAACACGATTCTAGTAACTGACGATCTGAAGTTCGTGCTTACTGAGGAGTGTTCTCACTTGTCGACCTCGACTGCATCACGAAGTATTCGTGATGCATACGATTGATGGATCAGGGCCAATGAAAAGGCCAAGGTCTATATAATTGCCAGCTTATCTGAAGTCTTGGCAAAGAAGCATGAGTTGATGGCCACCGCTAAGGAGATCATGGAGTCGTTGCAAGACATGTTTGGACAACACTCCTTTCAAGTCAGGCACGACTCGCTCCAACACGTCTTCAACGCACGGATGAAAGAAGGAACGCCTTTCCGTGAACATGTTTTGGACATGATGACCCACTTTAATCTAGCGGAGATGAACAGGGCTTCGATCGACGAGTCGAGGCAGGTTAACTTTATTTTGGAGACTCTTCCGAAGAGTTTCCTTCAGTTTCGTAGCAATGTTGTTATGAACAAAATTAGCTACACTCTAACTACCCTCCTTAATGAGCTACAGAACTTCTTGTCCTTGATGAAGATCAGGACACCGGAAGCTGAGGCAAATGTTGCCTATAGATCATATCACAGGAGTTCGACCTCAGGGACCAAATTTGTTGCTCCTTCTCGCCCGAAAGGGAAGAAGAAAATGGAGAAGGGTAAAGCTGACCGAGCTGCCTGCCAAACCAAGAAGGTCAAGGAAGTTGCAGAAAAAGGAAAGTGTTTCTACTGCAATGAGGATGGTCACTGGAAGAGAAACTGTCCCAAGTTCCTTGCCGAGAGAAAGAATCAAAGTAAATGCGATTTACTTGTAACTGAAACTTGTTTAGTGGAGAGTAGTGACTCTGCCTGGATATTGGATTCGGGCACTGTTGGGATTTATGCCCTAAACTTGTGTAATTTTGATCAAATAAATAAAGAGTTATTTGTTTTGATAGAATTATATTCTTGCTTTATAAATGCAATAAACTAAGCTCCAAGGTTATAATATATCTTGAACATCAGTGTAGTGGACACTATTTGGATTGTGTTCAAGAGTATAACCTAAATAGTCTATGGTATAAGAAACCTTATTCTGGTAACACCATGGATGAAACCCACTTTGTAATTAGTACAAATGAGGTAATCGAACTCATTCATGTGGTTGAATGCGAGTGGGGGCATCCTGTATGAAGAGTTCGTACAAGACCGGACTATAAATTATTAGTCTAACCAGTATAACACCGTTAACAGGATAAGACTTATAATTTATAGATGGTCATTATTGACTCGACCTGAATCCTGAGTAAGTTAAGAACTCCTGCTTATAGGGGTTTGTCCTTAGACTAGTATGAGTGAATGTCGCCTGTAGCCGACTCAATAAGCCTATCTTCTCAGGGACAGAACTTCGTAGGTAGCTGGAGACTTAACTATACAAGATGGAATTCACTCATTCCTACACTTAGGAATTAGATAGATTGTTCCCTTAAGAACTGACTCCAGGTCTTGAACAACGGGGCCCCGCCCTCTTAAAGGGTATGAGTCTATGGTAGAACCTTAGACTTGTTGTTCATTAGAGGATCAGTGGTGCTTAAGGAACAAAGAGGTAATCACAGGGGTAAAACGGTAATTTGACCCAGCTGTGATTACGAACAACCTGTGAATGATCGACTCATGGGTAATGATTATATCAATGGACAAAATATAATATACATTGAGGAGAGTGCAACTACAAGTCAATAGTGGAGTGACTTGTAGTAAATGAATATTGATTAACTGGATCAAAGAGTTTGATCAGTTAATCTCACATCATTGGAGCTCATAAACTATAGGTCCATTAGGTCCCTCCGTTGGCTCAACATGGTAATATTGAGGATATAAAATTAGGAATGAAATTGAAGTGTTCAATTTCATATATAAGGTGTTATATCAATTATATGTGATATAATTGATATAATATATGGTTTTAATGTGAATTAGATTCATATATAAACTATATATTAATGAGAAAATGAAGGAGGGTAGGATGGTAATTTCCATCCTATTTCCCTATAAATAGTTGCATGAGATGCAATTGTAAGAGGAAGCAAAATCTTGGAAAATCCTAGATTATCAAGTGACTTTGTCTTGTTGGAAATGTTCCACAAAACAAAACACAACCTCTCTCACAATCATCTCACCTCATCCTAAAGGAACCCACCTTCCTCCCTCACCTAGAGAACAACGAAGAAGATCTGGCGGTAGTGTCCGTGATCGTTCGGGTTCGAGTTGCGTTCGAGTTGCTGAGATCGTGATAGTGAGAGAAGGAGCACTTGAAGAAAGAGTTTTTCGAAGGTATAATTTCTTGTTGTCGATATTGTAATAGCATGTTTAATTTAAATCTAGTTCTTGTTTATGATATCCATGTAACAAAATTAAGAACATGCGATTTACAATCGCTTCCACTGCGGGATTCGATCCCTTCAGGCACCACTAACCACGTTTGTTCTTCTTTTTAGGGAATTGATTCCTGGTAGCAGCTGCGAAAGGGTGAGGTGACTCTGCGGGTTTGATCCGGGGAGATAGTCTCTGCTGCAGCTATCGGCAAAGTGAAGCTTTTCTTTGGCAGGAATTACATTTTGTTAGACAATATGTACATAGTTCCAGGGTTTACTAGAAACCTCGTTTCTATTTCCTGTCTTCTTGAATATTCAATATCTGTAAATTTTTCTAGTAATAAAGCGTTTATTTCTAGAAATGGAAATTTTTTGTGTTCTGCTTCACTTGAGTCTAATTTGTATGTTTTGAAACCAAATTCAGTCAAAAGCATTTTGAATACTGAATTATTTAAAAATGCAGAAACGCTAATTAAAAGAGTTAGACTTTCTCCAAAAGAAAATGCTCATCTTTGGCATCTAAGGTTAGGCCACATTAATCTCAATCGGATTGAGAGACTAGTGAAGAGTGGACTTTTAAGTCAGTTGGAAGAAAACTCTTTACCAGTGTGTGAGTCATGCCTCGAAGGCAAAATGACCAAACGTCCTTTTAGTGGAAAAGGATATAGAGCCAAGGAGTCCCTTGAGCTTAAACATTCTGACCTCTGTGGTCTGATGAGTGTTAAAGCACGAGGTGGTGATGAATACTTCGTATCTTTCATTGATGATTATTTGAGCTATGGGTATCTTCACCTAATGCATAAAAAGTCTGAAACTCTTGAAAAGTTCAAGGAGTACAAGACTGAGGTTGAAAACCTGTTAGGTAAAACCATAAAAACACTTTGATCGGATCGAGGTGGAGAGTATATGGACACTAAATTCCAGGACTATATGATAGAACAAGGAATTACGTCCTAACTCTCAGCACCTGGTATGCCACAGCAGAATGGTGTATCAGAGAGGAGAAACAGAACCCTATTGGACATGGTTCGGTCAATGATGAGCTATGCTCGTCTCCCCGATTCTTTTTGGGGTTACGCAGTAGAGACTGCGATATATATTTTGAACAACGTTCCGTCGATAAGTGTTTGTGAAACACCTTTCGAATTCTGGAATGGTCATAAAGGTAGTTTACACAATTTCAGAATTTGGGGATGTCCGACCCACGTGTTGGTGTCAAACCCGAAGAAATTGGAACCCTGTTCAAAATTGTGCCTATTCATAGGTTACCCAAAAGAGACTAGGGGTGGTCTATTTTACGATCCTAAGGAAAATAGGGTGCTTGTGTCGACTAACATTAGATTCTAGGAATCCACTTCGAGGTCAACCTCCATTCTGAATGGAGAAGCTGTAGTATGGCGAAGCATCAAGCAGGGATGCATCGCTGATTCCACTATGGAAGCAGAGTATGTTGCGACTTGTGAAGCTGAAAAAGAAGTTGTTTGGCTTAGGAAGTCCATGACAGATTTAGAAGTTGTTCCAAATATGAACTTGTCGATCACACTGTTTTGCGATAACAGTGGCGCAGTAGCCAACTCCAGAGAGCCTCGGAGCCATAAGAGAGGCAAACACATTGAGCGGAAGTATCACCTAATACAGGAGATTGTGCACCGCGGCGACGTGATAGTCACGCAGATAGCGTCCGTGCACAACGTAGCTGATCCATTTACAAAGCCCCTCACGGCTAAGGTGTTTGAGTGTCACCTAGAGAGTCTAGGATTTCGAATACTTCCTTACTAGGGTAAGTGAGAGATATGTAAACGAGTATTCAATGCCCTAGTTTATTGTAGTACTTCATTGTAATTTATGTACATTTCATAAATGTATTCACTTCACTAGCTTAGTCCAAGTGAGAGTTTTTTGGGATGTTTGCCCTAATCTCGTATAGTTTGTAAATATACATTTAAAAACAATAAAGAGTTATTTATTTCATCATTTAGTGTCTCGTATTTATTACAAACTTTGTCCAATAAACTAAGCTCTAGGGTCATTGAATATATGAGAGAATGAACTTGAACGGTGTGTAGTGGACACACAGGGAGGATCACGTTCGAGTAAATGACCCAAACGGTCTACAGTATATGGATAGGGTTGGAGACTCTATGGATGCGGCCCGCTTTGTATTAAGATACAAACGAGGTGATCTAACTCGTTCATGTAGTTGACATGCGAGTGGGGGCATCCTGTGCAATGAGATTGTACAAGACCGGACTGTGAATTATTAGACCTACTGATGTAACATCGTTAACAATATGGACTAATAACTTCGTAGATGACCATAAGTGACTCGACCTGAATCCTGAGCGTGTTACGGACTCCTGTCTGCGGGGGTCTGTCCTTTGACTACTACGGGTGAGGGTGGTCACAGTTACTCGCCCAATATGCCTATCTTCTGAGTGATAGGACCAAGTAGGGAGTTGGAAACTTCACTACACGAGATGGAATTCACTCGTTCCCGCTTTTAGGGAAACTAGAGGGGTTGTTCCCTTATGTGTTGTCTCTAGGGCTTGGACAACGGGCGCCCGCCCTCTCACTGACACGAGAGGTTTGTTGTGTATGGTCGGACCATTACAACGTTGTTGTTCATTAGAGGAGCAGTAGGGACTTAAGGAGCAAGAAGTAGGCACAGGGGTAATTTGACCCAGCAGTGTCTACGAACAACCTGTGAAGGGTCGACTCATGGGCATTGGTTATATCAGTGGACACGTAATATCTTGCACTGACGGGAGTGCAGCTACGGGCTTTAGTGGAGTGTTACCGTAGCTAATGAATGTTGATTAATCGGGTCAAAGAGTTTGATAGGTTAATCTCGGATCATTGGAGCTCGTCACTGTAGATGCATAAGGTCTCTCGGTTGGCTCAAACTGGACAAAAAGAAGGTTTACATTTTGGTGTGAATTGAACTGTTCAAAGTCACTAAAAGGGCATTTATGTAATTTATATGAGATATGAATGATATAATATATAGTTTAATGTGAATGAGATTCATAATAAACTATAGGTTAGCCTAATTATTGAATTAGGGCTAACTTGGAGAAATTAGATTGAGAGATATTAAATTGGATGTGATTCAATTTAAAAATCCACAATAATGCCAATGTGATTTGTAAAATGAGATATGAGATATCTTATAATATGTGGTTATGCAAATATGATTTGCATAACCTATGGTTGTGGTAAAATGGTAAATAGGTGTAGATTTCAACTCCACCTATCACTATTATTTAAACTCCTTTGCAAGAAGGGTTCATTAAGAAAACTCTCATTTTTGGAATTCTCACCAAAAAGAAGAGTTCTCTCCTCTCTCAATTCTCTGTCAAAATATCTCCTCCCAAACCAAAGAAGGATTCCACAATCCTCCTTCTTCCAGAAGAAGCAACCAAGAAATCAAGTGGTGGTGTTCGGTCGGCGTTCGTGAGAAGAGTTCGAGATCATTGAGATCGAGGAAACCACGAAGGGTTCGTGAGCGGAAAGGAAGTTTTGAAGAACGTCTTCAACAAATAAGTATCATAATCTTGCTATTTTGTTTCCTTATTATGCATGTTTAGCCTATTCTAAGTGTTAGATAGTTTTAACGAATTTAAGTTTCACAACATCACCACGACGATTCGATCGTCTTCCGCTGCGCTGGGAGTTTCATTCCCTTAAAAAACATTAGTTTAGAGGGTAAATATTATTAAATGTGATTTAATCTCAATTAAATATAATATATTTAATTTAATTAAATATGATTTCATTAATATATATAATAATTAATTAGATTAATTAATATTATTATTTATTTAATTATTTAATATTACATAAATGGAAATGTGTCAGGAGTACACGTTCCCCACTTTCCTCCAACTCTCTATCGATAGGGAGTGGAGAAGTTATCCCTCTTCATACTCCTTCACCAATGGGGTAGGAAAATGATCGATGAATGATTGTTGTAGGATTTCTGGAAAATTCACACAAGAAAAATCTCTTTCAATTTGCTTTTTGCCTTCCAAAAAGTTGGAACTCCTTCCCAACAAGGAATTGACCTCGGGAACTCAGAGATATAGGATGTTTTTCAAGTGGTGTTTTCCTGTAAAAGGAACAGAGGAACCTTGTTGCTGTGTTGCTATAGATTCCAAGAAGCAAGGAGTTGCTGTGGGAAATTCAAGACTACAAAGGTAATTGTCTTTCCTTTTAGTTTAGTATTATGTACAACATGTTTGTATGCATAATCCATACTTTAGTTATTAGATTTCTTATCTCTGTTTTATTTACCCAATGTACTGGTATTTGAAGTAAACCAAAACAAACAAGTAATCGATCTTTAAATCATATTTTCGCTGCTCACGGGGATCAAATTCCCTTCATAACTATCCTAAGTACCTGGCCGATAAGAAGAAAGAAAGTAAATGTGATTTGCTTTGTTTTCAAATCTGTTTAGTAGAGAGTAATAGCTCTACCTAGATACTGGATTCAGGGGCCAGTAACCACGTTTGTTCTTATTTTCAGAGAATTAGTTCCTAGCAAAGAGTTGTAGGAAGGGAGATAACACTCGGAGGTGAATGCATCGGAGATGTTGTCTCACTATAGCGATGAGAGGCACAGTAGAGAGCTTCTGTTCGACAAGAAAATACTATTATTAGATAACGTATATGTCGACACAATCACCTTGTCCTCTAGAGGATCATAAAACAGGACCCCTTTCGTTTCCTTAAAGTATCCAATGAATAGGCATAATTTTGAACGATGTTCGAGTTTCTTTGGACGGACACCAACACATGTGTCGGACATCCCCAAATCCTGGTCCGACGTAAACTACCTTTACACCCTTTTCATAACTCATAGGGTGTTTCTGAAACACTCTTAGAGGGAACCATGTTCAAAATATATGCAACAACTTCTACTGCATATCCCCAAAACGAACTAGGCAGTTTAGCGTAGCTCATCATAGATCGAACCATGTCTAACAGGGTTCTATTTCTCTTCTCAGATACACCATTCTGTTGAGGTGTACCAAGCGCTGAGAGTTGAGATACGATTCCATGTTCTATCATATAGTCTTGGAATCTCAAATCCATATACTGTCAACCTCGATTTGATCGAAGTGTTTTAATCGTTTTACCTAATGTGTTCTCAAACTCTGCCTTATACTTCTTGAACTTTTCAAGGGTTTCAGATTTATGATACATTAGGTAAAGGTAGCCATACCTAGAATAATCATCAATAAAACTTATGAAGTATTCATACCCTCTTCGTTCCTTGACATTCTTTGGACCACATAGATCCGAATGCATGAGTTCCAAGGGCTCTTTGGCTCTATAACCTTTTTTAGAAAATGGACTTTCAATAATTTTTCCCTCAAGACATGACTCACAGGGTGGTAAAGAGTTGTCCTCTAATTGGCTTAGGAGACCACTCTTTACTAATCTCTCAATCCTATTGAGATTAATGTGGCCTAGTCTCAAGTGCCAAAGATAGGTACTAGGAGAAAGTTTCTGCCTTTTATTTTGATTATCAACTGTTTTAAACATCTTGGTGTTCAAAATAGCTTTTACATCAGTTGGTCTTAACACATATAAGTTATTTTCAAGTTTAGCAAAATATATTCGTACACCTTTTTTGCAAATGAACGCTTCATTATGATCAAATGATACTTTATACATATGTCAAGCAAACAAGAGATAGATACAAGATTTCTCTTTGATTCCAGGAACCAAAAGTACATCTTCTAATAAAATGAATCCATCTCTAAACAACAACTTCACCACTTCCATTACTCTAGCCGAGACAACCTCTCCTATTCAAACCCTGAGAGTTATCTCACCATGAGCAAGCTGTTTCCAGGAACTAGTTTCCTGAAAAGAAGAATGCAGATGGTTAGTGGCTCCTCAATCTAGTATCCAGGCGGAATCATCATGTTCCACTAAACACGTTTTAACAACGAGTAAATCATATTTACTTTTTTGTGTTTTCATAGCTTTCCTCTCAATCGTGTGGGAGTTATAAACATCCTCGAGGGCATCATGACGGACCGATGAGGACGATTGCCCAAACATCGCCTGTAATGATTGCATGATCTCCTTGGCGGTGATCATCCCCTCATGATTTTTAACTAACACATCAGACATGCTAGCTACGATGTAGACTCGAGCCTTATCATTAGCCCTTGTCCATTTGTCAAATGCATCCCGAACAGTTTAGGTTGCAGACGAGCTGGGAGGGGGAGGACATTCCTTCCTTAAAACGAACCTTAGATCATCGATAACAAGAATCATATTCAAGTTCGATTTCTAGGTCACGTAGTTATTGTCGTTTAATTTATCGGAGGCGAGTAATTTGATTAAAGAGCTTGACATGCTGAAAAGAATAAATTCTATTAGTGAATTGCTTGTAACCTATCCAATCGAGAATTTAACAAAAGTAATAATGTACTTCGGGTAACCTGAAGGCACAACATGGAAATCTCACGGTCCAACCTAATGAAGGAGACTGTAGGATGTGTTGACACACTTCCTTCTCCTACATACTATAAATACTTTCTTCATTCACCTTACTCTTGATTTATGCAAACACCATCCGAATGGGGATACCCTATTGACATCACGAGGCCGAGCATAAATCTCACGATGTGAACTTCGCGAAGAGCGTAAGAGGAAATTGATATATTATATACCTTGTCATTGCCACTAAGTATTTTAAACAGTTTGGATATACTTTTCCTTAGGCATATTCCGGTTAAAACAATATGACCTAAGTCTACCAATATAACAATTATACTTGAATTACCTAAGTCTATTAACTTTTTAATAAACCTAGGGTCTATGAGTTCAATTTATTAAATTTTAATAAACGCCCCTCACGAAAGAAAATTTATAAACGTCTAGATTAAATTCACTCCCAGGTCAGTTCCCAATAGGGGTGTTCTGTTTCCGTCAGCTTAAGTACCCCAGCCTAGTCAGAACCTTCCTTTGTCAGAGTCCCTCTTTAATCATAGTTCATAAATTATTGGTTGACTAATTCTAATCTTATTAGAACTAGATAACCTAAGGTCTAATTAATTCCAATTCTAAACCCATATTAAAACTAATTAATTAACCTTAGGTTACATGCATTTCTATGTTATAAATTCCTTGATCATTCATCACATGAATAAACATACATTTATAACAAATCCATCACATGAATAAATGTAGAGCAATTATATGTTTAATTTTTAATTAATATAAGCCTTATATTAATTATAATTAAAGCATATTAATTTGTTTCATAAATTAATATAACTCTTATATTAATTCTTATGAAACCCAAAAACATGCATACTATATATTATAACACTTATAATATACTCTCAATGCATGGAGCATGCTTCCTATGGTGAGATTTTAAAAACTATATAGCATACTTTATGCACATACATTCAAGGACTTTAATTAAAACATACATTCACAATGCATAATTAATTAAACACACTAATCTGGACTGATTTTGGCATCAAATGCAAGCAAACAACTAAGTTATTCAAATAATAATCTAGAATTAATATCGAACCACTTCGAACACTTCGAATCTGGGTCGAACCAGCTTGTAAATGTGTGAATCGGATCTTTAAAATCGAAAAATCGTCCTCGAAATTGTCGAAACCGGTTTAAAATCCTCCGAACCGAATCGAAAATGAGCCGAACCGGTTAAAACACAATTGAACTGGTCAAAGGTCAACTTCTTCTTCTTCAATTTGAAAATCACAGGTTGAAGAGTTAAATCACTGAAGCAAATGTGCAGAGAAAAAAGAAACACCCTCTGTTTTGTAGTTTTGTTGACCCCCCAAGCTTGAAACCTCAAATTGAAGGTCTTCCGAAACTTCGATCGACTCGAAACTTTTAGAGACTCTTCTTCACACATTAATGCTCAAGCACACTTGAGCAATTTGAAAATAAAGCACAAATTGATGCTCAATTTAAATGCCAAATTCAGAATATCACTTTAGACGCCTAGAAAAAATAGAATACAAAAAACACCCACCACATAACAAAATAGATCAAATTGAGTGCTCAAAATTACTCGGATACCAATTGAAAGAGTATTAAATAAGAGAGCGAAAGCAATTTAGGATCTTGAACACTCTAAGTTGATCAATTTTGCAAAATAAAATGCATGCCCAAAGTTCGAAAAAACTGGGAGTTAAGAAACTCACCTTTGAAGGCCAAATTCTCTTCACCCAGTGGACGATTTGCAACTCGAACGCTTCGTGGACTACCTCTAGTATCTTCCCTACTATCCTCAGGCCTTGAAACGGATTGTGGGATCCTAGATTGAGAGAATTTGGAAGAAGAGACCTCAAAGGTCACAAAACGGGAATTTTGAATTTCCTGCAAAATTCTTACAAAACACCTCAAATCACCATTAAATAAAACTTCATCAAGCATCATTAGTGTGATAACTCAAGTGTGATGATGATAGCTTGAGATGGAGGTGGCCAATTTTGAAGATTACACATCTTGGGCAATTTGGCAAGTTGCAATCCACGGAAAATCCATGAAAATCCACTTTTTTTCTTTTTAATTTTAATTCAAAAATAAATATTAAATTGATTTTGAATTAAAATTAATTTAATTAATTAAATAATTCAAATAATTATTTTTTTTAATTTAATTTAATATCAAATATTAAATTAAATAAATTGTTCAATCTCGATCGATTTTTCGAACATGAATCCTTATTCATGCTATAAACCGATCCAATATTTAAATCATATATCCACCTCCTTTTAATCATAGGTTAATTCATAATTAAGCTATGACTCGTTAAATATATCGCATATAATTAACGATTTCTCCCAAAATCGAATTTGAACAATTCAAATTCTTTTCTCTTAAAATGTTACAAGGCTTAGTCTAAGCTAGTAAGGAGAACCTAATGGACCTATAGATCATGAGCTCAAACGATACAAGATTAACCGACCAAACTCTTTAGCCTAGCTAATCAACATTCGTTAACCATTGGAACACTCCACAAAAGCATAGTGGTTGCACTCTCCTCACTGTAGATATATTTTTGTCAACTCGATATAACAATGATTAGTAAGTTGATCATTCACATGTCGTTCATAATTATAGTTGAGTCAAAATTACCGTTTTACCCCCTGTATTTGATGAGAAATTTTAAGAAGGAATTTGAAAATCTAATCTACCTTGTTAAAACAAACAAGACTATTAAGATCACAAAACCTAAAAATCTCAAAATCAAAATAAAATCAAAGAAGCCAAATATTCTAATGTCAAAAATGTTAAGTAACCATTGACAATTGGATCTAACAACCTTGAATAAAGAAACAAGACCTTTAGAACTCAATTTCAAAGACCCCAAAACGAAATTTGAAAATCAACTCAAAGAAAGTAAAATCGAATTACCTTGTCGATCAAGCATCTCAAGGCAAAAGAACTTGTATGAGACCGAATCACTCCACAAGCAAGATTGATCAAGTCAAGCTTGAATGATTCTAAGCATGCAACCTAATCTACATAGAATTGCAAAAACATAGCTCAAGGCTATAAAAACGCACAAAGGTCTCTTTTGATTCCATTTTCTAATCTTTTTGTCCTTTTGATTCCTACAAGGTACATGACTTTATATAGCCTCAAAATCAACCCTGGAGTGGTTTATGGTCAATTGAAAGGTTGTAACTTACATCCCCATAAATACCATGATCTCCACTAACCAAATTGTAACCTAAATTATTGAAAACAAGACTTTAAAACTGAAATTTACATCAAAATATCCATAAATCCGAGATTGAAGTCTTGTACTAATCTTGAAAGTCTTTGTAACCTTCCATGCATAAATGAAGCTTCACTTGATTTAAATTGAAACCCTTGTTGCATAAATGAAACTTGAGTTATCTTTAAAGATGCATTTATTGCACTTGAGTTCATTAAATGCATCTTCAGTTCGTCATAAATGAAGTTGGACAACATTTATTTCAACTCCATTTTAAAGCTTTTCTCTCGTCTTGCATAGCATGGTAGGATTCGTATCAGTATTACCTCTTGTTACTTAAGTCCCACTGATCCTCTAATGAATAATTGGGTTGTGGTCCAACAAACAAATCGAATTCCCCTCGGGCCAATGAGAGGGATGGACCCTTTGTTCAAGACCTGGAGTCAACACTTAAGGGAACAACTTCTCTACTAATCCCTAAATCGGGTAGGAGTGAATTTCATCTTGCAGAACTATGTTCCCAACTATCTACCCGATCTTATCTCTGAAATGGGAGGCTTATTGAGTCCGAAATCTCAGGCCACTCTCACCCATGAAAATCTAAGGATAATCCAAATAAACAGGAGTTCATAGCACGCTTAGGATTAAGATCGAGTTACCTAGGTTATTGTATGAATACAGTCAGCTAAGACAGTAAACGGAGTTATATAGTTGAAGTGACGATTTTGCGGTCCAGTCTTATGCAAACTCATTGTATAGGACGTCGTCACTCGCATGTCTCCACATGAACAATTCAGGATCACATCGTTTGTACTCTACAAAGTTGGTCGCATCCATAGTGTCACCAGGATAAGGTACCCAACCTTATCCTTATACCATAGACTGTTCTGGCTATAACGTGAACTTGATCCATTTTTATGTCACATAAAGTTCAAGTATTCATCCTATACCCAAGGGTTCTTTATTGGATTAAGGTTACACAATACACAATTCACTTTATTCTATAACACCTTTACTAAATAAATCACAATAACATCTTTATTACAAAATAGAATATACATTCAGTTTACAAAACCAGAGTTTTAGGACATAAAACCAACCAATATGTGGATGATATCCTTCTCATTGGGAATGATGTAGGATTCCTCACTGATAATAAAAATTTGCTAGCTATGTAATTCCAAATGAAAGATTAGGCAGAAGCACAGTATGTTCTCGGAATCCAGATTGTCCGAAACCGTAAGAATAAGACACTAGCCTTGTCTCAAGCATCCTATATCGACAAAATGTTGCTTCGATATAAGATGAAGAACTCACAGAAGGTTTTATTTCCTTTCAGACACAGGGTTCATTTGTCTGAGGAACAGTGTCCTAAGACACCTCACGAAGTTGAGGACATGAGACGAATCCCTTATGCATCAGCTGTAGGTAGCCTCATGTACGCCATGTTGTGTACTACGCCCGACATCTGTTATGTAGTTGGGATTGTCAATAGGTATCAATCGAATCCAAGATTAGATCACTGGAGAACGGTAAAAGCAATCCTCAAGTATCTTGGGAGAACGGGGGACTGCTCATGTATGGGTCTAAGGATCTAATCCTTAAGGGATACACAGACTCTGACTTTCAGACCGATAAGGATTCTAGGAAATCTACATCGGGGTCAGTGTTTACTCTCAATGGAGGAGCAGTAGTCTGGCGGAGCATCAAGCAAGGATGCATCGTTGACTCCACTATGGAGGCTGAGTATGTAGCAGCTTATGAAGCGGCTAAAGAAGCAGTATGGCTTATGAAGTTCATGTTTGATTTGGAACTTGTTCCAAATAGGAAGCTCCGAATCATTTTTTTTTTTGTGATAACAGTGGTGCAGTAGCCAGCTCGAGGGAACCTCGTAGTCACAAGAGGGAAAAACACATCGAACGGAAGTCTCACTTGATACTGGAAATTGTGCATCGAGGAGACATGATCGTCACAAAGATAGCATTGGAGCACAACGTTGTTGATCTATTTACAAAGAATCTCACTACTAAGGTGTTCGAGAGTCACCTAGAAACTCTAGATTTACACATTAGAACTGACTAGGGTAAGTGGGAGTATATTATATCAAAGGGTATTTAATGCCCTAGTTTATTGTATTTGCATTAATGTGATGTTTAAGTACTCCACTAGCTTTAGGTCAACAGGGAGTTTGTTGAGATTTATGCCCTAAACTCGTGTATTTGAAATTGTTCTAGGAAATAAGTAAAAGTGTTATTTTTTCCTCAAACCTTGTATTCTCGGTGTTACAAACTTAAATCCAATAAACTAAACCCTGGGTTCACATTTGGAGATCTTGAAGCGTGTGTAGTTGACACATAGCTAGGATTAAGTTCAATGGTTACTCGAACAGTCTATATGAAAGAGTCTAGATTAAGAAAACGGAAGCAATTTTGGATCTTGAACACTCTAAGTTGATCAATTTTGTAAAATAAAATGCATGCTCAAAGCTGGAAAAACAGAGGGATAGAAAACTCAACTTTGAAGATCAAATTCTCTTCACCCGGTGGATGGTTTTCAGCACGAACACTTCGTGGACGACCGTTAGAGTCTTCCCTACTATCCTCAGGCCTTAGAACTTATTGTGGGATCCTAGGTTGAGAGAATTTGGAAGAAAAAACCTCAAAGGTCACTAATTCAGGAATTTAGAATTTTCTGTAAAATTCACTCAACATCCCTCAAATCACCATTATATAAAGCTTCAAAAAGCTTCAATAGAGTGACATCTCAACAACGATAAGGATTGATAGAGGTGGAGGTGGCTAATTTTGTACAATTTTGAAGATGATGAGGATTAGGCAACTTGTCAAGTTGATTTTCATGAAAATCATGAAAATCTATTTATTTTTCAATTAATTTTAATTCAAAAATATATATTAAATAGATTTTTAATTAAAATTAATATAATTAATTAAATAATTCAAAATGTATTTAATTAATTAATTTTAATTTAATTTAATATCAAATATTAAATTAAATAAATTACCCGATCCCGATCGATTTTCCGAACATGAATCCTTATTCATGCTATAAACCGATTCGATATTTAAATCATATTTAAATATATCCACCTCTTATTAATCATAGTTTAATTCATAATTAAGCTATGATTCGTTAAATATATCACATATAATTAACGCTTTCTCCCAAACTCGAATTTGAACAATTCAAATTATTTTCTCTCAAAATGTTATAAGGCTAAGTCCGAGCTAGTAAGGAGGACCTAATGGACCTACAGATCATGAGCTCCAACGATACGAGATTAACCGGCTAAACTCTTTAGCCTAGCTAATCAACATTCGTTAACCACCGGGACACTCCACTAAAGCCCAGTGGTTGCACTCTCCTCACTGTAGATATATTTCTGTCCATTCGATGTAACAATGATTAGTAAGTCGATCCTTCACAGGTCGTTCGTGATTACAGCTGGGTCAAAATTATCGTTTTACCCCTGTAATTACCTCTTGTTCCTTAAGTTCCACTGATCCTCTAATGAACAATTGGTTTGTGGTCAAACCAGCAAATCGAATCCCTTTCGGGCCAATGGGAGGGGTGGGCCCATTGTTCAAGACCCGGAGTCAGCACTTAAGGAAACAACCTCTCTACTAATCCCTAAAGTGGGTAGGAGTGAATTCCATCTTGCAGAACTATGTTCCCAGCTATCTACCGGTTTTATCCCTGAAATGGGAGGCATATTGAGTCGGCAATCACGAGCCACTCTAACCCATGCAAATCTAAGGATAATCCGAATAAACAGGAGTCCATAGAACGCTCATGATTAAGATCGAGTTACATAGGTCATCGTATGAATATAGTCAGTTAAAACAGTAAACAGAGTTAAAAAGTTTAAGTGACTATTTTGCGGTCCAGTCTTATTCAAACTCATTGCATAGGGCGCCCCCACTCACATGTCTCCACATGAACGATTTAGGATCACGTCGTTTGTACTCTACAAAGTGGGACGCGTCCATAGTGTCCCCAGGATAAGGTACCCAACCCTATCCTTATACTATAGACTATTCTGGCTATAACTTGAACTTGATCCACTTTTATGTCACACATAAAGCTCAAGTATTCATCCTATAGCCAAGGGTTCTTTATTGGATTAGGGTTACACAATACACAATTCACTTTATTCAATAACACCTTTACAGAATAAATCTCAATAACAATTTTATTGCAAAATAGAACATATATTCAGTTTACAAAACCACGAGTTTTAGGACATAAAACCCAACAAACTCCCACTTGGACTAAAAGCGTCGGTGGGGTAAAACATCTTGAGCAAAAAGAAAAGCATCCCCTCATCTGCAGAACCCGTAGTCCTAGACTCTCTAGGTGTCCCTCAAACACTTTAGCCGTGAGGGGCTTTGTAAACGGATCAACAATGTTGTGATCCGAAGCGATCTGCATGACGATCACGTCTCCGCGTTGCACAATCTCTCTGATGAGATGATATTTGCGCTCTATGTGCTTTCCACGCTTATGGCTTCTAGGTTCTTTAGAATTTGCCACTGCACCCCTATTATCACAATAAAGAGTGATAGGCAAATTCATATTTGGAACAACTTCCAAATCAGTCAAGAACTTCCTAAGCCATACAACCTCCTTCGTTGCTTTGCAAGCTGCGACGTACTCAGCCACCATGGTGGAGTCAGCAATACAACCTTGCTTTATACTCCTCCATACTATAGCTCCTCCGTTAAGAGTGAACACTGATCCTGATGTGGATTTCCTCGAATCGACATCTGTCTGAAAATCAGAGTCAGTGTATCCTGTAAGGATCAAATCCTTTGCGCCATACACAAGCATATAGTCCTTTGTTCTCCTAAGATACTTGAGGATGTTCTTAACGGCAGTCCAGTGATCATATCTTGGATTAGACTGATACCTGCTGACTATTCCCACTGCATAGCATATGTTGGGTCGAGTACATAGCATGACATACATCAGACTACTGACAACTGAAGCATAGGGAATGCGTCTCATATCCTCAACTTCTTGAGGTGTCTTAGGACACTGTTCCTTAGACAAATGAATTCCATGCCTGAAGGGGAATGAACCCTTCTTGGAATTCTGCATCTTATATCTAACAACCATCTTGTCAATATAAGATGCCCGAGGGCGATCTAAGCGTTTGTTCTTGCGATTCCGACGATTTGGATTCCAAGAACAAACTGAGCCTCTCCCAAATCTTTCATTTGGAATTGGGTTGCTAGCCATTGCTTAACGCCAGTCAGGAATCCTGCATCATTCCAAATGAGCAAGATATCATCTACGTATAGAACTAAGAAAGCTACAGTGGTATTGACTATCTTCTTGTAAACACAAGGCTCGTCAATATTCTGTTCAAAGCCATAAGATTTGATTGCACTATCAAATCTTATATTCCAAGATCTAGAAGCTTGTTTCAATCCATAGATGGATCGTTTAAGCTTCCAAACCTTTTGCTCTTGACCCTGAACTATGAACCCTTCTGGTTGATCCATATAGATACTCTCCTCAAGATTGCCATTCAGGAAGGCTGTCTTGACATCCATTTGCCAAATTTCATAGTAATAAAACGTAGCAATGGACAAGAGTATTCTAATGGACTTAAGCATGACAGCAGGGGAGAAGGTTTCTTCATAGTCCACCCCTTCTCTTTGGGTATAACCCTTTGCCATAAGTCGAGCCTAAAAGGTTTGCACCTTACCGGCTTGATCTCGCTTCCTCTTGTAGATCTACTTGCAACCGATAGGTCTTTCACCACTGGTTGATCTACAAGTTTCCAGACTGAATTGAAGTACATTGACTCCATTCAAGGTCTATGGCTTTAATCCATTGGTCTCTATCTATATCATTCATTGCCTGCTTATAGGTCAATGGATCCTCGACACCATCATCAGGTATGACGACTTGGGTTTCAGTCAAACCCATGTAACGGTCAGGTTCTCTAACATCCCTCCCACTACGTCGAGGCATTCTCAACACTTGAGAAGGACCAGCTTGATCAACAACTTTTGTTGATTTATCTGCAGCTTCCCTGGAAATTTCATTTAAGACAATCCTGCTACGAGGCTGATGATCTCTCATGTGGTCTTCCTCTAAGAACGTGGCGTTTGTCGATACAAGCACCTTGTCCTCTTGAGGATCATAAAACAGACCACCTTTCGTTTCTTTGGAGTATCCTACGAATAGGCATAATTTTGAACGACGTTCTAATTTCCTTGGATTGGACACCAGCACATGTGTCGGACATCCCCAAATCCTGAAGTGACGTAAACTACCTTTACGCCCTTTCCATAACTCATAGGGTATTTCTGAAACACTCTTAAAGGGAACCATGTTCAAAATATCTGCAGTAGCTTCTACTGTATATCCCCAAAACGAACTAGGCAGCTGAGCGTAGCTCATCATGGATCGAACAATGTCTAACAAGGTTCTATTTCTCCTCTCAGATACACCATTTTGCTGAGGTGTACTGGGCGCTGAGAGTTGGGATACGATTCCATGTTCTATCATATAGTCTTGGAATCTCAAATCCATATACTCTCCACCTCGATCTGATCGAAGTGTTTTAATTGTTTTACCTAATGTGTTCTCAACTTCTGCTGTATATTCCTTGAACTTTTCTAGGGTTTCAGACTTATGATGCATTAGGTAAAGATAGCCATACCTAGAATAATCATCAATGAAACTGATGAAGTATTCATACCCAACTCGTGCCTTGACATTCATAGGACCACAAAGATTCGAATGCACGAGTTCTAAGGGTTCTTTGGCTCTTTAACCTTTTTCAGAAAAAGGTCTTTTAGTCATTTTTCCCTCAAGACAGGACTCACATGGTGGTAAAGAGTTGTCCTCCAACTGACTTAGGAGACCACTCTTGACCAATCTCCCAATCCTATTGAGATTAATGTGGCCTAGTCTCAAGTGTCAAAGATAGGTACTGGGAGAAAGTTTCTGCCTTTTATTTTGAGTATCAGCTGTTTTAAACATCTTGGTGTTCAAAATAGCTTTTACTTCTGTTGGTCTTAACACATATAAGTTGTTTCCAAGGTTAGCAGAACATATTCGTACACCTCTTTTGCAAATGAACGCTTCATTATGATCAAAAGATACTTTATACATATGTTCAAGCAAACAAGAGATAGATACAAGATTTCTTTTGTTTCCAGGAACCAAAAGTACATTTTCTAATAAAATGAATCTATCTCTAAACAACAGCTTCACTGCTCCCATTGCTTTGGCTGAGACAACCTCTCCCGTTCCAACCCTGAGAGTTATCTCCCCATCTGCAAGCTGCTGCCAGGAACTAGTTTCCTAAAAAGAAGAACAAACATGGTTAGTGGCTCCTGAATCTAATATCCAGGCGGAATCATCATGTTCCACTAAACATGTTTCAACAACAAGTAAATCATATTTACCTTGTTTTTCCTTCTCAGCTTTCTTTTCTGCAAGGTACTTTGGGCAGTTCCTCTTCTAGTGCCCGTCTGCACCACTGTGGAAACATTTTCCTGTGGCTTTGGCCTTGCGTGTGGGAGCCTGTCACTTCCCTTTGTCCTTCTTCTTCTTTTTTCTGAATACCCTTATTCTTAGAAAAAGAAGGACCAGACTTGGTCCCAGAGGACGATCCTCTTAGGAACTTCTTCGAAGTGACAACATTTGCCTCCTTCTCTTTTCCTTTTGATTTCATGAGGGACTCAAAAGTTTGTAGCTCGTTGAGGAGAGTGGTCAAGTTATACTCTAGTTTATTCATCACCGCATTTGTGCGGAATGGCAGGAAACTCTTCGGAAGAGATTCCATAATAAAGGTTACCAGACTTTTCTCATCTATGACTGCCCCATTTACTTCAGCCTCGTTGAAGTGGGTCATCATGTCAAGGACATGTTCCCTAACAAAGGCTCCCTCCTTCATACGGGAGTTGTAAACGTATTTGACAGCATCATAATGGACCGATGAGGACGGTTGTCCAAACATCGCCTGTAATGATCCCATGATCTCCTTTGCGGTGACCATGGTCTCATGTTTCTTAGACAACACATCAGATATGCTGGCTAAGATATAGACTCGGGTCTTCTCATTAGCCCTAATCCATCTTTCATAAGCATCACGAACAATTCAATTTGCAGTCGAGCTGGGAGGCGGAGGACATTCCTCCGTTAAGACAAACCTCAGATCATCAAGAACAAGAATCGTATTCAAGTTTGATTTCCAGGTTCCATAATTATCGTCGTTAAGTTTATTAAAGGCGAGTAACTGGATAAAAGAGTTCGACATGCTGAAAAATAATGAATTCTATTAGTGAATTGTTTGTAACCTATCCAATTTAAGAATTTAGCAAAAGTAATAATGTACCCATAAACTCATTATTGTTTTTGCAACGATACTTCAGTGAGTCAGAGCAACCGCTACCGAGGGGCAGTCAATCACTCCTTCACTGAACCAAGACATTCTTGACTAAATGCTAATATCGGAATAACTCTTATTCCTATAACATTCAAGTTATCGCTACTTTGGTCAAGAACTTATTAACACTTAGCAATTCTTGTATGTGTGACCCGCCATTTCCAGACCTCATAGGTCGGCCCCAACAATGCTACCGAACTGAAGAGACAAAGCTGGGAATGGACCTAAGAGACCCTATCCATTTCTGGAGTTTGAGTTGTTCTGAATCCCATGTTACATCCCTCCGAATGGATGGTGCTACTTCGGGCAACCTGCAGGCACAACATGGGAATCTCACAGTCCAACCTAAGGGAGGAGACCGTAGGATGTGTTGACACACTTCCTTCTCCCACTTACTATAAATACTTACTCCATTCACCTTACTCTTGATTTATACAAACACCATCCGAATGGGGATGCCCTATTGACATCACGAGGTCGGGCATAAATCTCACGGTGTGAACTTTGCGGAGAACGTAAGAGGAAATTGATATATCATATATACCTTTTCACTCCCACTAAGTATTTTAAACAGTTTGGGTATACTTTTACTTAGGCATATTCCGGCTAAAACAATATGACCTAAGTCTACCAATATAACAATTATACTGGGATTACCTAAGTCTATTAACCTTTTAATAAACCTAGGTCTATGAGTTTAATTTATTAACTTTTAATAAACGTCACTCACGAAAGATAATTTATAATCTCTAGATTAAATTCATTCCCAGTCGGTTCGTGTAGGGGTGTTAGTTTAAAGTCAAACTTAACTACCCCAACCTAGCCAGAACCTTCCCTAGTCAGAGTCCCTCTTTAATCAAAGTTTATAAATTATTGGTTTCCTAATTCTAATCTTATTAGAACTAGATAACCTAAGGTCTAATTAATTTCAGTTATAAAATCATTTTAAAACTAATTAATTAACCTTAGGTTACATGCATTTTTATGTTATAAATTATTTCATCATTCATCACATGAAAAAACATACATTTATAACAAATTCAACACATGAATAAATGCATAGCAATTATATGTCTAATTTTTAATTAATATAACCCTTATATGAATAATAATTAAAACATATAATATTTGTTTCATAAATTAATATCACACTTATATTAATTCTTATGAAACCCAATGAACATGCATACAATATATTATAACACTTATAACATACTTTCAATGCATGGAGCATGCTCCTATGGTGGGATTTTAAAATCTATATGGCATACTTTATGCACAATCAGGGATTTTAATTAAAACATACATTCACAATGCATAATTAATTAAACACACTAAAGTGGATTGGTTTTGGCATCTAATGCAAGCAAACATCTAAATTATTACATTAATAATCTAGGATTAACATCGAACTGAAAGAGTGTAGATTAAGAAAGCGGAAGCAATTTTGGATCTTGAACACTCTAAGTTGATCAATTTTGTAAAATAAAATGCATGCTCAAAGCTGGAAAAACAGAGGGGTAGAAAACTCAACTTTGAAGATCAAATTCTCTTCACCCGGTTGATGGTTTTCAGCACGAACACTTTGTGGACGACCGTTAGAGTCTTCCCTACTATCCTCAGGCCTTAGAACGGATTGTGGTATCCTAGGTTGAGAGAATTTTTAAGAAATGTCCTCAAAGGTCACTAATTCGGGAATATTGAATTTTCTCTAATCATTCTCTCTACATCCCTCAAATCACCATTATATAAAGCTTCAAAAAGCTTCAATGGAGTGACAACTCAAGGGTGATGAGGATGCTTTGAGATGGAGGTGCCCAATTTTGGTGAATTTTGAAGATGAGAGGGATTGGGCAAGTTGTATTTTGGATTTTATTGAAAATCCATGAAAATCCACATTTTACAATTAATTTTAATTCTAAAAAACAATATTAAATTGTTTTTTAATTAAAATTAATATAATTAATTAAATAATTCAAAATTAATTTAATTAATTAATTTTTAATTTAATTTAATATCAAATATTAAATTAAATAAATTGCCCGATCCCGATCGATTTTCCGAACATGAATCCTTATTCATGCTATAAACCGATCCGATATTTAAATCATATTTAAATATATCCACCTCTTATTAATCATAGTTTAATTCATAATTAAGCTATGATTCGTTAAATATATCACATATAAATAACGCTTTCTCCCAAACTTGAATTTGAACAATTCAAATTCTTTTCTCTCAAAAAGTTATAAGGCTAAGTCCGAGCTAGTAAGGAGAACCTAATGGACCTACAGATCATGAGCTCCAACGATACGAGATTAACCGGCCAAACTCTTTAGCCTAGTTAATCAACGTTAACCACTAGCACACTCCACTAAAACCCAATGGCTGGACTCTCCTCACTGTAGATATATTTCTGTCCACTCGAGATAACCATGATTAGTAAGTCGATCCTTCACAGGTCATTCGTAATTACAGCTGGGTCAAAATTACCGTTTTACCCCTTTAATTACCTATTGTTCCTTAAGTTCCACTGATCCTCTAATGAACAATTGGTTTGTGGTCCAACCAGCAAACCAAATCCCTCTCAGGCCATTGAGAGGGATGGGTCCATTGTCCAAGACCCGGAGTCAGTACTTAAGGGAACAACCTTTCTACTAATCCCTAAAGCGGGTAGGAATGAATTCCATCTTGCCGAACTATGTTCCCAGCTATCTACTCGGTTTTATCACTGAAATGGGAGGCTTATTGAGTTGGCATTCTCGAGCCACTCTCACCCATGCAAATCTAAGGATAATCCGAATAAACAGGGGTCCATAGAACGCTCGGGATTAAGATCGAGTTACCTAGGTCATCGTATGAATATAGTCGATTAAGGCGATGAACGGAGTTATAAAGTCTAAGTGACTATTGCGCTGATCGATCTTATGCAAACTCATTGCATAGGGCGCCCCACTCACATGTCTCCACATGAGCGATTAAGGATCACATCGTTTGTTCTCTACAAAGTGGGCGCGTCCATAGTGTCCCCAGGATAAGGTACCCAACCTTATCCTTATACTATAGACTATTACGCTATAACTTGAACTTGATCCACTTTTATGTCACACATAAAGTTCAAGTATTCATCCTATAGCCAAGGGTTCTTTATTGGATTAAGGTTACACAATACACAAAAGTCAATAACACCTTTACTGAATAAATTTCAATAGCAACTTTATTGTGATATAGAATATACATTCAGTTTACAAAACCACGAGTTTTAGGACATAAAACCCAACAATCTCCCACTTGGACTAATACGTCTATGGGGTAAAACATGTTGATTAAAGAAAAACTGCCCTACTGTACAACCCGTAGTCCTAGACTCTCTAGGTGTCCCTCAAACACTTTAGCCGTGAGGGGCTTTGTAAACGGATCAACAATGTTGTGCTCTGAAGCGATCTGCGTGACGATCACGTCTCCTCGTTGCACAATCTCCCTGATGAGATGGTATTTGCGCTCTATATGCTTTCCGCGCTTATGGCTTCTAGGTTCTTTAGAATTTGCCACTGCACCACTATTATCACAATAAAGGGTGATAGGCAAATTCATATTTGGAATAATTTCCAAATCAGTCAAGAACTTTCTAAGCCATACAGCCTCCTTCCCTTTGGGTGTAACCCTTTGCCACAAGTCGAGCCTTGAAGGTTTGCACCTTACCGGCTTGATCTCGTTTCCTCTTGTAGATCCACTTGCAACCGATAGGTCTTTCACCATCCGGTTGATCTACAAGTTTCCGCATCGAATTGAAGTACATTGACTCCATTTCAAGGTCCATGGCTTTAATCCACTCGTCCCTTATCTATATCATTCATTGCTGTTTATAGGTCAATGGATCCTCAATGCCATCATCGTATGACGACTTGGGTTTTGTCAAACCCATGTAAGCGGTCGGGTTGTCTAACATCCCTCCCACTACGTCGAGGCATTCTCAACTCTTGAGAAGGACCGACTTTATCAACAACTCTTGTTGATTTATCCGTAACTTCCTGGAAATTTCACTTAAGATAATCCTCGCTACTGAGATCGATGATCTCTCATGTGGTCTTCCTCTAAGAACGTGGCGTTTGTCGACACAAGCACCTTGTCCTCTTGAGGATCATAAAACAGCAGACCACCTTTCGTTTCTTTGGAGTATCCTACGAATAGGCATAATTTTGAACGATGTTCCAATTTCTTTGGATTGGACACGACACATGCTGCTAGGACATCCCCAAATCTCAAGTGACGTAAACTACCTTTACGCCCTTTCCATAACTCATAGGGTGTTTTCAAACACTCTTAGAGGAACCATGTTCAAAATATATGCAGCAGACTTCTCATTGCATAACCCCAAAACGAAGCAACTAGGCGGTGGCGTAGCTCATCATGGATCGAACCATGTCTAATGAGGTTCTATTTCTCCTCTCGAGATACACCATTTTCTTTGAGGTGTCTTGGTTTGAGAGTTGGGATACGATTCCATGTTCTATCATATAGTCTTGGAATCTCAAATCCATATACTCTCCACCTCGATCCGATCGAAGTGTTTTAATCGTTTTACCTAATGTATTCTCAACTTACGCCTTATATTCCTTGAACTTTTCAAGGGTTTGGACTTATGATGCATTAGGTAAAGATAACCATACCTAGAATAATCATCAATAAAGCGATGAAGTATTCATACCCTCCTCGTGCCTTGACATTCATAGGACCACAAAGGTCCGAATGCACGAGTTCCAAGGGCTCTTTGGCTCTATCACCTTTTCGAGAAATAGGTCTTTTAGTCATTTTTCCTTGAGACAGAACTCACATGGTGGTAAAGAGTTGTCTTCTAACTGACTTAGGAGTCCACTCTTGACCAATCTCCCAATCCTATTGAGATTAATGTGACCTAGTCTCAAGTGCCAAAGATAGGTACTAGGAGAAAGTTTTCGCCTTTTATTTTGAGTATCATTTGTTTTAAACATTTTGATTGTTCAAAATAGCTTTTACTTTTGTTGGTCTTAACACATATAAGCTGTTTTCAAGTTTAGCAGAACATATTCGTACACCTTTTTTGCAAATGAACGCTTCATTATGATCAAAAGACATTTTATACATATGTTCAAGTAAACAAGAGATAGATACAAGATTTCTTTTGATTCCAGGAACCAAAAGTATATTTTCTAATAAAATAAATCTATCTCTAAACAACAACTTCACAACTCCCACTGCTTTGGCTGAGACAACCTCTCCCGTTCCAACCCTGAGAGATATCTCCCCATCAGCAAGTTGCTGCCAGGAACTAATTTCCTGAAAAGAAGAACAAACATGGTTAGTGGCTCCTGAATCTAATATCCAGGTGGAATCAACATGTTCCACTAAACATGTTTCAATAACGAGTAAATCATATTTACCTTGTTTTTCTTTCTCAGCTTTCTTTTCTGCAAGGTATTTTGGGCAGTTTCTCTTCCAGTGCCCGTCTGCACCACAGTGGAAACATTTTCCTGTGGCTTTGGCCTTGCGTGCATGAGCCTGTCCCTTCCCTTTGTCCTTCTTTTTCTTTTTCTGAATACCCTTATTCTTAGAAGAGGAAGGACCAGACTTGGTCCTAGAGGACGATCCTCTTAGGAACTTCTTCGAAGTGACAACATTTGCCTCCTTCTCTTTTCCTTTCGATTTCATGAGGGACTCAAAAGTCTGTAGCTCGTTGAGGAGAGTTGTCAGGTTATACTCTATTTTATTCATCACCGCATTTGTGCGGAATGGCAGAAAACTCTTCGGAAGAGATTCCATAATAAAGGTTACCTGACTTCTCTCATCTATGACTGCTCCATTTACTTCAGCCACGTTGAAGTGGGTCATCATGTCAAGGACATGTTCCCTAACAGAGGCTCCCTCCTTCATACGGGAGTTGTAAACGTATTTGACAGCATCATAATGGACCGATGAGGACGGTTGTCCAAACATCGCCTGTAATGATCCCATGATCTCCTTTGCGGTGACCATGGTCTCATGTTTCTTAGACAACACATCAGATATGTTGGCTAAGATATAGAGCTGAGGGCCTTCTCATTAGCCCTAATCCATCTTTCATAAGCATCCCGAACCATTCGGTTTTGCGAATGAAGTGGGAGGGAGGACATTCCTCCGTTAAGGCGAACCTCGAGATCATCAAGAACAAGAATCGTATTCAAGTTTGACTTCAGTGTTCCATAATTATCGCGCTAAGTTTATTGAAGGCGAGTAATTGGATAAAAGAGTTCGACATGCTGAAAAAGAATGAATTCTATTAGTGAATTGTTTGTAACCTATCTAATTTAAGAATTTGGCAAAAGTAATAATGTACCCATAAACTCATTATTGTTTTTGCAACGATACTTCAGTGAGTCGAGCAACCGCCACTGAGAGAGCGATCAATCACTCCTTCACTTTGAACCAAGACATTCTTGACTAAATGTTAATACAGGAATAACTCTTATTCCTATAACATTCTAGTTATCCCAACTTTGGTCAAGAATTTACTAACACTTAGCAATTCTTGTGAGTGTAACCCGCCATTTTCAGACCTCAAAGGTCGGCCCCAACAATGCTACCGAACTGGAGAGACAAAGCTGGGAATGGACCTAAGAGACCCTATCCATTTCTGGAGTTTGAGTTGTTCGAATCCCATGTTACATCCCCTCCGAATGGATGGTGCTACTTGGGCAACTGCGCAGCGCAACATGGGAATCTCACGTTCTAACCTAATGGAGAGACCAGTAGGATGTGTTGACACACCTCCTTCGCACACTTACTATAAATACTTTCTCCATTCACCTTGCTCTTGATTTATGCAAACACCATCCGAATGGGGATGCCCTATTGACATCACGAGGCCGAGCATAAATCTCACGGTGTGAACATCGTGGAGAGCGTAAGAGGAAATTGATATATCATATATACCTTTTCACTCCCACTAAGTATTTTAAATTTTTTGGGTATACTTTTACTTTACATATTAAGGCTAAAACAATATAACCTAAGTCTACCAATATAACAATTATACTGGAATTACCTAAGTCTATTAACCTTTTTAATAAACCTAGGTTTATGTGTTTAATTTATTAGCTTTTAATAAACGCCACTCACGAAAGATAATTTATAAACCTATGGATTAAATTCACTCCCAGGTCAGTTCCCAGGTAGGGGTGTTCCGTTTCCGTCAGCTTAAGTACCCCAACCTAGCCAGAACCTTCCTTAGTCAGAGTCCCTCTTTAATCAAAGTTTATAAATTATTGGTTTCCTAATTCTAATCTTATTAGAACTAGATAACCTAAGGTCTAATTAATTTCCAGTTCTAAAACCATTTTAAAACTAATTAATTACCCTTAAGTTACATGCATTTCTATGTTATAAACAGATTGAACATTCATCACATGAATAAACATAGATTTATAACAAATCCATCACATGAAAAATGCATAGTTATTATATGTTTAATTTTTAATTAATATAACCCTTATATTAATTATAATTAAAACATATAATATTTGTTTCATCAATTAATATAACACTTATATTAATTCTTATGAAACCCAATAAACATGCATACAATATATTATAACACTTATAACATACTTTCAATGCATGGAGCATGCTTCCTATGGTGGGATTTTAAAATCTATATGGCATACTTTATGCACATACAATCAGGGATTTAAATTAAATATACATTCACAATGCATAATTAATTAAACACACTAAAGTGGACTGGTTTTGGCATCTAATGCAAGCAAACTACCAAATTATTACAATAATAATCTAGAATTATCATCGAACCACTTGAACTCTTGAATTTGGGTCGAAGCAAGCTTGGAAATGTGTGAACCGGACCTTCAAAAGGTTGAATCGGGCTGTAAATAGCAGAACCGGGCCTCCAATTGGTGAAACGGACCTCTAAAATGGAAAAATCGGCCTCAAAATAATCAGAACCGGTCTAAAACTACCCGAACCGGACCGAAAACGAGCTGAACCGACCCAAAATAGTTGAACCGGTCAAAGTCAACCATTTCTGGTCAAAGTCAAACATTTCTCCTTCCTTTGTATTTTCAAATCACATGGTGAGCTTCAAAAAAGTTATTGTAGCAAAAATCAAAAAAGCAGCCGCTAGCTCGTTTCTATATTTTCAGGACCTCCGCGGCTTGTTTCTTCAAATTGAAGGCCTTCCCGAACTCCAAATGACTTGAAATTTTTACAGCTTATTCTACACACATTAATTCTCAAACACACTTGAGCAATTTGAAAATAAAGTACAAATTGATGCTCAATTTAAATGCCAAAGTAAGAAGAACACTTTAGATGCCCAGAAAAATTGTATTTCATAAAACACCCACCACAGAACAAAATAGATCAAATTGAGTGCTCAAAATTGCTCTGATACCAATTGAAAGAGTGTAGATTAAGAAAGCGGAAGAAATTTTGGATCTTGAACACTCTAAGTTGATCAATTTTGTAAAATAAAATGCATGCTCAAAGCTGGAAAAACAGAGGAGTAGAAAACTCAACTTTGAAGATCAAATTCTCTTCACCCGGTTGATGGTTTTCAGCACGAACACTTCGTGGACGACCGTTAGAGTCTTCCCTACTATCCTCAGGCCTTAGAACGGATTGTGGGATCCTAGGTTGAGAGAATTTTGAAGAAATGTCCTCAAAGGTCACTAATTCGAGAATATTGAATTTTCTCTAATCATTCTCTCTACATCCCTCAAATCACCATTATATAAAGCTTCAAAAAGCTTCAATGGAGTGACAACTCAAGGGTGATGAGGATGCTTTGAGATGGAGGTAGCCAATTTTGGTGAATTTTGAAGATGAGAGGGATTGGGCAAGTTGTATTTTGGATTTTATTGAAAATCCATGAAAATCCACATTTTACCATTAATTTTAATTCTAAAAAACAATATTAAATTGTTTTTTAATTAAAATTAATATAAATAATTAAATAATTCAAAATTAATTTAATTAATTAATTTTTAATTTAATTTAATATCAAATATTAAATTAAATAAATTGCCCGATCCCGATCGATTTTTCGAACATGAATCCTTATTCATGCTATAAACCGATCCGATATTTAAATCATATTTAAATATATCCACCTCTTATTAATCATAGTTTAATTCATAATTAAGCTATGATTTGTTAAATATATCACATATAAATAACGCTTTCTCCCAAACTTGAATTTGAACAATTCAAATTCTTTTCTCTCAAAAAGTTATAAGGCTAAGTCAGGAGCTAGTAAGGAGGACCTAATGGACCCTCTGAGATCATGAACTCCAACGTACGAGATTAACCAGGCCAAACTCTTTAGCCTAGTTAATCAACATTCGATTAACCACCAGGACACTCCACTAAAGCCCAATGGTTCGCACTCTCCTCATCTTGTAGATATATTTACGTCCACTCGATATAACCATGATTAGTAAGTCGATCCTTCACAGGTCATTCGTAATTACAGTTGGGTCAAATTACCGTTTTACCCCTGTAATTACCTCTTGTTCCTTAAGTTCCACTGATCCTCTAATGAACAATTGGTTTGTGGTCCAACCAGCAAACCAAATCCCTCTCGGGCCAATGAGAGGGATGGGCCCATTGTCCAAGACCCGGAGTCAGTACTTAAAGGAACAACCTTTATACTAATCCCTAAAGCGGGTAGGAATGAATTCCATCTTGCCAAACTATGTTCCCAGCTATCTACTCGGTTTTATCCCTGAAATGGGAGGCTTATTGAGTTGGCATTCTCGAGCCACTCTCACCCATGCAAATCTAAGGATAATCCAAATAAACAGGGGTCCATAGAACGCTCAGGATTAAGATCGAGTTACCTAGGTCATCGTATGAATATAGTCGATTAAGGCGATGCGGAGTTATAAAGTCTAAGTGACTATTGCGCGATCGATCTTATGCAAACTCATTGCATAGGGCGCCCCCACTCACATGTCTCCACATGAACGATTAAGGATCACATCGTTTGTTCTCTACAAAGTGGGTCGCGTCCATAGTGTCCCCAGGATAAGGTACCCAACCTTATCCTTATACTATAGACTATTCTGGCTATAACTTGAACTTCATCCACTTTTATGTCACACATAAAGTTCAAGTATTCATCCTATAACACCTTTACTGAATACACAATACACAAAAGTCAATAACACCTTTACTGAATAAATTTCAATTGCAACTTTATTGTGATATAGAATATACATTCAGTTTACAAAACCACGAGTTTTAGGACATAAAATCCAACACGAACCACTTTGAACACTTCGAATTTCGGTCGAACCGGCTTGCAAATGTGTGAACCGGACCTTCAAAAGGTTGAACCGGGCCTCCAATTGATGAAACGAACCCCAAAAAAAGGAAAAATCGGCCTCGAAATAGTTAGAATCGATCTTAAACCACCCGAACCGGACCGAAAACGAGTCGAACCAGTCCAAAATGACTTGAACTTGTCAAAGTCAAATGGACCGGTCAAAGTCAACATAAAAAGTCAACTCTGTCTTCTAAAAAAAAAATCACGGGCTGGAGAAAATAATTACTATAGCAGAATAAAAAAAAAAACATCCTCTGTTTCAAGATTTTTTGACCTTTCGAGCTTCTTTCTTCAAATTAAAGGTCTTTCCAAACTCCGATCGGCTTGAAATTTTTACAGCTTATTCTACACACATTAATGCTCAAACACACTTGAGAAATTTGAAAATAAAGCACGAATTGATGCTCAATTTAAATGCCAAACCCAGAAGAACACTTTGGATGCCCAGAAAAATTGTATTTCAAAAAACACCCACCACAGAACACAATTGATCAAATTGAGTGCTCAAAATTGCTCTTATACCAATTGAAATAGTCTAGATTAAGAAAACGGAAGCAATTTTGGATCTTGAACACTCTAAATTGATCAATTTTGTAAAATAAAATGCATGCTCAAAGCTGAAAAAACAGAGGGATAGAAAACTCAACATTGAAGATCAAATTCTCTTCACTTGGTGGATGGTTTTCAGCACGAACACTTCGTGGACGACCATTAGAGTCTTCCCTACTATCCTCAGGCCTTAGAACTGATTGTGGGATCCTAGGTTGAGAGAATTTGGAAGAAAAAACCTAAAAGGTCACTAATTCAGAAATTTAGAATTTTCGGTAAAATTCACTCAACATCCCTCAAATCACCATTATATAAAGCTTCAAAAAGCTTCAATAGAGTGACATCTCAACAGCGATAAGGATTGATAGAGGTGGAGGTGGCTAATTTTGTACAATTTTGAAGATGATGAGGATTAGGCAACTTGTCAAGTTGATTTTCATGAAAATCATGAAAATCTATTTATTTTTCAATTAATTTTAATTCAAAAATCAATATTAAATAGATTTTTAATTAAAATTAATATAATTAATTAAATAATTCAAAATTAATTTTTAATATAATTTAATATCAAATATTAAATTAAATAAATTACCCGATCTCGATCGATTTTCCGAACATGAATCCTTATTCATGCTATAAACCGATCCGATATTTAAATCATATTTAAATATATCCACCTCTTATTAATCATAGTTTAATTCATAATTAAGCTATGATTCGTTAAATATATAACATATAATTAGCGCTTTCTCCCAAACTCGAATTTGAACAATTCAAATTCTTTTCTCTCAAAATGTTATAAGGCTAAGTCCGAGCTAGTAAGGAGGACCTAATGGACCTAAAGATCATGAGCTCCAACGATACGAGATTAACTAGCTAAACTCTTTAGCCTAGCTAATCAACATTCGTTAACCACCGGGACACTCCACTAAAGCCCAATGGTTGCACTCTCCGCACTGTAGATATATTTCTGTCCACTCGATATAACCATGATTAGTAAGTCGATCCTTCATAGGTCGTTCGTGATTACAACGGGTCAAAATTATCATTTTACCCCTTTAATTACCTCTTGTTCCTTAAGTCCCACTGGTCCTCTAATGAACAATTGGTTTGTGGTCCAACCAGCAAACCGAATCCCTCTCGAGCCAATGAGAGGGGTGGGAGTCAACACTTAAGGGAACAACCTCTCTACTAATCCCTAAAGCGGGTAGGAGTGAATTCCATCTTGCAGAACTATGTTCCCAGCTATCTACCCGGTTTTATCACTGAAATGGGAGGCATATTGAGTCGGCAATCACGAGCCACTCTCACCCATGCAAATCTAAGGATAATCCGAATAAATAGGAGTTCATAGAACGCTCATGATTAAGATCGAGTTACCTAGGTCATCGTATGAATATAGTCAGGTAAAACAGTAAACGGAGTGAAAAAGTTTAAGTGACTATTTCGCGGTTCAGTCTTATGCAAACTCATTGCATAGGGTGCCCCCACTCACATGTCTCCACATGAACGATTTAGGATCACATCGTTTCTACTCTACAAAGTGGGTCGCGTCGATAGTGTCCCCAGGATAAGGTACCCAGCCCTATCCTTATACTATAGACTATTCTGGCTATAACTTGAACTTGATCCACTTTTATGTCACACATAAAACTCAAGTATTTATCCTATAGCCAAGGGTTCTTTATTGGATTAGGGTTACATAATACACAATTCACTTTATTCAATAACACCTTTACTGAATAAATCTCAATAACAACTTTATTGCAAAATAGAACATATATTCAGTTTACAAAACCACGAGTTTTAGGACATAACATCAAACACTATAGTACATGGATTAGCTTGGGAACCTCATCCTACTAACACCATGGATGCGGCCCACTTTGTATTTGATACAAACTAGGTGATCCAGCTCAATCATGTAGTTGACATGCGAATGGGGACATCATGTGTGATGAGATTGTACAAAACCAAACCGAGAATTTTTAGACCACTCTAGCACCACCGTGGATAGATTAGGGCTAATAATTCAGTGATGACCATTAGCGACTCAACCTGAATCCTCACCGAGTTACGAACTCCTGTCTATGGGGGTTTAACCTTAGACTAGTACAGGTGAGAATGGCCACAGCTGCCGACTCAATATGCCTACCTTCTCCCAGATGAAACCTCGTAGGGAGCTGGGGACTTAACTTCGCAAGAAGGAATTCACACGTTCCCGAACTAGGATAACTAGATAGGTTGTTCCCTTAAGAACTGAATCAAGGTCTTGAACAACGGGACCCCTCCCTCTCGCAGGCCCGAGAGGGACATTGTTTATGCTCGGACCATAAACTTCTTGTTCATTAGAGAATCAGTGGTGCTTATCGCAAGAAGTAGTCACAGAGGTAAAATAGTAAACTGCCCCAGCTGTGACTATGAACAACCTGTGAAGGGTTGACTCACAGGAATTGGTTATATCAATGGACACAACTTGCCCATAGTGAGGAGAGTGCAACTATGAGTCTTTAGTGGAGTGACTCGTAGATAACGAATGTTGATTAACGAGATTAAAGAGTTTGATTAGTTAATCTCGTATCATTGGAGCTCATGATCTGTAGGTCCATTAGGTCCCTCGGTTAGCTCAATAAGGAAATAGTGACGGTATAAAGTTTTGGGAATGAATTTGAGGTGTTCGAATTCAATTTAGGGGAATTATATCAATTATATATGATATAATGAATATAGAATATAGTTTAATGTGAATATGATTTATAATAAACGATATTGTTGCCTAATTATCGAATGAACACATAATTAGAGTAATTAATTTGAGAGATATGTAAATTGAATATGATTCAATTTTATTTCCCCTTTATGTAAATATGATTTAAATAATAACGTATTTGATACCTTATATTATGCAATTATGTAAATTGATTTTTCATAATACATAATTGATGGAAAGTGGCATAATGGGTGGAGAATTTTTCTCCACCCACATTACCTATATAAGTATCAATTTGGATGCAAATTAGGTGACTTAAGTAATTTGCCAAGTTTTGCATTCTAAGCAAAAAGACTTTCTCTCTCAAATTCTCTCTACAAAAATCACTCTTCCAAAAATGAGTTCCACTTCTCTCCCTATCCTAGAGAACAATCGAGAAGAGTCATTGGAGGAGTTCAAGCATTGAGAACGTGGAGATCGTAGACAGCTAGAGGATTACAAGAAGAATAGAGTCTTCAAAGGTAATCCCTTATTCTATTAGGCTTTCATAGTTAGTCTTAGCCTTAGTTTTCTGTTTTTTGTAATTTCTATGTAACATAATGAACAAAGGGCGATCAATCGCTTCCGCATCGAGATTCAATCCTTTCACTTAAGATGACGGATAACGGAACACCTCCTACCTGGGAATTGATCCGGAACTTGAGTTGAATTAAATCATAGTCTTGTTAGCATGCATTATATCTAGGTAATTAAAATGTTAATTCACCTAGACATAAGCTTAAAAGACCTAATTATAAAAGTTATGATAAACATAGACTTAGATAGATTCCTTTAACAAGAATCCAACTAAGTTAAACCTAAACCGTAACTTTTAGCAACTTTAATGGGAGAAAACGAGATGTTCGCATTGAGTTTACTCTCACGTCCTCAAGAGTTCCCACCGTGAGTTCCATGCTAGGCCTCATGGAGTCAATAGGGTGTCCCCCTACGGATGGTGTTTGCATGGTTCAATACCAAGGTGAATGAGGGAAGTCTCCATAGTAAATGGGAGTAGGACGTGTGTCAACGTATCCTACAGTCTCCTCCATTAGGTCGCACCGTAAGATTTCTATAGTCTGCCTACTACGTCGCTCTGGACCAACCAAACCCTACGGAGGGTCTGACTATAGGGATTGGAACATCGCAATCTCCAAAAATGGATAGGGTCTCCTTGGTAATTTGTCAATAGTTGTCTTTCTTAACAGTAGCCTGTTCGCTCGGTTCTATTGGATCTGAAAATGGTAGGGTCACATTTACGGGATAAGTTAAGCTAGTTAACGAGTCCTTGACCAAATAAACGGTAGCTAAAAATCATTGGGACATGAGATGTTCTGGTAGTGACGATTAGCTGAGATAGTCTAAATTCAAGGGAGGAGTGACTGACTACCCGACGGTGGCTTTTATTCTAAACTCTTGAAGTATCGTTGCAAAATTAAAACTTTAAGTTTAAACACTAGGGTTCTTAATATTTTTGCTAAACTAGATTTGTTTTAGTAATGGGTTAAAAGGCATAACTAATTAGAACTATTTTTCAATTTCAGCAGGTCGTCCTCAATAATAGCCTTACTTAAAAGCGAAAGATTAACAGGGAAAAATTACACTATGTGGAAATCCAACCTGAATACGATTTTGGTTATGGACGATCTTCGGTTCGTATTAACTAAGGAATGTCCTCAGATCCCTGTTCGTAACGCGCCTCAAGCAATTAAGTACGCTTATGACCGTTGGACCAAGGTCGATGAGAAGGCCAAGGTCTACATCCTGGCTAGCCTATATGATGTTTTGGCCAGGAAACTGGAGGGCATGGTCTCAGCTCATGAGATCATGAGTTATCTGCACAATATGTCTGGACAACCATCTGGAAAGCTTCGACACGAATCCCTCAAATACGTTTATAACTCCCGCATGAAGGAGGGAACTTCAGTGAGAGAACACGTTCTTGATCTGATGGTCCACTTCAATGTGGCAGAAATGAACGGAGCGATCATTGACGAGCAAAGTTAGGTGTCGTTTATCCTGGAATCTCTTTTGAGGAGCTTCCTACAATTCTGTAACAATGCGGTGATTAAAAATATATTGTATAACGTGACCACCCACCTTAACGTGTAGCAGACTTATCAGTCTCTTATGGATAATAAGGGACAAATCGATGGAGAGGTAAATCTGTTTGCCTATTCCCGAAAGATGCAGAAGGGTTCATCCTCTAGATCTAAGTCCTACAGCCATTCTTCTGGTCTTAGGAAGACATAGAGGAAAAAGAAAGGAAGAAAGGGGAAGACTTCTGCTACTGCTGACAAAGAGCTCAAAGAGAAGAAAGGTAAATACAAGTTACTGGTTTTAGAAACATGTTTAGTGGAAAGTGATGACTTAACGTGGATACTTGATTCAGGAGCCACTAACCACGTTTTTCTTCTTTTCAGGAAACTAGTTCCTTCAGGGAGCTCGATGAGGGTGAGATGACGCTCAGGGTCAAAACGGGAGACGGCGTCTCAGCTCGTGCAGTAGGAGATGCCAAGCTGTTTTTTAGGGATAGCTGGCATCTTGGCGAGCACAAAGGAGGGCGAAAGTTGTTTCACCGCTACGGGATAGGAAGATCCAACAGGCTCGACCAACGTCCGAGTTGGAGGAAGCTCCAACTAGCCATATCTAAAGCCTTAGATTCGACCGCCGACATAATATCCCAACTACGTATTTCCCATTCCTCTCCCCTGGACCTGGAGATAGATTCATGTTTTTAGAAAACTTGCACATAGTTCCTAGAATTAAGAGGAACTTGATATCTATCTCTTGTTTAATTGAACTCGGATACTGTATTTATTTTTCTTTTAATGAAGCGTTCATTTAGAAAAAAGACGTCAATATTTTTCCTGCTAAATTAGAAAACAACTTGTACGTATTAAGACCGAATGAAACTAGAGCAATTTGAAATCATGAGATGTTTAAAACTGCAAAGACTAAAAGTAAAAGGCAAAAGACTTCTCCAAAAAATGATATTTTTCTTTGGCATCTAATACTAGGTCACATAAATCTCAACCGATTGAGATATTAGTAAAGAATGGACTTCTAAACAAGTTAGAAGATGATTCCTTACCTCCATGTGAGTCCTGTTTAGAAGGAAAATGACTAAGCGGACTTTTATTGAAAAAGGTTATAGAGCCAAAGAGCCCTTAGAGCTTATACATTCGGATTTTTGTGGTCCAATAAATGTAAGAGCTCAAGGAGCTTATACCTAATGCATCATAAGTCTGAGGCTCTTGAAAGTTCAAAGACATTAAGGCTAAAGTAGAAAATGCATTAGGGAAACCATTAAAACACTTCGATCCAATCGAGGTGGAGAGTATATGGACTTAAGATTCTAAGATTATTTGATAGAACATGGAATCCCGTCATAACTCTCAGCACTTAATACACCACAACAGAATGGTGTGTCAGAACGGAGAAATAAAACCTGTTAGACATGGTTCGATCTATGATGAGGTATGTTTAGTTGCCTGACTCATTTTGGGGTTACGTAGTAGAGACTACAATTCATGTCTTGAACACTGTTCCATGAAATAGTGTTTCAAAAACACCTTTTGAGTTGTGGAAGGAGCATAAACCTAGTTTGCGTCGCTTCAGGATTTGGGGTTGTTGGACACACGTGCTAGTGACAAACCCGAAGAAACTGAAACCTCGTTCAAGATTATGCCTATTTGTAGGCTATCCCACGGAAATGAGAGGTGGTCTCTTCTACGACCCATAAGAAAATAAGGTGCTTGTATCTACAACCGCCACTTTCTTGGAGGAAGATCACTTGAGGAACCACAAACCACGTAGTAAGTTAGTATTAAATGAAGCTACAGAAGAGTCAACAAGAGTTGTTGACCAAGCCGGACCTTCATCAAAGGTTGTTGAAGAAGCTACCACATTAAGTCGATCTCCTCCGTCTCAATCGTTGGGAATGCCTCGACGCAGTGGGAGGGTTGTTCACAACAAGACCGCTATTGGGTTTGGTTGAAACTCAGGTTGTCATACCTGAGAATGGCGTAGAGGATCATTTGTCTTATAAACAGGCAATGCATGAAGTAGACAAGGACCAATGTATCAAAGCCATGGACCTAGAAATGAAGTCGATGTACTTCAATTCGGTTTGGGAACTTGTAGATCAACCCGAAAGGGTAAGACCCATAGGGTGCAAATGGATCTATAAGAGAAAGAGAGATGCAGTCGGAAAGGTACAAACCTTTAAGGCTAGGATCGTAGCAAAGGGTTTTATCCAAAGGGAAGGAGTTGACTATGAAGAAACTTTTTCCTCTGTTGCTATGTTAAAGCCAATATGGATACTCTTGCCCATAGCCGCATTTTATGACTATGAAATTTGACAAATGGACGTCAAGACTGCCTTTTTGAATGGTAATCATGACGAGTGTATCTATATGTCTCAGCCCCAAGGGTTCATAACCCAAGGTAAGGAGCAAAAAGTTTGAAAGCTCAATCGATCCATTTATGGGTTGAAGCAAGCATCAAGATCTTGGAACATAAGATTTGATACTGTGATCAAGTCTTATGGCTTTGACCAGAACGTTTATGAGCCTTGTGTTTACAAGAGGATCATGAACGATAAGGTAGCATTCTTAGTACTGTATGGGGATGATATCCTACTCATTGGGAATGATGTAGGATACCTTACTGACATAAAGAATTGGCTGGCAACCCAATTCTAAATGAACAATTTGAGAGAGGCGAAGTATGTTATTGGGATTCAATTTTTAGGAATCATAAGAACAAAATGCTAGTTCTATCTCAAGCATCCTATGCCAATTAAATGTTGGTTCGATATTCAATGCAAAATTCCAAAACGGGGTTTATTACCCTTTAGGCATGGAATTCATTTGTCTAAGGAACAATGCCCTATGATGAGAAATTTAAGAGGAATTCGAAAATCTAACAACCTTGTTAACAAAAACAAGACCTTTAGATCTAAAATCCAAAAATCTCAAAATCAAAATGAAACCAAAGAAACCAAAGATTCGAATGTCAAAATGTTAAGTAACCCTTGACAATTGGATCTAACAACCTTGCTTAAAGAAACAAGACCTTTAGATAACTAAATTTCAAAGACCCCAAAACCAATTTTGAAAATCAACTCAAGGAAAGTAAAATCGGATTGCCTTGTCGATCAAATATCTCAAGGCAAGAGAACTTGTATGAGATTCGAATCACTCCACAAGTAAGATTGATCAAGTCAAGCTTGAATGATTCTAGCATGCGACCTAATTTACATAGAATTGCAAAGACATAGCTCAAAGGCTATAAAAAAGCTCAAGGCCTCTTTGATTACATTTTTCCAATCTCTTTTTCTTTTTTTTCTTCATGGATTACATGTGGCTATTTATAGCCTTCAAAATTGAACCCTAAAGATAACCTATGGACATTTAAAAGTTGTAACTTACATCCCCATCAATACCATAATGTCCACTAACTATTTTGTAACCTAAAACATTGAAAACAAGACTTTAAAACTGAAATTTACATCAAATTGGCCATAAATCTGAGAATGGTGTCTCTTTGTTAGCTTTGTAACTCTTTGTAACCATCCAAGAGTAAATGAAGCACATCTTCAAGTATCTTAAAGCGCTTATTCCATAAATGAAGCTTGTTATTCTTTAATAAATGATGAGTTGCACTTGAGTTCATTAAATGCAACTTGTGTTAAACTTCCATGAATTTGACTTCATTTAATGTGATGCCATGAGATGCCTTGGTTCATATCACCCTAAGACACTTCAAGAAGTTGAGGATATGAGATGTATTCCCTACGCCTCGGTAGTAGGTAGCTTAATCTATGTTATGCTATGCACGAGGCCATACAATTGTTATGTTGTAGGAATAGTCAGTAGGTAGCAGTCCAATCCAGGGTTAGACCACAGGACCGCAGTTAAAAATATCCTCAAGTATCTAAGGAGAACGAGGGACTATACGCTTGTGTATGGGTCTAAGGATTTAATCCTTACATGATACACTGATTCTATTTTTCAAACCGATAAGGATTCTACGAAATCCACATCGAGATTAGTTTTCACCCTTGACATGGGAGCTATAGTTTGGCGGAGCATCAAGCAAGGATGCATCACCAACTCCACTATGGAGGTAGACTATGTAGCTGCTTGTGAAGCAACTAAAGAAGTTGTTTGGCTAAGGAAATTCTTTGCTGATTTGGAAGCCGTTCCAAATATGGAATTTCCCATCACCTTATACAGTGACAACAGTGGTGCGATAGCCAATTCAAAGGAACCCCGTAACCACAAGCGAGGGAAGCACATCGAGAGAAAATATCACCTCATTCGGGAGATAGTGCAATGAGGAGATGTGATAGTCACGAAGATCGCTTCGGAGAACAACATTGTTGATCCACTTACAAAGACTCTCATGGCTAAAGTGTTCGAGATTCATATGGAGAGTCTAGGTCAACGAGACATGTACATAGGATAATATAGGGCAAGTGGGAGATATGTAATGGGTATATGGATGCCCTAGTTTATTTCATTTCTGTATCTCTGTAACAATTGTTTTAGATTGTAATGTACCCCACTAGAGTTTTAGTTCAAGTGGGAGTTTGTTGGGTTATATGCCCTAAAACTCGTAGTTTGTAAATAATGTTCTAATTAAATTAATAAACTAACCCTAAATCCAATAAACTAACATCTAAAGAGTTATTGTTTGTCATTATTTTATATTGCCTTATGTTAACCCTAAATCAAATAAACTAACATCTAAGGTTGTTGTATGTCTCTTGAATTGAATTTAGTGGACATATAAGGATCTCAATTCGAGATACAACCTAAAGGGTCTATAATAAGGGGATAAGGTTTGGGTACCTCATCTTGGTAATACTATGGATATGACCCACTTTGTATTTGATACAAACACAGTGATCCTAACGTATTCGTGTAGACGACATGTGAGGGGGGATATCCTATGTGATGAGATCGCATAAGACCAGACCACGAAATAGTAATCACTAGATGTAACTCTGTTGACTAGTTAGGTTTCTATTTCAATAGGATGATCTAGGCAACTTGATCTCAATCTTGAGCAGGTTACGAACTTCTGTTTTCGAGGAATTGTTCTTTGATTAGTATGGGTGATAGTGGCTTGAGACGTCGACTCAATATGCTTACCTTCTTGGGGACAAGACCGAGAAGACAGTTGGGGACTTAACCTAGCAAGATGGAATTCACTTCTTCCCCCCTATTAGGGTAAGTAGATGAATGTTCCCTTAAGTGGTTTCTCTAGACTTGAACTGATATGAATCCTACAACGCTAGTCAAGACTAAAGAATAGCTAAAAATGGAGTTGCATTTAATGCATCAAGGCTTCATTTATGGTGAACTCAAGTTGCATTAAAGTTGAAGTCAAGTTGCATTGAAAGAACTTAAGTTGCAATTAAATGAAATTAAGTGCATCTCAAGCTTCATTTAATGCAAGTCAAGCATCAATTAATGGGACTACACTTCAAGTTACTTCAAGTGGAGCTTCATTTACACCTTGGGAGGTTACAAAGACTAGAATTGTTGTTAGAAGATTAATTCTTGGATTTATACCTCATTTACTTGTAATTTCAGTTTTAAAGTTTTTATTTCAATGTTTTAGGTTACATTTGAGTAGTAGATGGTTATGACATTAAAGTTAGGGAAGTTACATTCTCAAACATGTCATTTTAGCTTACAATTGGAAGGCTATATAAAGCCATCTAAGATGTATTGTAAAAAGAGAGTTGGAATCATGTTTTGAATGAAAAGTTGCATATTTTGCTCCTTAAGCCATGAGCTTGTTTCTTTGCATTTCTTGTGTTTAGATTTGCATGCTAGGATCATTCAAGTAGCGTTGATCAAACTACTTATGGAGTGATTCGAATCTTGAGTTTAGAAACAAGTTTTCTTTACTCTTGATCTTGATCATCAAGGTAATCCGTTTCAAAATTTTCCTTGGGTTGATTCCATGTCGTTTTGGGGTTTTTAAGTTTTAGATCTAAAGGTCTTGTTTTCTCAACAAGGTTGTTAGGTCTAATTCTTGCGAGTTACTTATCATTTGGTATCAGAGCTTTAGGTTCTAGATCGAATATATGTTTCCGTTTTTCTATTATTTTCTTCATTTTTTGTTCCTTTTTGTTCATCTGTTCATTCATATGAAACTCAAAACAAGTATCTTTTGTGTCAGTCTTTTGGTATTTTTGTCTTCTGCCAAGTTATAGATCTTTGTCTAAACTTCAATTTTGGCCTTTACAAGTCCTTCAAATTCAACTTGCTTAAGGGTGAAAATGCTTTATTTTCATAATCTGTTCTGAAAACCGAGAAAATCGAAAGCATAAGTTTTCTTTGATTCTTGATTTTCTATGGTGTTCTTTGTTTATATCTTTCATTTCTTGAGCTTAGATCTGATATTTCCATGTTAGATCTGAATGTTGTTGTTTAATTTCCCCACATATGTTACAAATTGTCACTTGCAATAAATGCATGTCAGTTACACATTAAAAGTTCTAGCCATAAGCTTTAAGTACATTGATTATGTCTTGTGTAACTCCAATATGTTTTTCATATTATAAAATCAGATTGTAACTCCTTTCAATTACACATTGACTATAGATCATTCAATTTGGAAGAGTTATTTGTTGGAATATTGCATTAGTTGTTGGTGTTTAATATTGTAACTCCTATACCCTTTGTCCCATTCCATCTCTTATCCTTCCATTTTTTTTTGTTACAATTCTGTCATTTTCTTTCTTTCACAACTTGTTTCTTATTCGATATTCGTTTTGCTCCATAATTATGCTATTTTATTTTCTTAGTGTGTTGTCTATCACTTGATTGCAAACTTTGCTTATTGGCTCATGCGAGTGAAATTGTGAGTTTGTTGAGAGTGTTTTTTCTGTTTTGATTGTAAACACGAGTGACTCTTTACGAGTGAAAACACGTGAGGGAGTGCTTGTGAGGTCCATTTTTGTGTTACTTTTTTTAGTTTTGCAGAAACAAACCAAAAAAAAAAAACATGAAGCTGAAATTTCCTAAATTCTATGGAGGTACAAATCCGAAAGAGTACATTGAATGGGAAAGACAAGTTGATCATGTCTTTGATCGTTGCACTTTGAATGAGAAGAAAAAGGTAAAACTCATTGTTTCTCATCTTAGAGATTATGCCATTACTTGGTGGGATAAATTATTTTTCAGTAGGAAGAACCTTAACCGTCCAATTGAATCATGGAATGTTCTTAAGCAAATAATGCGGGAGAACTTTGTTCCTAAGTTTTTCCATAACTTGCGAACTTTGAGACAAGGGAGCAAAAGTGTGGAGGCTTACTACATGGAGATGCAAACGTTGCTTGAAGATCTCGAAATTTATGAGGATGAGACGGTTACAATGGCTCGGTTCTTTAAAAGGAATTAATAAGGAGATTGCAATTCAACTTGATCTTCAACCTTACGAGGATTTGGAGAGGATGGTGCACATTGCCATAAAGATTGAAAAACATCTCCAAAAAAAGTCTACAAGGTACACTAAACCTAAACCAATTTTAAATGTTCATTCACCTTTGGAAAATGTTAGTTTACCTACTGAAAATAAACCTATTGTTGAGGTAGAAAGTGGTAAGATTCAAAATGAAATGTTTTGTAATTTAGTGTCAACACATGCTAGTGAGTTTACTAGGAGATTAGATTGCAAAGACTTGTTTGTTTGTAACACTTCTACTATTGTAACACCTACTCATGATGAAGTACATATCGATGTGTGTGAGTTAGGGAAAAAGGCAAAAAAGGTCGAGACAAAAGCATGTCAATTGTTTGAAAAAGAATCTTGTGAGAAAATGTGTGAGAGAGAAAAGCATGAGATTAGTCTATGGCCTATAGAGAAAAAAGAGAGAAAAGCCAAGAAAGTGAGCTTGTGTGAACGTTCTTGTGAGGTTAAATCTATTTTGTTTTCAAAACAAAATATTTTTGATCATTTGTATAAAGGAACTTGCTTTCTAATGGGTGAGCTCAAACCATGTTTGTCTAGTTTTTCTTTTGAGTTCTTACAGGATGCCAAAGTACTCATTGTGATGTTTGATTCAAAGTTTCCCTCCAAAGTTAATTCCAAAGCATTTATCGAGAGGCAAGACTTCAAAATTGCTTCTAAATTTATCCATGGCAGCAAGCATAAGGTGTTCAAACCGGGTGATTGGGTTTGGAGACACTTTTGGAAGGATCGTTGTTCATTTCACAAGAAACCTAAGTGGAATTCAAGAGAAAGTTTAGCTATGACATCTCATGACTACAAGATTGCTCTACAAGGAGATGATGTCAATTACATTTATAATGCTGCTGATTTCCGTCCATTTGATGTTGGAGACTATTTTGATTAGAGGACGAATACTCTTGAAGAAGGGGAGGATGATATGAATCCTACAACGCTAGTCAAGACTAAAGAATAGCTAAAAATGGAGTTGCATTTAATGCATCAAGGCTTCATTTATGGTGAACTCAAGTTGCATTAAAGTTGAAGTCAAGTTGCATTGAAAGAACTTAAGTTGCAATTAAATGAAATTAAGTGCATGTCAAGCTTCATTTAATGCAAGTCAAGCATCAATTAATGGGACTACACTTCAAGTTACTTCAAGTGGAGCTTCATTTACACCTTGGGAGGTTACAAAGACTAGAATTGTTGTTAGAAGATTAATTCTCGGATTTATACCTCATTTACTTGTAATTTCAGTTTTAGAGTTTTTATTTCAATGTTTTAGGTTACATTTGAGTAGTGGATGGTTATGACATTAAAGTTAGGGAAGTTACATTCTCAAACATGTCATTTTAGCTTAGTTTTAGGTTACAATTGGAAGGCTATATAAAGCCATCTAAGATGTATTGTAAAAGGAGAGTTGGAATCATGTTTTGAATGAAAAGTTGCATATTTTGCTCCTTAAGCCATGAACTTGTTTCTTTGCATTTCTTGTGTTTAGATTTGCATGCTAGGATCATTCAAGTAGCGTTGATCAAACTACTTGTGGAGTAATTCGAATCTTGAGTTTAGAAACAAGTTTTCTCTACTCTTGATCTTCATCATCAAGGTAAATCTGTTTCTATCTTCTTCCTTGGGATGAAATCATTTAGATTTGGAGTTTTTGAGTTTTAGATCTAAAGGTCTTGTTCTTCAACAAGGTTGTTAGATTTTAATCATAAAGGGTTACTTATCATGAACAAAAGGCCCGACCCTTTCATTGGATCGAGAGGGACTTCTGTTTATTGGTAGGACCATAAACAGGTTGTTCATTAAAGGAGCACTGGGACTTAAGGTAAAAGATGTAACCCAGGGGTAAAACGGTAATTTGACCAACTGGTGTTACGAAAATTCGTGACGGATTGACTTGCTGTTATTGGTGGATATCCGTGGACACATAAATATATCTGGAGTGAGAAGAGTGCAACTGTCGAACTTTTGTGGAGTGTTCCCGCAGTTAACGAATGTTGATTACGAGGTTAATGAGATTACCTGAATAATCTTGTATCGTTGGAGCTTCAGATCTGTAGGTCCATTAGGTCCACAGCCTAGCTCGGAAAGGGTTATTAGATCATTTGAATTTTAAATGTTCAAGTTCAATTAGGGAATAAGCATGATGTATGATAAGAATCATGGTGTTCCACACGTCCTAACTAGACCTATTACACGCGCCAGATCTAAGAAGCTTCAACAAGCATTTCATATGCTGCAAATTGATCAAAGTGCGGGCGCCGATAAGAAGATCAACGTCTGCAAGATTGACGTTGTGCCAACATTTTAAAGACTCATTAGTTATTTTTTTTAATCATGAACTTTTGATTGTAGTTTTTGAACTTTTGAGCTTCCAAAATATGTTTCAAAATTAGACTTCAATTATAGGGAGTTACTAAGTAGGCCAATTAGTGTAATTGTAGGTTTTATTCTTGGGAAACTAAAAGGTTGGAGGTTTTATTCACATATTGGCTATAAAAAGCCACCTCATAGCCATGAAAACTCTGACTTTGATGGATGAAATTTGATATCTCAAGTGAGAGAGTTTTCTTAGAAATCATTTTCTAAGGTTTCTTGCAATTCTTGTGATAGATTGAATTTTGAGCCATTCAATCCAGGCTTGATCACGTTTGATTGTGGAATGACTCAATCTAGAACAAGATTTCCAATCTTGCTTCTAGATCATTGATCATAAGAGGTAATCGATTTCTAGCCTTTTCTCTTGGTTGATTCTAAATTGTATAGGGAGGTGTTAATCTCTTAACTCAAGGGTTCTTGCTTAACCAAAGTGATATGAATCCTACCACGCTAGAGAAAAGCTTCAAAATGGAAGCATTAAATGTTGTCCAACTTCATTTATGGCAAACAAAAGATGCATTTAATGAACTCAAGTGCAATAAATGATTCATTAAAGAAAAGTCAAGCTTCATTTATGCAACAAAAGTTTCAAGCTACATCAAGAAGGCTTCATTTATGCATGAGAAGTTACAACCATTATGTAGGGTGATTGAAAAATCAATTCTCGGATTTATGGATATTTTAATGTAATTTTCAGTTTTAAAGTCTTGATTTCAATAGTTTATGTTACAAAATGGCTAGTGGACATCATGGTATTGATGGGGATGTAAGTTACAACCTTTCAATTGACCATAGGTTACTCTAGGGTTGATTTTGGAGGCTATATAAAGCCATGTACCTTGTAAAAAAAAAAGAAGAAAAAAAAAGATTGAAAATGTAATCAAAAGAGGCCTTGAGCTTTTTTATAGCCTTTGAGCTATGTCTTTGCAATTCTATGTAGATTAGGTTGCATGCTTAGAATCATTCAAGCTTGACTTGATCAATCTTGCTTGTGGAGTGATTCGGATCTCATACAAGTTCTCTTGCCTTGAGATATTTGATCCACAAGGTAATCCGATTTTACTTTCCTTGAGTTGAATTTCAAAATTGGTTTTGGGGTCTTTGAGATTGAGTTATCTAAAGGTCTTGTTTCTTTAAGCAAGGTTGTTAGATCCAATTGTCAAGGGTTGCTTAACATTTTGACATTAGAATCTTTGGCTTCTTTGATTTCATTTTGATTTTGAGATTTTTAGGTTTTGTGATCTAATAGTCTTGTTTGTTTTAACAAGGTAGATTAGATTTTTTAAATCATTCTTAAATTTCTCATCATTTGGTATCAGAGCCTTAGGCTCAAGATCGGATATATGTTTCCTTTGCGTTTATATTGAATTTGTTTTAAATTTTCATGTTTTAGTTTTTTTTTTTTGTTTTGCAAACTGTCCAGTTTTCGTAGTCTCTGAAAAAATACCAAAAAGTCATATTTCTGCAATTGTTTTTCATCTTGATCTCTTCATCATTATTGTAGATCAGGATCTAAGCTTCAACTTTATCTTCTTTGATATTTTCTAATTCAGCTTTCTTGAGGGTAAAAAGGATGCATTTTTACAACTGGTTTTGAAAAAAACTGCTATACCCGAGAACATGAGTTCTTGTTTTGTTCTTGCTGTTTTTGCCTCTAAAGCATGCTAAATTCGAAAATTTCCAATTAGATCTGATCATTATGTTTAAATTTAACCATTTGGTGTTCAATCTTAGATGTTACACTTTGAAAGTTTGACAAGTTGGTGGTTACATATTAAAAATGGCGATTACATTTCGCACATGAATTTTCCAACCATTAGTTTTAAATTTGTAACTCCTATGTTTAAAAAATTCAGCCAATAGTTATTTTATCCAAGAGTTACATTTCTTCTTTTTCATTTATCTATTCATTGCCTTAAAATTTTCAATTGTCAAGTTAGTTTGTTTGTTTTCAAAGTGTGCAATTATCCATTGGATTGCCAATTATCTTGGCTTCTCCATTTCACATTTTGAGAGGTGAGATTGAGAATTAGAGTGTTTTCTCAAATTTGAGTGCAAACATGAGTGGCCTAAATATTCTTGAGTGTGAACTTGTGAGGGAGTGTTGTGTCGTCCTTTTGTATTTTCCCAACATATTTTTGCAGGAATCTTTCACAAAGAAAATGATGCGAAAAAGAAATTGAAGAGACCAAGACCATAGACTGAAATAAATTTCAGTTTGCGTTACAAGGACATCCTTAGATTCGAGGACGAATCTTCTTGAAGAAGGGGAGAATGATATGAATCCTACCATGGTAGAGAAAAGCTTCAAAATGGAAGCATTAAATGTTGTCCAACTTCATTTATGGCAAACAAAATATGCATTTAATGAACTCAAGTGCAATAAATGATTCATTAAAAACAAGTCAAGCTTCATTTATGCAACAAAAGTTTCAAGCTACATCAAGAAGGCTTCATTTATGCATGAGAAGTTACAACCATTATGTAGGGTGATTGAAAAATCAATTCTCGGATTTATGGATATTTTGATGTAATTTTCAGTTTTAAAGTCTTGATTTCAATAGTTTATGTTACAAAATGGCTAGTGGACATTATGGTATTGATGGGGATGTAAGTTACAACCTTTCAATTGACCATAGGTTACTCTAGGGTTGATTTTGGAGGCTATATAAAGCCATGTACCTTGTAAAAAAAAAAGAAGAAAAAAAATGATTGAAAATGTAATCAAAAGAGGCCTTGAGCTTTTTTATAGCCTTTGAGCTATGTCTTTGCAATTCTATGTAGATTAGGTTGCATGCTTAGAATCATTCAAGCTTGACTTGATCAATCTTGCTTGTGGAGTGATTCAGATCTCATACAAGTTCTCTTGCCTTGAGATATTTGATCCACAAGGTAATCCGATTTTACTTTCCTTGAGTTATCTAAAGGTCTTGTTTCATTAAGCAAGGTTGTTAGATCCAATTGTCAAGGGTTACTTAACATTTTGACATTAGAATCTTTGGCTTCTTTGATTTCATTTTGATTTTGAGATTTTTAGGTTTTGTGATCTAATAGTCTTGTTTGTTTTAACAAGGTAGATTAGATTTTTTAAATCCTTCTTAAATTTCTTATCACAAAGCTTGGATCTTTGGATTGAGAATTAGGGTTGCCTTATCATTTTGGTATCAGAGCCAGGTTGCATCGTTGTGACCTACTCTAGAATTGATTCTATCTTCCATTTACATTGTTCTTTTTTTAAAAATTCTAGCCATTTTGTTCGTTTTTGTCATTGCATCAATATCATGCATCTTTTGATTCTAATCTCATTCCCATCTTAAAGATCACGTTGAAATCTTGAAAAAGCAAAAAAAAAAAAATCATAATTGTTTCATGTTGAGTTCTTGAATTGTTCATGCCTATTTATATTCAATCAGTTTCAAATTGCATGAATTTGTTGAGGTTCATATCAGTTTTCAATTAAATCTTGTTGAGACTGTCCAAATTCCTAACTGCAGAATTTAATTTATAAAATGCCTCTTCAAACTTGTCGAAAACGTCTGAATTTGCTTAATTGATGTGAAAAAACCGTTAGATCAGACGGTTATCTTTCAAGGTTAAGAAGAAAGTTTTATCAAATTCATAACGTAGTACGTTCATGTTTGGAATTCTAATTCTGTGCGCAGTTTTATCCGAAAATTTCAGCACCTTTCTTATTTGTTCTTTTCATTGTTCTCTTTGTTTTCTTTGTTCTAAATTGTTGTTATTTCATAATTATCTTGTCTTGGCTGATTTGTAAAGCTCAATATTACAAGAATCGCTTGAACCACATATAAGCCTACCCAATATCATCATTTAGTCACTTTCTCAAATTCATAAAAACGAGTGTCCCGAGTAGAAAACAACAGTGAGTTGTGTGCATGAGGTCTTTAACATATTTTGATTGTTTAATCATGAGTCGTGACGGGGGAAGTGGAGGGGAGATTGGCGAAGTTAGGTGGAGAGAGGCACAAATTGGGGCTATTACTTGTTTGAACCAAGTAATTGAAAGAGTGTAGATTAAGAAAGCGGAAGCAATTTTGGATCTTGAACACTCTAAGTTGATCAATTTTAAAAAACAAAAAACATGCTCAAATCTGGAAAAACAGAGAATAAGAACTCATATCTTTGTAGCTCTAAATTCTCGTAATCCGTGGGCTATTTCTTGTCACAAACACTTTGTGGACAACCTCTAATGTCTTCCCTACTATCCTCAGGCCTTGGAACAGATTGTAGGATGTTTGATAGCGAGAATTTGAAGAGAGATGGGAGAAAGATCTGAAAAACGTAAATCAGAAAAATTCTAATAAATCCTAAAAAATCTATGTGTTTCTTCTTCAATTAAAGCAAACCAAAAGCTTCTTCAAGCTAGGAGAAGATGACAGCATGAAGATGATGATGAGTTTGCAAGAAGCAGGTGCTCAAATTGTGTGAATTTGAAAAAGAGAAACAGTGATTCACACTTTGTTCTTTGGTCCATTGAAACTCCAAATTCAATTTTTAATTTTCATTTCATTTTAATTCAAAATTAATATAAAATTAATTTTAAATTAAAATCAATTTATTGATTAAATTAATTAATTAAATTAATTAATTAATTTTAAATTAAAATCAATTTATTGATTAAATTAATTAATTAAATTAATTAATTAATTTTAAATAAATATTTAATTTAATATCAAATATCAAATTAAATAATTGGACCAATTCCGATTTCTTAAATCGACCGTTTGATCATGAATCCCTATTCATGTTATAAAATGAATCAATATTTAAATCATATTTAAATATTTTCACCTCTTCTTTATTATAGTTTAATTCATAATTAAACTGTGACACGTTAAGTATATCACATATAATTAACGTTTTCTCCCAAAACTGAATTTGAACAATTCAAATTCTTTTCTCTCAAAATGTTACAAGGCTTAGTCCGAGAAATAGAACCCTGTTAGACATGGTTCGATCATATAGTCTTGGAATCGATTCCGTGTACCGGGCGCTGAGAGTTGGGATACGATTCCATGTTCTATCATATAGTCTTGGAATCTAAAATTCATATACTCTCCACCTCGTTCTGATCAAAGCGTTTTAATCATTTTACCTAACAAGTTCTCAACCTCTTCCTTATACTCCTTGAACTTTTCAAGGGTTACGGTCTTATAATGCTATAGGTAAAGATCGCCATACCTAGAATAATTATCAATGAAACTGATGAAATATTCATACCCTCCCCGTGCCTTAACATTCATTGGACCATAGAGATCCGAATGTACGAGTTCTAAGGGTTCTTTGGCCCTATAACATTTTTCAGAAAAAAGGTCGTTTAGTCATTTTTCCCTCAAAACAGGACTCACATGGTGGTAAGAAGTTGTCCTCTAACTGACTTAGGAGACAACTCTTAACCAATCTCCCAATCCTATTGAGATTAATGTGACCTTGTCTCAAGTGCCAAAGATAGGTACTTGGAGAAAGCTTCTGCCTTTTATTTTGAGTATCAACTGTTTTATTCATCTCGATGTTCAAAATAGCTTTTATCTCTGTTGGTCTTAACAAATATAAGTTGTTTTCAAAATTAGCAGTACATATTCGTACACCTCTTTGCAAATGAACGCTTCATTATAATCAAAAGACACTTTATACATATGTTCAAGTAAACAAGAGATAGATACAAGATTTTTTTTGATTGCAGGAACCAAAAGTACATTTTCTAATAAAATGAATCTATCTCTAAATAACAACTTCACTTCTCCCACTGCTCTTGCTGAGACAACCTCTCCTATTCAAACCCTGAGAGTTATCTCACTATCAGCAAGCTGCCTCCAGGAACTAGTTTCCTGAAAAAAAGAACACACATGGTTAGTGGCTCCTGAATCTAGTATCCAGGTGGAATCATCATGTTCCACTAAACATGTTTCAACAAAAAGTAAATCATATTTACCTTGTTTTTCTTTCTCAGCTTTCTTTTCCGCAAGGTACTTCGTGCAGTTTCTCTTCCAGTGCCCGTCTTCACCACAATAGAAACATTTTCATGTGGCTTTAACCTTGCGCATGGGAGCTTTTTCCTTTCCTTAATCCTTCTTCTTCTTCTGAATACCCTTATTCTTAGAAAAAAAAGAACCAGACCTAGTCCCTGAGGATGATCCTCTCAGGAACTTCCTTGAAGTGACAACATTTGCCTCTTTCTCCTTCTCTTTTGATTTCATTAGGGACTCAAAAGTCGTGAGCTCGTTAAGTAGAGTAGTCAGGTTATACTCTATTTTGTTCATTACCGAATTGGTGCGGAACTGTAGGAAACTCTTCGGAAGAGATTCCATTATAAAGCTAACCTGATTGTTCTCATCTATGACAACCCTATTTACCTCTGCCACGTTGAAGTGGACCATCATATTAAGGACATGCTCCCTATCAGAAGTTCCCTACTTCATTCGGGAGTTGTAAACGTACTTGAGGGCATTATAACAGACCGATGAGGACGGTTGTCCAAACATGGCCTGTAATGATCCCATGATCTCCTTTGCGGTGATCATGCCCTCGTGTTTCTTAGACAACACATCAGATATGCTAGCTAAGATGTAGACTCGGGCCTTATCATTAGCCCTAGTCCATTTGTCAAATGCATCCCAAACTGTTCGGGTTGTAGACGAGCTGGGAGGGGGAGGACATTCCTCCGTCAAGACGAACCTTAGATCATCAATCAGAAGAATCGTATTCAAGTTTGATTTCCAAATTCCAAAGTTATCACTGTGAAGTTTGTCGGAGGCGAGTAATTGAATAAAAGAGCTCGACATGCTGAAAATAGAACATATTCTATTAGTGAATTGCTTTTAACCCATAACATGCATCCAATCAAGAATTTAGCAAAAGTAATAATGTACCCATAATCTCAGTGAGTCAGAGCAACCGCTTCCGAGGGGCAGTCAATCACTCCTTCACCAAACCAAGACATTCTTGACTAAATGCTAATACCGGAATAACTCTTATTCCTATAACATTCTAGTTATCGCTACTTTGGTCAAGAATTCACTAACAGTTAGCAATTCTTATAAGTGTGACCCGACATTTTCAGACCTCAGAGGTCGGCCCCAACAATGCTACCGAATTGGAAAGTCAAAGCTGGAAATGGACCTAAGAGACCCTACTTATGGAGTTTGAATTGTTCCGAATCCCATGTTACATCCCTCCGAATGGATGGTGCTACTACGGTCAAGCTGCACGCGCAACATGGGAATCTCACGGTCCAACCTAATGGAGGAGACCATAGGATGTGTTGACACACTTCCTTCTCCCACTTACTATAAATACTTTCTCCATTCACCTTGCTCTTGATTTATGCAAACACCATCCGAAAGGGGATGCCTTATTGACATCACGAGGCCAAGCATAAATCTCACGGTGTGAACTTCGCGAAGAGCGTAAGAGGAAATTGATATATCGTATATACCTTAGTATTTTAAACAGTTTGGGTATACTTTTACTTAGGCATATTTCATGTAAAACAATATGACCTATATCTACCAATATAACTATTATACTGGAATTACCTAAGTCTATTAACCTTTTAATAAACCTAGGTCTATGAGTTTAATTTTTTAACTTTTAATAAACGCCACTCACGAAAAATAATTTATAAACCTCTGGATTAAATTCACTCCCAGGCTGGTTCCCAGGTAGGGGTGTTCCATTTCCGTCAGCTTAAGTACCCCAGCCTAGCCAGAATCTTCCATAGACAGAGTCCCTCTTTAATCACAGTTCATAAATTATTGGTTGCCTAATTCTAATCTTATTAGAATTAGATAACCTAAGGTCTAATTAATTTCCAGTTCTAAAACCATTTTAAAACTAATTAATTAACCTTAAGTTACATGCATTTCTATGTTATAAATTGCTTGATTATTCATCCCATGAATATACATACATTTATAACAAATCAATCACATGAATAAATGCATAACAATTACATGTTTAATTTTTAATTAATATAACCCTTATATTAATTATAATTAAAACATATAATATTTGTTTCATAAATTAATATAACACTTATATTAATTCCTATGAAACCTTAATTCATGCATACTATATATTATAACACTTATACCATAGTTTCAATGCATGGAGCATGCTTCCTATCGTGGGATTTTAAAGTCTATATGGCATACTTTATGCACATTTAATCAGAGATTTTAATTAAAACATACATGCACAATGCATAATTAATTAAACACACTAAAGTGGGCTGGTTTTGGCATCTAATGCAAGCAAACAACTAAATTATTACAATAATAATCTAGAATTAAAATCGAACACTTCGAACCAGCTTGCATATGTAGAACCGGACCTTCAAAAGGTTGAATCGGACAGTAAAAGGCTGAACCGAGCGTCCAATTGGTGAAACGAACCTCCTAAATGGAAAAACCGACCTCGAAATAATCAGAAATGGCCTAAAATCACCCGAACCGGACCTAAATCGGGTCGAACTGGTCAAAAAAGACTTGAATCGATCAAAGTCAACCTTATTTAGCTCGCTGACGTCACCGTGACATAAGCTTTCTTCAACATTTGTAATTCGCGCGCGCTGCGAATGTTAACACACTGTAGCAAATTGAAATTAAAAAGAAAGTTTCAGCAGCCTCACACTGTTTCGATATTTCAGTGACCTCCAAGGCTTCTTTCTTCAAATTGAGGGCCTTTCCGAACACCAATCGACTTAAAATTCTTACAGCTTATTCTACACACATTAATGCTCAGACACACTTGAGTAATTTGAAAATAAAGTACAAATTAATGCTCGATTTAAATGCCAAATCAAGATTAACACTTTATACGTCCAGAAAAATGGTATTTCAAAAAATACCCACCATAGAACACAATTGATCAAATTGATTGCTCAGAATTGCTCTGATACCAATTGAAAGAGTGTAGATTAAGAAAGCGGAAGCAATTTTGGATCTTGAACAGTCAAAGTTGATCAATTTTAAAAAACAAAAAATATGCTCAAATCTAGAAAAACAGAGAATAAGAACTCATACCTTTGTAGCTCAAAATTCTCCTAATCCAGTGGGCAATTTCTTGTCACAAACACTTTGTATACATCCTCTAATGTCTTCCCTACTATTCTCAAGCCTTGGAACAGATTGTGGGATATTTGATAGAGAGAATTTGAAGAGAGATGGGAGAAAGGTCTGAAAAACATAAATCAGAAAAAATCTAATAAATCCTTGAAAATCCATGTGTTTCTTCTTCAATTAAAGCAAACTAAAAGCTTCTTCAAGCTAGGAGAAGATGACAACATGAAGATGATGAGGATTTAGCAAGAAGGAGGTACTTAAATTGTGTGAATTTGAAAAAGAGAAATGGTGATTCACACTTTGTTCTTTCGTCCAATTGAAACTCCAAATTCAATTTTGAATTTTCATTTAATTTTAATTCAAAATGAATATAAAATTCATTTTAAATTAGAATCAATTTATTAGTTTAATTAATTAATTTTAATAAATATTTATATTAATATCAAATATCAAATTAAATAATTGGACCAATCCCAATTTCTTAAATCGACCATTCGATCATGAATCTCTATTCATATTATAAACCGAACCAATATTTAAATCATATTTAAATATTTCCACCTCTTCTTTATTATAGTTTAATTCATAATTAAACTGTGACACGTTAAGTATATCACATATAATTAACGTTTTCTCACAAAACTGAATTTGAACAATTCAAATTCTTTTCTCTCAAAATGTTACAAGGCTTAGTCCGAGCTAGTAAGGGGACCTAATGGACCTACAGATCATGAGCTCCAATGATACGAGATTAACCGACCAAACTATTTAGCCTAGCTAATCACTCTCCTCACTGTAGATAGTTTTCGGTCCACTCGATATAACCATGATTAGTAAGTCGATCCTTTACAGGCCGTTCGTAATTACAACTGGGTCAAAAATACCGTTTTACCCCTGTAATTACTTCTTGTTTCTTAAGTCCCACTGATCCTCTAATTAACAATTGGTTTGTGGTCCAACCCACAAACTCCATCATTCTCGAGCCAATGACAGGGGTGGGACCTTTGTTCAAGACCCGGAGTCAGCACTTAAGGGAACAACCTCTCTACTAATCCCTAAAGTTGGTAGGAGTGAATTTCATCTTGTAGAACTATGTTCCCAGCTATCTACTCAGTCTTATCCTTGAAATGAGAGGCTTATTGAGTCGGAAATCTCAGGCCACTCTCACTCATACAAATCTAAGGATAATCCAAATAAACAGGAGTTCATGGCACGCTCAGGATTAAGATCGAGCTACCTGGGTCATCTTATGAATATAGTCAGTTAAGACAGTAAACGGAGTTATGAAGTCTAAATGACTATTTCTCGGTCCAGTCTTATGCAAACTCATTGCATAGCACGCCCCCACTCGCATGTCTCCATATGAACGATTCAGGATCACATCGTTTGTACTTTACAAAGTGGGTCGCGTCCATAGTGTCCCCAGGATAAGGTACCCAATCCTATCCCTATACTATAGACCGTTCTGGCTATAACTTGAACTTGATCAACTTTTATGTCACACATAAAGTTCAAGTATACATCCTATAGCCATGGGTTCTTTTTTGGATTAGGGTTTCAAAATATACAATTCACTTTATTCAGTAATACCTTTACTGAATAAATCTCAATAACAACTTTATTGCAAAAATTGAATATACATTACATTTACAACTCCACGAGTTTTAGGACATAAAACCCAATAGTAATTAGTACCTTGACAAATCGGATGGATCGAATTGAAGTAGCTTTAGGAAATCCTCAAGGAAGGGAAGTTAATGAAAGAGTTGAAAATGAAGAAGATGGCAACGTAACCCTTTTAGCCGGGCACAATCCAAGGAGTGGGAGAGGTGTAGGTCGGGGAAGAGGAAGGAAACGAAGAGTTGGAAGAGAATTGTTACCACCGAGAAGGGTTGGGAGGGAGTACCAATATGGGAAGGAAGAAAGAGGAGCAGGGGGCGTGAAACTTAAAATTCTTCCATTTCATGGGAGATCTGATCCAGAGGAGTATTTGCAATATGAAAGGAAAATTGACCATGTGTTTGATTGCAATAATTTTAGTGAAGAAAGAAAGTTTCGACTTGTCGTGGCTGAATTTTTTGATTATTCCAATATTTGGTGGACATCTTTGAAATTTGAATGAAGGAGAAACTATGAGGAACCAATTGAAACTTGGGAGGAATTAAAGGCCTTAATGAGGAAGAGGTACATTACTAAACATTATTCCCGAGAACTCAAGCAAAAGCTGTATGCTTTGCAACAAGGATCTAAAAGTGTGGAAGATTATTACACAGAAATGGAGGCCCTTATGAATAGAGCTGGCATTGATGAAGATGAGGAGGATACAATGGCTAGGTTCCATAGCGGGTTGAACCGACCATTGGCTCATCAAGTGGATAGACAAACTTATTTAAAAGAGTTGTTACACCTTGTTGTGAAGATTGAAGGCCAATTAGCTTTGGAGAAGGAGAACTCCAAGAGGTATAATTCATCTAAGTCTACTTCTTTTTCTCCTAATACTTGAAAAAAGAATGCAGATTTCAAAACTAGAGGAAAGTATGAGGTTGGTAAAAAGGACAAGCCCGAGAGCTCCAACGGCAAGGAAAAGGTGGAGGGATCTAAAGAGGTCCGAGAGAGAAATATGGGCATCAAATGTTGGAAATGTCAAGAGATTGGTCATATTAGACGTGATTGTCAAAACAAGAGAGTTATGATTATTAAGAATGGATAAGTTATTACAGAGGGTGAGGAAAGTGACCAAGACGAGGTAATTGAAGATGAATTCCATGAGGATGAGGAGGAATTGGAAGATGGGAGTCATTTGGCACTTGATACAAGGAGACTTCTTAACACTCAAGTTAAGGAGAATGATATTGATGACCAAAGAGACAACCTATTCCACACACGGTGTTTGGTTAATTGGACTCCTTGTAGTCTTGTTATTGATAGTGAAAGTTGCACGAATGTAGTATGTACGTTCTTGATCAAAAGGTTGCAGATTCAGAATCAACATCATCCTAAACCTTACAAGCTTTCAATGATAGTGGAGAAATGAAGGTCGTTTCTCAAGCTTTAATTTCTTTTAGTTTGGGAAAGTACAAAGATGAGGTTTTATGTGATGTATTACCTATGAATGCTGGTGACATCTTGCTTGGTCGACCTTGGCAATTTGATAGGAAGGTCATCTATGATGGTTATTTGAATAAATATTTTTTTACAAAAGATGGTAGAAAAACAACTGTTGTACCATTGCGTTTTAAAGATGTATTTGCTGATCAATTAAGGTTTGAGAAAAAAAGAAAGGATTTTGACGAAAAAGAATTGAAAGAAAAGAAGGAGATGAGTGAAAAAATAGAGAAAAATAAGAAAGAGAAAAAAATGGAGAAAATAGTGAAAAAAGAGATGAAATTGAAAAAAAAGGAAAGAATGTCAGTTGTTTGGCTAGAATGGGAGATGTGAGAAGAGCAATGTTTTCCCAAAAACAAATATTTGTACTTATGTACAAGGAAGGGTATTTGGCCTTTAACGATAACAATTTGCCTTTGACTAGTTTGTTTCAACCTCGTTTGCAGGAATTTGAGGATGTGTTCCAAGATGAGATACCTAAATGATTACCTCGACTTAGAGGTATCGAACATCAAATAGACTTCATTCTGGGGGCTATCATTCCAAATAGCCGGCTTATAGAGCAAATCCAGCTGAAACAAAAGAAATTCAAAGGAAAATGGAGGAGCTATGGAGAAGGGGTGAGTACGAGAAAGTTTGAGTCCATTTCTGTACCGGTCATATTGGTTTCAAAGAATGATGGCACTTGACGCATGTGTGTGGATTGTAGAGCCATCAATAAAACCACTGTAAAGTATCGTCATCCTATTCCTAGGCTAGATGATATGCTTGATGAATTGCATGATTCTTGTCTTTTACAAAAATTGATTTGAAATATGGGTATCATCAAATTAGGATGCATGTAGGAGATGAATGGAAAACAGCTTTCAAAACTAAGTTTGGATTGTATGAATGGCTTGTTATGGCTTTTGGATTAACTAATGCTCCTAATACATTTATGCGCTTAATGAATCATGTTTTGAGAGAATACTTGGGGAAGTATGTTATTGTGTATTTTGATGATATTTTGATCTATTCAAAGAATTTGCTTGAGCATGTTGAGCATGTTAGGTCAGTTTTGATTATACTTAGAAAAGAGAGGCTTTATGCTAATTTTAATAAGTGTAGCTTTTGTTTGGAAAAGGTTAACTTTCTTGGCTTCATTGTTGGTAAAAATGGAGTAGAAGTAGATGAACAGAAAGTTGAGGTAATTAGGGAATGGCCAACACCGAAAAATGCTAGTGAGGCTGAGTTTTCATGGTTTAGCTAGTTTCTATAGAAGGTTTATAAAGGACTTTAGTACCATAGTTGCACCATTGAATGACTTAGTGAAAAAGAATGTTGTTTTTTAATGGGGGGAAATGTAAGCAAGAGCTTTTAATGAACTGAAAGAAAAATTAACCAATGCACCATTACTTGTCTTTCCTAACTTCGATAAGACGTTTGAAATTGAGTGTGATGCAAGTGGTTTGGGCATAAGTGTTGTTTTAATGCAAGATGGGAGACCCTTAATGTATTTTAGTGAAAAACTAAATGGGGCAGCATTGAACTATCCTTCCTATGATAAAGAATTGTTTGCTTTAGTTTGTACATTCCAGGTATGACAACACAACCTATGCCCAAGAGAGTTTGTGATCCACGTCGATCATGAAAGCTTGAAGCATCTTAAAGGCCAAAGCAAGTTGAATCGTAGGAATGCAAAGTGGGTACAGTTTATTGAGACATTTCCCTATATTATCAAATATAAGCAAGGTAAGGACAATGTGGTTGCTGATGCTTTGTCAAGAAGGCATAATCTCTTTACTTCTCTTAGTGCAAAAATTCTTGGATTTGAGCATATCAAGGAGTTATACAGGGATGACCATGACTTTGGAATTATTTATGCATCTTCTGTTATAGGAAAAGTTGTAGATGATTATTATATGTTTGATGACTTTTTGTTTAAAAAAAACAAGCTTTGTATCCCTAAATGTTCTATAAGAGATTTGCTTGTGAAAAAAGCCCATGGGGGTGGATTGATTGGACATTTTGGGATTCATAAAACTTATGATATGTTGCATGAGCATTTTTTTTGGCCTAAGATGAAACATGATGTGCATAAGGTATGTAGCCAATGTTTTAAATTCAAAAAAGCTAAGTCTAGATCACAACCAAATGGATTGTATACTCCCTTGAATGTACCTAATGAACCTTGGACTAATATATCTATGGATTTTGTTCTTGGTTTGCCTCGGACTAAAAAGGGTAACGATAGTATTTTTGTTGTTGTGGATAGATTTAGTAAAATGGCTCATTTTATAGCATGTAACAAGACGGATGATGTGAAGCATGTGGCTGACTTATTCTTTAGGGAAGTGGTAAGGTTACATGGAATTCCTAGAACTATTGTTATTGATAGGGATGTTAAATTCTTAAGTCACTTTTGGAAGGTATTGTGGGGTGAGTTGGGTACTAAATTGTTGTCCTCAACTACATGTCATCCTCAAACTGATGCGCAAACTGAGGTTATTAATAGAACATTGGGAGCTTTGCTTAGGGCTATTATTTCTAAGAATATTAAGTCTTGGGAAGAATGTTTTCCATTTGTTGAGTTTGCATATAATAGAACAATTCATAGTACAACACATTGTTCTCCTTTTGAGGTTGTTTATGGATTCAATCCACTTACACCTCTTGATTTGCTTCCTATTCCCTCTAATGATTTTGTGAGTGATGCAACCACAAGTAAGGCCGATATGTTCAAGACCTTGCACAAAGAAGTCAAGGAGAGAATCGAGAAACAAAACTTGAAAGTCGCCTCATGAATTAACAAAGGACGGAAAGAACTGATTTTTCAACCGTGTGATTGGGTGTGGGTGCACTTTCGCAAGGAACGGTTTCCATCAAAACGAAAGACAAAGTTACATCCAAGAGGGGATGGTCCTTATCAAGTTCTTGAAAAAATTAACAACAATGCCTACAAGATTGATCTTCCAGGAGAATTTTCAGTAAGTTCTACTTTCAATGTTGCTGACTTGAGTCCTTTTGATGTAGGTGATGATTTTCCTGATTCGAGGACAAATCCTTTTAAAGCGGAGGAAAATGATAAGAATCATGGTGTTCCACACGTCCCAACTGGACCTATTACACGCGCCAGAGCTAAGAAGCTTCAACAAGCATTCTTTACTCACATACAAAATTGGATAGATTCAGCTACACCGCCATTTCATATGCTGCAAATTGATCTAAGAGCGAGCGTTGATGCGAAGATCAACGTTTGCAAGATTGACGTTGTGCCAACATTTTAAAGACTCATTAGTTATTTTTTTTTAATCATGAACTTTTGATTTTAATTTTTGAACTTTTGAGCTTTCAAAATATGTTTCAAAATTAGACTTCAATTATTGGGAGTTACTAAGTAGGCCAATTATGGTCATTTATAATTGTAGGTTTTATTTTTGGGAAACTAAAAGGTTGGGGTTTTATTCACATATTGTCTATAAAAAGCCACCTCCTAGCCATGTAAAACTCAGACTTTGATGAATGAAATTTGATATCTCAAGTTCGAGAGTTTTCTTAGAAATCCTTTTCTAAGGTTTGTTGCAATTCTTGTGATAGATTGCATTTTGAGACATTCAATCCAACCTTGATCACGTTTGATTGTGGAATGACTCAATCTAGAACAAGATTTCCAATCTTGCTTCTAGATCTTTGATCATAAGAGGTAATCGATTTCTAGCCTTTTCTCTTGGTTGATTCTAAATTGTATAGGGAGGTGTTAATCTCTTAACTCAAGGGTTCTTGCTTAACCAAAGCTTGGATCTTTGGATTGAGAATTAGGGTTGCCTTGTCATTTTGGTGTCAGAGCCTATGTTGCATCGTTGTGACCTACTCTAGAATTGATTCTATCTTCCATTCATTATAATATAAAGATTTAATTTGAATATGATTCATATTAAATTAAATGAGAGAATTAAATATTTGAAAGAGTTCAGATATTATTTAATTGTGAATAAGATTCATATATAAAACTATAGGTTAAAATTTAATGTGCATAAGATGTACATTAAAACTATAGGATAAAGGAAAATCATTAAATGAGTTTTAATCATAATTAAATATATGATACTTAATTTGATATTAATTAAATATGATTTAATTAGAATTAATATAATTAAATTAGATTTATTTATATTAATTAATTATATTATTTAATAATTAATTTGATTAATTATTAATTAAAAATAAAAATGGGAAACGTGTCAGCACGACACGTTCCCCACGTCTCCCAAAACAAAACAAATCAAGCATTGCTCTAATACCAATTGATGGAGATCGGATCTCCTTGAGCAGCGGAAACGTGGTTTGGGATCGTAATTGCTTGATTGTTTTAATTGAACAAAAAATCAGTACATTGATAAATAAAACAGAACAAGCATGGAAATTCTAATCCTATTAGAATTGGATTAATTGCATACGTGCAAACATATGTTAAGTTTAACAATTAAACTAAAGGGATGAAAAATACCTTTGTAGTTTTAACTTACAGCAACTCCTTGCTCCAAACAAGACAACAACACAAGAACTTCCAAGATGCTTATCTGTTTTCTTCAATTGGACAACACCACGAGGAAAACCTTCTATCCTCTGAGATCTTAGAACAAAACCCTTTATGGGAAGGATTCCAACTTTTGGAAGATGAAGGGAATGAGAGTGTGAGAGAGAGAGCTTTTTCTTCTGTGAGAACACCAATTGATCTATCGATCATTTTACACCCCTTCTCCCTGTTAAGCTATCGATAGGGAGAAGGAAGGGGATAGTGGGAACGTGTCTGGAAGACACGTTCCTTTATTTTTATTATTAAAATAATAATAATAATAATAATAATAATAATAATAGTTAAATAATAATTAAATCAAATTTAATTATTATTTTAAATAATACATATATTTAATTTGGATTAAATCTCATTTAATCATATTACCCCTTTAACTTATAGTTTTAATGTACATCCAGTGCACATTAATTTTAACCTATAGTTTTCAAATATGAATCACATTCACATTTGAATTTAATATTTGAACTCTTTCAAATATTTAATTCTCTCAAGCAATTTAATATGAATCCTATTCACATTAAATTTATAATATATAGTTCCAAAACTATATATTATATCGTATCAATATACATTATTTTTATTCCCTAATGAATTTGAACATTTCAATTTCAAATGATCTAAGAACCCTTTACGAGCTAGAAAGTGGACCTAATGGACCTACAGATCATAAGCTCTAACGATACGAGATTGTTCGGTTAATCTCATTAACCTCCCAATCAACATTCGTTAAGCTATGAGAACACTCCACTAAAGTCCCACAATGCGCACTCTTCTCACTGCAGATATATTTCTGTGTCCATGGATATTGACCAATAACAGCAAGTCAATCCTTCACGAATGTTTGTAACTCCAGCTGGGTCAAAATACCGTTTTACCCTTGGGTTACATCTTGTGCCTTAAGTACCAGTGCTCCTCTAATGAACAATTTGTTTGTGGTCCTACCAACAAACAGAGTCCCACTCGGGCCAATGAGAGGGTCGGGCCCTTTGTGCAAGTCTCGGAGACACCACTTAAGGGAACATTCCTGTACTTACCCTAGTAGGCGGGAAGGAGTGAATTCTATCTTGCGAAGTTAAGTTCCCAGCCGCTCACTCGGTCTTGTTCTCAAGAAGGTAGGCACATTGAGTCGGCGAATCTGGCCACTCTCACCCATACTAGTCAAAGGACAATCCCTCGAACAGAGTTAAGTAAACTCGCTCGAGATTGAGATCAAGTTGCTTAGGTCACGGCCTAGTCAAATAAAAACCTAACTAGTCAACGGTTCTGACTAGAGGTTACTATTTCGTGGTCCGGTCTTATGTAATCTCATTACATAGGATATCCCCACTCACATGTCATCTACACGAACACGTTAGGATCACGGTGTTTGTATCAAATACAAAGTGGGCCACATCCATAGTTTTACAGGGGGTAAGGTACCCAAACCTTATCCCCTAACTATAGACCCTTTAGGTTGTATCTCGAACCGAGATCATTTTTATGTACATTACGTTCAGTTAGAGATTCATTTAACAGCCTTGGATGTCTAGTTTATTGGATTTAGGGTTTAATAAAGGCAAACTCGTAGATAATGAACAATAACACTTTATTACATTAATTAGAACATAATTACAAACTACGAGTTTTAGGGCACAAATCCCAACAAAAACTACTGCCAACAACTCTTTTTTTGTTGTGTAATTTTTTTGTGCTTCATTTAAGGTTTTACTTGCATAGTAAATAAGATGAATTACTTGTCCATGCCTCTAGCCCAACCTTGCTCCCACAACATAATCGCTGGCATCATACATCAACTCAAATGGCAACTGCCAATCAGGTGAAGACATGATTGGGGCACTGACTAGGGCAGCCTTCAACACATGAAAAGCATCGAGACACTCCTCTATGAATTCAAACTGTCTATTGATTTCCAATAAGGAACAAAGAGGTTTTGAGATTTTAGAGAAGTCTTTAATGAAACAACGGTAGAACCCTGTATGTTCTAGGAAGCTTCGTACTCCCTTAACATTTCTTGGAGGTTCTAGCCTCTCCACTTTTTCTATATTTTCCTTATCAACTCCAATTCCTTCTTTTGAAACTTTGTGTCCTAACACAATTCCTTCCTTAACTATGAAGTGACATTTGTCCCAGTTCCAAACTAGGTTAGTCTCTTCACAGCGTTTGAGCACTTTACCCAAATTTTCGAGACAAACTTCAAATGAATTCCCAAAAACTGAGAAATCATCCTTGAAAATTTCCATGATGTCCTCCAATAGATCAGAGAAAATAACCATCATCCATCTCTGAAAAGTAGAATGGGCATTTCATAGACTAAATGACATCATTCTGAAAGCGAAAGTACCATACAGACAAGTAAAGGTGGTCTTCTCTTGGTCTTGAAGTGCAATGGTTATTTGATTATAACCACTGTAACCATCTAAAAAGCAATAAAAAGTTTGACCAGCTAATTTGTCCAACATCTGATCAATGAATGGTAGAGAGAAATTATCTTTTCTGGTGGCTTTATTTAGCCTCTTGTAATCCATACATACCCTCCATCCACTTATTATTCTTGTGGGGATTATTTCATTAGCTTCATTGGTTATCATTTGCATGCCTCCTTTTTTTGGGACGCACTGAACTAGACTAACCCAACTACTGTAATAAATAGGGTAAATAATTCTTGCATCCAACCACTTGATGATCTCTTTCCTCACCACTTCTTTCATGGTAGGATTCAATCTTCTTTGTTCCTCAACTGACTTGAAGTTGCCTTCCTATGAAATGATCTTATACATGAAATAGGAGGGACTAATTCCTCTTATATCAACTAACGTCCAACCTATGGCTTTCTTGTGTTGCTTAAGCATGTCAAGCAACAACTCTTCTTCCTTAGGTGGCAAGTCTTCTGCTATAATGATGGGAAAAGTCTCTTTGTCCCTCAAAAAGCATATTTCAAATGTTGAGGTAATGGTTTCAATTCCAGGTCATGAGGTTCTTGTATTGATGGAAACATTGGAGAATTACTTCCTTCTCTAGACTGCAAATATTCAAAGATCTGTCTGAACTGAGCTATTTTAGCTAGTTTTTCCAACTCTTGGATAGAGTCTTCTAGATTTAAATCTTCATCTCTAATTCCTCCAAATTTTTGGATATGTTTCTCTTCAAACTCCTTACTGAAAGTTTCAGAAATGGCATCCGCTAACACATGGGTAGCAGAGCACTCCTCTACTTCATCCGGATATTTCATTGTGTCGAGTATATCGAACTTGACCTCTTGATCATTAATTTTCAACTTAATGGTCCCTTCATACACATCCACAACTGTTCTACCTGTCTTTTGGAAAGGTCTACCTAGGATAATAGAGAAATCCTTGTCAGCCTCATAATCCAAGATGATCAAATGAACAGGGAAAAATGAATTTGCCAACATCAACTAGGATATCTTCTATCTTTCCTTCAGGCTGTGCGATTGACCAATCAGCCAAGTGCAAGGTCACTGTGGTAGGTCTAGCCTTTCCTATGCCCAATTCCTTGTAAATGGACAGGGGCATAAGGTTGATACTAGCTCCTAAGTCACATAACGCTCTCCCTAATTGTTTACTTCCAACGGCTACATGTATAGTGAAAAACAACACTACATTCCTCACTTAATGAGACAACCTTGAACTCTTGAAATCTTTCTCTTTCCGAGCTTACGTCCTTGAGAAATTTCAAGTAATTGGGCATCTGCCTCAAGGCATCTATAAGCGGAATATTAATGTGAATTTCCTTTAACATATCTAGGAATTTCTCAAAATGAGCTTCCTTGGTTTTCTTTCTTTGCATTCTCTGAGGATAAGATGGTGAAGGTGGTTTAAACTTAGGAACAACTATGGCTCCTTGAGAAACTTTAGGGTTTGAACTTTCGGGTTTCTTAGAAACTCCTTCAGTTTTCCTAGTTGTCGGTTTAGACAACCTCTCACTCCTATTTTCTCCTTGGTCCTTTTTCTTTTGTCTAGTCTCACTTTCCACTCCTCTGGATGCTAAGGATTTACCACTTCTTAGCTCAATGGCTTGAACTTGCTCTTTCCCTTCTCTCTTTGGATTTTTAGAGTCTGCGGGAAGCTTACCTAGAGGACTAGCCCTAAGCTCAGTAGCTAACTGACCTACTTGCAACTCCAAGTTTCTCGAAGAATCTTGTTGACTCTGAATAACAACATCATTTCGAGCCATATATTCTTTCATAACACTCTCAAGAGATAAACTTGATGCTTGAGGAGGTGTAATCCTTTGAGTTTGCGATGTCTTAGAATTTTGGTTGTTAATGAAGGGATTGAATCCCGATGCATAAGCGAATGATCGTCGTTGCTCTCGATTGTGTTACATAGAAACTATTCAAAAACAGTAAACCTAGGCTAAACATACGGTTGAAAGCATAAAGGGATTAGAGATTACCTTTGAAGACATAATACTTCACGTAATCCTCTCGTCGTCAACGATCTCTTCGTTCTCTACGATCAAACTCTCGAACACCTCAAAAATGTCTTCTCGGTTGTTTTCTAGGAGAGGGAGAGAGGTGAGATCACGTTTTGGAGATTAGGGAGAGTTGAGAGAATTTGAGAGAGTAGTCGTTTTGTTTGCCAAATTGCAAATCCACACAAAATGACTTAAGTTCACAAACTTGCATCAAAAATGATGCTTTTATAGGTAATGTGGGTGGAGACAAATTCTCCACCCATTATGCCACTAACTCCACTAATTATGCATAAATCCATAATATAAGGTATCAAATAGGTATTATGTAAATCATATTTACATAATGTGGATCAATTGAATTTAATAAAATTCAATTTCATGTCTCTCAAATTACGTCCTTAGTTTATTGCTTAATTCCATAATTAAGAAAAATTAGGTTCATTATGAATCATATTGACATTGAACTATATATTATATCAATTATATCATATATAGTCGACATAATTCCCGAAATTGAATTTGAACATTTAAAATTTATTCCAAGACTTTGTACCCTCATTCAATTCCATGTTGAGCCAACCGAGGGACCTAATGGACCTACAAATCCTGAGCTCCAACGATACGAGATTAACTAATCAAACTTTTTGACCCCGTTAATCAACATTCGTTAACTACGAGTCACTCCACTATAGACTCATAGCTGCACTCTCCTCACTGTACAATAGGTTGTGTCGATATTGATTTTACCAATTCTCATGAGTGAACCCTTCACAGGTTGTTCGTAGTCAAAGTTGGGTCAAATTACCCCTGTGACTATTACATGCTCCTTAAGCACCACTGATCCTCTAATGAACAACAATTTTATGTTCCGATCATAAACAATATCCATCTCGGGCCAGCAATAGGGAGGGGCACCGTTGTTCAAGACGTGGATTCAACTCTTAAGGAAACAACCTATCTTTACCATAGTTCGGGAACGAGTGAATTCCATCTTGCGGAGTTGAGTCCTCAACTCCCTACGAGGTTTCATCCCTGAAAAGGTAGGCTTATTGAGTCAGCGGCTCTGTGTAAAGGGTATTCAATGTCCTAGTTTATTGTATTGCTTCATTGTAATTTATTGTACATTTGAGAAATGTATATGTACTCCACTAGCTTAGTCCAAGTGGGAGTTTGTTGTATTACCTTTGAAATAAATAAAAGTTATTTCTTTCATTACTTTGTGTCTTGCAAATTTACAAACATTGTCCAATAAACTAAGCTCCAGGGTCATTGAATTTATGAGAGAACTGGAACTTGAACGGTGTGTAGTAGACACACAGGGAGGATCACGTTCGAGCTAATAACTCGAACGGTCTACAGTATATGGATGGGGTTGGAGACCTAATCCTGGATACACTGTGGATGCGGCCCGCTTTGTATTAGATACAAACGAGGTGATCTGACTCGTTAATGTGGTTGACATGCGAGTGGGGGCATCCTGTGCAATGAGATTGTACAAGACCGAACCGTCAATTATTAGACCTATTGTTGTAACACCGTTGACAGTATGGGACTAATAACTTCGTAGTGACCATTAATGGCTCGGCCTAAATCCTGAGCGTGTTACAAACAACTATCTCCGGGGATTTGTCCTTTGACTAGTACGGGTGAGGGTGGTCACATTTACTCACCCAATATGCCAATCTTCTCAGGGACAGGACCACATGGGGAGCTGGGAACTTAACTACGCGAGATGGAATTCACTCGTTCCCGACTTTAGGGAAACTAGAGGGGTTGTTCCCTTAAGTGTTGTCTCCAGGTCTTGGACAACGAGCGCCCACCCTCTCACTGGCCCGAGAGGGGTGTTGTGTAAGGTTGGACCATTACAACGTTGTTGTTCATTAGAGGAACAGTGGGGACTTAAGGAGCAAGAAGTAGACACAGAGGTAAAACGGTAATTTGACCCAGCAGTGTCTAAGAACAACCTATGAAGGGTTGACTCATGGGCATTGTTTACATCAATGGACACAACTTGTCCTATAGTGATGGGAGTGCAGCTACGAGCTTTAGTGGAGTGTTACCGTAGCTAATGAATGTTGATTAACCGGGTCAAAGAGTTTGACAGGTTAGTCTCGGATCATTGGAGCTCGTCACTATAGGTCTATTAGGTCCCTCACTTGGCTCAAACTGGATTAATAGAGGGTTTACAGTTTTGGTGTGGATTTGAAGTGTTCAAATTCACTAAATGGTAATTATGTCATTTATATGAGATATGATTGACATATTATATAGTTTAATGTGATTGAGATTCATAATAAACTATAGGTTAGCGTAATTGACTAATTAGGGCTAATTTGGAGAAATTGGATTGAGAGAAATTTAATTGAATGTGATTCAATTTAAAAATCCACAATTATACAAATGTGATTTGTATATTGAGATATGAGATATCTTATTATATGTGGTTATGCAAATATGATTTGCATAACCTATGGTTGTGGTTAAATGGTAAATAGGTGGAGATTTCAACTCCAACTATCACCATTATATAAACCCTTTGCAAGAAGGATTTCTAATGCATTTGGCTCATTTTTTGGAAATCTAACCAAAAGAGCATTGCAAAACCCTCTCAACACTTCTCTCTTTCTCTTCTCCCTTACACACAAAAAAGGAGTCCCACAACTCTTCTTCTACCAAAGAAAGATGAACCGAGAAATCTTTCGAAACGTGCCCGGATCATTGGTTCGTGGAGGAGATCAAGTTCGTTGAGATCGTGATCACGAAGAGTTCGTGAGCAGAGGAGGAATACGTGAAGAAAGGTTCTTCAACAAGTAAGTGTTCTTACTGTTTTTTTCTCTTCTAAATCATGTTTAACCTAGTTACTATTAAATAGTTTCGGTTTTAAAAAAACACATTTCACAACGATACCACGACGATTCGATCGTCCTTGCGCTGCGTGGGATTTTCATTCCCTTCATTTGGTATCAGAGCCCAATCGTTGACTTTTCGTTGTGCATTTGTTTTCTTAAAATTAGGTGGGTATTACTTCAATTCATGAGATATAATTGTGGTTTGCATAATTGGATGTTTTGGTTTTGGCACTAGTTTTAGGTTTATTTTCTGTTTGATGAGATCAAATGTAAAGGCCCGTATTTTTTGGGCAAATTAGAAAATAAATCGAGTCTGTAAGTCCGTGTCTTCATCGGCAAGGGTTGCTGTGAAGAAATCGGAGCGGAAACGAGGGAAAATTCGAAGAAAACAATAAAGGAGTTTGTTATCCAGTAGATGGCATTGAGACGTTGATCTTCGGCATCTCAACGCCGTCTGCGCGGAAGGAGGCCTTGTTGCAGAGCAGCGTTGCAATGCCCTGGCGTGGAGCACGCAGAGGACAACTTATTTGGATCTTTGCGGCGTTACTGTTTGCATGCGTTGACGAGTAGTTCCCGAGGGAATTTCGTGCGTTTGTGGCCTGATGGAGAGTGTCTCATCGTGGGGCGTTTTAGTTTATTATTATTTATTTTTATTTATTGTAAAATGTAAAATTAGTTTTATTTTATAAAAATTATTTATTAATATTAATATAATAGTTATATTAATGTCAATTAATATATTTAATGCTCCTAAAGTGCCAAAACCGGTCCAATTTTTGCTATTTAATTATTTTATGCATGAGTTGTATGAATTTTTAATTCTATGTGCATAATGTATGTCATATAGATTTAAAATCTCACCTTAGCTTAAACATTTCGTGCATCATATTTATATTATAAGTGTTATAATATATAGTATGCATGATAGGTTATATTATAAGTGTTATAAGATAATGTATGCATGTTTTAATTTAAATAAATATAAGTGTTATATATTTAGATTAAAAACATGCTCATGCATTTAATTCATGTGATGAATGCATGTTATAGGTTAATATTATTCATGTGATGAATGATCAAGCACTATAACATAGAAATGCATGTAACCTAAATTAATTATTAGTTTTAAAATGTTTAGAACTTGAATAATTAGACTTAGGTTTTCTAGTTCTAATAAGATTAGAATTAGGAAATAAAAATATGACCTTTGAATGGTTACTGATAAGTAACTATATCTAAGTAAGGTTTTGTCAAAGGCTGGAGTATTAAAGCTAACGCTTTGCGGAATACCCCTACCTGAAAACCGACCTAGGAGTGAATTAGGTCCGGAGATTCTTAGGTTATATTATCGTGAGTGGCGTTAATTAAAAGTTGATTAATTTACTCACATAGACCTAAATTAATAATGTGATTATAAAATTAGGCTAAATCAATATAAGAGTTATATTGGTAGACTTAGGTAAATATTAACCGATTTATCTAGGTCAATCCCGAATAATATAAAGTGTTGAGTGGGAGGAAATAAAGTCTATAAGATACATTTGAATTTCCGACCACAATTTTCCGTTAAAGTCCGCACCGTGAGATCCATACTCGGCCTCGTGGCGCAAATGGGAGCGTCTCCCTTTAGATGGTATTTGTATGGATCAATATCATAGTGGATGGAGAGAGTACTTATAGTCAGTGGGAGCGAGACCTGTGAAAATAGGACCCACGGTCTCTTCTTTCGATTCATACCGTGAGACCCCTATGATCTGCCTGCTAGTTTGGCCTGGACTACACAATCCCATTGGAGGGCCTTGATCATGGGATTTAGAACACCGTGAATTCTCGAAAGGGATATGATTTCCTTGTTGGTTTTCCTTCTTGGTTCACCCTTCAGTGGCTATTGTTTGGACGGATACTTGGAAACTTAAAGATTGAGGGTGACACTCACGGTATTCATTAGGAGTTAATGGATTCAAACCGAAAAATTGTAACTGGACGCCTAATGGAATAAGAGTTATTCTGGTATTAGGGTCTAGTCGAGAAAGTCTCGTCCTAAAGGAGGAGTGTTTCTGTTCACCCTTCGGTGGCGGTCATTCTAAACCTTTAGGATATCATTGCAAATTTTAGGGATCATAGGATAAAATTTTGCTAAAACTTGATTGGATTTCAAAAAGTTTTTTTTTTGCGAGACTAACACAAAGCTTTTATTTGATTTTTCAGGAAAATGTCAAGCTCAATAATAGCATTACTAGCATCCGACAAATCAGTGGGAGATAATTTCCAAACATGGACAAACAATATTAACACGATTCTAGTAACTGACGAGCTTAAGTTCGTGCTCACTGAGGAGTGTCCTCAGTTGCCGAGCTCGACTGCATCACGAAGTGTTCGTGATGCATACGATTGGTGGATCAGGGCCAATGAAAAGGCCAAGGTCTACATAATTGCCAGCTTATCTGAAGTTTTGTCAAAGAAGCATGAGTTGATGGTCACCACAAAGGAGATCATGGAGTCATTGCAGGATATGTTTGGACAATAGTCCTTTCAAGTCCGGCATGACTCGCTCAAACACGTCTTCAATGCTCGAATGAAAGAAGGGGCATCTGTCTGAGAACACGTTCTAGACATGATGACTCACTATAATCTGGCAGAGATGAACAAGGCTTCGATCGATGAGTCAAGCCAGGTAAGCTTTATCTTGGAGACTCTTCCGAAGAGTTTCCTTCAGTTTCGTAGCAATGTTGTTATGAACAAAATTAGTTACACTCTGACCACCCCTACGAACGAGAGTTCTGAGAACTTCCGGGTCCTTGATGAGGATCAGGACACCGGAAGATGAGGCAAATGTTTCCTTCAGGTCCTATCACAGGGGTTCAACCTCTGGGACAAAACCTGTAGCTCCTTCTCAATCGAAAGGGAAGAAGAAGAAGATGACGAAGGGTAAAGCTGACCGCGCTGTCGTCCAAAAAGACAAAAAGGTCAAGGAAGTTGCAGAGAAAGGAAAGTGTTTCCACTGCAATGGGGACGACTACTGGAAGCGTAACTGTCCCAAGTTTCTTGCCGAGAGGAAGAATACAGGTAAATGTGATCTACTAGTAACTGAAACATGTTTAGTAGAGAGTAATAACTCTGCCTGGATATTGAATTCGGGCGCCACTAACCATGTTTGTTCTTCTTTTTAGGGAATTAGTTCCTGGCAGCAGCTGTGAGAAGGTGAAAAGACTCTACGGATTGGATCCGGAGACATTGTCTCTGTTGAAACGATCGACAAAGTGAAGCTTTTTTTCGACAGGAATTACTTATTATTAGATAATTTGTATATAGTCACAGGGTTTACTGGAAACCTTGTTTCTATTTCCTGCCTTATTGTACAATGTATTTCAATTTCCTTTGAATATAATAAAGCGTTTATTTATTTCAAAGGCAATTTACTATGTTCTGCTTCACTTGAGTCTAATCTGTATGTTTTGAAACTAAATTTGGTCAAAAGCATTTTGAATACTGAATTATTTAAAACAACAGAAACACGAACTAAGAGAGTGAGAGTTTCTCCAAAAGAAAATGCCCATCTTTGGCATCTAAGGTTAGGCCACATCAATCTCAATAGGATTGAGAGACTAGTGAAGAGTGGACTTCTAAACGAGTTGGAAGAAAACTCTTTACCAGTATGTGAGTCATGCCTTGAAGGAAAAATGACCAAACGTCCTTTTAGTAGAAAAGGACATAGAGCCAAAGAGCCCATTGAGCTTATACATTCTAACCTCTGTGGTCCGATGAATGTTAAAGCACGAGGTGGTTATGAATACTTTGTATCTTTTATAGATGACTATTCAAGGTGTGGGTATATTTTACCTAATGCATAAGAAGTCTGAAACTCTTGAAAAGTTCAAGGAGTATTAGACTGAGGTTGAGAACCTATTAGGTAAAACGATAAAAACACTTCAATCGGATCGAGGTGGAGAGTATATGGACATTGAATTATAGGACTATATGATAGAACATGGAATTACGTCCCAACTCTAAGCACCTGGTATGCCACAACATAATTGTGTATTGGAGAGGAGAAACAGAACCTTGTTGGACATGGTTCGGTCGATAATGAGCTATGCTCGTCTCCCTGATTCTTTTTAGGGTTACGCAGTGTAGACTGCGGTGTATATTTTGAACAACGTTTAGTCGAAGAGTGTTTGTGAAACACCTTTCGAACTTTGGAATGGACGTAAAGGCATTTTACACCATTTCAAAATTTGGGGATGCCCGACCCACGTGTTGGTGTCAAACTCGAAGAAGTTGGAACCCCGTTCAAAATTGTGCCTATTCGTAGGTTACCCAAAAGAGACTAGGGGTGATCTATTTTTCGATCCTAATGAAAATAGGGTGCTTGTGTCGACAAACGCCACTGTCCTTGAGGAATACCACGTCAGGGATCATTTACCTATAAGTAAAATTGTGTTGAACGAAATGGACAGTACGTCAGCAAGAGTTGCTGATAGGGCTAGTACGTCAACAAATGCTGTTGATCCTAGCACGTCCAGTCAAGTCCGTTCCCAAGAGTTGGGAATGCCTCGTCGTAGTGGGAGGGCTGTGAGACAACCAGAACGTTACATGGGTTTGGCAGAAACCCAAGTCGTGAACCCTGATGATGACTGCAAGGATCCATTGACCTATGATCAGGCAATGGAAAACGTTGACAAGGACGAATGGATTAAAGCTATGGACCAGGAAAATGAGTCGATGTACTTCAATTTTGTCTGGGAGCTTTTCGATCAACCGGATGGGGTAAAACCTATAGGTTGCAAATGGATCTACAAGCGTAAACGTGGCGTAGATGGGAAGGTGCAGACCTTCAAAGCACGACTAGTGGCAAAGGGTTTTACCTAGGTTGAAAGGGTTGACTATGAGGAAACCTTTTCACCTGTTGCCATGGTAAAGTCGATCAAGATCCTTCTGACCATTGTCGCATATTATGACTATGTGGCAGATGGATGTCAAGACCGCCTTTCTGAATGGCAACCTTGACGAGACCATCTACATGGACCAACCCAAAGGGTTCATTCCCAAGGCCGAGAGCAAAAGGTTTGCCAACTTCATAGGTTCATTTATGGACTGAAACAAGCCTCGAGGTATTGGAATATAAGGTTTGATGAGGCGATCAAATCTTATGGCTTTGATCAGAACGTTGACGAGCCTTGTGTCTACAAGACAATCGTCGACAAAACAGTCGAATTTCGTATATTGTACGTGGATGATATCCTTCTCATTGGGAATGAGGTAGGTTTTCTTACTAACGTAAAGAAATGGCTAGCTTCGTAATTCCAAATGAAATATTTGGGAGAAGCACAGTATATTCTAGGTATCCAGATAGTCCGAAACCGGAAGAACAGAACACTGGCCATGTCTCAGGCCTCTTATGTTGACAAGATGTTGTCTAGATATAAGATGCAGAACTCCAAGAAGGGCTTGCTACCTTTCAGGCATGAGGTTCACTTGTCTAAGGATCAATGTCCTAAGACTCCTCAAGAGGTAGAGGATATGAGACGGATCCTCTATGCTTCAGCTGTGGAGAGCCTGATGTATGCCATGTTGTGTACTAGGCCAGACATCTGTTATGCAGTAGGGATTATTAGTAGGTATCAATCCAATCCAGGATTAAATCAGTGGACAACCGTAAATGCAATCCTTAAATATCTTAGGGGAACGAGGAACTACAGCCTAGTGTATGGGAGTGGGGATTTGATCCTTAGGGGATACACAGATTCTCACTTTCAGATCGATAAGGATTCTAGGAAATCCACTTCGGGGTTAGCCTTCATCCTGAATGGAGGAGCTATAGTATGTCGAACCATCAAGCAGGGATGCATCGCTGATTCTACTAAGGAAGATGAGTACGTTGCAGCTTGTCAAGCTACAAAGAAAGCTGTTTGGCTTAGGAAGTTCATGACGGATTTTGAATTTGTTCCAAATATGAACTTGCTGATCACGATGTTTTGTGACAACAGTGGTGCTGTAGCCAACTCGAGAGAGCCTCAGAGTCATAAGAGGGGCAAGCACATTGAGCGGAAGTATCACTTCATATGGGAGATTGTGCACCGCGACGACGTGACAGTCACGCAGATAACGTCGGAGTACAACGTTGCTCATCCATTTACAAAGGCCCTCACAGCTAAGGTGTTTGAGGGTCACCTAGAGAGTCTAGGTCTTCGAGTGCTTCCTAACTAGGGCAAGTGAGAGTATTGTAAAGGGCAAATGCCCTAGTTTATTGTATTACTTCATTGTAATTTATTGTACATTTGAGAAATGTATATGTATTCCACTAGCTTAGTCCAAGTTCGAGTTTGTTGGGATCTATGTCCTAATCTCGTTTTGTTTGTAATATTACCATTGAAATAAATAAGAGTTATTTCTTTCATTACTTTGTGTCTCGCAAATTTTACAAACTTTGTCCAATAAACTAAGCTCAAGGGTCATTGAATTTTTGAGAGAACTGGAACTTGAACGGTGTGTAGTGAACACACAGGGAGGATCACGTTCGAGTTAATGACTTGAACAGTATACAGTATATGGATGGGGTTGCAGACCTAATCCTGGATAAACTGTGGATGCGGCCCGTTTTGTATTAGATACAAACGAGGTGATCTGACTAGTTCATGTGGTTGACATGCGAGTGGGGGCATCCTATGCAATGAGATTGTACAATACCGAACCGTGAATTATTAGACCTACTGTTGTAACACCGTTGACAGTATGGGACTAAAACCTTCGTAGATGACCATTAGTGACTCGACCTAAATCCTAAGTGTGTTTCGAACTCCTGGGGGGGTTAGTCCTTTGACCAGTACGGGTGAGGGTGGTCACAGTTACTCACCCAATATGCCTATCTTCTCAGGGTCAGGACCACGTGGGGAGCTTGAAACTTAACTACGAGAGATGGAATTCACTCGTTCCCGACTTTAGGGAAACTTGTGGGGTTGTTCCCTTAAGTGTTGTCTCCAGGGCTTGGACGATGGGCGCCCACCCTCTCACTGGCCTGAGAGGGGTGTTGTGTATGGTTGGACCATTACAACGTTGTTGTTTATTAGAGGAGCAGTGGGGACTTAAGGAACAAGAAGTAGACAGGGGTAAAACGGTAATTTGACCCAACAGTGTCTACGAACAACCTGTGAAGGGTAGACTCATGGGCATTGTTTACATCAATGGACACAACTTGTCCTATAGTGATGAGAGTGCAGCTATGGGCTATAGTGGAGTGTTACCGTAGCTAACGAATATTGATTAACAGGGTCAAAGCGTTTGATAGGTTAGTCTCGGATCATTGGAGCTCGTCACTGTAGGTCCATTAGGTCCCTCAGTTGGCTCAAACTGGATTAATACAGGGTTTAAAGTTTTGGTGTTGATTTGAAGTGTTCAAATTCACTAAAGGGTAATTATGTCATTTATATAAGATATGATTGACATATTATATAGTTTAATGTGAATGAGATTCATAATAAACTATATGTTATCCTCATTGTCTAATTAGGGCTAATTTGGAGAAATTGGATTGAGAGAAATTTAATTGAATGTGATTCAATTTAAATATCCACAATTATACAAATGTGATTTGTGTAATGAGATATGAGATATCTTATTTTATGTTGTTATTCAAATATGATTTGCGTAACCTATGGTTGTGGTTAAATGGTAAATAGGTGGAGATTTAAACTCCATCTATGACCATTATATAAACCCTTTGCAAGAAGGATTTCTTATGCATTTGGCTCATTTTTTTGGAAATCTAACCAAAAGAGCATTGCAAAACTCTCTCAACACTTCTCTCTTTCTCTCCTCCCTTACACCAAAAAAGAAGTCCCACAACTCTCATTCTACCAAAGGAAGAACAACCGAGAAATCTTTCGGAACGTGTTCGGATCGTTGGTTCGTTGAGATCGTGATCACGAAGAGTTCGTGACCGGAGAAGGCGTGAAGAAAGTTTCTTCAACAAGTAAGTGTTCTTACTGTTTTTTTCTCTTCTAAATCATGTTAAACCTAGTTACTATTAGATATCTTCGGTTTTAAGAAAACACATTTCACAACGATACCATGACGATTCGATCGTCCTTGCAGTTCGTGGGTTTTTCATTCCCTTCACTCTGGCCACTCTCTCCCGTACTAGTCTAAGGATAAACCCCCGCAGACAGGAGTTTGCAATCTCACTCACGATTTAGGTTGAGTCACTAATGGTCATCATTGAATTATTATCCCTAATATATCAACGACGTTACTAGAGTGGTCTAACAATTCTTGGTCCGGTCTTGTACATACTCATTGCGCAGGATACCCCCACTCACATGTCAACTACATGAACGAGCTGGATCGGCTCATTTGTATCAAATACAAAGTGTGTTGCATCCATAGTGTTACCAGGATGAGGTTCCCAACCCAATTCATCTACTATAGACCATTCGGGTCAAAAACTTGAACTTGACCCTAGAAATGTGTCAACCACACACAGTTCAAAGTATCTTAAATGTGACCCTGGAGCTTAGTTTATTGGATTTAAGTTTGTAATTGCGAGTATACAAGATTTAATAAAAATAACACTTTTATTCATTTCCTTTAACAATTACAAATACACGAGTTTAGGACATCAATCCAAAAAAAACTCCCACTTGACCTACAGCTAGTGGAGTACATAGAACATTACAATAATGCAAATACAATAAACTAGGTCATTGAATACCCTTTGATACAATACTCCCACTTTCCCTAGTCAGGTCTTAATGTGTAAACCTAGAGTTTTTAGGTGACCCTCGAACACCTTAGCCGTGAGAGTCTTTGTAAATGGATCAACAGCGTTGTGCTCTGATGCTATCTTTGTGATGATCATGTCTCCTCGGTGCACAATTTCCCTTATCAAGTAATACTTTCGTTCGATATGTTTCCCCCTTTTGTGACTTCGAGGTTCCCTCGAGTTTGCCACTGCACTGTTGTTATCACAATAAAGGGTGATCGGGAGGTTCATATTTGGAACAACTTCCAAATCAGAAATGAATTTCCTAAGTCATACTGCCCATAGTTGAGTCAGCGATGCATCCTGTCTTGATGCTTCATTAGACTACTGCTCCTCCATTCAGAGTAAACACTGACCCCGACGTAGAATTCCTAGAATCCTTATCAGTTTGGAAGTCAGAGTCCATGTATCCCATTAGGATCAGATCCTTAGACCCATACACTAGCATATAGTCCCTCGTTCTCCTTAGATACTTGAGGATTGCGTTTACCACAGTCCAGTGATCTAATCCTGGATTAGATTGATACCTACTGACAATCTCAACTGTATAACAGAGTCAGGCCGAGTACACAACATGGTGTACATGATGCTACCTACGGTAGAGGCATAAGGGACTCGTCTCATGTCCTCAACTTCTTAAGGTGTCGTAGGACACTGTTCCTTAAACAAATGAACCTCGTGCCTGAAAGACAATAAACTCTTCTTGGAGTTCTGCATCTTATATTGAATCAACATTTTGTCGATATTCATGCTTGAGAAAAGGATAATGTTTTGTTCTTACGGTTCCGGACAATCTGGATCCCGAGAACAAACTGCGCTTCTTCCAAATCTTTCATTTGAAATTGCGTAGCTAGCCAGTTCTTAGAGTCAGTAAGGAATCCTACATCATTCCCAATGAGTAGGATATCATCCACGTACAACACTAGAAAAGCGACAGTATTGCTGATTATCTTCTTGTATACACAAGTTCATCAACATTTTGACAAACACCATAAGATTTGGTAGCCTCATCAAACCTTATATTCCAAGACCAAGAGGCTTGTTTCAACCTATAAATGATCGTTTAAGCCTGCATACCTTTCGCTCATGGCCTTGTTAAATGAACCCTTTGGGTTGGTCCATGTTGATATTTTCGTCAAGATTGGCATTCAGAAATGTTGTCTTGACATCCATTTGTCATACTTCATAGTCATAATATGCAACAATGGCATGAAGGATCCGAATAGACTTTATCATGGCAACAGGAGAAAAGGTTTCCTCATAGTCGACCCATTATCGTTGGGTATAACCCTTTGCCACGAGTCTAGCTTTGAAGTTTTGTACCTTCCCATCTACGTCTCATTTTCTCTTGTAGATCCATTTACAACCTATGGGTTTAACCCCATCGGGCTGATCCACAAGATCCCAAACGAAATTGAAGTACATAGACTCCATTTCCTAGTTCATGGCTTTAAGCCAATCATCTTTGTCAATGTCATCCATTGCTTGATCATATGACAATGGGTCCTCGTAGTCATCACTAGGCGTGACAACTTGGGGTTCAGTTAAACCCATGTAACTGTTAGGTTGTATAATAACCATCCCACAACTTCGACCAGACGAGGGGGGTCAACAACTTTTGTTGGCTTCTTAGAAGTGTAAGTAACTTTCACTGTCATACTGTCTAACTCTTTTAACACAATTTTACTTTTCGATTTGTGATCCCTGATGTGATCCTCCTCAAGGAAAGTGGCATTTGTCGACACAAGCCTATTTTTCGTAGGATCGTAAAACAAACCACCTCTCATTTCTTTAGGGTAGCCCACAAATAGGCATAATTTTGAGCGAGGTTCCAATTTCTTTGGATTTGTAACTAGCACATGGTTGGACATCCCCCAAATTCTGAAATGACATAAACTACGTTTATGTCCTTTCCAGAGTTCGAAAGGTGTTTTAGAAACATTTTTCGAAAGAACATTGTTCAATATATAAACTGCAGTCTCCACTTCATAACCCCAAAACGAGTTAGCGAAATGAGCATAACTCATCATCGACCGAACCATGTCGAACAGGGTACTGTTTCTCCTTTCTGATACACCATTTTTTTGTCGCATACCAGGGGTTGAGAGTTGGGAGGTTATTCCATGTTCTATCATATAGTCCTGGAATTCATGGTCTATATACTCTCTACCTCGATAAGATCGAAGCGTTGGGATGTTTGTCCTAATCTCGTATGGTTTGTAAATTACTATTTGAAATTGATAAAGAGTTATTCATTTCATCATTTTGTGTCTCGCATGTAATACAAACTTTGACCAATAAACTAAGCTCCAGGGTCATTGAATATATGAGAGAACTAGAACTCGCACGGTGTGTAGTGGACACACAGGGAGGATCACGTTCGAGTAAATGACCCAAACGTTCTATAGTATATGGATGAAGTTGGAGAAGTGGACAAAGAGCATCGTTGCAACGCTGGTATCAGCGTTGCAACGCCACAGACGTTTCACGTGAAGGAGCAACGAGTAGAAACGTATTTTTAATTATATATTAAATATAAAAACGTTTTATATTTAATTTATTTAATTTTAATTAATATAATTAGATTATATTAATTAAAATTGAATTTAGGGTGCAAAAATAGGTCTAATTTTGCTATTTAAATTATGCAATTATTGTGTAATTATTGCCATGCATAATGTATGCTTTTAATTTAGATATCCCACCTTAGGTTAAGCATTTTCATGTATCATTTATAATATAAAGAGTTATATTATATAGTTTGCATGATTAATTAATATAAAGTGTTATATTAATTTATGGACAACATTGACATGCATTATATTTCATGAGTTTATTATGCTATGCATGTTTTATTGTTCATGAGATGAATGATCAAGCACTATAACATAGTATGCATGTCACCTAAGGTTAATTATTAGTTTTAAAATGTTAAGAACTTAGAAATAATATACCTTAGGTTATCTAGTTCTAATTAAATTTGAATTAGGAACTAAATGATTTATAAACAATGATTAAAAGAGGAACTCAGTCTAAGGAAAGTTCTGTCTAGGCTGGGGTATTTAAGTTGATGGAAATGGAACACCCCTATCTGGGAACTGACCTGGGAGTGAAATTTAATCAGAGAGTTTATAAATCATGGTAGCGTCAGCGGGTTTATTAAGGGGTTAATAAACTTGAAATCCTAGGCCTAATATAAAGAGTTATATTAGCAAATTTAGGATAAAACCAATATAAGAGTTATATTGATTATCGATATAAGAGTTATATTGATAACTTTAGGTAAAACCATTAGCTGGGTTTAGCCTAAGTAAGATTCCTATAGATTTAAAGTATCCAGTGGGAGTAAAAGTGTATATGATACATATTTTTTCACCTACGTTATCTCCGGGAAGTTCACACTGTGAGACTCATACTTGCCCTTGTGGCGCAAACGGGAGCGTCCCCCTTCAGATGGTGTTTGTATGAGTCAATATCAAGGTGAATGGAGAGGATACTTATAGTGAGTGGGAGCAGGTTTAGTGAAAACAAAACCTATGGTCTCTTCAGTCAGTTTACACCGTAAGATCACTATGGTCAGCCAGCTAGTTTGGCCTGAACCAGACAATCCCTTCGGAGGGCTTGGTCATAGGGGATCAAACACAGTAGACACCCGAAAGGGATAAAGATTCCTTAGTCTGTTTTTCAATCTAGTCTTCCCTTCGGCGGATTTTATTGGATGGGGACTCTGGGATCTAAAGACAGAGGGTTACACTCACAAGGTACATAAGATGTGTATGTATCCTGACCAAATAATGGTAATTAAGGCCTATAGGAATAAGTGTTATTCTGGCATTAGGTTTTGGTCAAGAGTGTCTTGATCTAGAGGAGGAGTGTTTTGATTACCCTTCGGTGTCATACATTTTAAACCTATGGAGTATTATTGCAAATTATAAATTACCTAGGAATCATTTGATAATTAGCTAAAACATGATTGGATTAGACAATTATACCAAGAAGCTTATACAAGTTGTTTTGTAAATTTTTAGCAAAATGTCTAGCTCGATTATTTCCTTACTGGGTGTGGAAAAATTAACCGGGGAGAACATAATGACTTGGAAGAATAGACTCAACGTAATCTTGGTTGCGCATGATCTTAAGTTCGTTCTCAATGAGGAGTGTCCTCAATTCCCTGCTCAAAACACACCTCAATCTGTTGAGGATGCGTATGACCGTTGGATCTATGCCATGAAAAGGCAGAAGCCTATATCCTGGCTAGCATACCTAATGTTTTAGCCAGGAGGCTGGAGGGCAAGGTCTCTGCTCGTGAGATCGTGGATTTTGTGCTAAATTTGTCTAGACAACCGTCCAAACAAATTCGACATGAAGCCTAAAGTTCGTTTACGACGCGCACATGAAGGAGGGAACATGAGTGAGAGAACATGTTCTCAATCTGATTGCTCACTTCAACATAGCCGAATTAAACGGAGCGGTCATAGATGAGAAAAGTCAGGTTTCGTTCATCCTAGAATCTCTTCCGAAGAGTTTTCTGCAATTCCGCAGCAATGCAGCGATGAACAACATAGATTATGATCTGACTTCTCTACTAAATGAGCTGCATAACTATCAGTTTCTTATGGATGATAAGAGACAACAGAATGGAGAGGCAAATCTGTTTGCCCATTTCAAAAGTTCTCAGGAGGGTTCATCCTTCAGAACTAAGAACTGCAGTCATACTTCTGAACTTAAGTATACACAAAAGAAAAGGAAAATGAGCAAATAAAAAGCAATCGTTTGGCAAGAAAAAGTTGTTATTTGATAACATGTAACTTCAGGGTTTATTAGAAACCTTATTTCCATTTCTTGCCTTAGCGAACATTGTACTTCAATTCCTTTTCAATTGAATAAAGTGTTTATTTCTTTGGAAAAGTATTGGACTATGTGTTGCTCTTCTTGAGAATTATTTGCAATGGTTTAATTCAGTTAAAACAGTTTTGAACAGTGAATTATTCAAAATTGCAAGTACACGAACTAATTTCTCCTAAAGAAAATGCTCATCTTTGACATCTTAGATTGGGTCACATTAATCTCAAAAGGATTGAGAGATTGGTAAATAATGGACTTCTAAATGAGTTAGAAGAAAATACTTTACCTGTATGTGAATCATGCCTAGAAGGCAAAATGACTAAAAGACCTTTTAGTGGAAAAGGTTATAAAGCCAAAGAACCTCTTGAGCTTATACATTCAGACCTTGGTGGTCCGATGTGTGTTAAAGCCAGAGGAGGTTATGAATATTTCATCTCCTTTGTAGATGATTATTCTAGATTTGAGCATATTTACCTAATAGAACATAAGTCTGAAGAACTTGAAAATTTCAAGGAATTCAAGACTAAAGATGAAAATCAATTGGGTAAAACAATTAAAACGCTTCGATCAGATCGAGGTGGAGAGTAACATGGATTTAAAATTCCAGAACTATATGATAGAACATGGAATTACATCCCAACTCTCGGCTCCCGGTACACCACAACAAAACGGTGTATCGGAAAGGAGAAATAGAACCTTGTTAGAGATGGATGGTTCGATCAATGATGAGTTACGCTCATCTCCCTTGTTCCTTTTGGGGTTACGCAGTAGAGACTGTGGTATACATTTTGAACAATGTGCCTCAAAAGTGTTTAAACACACGTTTGAACTCGAAAAGGACGTAAAGGTAGTTTATGTCATTTTAGAATTTGGGGTTGTCCAGCACATGTGCTTGTGACAAATCCAAAGAAAGTGGATTCTGTCACACCCCCTCCCGAACTACTCACTACTTAGCCCGGAAGACGGCGTGAAGCCAACAAACATTGTTTACCTCTTAACAATACCTGTTGACCCTATTTTACCTTATAAGCATTCTATGTTCGCATATAGAACACTTTAACATAACACAGCGAAAACTTGACAACTACTAAATATACATAAGGAGAAACACTTCTTAAGTCTCTCTTGAAAACTAAAACGGGCAAGAGCATCAGAACCACAAACAGTCCAAACCATTAATTACACAACCACAACCTCTAAAGCACCTACAACTATAACTACATAGTCCCCTCAAAATTAACTACAACACATATGGACTTGCTATACAGCACCACCCACGTACAAAATATCAAGGTCGTGGAGCTTCTAGTAGACTATGGTAGAATGTCAGGCACTAGGTGTTACACCCCCTCCCGAACTACCTGCTAACTCAGCTCGAAAGGCGGCGTGAAGCCAACAGACATTGTTTATCTCTTAACAATACCTGTTGACCCTGATACACCTGATAAACATACTATGTTCGAAAATGGAACACTTAAACATGACATAGCGGAAACTGGACAACTATTAATCATATACAAGGAGAAACCTTTCACAAGTCTCTCTTGGAAACTAAAAGTCTAGTGCATCAGAAACAACACAAGACAACCATTGTTTATACAACCTCTAATGTACAAACAACTATAACACCCAAGTCCTCACAAATAATTTACAAACATAGAGACTTGCTAGACAAAACCGACCCACGTACAAAGTATTTAACTTATGAAGCTTCAGCAGACTATGGCGCGTAGAACTCGGGTGCAGGAGCTCGATCTCTACAAAGGTTTGAAAACATAGAAGGAATGAGCTATGAAGCTCGATGAGACTGTGTGTTAAATATCTGTAACTTGTAAAACATGTGACCTGAAAACTATGAGCATATGCATTTGTATTCAAGCATTGAAAGTAAACGTGGAATCATAATAGACTTTCAGAAAACCAAGAAGTATATCATCAAAATCTCGTAAGGCATGTAAATGAGATAAACTCTTTTAAAAACATTTCACAATCCACGTTGTGTAGAGCACGCCCGATTACAACCAACGTTTACTCTACGATGTAGTGGGGCCCCGCCAAAGACTCCTATCGTCTTTGTCGTAGTGGGGCCCACCCAGCACTCACGACAGCGCTGTTGTCACGGAGTACACTCAACGTCGACAACAGAATAAGACCTGTGTGCACACGGTACCATAAAACCTCGGGCTCAATATCTCAGAAATTCACATGAAAACATTTGAACATGCCTGCCTATCTTTTCTTTCATAAACTCAAGCTTACTCAAAGCTTGTTCATAAAATTGGAAAACTTTAAAACATACTTGCTAGTACATGCTTGCTTGAAATCATAACATTTCCATAAATTTTGGCAACCATTGAACATATGCTCATGTATAAACTTTATAAAGACTTTTAGGGTCACAATGAACACTTGAAACATTTCTAGGAAAACATGAATACTCATAAACATGTGTTCAAAAGAAAGCATAAATGCATTGAAACTTTATTCTAGCAAAACTTGCATTTCTTGAACATAATTCAAACATATATACACTTTTGAAGTTCCTTTTATCACTCACAGTGTTTGAACTAGAATCTTAGCCCGTACACTCGACCTATTTGCTCTTGGCCTGTCAAACAAACCAAATTCATGTATTAGAACCTCGAGCTCATTGTTTTTAACCCCAAAACTACAAGAAAACACACTTTCAAAAATTCCAGTATTTTCAGATTTTCTGCCCTGTTTTCAGACAGCCATAACTTCTTCATTACTTATCCAAAAAGAATGTACTTTATACCAAACTCTTCCTTTTTGAACCCTCTAAAACTCTTATGAAGACATGAAAATGAGATTCCTAACGTATTGGTTAGAAATTACCTCAGTAGCTTAACCCCTAAATTGATCCTGCTGCTGTTCCAGATTTCACTTCCTGCTGCAACCCGAAATGTAACCTGAAGATTACAACATCTTCCAATCATTTTCTTCTCACGATACCTTCACAAAACTTGTAGGAAATTGAATAAGCTTTCGAACCATACCAATTATAGCTTCTAACTCCAAGTATACAGATCAGAACAACCAAAACATCAGAGACCTCTCGGATTTGACAGCAAATTTCTGTCTTCTGTCTTCCTCTTAACAAAACAGCAACTTAACATCAGAATTGGCTCGAGCTTCCTTCACGCATTTTGTTCCAATATGAGTTAACTTTCATGAATCAAAAGCTCAACTCTTACCTCTTCTTGTGGAGCTCGAGATGAACAGAAAATCAGAGCTTGTCTGAGTTGATTTCCCTGCTGCAATAATGAATTCCCTTGAGTTTTCCTCTTTCCTTCTGCAACTCCAGCCCAAAATCACCAAAAATGGCTTCCTTCTTCTTCCTTTCTCCTTCAACCACGAAATTTCATCTTGGTTTGTGATGAAAGAGAAGAAAATGGAGAGAAACCCTTTTTAACAAAAAGTCAATCGGTGGAAGAAGCATCCATTTGTCTTTTTGCACTTTTGATATTTTCATTTTCTATTTCTTTTTCCTTTTCTTTTCTTTCCTTTATCTTCTTTCTTTCTTTTCTTTTCTTTTCTTTTCAAAACCAAAATAACTTAATATAAAACATTTTTTTTCATTTCCTTTTCTTCTTTTGTCTTTAAAAGCAAAACAAACCAAAATGGTTTAAACTTTTTCTTCCTTGTTTTCCTTTTGTCTTTCACTTCATTACTTTTCTTTTTAAAACATGGGGAACCAAGTTTTAAACATTCATTTCTTCTTTCTTTTTGTTGTTTGATAATAAGAAAGTTCCAAAGAAAGATCTCGGGTTTACATTAGGAGCTCGATGTCTACCTGAAAAGTTTGAAAACACTGAAAGAATGAGCTATGAAGCTTAGTGAGTGACTGAGTTTAAGATCTAATAACTCATAAATCATACCACCAGGAAACTTATGAGCATATCCATATGTAATCAAGCGTTAAAAATACACGTGTAATCATAATAGCTTTTTAGAAATCCATCAAGTACGTCATTAAAATCTCGCAAGGCATATCGATACTACTAAACATTTAAAAATGTATGACAATCTATCTTGTGTAGGACACACACAATACAACTAACGTTTACTCTACGATGTAGTGGGGCCCGCCCAATACTCCCATCGTCTTTGTCGTAGTGGGGCCTGCCCAACACTCACGACAACATTGTTGTCACAGAGTACACTCAACGTCGACAACAGAAAATTACTTGTTTGCACAGTACTATATAGCCTCAGGCTCAATGTCTTAGTTATTTACTCATACAAGACTCAGAAAAATACATACAAATATTTGAACATGCCTGCTTATCTTTTCTTTCATAAAACTCAAGCTTACTCAGCTTGTTCATAAAAACCGGAAATCTTTAAATCATACTTGCTAGTACATACTTGCTCGAAATCATAACATTTTCATAAATTTCGACAATCAAGAACATATGCTCACGTATAAATTTCATCAAGACATTTAGGCTCACAACGAGCACTTGAAATCATTTCTTAGAAAATATGAATACTCATAAACATGTGTTCAAAGGAAAACAATAAGCATTGAAACACTTTCATTCTAGCAAAACTTGTATTTCTTAAAGCATAATTCAAATATAACGATTGTTTTGAAAGTTCGTTTTGTCACTCAAAGTGTTAGAACTAGAACCTTGGCCCGTATACTCGACCTATTTCCTCTTGGCCTGTCAAACAAACCAAAACCAAGCATTAAAACCTCGAGCTCATGAATTTCAACCTTAAAATTACAAAAACCAGTCTGTCATTTTTCCAGCATTTTATAGATTTCATGCCCTGATTTCAGACAATCATAACTTCTTCATTACTTAGTCAAAAAGGATGTACTTTATACCAAACTATTCCTTTTTGAACCCTCTAAAAATCATATGAATAAATGAAATTGAGATTCCCAACGTATTTGTTCAAAAATACCTCGAAAGCTTTTTCCCCAAAAATAAACTTTTTCTATTCCAGATTTGTTTCCCTGCTGTAACCCGAAATTGACCTGAAATTTTAAACATCTTCCAATTGATTTCGACTCACGAGTTCTTCATGAAAGTTGTAGGAAATTCAATAAGATTTCCAACCATACCTATTAGAGCTTCTGAATCCAACTCTACAGATCAGTATGACCCAAAAACAAGAGACTTCTCGGATTTGACAACAAATTCTCTCCTCTTCCTTCCTCTTCACAAATCAATAACTTAAGATCCGAATTTGCTCGAGCTTCCTTCATGAATTTTGTTAAAAAATGAATTAACTTTCAAGAAAACTAAATCTCAACTCTTACCTCTTCTTGTTGAGCTCGAAATGATCAAAAAATCAGAATATGGTTGAATTGATCATAAAATTGCCATGGAAATTGAATTGAACATTTCTCCTTTCTTCTTCAACCTCAAAACCTAAAACCCTTCTTCTTCAGTTCTCCCTCGAAGCTCTTCTGTCCTTTGTTGAAAATGAAAACAAAATGAGATGGAATTGAATTTTAAATGGTTTAAAAAATAACCAAACGCTGGTGCCCATTTTCTTCTTTTTTTAAAAAAAATTCCTTTTGTCCTTTTCCCTTTTCTTTTCTTTTTTTTCCTTTATTCTTTCCTTTATCTCTTTTCCTTTCCTTTTCTTTTCTTTTCTTTTCTTTTCAGAGTAAAACCCAAAAATTTAAACATTTCCTTTTTTGTTTCCTTTTATTGTTTTTTTTAAAGAAAATTCCAAAGAGAAATCTCGAGTTTACAACTTACATCCCCCTTAAGAAATTTCGTCCTCGAAATTTAATAGTCTTTAAGTGAAAATCGCCAGATACTTCTTCCTCATTTGGTTCTCTAACTCCTAGGTTGCCTCCTCAACTCCGTGATGTCTCTAACGAACCTTCACGAGTGGGATCATCTTGTTTCTCAAAACTTGTTCTTTCCTGTCGAGGATTTGAACTGCATCCTCTACGTAACTCACATCAACTTTCAACTCAACTGGTTGTGCTTGCAACACATGTGTCAGATCTGGAATAAACTTTATTAACACGAACACATGAAAAACATCATATACAAAAGATAGTTCTGCTGCCAACTCAAGTATGTAGGTTGCTGGTCAAACTTGTTCCGTTACCTGATAAGGACCAATATTGTTGGGATTTTTGTCCTAATCTCGTGTTTGTAAATTACTATTTGAAATTAATAAGAGTTATTTATTTCATTACTTTGTGTCTCGCAATATTTACATATTTTTCAATAAACTAAGCTCCAGGGTCATTGAATTTATGAGAGAACTAGAACTTGAACGGTGTGTAGTGGACACACAGGGAGGATCACGTTCGAGTTAATGACCCGAACGGTCTACAGTATATGGATAGGGTTGGAGACCTAATCCTGGATATGCTGTGAATGCGGTCTGCTTTGTATTAGATACAAACGAGGTGATCTGACTCGTTCATGTGGTTGACATGCCAGTGAGGGCATCCTGTGAGAGCACGTGTTGAGAGCACGTGTCCTTCAATTTAAGTACAGCGTTCCATCATCAGACAAATTATCAGTCAGAGATGACCATCCAGACATTAGAGGACATGTTGAGAGCACGTGTATTTCAATTTAAGGGAAGTTGGGATACACACTTATCACTTATGGAGTTCGCTTATAATAACAGCTAACAATCTAGTATTTGCATGGCACCACTTGAGGCTCTATATGGAAGGCGTGGTGTGGCGTTACGCTTTGTATTGGATACAAGCGAGGTGATCGACTCGTTCATGTGGTTGACATGCGAGTGGGGGCATCTGTGCAATGAGATTGTACAAGATCTGGGACCGTGAATTATTAGACCCTCGTGTGGTGTACCGCCGATTGTGATGGGACTAATAACCGTGAGATGACCATTAGTGACTCGACCTGAATCCTAAGCGTGTTATGGACTCTTGTCTGCGGGGGTCTGTCCTTTGACTAGTACGGGTGAGGGTGGTCATAGTTACTCGCCCAATATGCCTATCTTCTAAGGGACAGGACCAAGTAGGGAGCTGGAAAATTAACTACGCAAGATTGAATTCACTCGTTCCCGCCTTTAGGGAAATTAGAGGGGTTGTTCCCTTAAGTGTTGTCTCCAGGGCTTGGACAACGGGCGCCCACCTTCTCACTGGTCCGAGAAGGGTGTTGTGTATGGTTGGACCATCACAATGTGTTGTTCATTAGAGGAGCAGTGGGGACTTAAGGAACAAGAGGTAGACACAAGGGTAAAACGGTAATTTGACCCAACCGTGTCTAACGAACAACTGTGAAGGGTCGACTCATGGGCATTGGTTATATCAGTGGACACGTAATATTCTGCACTGACGGGAGTGCAGCTACGGGATATAGTGGAGTGTCACCGTAGCTAATGAATGTTGATTAACCGGGTCATAGATTTTGATAGGTTAATCTCAGATCATTGGAGCTCGTCACTTTAGGTCCATTAGGTCCCTCGGTTTGCTCAATCTGGGTTAAGAGAAGGGTTAATGTTTTGGTATGAAATTGAAGTGTTCAATTTCACTTAAAGGGCATTTATGTCATTTATATGAGATATGAATGATATAATATATAGTTTAATATGAATGAGATTCATAATACACTATAGGTTAGCCTAATTGTTGAGTTAGGGCTAATTGGAGAAATAAATTGAGAGAAATTAAATTGGATGTGATTCAATTTAATTAATTCACAATTATTGCAAATGTGATTTGCAATATGAGATATGAGATATCTTATATTATATGGGAGATTTGCATAACCTATGGCTGTGGTAAAGTGGTAATAATGTGGAGATTTTAACTCCATCAATTCCACTATATAATCCCTTCTTGCAAGAAGGAAATCAACTCAATCTCTCATTTTTTGGATTCTCACCCAAAAAGAAGAGAATTCTCTCTCATTTTCTCTCAATTCTCCTCCCTCTCCAAAACCAGAAGTCCCACAACTTTCCTTTTTTCTAAAAGAAGAACAACCGAGACTCCGATTGGTTGTGTTCGAGTTTTGTTCGAGAGTAGATTTCGTCGAGATCGAGGAGAACGAACTGTTCGTGACTGAGGAAGGAACTTTGAAGAGAGTCTTCAACAAGTAAGTACTTTTATCTTGCTGTAATTTCTTCCTTCTTCGTATGTTTAACTTAGATCTAAGAGTTAGATCGTTTTAACAAAATCAAGTAGCATAATGATACCTTGACGATTCGATCGTCTTCAACTGCACTGGGATTTTCATTCCCTTCAAATATATCTAGGACTTAGCTTATCTTTCCTGCCAAAGCGAAGGACACCTCTCCACGGAGATAACTTCAAGAAAACTTGATCTCCGACTTGGAATTCTAAGTTCTTTCGTCACTTATCTACATAACTCTTATGACGATCTTGTGCTACCTTCAAATTCACCCTGATTACCTTAATATTGCCTGTAGTAACTTGTACTAACTCAGGACCAATTAGCTTTCGCTCTCCCACCTCGTTCCAACATATAGGTGTTCTACACGGTCTTCCATATAGAGCCTCAACTGGTGCCATGCAAATACTAGACTGCTAGTTGTTATTATAAGCGAACTCCATAAGTGATAAGTGTGTATCCCAACTTCCCTTAAATTGAAGGACATGTGCTCTCAACATGTCCTCTAATGTCTGGATGGTCCTCTCTGACTGACAATTTGTCTGATGATGGAACGCTGTACTAAAATTCAGCTTTGTCCCCACTCGCATATAGAGCCTCAAGTGGACTGACAATTTGTCTGGATGGAACGCTGTACAAAAATTCAGCTTTGTCCCCATAGCTTTCTGTAAACTAGGATAAATCTTAAAAGTAAATCTCGGGTCCCTATCTGAAACTATGGACACTGGCACTCCGTATTGGCTCACAATTCTGTCGATGTATAGCTTAGCAAGCTGATCAAGTGTAGACGTCGCTTAAATCAGCATAAACCGTGTTTTCTTAGTGAGTCTATCAATAATTACCCAAAATACCACCATGTTTACTAGAAGTACGTGGTAATCCAAACAGAAAATCCAAAGTGACATGCTCCCATTTCCACTCCAGCACTGGCAGTGGATTAAGGAGTCCTCCTGGCCTCTGTCTAATTTGTTTAACTTGTTGGCATTTCAAACATCTTACCAACTGAAACAGTTACCTCCCGCTTCATTACGGTTATCCATACGTTCCCTTTAAAATTTGTACATCTTGGTGCTTCCTAGATGCATAGTGTAAGCTGAACTGTGTGCTTCCTCTAAAATAGCATCTTTAAGCTCACTAATACTCGGGACACATAGTCTTCTCTACTTAACTATGGTTTCGTATGTTCTCATTCTAAATTATGCCTCTGGGCCCTGTTTGGACATTTCCATTTTCTGCAAGTTACTATTCTCTGGTTGTCTTCTCACAATCTCTGTTACGAGCGAAGACCTGACCTGGAATTGAGCTAAAAGACCCCCTGAATTCTCTGCAGTCACAACTGCCTTAGAATCCTTTAGAGTACTTAAAAAAAAGTTGCTCGAATACCACACAACGCGTCTCTAGGAAGTCTCGACTTCGTGCTTAATGCATCTGCTACTACATTCGCCTGATCTTGATGGTATTCTATGGTACAATCATAATCTTTAATCTGTTCTAACCATCTTCTCTATCTCATAATCAACTTTCTCTGATCAAAGATATATTTCAGACTCTTATGATCTGTGTAAATGTGACACCTCTCACCAAACAAATAATGCCTCCAAATCTTCAATGCTAAAACAACTGATGCTAGCTCAAGAACGGGAGTAGGGTAATTACACTCGTGCCTTTTCAATTGCCTTGACGCATACACTATTACTTTTCCTTCTTGCATGAGCACACACCCTAAACCTTGCCTCGAAGCATCACAGTAAATCACATACTCTTTTCCTGTTATCGGAAGTGTTAGAATAGGTGATGAAACTAATCTCTTTTTCAACTCTTGAAAACTCTGTTCACACTTATCTGACCATTCAAACTTAACATTCTTCATTGTTAAGGCCAAAGTTAATCGTGAGAAATCCTCAACAAATCGTACGTAGTATCCTTAGGAAACTACGTACCTCTGTCGCATTAGTTGGTCTCTCTAAGTTGACCATAGCTTTCACATTATGCGGATCCACACTAACTCCATTTGCTGAAAAAACATGCCCCAAAAACACTACCTGATTCAACCAAAACTCACATTTGGTGAATTTAGCGTACAACTATTTATCACGTAGTGTTTGTAGAATAATTCTCAGATGTTCCTCATGGGCTTTCCTGTCAACTGAATAAACTAGTATGTTATCAATGAATACTATCACAAACTGATCCGAATACTGATGGAAAATCATGTTCATGAGGTCCATGAAAACTGTTAGTGCATTCGTTAAACCGAATAACATTACTAAAATCTCATTGTGCCCGTACCTCGTTCTGAATGTTGTCTTAGGAATACTTGATTCCCTGACCTTTAACTGATGGATCCTCATCTTAAATCAATCTTAGAGAACATTGATGCTTCTCTTAACAGGTGAAACAAGTTATCTATTCGGGGTAAAGGATACTTGTTACATATCGTGACCTTGTTTAACTGTCTATAATCAATGCATGATCTAAAGGTACCATCTTTCTTCTTTACAAATAACACTGGAGCTCACCAAGGCGATACACTAGGTCTTATGTATCCCGTATCAACTAGTTCTTGTAACTGCATCTTCAGCTCTCTGAGCTCACTTGGAGTCATTCTATACGACGTTTGCAAAATAGGTGTTGTTACTGGAAGAAATATAATAGTGATCTCAACTTCCCTATCAGATGGCAGCCCTGACAGATGTGCTGGAAAAACATCAAGAAATTCGTTCACAACAAGAACATTTTCTGGTTTTAGCTTTTCCTCCTTCACCTCTACTACATGTGTAAGAAACATCGTGCAACCTTTCCTCAACAACTTTTCAGCTTTTATTGCTGAAATCAAACTCGTAGAAATAATCTTCCTTTGACCCCTGGATATGAATCGTACAACCCTAGTCAATACTAAAGAAAAGCTAAAAATGGAGTTCATTAAATGCATCAAGGCTTCATTTATGATGAACTCAAGTTGCATTAATGTTGAAGTCAAGTTGCATTGAAAGAACTTAAGTTGCAATTAAATGAAATTAAGTGCATCTCAAGCTTCATTTAATGCAAGTCAAGCATCAATTAATGGGACTACACTTCAAGTTACTTAAAGTGGAGTTTCATTTACACCTTGGGAGGTTATAAAGACTAGAATTGTTGTTAGAAGATTAATTATCGGATTTATACCTCATTTACTTGTAATTTCAGTTTTAAAGTTTCCATTTCAATGTTTTAGGTTACATTTGAGTAGTGGATGGTTATGGCATTAAAGTTAGGGAAGTTACATTCTCAAACTTGTCATGTTAGTTTAGTTTTAGGTTACAATTGGAAGGCTATATAAAGCCATCTAAGATGTATTGTAAAAAAGACTTGGAATCATGTTTTGAATGAAAAGTTGCATATTTTGCTACTTAAGCCATGAGCTTGTTTCTTTGCATTTCTTGTGTTTAGATTTGCATGCAAGGATCATTCAAGTAGCGTTGATCAAACTACTTGTGGAGTGATTCGAATCTTGAGTTTAGAAACAAGTTTTCTCTACTCTTGATCTTGATCATCAAGGTAAATCTATTTGTATCTTCTTCCTTGGGATGAAATCATTTAGATTTGGGGTTTTTGAGTTTTAGATCTAAAGGTCTTGTTGTTCCACAAGGTTGTTAGATTTAAATTCTCAAGAGTTACTTATCACCCGTGAAAATCACTTCAGCCAACCCAGGTTTCCTAAATATCACTTCCTTGAGCAGCGGAAACGTGTTTGGGATCGTTAATTGCTTGATTGTTTTAATTGAAACAAAAATCAGTACATTGATAAATACAGAACAAGCATGAAATTCTAATCCTATTAGGCATGGAATAATTGCATACAAACAAACTAAGTTTAACAATTAAACTAAAGAGAAAAGAAGGAATACCTTTGTAGTTTTGCAAAACAACAACTCTTTGCTCCTAGAGAAATCAGCAAAGCAGCAACACATGCACTCCTCTGTATTTCCAACCAGGACACCACCAACAGAGAAAAACTTCTATATCTGTGAGTTCTTAGAACAAAATCCTTTGTGGGAAGGATTCCAACAATTGGAAAGTTTTGGGAATTCTAAAATTGAGAGAGAGAGAGAATTCTTTCTTTTGTTTCTTTCAATTGAAAATCAATCGATTGAATCATCCTGTTTCTCTGTCCTTCTCACCAAGAGAAGGACTTCACTAGGTAACTCCCCACTCCCTATCGAGGGGGAGTTGGGGAGTAGTGGGAACGTGTCCTCCTGACACGTTCCCAATTAATATCATATTAATTAATCAAATATTAATTAATTACATTAAATCAAATCACATTTAATTCAATTATAATATTAATTAAATTGATTAAATCATATTTAATCATTTTACCCTTTAACCTATAGTTTAATGTACATCTCATGCACATTATGTTTTAACCTATAGTTTTCAAATATGAATCACATTCACATTTGAATTTAATATTTGAACTCTTTCAAATATTTAATTCTCTCATATAATTTAATATGAATCATATTCACATTAAATTTATAATATATAGTTCCAAAACTATATATTATATCGTATCTAAATACATTAAATATATTCCCTGATGAATTTGAACATTTCAAATTCAAATGATCTAAGAACCCTTTACGAGCTAGAAGGTGGACCTAATGGACCTACAGATCAAAAGCTCCAACGATACGAGATTGCTCGGTTAATCTCATTAACCTCCTAATCAACATTCGTTAACTGCGAGAACACTTCACTGAAGTCCCACAGCTGCACTCTTCTCACTGCAGATATATTTTTGTGTCCATGGATATTGACCAATAACAGCAAGTCAATCCTTCACGAATGTTCGTAACACCAGCTGGGTAAAAATACCGTTTTACCCCTAGGTTACATCTTATGCATTAAGTACCAGTGCTCCTCTAATGAACAATTTGTTTGTGGTCCTACCAACAAATAGAGTCCCTCTCGGGCCATTGAGAGGGTCGGGCCCGTTGTTCAAGTCTCGGAGACACCACTTAAGGGAACATTCCTTTACTTACCCTAGTAGGCGGAAGGAGTAAATTCCATCTTGCTAAGTTAAGTTCCCAGCCTTTCACTCCGTCTTGTCCCCAAGAAGATAGGCATATTGAGTCGGCGAATCTGGCCACTTCACCCATACTAGTCAAAGGACAATCCCTCACAAACAGGAGTTCGTAACCTGTTCAGCATTGAGATCAAGTTGCCTAGGTCATCCTAGTGAAATAGAAACCTAACTAGTCAACGGAGTTACAGCTAGAGGTTAATATTTCGTGGTCCGGTCTTATGTAATCTCATTACATAGGATATCCCCACTCACATATCATCTACACGAACACGTTAGGATCACTGTGTTTGCATCAAATGCAAAGTGGGCCACATCCATAGTTTAACCAGGGCAAGGTACCCAAACCTTATCCCCTAACTATAGACCCTTTAGGTTGTATCTCGAACCGAGATCCTTTTCATGTACATTACATTCAGTTAGAGATTCATTTAACAGGCTTGGATGTTTAGTTTATTGGATTTAGGGTTTAAATAAAGGCAAACTGGTAGATAACGAACAATAACACTTTATTGAAATAATAACACTTTATTACATTAATTAGAACATAAATAAAAACTACGAGTTTTAGGGCACAAATCCCAACAAACTCCCACTTGAACTAAAACTCTAGTGGGGTACAACATAATCTAAAACAGTGGTTACAGAGATATAAATACAATAAACTAGGGCATCCATATACCCCATTACATATCTCCCACTTGCCCTAGTTTAGCCTATGTACATATCTCGTAGACCCAGACTTTCCAGATGACCCTCGAACAATCTAGTCCTGAGAGTCTTTGTAAACGGATCAACAATATTGTGCTCCGAAGCGATCTTCGTGACTGTCACAGCTCCTCGTTGCACTATTTCTCGTATCAGGTGATACTTCCTCTCGATGTGCTTACATCGCTTATGGCTGCGAGGTTTCTTCGAATTGGCTACCGCACCACTATTGTCACAGTATAAGGTGATGGGCGATTCCATATTTGGAACAACTTCCAAATCAGTAAGGAATTTCCTTAGCCAAACAGCCTCTTTAGCTGCTTCACAAGCAGCGACATACTCAGCCTCCATTGTGGAGTAAGCGATGCATCCTTGCTTGATGCTTCGCCATATTATAGCTCCCCCGTTAAGGGTGAAAACTGATCCCGATGTGGATTTCCGAGAATCCTTATCGGTCTGAAAATCAGAATCAGTGTATCCAGTAAGGATCAAATCCTTAGACCCATACACAAGCATATAGTCCCTCGTTCTCCTTAGATACTTGAGGATATTTTTTACTGTTGTCCAATGGTCTAACCCTGGATTGGACTGGTACCTACTGACTATTCTCATGCAATAAATGTCCGACCTCGTGCACAACATAGCATACATTAAGCTACCTACTGTAGAGGCATAGTAAATATGTCTCATATCCTCAACTTCTTGAGGTGTCTTGGGACACTGTTCCCTAGACAGATGAACTCCATGCCTTAAGGGCAATAAGCCCCTCTTGGAATTCTGCATCAAATATCTTGACAACATTTTGTCGATATAAGATGCTTGAGGCAGTGCTAGCGTTCTGTTCTTGCGATTCCTGAGGATCTGAATCCCAAGAGCATATTGTGGCTCTCCCAAATCTTTCATTTGCAATTGGGTCGCATGACCAATTTTTTTATGTCGAGAAGGTATCCTACATCATTCCCAATGAGTAGGATATCATCCACATAAAGTACTAACAAAGCTACTTTGTCGTTGATGATCCTCTTGTAAACACAAGGCTCATCAACGTTTTGGTCAAAGCCGTAAGACTTGATCGCAGTATCAAATCTTACATTCCAAGATCTTGACGCTTGTTTCAACCCATAAATGGATCGATGGAGCTTGCAAACTTTTTGCTCCTGACCTTGGGTTATGAAACCTTCGGGCTGAGACATATAGATGCTCTCGTCAAGATTACCATTCAAAAAGGAAGTCTTGACGTCCATTTGCCAAATTTCATAATCATCAAATGTGGCTATGGGCAAGAGTATCCTTATAGACTTCAGCATAGCAACAGGGAAAAAAGTTTCTTCATAGTCAACTCCTTCCCTTTGGGTAAAAGCCTTTGCTACAAGTCTAGCCTTAAAGGTCTGTACCTTTCCGGTTGCATCTCTCTTTCTCTTATAGATCCATTTACACCCTATGGGTCTAACCCCTTCAGGTTTGTCTACAAGTTCCCATACTGAATTGAAGTCCATTGACTCCATTTCAAGGTCCATGGATTTGATCCATTGGTCCTTCTCTACGTCATTCATTGCCTGTTTATAAGACAATGGATCTTCTACGCCGTCATCAGGTATGACAACTTGAGTTTCAGCTAAACTCAAGTAGCAGTCAGGTTGAGAAACAACCCTCCCACTGCGTCGAGGCATTCCCAACGATTGAGAAGGACGAGACTGACTTGAGGTGCTGGCTCTTCTATCAACTCTTGATGAAGGTGTTGCGTGAAATTATATTGCAATACCGCAAGTGTACGGGTCAAGTTTTAGTATAGTGATTTATGAGTCCAAGTATCGTCCTCGGAATGAGTTTCTAGATTAATTAATTATTAAGGTACCAATTCTCAATTTTAGCTAAAGAAACATAACATGGATAGTTGGTTGAAGTAAATACAAACAAACGAACAAACATGTGGAGACACAAATTGATAGAATTAAAGGAAGTGATCTTACAAGTTAAAGACCTAACTAGCACATGCATTGAATCAATGAGATGAAATTATAAACAAGAAGTGAAATACTCAAGAAAATCTCTCGATTCTTAGTGAGCCTCACACATGCAATAAACTCATAGTCTCCATATGAACCTACAACATGTATGGCATTAAGCAACTTCTTTATGTGTTTCCCTAAGATTTCTAGGTCACTCTCGTGCCAGACTTCCAAGGGTTTTGACAATTTTGCTCAAATTCAAGCTTTATCTCTCGAGTCCACTTAAATCAACAAATTAAAAAGTAAAGAATGAATTGCCAAAAATAACGACATAATATGCTTCAATACATCACAAGAAAGTCATAACAAGTAAATCAAGTCCTACTACAATGTTTAGCTACTCTAAATCACATGAAAAACAAACTAAACAAGTAGAAAACGTCTTAGAACGCTATTACAAATTGAAAGAAAGAGAAATAAACTTAGGTGTCGATGCCGGTCCTTCGTCTCTAAGCTCCCGTCTTCGATCTCGAACCTCCACGAATGCTTTGGCTCCCAAAATCACTCTTTCTCTCTTCTTACAAGGTGTATTTCAATTTAGGAAAAACTCTACCAAATTGTGCTCCCATTGCAAAAATCATAAGGTTGTATTTATAGGCATCAATGGGGCGGCGTTGTAACGCTTAGGACAGCGTTAGGTAACGCCGCTACCTTAACGCTGCGCGCCTCTTATCGATCACGGCGTTGCGACGCCGCAAGGCGCGTTGCAGTAACGCCACGTATGCGTTCCTCGTGCATGCCTTCTTATCGAGACAGCGTTGCGACTTTGCTGGCGCTGCGTTAACGCTATCGCTGAAGGTCTTCAACGCGTCTTGGTTGCACATTCGGCGTTGTAACGCTATAACCAGCGTTAGCGCGCCATCGCTCGTCATCATGCTTGGATTGTTCTTCTCTCTTCCATTTGATGTTATATTTAGCTCCAAATAGCCTTGTTTTGATCCCGAGTGATCCAAATTGTCTCCAATAGCTCCGTTTAAGCTCTTAACCTAAAATTGAATATTAACCACGTAAAAGCCCTGAAATCATCATAAAACTAGCAATAATTAAGCCTAAGGATAGCACATTTTGTGTGCTATCAGAAGGTCCAGCTTGATCAACAACTCTTGTTGCTTCATGTGTAGCTTCATTTAATACTAATTTACTACGCGGTTTGTGGTTCCTCATGTGATCTTCCTCCAAGAACGTGGCGTTTGTCGATACAATCACCTTATTTTCTTGTGGGTCGTAGAAAAGACCACCTCGCGTTTCTTTGGGATAGCCAACAAATTGACACAATTTTGAACGAGGTTCCAACTTCTTTGGGTTTGTCACGAGCACATGTGCCGAACAATCCCAAATCCTGAGGTGTTGTAAACTAGGTTTACGTCCCTTCCACAGTTCAAAAGGTGTTTCTGAAACACTTTTTGATGGAACACTGTTCAAGATTTGAACTGTAGTTTCTACTACGTATCCCCAAAACGAGGCAGGCAAACGAGCATAGCTCATCATAGAACGAACCATGTCCAACAAGGTTCTATTTCTCCTTTTTGACACACCATTTTGCTGTGGTGTATTAGGCGCTTAGAGTTGAGATTTAATTCCATGTTCTATCATATAGTCCTGGAATCTCAAATCCATATACTCTCCACCTCGATCGGATCGAAGTGTTTTAATAGTTTTCCCTAATGCATTCTCTACTTCAGCCTTATACTCTTTGAACTTTTCAAGAGCCTCAGACTTGTGATGCATTAGATATAGATAACCATACCTCGAATAATCATCTATGAAAGAGATGAAATATTCTGCGTTCTCCTCGAGCTTTAACATTCACGGACCACAAAGATCCGAATGTATAAGTTCTAAGGGTTCTATGGCTCTGTAACCTTTTCCTGTAAAAGGTCGTTTGGTCATTTTACCTTCCAAGCATGATTCACAAGGAGGTAAAGAATCATCTTCTAACTTATTTAGAAGTCCATTCTTAGAAAGTCTCTCAATCTGGTTGAGATTAATATGACCAAGTCTAAGATGCCATAGATAGGTATTATTCTTTGGAGAAATTCTTTGCCTTTTATTTTGAGTACTAGCATTTTTAAACATCTAATGATTTAAAATTGCTTTGGTTTTGTTCGGTTTCAGTACATACAAGCCATTTTTCAATTTAGCCGAACAAATATTGACACCCTCTTTCAAAATGAACGCTTCATTAATCGAAAAAGAAATACAATATCCAAGTTCTATTAAACAAGAGATAGAAATTAAGTTCCTTTTAAGCTTAGGAACTATATACATATTTTTTAATAAAAGAAAGCTATCTCCGAAAAATAGCTTGGCATCTCCCACTGCACGAGCTGAGACGACGTCTCCCGTTCCGACCTTAAGCGTCATCTCACCCTCTTCGAGCTCTTTGAAGGAACTAGTTTCATGAAATGAAGAGGAAACATTATTAGTGGCTCCTGAATCAAGTATCCAGGTAAAATCATTATTTTCCACTAAACAAGTTTCAAGAACAAATAAATCTTATTTACCTTTCTTCTCTTTGAGCTCAATGTCTGTAGTGGCAGAAGCTTTCCCTTTTCCTCCTTTCCTCTTCTTCTGAGTCTTCTTAATCCTACAAGACTTAGTCCCAGAGGATGAACCCTTCTGGAACCTTCTGGAATGGGAAAACAAATTTGCCTCTTCTTCAGCCTGTCCCTTATTCTTCATAAGAGACTGGAAAGTTTGTAGTTCATTTAGAAGGGAAGTCAGGTTATACTCCTTTTTGTTCAAATCCGCATTTCTACGGAATGGCAGGAAACTCTTCAAGAGATTCAGGATGAAGAATACCTGAATTTGGTCATCTATGACCGCTTCGTTCATTTCGGCCACGTTGAAGTGAATTATAAGATCGAGAACATGTTCTCTCACTGAAGTTCCCTCCTTCATGCGCGCGTTATAAACGTACTTGATGGATTCGTGCCGAATTTGTTCAGACGGTTGTCCAGACAAATTTTGCAGATAGGCCATGATCTCACGAGCTGAGACCATACCTTCCAATCTCCTTGCTAAAACATCAGATATCCCAGGCAGGATATAGGCCTTGGCTTTTTCATTGGCCTTGGCCCAGCGGTCAAACGCATCCTTAACAGATTGAGGTGCGTCTTGAGCAGGAATTAGAGGACATTCCTCAATTAGTACGAACCGAAGGTCGTCAAGAACAAGGATCGCATCCAGGTTTGACTTCCACGTAGTAAAGTTTTCACCAGTTAAACGTTCCTTTTTTAGTAAGGCTATATATGAGGACATACTGAAAAACAAAAATAGTTCTAATTAGTTATGCCTTTTAACCCATTGGAAAACCAATCATATTTAGCAAAATTATTAAAGAACCCTAGTGTTTAAACTAAACCCAGTGTTTAAATTAAGCCTTTAATTTTGCAACGATACTTCAAGGGTTTAGAACAAAAGCCTCCGTCGGACGGTCAGTCATTCCTCCCTTGAATTGAGACTTTCTCAGCCAATTCACACTACTAGAACATCTCATGTCCCAATGGTCCTTAGCTACCGTTTGTTTGGTCAAGGACTTGTTAACTAGCTTAACTCATCCCGTAAATGTGACCCTACCATTTTCAGATCCAATAGGCCCGAGCCAACAGGCTACTATTAAGAAAGACAACTGATGACCAACAACCTAAGAGACCTTATCCATTTCTGGAGTTTGAGGTGTTCCGATCCCTATAGTCAGGCCCTCCGTAGGGTTTGGCTGTTCCAGAACAACCTAGCAGGCGGACTATAGAAATCTCACAGTGCGACCTAATGGAGGAGACCGTAAGATACGTTGACACGTGTCCTGCTCCCATTTACTATGGATACTTCCCTCATTCACCTTGGTATTGAACCATGCAAACACATACCGTAGGGGGACGCTTTATTGACGCAACGTAGCCGAGCATGGAACTAACGGTGTGAATTCTTGAGGACGTGAGGTAAACTCGATGCGAACATCTCGTTTTCTCCCACTGAAGCTCCAAAATTAGGGTATAGCTTTAACTTAGTCGGATTCTGGCTAAAAGAATCTATCTAAGTCTATGTCTATTATAACTATTATAACTAGGTCTTAAAACCTTATGTCTAGGTGAATAATCATTTTAATTACCTAGAGATAAAATAGAACTAAGGTTAATTCAACTCAGGTTCCGGGTCAGTTCCCAGGTAGGAGGTGTTCCGTTAACCGTCAGCTTAAGTACCCCCAGCCTTAGACAGAACTTCATCAGTAGAGTACCCTTATAACCAAAGTTCTAATGTCCTACTAGATTTTAAACTATTTAAAATACTACGTAAGACCAATTTCTAATCCTATTAGAAATTAAAACGTAGGTCTAAATTAATTTTAAACAATTTAAAACTAATTTAAATTTCACCCAAGTTCCTATGTTTGCATGCATTTCTTTATTATAGGTTATGGTTTCTAAGACCCCTTTAATTTATAACTTTTATAAATTTAATAATTAACCTATGATAAAGAAACTATATTATAAATCCAACAATTAATATTCAAATTGGAATTATAAAAAAAATTCAACTAATTCAATTATAAAATTACTTAAATAAAATAATATTTATTTTAAACTAAGTAATTTCATGCTCCATGCAATTTATTTTCCATATAATCTAATCATAACAATTATAATTAATTACTCATGAAAAATAAATCAATCATGCATTTAACCATATTCATATAACATTTATATAAATAAAATGCATGATCATGCTTATCCTAAGGTGGGAATAATCTAAATGGCATTCATAAAGACATAAAACTGTAAAACCGAAATAATTTGGCCCCTAAAGTGCAAAAAATAAAATTACATTAATTTTATTTCATGAAACTGGTCCAAAAACACTCTGAACCAGCCTTGAACCGCTCGAACCGGACCAAAAATACTGAACTAGCCGAACCGGTCTGCAGCTGCTGGAATGCCCCACGGCGTTGCAACTCTAATGCGAGCGTTGCAACGCCCCGCTTTGTCGTATGTGCGCCTGCTATCGGGATGGCGTTGTAACAGCGGTGAGGCGGCGTTGTAACGTCGCCGACCTTGAGTGTGCGCGTCGATAGGAACGCGTTGGCGTTGCGGACGCCGTTCTTTAGCGTTGTAACGTTGATGAGCGGCGCGCGCTTCGCGCGTAGCGTTGCAACTCTGAAGCTTCGACAGTGGCAGAAACTCACGAACACAGCACCTTCGTTATTCAATTTCTCATTCGATTCTCAATCGAACTGCATAAAACTGGTCCCGAACGACTCGTAACTCAATTACATACTCAATTATGCACTTTTTGACCAAAAACGCAGGGACCTTTACATAAAATTTGATAAAAATCAAAGTAAACTAAGGCCAAAAAATTCCTAAACAAGTTTTACAGCAAACCAAATGCATTTCCCACCAAATCAATGCAATTTTGTTTCAAAACAAAACAAATCAAGCATTGCTCTGATACCAATTGATGGAGATCTGATCTCCTTGAGTAGCGGAAACGTGTTTGGGATCGTTAATTGCTTGATTGTTTTAATTGAAACAAAAACCAGTACATTGATAAATACAAAACAAGCATGAAATTCTAATCCTATTAGGCATAGAATAATTGCATACAAACAAACTAAGTTTAACAATTAAACTAAAGAGAAAAGAAGGAATATCTTTGTAGTTTCGCAAAACAGCAACTCCTTGCTCCTAGAGAAATCAGCAAAGCAGCAACACAGGCACTCTACTGTATTTCCATGCAGGACACCACCAACAGAGAAAACCTTCTATATCTCTGAGTTCTTACAACAAAATCTTTTGTGGGAAGGATTCCAACAATTGGAAAGTTTTGGGAATTCTAAAATTGAGAGAGAGAGAGAGAATTCTTTCTTTTGTTTCTTTCAATTGAGAAACAATCGATTGAATTATCCTGTTTCTCTGTCCTTCTCACCAGGAGAAGGAGTTCACTGTGTAACTCCCCACTCCCTATCGAGGGGGAGTTGGAGAGTAGTGGGAACGTGTCCTACTGACACGTTCCCAATTAATATCATATTAATTAATTAAATATTAATTAATTACATTAAATCAAATCACATTTAATTCAATTATAATATTAATTAAATTGATTACATCATATTTAATCATTTTACCCTTTAACCTATAGTTTAATGTACATCTCATCCACATTATGTTTTAACCTATAGTTTTCAAATATGAATCACATTCACATTTGAATTTAATATTTGAACTCTTTCAAATATTTAATTCTCTCATATAATTTAATATGAATCATATTCACATTAAATTTATAATATATAGTTCCAAAACTATATATTATATCGTATCTAAATACATTAAATATATTTCCTGATGAATTTGAACATTTCAAATTCAAATGATCTAAGAACCCTTTACAAGCTAGAAGGTGGACCTAATGGACCTACAGATCAGAACCTCTAACGATACGAGATTGCTCGGTTAATCTCATTAACCTCCCAATCAACATTCGTTAACTGCGGGAACACTCCACTAAAGTCCCACAGTTGCACTCTTCTCACTGCAGATATATTTCGTGTCCATGGATATTGATCAATAATAAAGCAAGTCAATCCTTCACGAATGTTTGTAACACCAGCTGGGTCAAAATACCGTTTTACCCCTAGGTTACATCTTATGCCTTAAGTACCAGTGCTCCTCTAATGAACAATTTGTTTGTGGTCCTACCAACAAACAGAGTCTCTCTCGGGCCAATGAGAGGGTCGGGCCCGTTGTTCAAGTCCCAGAGACACCACGTAAGGGAACATTCCTCTACTTACCCTAGTAGGCGGGAAGGAGTGAATTCCATCTTGCTAAGTTAAGTTCCCAGCCGCTCACTCGGTCTTGTCTCCAAGAAGGTAGCCATATTGAGTCTGCGAATCGACCACTCTCACCCATACTAGTCAAAGGACAATCCTCGCATGACAGGAGTTAAGAACCGCTCAGATTGAGATCAAGTTGCCTAGGTCATCCTAGTGAAATAGAAACCAAACTAGTCAACGGAGTTACAGATAGAGGTTACTATTTCGTGGTCCAGTCTTATGTAATCTCATTACATAGGATATCCCCACTCACATGTCATCTACACGAACACGTTAGGATCACTGTGTTTGCATAAAATGCAAAGTGGGCCACATCCATTGTTGAACCAGGGCAAGGTACCCAAACCTTATCCCCTAACTATAGACCCTTTAGGCTGTATCTCTAACCGAGATCCTTTTTATGTACATTACATTCAGTTAGAGATTCATTTAACAGCCTTGGATGTTTAGTTTATTGGATTTAGGGTTTAAATAAAGGCAAACCCGTAGATAACGAACAATAACGCTTTATTGAAATAATAACACTTTATTACATTAATTAGAACATAATTACAAACTACGAGTTTTAGGGCACAAATCCCAATAGCACCTGGATCTATTAAAACACGTGTCGATACATTACAAATAGAAATCGGACAAGTAATCACATCTGGTGCATCATCTGCTTCTTGCTGAGTCATAACATAGACCTTTTATAATATGAAAATCATATATGCATATTACATTTAATAAGGTATCTCATACCTTATTATACAAATTTCATTTGTATAATTGTGGAATTTAATTTGAATCACATTCAATTTAATTTCTCTCAATTCAATATCACAAAATTTGTACTAATTAATCAATTAGGCTAACCTATAGTATTAGGAATCTCATTCACATCAAACTATATGTTATGTCTACTATATCACATACAAATAACATAAATACCCAAATAATGAATTTGAACACTTCAAATTCACAACAAACTTTAAACCCTCAATTTATCCAGTTTGAGCCAACGGAGGGACGTAATGGACCTACAGATTACGAGCTCCAATGATACGAGATTAACCTGTCAAACTCTTTGACCCATTTATTCAACATTCATTAGCGATGGTAACACTCTACTAAAGCCCGTATGTGCACTCCCATCATTGTAGGACAAGTTGTGTCCATCGATATAACCAATGCCCGTGAGTCGACCCTTCACAGATTGTCCGTAGTCACAGCTGGGTCAAATTACCATTTTACCCCTGTGTCTACCTTTTGCTCCTTAAGTCGCACTGCTCCTCTAATGAACAACTACGTTGTATGGTCCGACCATAAACAACATCCCTCTCGGGCTAGTGAGAGGGTGGGCGCTCGTTGTCCAAGCCCTGGAGACAACACTTAAGGGAACAACCCCTCAAGTTTTCCTAATTCGGGTACGAGTGAATTCCATCTCGCGTAGTCAAGTTCCCAGCTCCCCACGTGGTCCTTCCCTTGAGAAGATAAGCATATTGGATGAGTAACTGTGACCACCCTCGCTCGTACTAGTCAAAGGACAGACCCCTGCAGACAGGAGTCCGTAACACGCTCAGGATTAAGGACGAGTCACTAATAATTCACGAAGTTACATCAGGACCCCTGCATATTAGTCATCTACGAAGTTATTAGTCCTATACTGTTAACGGTGTTACATCAGTAAGTCTAATAATTCACGGTACGGTCTTATACAATCTCATTGCACAGGATGCCCCCACTCACATGTCAACCATATGAACGAGTTGGATCACCTCGTTTGTATCTAATACAAAGCGGGTCGCATCCACATTGTATCCAGGATTATGTCTCCAACCCTATCCGTATACTGTAAACCGTTCGGGTCATTAACTCAAACGTGACCCTCCCCGTGTGTCCACTACACACCATTCAAGTTTTAGTTCTCTCGTAATTCAATGACCCTAAAGCTTAGTTTATTGGATTAATTTTATAAATATGCGAGACACAAAGTAATGAAAAAAATAACTCTTATTTATTTCAATATGTAATATTACAAACTTAACGAGATTAGGGCATACACCCCAAGAAACTCCCAATTGAACTAAGCTAGTGGAGTACATAATGAAAGAGTCTAGATTAAGAAAGCGGAAGCAATTTTGGATTTTGAACACTCTAAGTTGATCAATTTTGTAAAATAAAATGCATGCTCAAAACTGGAAAAACAGTGGGATAGAAAACTCAATTTTGAAGATCAAATTCTCTTCACCCGGTGGATGGTTTTCAACATGAACACTTCGTGGACAACCGTTAGAGTCTTCCCTACTATCCTCAGGCCTTAGAACGAATTGTGGGATCCTAGGTTGAGAGAATTTGGAAGAAAAGACCTCAAAGGTCACTAATTCGGGAATATTGAATTTTCTGTAAAATTCTCACAACATCCCTCAAATCACCATTATATAAAGCTTCAACAAGCTTCATTAGAGTGACATCTCAACAATGATGAGGATTGATAGAGGTGGAGGTGGCTAATTTTGTACAATTTTGAAGATGATGAGGATTAGGAAACTTGTCAAGTTGATTTTCATGAAAATCATGAAAATCTATTTATTTTTCAATTAATTTTAATTCAAAAATCAATATTAAATTGATTTTAAATTAAAACTAATTAAATTAATTAAATAATTCCAAAATTAATTTAATTAATTTAATTTTTAATTTAATTTAATATCAAATATTAAATTAAATAAATTGCCCAATCCGGATCGTTTTCCCGAACATGAATCTTTATTCATGCTATAAACCGATTCAATATTTAGATCATATTTAAATATATCCACCTCCTATTAATCATAGTTTAATATATAATTAAGCTATGATTTGTTAAATATATCACATATAATTAACGCTTTCTTCCAAACTCGAATTTGAACAATTCAAATTCTTTTCTCTCAAAATGTTACAAAGCTTAGTCCGAGCTAGTAAGGGGGACCTAATAGACCTACAGATCATGAGCTCTAACAATACGAGATTAACCGACCAAACTCTTTAGCCTAGCTAATCAACATTCGTTAACCACCGGGACACTCCACTAAAGCCCAGTGGTTGCACTCTCCTCACTGTAGATATATTTCTGTTGACTCGATATAACCATGATTAGTAAGTCGATCCTTCACAGGTCGTTCGTAATTACAGCTGGGTCAAAATTACCGTTTTACCCCTGTAATTACCTCTTGTTCCTTAAGTCCCACTGATCCTCTAATGAACAATTGGTTTGTGGTCCAACCAGCAAACCGAATCCCTCTCGGGCCAATGAGAGGGGTGAACCCATTGTTCAAGACCCAGAGTCAGTACTTAAGGGAACAACCTCTCTACTAATCCTTAAAGCGGGTAGGAGTGAATTCCATCTTGCAGAACTATGTTCCCAGCTATATACCGGGTTTTATCCCTAAAATGGGAGACTTATTGAGTCGGCAGTCTCGAGCCACTTTCACCCATGCAAATTTAAGGATAATCCGAATAAACGAGAGTCCATTGAACGCTCAGGATTAAGATTGAGTTACCTAGGTCACATCGTATGAATATAGTCAGTTAAGACAGTAAACGGTGTTATAAAGTCTAAGTGACTATTTCGCGGTCCAGTCTTATGCAAACTTATTGCATAGGACGCCCCCACTCACATGTCTCCACATGAACGATTTAGGATCACATCGTTTGTACTCTACAAAGTGGGCCATGTCCATAGTGTCCCCAGGATAAGGTACCCAACTCTATGCTTATACTATAGATTGTTCTGGCTATAACTTGAACTTGATCCACTTTTATGTCACACATAAAGTTCAAGTATTCATCCTATAGCCAAGGGTTCTTTATTGGATTAAGGTTACACAATACACAATATTCAATAACACCTTTACTGAATAAATTTCAATAACAACTTTATTGTGAAATAGAATATACATTCAGTTTACAAAACCACGAGTTTTAGGACATAAAACCCAACAAACTCCCACTTGGACTAAAACGTCTGTGGGGTAAAATATGCTGAGTAAAGAAAACCTGTCCTACTGTACAACCCGTAGTCCTAGACTCTCTAGGTGTCCATCAAACACTTTAGCCGTGAGGGACTTTGTAAATGGATCAGCAATGTTGTGCTCCGAAGCGATATGCGTGACGATCACGTCTCCTCGTTGCACAATCTCCCTGATGAGATGATATTTGCGCTCTATGTGCTTTCCACGCTTATGGCTTCTAGGTTCTTTAGAATTTGCCACTGCACAACTATTATCACAATAAAGGGTGATAGGCAAATTCATATTTGGAACAACTTCCAAATTAGTCAAGAACTTCCTAAGCCATACAGCCTCCTTCGCTGCTTCGCAAGCTGCGACGTACTCAACCTCCAAGGTGGAGTCAGCAATACAACCTTGCTTTATACTCTTTCATACTATAGCTCCTCGGTTAAGAGTGAACACTGGTCCTGATGTGGATTTCCTCGAATCCACATCAGTCTGAAAATCAGAGTCAGTGTATCCTGCAAGGATCAAATCCTTTGCGCCATACAAAAGCATATAGTCCCTCGTTCTCCTTAGATACTTAAGGATTTTCTTAACAGCAGTCTAGTGATCTTATCCTGGATTAGACTGATACCTGCTGACTATTCCCAATGCATAGCATATGTCGGGTCTAGTACATAGCATGGCATACATCAGACTACCGACAGCAGATGCATAGGGAATGCTTCTCATATCCTCAACTTCTTGAGGTGTCTTAGGACACTGTTCCTTAGACAAATGAATTCCATGCCTGAAAGGTAAAAACCCCTTCTTGGAATTCTGCATCTTATATCTAACCAACAACTTGTCAATATAAGATGCGAGAGGCGATGCTTAGCGTTTTGTTCTTGCGATTCGAACGATTTGGATTCCAAGAACAAACTGAGCCTCTCCCAAATCTTTCATTTGGAATTGGGTCGCTAGCCATTACTTAACGCCAGTCAGGAACTCTGAATCATTCCCAATGAGCAAGATATCGTCTACGTATAGAACTAAGAAAGCTACAGTGGTATTGACTATCTTCTTGTAAACACAAGGCTCGTCAATATTCTGTTCAAAGCCATAGATGGATTGTTTAAGCTTGCAAACTTTTTGCTCTTGAACCTGAACTATGAACCCCTCTGGTTGATCCATATAGATACTCTCCTCAAGATTGCCATTCAGAAAGGCTGTCTTGACATCCATTTGCCAAATTTCATAGTCATAAAATGTGGCAATGGACAAGAGTATTCTAATGGACTTGAGCATGGCAACAGGGGAGAAGGTTTCTTCATAGTCCACCCCTTCCCTTTGGGTATAACCCTTTGCCACAAGTCGACCCTTAAAGGTTTGCACCTTACCGGCTTGATATCGTTTCCTCTTGTAGATCCATTTGCAACCGATAGATCTTTCACCATCTGGTTGATCTACAAGTTTCCAGACTGAATTGAAGTACATTGACTCCATTTCAAGGTCCATGACTTTAACCCACTCGTCTCTATCTATATCATTCATTGCCTATTTATAGGTCAATGGATCCTCAACGCCATCATCAGGTATGACGACTTAGGTTTCAGTCAAACCCATGTAACGGTCGGGTTGGCTAACATCCCTCCCACTATGTCGAGACATTCTCAACTCTTGAGAAGGACCAGCTTCATCAACAACTCTTGTTGATTTATCTGTAGCTTCCCTGGAAATTTCGCTTAAGACAATCCTGCTACGAGGTTGATGATCTCTCATGTGGTCTTCCTCTAAGAACGTGGCATTTGTCGACACAAGCACCTTGTCCTCTTGAGGATCATAAAATAGACCACCTTTCGTTTCTTTGGAGTATCCTATGAATAAGCATAATTTTGAACGATGTTCCAATTTCTTTGGATTGGACACCAACACATGTGCCGGACATCCCCAAATCCCGAAGTGACGTAAACTCCCTTTACGCCCTTTCCATAACTCATAGGGTGTTTCTAAAACACTCTTAGAGGGAACCATGTTCAAAATATATGCAACAGCTTCTACTGCATATCCCCAAAACGAACTAGGCAGCTGAGCGTAGCTCATCATGGATCGAACCATGTCTAACAGGGTTCTATTTCTCCTCTCAGATACACCATTTTGTTGAGGTGTACCAGGCGCTGAGAGTTGGGATACAATTCCATGTTCTATCATTTAGTCTTGGAATCTCAAATTCATGTACTCTCCACCTCGATCCGATCGAAGTGTTTTAATCGTTTTACCTAATGTGTTCTCAACCTCTGTCTTATACTCCTTGAACTTTTCAAGGGTTTCGGACTTATGATGCATTAGGTAAAGATAGCCATACCTAGAATAATCATCAATAAAACTGATGAAGTATTCATACCCTCCTCGTGCCTTGACATTCATAGGACCACAGAGATCCGAATGCACGAGTTCCAAGGGTTCTTTGGCTCTATAACCTTTTTCAGAAAAAGGTCTTTTAGTCATTTTTCCTTCGAGTTAGGACTCACATGGTGGTAAAGAGTTGTCCTCTAACTGACTTAGGAGACCACTCTTGACCAATCTCCCAATCCTATTGAGATTAATGTGGCCTAGTCTCAAGTGCCAAAGATAGGTACTAGGAGAAAGTTTCTGCCTTTTATTTTGAGTATCAGCTGTTTTAAACATCTCGGTGTTCAAAATAGCTTTTACTTCAGTTGGTCTTAACACGTATAAGTTGTTTTCAAGTTTAGCAGAACATATTCGTACACCTCTTTTGCAAATGAACGCTTCATTATGATCAAAAGATACTTTATACATATGTTCAAGCAAACAAGAGATAGATACAAGATTTCTTTTGATTACAGGAACCAAAAGTACATTTTCTAATAAAATAAATCTATCTCTAAACAACAACTTCACAAAATTTCATCGCTTTATTTGAGACAACCTCTCCTGTTCCAACCGTGAGAGTTATCTCCCCATCTACAAGTCTTTATCAGAACTAGTTTCTGAAAAAGAAGAACAAACATGGTTAGTGGCTCCCGAATCTAATATCGGCGGAATCATCATGTTCCACTAAACATGTTTCAATAACGAGTAAATCATATTTACCTTGTTTTTCTTTCTCGACTTTCTTTTTTCTGCAAGGTACTTGGGCGGTTCCTTCCAAAGGTTCGCCAACACCACAAAGTGGAAACATTTTCCGTGGCTTTGGCCTCATGTGTGGGAGCGTGTCCCTTCCTTTGTCCTTCTTCTTCTTCTTTTACGAATACCCTTATTCTCGAAAAAGAAGGACTGCACTTGGTCCCCGAGGACGATCCCCTTAGGAACTTCTTCAAGTGACAACATTTGCCTCCTTCTCTTTCCTTTTGATTTCATGAGGGACTCAAAAGTCTGTAGCTCGTTGAGGAGAGTAGTCAAGTTATACTCTATTTTATTCATCACTGCATTAGTGCGAAATGGGAGGAAACTCTTCGGAAGAGATTCCATAATAAAGGTTACCTGACTTTTCTCATCTATGACAACCATATTTACTTCAGCCACGTTGAAGTGGACCATCATGTCAAGGACATGTTCCCTAACAGAGGCTCCCTCCTTCATACGGGAGTTATAAACGTATTTGAGAGCATCATAATGGACCGATGAGGACGGTTGTCCGAACATCGCCTGTAATGATCCCATGATCTCCTTTGCGGTGACCATGGTCTCATGTTTCTTAGACAACACATCAGATATGTTGGCTAAGATATAGACCCGCGCCTTCTCATTAGCCCTAATTCATCTGTCATAAGCATCCGAACAATTCGGTTTGCGATCGAATTTGGGAGGGGAGGACATTCCTCCGTTAAGACGAACCTCGGATCATCAAGAACAAGAATCGTATTCAAGTTTGATTTCGAGTTTCAAAATTTTCGCCACTTAGTTTATTGAAGGCGAGTAAACTGGATAAAAGAGTTCGACATGCTGAAAAAGAATGAATTCTATTAGTGAATTGTTTGTAACCTATCCAATTTAAGAATTTAACAAAAGTAATAATGTACCCATAAAATCATTATTGTTTTTAACGATATTTCAGTGAGTCGAGAGCAACCGCTACAGAGGCGATCAATCACTCCTTCACTGAACCAAGACATTCTTGATTAAATGCTAATACCGGAATAACTCTTATTCCTATAACATTCTAGTTATCGCTACTTTGCTCAAGAACTTACTAACACTTAGCAATTCTTGTAAGTGTGACCTGCCATTTTCAGGCCTCAGAGGTCGGCCCCAACAATGCTACCGAACTGGAGAGACAAACTGGGAATGGACCTAAGAGACCATATCCATTTCTGGAGTTTGAGTTGTTCTGAATCCCATGTTACATCCCTCCGAATGGATGGTGCTACTTCGGGCAACCTACAAGTGCAACATGGGAATCTCACGGTCCAACCTAATGGAGGAGACCGTAGGATGTGTTGACACACTTCCTTCTCTCACTTACTATAAATACTTTCTCCATTCACCTTGCTCTTTCTTTATGCAAACACCATCCGAATGGGGATTCCCTATTAACATCACGAGGCCGAGCATAAATCTCACGGTGTGAACATCGTGAAGAGCGCAAGGGGAAATTGATATATTATATATACCTTTTCACTCCCACTAAGTATTTTAAACTGTTTGGGTATACTTTTACTTAGGCATATTCCTAATTTAAAACAATATGACCTAAGTCTACCAATATAAAAATTATACTGGAATTACCTAAGTCTATTAACCTTTTAATAAACCTAGGTCTATGAGTTTAATTTATTAACTTTTAATAAACGCCACTCACGAAAGATAATTTATAAACCTATGGATTAAATTCACTCCTGTGTCGGTTCCAGTGTAGAGGTGTTCTACATTTAAGTCACTTAAATACCCCAACCTAGCCAGAACCTTCCTTAGTCAGAGTCCCTCTTTCATCAAAATTTATAAATTATTGGTTTCCTAATTCTAATCTTATTAGAACTAGATAACCTAAGGTCTAATTAATTCCAGTTCTAAAACCATTTTAAAACTAATTAATTAACCTTAGGTTACATGCATTTCTATGTTATAAATTGTTTCATCATTCATCACATAAATAAACATACATTTATAACAAATTCATCACATGAATAAATGCATAGCAATTATATGTTTAATTTTTAATTAATACAACCCTTATATTAATTATAATTAAAACATATAATATTTGTTTCATAAATTAATATAACACTTATATTAATTCCTATGAAACCCTAATTTATGCATACTATATATTATAACACTTATAACATACTTTCAATGCATGGAGCATGCTTCCTATGGTGGGATTTGAAAATCTATATAACATACTTTATGCATAATTAATCAGGGAATTTAATTAAAACATACATTCACAATGCATAATTAATTAAACACACTAAAGTGGACTGGTTTTGGCATCTAATGCAAGCAAACTACTAAATTATTACAATAATAATCTAGAAATAATATCGAACCACTTCAAACACTTCGAATTTGGGTCGAACCGGCTTGCAAATGTGTGAACCAGACCTTTTAAAGGTTAAACCGGGCTAAAGGCTGAATCGGGCCTCCAATTGATGAAACAGACCCACGAAATGGAAAAATCGGCCTCGAAATAGTCAGAACCGGTCTTAAACCACCCGAACCGGACCGAAACGAGCCGAACCGGTCCAAAAACCATTGAAACGGTCAAAGTCAATCGAACCAATGGTCAAAGTCAACTTCTCCTTCTTCAAATGGCAATTCACGGGCTGAATGTTAAAATTACTGTAGTAGAAAATTTTTCCAGCAACTCTGTTATCATTTTTCTTTGACCTCTTAAGCTTCTTTCTTCAAATTGAAAGCCTTTCTGAACTCCGATCAACCCGAAATTTTTACAGCTTATTCTACACACATTAATGCTCAAACACACTTGAGCAATTTGAAAATAAAGCACAAATTGATGCTCAATTTAAATGCCAAAACCAGAAGAACACTTTAGACGCCCAGAAAAAATAGATTTCAAAGAACACCCACCACAGAACAAAATAGATCAAATTGAGTGCTCAAAATTGCTCTGATACCAATTGAAAGAGTCTAGATTAAGAAAGCGGAAGCAATTTTGGATCTTGAACACTCTAAATTGATCAATTTTGTAAAATAAAATGTATGCTCAAAACTGGAAAAACAGAGGGATAGAAAACTCAACTTTGAAGATCAAATTCTCTTCACCCGGTGGATGGTTTTCAACACGAACACTTCGTGGACAACCGTTAGAGTCTTCCCTACTATCCTCAGGCCTTAGAACGGATTGTTGGATCCTAGTTTGAGAGAATTTGGAAGAAAAAACCTCAAAGGTCACTAATTCGAAAATATTAAATTTTCTGTAAAATTCTCACAACATCCCTCAAATCACCATTATATAAAGCTTCAACAAGCTTCATTAAAGTGACATCTCAACAGTGATGAGGATTGATAGAGGTGGAGGTGGCTAATTTTGTACAATTTTGAAGATGATGAGGATTAGGAAACTTGTCAAGTTGATTTCTATTTATTTTTTAATTAATTTTAATTCAAAAATCAATATTAAATTAATTTTAAATTAAAATTAATTTAATTAATTAAATAATTCCAAAATTAATTTAATTAATTTAATTTTAATATCAAATATTAAATTAAATAAATTGTCCAATCCGGATCGTTTTCCCGAACATGAATCTTTATTAATGCTATAAACCGATTCAATATTTAAATCATATTTAAATATATCCACCTCCTATTAATCATAGTTTAATATATAATTAAGCTATGATTCGTTAAATATATCACATATAATTAACGCTTTCTTCCAAACTCGAATTTGAACAATTCAAATTCTTTTCTCTCAAAATGTTACAAGGCTTAGTCCGAGCTAGTAAGGGGGACCTAATAGACCTACAGATCATGAGCTCTAACAATACGAGATTAACCGATCAAACTCTTTAGCCTAGCTAATCAACATTCGTTAACCACCGGGACACTCCACTAAAGCCCAGTGGTTGCACTCTCCTCACTGTAGATATATTTCTGTCGACTCGATATAACCATGATTAGTAAGTCGATCCTTCACAGTCGTTTCAGAATTCTGGTGGGTCAAAATTACCGCTTTACCCTGTAATTACCTCTTGTTCCTTAAGTCCCACTGATCCTCTAATGAACAAATTGTTTGTGGTCCAACCAGCAAACCGAATCCCTCTCGGGCCAATGAGAGGGGTGGGCCCATTGTTCAAGACCCGGAGTCAGTACTCAAGGGAACAACCTCTCTACTAATCCTTAAAGCGGGTAGGAGTGAATTCCATCTTGCAGAACTATGTTCCCTGCTATCTACCCGGTTTTATCCCTGAAATGGGAGGCTTATTGAGTCGGCAGTCTCGAGCCACTCTCACCCATGCAAATCTAAGGATAATCCGAATAAACAGGAGTCTATAGAACGCTCAGGATTAAGATCGAGTTACCTAAGTCATCGTATGAATATAGTCAGTTAAGACAGTAAACGGTGTTATAAAGTCTAAGTGACTATTTCGCAGTCCAGTCTTATGCAAACTTATTGCATAGGACGCACCCACTCACATGTCTCCACATGAACGATTTAGGATCACATCGTTTGTACTCTACAAAGTGGGCCACGTCCATAGTGTCCCCAGGATAAGGTACCCAACTCTATCCTTATACTATAGATTGTTCTGGCTATAACTTGAACTTGATCCACTTTTATGTCACACATAAAGTTCAAGTATTCATCCTATTGTTGGCTTTTTGGCCCTTAATCTAAAATTAATTAATTTTAATTATTAATTAATTAATATTTTGATGATAACAAACCTGCTTTTAATTACTAATAATTTAATTGTTTTGAAGTGTCTATTGCATAGAGCTCGGAATAACGATTCCAACGCCTCTTGAATCACTCAAATCGGAGCTAAAACGAAGAAGTTATGACCAAAACAAATTTGAACGAAAATTTCCCAACGCGATGACGTGGCGGCCAAGTCACCATTGTAGACCAATTAAAGTGTGCCATGTGGACCTATGGAAGAGTAACATTTGGTGGGATTTTGGTTGTTTTAAAATAAAAAGAAAATAAAATAAAAATATTATATATATATATATATATATATATATATATATAGTTAATTGGTAAAAAAAAAAAAAATGTAATTGCATTAAATGCAAATTCTGATAGTTGGAAGGTTTAAAAAAAAAAAAAAAATTATGTTTCCGTTACTCACATAAATATATATATATATATATATATATATTATTATTATTATTATTATTATTATTATTATTAATTCTTTTAATAATGATTTTCTTTTACTTTTAATCTCCACCTTCCATTTCTCTTTACCACAATCCAATGGTCCAAATTAAAATTTATTTTTACCCCATTTCCCTCTCTTTTATACCATCTTCTTCTCCAAAATTTTATAACAAGTTTTGGCATTTTACAATCCTCCAAAAATCAAAAGCCTCCATTGTTGCTCTCTCCAAGCTCTCAATTTTTTTTTTTCTTTTCATCTCTTTCTTGAGAGAGTTTTGTTGTTTTGTGAGGATTATTTTGTGAGAGTTAAAATTTGTGAATCTACCCTATCAAGAGAGTGTATTAGTGTGTTATTCAAATCTTTACCAAACTTTGTAACGGTTTGATCCTAAGCCGTGGAAAGGATCGGGTTTGCTCTTGAACCCGTAAAAAGAGTGGTGTAGCGGTTGGGCTCTAATCCGTGAAAAGAGTCGGTGCAAATTTTTTTTATTCAAATTCCCAAGAGGCGCTTGGGGAGTGGAGTAGGTCGAATTTGACCGAACCACTATAAAATTACGGTGTCCTCTTCTCTAACTCTTTCCAATTTATTTCTGCAATTACTAGTAGTTATTTATGCATGTTTTAATTTGTTCCTTAATTAATTGCTAAGTATTGGATAGAATTAATTTTTGTTATACTTTTTATTTATCTTGCATATTAGATTAATTTCTCTTAATTATTTCTTTTTAATTGTTTCTTAAAAAGTTTGTTAATTAGATAAATTGGGCATATTTAGCAAAAAGTTTAATTAAACCCTATTCACCCCCCCTCTAGGGTTGCCATACCGATCCATCAATTGGTATCAGAGCAAGGTTGCTCTTTTAGAATTTTGTTTATAAAATTTATTGTTTGAGTTTTATGGCAAACCTAGTAGTAAATGGTGTTATTGAAGGACAATCCACCTCTAGGCCTCCTTATTTTGATGGGTCAAATTATTCTTATTGGAAGGCTAGAATGAAAATTTATTTGCAATCCGTTGACTATAGTTTATGGTTAAATGTGGTTAATGGTCCTTATATTCCCATGAAAATTGTTAATGAAAATGATGTGCCAAAATTAGAAAATGAATATGATGAAATTGATTTGAAAAAGTGTGGTCTTAATGCTAGAGCTATAAATTGTTTTTATTGTTCTTTGAGTAAGGATGAATTTAATAGGATTTCTATGTGCTCTTCGGCTAAAAAAATATGGAATATTCTTGAAGTGACTCATGAGCGAACTAATCAAGTTAAAGAATCAAAAATTAGCATGCTAGTTCATAATTATGAATTGTTTAAGATGGATGCTAATGAATCTATTACCGAGATGTTTACTAGATTTACTAACATTACAAATACTTTGAAAGGTCTTGGTAAAGTTTATACTAACTCGAAAAATGTTAGAAAAATTCTTAGATCTCTACCTAAGATTTGGGAAGCTAAGGTGACGGCAATTGAAGAAGCAAAGGATCTCACCAAACTTCCTTTGAGGAACTTATTGGCTCTCTCATGACACATGAGATCACTATGAAGGAACACATGGAGGATGAGTCCAAAAGAAGAAAGGTATTGCTTTAAAGACTTTATCCTTGGAAGTTGAATCCGAAGATGAGGGTGTTCTTGATGAAGAAGATATTGCATATTTTTCACGTAAGTATAAAAAGTTCATTAAGAGGAAGAAACAATTCAATAAACACATTTCCAACCAAAAAGAGTCAAAGGGTGAAAAGAGTAAAAGGATGAGGTCATATGCTATGAATGCAAGAAACCGGGTCACATAAGAGCGGATTGCCCTCTCCTCAAATCATCCAAGAAATCCAAGAAGAAAGCAATGAAAGCCACTTGGGATGATTGTGATGAAAGTGGAAGTGGAAGTGACAATGAAGAAGTAGCAAACTTTTGCTTCATGGCTCATAGTGACAAGGGTGATGAACAAGATGATGAGGTAACTTTAGAGCCCCTTTCTTATGATGAATTATTTGAAGATTTTGAAAATATGCAAAATGACATAGAAAAACTTGGTTCTAAATATGTTGTGCTTAAAAAGAAATACAATGCTCTAACTAGTGAAAATAAGTCTTTACTTGATGAAATTGCTTGCTTAAAAGAAAATGAGCATAATGTGGTGAAAATTGATGAAATGAATATCTCTTGTGATAAACATGCTTTTGATTGTGATGAGAAAAATGCCTTGCTTGATAAAGTTAGATTTCTTGAGCATGATAGTAATGAAAAAGATAATTTGATTAAATTGCTTAAGGAAAATGAATTAAATGCTTTGTAAGAACTTGGTAAGGCAAAAGAGTCCATTAAAAAGTTGACAATAGGTGCTCAAAGATTGGACAAAATAATTGAAGTTGGCAAACCTTATGGTGATAAAAGAGGTTTAGGCTATATTGATGAATGTTCTACTCCTTCAAGCTCTAAAACTATCTTTGTTAAAGCATCTCCCATTGTGCCTAATCATAATATGCCTAAGATTGGGTCTAAGCATGATAAATCTAGTTTTGTGCCTATATGTCATCATTGTGGTGTTGAAGGTCATATTAGACCAAATTGCTTTAAATTAAAATATGCTCATACTACTTCTTCAAGAAGAAATTTTTCTCAAAGAGCAAAGTTTCACAATGCTCCAAGAAAGAATTTCTCCAAGAAAAGTAGAGTGCATAAATTTGTCGTAAGAGATAAATCCTTGCATAATGTTGTTTGTTTCTCATGTGGCAAGTATGGACATAAAGCTTATTTTTGTTACTTGTCTAAATCCAATGCTTTAAATGTGAATGCAAAAATATGGGTTCCCAAGTTTGTAAATGCTAACCTTCTAGGACCAAACAAGTATGGGTACCAAAAGATCAATCTTGAATAATTTTGTTTGTAGGTATGTTTGAAAGTCTCCAAGAAAAACAAATGGTACTTGGATAGTGGTTGCTCGAGGCATATGACGGGAGACCAATCCAAGTTTGTCAATCTTTCCAAAAAGGATGGAGGTTTAGTAACTTTTGGTGACAACAAGAAAGGTAAAATTATTGGTAAGGGTAGTATAGGTAATAGTTCTTATACTTTGATTTAAAATGTACTTTTGGTTGATGGTCTAAAGCATGATTTACTTAGTATTAGTCAATTATGTGATAAAGGTTTTAGAGTTGTGTTTGATAAAAAGAATTGTATCATTGAAAATGCTAGTGATAGAAAAGTCTTGTTTGTTGGTAATAGGGATGAAAATGTGTATACTATTGATTTGAATGATTGCCCTATTAGTGATAAATGTCTTTCGGCTTTGCATGATGATTCTTGGTTATGGCATAGAAGACTAGGACATGCTAGCATGCACTTAATTTCAAATATTTCCAAGAATTCGTTAGTTAGAGGTCTACCTAAATTTAAATTTGAAAAGGATAAAGTTTGTGATGCTTGTCAAATGGGTAAGCAAACCAAGTCCTCTTTCAAATCTAAAAATGTGATATCTACATCTAGACCCCTTCAACTATTACATATGGACTTATTTGGCCCTTCTAGAATTGCTAGTTTTGGAGGGAATTATTATGCTTTTGTGATAGTTGATGATTTTTCAAGATTTACTTGGGTTTTGATGTTAAAACATAAAGGTGATGCTTTGAAAATTTTTTCTAGTTTTGCAAAAAGAGTTCAAAATGAAAAAGGATTTTTTATTTCTAAAATTAAGAGTGATCATGGAGGAGAATTTGATAGTATTACTTTTGAAAATTTTTGTGAAGAAAATGGTTTTTCTTATAATTTCTCCGCTCCAAGAACTCCTCAGCAAAATGGTGTGGTTGAAAGGAAAAATCGTACTTTGCAAGAATTTGCTAGGTCAATGTTGCATGAGTATGATTTACCTAAATACTTTTGGGCGGAAGCCGTTAACACCGCTTGTTATGTTTTAAATAGAGTTTTAATTAGACCTTCTTTAGATAAAACTCCTTATGAGCTTTGGCATAGCAAAATTCCAAATATTGGGTATTTCAAAGTTTTTGGTTGCAAATGTTTTATTTTGAACAACAAAGAAAAACTTGAAAAATTTGATTCTAAGACGGATGTTGGTATTTTTCTAGGTTATTCATCTACTAGTAAAGCCTATAGAGTTTTCAATAAGAGAACTTTAATTATTGAGGAATCTATGCATGTTGTATTTGATGAATCTTGCAATAATGTTTCTAATGAGTATATTTGTAGTGATGATTTAGAAATGAATTTTGGAGATTTACTTGTTAGTGACAAAGACAAGGAAATTGACTCAAGTAAGCAAGAAGTGAGCTTGAATGAAAAGAAGGAAAATGATTCTTCATCTATGTCTAAAGAATGGAGGTATGCTCCATCCCATCCTAAGGACTTGATTCTTGGTGATCCCGAACAAGGTGTGAAAACTCGTTCCTCTCTTAATTTGTTTAATAATCTTGCTTTTGTTTCTCAAATTGAACCTAAAAGTTTTAAAGATGCGGAAAATGATGAATTTTGGATTTTAGCTATGCAAGAAGAATTAAATCAATTTGAAAGGAACAAAGTTTGGAAATTAGTCCCTAGGCCTTCTAATGCTTCTATTATTGGGACTAAATGGTTATTTAGAAACAAAATGGATGAAAATGGAAATATCATTAGAAATAAAGCTAGACTTGTAGCTCAAGGTTATTGTCAAGAAGAAGGTATAGATTATGAAGAGACTTTTGCACCGTTGCTAGATTAGAAGCTATTAGAATGTTACTTGCTTTTGCTTCCTATAAAAATTTTATCTTGTATCAAATGGATGTGAAAAGTGCCTTTTTAAATGGTTATATTATGGAGGAAGTTTATGTAGAACAACCTCCGGGCTTTGAAAGTTTTGATTTGCCTAATCATGTCTATAAGTTGAAAAAGGCTCTTTATGGCTTAAAACAAGCTCCAAGAGCTTGGTATGATAAACTTAGTAATTTTCTTCTTGAGAATGGTTTTAAAATGGGTAAACTTTACACTACTCTCTTTTATTAAGACTAAGGAAAATGATATGCTTTTAGTACAAATCTATGTAGATGATATTATCTTTGGTTCTACTAATCCTTGTTTGTGTGAAGAATTTTCTAAATGTATGCATAGTGAGTTTGAGATGAGTATGATGGGAGAACTTAGTTTCTTCCTTGGACTTCAAATCAAACAACTAAAGGATGGTATCTTCATAAGTCAAGAGAAATACACAAAAGATTTGCTCAAAAGGTTCAAGTTCAATGAAGGTAAAATTGCAAAAACTCCTATGAGCACATCCACTAAGCTTGACAAGGATGAAAAGGTAAATATGTAGACATAAAAACTTATCGAGGTATGATAGGATCTCTACTTTATTTAACCGCTAGTAGACCCGATATCATGTTTAGTGTATGTATTTGTGCTAGATTTCAATCTTGTCCTAAGGAATCCCATTTGCATGCGATTAAGAGAATATTTAAATATTTGCTTAGGACTATTGATTTAGGTTTATGGTATCCTAGAAATGTTGAGCTTAATTTGATAGGAAATTCGATGCGGATTTTGCGGAAGCTTACTTGACCGTAAAAGTACTAGTGGAACTTGTCAATTTCTTGGTAGCTCTTTAGTATCTTGGTTTAGTAAAAGCAAAATTCGGTTGCCTTATCCACTACCAAAGCGGAATATATTGCGGTTGCTAGTTGTTGTGCTCAAATTCTTTGGATGAAACAAACTCTTTGTGATTTTGGATTAAAGTTTGATAATGTGCCTATATTTTGTGATAATACTAGTGCTATTAATTTGACTAAAAATCCTATTCATCATTCTAGAACTAAGCATATTGATATTAGACATCACTTTATTAGAGAACATGTGCAAAATGGTCATATTATTCTTGATTATGTGAGCTCTAATAATCAATTAGCGGATATTTTCACCAAGCCTTTGAATGAAGAAAACTTTTGCAAAAATAGGCTTGAGCTTGGTATTATTCGTTGTGATGCCTCTTGAATCTATAATTTTAGTTTTCTATGACATATTGATAGGGGAAGTTATGTAAAGTATGTATTCATGTTCTTAGGGGGAGCTTGCATGTAGTTCTTAATCTTTTATAATTATGTCTTTTTGATGATTCCAAAGAGGGAGAACTTTAAGAAAAATAAGTTTAAGAAAAATAGGTTCTAAATTTTGTATCATGTTTTAGTTTTGCATTAATTTAGGGGGAGAATGATATATTATATTTATTTGAGTGATTATTCAAGTATGAGCTTTATGGTGACACATTGGACTTTATATTGAAATTATTACTTGAATACTTGACTTATTTTATTTTATATGAAGTTCAAGTTATTTTTCTTTAATGGTTTGTCATCATCAAAAAGGGGGAGATTGTTGGCTTTTTGGCTCTTAATCTAAAATTAATTAATTTTAATTATTAATTAATTAATATTTTGATGATAACAAACCTGCTATTAATTACTAATAATTTAATTATTTTGAAGTGTCTATTGCATAGAGCTCGGAATAACGATTCCAACGCCTCTTGAATCACTCAAATCGGAGCTAAAACAAAGAAGTTATGACCAAAACAAATTTGAACGAAAATTTCCCGACGCGATGACGTGGCGGCCAAGTCACCATTGTAGACCAATTAAAGTGTGCCATGTGGACCTATGGAAGAGTAACATTTGGTGGGATTTTGGTTGTTTTAAAATAAAAAGAAAATAAAATAAAAATATTATATATATATATATGTATAACCGTTGGTGGTAAAAAAAAAAATAGAATTGCATTAAATGCAAATTCTGACCGTTGGAAGGTTTAAAAAAAAAAATTATGTTTCCGTTACTCACATAAATATATATATATATATATATATTATTATTATTATTATTATTAATTCTTTTAATAATGATTTTCTTTTTACTTTTAATCTTCACCTTCCATTTCTCTTTTACCACAATCCAATGGTCCAAATTAAAATTTGTTTTTTTACCCCATTTCCCTCTCTTTTTATACCATCTTCTTCTCCAAAATTTTATAACAAGTTTTGGCATTTTACAATCCTCCAAAAATCAAAAGCCTCCATTGTTGCTCTCTCCAAGCTCTCAATTTTTTTTTTCTTTTCATCTCTTTCTTGAGAGAGTTTTGTTGTTTTGTGAGGATTATTTTGTGAGAGTTAAAATTTGTGAATCTACTCTCGAGAGTGTATTAGTGTGTTATTCAAATCTTTACCAAACTTTGTAACGATTTGATCCTAAGCCGTGGAAAGGATCGGGTTTGCTCTTGAACCCGTAAAAAGAGTGGTGTAGCGGTTGGGCTCTAATCCGTGGAAAGAGTCGGTGCAAATTTTTTTTATTCAAATTCCCAAGAGGCGCTTGGGGAGTGGAGTAGGTCGAATTTGACCGAACCACTATAAAATTACGGTGTCCTCCTCTCTAACTCTTTCCAATTTATTTTTGCAATTACTAGTAGTTATTTATGCATGTTTTAATTTGTTCCTTAATTAATTGCTAAGTATTGGATAGAATTAATTTTTGTTATACTTTTTATTTATCTTGCATATTAGATTAATTTCTCTTAATTATTTCTTTTTAATTGTTTCTTAAAAAGTTTGTTAATTAGATAAATTGGGCATATTTAGCAAAAAGTTTAATTAAACCCTATTCACCCCCCCCCCCTCTAGGGTTGCCATACCGATCCAACACCTATAGCCAAGGGTTCTTTATTGGATTAAGGTTACACAATACACAATATTCAATAACACCTTTACTAAATAAATTTCAATAACAACTTTATTGTGAAATAGAATATACATTCAGTTTTCAAAACCACGAGTTTTAGGACATAAAACCCAACACATAATACATTTCTCAAATGTACAGTAATATAATAAAGTAATACAATAATCTAGGGTATTGAATACCCCTTTACAATACTCCCACTTGCCCTAGTCAAGAAGCACTCTAAGTCCTAGACTCTCTAGGTGATCCTCAAACACCTTAGCCGTGAGGGCCTATGTAAATGGATTAGCAACGTTGTGTTCTAACACTATCTACGTGACTCTCAAGTCTCCGCGGTGCACAATCTCCCGTATCAGGTGATACTTCCGCTCAATATGCTTGCCCTCTTATGACTCTGAGATTCTCTCGAGTTGGCTATTGCACCACTGTTGTCACAAAACAGGGTAATTGGCAAGTTCATATATCGAATAACTTCCAAATCCAGCATGAACTTCCTAAGCCAAACAGCTTCCTTTCCAGCTTCACAAGCCGTAACATACTCGGCTTCCATCGTGAAATCAGCGGTGCATCCCTGTTTGATGCTTCGTACTACAACTCCTCTCTTCAGAATGAACGTTGACCCCGAAGTGGATTTCCTAGAATCCTTATCGGTCTGAAAGTCAGAGTTTATGTATCTCGTAAGGATCAAATCCTCACTCCCATACACAAGGTTGTAGTTCCTCGTTCTCCTAAGATACTAGAGGATTGCCTTTACGGTTGTCAAGTGATCTAATCCTGGATTGGATTGATACCTACTGACAATTCCAACTGCATATAGATGTCGGGCCTAGTACACAGCATGGCATACATGAGATTCCCTATAGCTGAAGCATAGGGGATTCGTCTCATATCCTCAACTTCTTGAGGCGTCTTCGGACATTGATCCTTAGACAAGTGAACTTCATGCCTGAAATGCAGTAAACCCTTCTTAGAGTTCTGCATCTTATATCTAGACAACATCTTGTCAATGTAAGATGCTTAAGACATGGCTAGCATTCTGTTCTTCCGGTTTCGGACTATCTGGATACCTAGAACATACTGAGTCTCTCCCAAATCTTTCATTTGGAATTGCCAAGCCAACCATTTCTTAATGTCAGTAAGAAATCACACGTCATTCCCAATGAGCAGGATATCATCCACATACAATATCAGAAATGCAACAGTGTTGTCGACGATTTTCTTGTAAACACAAGGCTCATCAACATTCTAATCAAAGCCATTAGATTTGATCGCCTCATCAAACCTTATATTCCAAGACCTCGAGACTTGTTTCAAACCATTAATAGACCTTTGAAGCCAACAAACCTTTTGCTTTTGGCCTTGGCCAATGAACCCTTTGGGTTGGTCCATGTAGATGGTCTCATCAAGATTGTCATTCTGAGAGGTTGTCTTGACATCCATTTGCCATACCTCATAGTCATAATATGCGTCAATGACCAGAAGGATCCTAATAGACTTTACCCTGGCAACAGGAGAAAATGTTTCCTCATAGTCAACCCCTTCAACCTGGGTAAACCCCTTTGCCACTAGTTTAGCTTTGAAGGTTTGCACCTTCCCATCTACGCCACGTTTACGCTTGTAGATCCACTTTCAACCAATAGGTTTGACCCCATCCGGTTGGTCCACAAGCACCCAGACAGAATTGAAGTACATCAACTCCATTTCCTAGTCCATAGCTTTAATCCATTCGTCTTTGTAAACGTCTGTCATTTCCTGATTATAGGTCAATGGATCCTCGCAGTCATCATCAGGAGTGACGACTTGGGTTTCAGCTAAACCCATGTAACATTCAGGCTGTCTCACACCTCTCCCACTACGTCAGGGCATTCTCAACTCTTGAGATTGGACTTGACTAGACGAGCTAGGATCAACAACGCTTGTTGATGTACTAGCACCATTAGCAACTCTTGTTGATGAACTGTCCATTTCGTTTAACACAATCTTACTCCTTGCTAAGTGATCCCTGATGTGGTCTTCCTCAAGAAAAGTAGTATTTGTCGACACAAGCACCCTATTTTCCTTAGGATCGTAAAATATACCACCCCTAGTCTCTTTTCGATAACCTACTAAAAGGCACAACTTTGAATGAGGTTCCAACTTCTTCAGGTTTGACACCAACACATGGGTCGGGCATCCCCAAATCCTTAAATGGTGTAAACGACCTTTACCTCCATTCAAGAGTTCAAAAGGTGTTTCTGAAACACTCTTCGACGAAACGTTGTTCAAAATGTATACTGCAGTCTCCACTGCGTAACCCCAAAAAGAATCAGGGAGATGAGCATAGCACATCATCGACCGAACCATGTCCAACAGGGTTCTGTTTCTCCTCTGCGATACACCATTCTGTTGTGGCATACTTGAAGGGAATGAGAATCCCCGCGCAGCGGAAGCGATCGAATCGTCATGGTATCATTACGCTACTCGGTTTTGTTAAAATGATCTAACTCTTAGATCTAAGTTAAACATGCTAAAATGGAAGAAATTACAGCAAGATTAAGGTACTTACTTGTTGAAGACACTCTTCAAGATTTCTTCCTCAGATCACGAACGCTTCGTGCTTCTCGATCTCAACGAACGGAACCCGAACACTACCACTTGGAGTCTCGGTTGTTCTTCCTTTGGAAGGAGGGAACTTTGTGGGAACTTTGGTGTTTTGGAGAGGGAGGAGAATTGAGAGAGAGTAGAGAAAATTCTCTTTTTTTTGGGTGAGAATCCAAAAAATGAGAGATTGAAGTGCATTCCTTCTTGCAATAAGGGATTATATAGTGGAATAATCATGGAGTTAAATTCTCCACATTATTACCACTTTACCACAACCATAGGTTATGCAAATCTCATTTGCATAACCACATAATATAAGATATCTCATATCTCATATTGCAAATCTCATTTGCAATAATTGTGGATTAATTAAATTGAATCACATCCAATTTAATTTCTCTCAATTAATTTCTCCAATAAGCCATAATTCAACAATTAGGCTAACCTATAGTTTATTATGAATCCCATTCACATTAAACTACATATTATATCATTCATATCTCATATAAATGACATAAATGCCCTTAAAATGAAATTGAACACTTCAATTTCACACCAAAACATTAACCCTTCTTTTAACTTGATTGAGCCAAGCGGGGACCTAATGGACCTCTGATGGCGGGCTCCAATGATCCGAGATTAACTGTCAAACTCTTTGACCCGGTTAACCAACATTCATTAGCTACGGTAACACTCCACTATAGCCCGTAGCTGCACTCCCGTCAGTGCAAGAATATTACGTGTCGATTAGATATAACCAATGCCCATGAGTCGACCCTTCACGAGGTTGTTCGTAGACACGATGGATCAAATTACCGTTTACCCCTGTGTCTACCTCTTGTTCCTTAAGTCCCCACTGCTCCTCTAAGGAACAACATATTGTGATGGTCCAACCATACACAACACCGTTCTTGGGCCAGTGAGAAGGTAGGCGCCCGTTGTCCAAGCCATGGAGACAGCACTTCAGGGAACAACCCCTCTAGTTTCTCTAAAGGTGGGAACGAGTGAATTCCATTTCCCGTAGTTAAGTTCCCAGCTCCCTACTTGGTCCTGTCCCCGAGAAGATAGGCATAGTGGGCGAGTAACTGTGATCACCCTCACCCGTACTAGTCAAAGGACAGACCCCGCCAGATAGGAGTCCGTAACACGCTCGGGATTGTGTCGAGTCACTAATGGTCATCTACGAAGTCATTAGTCCCATCACATCAGCGGTGTTACATTAGTAGGTCTAATAATTCACTGTCCGGTCTTGTACAATCTCATTGCACAGGATGCCCCCACTCGCATGTCAACAACATGAACGAGTCAGATCACCTCGTTTGTATCTAATACAAAGCGGGTCGCATCCACAGTGTATCCAGGATTAGGTCTCCAAACCTATCCATATACTGTAGACCGTTCGGGTCATTAACTCGAACGTGATCCTCCCTGTGTGTCCACTACACACTGTTCAAGTTCTAGTTCTCTCATAAATTCAATGACCCTAGAGCTTTGTTTATTGGAAAAGTTTGTAATATTGCGAGACACAAAGTAATGAAATGAATAACTCTTATTAATTTCAAACAGTAATTTACAAACACGGGATTAGGACAAAAATCCCAACAAACTCCCACTTGGACTAAGCTAGTGGAGAAAATACATTTCTGAAATGTACATAAATTACAATGAAGTAATACAATAAACTAGGGCATTGAATACCCGTTTACACATCTCCCACTTGCCCTAGTCAGGAAGCTCTCAAAGACCTAGACTCTCTAGGTGACCCTCAAACACCTTAGTCGTGAGGGGCTTTGTAAATGGATCAGCTACGTTGTGCTCCGACGCTATCTGTGTGATTGTTACGTCTCCGCGGTGCACAATCTCCCGTATCAGATGATACTTGCGCTCAATGTGTTTGCCTCTCTTATGGCTCCGAGGCTCACCTGAGTTGGCTACTACACCACTGTTATCACAGAACAGGGTGATCGACAAGTTCATATTTGGAACAACTTCCAAATTCGTCATGAACTTCCTGAGCCAAACAACCTCCTTTGCAGCTTCACAAGCCGCAACATACTCCGCTTCCATAGTGGAATCAGCGATGCATCCCTGCTTGATGCTTCGCCATACTACAGCTCCTCCATTCAGAATGAAGGTTGACCCCGAAGTGGATTTCCTAGAATCCTTATCGGTCTGAAAGTCAGAATCCATGTATGTCGTAAGGATCAAATCCCTACTGCCATACACTAAGCTATAGTTCCTCGTTCTCCTAAGATACTTGAGGATTGCCTTTACGGTTGTCCAGTGATCTTATCCTGGAATGAACTGATATCTAGTGACAATTCCTACTGCATAACAGATGTCGGGCCTATTACACAACATGGCATACATCAGGCTCCCTGCAGCCGAAGCATATGGAATCCGTCTCATATCCTCAACATCTTGAGGAGTCTTAGGACACTGATCCTTAGACAAGTGAACCCCATGTCGGAAAGGCAGCAAGCCCTTCTTGGAGTTCTCGCATCTTATATCTAGACAACATCTTGTCAATATAAGACGCGCTGAGACAAGGCTAGCGTTGCTCGTTTCTTACAGTTGGGACAACTGGATACCTAGAACGTCATTGAGCTTCTCCCAAATCTTTCATTTGGAATTGTGAAGCTAGCCACTTCTTAACGTCGTCGAAGAAATTCTACCTCATTCCCAATAAGAAGAATATCATCCACATACAACACAAAAATGCGCGTGAGCTTTTGTCAATGATTTTCTTGTAGACACAAGGCTCGTCGACATTTTGATCAAAACCATAAGATTTGATCGCCTCATCAAACCTTATATTCCAAGACCTCGAAGCTTGTTTCACCCATAAATGGACCTATGAAGCGGCAAACCTTTTGCTCTTGGCCTTGGGCAATGAACCCTTTGGGTTGGTCCATGTAGATGGTCTCATCAAGTTTGTCATTCAAAAAGGTTGTCTTGGCGTCCATCCGCCATACCTCGTAGTCATAATCGCGCGGCAATGGCCGAAGGATCTCGATCGACTTTACCATGGCAACAGTGAAAAGGTCTCCTTATAGTCAACCCCTTCAGCACGGGTAAAACCCTTTGCCATTAGTCGGGCTTTGAAGGTCTGCACCTTCCCATCTACGCCACGTTTACGCTTGTAGATCCATTTTCAACCAATAGGTTTTACCCCATCTGGTTGATCCACAAGCTCCCAGACAGAATTGAAGTACATAGACTTCATTTTCGGTCCATAGCTTTAATCCATTCGTCTTTGTCAACATCAACCATTGCACGATCATAGGTCAATGGATCCTCTGATCATCATCGGGAGCGACAACTGAGGTTTCAGCTAAACCCATGTAGCGATCAGGCTGTCTCACAACCCTCCCACTACGCCGAGGCATTCCCAACTCTTGGGAACGGATTTGACTAGACGTGCTAGGATCAACAACGCTTGTTCATGTACTAGCCCCATCAGCAACTCTTGGCGATGTATCATCCATTTCATTTAACACAATCTTACTCCTTGGTAAATGATCCCTGACGTGGTCTTCCTCTAGGAAAGTGGCGTTTGTCGACACAAGCACCCTATTTTCCTTAGGATCGAAAAACAGACCACCCCTAGTCTCTTTAGGGTAACCTACGAATAGGCACAATGTCGAACGGGGTTCCAACTTTTTCGAGTTTGACACCAACACGTGGGTCGGGCATCCCAATCCACGAAGTGATGTAAAGCGCTTACATCCACTCCAGAGTTCGAAAGGTGTTTCACAAACACTCTTCGAGGGAACGTTGTTCAAAATATAGACCGCAGTCTCCACTGCGTAACCCCAAAAAGAATCAGGGAGACGAGCATAGCTCATCATCGACCGAACTAGGACCAACAAGGTTCTGTTTCTCCTCTCCGATACACCATTCTGCTATGGCATACCAGGCGCTGAGAGTTGGGACGTAATTTCATGTTCTATCATATAGTCCTGGAATTCAGTGTCCATGTACTCTCCACCTCGATCCGATCGAAGTGTTTTAAGCGATTTACCTAAGAGGTTCTGAACCTCAGTCTTCTATTCCTTGAACTGTTCAAGAGTTTCAGACTTCTTGTGCATTAGGTAAATATACCCATACCTCGAGTAATCATCTATGAAAGACACGAAGTACTCATAACTGCCCCGAGCTTTAACATTCATCGGACCACAGAGGTCAGAATGTACTGACTCAAGGGTGAACCAAGAAGAAAAACCAACCAGGAAACTGTATCCCTTTCGGGAATTCACGGTGTTCTGACTCCCATGATCATGCCCTCCGAAGGGATTGTCTGGTCCAGGCCAAACTAGCAGGCGAATCATAGGTGTCTCACGGTGTGAATCGAAAGAAGAGACCGTGGGTCTCGTTTTCACAAGTCCCGCTCCCACTAACTATAAGTACTTTATCCATCCACGATGATATTGACCTATACAAATGCCACCCGAAGGGGGACGCTCCCATTTGCTCCACGAGGCCGAGTATAGATCTCACGGTGCGGACTTAACGGAGATTTTTGGTTGGAAAAACAAATGTATCTCATACACTTTATTTCCTCCCACTCAGCACTTTAATTTTAATAGGGATTGACCTAGATAAACCGGCTAAAATTTACCTAAGTCTACCAATATAACTCTTATATGGTATTAACCTAAGTCTATAATCACATTATAACTTAGGTCTATGTGAGTAAATTAAAACACTTTTAATTAGCGACACTCACGATAAGTATAATCTAAGAATCTTCGGATCGAATTCACTCCTAAGTCGGTTTCCAGGTAGGGTTGTTCCGCAAGCGTCAACTTAAATACCCCAGCCTTAGACAAAACCTTCCTTAGACAGAGTTACTAATCAGTCTCCATTCATAGACTAAACTTTGATTTCCTAATTTCTAATCTCATTAGAAAAAAGAAAACCTAAGTCTAATTATTCAAGTTCTAAACTCTTTAAAACTAATAATTAACTTAGGTTGCATGCATTTCTATGTTATAGTGCTTGATCATTCATCACATGAATAACTATATACTATAACATAATATAATTCATCACATGAATATAAATGCATGAGCATACTTTAATCTAAAAAATATAACACTTATATTAATTAAATTAAACGTGCATTTAATTATATTATAACTCTTATAATATAACCTATCATGGAAACTATATATTATAACTCTTATAATATAAATGATGCATGAAAATGTTTAACCTAAGGTGGGATTTTAAATCTATATGACATACATTATGCACATCGAATTTAATTAAATCATACATCTCATGCATAAAATAATTAAATAGCAAAAATGGACCGGTTTTGGCACCTAGAGGTAATTATTTAATTAAATAACATTAATATAACACTTATATTAATATTATTTAATAAAATAATTAAATAAAAGAAATAAATACATTTTATAAAAAAAAAAAATTAAAAATACAAATTAAATTTCGGAAAAACTGCCCACTAAGAAGCAACTTGAATCGCCACGCCCGCAATCGCTCATGAATCGCCCCTCAGCGCGTGCGGCGTTGTAACGTCGTGAAAGCGGCGTTGTAACGCGCTTCGGTCGTCGACCCGGCCGTTCTCAACGCCAGCGGCGTTGCAACGCTACGCCTAGCGTTGCAACGCTGTCCTGCAGCAAGCCTTGCTCCCGCTGGCGCAACGTTGAGACGCCAAGGAACAACGTCTCAATGTCGTCGCCTGTACAACAAACTCGTTTGCTTTTTGTGCTTCGAAATTTGTCTGTTTCCGCTCCGATTTCTTCACAGCAACTCTTGCTACTAAAGACTCGAACTTTACAGACTCAATTTACAACAAAATGCCCAAAAACAACGGGCCTTTACATTGATCTCATCAACATAAATTGTAAATCTAATCTAGTGCCAAAAATCGAAGCATCCATTCAGCAAAAGCAGCATTCATCTCATGAATTTAAGGCAATTTACCCACCTATTTTAACAAAAACACTGCATAATGATGAACCATTGAAATGGCTCTAATACCAATTGAAGGGAATGAAAATCCCCGCGTAGCGGAAGACGATCGAATCGTCATGGTATCATTACGCTACTTGAATTTTGTCAAAATGATCTAACTATTAGATCTAGGCTAAACATGCAAAGGAGGAAGAATTTATAACTAGAAGAATGTACGTACTTGTTGTAGACAGATCTTCTAAAATCCTTCCTTGATCACGAACGTTTCGTGCTTCTCGAACTCAACAAAACCTTCTCTCGAACGAAACCCGAACACAACCACTTGAAGTCTCGGTTGTTCTTCCTTTGGAAAGGAGGAGAGTTGTGGGACTCTAGAGTTTTGGAGAGGGAGGAGAATTGAGAGAGAAGTGTTGAGAGAAACTCTTCTTTTTGGGTGAAATCCAAAAAATGAGTGTGAAAACTTGAATTCCTTCATGCAAGAAGGGATTAAGTAGTGGGAATGGTGGAGTTAAAATCTCCACATTATTACCACTTTACCACAATCATAGGTTATGCAAATCTCATTTGCATAACCACATAATATAAGATATCTCATATCTCATATTGCAAATCTCATTTGCAATAATTGTGGATTAATTAAATTAAATCACATCCAATTTAATTTCTCTCAATTAATTTCTCCAATTAGCCCTAATTCAACAATTAGGCTAACCTATAGTTTATTATGAATCTCATTCACATTAAACTATATATTATATCATTCATATCTCATATAAATGACATAAATGTCCTTAAAGTAAAATTGAACACTTCAATTTCATGCCAAAACATTAACCCTTCTTTTAACCCAGATTGAGCCAACCGAGGAACCTAATGGACCTACAATGACGGGCTCCAATGATCCGAGATTAACCTGTCAAACTCTTTGACCCGTTTAATCAACATCCATTAGCTACGGTAACACTCCACTATAGCCCGTAGTTGCACTCCCGTCAGTGCAGAATATTACGTGTCCACTGATATAACCCAAGATCAATAAATCATCAACATATAGGTTAATAATAAAATGTGAATCTTTCCATGATTTATAATAGATGTATTTATGACATTAATTTAGTTTATAACCATTATTTAGCATGGAAGAATCAAATTTCTCATGTCACTGTCTTGATGCTTGTTTTAAGCCATATAGGGATTTAGTAAGCTTACACGTTCTATTCTCTTTCCCAGACTTGATAAAACTTTCAAGTTAGTCCATATAAATTTCTTCTTCTAAATCGGCATTTAGAAAAGTTGTTTTCACATTCATTTGATGAATACTCATATCAAAGATTGTAGCAATTGCAATTAGCCATCTATTAGATGTGATTTTCGTAATCGGATAAAAGATATCAAAGAAGCCTAAGTCGTCATTTTGTTTAAAACCTTTCGTGAGAAGTCTAGCTTTATACTTGTTTATACTACCATCCGGTCTCAATTTTTTTCTCAGGACCCATATTTACACCCTATAGTTTTACAAGCTTGTGACAAATCAACTAATTTTCAAGTTTTATTAAAAATCAACGATTCCATTTCATCATTCACACCCTCTTCCAATAAGATTGCATCTAGAGATGATAATGCTTCATGCAAAGAAATTGGTGTTTCTTGAATATTATAAACAGAAAAATTAAGATCAAAATCTTTCATAGTTCTAGCTATTTTACTCATTCTTAATTCAACTTGAGAGTTGTTTTCATTATTATCACTAGGAATAGAAAGAACAAACTTAGAGGAAGTTTGTTGACCCCCACTATTTCTTGACTTAAAAAGAAATTTTCCTTCATGAAAAAATTAATCATTTGATTAAAAAATCTCATTATGTTCAATATCAATGAATCTATAAGATGTATTATGATTTGCATATCCAAGAAAAATACAAGTGGTAGCTTTAGACCCTAATTTAGGTCTTTTTGATCGGTTAGCCTCACAAAAACCAAACATCCCAAACTCCTAAGCCAAATTTGGCTTATACCCTTTCCACGACTAAAGATGTGTAATTTTTGTCTTTTTATGTGGGACTCTATTTAACACATGACAAGTAGTCAAAACCGCTTCACCCCAAACATTAAAAGAAGCACTTGATTCTAATAGCATAATATTAGTCAAACCAATTAAGGTTCTACTTTTTTTCTTAGCTACTCCATTAGAAGCATGTGAATATGGTGGAGTAGTCTCATGAATTATTCTCAATTATTCAACATATGAATTGAATTCAAATGATTCATATTCTCGATCTCTATCACTTCTAATTCTTTTAATTTTTCTACTGAATTGATTTTCAACTTCGAGGAGAATTTTTTTAAAATTCTCAAAAGCATCACTTCTATTTTTCAATAAATAAACATGAGTATATTTTGAAAAATCATCGATAAAAGTGATAAAATATTCATTTCCTCCTGTAGTTAAAATTCCCTCAAATTCACACAACTTTGTATGAATTAACTCTAGTAATTCGGTATTTCTTTCAAAACTTTTATGAGGTCCTTTTGTAATTTTAGCTTTACTAAATATTTCACATTTTTCTAAATTATTTTTTAAAATAATCCAAGACTACTCATCACCCCCACATATTTGCTATTTATGTGACACAAACGAGTATGCCAAAAATTCAAAGAAGAGAGTTAATAAGCCTTAGTATTAAGGCTTATTTAACGCCCAAATACTTAAAATATTATTGTTTTGTCTTTAGATTATTGAAAAAAAGCTAAAAATATCTTGGTGATAGTGAACTTGTCGAAAGTTCAATCAAATACGATTTATTTTTACCGATCTAAAATTAAATACTTGTAGTACTTAATAGTGGACCGGATCAAACCATAAGGAACTAAAATATTAATTTCTCAAAGTAAATTGGCAAAAGGAAATTAAATTGGGGGTTTGTGTAACACCCACGATTTTCAAGTATTAAATTCAAGGTTTGAATTTAATTTCTCAAGAAATTTCACATTCTATTTCAATTTGGAACTTTATTATATCATGGTTTGGGATGTTTTAAGGTTTATTTGTGTTTTTTTTTAAGGGAAGGACATTTTGTTAAATGCAATGGGTTTGGGTTTCCAATTAGGTCCTTTTTTGTCCTTTTGTAAACACAAGCCTAGGGGAATATTCCCTCATCTTCTTCCTCTCACGAAAACGAACTCCAACCACACCTTTTTCCCCTTTCATAAAGAAGCAGCCTCACCTTCATATTCGTGTCGTCGCCGCCGTCCCAGAGCTGCACGAAGTCGTCGCTGTCGCAAGTCATCCCTCGTCGTCGACTTGAAGCCGAGAACCCGACACAATCGTCAGAGTTTGCAAAACGTCTTTAGACGAGACACACACCCACTGTCGACGCCTTAAGCGCGCGATGATCGCGGTCGCGGTGAGTCCGTGCCATCATTCGTCAATCCGACCGCATGAGCTCGGGTGTTTGGTCATTCTTTGCTCTTTCTGATGTGACTACCGTCGAAGGGAAAGAGTTCACCAGAATCGGTTGCTTTATACGACCTGAACTGCGAGCTGATTCATGTTTTGTGCCTCAATCTCGATCGGTTCACACCACTTAGGTTCCGGTTTCAGATAGATCGACCAACGAGAATTCTGGATTTGTGTTTCACGTGTTGCCACTCGCTGGAGTCGTCGCTCGCCAGAAGCCGCCGCCATCACCGTCACTCGCTGGAAACTACCACCATCACTCGCCGGAATCAGTACAGCCGGTCAGTTTTGTCTTCTTGAGCTTGTTGTGGTAATTGGGTTATTTATGGCAAGGTAGTTCATTGGACAATTTTAGGATCTTAGTTTTAAGTCTTTTACTTGTTTATTATGGGCTCAATCGTATTAAGCAAGTTGCTTGGAGCACGTGTTGGATTCTCGAACCTTCAAATATCATGTTAGTAGTCGTTAGGTTTGATGTTGAATTCCTAAGTGAAGGAGCAAGGTAAACGACAGTGTTGTTTTTATGATCTTGAGGTGTTCCTATTAACTAGATTTTTGTTTAATTATTTGAGCATTCATGAAACTTGTGTAATATGCTTTATCAGCTTTGAACTTATCATTATTATCCAATTGTTATCTTGAGTCTTGATATCTTGTATCGATCATGTTTATCATGTACCTATGAGTTATGTGTCTTATTATGCGATGTGGGAGTTGAATGATCGAGTTGTACCTAGCATTCCTAGTAAATGAATGGTTGAGCAGAAGCTTGGTTAGATTGAGAACCTAGCTAGATTTGAGACCCTTGGAATCGGTCGGTGACGTTAGGAATGCCTAGATAGCACCCCTAGTTATGTTTTAAATAAAACACGGGACCTAACACTTACTAAACCCTTAGTTGTGTCTGAGTGAGTTAGAACTTCTAGATTGATGATATTTTGGTAGGGATCCTGGGGTATGTCCCATTCAGGGAGTGGTTGTTTTCCATTGTCCCGTGCTAGCTTAGGGGCGGATCCCCATAGAACGTGTTGAATACACGACTCTATGCTAGCGTTGAGGTGAGTCTGGGGTACGTCCCCATCAGGGAGTGGTTACGTTCCATTATCCCGTGTTGGCCTAGGGGTGATTCTCTATAGGGTGTGTTGGTTCGGACCTTCCCTACTCTATGCCAGCGTGTTGTGGCGTGAGAGTTGTTTTCTCTCATAGCATCATCAATCAAGTTCCAGGACTAAAGGTAGAGCTCAAATTATTACTACAGGGGACTCAGGGTGAAGTGTGCTAAGAAAAGAAGACCTGTTTGGGGTTAAGTAAGCCTAGGTGATGAGTCTTATTGTTGTTTATGCTGAGATAGGTTTGGACGTAAGTGGGTTACTTACTGAGTTTCTTTATACTCATTTGTTTCTTTCTATGTTATATTTGCAGATAGAGACTAGACTTCGGATGGATGACGACGGTGACAACCTGATGATGCTATGAGGACGTTCGTTAATGCCTTTTAGCTCATAAGGGGTTGTTCTAGTACTTTACTTTTTCGATGCATAATTTTAGTAGACCAGAACTTTAATTGCTATTAAGTTCCTAGTTCATTGGCTCGTATGGTGCTTTAGGGTCTTGTTCTGCTTAAATGTGAAGTTAGTCTCTTATTCATTCTTCTGAATTCTATTGCACGTTTGTACCTTCAGTTATGAGTGTTTCTTATTCCTTTCCTGTTAGAGTTAATAGTTGCATATAGGTGATAGTTAATGTTAAAGTTATGACCAAGAGGTGTCCTCTATATTATTTGATTACTTTCTGATTTGTTAGGAACCTAACCTATTGTTTGATGTACCTTGGAGGAGGCTAGGAGTTTTGTAAACCTTTTGGAGTGCTTTTATGCTTAAGACAGGTCAGGAAAAATTTTGGTTTTGTCCTAGTAGCGTCGTTATGTTGCTGAAATTTCGGCACTCACGGTGTTGCTTAGTAACTTCCCTAGTGGATTTGGGTTGAAAAATTAGGGTCGCTACAGTTTGAAATTGATTAATGAAAATGAACAAAACTAAATGAAGAAAATAGATAAATATGTAAATGAGATGTCAAATCTTACCAACTTCCAGTTCGTAGGCACGGTTATCCCAATTGTAATATAGATCCCAAGCATTCACAAATAGATTTTAACTAAATTAGCAACTAACTTGGTCAGCTTAGTGGTTCCCCTAAACAGCTATTTCCCTAAGTTCATTAACTTTACATGCCAACATAAGTTAATCTCAATTATCTTAATTCAATCAACACACAATTATAACTCCCCTAAAATGGTAGAACACACAATTCAATCAACACACAATTATAACACACAATTATGTCTAACATGTCAGCTATGAAACCATTTCTCCCCTAAAGAATCACACACAATTATAACTCTAGTGTTACAAAATCAATCAACATGATTGAGGCATCAATTCAATCATGAATAATGGTAGACATGCATAAACAATTGAGGCGTCAATTCAATCAAAGATGCACAGTCATAAGATTAAAGTAGAGAATTCAAGAATTAAATTTCAATAGAGTTAAGAATTACAAACAAGTCTCACTAAATTGCAATTGGTTACAACCAACCAATGAATTGGAATACTTACCTTAACCGCTCATCGTGATGATATAGCTAAGATTCATCATTGGTTCGATATATAGTACTAATAGAAAAGTAAAGGAAGAGAGAAAAACTAAAACTAACTATTATCTACAAAAGTTACACTATGAGGCTCTCTTTAAGATTACCCTAGGAGGCTCTCCCCCTTTGGAGTTGTGTAAAAGGAGGCTTAAATAGCCTAAACCCTAAATTATAGAAAGATACTTTCCCAAAAAAATTAGGAAATAATATTCAAGATAAAATAAAATAAAGAAAATAATTTCCAATTTTGAAAAATGGTAGAAAATATAACCAAAAACTGGAAATCCTCTTCTAAATTCCCAAGAGAAGCATAGAAGGTTGAAAATAAGGAAAGTTTCTGGGCTACAGAGTCTTTAGTCTTTCACCCATAATTCTTCTCAAAGCCTCAGAATTGTGTGATCTTTATATGGATAGCTCTTTTCAAGAGCTTTAAAATGATATCTAATTTGGATGTATTATCAAATGTAATCAATGAGATAATTAGGACGAAAATTGGAATAAATTATTCTCGGGTACAACAGTTTTCTAGCAAGAGTAGTGACCACTCGAAATGTCATACCTTTCAGGATACTTGGTAGAATGCATCGAATCTTGTAAAGTTCGAAAGATAATTTAATAAATATCGATTTGATACCTAATTTGAATATATTTGAATTTGAAAAGATCATGATATGATCAATCAAACTTGGTATTCAAATAAGGGAAAATCAGGCGAAAAATCTTTGTGGCGTCTTGAAGCTCTCATCGGCTGGGCAAGCCTCCGCAGAGCGTCGAGTGAGTCTTCGATTTCTTTAAAGCCTCATTGTCTAGACGATTTAACGCTCTGTGTACGGGTCTTCATGCTTGATGTTTGATGCTTGATGGCATCTTGACAATGAATTGTAGTGTCTAGACACTCTGCAGGCGACCCATTTGGCTTGTCCAACTCTTCTTCTCCTTATTTTGTGTATTTTTTGTTTAATTTTGCTCTTTTATCCCCTCGATCCTTTTCTAGCCTCCTAGCATGCTCCAAATTATGAATCTCTTGTAAAATAGAAAATTGGCATATGGGTGAAGCAAAACTAGCATAAAATGATTAAATAAAATAACACTTTCATGGTGCTTTCACTTGGTATTGGGAAAGAAAGAAGAATAAATGGTGAAAAATATTAATAACTTACTTTTGTGCAGGAATTGCAAACAATGTACAATGCAAATTCAAAATCAGGGAAATTGCAAAATTTGGAGAAATTGCAAATTCTGGGCAGTTTGAAGAACGAAAAAAAGGAAGAAAAAAGGAAACGAAACCCATTTGGAAAATTTGTGATTTATGTTGATTATTGATTTTGTAGTTCACATTTGCACAACAATAGAATTAAAATTTCTCCTCCTCCTTCATTAATCAAACTTCAAAAATTAAGGGTCTGTTTGGTAAGCAATCTAAATTTGAAAACAATGGATTCAATGAAAACAATGTTGTATTTCATGTTTTGAGATATGTGTTTGGTAGAAGATTTAGAAATTTGATTCTATTTTAAATAGTTGTTTAAAGTGTGTCCTATAACATATTTAAAGATCATGAAATTAGTTGTAGTTGCAGAACTAAATATTAGATTGAATATATGTCATTATTAATTAATTTATGAACATAACTTTTATAATTTTTATAGAATTATCATTTTATAATATAATATTATATAATTTATAATATATTATATTATACATATTTTAATCTAACAAAAGTAAATTGAGTTTATAACATGAAATATTGTATTTATTAAGATTTTTATCTTTGTTTAATATAATTTTGCATTTTAAAATTTAAAATTTAGAATCTGGATACAATGAAAACATAAAAATGTTGTTTTCAGAATTTCTACTATTTGGATCACAAAATCTTAAAACAATTTTCGAAAACACATATGTCAAACACATATTCACTAAATTAAGCAAACCCGAAAATATAAAATAGAATTCGGATTGCATACCAAACATGCCCTAAGTCTCCGTTTCCTAAATTTTCGTCAAGTTTTAATTTAGTTTTAATTAATTTTTTTTATTTTTTATTTTATTTTTCTGGTCATGTGAAGATTGGAAGCTAATTGTGAGATCCAACCCAAGGAATTGTATTTTAATTTTTAATCCAATTATGACCTAAACGTCTTAGGAGTTCAAGAATTTGAATACCCTAAGATGGAAATGTAGTCTAAATTACAATGGAACACAAGCTTACATTTCATTTGTGATTAGTTGTGTTGAATGAATGTCATTGAGATTCTAAATTGATTAATTAGGATCTCAATTTGAGCTTCGATCTAATACCGACAGAGTTAGATACAAGCCGATGTCGCCCAAGTAATGGAGAAAAAACTTAGGCATAAGTCTTTCTTTACCCTAGACGTAGGGATTAAAGACACTAGACTTAATAAAATTATTGAGTCAAAATATCTAAGAAAGAGTAGCTACAAACATGTATATCACTCACTTAGTCTCCTAACACCTAATTCTTAGGCAAATATGAGTTGTAAATTTAATGTAAAAGAGGGTGGCATTGAATTTGTGGTTTGTAATTTACAAATTAGGGCAAGGATAATTCTTGAGTCTCATTGCCATTTAGATTTTTTTTTTTTTTTTGAATTTCTACACATTTGTTATTAAATTCTAGGTTTCTGCTAAGTTAGAATTTGCAACTTGCATTTTTACATGTCTTGCCAATTTCACATTGCAATGTTCGATTTTGCATTTAGATTTTGCAATTGAACTTAACATAGTTACTTTTTTATTTTGTTATGTTATTTTATACCAACACCCCACAAAAACTATTTTTGCATTTTTAGTTTCCAAAAGCTGCAATTCTCCTTACATATTTATTTTTCCAATATTTTGTTACTTTGATCCCTAGCTATGGGATCAATACTCAGGAATACTCCTGTTTTTATTACTTGCATCGACAATGTGCACTTGCACTAGGGTTGAACATAAATTGCTTATTTTTCTTCACCCTAAAGTTCACCCGATCAAGAGCATATAAATCGAACTGGTTGATGCTTTATGAATATACTCAATATTCAATTTGAACATTCCATCACAAGCATAACCTTTTCCAACAAAAATTTCTTTTTTTAGCTATCACATATTGATCAATTTCCATAGTTTGTTTAAAGTCAACCTTATTAAGAAGATAACTCAACATTAAATTCTTCCCCATGGAGAGTGTATAAAGCACATCTTTCAAAATTATAGCCCTTCCAGAGTTGAATTTTAATTCAACCTCGCCAGTTCCCATAATTTGGGTAGTATGGGAATCACCAAGCATTATTGTTTTAGGCTTCTTAACAGGAGTATACACTTTCAACGAATCTCTGTCATAACAGACATGCTTATTGGCTCCAGAATAAGCCCCCATCCTTCAACACTTTGAACCATATAAAAATCTGTTATCAAAGCCACAAATGGTTTTCGGTAATAATAGCATCAGGTGCAGGTTCATGTTTTCGAAATTACAAAACGAGCAATATTCCATTTTTTCCACAAACAAAGTAAACAACTTTTGAGTGTTGAGGATATACTTGATTCTTATTCACCTGACTTGGATTTTTCTTATAAGAAAAGTGAGGTTTATTATTCTTTTTCATATAACTCTTATTTGGGTTTAAATGACTATTGTTAGGAATCTAACCCTTCGTTAAATTATCATTAGAAGAAATTAGAACCTTGGTGGAATTTTCATTGTCTTCTCGAATCAATGCATCTTGCACTCTTGCCTCTTCCTCCACATGAATGCGAGTAATTAGCACTTCTAGAAAAATTTCTTTTTGCTTATGACACATATTTTTTCTGAAATTCTCTACATGATGGTGGAAGCTTGCCAATTATGCAAACAACAATAAGATTGTCTCCAATCTTAATTCCTTTAAATGCCACTTCATCTACTATATCAGAAAGTCTTGTGATTCTTCTACTACAGATTTTTCCTCTACCATTTGGAAGCAAGAGAAGTGACTTGCAACATATTTTTCGCGTCTGCTTCTTCGGTATCATATTTATTATGCAAAACTTTCCATATTTTCTTGACAGATGTGAAAGTAGTATCATAATAATCATAAAAACGATCAACAAGACAATTTAAAAGATAATACCAGCATTTATATTCATCTTTCTCATACTTATCCATTTTCTCTTGGTGTTCCATGAACTCTTCAATGCTCATGTTTCCAGTATCAATCTCCTTTAGTTCTTTTTTTCTTTTTTCTTTTTCCTGTGAGGACATAGGCCACTTTGAGAAGATTAAGGTAGAACAACACTTTTCCTTTCCATCTTTTTAAGTGTGCGCTCCCTTAAATCAAAATGGTTTGTTGAGATCTCCAACATTCTCATTAGGCTTCTCAATTGTAGATTCCATATTGATTCTCCTTAAAATTGTTGGGGAACTACAAATAACAGAGGAAAATGGAGTACAAATTGAGAAATAAACACATAAACAATCAGATTGAGGTGTAGGTATCTCGCTCTATTTAAGGATATTCAAGCCTTTTGCGGTGTAAATTTATTCATTATTCACTAGTGCAATAGTCTTCTCTCACCTGTTCCTTTCAAGATACAATAACCCAATTGAAACGTTGTGGAACTCAAACCACTTTGCACTAATGAGAATGTTGGAGAGTAGGAGTTGTAGGGAGTAGGAGTAAAGAAGTCTGTAGGGCCCACAAAAAAGAGTTAAAAATCTGTGGAGCCTATAAAAAATAGTTGAAGAAATAGTTAATAAAGTTGTGGGGGCTACAATAAGGAGTTAATAACTCGTTAGGCCAAACAAGAAGTTGGGGGGAGTTATTAACTCCTCCCAACTACACTCCCCCTAACTCCTCAAAGCTCCACAACAAAGAACACCCATCTTTTGACCAATTGCTCTTAAAAGTGCAAAGTAGAGAAATATAAGAAATTGAGAGAAGACAAGATTGAAAATAGTATATTTAGAAAGTGTTTATGAGAGATGCATTTGTAGGATTTTTTAGATCTAGAAAATAAATACACAATTAAATTTATTAAACTTTTAACCTCTCACAAGTACGTTTTTCTCTTTTAAAAGAAAAGCTCTTTCATTTAAAAACTTATTCCAAATCCACCTGAATTCAAAATCATGCTCCAACCTTCATGATTACAAATGATCTCGTGTTAAAGAGAGAAAAGAACATTTGGTGAAGGGAGAGAACGACGTCATAAGTTAAACAGGCAAAATGAACAAACGTCAACATTAAGGGGGCGTTTGGATTGAGGAGTTGGGGGAGTAGGAGTTGGGGGAGTAGGAGTAAAAAAGAAGTTTGTGCCCACAAAAAAGAGTTAAAAATCTGTGGGGCATAAAAGAGTTGAAGAAAGAGTTAATAAAAAGTTGTGCATGCTCTGAGAAGAAGTTAATAAGCTCTTCAAGTAGAAACAACGAGAAGTTAGGAAGTTATTAACTCCTCCCAACTCCTCAATCCAAACGCCCCCTAAATCTTATTAAGATTTTTAAGAAATAAAAAAAAAAAAATAGCGGACGGAAAAAACTAAACAGGTAGCGGCAGGCGGGTCCTAATAATAATGTTAAACCCATTGGAAAATTAAAAGCACTTTAAACAAAATTCAACCAAACGGACCAAAATCAGTGGGCATGAAATCTAAGTCTAAGCATTCAATTCCCCGTTTCATCTCTTTCCTTATTAATAATCCCCTCTTCTCATTAAATTCCCACCGCTTTCCTTTTCCCTTAAGATCTTCAAATCCAAATCCTCCTTCCTTTTCCAATGGCCTCTCTCGTCCTTCTCCTCTCCGAACTCGTCCGCCACCACAACACCAATCCCGATTACTGGCTCACTCTTCCTCTTCCGCCGCCACCGCCGAGTGACTGTCACAACAACAGCCGGATCTCCGTCGATGAAACTCAAATGGATGAATTTCTCAAGGAATCTAGGGTTTGGGTTGATTTGATTTGGCCCTAGCTAATTTCAATTTCAACTTACTTCCACTCCTGGATTTTGCTTCCTTCTCCTTCTGTTCTTGCTTTGTAATGTCGATTTATTTGTTTTATCCTCAATTTCGAGGGGGAAATTTTCATCGATCTGTAAAGATAATGGTGGAAGTGAGTTCTATTTGCTGAAACAGAGTTTTTTTTTTCTTTGAAACATGAAACAGAGTATGTTAATGCTTATGCTCTGCAAAATTAAAATTTTCATTAAAAGAATTCAGCTTAGATTATGGATTTAATTTACTGTCTTTATCTCATAAAGAAATTGTTGTCTTTATTTAATTTCTTAATCTAAAATTAATTACAGCATCGTTAAGCTAAAAGAAAAATATAGCTCCACTAAGGAGTGGGGATTTAGTTAAGGAGCACCCTCAAATTTATGAGTATATAATATTTATATATAAAATAAGACGATAGCTTAAAAATTGGCTGTGACTTAGTGGCTTTTTGCGTGCAATCATTTTCGAAAATTTTAAGCCATCACTTTTTTGCACAAACTCCGACCATTACACAAATTCCAACATTTTTTGTAAAATTTTTTATATAAATAAAGTAGTTCATAGTTTCTTTTCTAGATAGAAACAATATCACCTTTCTGATAGATGCCAATTTTATTTTTTTTAAACTTAATTTATATAAAAATATCAATTAGGAAAAAATAAAAAAAACAAAGTAATATAATATATTGATGAGATATTCAAACAAAAAAAACTAAATGCTTCATATTTTCCTAAATCTCTTTTGTAATATATACAAATTTTATTTTTGTAAAATTACTTATAAAAATGTCAATTATGAAAAAATAAGAAAAAATATTATAAAATATATTAATGAGATATTCAAATCATAATTCTCTAAACCTAACATTGTTTTCACCACTTTCAAATGATGTCTCACCGTCAATAAGGTTTTAAACCTAAAAGAAACTTTTTCAATTATACACATACATCTATCATCTCTCAAATTTAATTATTGCTGACAATTTCAAAAAGTTGAGGATTTGAAGAATAATTTTTTAAGATACACTTAGTTTTCATGTTTTAATTATACGTATTCGTTACTATTGGTACTTAATATTCACAGAAAAAATTAAATTTGAAATATATTTTCTTTCAATTTTTCCATCACGATTTTATATAACATTTTCAAAGTGTAGGATTAAATAAACAACTATAGAATTTGAAGGTTGGATTTATAAATAATACTTAAATATTGAATGAAATTACATGATTTTAATAAATATAAGTTCAAAGGGCTTGTTTGGGGCACATGTATAATATTATTTAAAATGATTCTACAGACTATTATAACTCCAGACTATACTACTCTGCATTTTAAATAATATTATATGATTCCATAGACTATTATAACCCACACACTATCATAACTCCCTGTTATTATAACCTACTCGACGTCTCAAACAACCCCAAAATTTTTATTGGCAACATCGTGTGAGAAAATTGAAGTTTTTTTAATTTTATTTTCCTTTTTCTTCCATTTTAGGAGATGAATATTGAAGTTATGAAACCTACGAGAATAGAAAAATGCATAGTCAACATAAACATAGATTGTCCACAAGAACAAAACTCAACTGACATAAAGTATGTGCTTATAATCAAAGAGGTCATAAATTTGAATCTCTTACCTCCATATTGTTGAACAAAAAAAAAACATAAGCACAGTTTAAAGATTCAAATCCACACTAGTTCATCCTTTCATGTTTAAAGATTCAAATCTACACTAGGACATCATTTCATGTTGGGAATTCAAACTTTTCAACAAATATTGTATCAAGTTATTTCTCAAACTATATTTCTCAAATGTCAATTTTTATGAAAATTTTCAGTTTTAACTTGATAGGATTTTCTGCATAATTGTAAGTTGAACTCCATATACACCTTATATATGCCATCTACATACTTTTTTTTGTTTTGTTTTTTTTGTTTTGCTCATTATAGCTACGTATATGAGTTTTTTTTCCCATACATATAGTTGCAACACACAACAATATAAGTGATATTATAAATTTAACATAATCACCATCAAAGTGGAATTGCATTGTGATGCATCTGAGTGATAGGAGGCATGTGCGTCCACGTCTTGGTCAACCTTATTTAGTATAGTTTGAAGTAACTGCTCCTCTTCTTCAATGTCTTCGTGCTAAGCAATATATTTTCCTCAAGCATTCTTCTATATGCCTAGGACAAGAAGGAGCAATAGAAATGTTATGCATATAATGTAGTTGGTCCATATTATGTTCACCATTACTGCACAGATGAAGAATCTCTCTAAATTTTCTGAGAGATCTTAGATTTGTCTAAAGCAGAACCTTTTCCGATGATAAGAAAAATTAGACAACATAAAATTAATTTATAATTTAAAGTAAATATAACTTTAAAAAATTTAAATGAAACTTGTACTGCTTGACCATAGAGCTCTGCCTCACGAGTGATGTAGTCGCATGATAATATTCTGATATCAATTCATATAGTTTGGAAACGTATACTGATTGCTTCAAATTTCTTGGCAATTGTAAGGTTGTCGAGAGCTCGATCAAATACAATTTATATGACTAATCTAAATTAAATACTTGTAGTACTTAATAGTGTGGGCCAGGTTGAACCACAGAGAGCAACAAATTTCAACTTTCTAGAATTAGATTCCAAAAGAAAACAAAAAGGGAAAATGGGGGTTTTGAATGTTTTGTTTGAAAACAATTAATGGGCTATTTGGCGCGCTGTTTTGGAATCAGAGACCCTAAGGTTTCTTGGCTGGAATCAGAAATCGAGGTTTCTGATTCTTGTGTTTGTGGTGTAGGGTTGTGTTGGGTTGGTTTGTTGAAACCTATGTTTGGGATGTAGGGTTGGATTAGATTGTGTTTGTTTAGGCTGTTTTTTTATAACCATTTCTTAGGGTGTTTTTATTTTCTAGATCCAATTTTTTTACTTGATAATTATTTGTTGATGTGCATATCAATATTTTGGTGGTCGTCGGAGTTGGTCGGGTTGTTGATGTAATCGTCGGAGTTGTCATCGGAGTTGGTCGGGTCACCGGAGTAGTCGTCAGAGTTGTTATCGGAGTTGTTGTCAAAGTTATCATTGGAGTTGTTGTCAAAAATGAAAATAAAAACAAATTGAAATGGAAAACACTGTAGTAACCCATGAGGTTGTGTTTTGAGTTTTGAACCCTTTGTACCAAACATGGTTTTGAGTTTGGAACTCAAAACCACCCTAACCCAAAACCATGAGTCAAACACCCCCTAAGTAAATAAATAAATAACTGGGAATAAAATAAAGAGAGAGAGAGAGAAAGTGTTTAGACGATATCAATGTTGTGGTGTTTGCCCTAATCTCGTGTAGTTTGTAATACAATAAATTTAAATCAATAAGAGTTATTTATTTATCAAACTTTATATCTCGCATTTTATAAACTTAATTCAATAAAATAAGCTTCAGGGTTATATTATATGAGAGAACTAAAACTTGAAGGTGTGTAGTTGAGATACAGGGAGGATCACGTTCGAGTTAATGACCTGAACGGTCTACAGTATATGGATAGAGTTGAAAACCTCATCCTGGTGAGACTGTGGATGCGACCCGCTTTGTATTAGATACAAACGAGGTGATCCAGTTGTTCATGTGGTTGACACGCGAATGGGGGCATCTTGTGCAATGAGATTGTACAAGACCGGACCGTGAACTATTAGACCTACTGATGTAACACCGTTAACAGTATAGGAGTAATAACTTCGTAGATGACCATTGTGACTCATCCTTAATCCTGAGAGTGTTACGAACTTCTGTCTGCAGGGGTCTGTCATTTGACTAGTACGGGTGAGGGTGGCCAAAGTACGCCCAATATGCCTATCTTCTTAGGAACAGGACCACGTGAGGAGCTGAGAGCTTAACTATGCAAGAAGGAATTCACTCGTTTCCGACCTAGGAAAACTAGAGGGGTTGTTTCCTTAAGTGATGTCTCCAGGGCTTGGACAACGGGCGCCTCCCCTCTTATTGGCATGAGAGGGATGTTCTTTATGGTTGGGCCATGCAACAAAGTTGTTTATTAGAGGAGCAGTGGGACTTAAGGAGCAAGAGGTAGACACATGGGAAAACGGTAATTTCACCTAGCAGTTACTACGAACAACATGTGAAGGGACGACTCACGGGCATTGGTTATATCGATGGACACAACTTGTCCTATAGTGATCGGAGTGCAGCTACAGGCTTTAGTGCGGTGTTACCATAGTTAATGAGTGTTGATTAACCGAGTCAAAGAGTTTGACCAGTTAATCTCGTATCATTGGAGCTCGTCATTTGTAGGTCCATTAGGTCCCTTGGTTGGCTCAAATTTGACAAAATGAGGGTTTACAGTTTGGAATGGATTTGAAATGTTCAAATTCATTAAAATGGTATTTATGTCATTTATATGTGATATGGTTGACATAATATATAGTTTAATGTGATTGAGATTCATAATAAACTATAGTACAACCTTATTAATTAATTAGGGCTATTTTGGAGAAATTAAACTGAGAGAAATTAAATTGAATATGATTCAATTTAAAGCTCCACTATTATGGAAATGTGATTTGTATAATAAGGTTGAGATATCTTATATTATATGATTTGCATATCATATGGTGGTGGTAAAATGGTGAATTGGTAGAGATTTTAACTCCACCACACACCATTATATATAGATGTTGTTGCGTAAAATTATATTGCAATACCGCAGTGTACGGGTCAAGTTTTAGTATAGTGATTTATGAGTCCAAGTATCGTCCTCGGGAATGGGTTTCTAGATTAATTAATTATTAAGGTACTAATTTCGATTTTAGCTAAAGAAACATAACATGGATAGTTGGTTGAAGTAAATATGAGATAAACGAACTAACATGTTGAGTCACGAATTGATAGAATTAAAGGAAGTGATTTTACAAGTTAAAGACCTAACTAGCACATGCATTGAACTAATGAGATGAAATTATAAACAAGAAGTGAAATACTCAAGAAAATCTCTCGATTCTTAGTGAGCCTCACACATGCAATAAACTCATAGTCTCCATATGAACCTATAACATGCATGGCATTAAGCAACTTCTTTATGTGTTTCCCTAAGATTTCTAGGTCACTCGTGCTGGACTTCCAAGGGTTTTGACAATTTTGCTCTAATTCAAGCTTTATCTCTCGAGTCCACTTAAATCAACAAATTAAAAAGTAAAGAACGAATTGCCAAAAATAACGACATAACATGCTTCAATACATCACAAGAAAGTCATAACAAGTAAATCAAATCCTACTACAATGTTTAGCTACTCTAAATCACATGAAAAACAAACTAAACAAGTAGAAAACGTCTTAGAACGCTATTACAAATTGAAAGAAAGAGAAATAAACTTAGGTGTCGATGCCAGTCCTTCGTCTCCGAGCTCCCGTCTTCGATCTCGAACCTCCACGAATGCTTTGGCTCCCAAAATCACTCTTTTCTCTCTTCTTACAAGGTGTATTTCGAATTTAGGGCAAAACTCTACCAAATTGTGCTCCTTTTGCAATGAAAACAACATGTTGTATTTATAGGGATTTTCGGTACGGCGTTGCAACGCTGGTCATGGCGTTGCAACGCTGTGCCTGCTGCCAGCCAACCCACTGCGACCATTTTTGTCATATCTTTTTGCTCGGGTGTCCAAATGACCTCCGGTTTGATGCGTTAGAATTGTGATTCAATGTAGAATCTCTCAGTATAGTTTTTATACTCAAAATATATCTATAGTTTTCTTGGGTCTTCAATTAAGCACACACATGTTCCAAATTGCATCAAAATAGTCTCAAAATACTCAATTCTTGCTTCTCAAGCTCAATTTCCTGAAATTAACCATAAAATACCATGAATGCCCATATTTTAAGTATAAAAACTAGCTAAAATATAGAAATAAGATAGCATATTTGCATGCTATCAAATACCCCCACACTTAAGCTTTTGGTAGTCCCGAGCAAAATGAAATTAAACTTTAAGATCTTTCTTATGCATATATCAGACTCAAGCCTCAGAGATTTTGAATGAAATTTTAACAATCACGAGAAACATTTGAACATGATACTTCAACAAGCAATTTAAAACTTTTCCTAAGTGTTCCTACATGTGTGTGTGATTAGCCTCCGTTCCTTTAATCTCTACTAAGCCCGGAACAACTTGATTAGGTTATCCATTCAACTTCCCCCTACACTGGTCATAGTTTCTAATCCTTGAGTCTCCCCACATTCAAGAAATAAACAACTTTACTCGACACTTAATCATTATTTTGAGTCACTTTTTTATTTTCCTTTTTTTTTTATGAAAGGACACTAGCTTTCACACATCCACTGCAGGGACCCTTACCCAGAGCACTCGCTCAATGAGTGGCCTAACTGATCACACTGAAGGTAGCTCTTTTTGTCCTCACGATTTTTTTTCTTTAACAAACGTAACAACAAAAACAGATGACAACTCTTTCACATAATGCACATATTATACTGAGATCATGCACTTCATATTGTCATTCACCCTATCCTCTGCAGAGTTTAACTCTCAAATCGGATTCTCGGACCTATCGAGGTGACATCAAACTTCTAAACCTAATAACTTTGTTCTAAGCATTTCAAAACTACAGGAACACAGGCTATGTGCATAATATTGCAGGAAAAACTCAAGAAAATTTTTAAATTAACTCAAATTCATATCATGCTCTCAAGTTTTAGCAGAATGACAAATTTTAAATTAAATCTCGTCCTAAGCCATCATAATCATACTTATGCATAAGATCAATCAACAATTCGACACATACGGAGGACAGTCACAACAGATAAGCAAATCCACCCCCAAACTTAAACTAAACATTGTCCTCAATGTTTGCAAAATAAGCTCAAAGAAAGTAAGAAAGGTAAGAGTGAACAATACTGTCCTGAGTAATAGAGATTTTCATTTTTCTTTTGAATTCCTTGGGCGGCCAAGTGACGTGAGATGAAGTACTGCAGAACGGGAGCATGGGTTTCACGAGGGAGACATCAACACAACCTAACAAAACAAAAACAACGAGAACTAAGAACTAAGCAAACAAATAAAACAACTAAAGCAAAAACAAAAACGTAAATGAAATGTAAAGCTTGGGTTGCCTCCCAAGAAGCGCTTTCTTTCACGTCTTTAGCTAGACTGGACCCATGGTTGGCATCAAGGCACGTAAAATTGCTCATATTTCTTGGGACCCTTCTTGCTTGAGTCAATATAGCCTTCTAAGTCTAAAAGGCTCTCTTGTTTTTCTTGGGCACCTGAAAGATAAATATTTTTGTTATTTTTGTTTGAAATAAAAGAACAAAATTCAAAAGAAGACTCGTGAGTATAGGAAAAATGGTTATCAAGATTAAAAGAAACTTTTGGAGATAAAGGGAAGGGAGACTTTTCAGCCTCGAACTCTATCACCTGGATTTCTTTTGTGGAAGTGATTGCATTACCATGCTCGACCTCACAAACCTGTTTTTGGTGTGTTTCAATCTCCTCCAATTCATCCTCACTATCATATGCATAAGTTCTCCTAGGTTGCTCTTCCTCAGTGGCAAGATAAAGAATTTGCTCTTGTAGGGCCTTAAGGGATTCCGCCAATTGATTAAGATGATTAGTTCTTCCATGTATTATTGCCCCAAGTTCTGCCACTTTAGCTTCTAACCTATCCAACCTTTCTAATTCAACATGAAACAAATTTTTTATCCTCAACTCAAAAGTATATTCTATTAATAAATCCACAAGAGAAAAGTTTTCTATAGATTTGTTGGGTAGGAAAATTTTTGGTTCCAAATGCCTTTATGATTACCATCAAAAGAATTTTCATAAAACATGGATTCATAATGGTAAGGGTTAGACATTTGGTATCCATAAAAATCATGATTCACATGCCTAGGATCCTGAGAAGTATAATATATTGGTGAAGAATTATGCTCATGAAAAGTCATACATTAAATCACGATAATTCAAATCAAAACTTTTACACAAAATCAACACAACCAAAACAGGACACAAAGACTCGAACAACACACGAGACTAAATTAAGAACAAAAAAAACAAACAAGCAAACAAGGAGAAAAAAATAGAAAAGAAAAGAAACAAATAAGGAAAACAACAAATAAATAAATTAGGAAAAAATAAATAAGAAAAAAAATAAGGAAAGAAAAAAAAAAGGAAAAAAGAGGAAAAAAAACAAGAAATAAGAAAACGAATAATGAAAAAGAAAAAAAACAACAAATAAGAAAAAACAAATAAGCAAAAAAAAAAAAGAAAGAAAAACAAAAGTAACAACAAAAAAAAGAAAAAACAACAAATAAGGAAAAAACAAAAAAATGAAAACAAACAAGTAAGGAAAAACGAATAAGGAAAACAAAGAAAAGAAACAAAAAAGGAAAACACACAATAGAAAAAAAAATAAATAAGGGAAAAAAGAAAAAAGGGTAAGAAAAAAAAACACAAAATGAAAAAAAACAAATAAGGAAAAAAAATCAAATGAGGAAAAAAAACAAATATGGAAAGAAAACAAATAAGGAAAAGAAAAAAAAACAAATAAGGAAAAAAACACAAAAAGAAAAAAAACTTTAGTCTAAAATCTCGAATTTTCTCCCAATATTAATCAATCTAAATAATCGCCATTCCCCGGGAACGGCGCCAAAAACTTGTTGCGTAAAATTATATTGCAATACTCCAGTGTACGGGTCAAGTTTTAGTATAGTGATTTATGAGTCCAAGTATCGTCCTCGGGAATGGGTTTCTAGATTAATTAATTATTAAGGTACTAATTCTCGATTTTAGCTAAAGAAACATAACATGGATAGTTGGTTGAAGTAAATACAGACAAACGAACTAACATGTGGAGTCACGAATTGATAGAATTAAAGGAAGTGATTTTACAAATTAAAGACCTAACTAGCACATGCATTGAACCAATGAGATGAAATTATAAACAAGAAGTGAAATACTCAAGAAAATCTCTCGATTCTTAGTGAGCCTCACACATGCAATAAACTCATAGTCTCCATCTGAACCTATAACATGCATCGCATTAAGCAACTTGTTTATGTGTTTCCCTAAGATTTCTAGGTCACTCTCGTGCCAGACTTCCAAGGGTTTTGACAATTTTGCTCTAATTCAAGCTTTATCTCTCGAGTCCACTTAAATCAACAAATTAAAAAGTAAAGAACGAATTGCCAAAAATAACGACATAACATGCTTCAATACATCACAAGAAAGTCATAACAAGTAAATCAAATCCTACTACAATGTTTAGCTACTCTAAATCACATGAAAAACAAACTAAACAAGTAGAAAACGTCTTAGAACGCTATTACAAATTGAAAGAAAGAGAAATAAACTTAGGTGTCGATGCCGGTCCTTCGTCTCCGAGCTCCCGTCTTCGATCTCGAACCTCCACGAATGCTTTGGCTCCCAAAATCACTCTTTTCTCTCTTCTTACAAGGTGTATTTCGAATTTAGGGCAAAACTCTACCAGATTGTGCTCCTTTTGCAATGAAAACAACATGTTGTATTTATAGGGATTTTCGGTACGGCGTTGCAACGCTGGTCATGGCGTTGCAACGCTGTGCCTGCTGCCAGCCAACCCACTGCGACCATTTTTGTCATATCTTTTCGCTCGGGTGTCCAAATGACCTCCGGTTTGATGCGTTGGAATCGTGATTCGATGTAGAATCTCTCAGTATACTTTTTATACTCAAAATATATCTATATTTTTCTTGGGTCTTCAATTAAGCACACACATGTTCCAAATTGCATCAAAATAGTCTCAAAACACTCAATTCTTGCTTCTCAAGCTCAATTTCTTGAAATTAACGATAAAATACCATGAATGCCCATTTTAAGTATACAAACTAGCTAAAATATAGAAATAAGATAGCATATTTGCATGCTATCAGATGCTTGGAGAAGCATTTGATAGAACACTTTTTCATTTTTTGGATTTGGCACCAAAAGATAATAGAAAATTTTCTCTACAATCCTCTCAATTCTCCTCACTCTCTCTCCAACCCGAAATCCAAAGGGAGCCCCACAACTCTCCCTCTACCTCACGAGAACAATCGAGAAGATCAAGTGAAAGTGTCTGGTTGATCAGTTCGAGGTTCGAGAGATCCTCACAGCGTTCAGATCGTGACCGGAGAAGGGAAAACTCGAAGAACGGTTATTCAAGTGGTAGGTCTCGTGAAACCTTTTATGTTTTCTTCTCTGTTTTTGCATGCTTAGCCTAGAAATTTATGAGACTCTTTCTGTTTTAAGAAAATTAGAACAACAAAGAATCAACGACGTTCCACAACGCTTCCACTACAGGAAATCCATTCCCTTCAATCAAATCTTACCAAATTCCAGTCCATAAATACGACTATCTGAATAGTAATATAGATCTCAAACATTCTCAAAATAGATTTGAAGGGAATGAAAATCCCGCAGCGAAAAAATGATTGAATCGTCGTGGTTTCGTTATGAAAAACGTTTTCTCAAAATCGTTTCTATTCTATAGAAACTAGGCTAAACATGCAATTAGAAGAAAAAATAGTAAGGAACCACTTACTTGTTGAAGAACCTTTCTTCACGATTTCTTTCTCCGATCACGAACACTTCGCGTTCTCGATCTCAACGATCATGATCTTACTCGAACCTCGAACAATCGAACACCTCCGATAAGCCTTCTCGGTTGTTCTCCTTAGGTAGAAGGAGAGTTGTGGGACTCCTTTGGTGAGAGAGAGGAGAGAATTTGAGAGAGGAAAGTTGAAAGAATTTGTTAGTTTCTTTTTGGTGAGATTCCAAAAAATGAAACAATACCATACCAAAGCCTTCTTGCAAAGGGTTTATATAATGGTGATAGGTGGAGTTGAAATCTCCACCTATTTACCATTTTACCACAACCATAGGTTATGCAAATCATATTTGCATAACCACATATAATAAGATATCTCAGATCTCATTATACAAATCACATTTGTATAGTTGTGGATTTTAAATTGAATCACATTTAATTTAATTCCTCTCAATCTAATTTCTCCAAATTAGCCTAATTAAGAAATTAAGCTAACATATAGTATATTATGAATTTCATTCACATTAAACTATATAATATGCCAATCATATCTCATATAAATGACATAAATACCCTTTTAATGAATTTAAACACTTCAAATCCACACAAAACTGTAAACCCTCTATGTATCCAGTTTAAGCCAACCGAGGGACCTAATGGACCTAATGGACCTACAGGTGACGAGCTCCAATGATCCGAGACTAACCTGTCAAACTCTTTGACCCGGTTAATCAACATTCATTAGCTACGATAACACTCCACTAAAGCCCGTAGCTGCACTCCCATCACTGTAGGACAAGTTGTGTCCATTGATATAACCAATGCCCATGAGTCGACCCTTCATAGGTTGTTCATAGACATTTCTGGGTAAAATTACCGTTTTACCCCTGTGTTTACTTCTTGCTCCATAAGTCCCCACTGCTCCTCTAATGAACAACAATGTTGTATGGTCCAACCATAAACAACACCCCTCTCGGCCCAGTGAGAGGGTGGGCGCCTGTTGTCCAAGCCCTGAAGACAACACTTAAGGGAACAACCCCTCTAGTTTTCCTAAAGTCGGAAACGAGTGAATTCCATCTCGCGTAGTTAAGTACCCAGCTCCCCACGTGGTCCTGTCCCTGAGAAGATAGACATATTGGGCGAGTAACTGTGACCACCCTCACCGCATTTACTAGTCAAAAGACGGACCGCGCAGGCGGGAGTCCGTAACACGCTCAGGATTAAGGTCAAGTCACTATTGGTCATCTACGAAGTTATTAGTCCCATACTGTCAACGATGTTACATCAGTAGGTCTAATAATTCACGGTCCGGTCTTGTACAATCTCATTGCATAGGATGCCCCCACTCGTATGTCAACCACATGAACGAGATGGATCACCACGTTTGTATCTAATACAAAGCGGGCCGCATCCATAGCGTATACAGGATTAGGTCTCCAACCCTATCCGTGTACTGTAGACCGTTTGGGTCACTAACTCGAACGTGATCCTCCCTGTGTGTCCACTACACACCGTTCAAGTTCTAGTTCCCTCATAATTCAATGACCCAGGAGCTTAGTTTATTGGACAAAGTTTATAAATATGCGAGACACAAAGTGATGAAAAAATAACTCTTATTTATTTCAATAGGTAATATTACAAACAAATACGAGATTAGGACATACATCCCAACAAGATTATAACTAAATTGGCAATGAACTTGGTTGGCTTAATGGTTCCCCAAAAAGCTATTTTCCAAAGTTCATTAACTTTACCTATCAATTATTCATTAATCTCAATTATCTTAATTATCTAGCACTCTTCATACATAAACAATTAAGACAAAGACATTAAGCAAAATGGAAGACCATGACACTTTAATTAGAAAGATTCAATTAACATTTTTCTCAAATTCCCTAGAGTCTAACATGCAACCATGAAGTAAGATATCCCCAAGATTCACACACAATTATAACTCTAGTGTTACAAGATCTAAGCCATGATTGAGGTGTCACGTAAATCATGAAATAACAGTAGACATGCACAAAGAATTGATAAGTTAGTTCAATCAAAGATACACAGTCAAAACATTAAAACAGAGAATTGAAGAATTCAATGCCTAAAAAGTTCAGAGTTACGTTTACCTCACTTTATTACAATTGGTTTCTATCGACCTATGAACCAGAAGAGGAGGCTTAGCCGAGCATAGTCACAAACACGGCAATGACCTCCATGGTCTTCATCGATACAATTCGAAAGCTATAAAAATACTAAAGAAACTATCCTGAACTCTAAACTAAAGCTAATCTCGAAAGTAGGAGAAAAGTCTCCAAAAGTTCATATATAAAACCTAAAAGAAAAGTTAGTATTTATAATCGCTAGGAGCGTCTAGACGCTCTCCCGTCTACATAAGGGAAAAATCTTCAAAAATATAGGTGGCGTCGAGCAAAACCTCCCCACAGCGTCGAGCAAACCCTTGACGAATGCATTGCATGTTGGGGTGTATGCCCTAATCTCGTGAAGTTTGTAATACTTGTTGAAATAATGAATAAAGGTTATTTATTATTCAAACTTTATATCTCTCATTTTATAAACATAATCCAATAAACTAAGCTTCAGGGTCATATTATTATGAAAGAACTTGAACGGTGTGTAGTGGATAAACAGGAAGGATCATGTTCGGGTTATTGACCCAAACGGTCTACAGTATATAGATAGGGTTGGGAACCTCATCCTGGCAACACTGTGGATGCGACCCGCTTTGTATTAGATAGAAACGAGGTGATTAAGTTCGTTCATGTGGCTGACATGCGAGTGGGGGCATCCTGTGCAATGAGATAGTATAAGACCGGACCGTGAATTATTAGACCTACTGATGTGACACAATTAACAGTATAGGACTAATAACTTCGTAGATGACCATTAGTGACTCATCCTTAATCCTGAGCGTGTTACGGACTCTTGTTTGCGGGGGTCTGTCCTTTGACTAGTACAGGTAGGGTGGCTTGTGTCGCTCCCCCAATATGCCTATCTTCTTGAGGACAGAACCACATGGGGTGCTGGGAATTTAACTACGCAAGAAGGAATTAACTTGTTCCCGAGTTAGGGAAACTAGAGTGGCTGTTCCCTTAAGTGTTGTCTCTAGGGCTTGGACAATGGGGCCCCACCCTCTAACTGACCCCAAAGGGATGTTGTTTATGGTTGGACCATGCAACAAAATTGTTCATTAGAGGAGCAGTGGGTCTTAAGGAGAAAGAGGTAGACATAGGTAAAACGGTAATTTGACCCATCTATGACTACGAATAACCTGTGAAGGGTCGACTCACGAGCATTGGTTATATCGATGGTCACAAATTGTCCTATGATGCGAAAATATCGAGTGCCCTAAACTAATGTAAATTAGAAGAGGACTCCGACACTTCTACGACGTGCAAGTATACACGGTCGAGAGCAGCAAGTGATAAGTTAAAGTATCGATCCCACGAGAACTAGCTAAACCTAAATAAATGAGTGTCCTAACAAATTTTCCTTATTTTAGTGCAATGCATGAGTGTGCAAATTACTATTGTAAATAAATAAATTGATGTGATAAGTGTGCAAATACAAGACTAGACTCAAGAAAATAACTAAATTTAAATGAGGTGAGAGGAAAATGCAAACAAGAGGGGAGATGCAAGAGATGAGATTTTTAATGAAAAATAGGCTCGGGTTAGGTTGGAGTTTTCATGTTCAATTGGAATGAAAATTTGAGTGATACCTTGAATTTACCCACACATGTATTCAAATGAATTTCTTTCGAAATCACTAAGTTTTAAAACCTACAACTTCTAAGTTGAGATCTAAATTATGCTCATGATTTTAGGTTCTAGGTGGGTTAATTATCTCTAATCAACTCAATAATCCTAGAATGAAATTTTAGTTTTCTAATTCAATAGCTCTCTCAAGTTCATGAATTATAGAGAAGTTAAAAAGGCCAATTTTAATTCTCATGCAACGTTAAATTCAATAAAATTTTATAAATTCAATCAATGACATCACCCATAAATTTAATCAAAAATTACATTAAAACAACCTAACCCTTGCCTAAGATAATTTAGTCCATGATAGGAATCAAATCACACATCTTTAAATTGAACATGTTTTCACTAATGAAGAAGTTCACATTATAAAAATAACCCAAAACAACCAAACAAACTGCTTAGAACAGTGAGCAAATTAACCTCTAATTAGTGTATAAACAACCCAACAAAAGCAGTGATAATTGACAAAAATAATCGGCAAAAGCATTAAAAGAAAGAGAACAATTTACACAGCAAGTGGCCTTGTTTTGCTACAGCAATTGCCTAGATGCAGGCCTGTGTCGATGGTCTGCAGCAGGGCACTTTGGTTCAGCAAAGCCCTTGGTTGGGTTCAAGAATAAGCTTGTGCGACCAATTGTTTCAAAGAAAGGCAAGCAACAACAGCAAAACCCCTTGGATCCACTAATTGCTTCAACAAACAGCAGGCAACACAACTGCAGAGCCTCACGTGATTGCTTCAGCAATCCTTGACAACTCTCAATGTTAGTAACCTCACATGATTGCTTCAGCAATCCTTGACAGCTCCCAACGACAGTCCCTTCACACGATTGCTTCAGCAAACCTCTCGGCAAATCATTTTTTCTTCCAATGATTGCTTTCAAAGAACTCTTGGCAATCAAAGAACCTCTCAAAGAACCTCATGCATATTGCTTCAGCAAATCGCTCCTTTGACCTTCCTTCACAATTGCTTCAACAAATTGATGGGTCAACTCTCTCGATGCCGCCCCTCAAAATTGCTACAGCAAATCGAAGTGCCTCTGTCCTCCAAATGCTTCAGCAAATCGAAGCCCTTCACGAATCCTCTCTTGGCTTTGCTGTAGCAATTCTCACCACACCAACCACGATTGCTTCAGCAATGGATGGACCACACGATTGCTACAGCAAATACACCTTCATGATTTGTCTCTCCAATGCACACATTTGCTGTAGCAATCGCTCGGTTCTCTTTCTCTCCTCGGTCTCTTTCTCTTGTCGCCAATCCTCTGCCCCCTTTCACCTGTAAACCCTAGCCTTCTTATAGAAGATGGTGTTGCCCTAATTCCATACATTACAAAAATACCCTTAAGGGTAAAAAGACCATCTTACCCTTCGGGTAAAATGTCTAAAATTTCCTTAAGGACTCTTGTAATTTTTAAACATCTCCTGCACACAGAAAAATTCCAAATAAATTTATAAAGTCAATTATAAAAGAAACTAAATACGCGAGGATTTTTGGAGTTAAGAAAAATCTCAAATTTCGGTCTTTAATCAACCGTTAGCTTATTTTCCTAAATTTCATAAATTAAAGCAGAAAAACATCAAAATTAATTCTTTTTTAACCTAATGCTTAAATTCAAGATTTTAGAGCTAACACACATAATTTAGGGATAAAATAACATGAGGATCACTAAATTAAATGCAATTCAAGTGGATTAAACACTAAAATTCTAGTAAAATAACTCACTTATGGTGAGTTATCAAACCCCCCAAACTTGAACTACTCATTGTCCTCAATGAGTTCTATTCCCTAAACACATTAAAGTCCTTTAAAGACTGAAATCATTTGGGTTAACTAAACAAGGATTGGGAACTTATGCTCTAAGCTACAAGCCACCATTCAATCAATGATCTCTAAATGGCCCACCTGGGGTTTCCTAGCTACACTTATGCATCAATATCCAAGAGCAAACCAACTAGGATTCGACACCTACCCTCAAGCTCAACCACTAGAATCCTAATCATTCAAATCAAGCAACTCATAGTTAATGATAAGTCACACTCCAAAACTCGCATGACTATAATTTTATGATCATTCCTTTTATTTTATTTTATTTTTTATAAAAACAGATATTTATATTATTCTCCTCCACTTCCATAAAACTCACTACTTAGGGCTATGTTTTTTTTATTATTTTTTTCTTTTTACCATTTTTTTATCTTCTTGACTCTCCTGTAGTTCTTAGAATGACACACGTGGTTAGCGTAGCACACCTAAGCAATGAGGCTCTCCCGTAGTTCTTAGAATAACACACGTGATTAACGCAGCTCATCTAAGCAATGGGTACAGGCTTCTCACTTGATACCTTCGCTCCAAGAGGCCAACATGGTTAGTGCCAAGACCCCCTGACATCGAGTACCAAGTTGCCTAAACTGACTCTAAATAACAAAAGAAGTAGCACATTTTTTTTAGGCCAATGAAGTTTTAAGGAAATGAAAGGTTTGCACACTTTTTCTTTCTTTCTCTTTTTTTCATTCTTTTTTCTTAAAAATAAACACGAAGAATTTACCTTTCCCCCCAAACTTAGAGTACTCAATGTCCTCATTGAGTTAGGGAGGTCGGGTAACTCCCCCAAACTTGAAATGATCACAAATTTGGAGTTTACTCATTTTGGAACATTCTAATCGATGTATGAGTTACCTAACTTGTCATGGCTTCTAGCTTTCGAACTTTTTGGCCTAGGAGTTGAATCCTAACTAGTTTGACTAACACACTAACAATAAGTGCACTAAAAAAAACCTTAATGACAAGCTTGACCTTGAGAAACACCAAACAAGATAGCATACTCTTGCCTCAAACACAAGCAACAACTCTTATTTTCATTAACCCTAAGATTTGACCTTAACTTTGTATTTTCAATGAGATGTGTAACAAGTTTCTACCAAAAACAACCAAGTTTTTACCATTAAAAACATGCAGAAACTTAATTTTTAAACAAGGGACAACAACCATCTTTCCTATTTTTACTTACTTAAACATAATGAATCAAGTACCTACATCATGCATATCATAGACCATGAAAACCAACAACTAAACATGGAATCCGGTAGTCAAATTAGATCATTTTAAAGTCCTAAAGCAAGTAAATAACTTTATAAACACAAAGGCATGCAACACCCTATAAACGCTAACAACACACAGTCTCATCAACAGAAAATTTTCAATCAAACCCAAAGTCGATTCAGAACAACACATGTCTCCTCATGGTTAAGGCATACATTGCCCTTAATGTAAAAAATGCTCACTTAAGCATGCTTAAGGACAACTAACAAAGATGGAAGGGAGAACAATATCGCTCGAATCGATGAGACCTCCACTAAAGCGCATATCAATCATCAAACCCTAAGGGAGCTGCAAAATAGGCAAGGGTTATTTATTTAAAAACAAAAACAACTAAAAACGAAACAAAAGAAAAAAAAAATTAAAGATGAAACAAACGAAATAAACTTTGGGTTGCCTCCCAAGAAGAAGCTACTGATTTAACGTCATTAGCTTGACGTAGTATACGTCTTTCGTCAAGGTGCGTAAAAATTCTCCCACTTCTTGGGTCCCTTTCTTGAATCTACAAAACAAATTAATGCTAGCAAGAATACTAGCTTCTCATGAGAGCCCGATTCAGATATATTTTTTTATTTTTTATATAATAAAAGAAAAGGAAAAACAACAAAGTAAATATTTTTTAGTTTTTTATTTGATAATAGAAAAGAAGAAAAAACAGGAAAATAAACAGACTCACAAAAATACATTGACTCAAGAGCATAGAAAGAAAAACACTCACCAATAAGAGAAAAATAAGAAGATAGAACTAACATAGACTCAAAAGCTTCAAACTCTACCTCCTGGCCTAACTCAACAGGCTCGACTTCTTCCACGCTCTCATTGACTCCATCCTGGTGTGTACTACAAGGTTCTAGTTCTTTTACATCTAAAGCACAATCCTCTAATTGCCCATACTCAGAAAAATTTGAAGGACTAGGATCCTGAAGTTCTATTAGCGGGTCAGTGATCAAGTGACTCACCGAACTATCTATGGGTGTGGGTCCTCCTTCACTCTCTTCCCTAGGATGTTCAACCTAAGATGAGTCTAAATACATTTGTTCTCTAAGGGAGACAAGTGTATCTGTTAGGCGTTGAATTGACTCTCCTATTTGCCTATTCCTCTCATATGATGTTCTCATATATTCTAATAACAACGTTTTAAGGGAAGATTCATCTTCTACCTGGGGTTCTTGGATTTGGGAAGGATATGGCTCAAAACCCCTAGGATATGGTTCATAGGCCCAATTGCTCTGATTATTATCATACATGTGATCCGCATAAGTCATAGGGTTACTATGATAATAATTAGGCATTTGGTAGCCATAAGATCCATACCCCTCACTAGAAGACTCTAAATTAGCAAAGGGATGATCATAGGAAAAAGAACTATATTGTGGTTGCTCATTGGGCACAGAAGACCACCCAAAGTTATCATAAGCCATAATAAAGTAATGAAGCAATTATAACAGGCTCAACAAACACAATATACACCAACACAACCAGAAAGAATAACCAAGACTCAACAAAGATAAAAACACGAAACAAAGATAACAAGACACATCCAACAAGAAAAATAAGGATAAAATGCTAAAATCAACTCAAACAAAATAAGAATCAAAACTAGTCCTCGGCAACGGCGCCAAAAACTTGATGCGAAAATATCGAGTGCCCTAAACTAATGTAAATTAGAAGAAGACTCTGACACTTCTACGACGTGCAAGTATACACGGTCGAGAGCAGCAAGTGATAAGTTAAAGTATCGATCCCACGAGGACTAGCTAAACCTAAATAAATGAGTGTCCTAGCAAATTTTCCATATTTTAGTGCAATGCATGAGTGTGCAAATTACTATTGTAAATAAATAAATTGATGTGATAAGTGTGCAAATACAAGACTAGCCTCAAGAAAATAACTAAATTTAAATGAGGGGAGAGGAGAATGCAAACAAGAGGGGAGATGCAAGAGATGAGATTTTTAATGAAAATAGGCTCGGGTTAGGTTGGAGTTTTCATGTTCAATTGGAATGAAAATTTGAGTGATACCTTGAATTTACCTACACATGTATTCAAATGAATTTCTTTCGAAATCACTAAGTTTTAAAACCTACAACTTCTCAGTTGAGATCTAAATTATGCTCATGATTTTAGGTTCTAGGTGGGTTAATTATCTCTAATCAACTCAATAATCCTAGAATGAAATTTTAGTTTTCTAATTCAATAGCTCTCTCAAGTTCATGAAGTATAGAGAAGTTAAAAAGGCCAATTTTAATTCTCATGCAACGTTAAATTCAATAAAATTTCATAAATTCAATCAATGGCATCACCCATAAATTTAATCAAAAATTACATTAAAACAACCTAACCCTTGACTAAGATAATTTAGTCCATGATAGGAATCAAATCACACATTTTTAAATTGAACATGTTTTCACTAATCAAGAAGTTCACATATAAAAATAACCCAAAACAACCAAACAAACTGCTTAGAACAGTGAGCAAATTAACCTCTAATTAGTGTATAAACAACCCAACAAAAGCAGTGATAATTGGCAAAAATAATCGGCAAAAGCATTAAAAGAAAGGGAACAATTTACACAGCAAGTGGCCTTGTTTTGCTACAACAATTGCCTAGATGCAGACCTCTCTGTCGATGGTCTGCAGCAGGGCACTTTGCTTCAGCAAAGCCCTTGGGTTGGTTTCAAAGAAGCGGTGCGACCAATTGCTTCAAAGAAAGGCAAGCAACAACAGCAAAACCCCTTGGATCCACTAATTGCTTCAACAAACAGCAGGCAACACAACTGCAGCAGCCTCACGTGATTGCTTCAACAATCCTTGACAACTCTCAATGTTAGTAACCTCACATGATTGCTTCCGGCAATCGCCAGCGACTCCCAACGGCGGTCCCTTCACACGATTGCTTCAAAGAAACCTCTAAGCAAATCATTTTTCTTCCAATGATTGCTTCAAAGCAACTCTTGGCAATCAAGAACCTCTCAAAGAACCTCATGCATATTGCTTGAAGAAATCGCTCCTTTGACCTTCCTTCACAATTGCTTCAACAAATTGATGGGTCAACTCTCTCGATGCCGCCCCTCAAAATTGCTACAGCAAATCGAAGTGCCTCTGTCCTCCAAATGCTTCAGCAAATCGAAGCCCTTCACGAATCCTCTCTTGGCTTTCTTTGTAGCAATTCTCACCACACCAACCACGATTGCTTCAGCAATGGATGGACCACACGATTGCTACAAACAAATACACCTTCATGATTTGTCTCTCCAATGCACACATTTCTTTGTAGCAATCGCTTCTGGTTCTCTTTCTCTCCTCGGTCTCTTTCTCTTGTCGCCAATCCCTGCGCCCCTTTCACTGTAAACCCTAGCCTTCTTATAGAAGATGGTGTTGCCCTAATTCCATACATTACAAAAATACCCTTAAGGGTAAAAGACCATCTTACCCTTCGGGTAAAATGTCTAAAATTTCCTTAAGGACTCTTGTAATTTTTAAACATCTCCGCATTATGAGAAAAATTCCAAATAAATTTATAAAGTCAATTATAAAAGAAACTAAATACGCGAGGATTTTTGGAGTTAAGAAAAATCTCAAATTTCGGTCTTTAATCAACCGTTAGCTTATTTTCCTAAATTTCATAAATTAAAGCAGAAAAACATCAAAATTAATTCTTTTTTAACCTAATGCTTAAATTCAAGATTTTAGAGCTAACACACATAATTTAGGGATAAAATAACATGAGGATCACTAAATTAAATGCAATTCAAGTGGATTAAACACTAAAATTCTAGTAAAAGAACTCACTTATGGTGAGTTATCATCCTACAATGAGGAGACAGCAGCTACGGGGCTATAGTGGAGTGCCCCTGTACTTAATGAATGTTGATTAACCGGGTAAAGAGTTTGATCGATTAATCTCGGATCATTGGAGCTCATGATCTGTTGGTCTATTAGGTCCCTCGGTTGCCTCAACTTGGACTAAATGAGAGTTTACAGTTTGGAGTGGATTTCAAGTGTTCAAATTCATTAAAAGGATTTTATGTCATTTATATGAGATATGATTGACATAATATATAGTTTAATGTGAATGAGATTCATAATAAACTATAGTATAGCCTAATGATTGAATTAAGGCTTATTTGGAGAAATTGAATTGAGATAAAATAAATTGAATGTGGTTCAATTTTAATTCCACAATTATGCAAATGTGATTTGTATAATAAGATATGAGATACCTTATATTATATGATATGAAAATATTATTTGCATATTATATAGTTGTGGTAAAATAGTAAATTAGTGGAGATTTTAACTCCATCACTTACCCCTATATAATAGTCAAATGTGAGACATTCCATAACACAAGTTCTCATTTTTTGGAATTCCAAACCAAAAGAGAAATCTCTCTTCTCTCAAACTCTCTCAATCTCACCAAGAATTCTCCAACCCAAAATCCAAAGGGAGTCTCACATTACTCTCCCTCATCTTCCTGAGAACAACCGAAGAGTTTCATGTAGTTCCACACCAATTCGGTGATGAACAAGATAGAGTATAACCTGACTACTCTACTCAACGAGCTTCAGACTTTCGAGTCCCTGATGAAATCAAAGGAAAAAGAGAAGGAGACAAATGTTGTTACTCCAAGAAAGTCCCTGAGAGGATCATCCTCAAGGACTAAGTCCAACCCTTCTTTTTCTAAGAATAAAGGTATTCAGAAGAATAATAAGGATAAAGGGATGGAAAAAACTCTCATTAGCAAGGTTAAAGCCACAGGAAAATATTTCCATTGTGGTGAAGACAGGCACTGAAAAAGGAACTACCCGAATTACCTTGCGGAAAAGAAAGCTGAGAAAGAAAGACAAGGTAAATATGATTTACTCGTTGTTGAAAATGTTTAGTGGAACATGATGATTCTACCTAGATACTAGATTCAGGAGCCACTAACCATGTGTGTTCTTCTTTTTAGGAAACTAGTTCGTAGAGTCAGTTGCTGATAGTGAAATAACTCTCAGGTTGGAACAGAAGAGGTTGTCTCAGCTAGAGCAGTGGGAGCAGTGAAGTTGTGATTTAGAGATAGATTCATTTTACTAGGAAATGAACTTTTGGTTCCTGGAATCAAAAGAAATCTTGTATCTATCTCTTGTTTACTTGAACATTGATAGCACACAAAATGTGCTATCCTTAGGCTTAATTATTCCTAGTTTTATGATAATTTCAGGGCTTTTATGTGTATTAATTATTGAATTTCAGGTTAAGAGCTTAAACAGGAAAATTAGAGACATTTTGGATCACTCGGGATCGAAATGAGGAGCCATGTCGATAGCGTTGCAACGCTATCACGATAAGGAGAATATTGTTAAAGGTCGTGGCGAGGGCGTTGCAACGCTGCTTACTAGCGTTGCAATGCCAGATCGATAAGGGTGCACGCGCTTAGGGTAGTGGCGTTGCAACGTTGTCTATGCTTTCCATATCTGCTTCGCGTTTAGGGCACAACGTTGCAACGTTGTCCCCAACGCTGCAACGCTGTACCGAAAACCCTTATAAATACAACATGATATCTTCTTGCAAAGGGAGCCAAATTTGATAGTGATTATACCCCTAATTTCGAAATACACTTTGTGAGAAGAGAAAACTGAGCATTCATTGGGAGCCAAAGCATTCATGGAGGTTCGAGATCGAGACGGGAGCTCGGGGACGAAGGACTGATATCGACACATAAGTTTATTTCCTCTTTCTTTCAGATTGTAACATTGTTGTAAGACGTTTTCTATAGCTTTAGCTTGGTTTTATTGTGATTTAGAGTGGCTAAACGTTGTAGTTAGGATTTGATTTCTTTGTTTAAGACTTATTTGCTATGTATTTAAGTATGTTGTATTGTTTATTTTTGGCAATTCGTTCTACAATTCTTTAATCTTGTTGGTTTAAGTGGACTCGAGAGAAAAAACTTAGATTAGAGCAAAGTTGTCAAAACTCTTAATAGTCTGGCATGAGAATGACCTAGAAGTCTAAGGGAAACACATAAAGAAGTTGCTTAATGTCGTGCATGCTTTAGATTCATATGGAGACTATAGAATTCATTGTGTGTGCGAGGCTCACTAAGAATTGAAAGATTTTCTTGAGTATCTTACTTCTTGTTTATAAATTCATCACATTAGTTCATTTCATGTGTCAAATAAGTTATTAACTTGTGAAATCAATTTCCTCTAATTTGATCATATTCGTGTCTCCACTTGTTTGTTTATCTTTTATCCTTGTTTTCATCACCTGTCCATGTTATGTTACTTTAGCTAAAATTGAGAATTATTATCTTGGTAATTAATTAATCTAGAAACCCATTCCCGAGGACGATACTTGGAACTCTCAAATCACTATACTAAAACTTGACCCGTACACTTGCGGTATTGCAATATTAATTTCACACAATAAGTTTTTGGCGCCGTTGTCAAGGAATGACGATTATTTAGATTAATTAATATTAGGAGAAAATTTGAGATTTTAGACTAAAGTTTGTTTGTGTTTTCTTTCCTTATTTGTTTTCTTTGTGTGTTTGTTGTTAATTTCCTTATTTGTCTTAAGTTCGTCTTGTTTATTTTTCGAGTTTTTGTCTTCTGTTTTGGGTGTGTTGATTTTTGTGTAAAAGTCTTGATTCGAATTATTGAAATTTAAAGTATGACTTTGCATGATTTTGATTCTCCACCAATGTATTGTCTTTCCCAGGACCTTAGGTATGTGCATCATAATTTTTCTGGTTACCATTTGTCTAATACTTATCATTCTGAACCTATGATCTCTGAAAATACTTTTGATGGTAATCATATAGGCACATGGAACCAAAATTTCTCTTATCCCAACCAACCTATAGAAAACTCTTCTCTTGTGGACCTATTAATGGAATATACGTTAGAATTGAAAATTAAAAATTTGGTTCATGATGAATTAGAAAGGTTGGATAGGTTAGAGGGTAAAGTTGTAGAGCTTTCGGAAATAGTACATGAAAGAACTCATTATCTCAGTCAACTAGTAAATTCCCTTAAGGCCTTACAGGAACAGTTTCTTATTCTTACCACTGAGTAGGAGCCACCTAGGAGCACTTATTCATATAATAGTGAGGATTGGTTGGAGAAGACTGAAACACACTAGAAACAGGTTTGTGAGGTAGGCAGTGGTAATACAATCACTCCCACGGAGGAAATTCAGGTGATAGAGTTCGATGCTGAAAAGTCCTTTCCCCTTCTATCTCCAGAAATTTTCTTTAATCTTGATACCCATTTGTCCTATACTCACGAGTCTTGTTTTGATTTTTGTTCTTTTATTTCAATATACACAAATACCAAAAATAATTATCTTCAGGTGCCCAAGAAAAACAAGGTAGTCTTTTAGACTTAGAAGGCTACATCGATTCAAGTAAGAAGGGTCCAAAGAAATACGGGCAGTTTTACGTGCCTTAATGTCAATCATAAGTTACAGTCTAGCTAAAAATGTTAAAGAAAGCGCTTCTTGGGAGGCAACCCAAGCTTTACATTTTTGTTATCTCTGTTTTCTGTTTTTTAGGTTTTTTTGGTTGTTTGCTAATTTTTAGTTTACTTACTAGCCTGTTTGTTTTGCTTTGTTAGGTTACTGTGGATGCCACCCCTCGTTGAAACCCATGCTCCCGTTCTTTGGAACTCCAGTATATATGTTTTGGCGACCCAAGGAATAAAAAAAAAAGATGAAGATCTCCATTACTCAAGAAAGTATTGTTCACTCTTACCCTTTTTACTTGATTTGAACTTATTTTGCAAACATTGAGGGCAATGTTTAGTTTAAGTTTGGGGGTGGGATGTTATTTATCTGTTGTAACTGTCCTGAGTATATGCTGAATTATGATTGATCTTTTGCATAAGTATGTTAATGATAGCCTATGATGGAAATTAATTGAAAATTTTTGCAATTCTGCTGAAACTTGAGAGCATGATATGAATTTGAGTCAATTTAAAAATTTTCTTGAGCTTTTCTTGCACTATTATGCACATAGTCTGTGTTCCTGTAGTTTTGAAATGCTTAGAACATAGTTATTAGGTTTATAAGTATAATGTCACCTCGATAGGTTTAAGACCCGATTTGAGAGTTAAACTGCATGATAGGGTGAATGACAATATGAAGTGCATGATCTGTGTCTGTGTAATATGTGCTTTATGTGAAAAAGTTTTCTTTTGTTGTTTGTTTGTTAAAGAAAAAATTCATGAGGGCAAAAAATGTTATCTTCACTGTGATCAGTTAGGCCACTCATTGAGCAAGTGCTCTGGGTAAGGATCCCTGCAGTGGATGTGTGAAAGCTAGTGTCCTTGCACAAAAAAAAAAAAAAAGAAAATAGAAAAAAGGTGATAAAAAAGTGATAAAAAAGTGATTAAGTGCAGAGTAAAGTTGTTTATTTCTTGAATGTGGGGTGGCTCAAGGATTACTAATTAGGACTAGTGTAGGTGGAAGTTGAATGGAGAGCCTAATAAAGTTGATCCGGGTTTAGTAAAAATGAAGGGAACATAGGCTAATCACACACACACGTAGGAACACTTAGGAAGAGTGTTAAATTGCTCACTAAAGTATTATGTTTGAGTGTTTCCTGTGATTGCCAAAATTTCCTTTTAAATATTTGAGGCTTGAATCAAATGTATGTATAAGAACAATCTCATATTTAATTATGTTTTTGCTCGGGACTAACAAAAGTTTAATGTGGGGGTGTTTGATAGCACACAAAATGTGCTATCCTTAGGCTTAATTATTGCTAATTTTATGATAATTTCAGGGCTTTTATGTGTATTAAATATTGGATTTCAGGTCAAAAGCTTAAACAGGATAATTGGAGATATTTTGGATCACTCGGGATTGAAACGAGGCTTTTTGGAGCTAAAAATAGTATCAATCGGGAGTAAAATGACCAATCCAAGCTAGTAGACCCGAGGTGATGGCGTTGCAACGCCATGCATAGCGTTGCAGTGTCGAACTTGTTGATTTTGTGCATAGAGGAGCCATGCCGATAGCGTCCAAACGCAATCTCGATAAAGAAAATATTGTGAAAGGTCGTGGCGAGGGTGTTGCAACGCCGCTTACTTGCAACGCCAGATCGATAAGGATGCCCGCTTAGGGTAGCGGCGTTGCAACGCTGCCGATGCTTTCCATATCTGCTACGCGTTTAGGGCACAACGTTGCAACGTTGTACCGAAAACACTTATAAATACAACATGATATCTTCTTGCAAAGGGAGCTGAATTTGATAGAGATTACACCCTAATTTCAAAATACACTTTGTGAAAAGAGAAAAGTGAGCATTCCTTGGGAGCCAAAGCATTCGTGGAGGTTCGAGATCGAGAAAGGAGCTCGAGGACGAAGGACCGACATTGACAGATAAGTTTATTTCCTCTTTCTTTCAGATTGTAACACCGTTCTATGACGTTTTCTATAGCTTTAGCTTTGTTTTATTGTGATTTAGAACGGCTAAACGTTGTAGTTAGGATTTGATTTCTTTGTTGTTTATTTTTGGCAATTCGTTCTACAATTCTTTAATCTTGTTGGTTTAAGTGGACTCGAGAGAAAAGGCTTAGATTAGAGCAAAGTTGTCAAAACTCTTAGAAGTCTTGCATGAGAATGACCTAGAAGTCTAAGGGAAACACATAAATAAGTTGCTTAATGTCGTGTATGCTTTAGATTCAAATGGAGACTATAGAATTCATTATGTGTGCGAGACTCACTAAGAATCGATTTCTTGAATATCTTACTTCTTGTTTATATATTCTTCACATTAGTTCATTGCATGTGTCAAATAAGTTATTAACTTTTGAAATCAATTTCCTCTAATTCTATCATATTCGTGTCTCCACTTGTTTGTTTATCTTTTATCCTTGTTTTCATCACCTATCCATGTTATGTTAATTTAGCTAAAATTGAGAATTAGTATCTTGGTAATTAATTAATCTAGAAACCCATTTTCGAGGACGATACTTGGAACTCTCAAATCACTATATTAAAACTTGACCCGTACACTTGCGGTATTGCAATATTAATTTCACGCAACAAACATATATATAAAGTATCTTTTGATTATAATGAAGTGTTCATTTGCAAGATCACGAGGATTGAGCAGTCATTTTTCGTATCTGTGGTGCGCCATATCGCCCTAAATCTAAGCGATGGAAGCGGGGAGTCATAGTTCCAATAGCGAAGGATACAGAGCGTTTAGGCTAATGGTACTACTAGTCAACTACACTCGCGGACACCAGCTGCGTGCCTTGCGTGATTCTACTGTGTTTTTTGCACTTGACTGGGTGGACAGTTGACCGGAAGAGAACCATTGAGTATAAGAGAGCAAAGGATGGTATAGTAATGAACATCAGAATGATACTAGGAAAAATGGTCCAAAGAATCTCGATAGTAGTTCCATGAACAATCCTTATTATCTTGCCTATTCTTTCCTGCCTTAAGGTGAGATAACCACTCACCTCCTATCCTACTCCTCTACCCTCACCTAAAATCTGTCGAAGTAAGCCTTAGCCGTGGAATCCAAGAGCTTGTGAGGTACCTTCCTTAGGTTCGTTTACCTCTCTTTCCCATCAAGCCTCTTCAAGGAAGCTAGCTCAAGAGGGTAAGACAAATGGTGGAGTACTTTTAGCTGCAACCCCTTGCCCCATGGTTACCTTTGACAGCTAAAGATTGCTTTCCTATAGGCATACTGGAAACCGTTTGGCAAGTCAAGGGACCCTGAAATCTCCAGGAGGTTGGCCGCCTATCCTAGATCTTCCCAAGAGGTGTACGAATATGTTCTTCTAAACTTAAAAACAACTTATATGTGTTAAGACTAACAGAAGTAAAAGCTATATTGAATACCGAGATGTTTGAAACAGCTGATACTAAAAATAAAAGGCAGAAGCTTTCTCCGAGTACCTATCTTTGGCACTTGAGACAAGGCCACCTTAATCTCAAAAGAATTGGGAGATTGGTTAAGAGTGGTCTCCTAAATCAGTTAGAGGATAACTCTTTACCACCATGTGAGTTCTGTCTTGAGGGAAAAAAGACTAAATGACCTTTTTCTAAAAAAGGTTTTAGGGCCAAAGAACCCTTGGAACTCGTTCATCTGGATCTCTATAGTTCAATGAATGTCAAGGCACGAGAAGGGTATGAATATTTCATTAGTTTTATTGATGATTATTCTAGGTATGAATATCTTTACCTAATGCATCATAAGTTTGAAACCCCTGAAAGTTCAAAGAGCATAAGGCAGAGGTTGAGAACTCATTAGGTCAAACGATTAAAACACTTCGATCAGATCGAGGTGGAGAGTATATGGATTTGAGATTCCAAGACTATATGATAGAACATGGAATTGTATCCCAACTCTCAGCACCCGGTACACCTCAGCAGAACTGTGTATCTGAAAGGAGAAACAGAACCCTGTTAGACATGATTCGATCTATGATGAGTTATGCTCAGCTGCCTAGTTCGTTTTGGGGATATGTAGTAGAAGCCGCTGCACATATTTTAAACATTGTTCCCTCTAAGAGTGTTTCAGAAACACCCTATGAGTTATGGAAAGGGTGTAATGGTAGTTTACGTCAATTCAGGATTTGGGGATGTCCGACACATGTGTTGGTGTCCAGTCCAAAGAAACTGGAAAATCGTTCAAAATTATGCCTATTCGTAGGATACTCCAAGGGAACGAAAGGTGGTCTATTTTATGATCCTTAGGAGGACAAGGTGCTTGTGTCCACAAACGCCACATTCTTAGAGGAAGACCACATGAGAGATCATGAGTCTCGTAGCAGGATTGTCTTGAGTGAAATTTCCAAGGAAGCTACAGATAAATTAACAAAATTTGTTGATCAAGTTGGTCCTTCTCAAGAGTTGAGAATGCCTCGACGTAGTTGGAGGGATGTTAGACAATCCGACCATTACATGGGTTTGACTAAAACCCAGGTCATCATACCTGATGATGGCGTTGAGGATCCATTGACCTATAAACAAGCAATGAATGATATAGATAAGGACCAGTGGATTAAAGCCATGGACCTCGAAATGGAGTCAATGTACTTCAATTCAGTCTGAGAACTTGTAGACCAACCTGATGGTGAAAGACCTATCGGTTGCAAGTAGATCTATAAGAGAAAGCGAGATCAAGCCGGTAACGTGCAAACCTTTAAGGCTCGACCTGTGGTAAAGAGTTATACCCAGCGGGAAAAGGTGGATTATGTAAAAACCTTCTCCCCTGTTTCCATGCTTAAGTCCATTAGAATACTCTTGTCCATTGCCACGTTTTATGATTATGAAATTTGGCAAATGGATGTCAAGACAACCTTTCTGAATAGCAATCTTGAAGAGAGTATCTATATGGATCAACTAGAAGGGTTCATAATTCAGGGTAAAGAGGAAAAGATTTGCAAGCTTAAACGATTCATCTATGGATTGAAACAAGCATCTAGATCCTGGAATATAAGGTTTGATACTACGATCAAATCTTATGGCTTTGAACAGAATATTGACGCGCCATGTGTCTACAAGAAGATAGTCAATATTACTATAGCTTTTTTAGTCTTATACGTAGACGATATCCTGCTCATTGGAAATGATGCAAGATTCCTGACTGGCGTTAAGCAATGGCTAGCGACCCAATTCCAAATGAAAGATTTCGGAGAGGCTCAGTTTGTCCTTGGAATCCAAATTGTTCAGAATCATAAGAACAAAACGCTAGCGCTGTCTTAGGCATCTTATATTGACAAGATGTTGATTAGATATAAGATGCAGAATTCCAAGAAGGTTTTATTACCTTGCAGGCATGAAATTCATTTGTCGAAGGAATAGTGTCATAAGACACCTCAAGAAGTTGAAGATATGAGACGCATTCTAATGCATCAGCTGTCGGTAGTCTGATGTATGCCATGCTATGTACTCGAGCTGACATATGTTATGCAGTGGGAATTGTCAACAGGTATCAGTCCAATCTAGAATATGATCATTGGGTTGTCGTTAAGAACATCCTCAAGTATCTTAGGAGAACGATGTTGGGGTGTTTACCCTAATCTCGTGTAGTTCGTAATACAGTTGTTAATAAATAAATAAAAGTTATTTATTTGTCAAAACTTTGTATCTCGCATTTTATAAAACTTAATCCAATAAACTAAGCTCTAGGGTCATATTATTGTACTTGAACGGTGTGTAATTGACACACGGGCAGGATCGCGTTTGAGTTAGTGATCCGAACGGTCTACAGTATATGGATAGGGTTGGAAACCTCATCCTGGTTACACTGTGGATGCGACCCGTTTTGTATTGGATACAAACGAGTTAATCCAACTCCTTCAGGTGATTGACATGCGAGTGGGGGCATCCTGTGCAATGAGATTGTACAAGACCGGATCGTGAATCATTAGACCTACTGATGTAACACCGTTAACAGTAGGACTAATGACTTCGTAGATGACCATTAGTGACTTGTCCTGAATCCAAAGCATGTCACGAACTCCTGTCTGTGGGGGTCTGTCCTTTGACTAGTACGGGTGAGGGTGGTCTGGTTACACCCAATATGTGTATCTTCTTGGTGACAAAACCTCGTGGGGAGCTAGGAACTTGACTACGCAAGAAGGAATTCACTCGTTCCCGACCTAGGAAAATTAGAAAGGTTGTTCCCTTAAGTGTTATCTCCGGGACTCGAACCCGATGCCCGCCCTCTCACTTGCCGGAGAGAGACATTGTTTATGGTTGGACCATACAACAAAGTTGTTCATTAGAGGAGAAGTGGGACTTAAGGAACAAGAAATAGACACAAGGGTAAAATGGTAATTTGACCCAACAGTGGCTACGAACGACCTGTGAAAGGATGACTCGCGGGTATTGGTTATATCGATGGACACAACTTGTCCTACAGTGGTGGGAGTTCAGCTACGGGCTTTAGTAAAGTGTTACCGTAGCTAATGAATAGTGATTAACCGGATCAAAGAGTTTGATCGGTTAATCTCATATCATTGGAGCTCATCTGGTGTAGGTCCATTAGGTCCCTCGGTTGGCTCAATTGGACATATTAAGGGTTTATAGTTTGGAGTGGATTTGAAGAGTTCAAATTCATTAATTGGGTAGCTATGTCAATTATATGTGATATAGTTGACCTAATATATAGTTTGATGTGAATTAAATTCATAATAAACTATAGAATAACCTAATTGATTAATTAGTGCTAAATTGAAGAAACTGGATTGAGAGAAATTAAATTGAATGTGATTCAATTAATTATTCCACAATTATGCAAATAGGATTTGTATAATAAGGTATGAGATACCTTACACTATGTGTAGAGATGTCCATTTTCCATGAAGCGAGGAATCCTCGTTTAGGCGGGAATGGGGAGAGGAGCGGGAAGAAATTTTCCGTTGGCTATCTGAGGGACGGGGACGGGAATACATTCCTCGTCCCCACCCCACCCTGCTCTCCCGCCCGATTAATTTATTTAATTTTAAATATATATATTTTTATACATTTAATAAACCATAAGTCTAAATTTTATTAAATATAATTTTATTTTTTCTAAGAAAATTGAAAAAAATGTCTTTTAACTAGAAATCTCTAAAAATAATTAACCATTTAAATACAAATTTTCAAAAAAAAAAAAGAAATTAATTAATACAATTTTAAAAAATAAAAATATAAACGGGGAATTTTTCCATGAGAACCCGATCTCGCGAAATTCCATGAGGAATCTCGTCCCGTTCCCCGCGAAATTAAATGGGGAATTTCGCGGGGACGGGGAATGAAATAGGGGGCGGGGACGGGGACGGGGAGCCATTCCCCGACCCCGCCCCGTCCCGTGGACATCTCTAACTATGTGATATGCAAATATGATTTGCATATAATATGGTTGTGGTAAAATGGTGAATTGATGGAGATTTTAACTCCACCACTCACCATTATAAATAGGAGCTTTGTGAAGCACTCGTGAAAGAGGAGGATTCTCATTTTTTGGAATTCCACCAAAAGAGAAAGAAAGCTCTCTCTCTAATCTCTCTCAATTCTCCATACCTTCTCTCCATCCCAAATTCCAAAGGGAGTTCCACAACTCTCCCTCTACCTTCTGAGAACAACCGAGAAGATCTTCTGAAGGTGTCGTTGTTTGTGAGAGTTGTTGGATCGTGAGAGATCGAGAAGCAATTGTTAGAAGTTGTCTACAAGATGTTAGTAAAACTCTTACTTACTGTTTTCCTTCTCAAAACAACATGTTGTTGCGTAATATTTTAATTATGCAATACCGCAAGTGTACGAGTCAAGTTTTAGTATAGTGATTTGAGAGTCCAAGTATCGTCCTCGGGAATGGGTTTCTAGATTAATTAATTACCAAGATACTAATTCTCAATTTTAGCTAAAGTAACATAACATGGATAGGTGGTGAAAGTAAAGACAAACAAACAAGTGGAGACACAAATTGATAGATTTGGAGGAATTTGACCTCACAAGTTAACACTTAATTAACACATGCAATGAACCAATGTGATGAATTTATAAACAAGAAGTAAGATACTCAAGAAAATCTCTCGATTCCTAGTGAACCTCACACACATAATGAATTCTATAGTCTCCATATGAATTTAAAGCATGGACGACAATAAGCAACTTCTTTATGTGTTTCCCTTAGACTTCTAAGTCATTCTCATGCCATACTTCTAAGAGTTTTGACAATTTTGCTCTAATCTAAGTTTCTTTCTCTCGAGTCACTTAAACCAACAAGCTCATGGAATTAAAGAACAAATTGTCAAAAATGAATAACAAAACATACTTCAAAACATGAGTAAACATGTCTTAAACATGTGAATCAAATCCTAACTATAATACTTAGCTACTCTAAATCACAATAAAACCAAACTAAAAGTGTAGAAAACGTCTTAAACGGTGTTACAAGCTGAAAGAACAAGAAATTAAACTTATGTGTCGATGTCGGTCCTTCGTCTCCGAGCTCCCGTCTCAATCTCGAACCTCCATGAATGCTTTGGCTTCAAAGGAATGCTCACTTTTCTCTTCTCACAAAGTGTATTTCGAAATTAGGGTGAATTCTCTATCAAATTTGGCTCCCTTTGCAAGAAGATGTAAGGTTGTATTTATAGGCATAATCGGTACAGCGTTGTAACGCTACGGACAACGTTGCAATGTTGTACTCTAAACGCGTAGCATATATGGAATATGTCGATGGCATTGCAACGCTGCTACCTTAACGCACGCGCTTCTTATCAATCTGGCGTTGCGACGCTACAAGGTAGCGTTGCAATGCCCTCTGCACGGGTTTTCATATAAGCCCTTTGCGTTGCAATGCTCTACATGGCATTGCAACGCTATCACCTCGGGTCCTTTAGCTTGGATTGGTCCTTCTCCTTCTAATTGGTATTATTTTTAGCTCCAAAAAGCTCGTTTTGATCCCGAGTGATCCGAAATGTCTCTAATTGTCCTGTTTAAGCTCTTAACCTGAACTTAATGATTAACATGAAGGGATCGAATCCCGTAGCGGAAGCGATAGTAAATCGTGTGTTCAAAATTTTGTTACATAGATGTCATTCAAGAACAAAATAACTAAGATTAAACATGCTTTAGAAAGATAAGACAACAAGTCATATACCTTTGAAGATTACTTTAAGTTATATACCTTTGAAGATTACTTTCTTCACGAGCTCCTTCTCCCATCAGCCACGATCTCAGCAACACGAACCCGAACGTATAAAGATTCACCACTAGATCTTCTCCGTTGTTCTATAGATGAGGGAAAAATGTGGGTTCCTTTAGGATGAGATGTGGAGGTTTGAGAGAGGTTTTTGTTTGGAACTCTTTCCAACACAAAAATGAACTCTAAGGTTTTTGTCAAAAAGCCTTTTTACCCAAAGTTGCATCTCATGCAACTATTTATAGGGAAATCAGATGGAAATTACAATCCTATCCTTCCTTCATTTTCTCATTAGTATATAGTTAATATGTGAATCTTATTCATATTAAAACTATATATTATATCAGTTATATCCCATATAATTGATATAACACCTCATATATGAAATTGAACACTTCAATCTCATTCCTAACTTTATACCCTCAATATTACAATGTTGAGCCAACGGAGGGACCTAATGGACCTACAGTTCATGAGCTCCAATGATGTGAGATTAACTCATCAAACTCTTTGATCCAGTTAATCAATATTCAATAACTACAAGTCACTCCACTATAGACTTGTAGTTGCATTCTCCTCACTGCAGATTATATTGTGTCCATTGATATAATCATTACCCATGAGTCGACCGTTCACAGGTTCTTCGTAATCACAGTTGGGTCAAATTACCGTTTTACCCCTGTGATTACCTCTTTGTTCCTTAAGCACCACTGATCCTCTAATGAACAACAAGTCTATGGTCCTACCATAAACTTATACCCTCTTAAGCCAGTTTAGAGGGTGGAGCCCCGTTGTTCAAGACATGGACTCAGTTCTCAAGGGAACAACCTATCTAATTCCTTAGTATAGGAATGAGTGAATTCCATCTTGCATAGTTAAGTCCCCAGCTACCTACGAGGTTCTGTCCCTGAGAAGGTAGGCTTATTGAGTCGGCTACAAGCCACTCTCACCCATACTAGTCTAAGGAAAAACCCCTATAAGTAGGATTTCTTAACTTGATCAGGATTAAGGTTGAGTCACTAATGACCATCTATAAATTATCAGTTTTATCCTATTAATGACGTTATAATGGTCAGACTAATAATTTGCAGTTCGGTTTGGTATGAACTCTTCATACAGGATGCCTCCACTCGCATGTCAACCACATGAACGAGTTGGATTACCTCATTTGTACTAATTACTGAAGGGAATCAAAGTCCCGCAGTGGAAGCGATTGCGAATCACGCGCTCTTGATTTAGTTACAACAATAAATTCAAGAACAAATAAAACTAGATTAAGCATACAAATATAATGGACAGCAAGATAATTACCTTTGAAGAACCTTTCTTCAAGTGCTCTACTCTCCCACGATCACGATCTCAGCAACAGGAACTCCAACGTATGAAGACACGACCACCGGATCTTCTCCGTTGTTCTCTAGATGAGGGAGGAAAGTGGGTTCCCTTTAGGAGAGGTGAGGTATTTTGAGAGAGATGTGTGCTTTGGAACTCTTCCAACAACACAACAAGAGAGCTTGTAAAATTTGCTTAACCTAGTTGCATCTCATGCAACCATATATATAGAGAAATAGGATGGAAATGACCATCCTACCCCTCCTTTAATCTCTCTTTAGTATATAGTTTATATATGAATCTAATTCACATTAAACTATATATTATATCAATTATATCAATATACTTGATATAACACCTCATGTATGAAATTGAACACTTCAATTTCACTCCTAACTTTATACCCTCAATATTACCATGTTGAGCCAACGGAGGGATCTAATGAACCTACAGTTCATGAGCTCCAATGATGTGAGATTAACTGATCAAACTCTTTGATCCAGTTAATCAGTATTCATTAACTACAAGTCACTCCACTATAGACTTGTAGTTGCACTCTCCTCATCAGAGATATTATTGTGTCTCACGATATAGTCATTACCCATGAGTCGACCCTTTCACGGGTTGTTCGTAATCACGGTGGGTGAAATTATCGTTTTACCCCCGTGATTACCTCTTTGCTCCTTAAGCACCACTGATCCTCTAATGAACAACAAGTCTAAGGTTCTACCTTAGACTCATACCCTCATAGAGGGCGGGACCCCGTTGTTCAAGACACGGAGTCGATTCTTAAGAGAACAACCTATCTAATTCCTTAGTGTAGGAATGAGTGAATTCCATCTTGCATGCTGATTCGGTTCCGGCTACCTACGAGGTTACGTCCCCGAGAAGGTAGGCTTATTGAGTCGGCCATGTGCCACTTTCACCCATACTAGTCTAAGGACAAACCCCTATAAGCGAGGAGTTCTTAACTTGCTCAAGATTCAGGTCGAGTCACTAATGACCATCTATAAATTACTAGTCTTATCCTGTCAACCCAAATAGTGTCCACTACACTGATATTCAAGATAAATGTTATAACCTTGGAGCTTAGTTTATTGAATTTATTAAAGCAATATTGTAATTTTATCAAAACAAATAACACTTTATTTAATTGATCAAAATTACACAAGTTTAGGGCATAAATCCCAACAATCTCCCACTTGACCTAAAGCTTGTGGAGTACTAAACATTACAGTAATGTAAATACAATAAACTAGGGCATTTAAACCCCTTTGTACAAAATACCCCCACTTGCCCTAGTTGGAGAAGACTTGTAAACCTAGACCTTCTAGGTGACTCTCAAATACTTTAGCTGTGAGAGCCTTTGTAAAAGGATCAGTAATGTTGTGCTTTGAGGCTATCTTCGTGACAATCACGTCTCCTCTATGCATGATCTTCCGGATGAGATGATACTTCCGCTCTATGTGCTTTCCCCTCTTGTGTCTTCGGGGTTCCCTCGAATTTGCCACTGCACCACTGTTATCGCAATACAGCGTGATGGGCAAAGTCATATTTGGAACAACTTCCAAATTTAACATGAATTTCCTTAACCAAACGACCTCCTTAGCTGCTTCACAAGCTGCTACATATTCGACCTCCATGGTGAAATCAGCGATGCATCCTTGCTTGACGCTTCGCCATCTACAACTCCTCCGTTAAGAGTGAATACTGGCCCTAATGTAGATTTCCGAGAATCTTTACCAGTCTGAAAATCAAAATCTGTGTATCCTGTAAGGATCAAATCCTTAGCCCCATACACAAGCATGTAGTTCCTTGTTCTACGAAGATACTTAAGGATTGTTTTAACCTCTGTCCAGTGTTCAAGTCCTGGATTGGATTGATACTCATCGACCATCCCAAGCGCAAAAATGGATGTCGGGCCTAGTACATAACATGGCATACATCAGGCTCCAACAGCCGAAGCATAAGGAATTCGTCTCATATCCTCAACTCCTTGAGGTGTCTTAGGACCATGTTCCTTAGACAAATGGATTCCATGTCTAAAAGGAAACAAACCCTTTTTGGAATCTTGCATCTTAAACCATGACAACACTTTGTCTATGTAAGATGCTTGAGACAAGGCTAGTGTTTTATTCTTGCAGTTCCGAACAATCTGGATCCCAAGAACAAACTGCGCATCACCCAAATCTTTCATTTGGAACTGCGTAGCTAGCCATTCCTTTATGTCAGTAAGATAACCTACATCATTCCCAATGAGTAGGATATCATCCACATAGAGAATCAGGAATGCGACAGAGCTATTGATGATTTTCTTGTAGACACAAGGTTCATCATCATTCTGGTCAAAACCATAAGATCTGATTGCCTCATCAAATCTTATATTCCAGGACCTAGAGGCTTGTTTCAGTCCATAAATTGAACTTTTAAGCCTGCAAACCTTTTGCTCTTGTCCTGGTTCAATGAACCCTTTGGGTTGGTCCGTGTAGATGTTTTCCTCAAGATTGCCATTCAAAAAGGCTGTCTTGACATCCATTTGCCATACCTCATAGTCATAATATGCGACAATGGCAAGAAGGATACGGATAGACATTACCATAGCAACAGGTGAAAAGGTTTCCTCATAGTCAACCCCTTTAACCTGGGTATTACCCTTTGTTACTAGTCTAGATTTAAAGGTTTGCACCTTCCCATCTACACCACGCTTTCTCTTGTAGATCCACTTACAACCTATAGGTTTTACCCCATCAGGCTTATCTACAAGATCCCAAACAGAATTGAAGTACATCGACTCCATTTCTTGGTCATGGCTATGACCCATTTGTCTTTGTCTGTGTCAACCATTGCTTGATTATAAGTCAATGGATACTCGCAGTTGTCATCTGGTATAACAACTTGGGTTTCAGCTAAACCCATGTAAAGGTCAAGCTGTATTACAATCCTCCCACTACGTCGAGGCATACTTAACTCTTGAGATGGACTCTCTTGACTAGAAAAACTAGTATCAACAACTCTTGTTGATATACTATTGTTCTTATTAGCAACCTTTGCTACTTTGCTTTTTGGATTGTGGTCCCTTATGTGGTCCTCCTCCAAGAAAGTTGTATTTGTCGACACAAAAACCTTATCTTCCTTAGGATAATAGAATAAACCACCTCTTGTTTCTTTTGGGTATCCTACGAACAGGCATAACTTTGAACGTGAATCCAACTTCTTTGGATTTTTCACAAGCACATGTGTTGGACAACCCCATATTCTGAAGTGACATAAACTACCTTTACGTCCTTTCCAGAGTTCAAAAGGTGTTTCAAAAACACTTTTGGAGGGCACATGTTGGGATTTATGCCCTAAACTTGTGTAATTTTGATCAATTAAATAAAGTGTTATTTGTTTTGATAGAATTACAGTCTTGCTTTATAAATCCAATAAACTAAGCTCCAAAGCTATAACTTTTATCTTGAACATCAGTGTAGTGGACACTATTTGGGTTGAGTTCAAGAATATAACCTAAATAGTCTATGGTATAAGAATAAGGTTGGAAACCTCATTCTGGTAACACCATGGATGCGGCCCACTTTGTAATTAGTACAAATGAGGTAATCCAACTCATTCATGTAGTTGACATGCGAGTGGGGGCATCCTGTATGAAGAGTTCATACAAGACTGGATTGTAAATTATTAGTCTAACCAGTGTAACACCGTTAACAGGATAAGACTAGTAGTTTATAGATGGTCATTAGTGACTCGACCTGAATCTTGAGCAAGTTAAGAACTCCTGCTTATAGGGGTTTGTCCTTAGACTAGTATGGTGAGAGTGGCACTGAGCCGACTCAATAAGCCTACCTTCTCGGGGTGACGGAACCTCGTGAGGTAGTGGGAACTTAACTGTGCAAGATGGAATTCACTCATTCCTACACTAAGGAATTAGATAGGTTGTTCCCTTAAGAATGACTCCAGGTCTTGAACAACGGGGCCCCACCCTCTATGAGGGCATGAGTCTAAGGTAGGACCTTAGACTTGTTGTTCATTAGAGGATCAGTGGTGCTTAAGGAGCAAAGAGGTAATCACAGGGGTAAAACGATACTTTGACCCAGCTGTGATTACGAACAACCTGTGAAGGGTCGACTCATGGGTAATGACTATATCAGTAGACACAATATTATCTACAGTGAGGAGAGTGCAACTATAAGTCTATAGTGGAGTAACTTGTAGTTAATGAATATTGATTAACTGGATCAAAGAGTTTGATCGTTAATCTCACATCATTGGAGCTCATGATCTGTAGGTCCATTAGATCCCTCCGTTGGCTCAACATGGTAATATTGAGGGTATAAAGTTTGGAGTGAAATTGAAGTGTTCAATTTCATACATGAGGAGTTATATCAATTATATATGATATAATTGATATAATATATAGTTTTAATGTGAATTAGATTCATATATAAACTATATACTAAAGAGAGATTAAAGGAGGGGTAGGATGGTCATTTCCATCCTATTTCTCTATATATATGGTTGCATGAGATGCAACTAGGTTAAGAAATTTTACAATCTCTTTTGTTGTGTTGTTTGAAGAGTTCCAAAACACACATCTCTCTCACAAAATACCTCACATCTCCTAAAGGGAACCCACCTTCCTCCCTCGCCTAGAGAACAACGGAGAAGATCCGGTGGTCGTGTCTTCGTACATTGGAGTTCCTGTTGTTGAGATCGTGATCGTGGGAGAGAGGAGCACTCGAAGAGAGGTTCATCAAAGGTAATTTCTTGCTCTCCATTCTGTTATACATGCTTAATCTAGTGTTTTATGTTCTTGAATTATTCGTTGTAACTAAATCAAGAGCTCGCGATTCGCAATCGCTTCCGCTGCGGGACTTCGATTCCCTTCAGCACATTATTAAAAAAGTATACTGCAGTCTCCACTGCGTAACTTCAAAAGGAACTAGGGAGATGAGCATAACTCATCATTAATCGAACCATGTCCAACAAGGTTCTATTTCTTCTTTTCGATACACCGTTTTGTTGTGGTGTGCCAGGAGCTGAGAGTTGGGATGTAATTCCATGTTCTATCATATAGTTCTGGAATTTTAAATCCATGTACTCTCCACCTCGATCCGATTGAAGTGTTTTAATAGTTTTACCTAATTGATTTTCAACCTCAGTCTTGAATTCCTTGAACTTTTCAAGTGCTTCAGACTTGTGGTGCATTAGGTAAATTTACCCAAATCTAGAATAAACATCTATAAAAGAGATGAAATATTCATATCCTCCCCTGGCTTTAACATTCATCGGACCACAAAGTTCTGAATGTATAAGCTCTAGAGGGTCTTTGGCTCTATAACCTTTTCCACTAAAAGGTCTTTTAGTCATTTTGCCTTATAAGCAGGATTCACATACTGGCAAAGAATTTTCTTCTAACTCGTTTAGAAGTCCTTTCTTTACCAATCTCTCAATCCTATTGAGATTAATGTGACTCAATCTTAGATGTCAAAGATGAGCATTTTCTTTAGGAGAAATTTTACGTTTCTTAGTTTGTGTGTTTGCAGTTTTAAATAATTCAGTGTTCAAAACCATTTTGAGTGAATTAGGCCTTAAAACATACAATCCATTTTCTAATGAAGCTGAACATATTTCTAAATCTTTCTTCAAAATAAACACTTTATTCATAGAAAAGGAGACAAAAATACATTGTTTTATAAGGCAAGAAATGAAAATAAGGTTTCTAGTAAACCCTGGTAACACTAATATATTGTCCAACAATACATATTTCTTGCCAAAATATAGCTTCATTATGCCTACTGCTATAGCTGAGACGACTTCTCCATTTCTAACCCAGAGCGTTATCTCTCCCTGCTGTAGCTGCTGCCAGGAATCAATTCCCTGAAAAGAAGAGCAAAATGATTAGTGGCGCCTGAATCAAGTATCCAAGCTGTTTTATCATTATCCACTAAACAAGCTTCTAGGCAAAGTAAATCATATTTACCTTCCTTCTTCTTTTCTGCAATGTACTACGGACAATTCCGTTTCCAATGCCCGTCTTCGTTGCAGTGGAAACACTTTCCTTTGTCAGCAACGTCTTTGACTTTCTTGCCCATCTGGGCGACAACTTTTTCAGTCTGTTTCCCTTTACCAACCTTCTTCATGTTCTTCTTCTTTCCTCTCAGGTTAGAAGAAGATGAAGCCACTGTTTATGTCCCAGAGGTCGAACCTCTAGATAACTCCTACTGGCAACATTTGCCTCACCTTTCGATCCCTGAATTTTCATCAAAGACCGAAAGGTCCGGAGTTCATTCGTAGAGGAGTTAAGATTAAAAGTAAGCTTGTTCATAACAACATTACTTCTAAACTGCAGGAAACTATCTGGAAGGGTTTCCAGAATGAAGCTGACCTGGCTCGACTCATCGATGGAAGCACCATTCGACTTCGCGATGTTAAAGTGCACCATCATATCCAGGACATGATCTCGAACTGATGTACCCTCTGTCATCCTCGAATTGAATATGTACTTTAGGGCATTATGTCGGGCTTGTGTGGATTGTTGTCCAAACATACCCTACACAGAATCCATGATTTCCTTAGCGGTAATCATGCCCTCATGCTTCTTGACTAATATGTCAGACATACTTGCCAGCATGTAGATCTTGGCCTTATCATTGGCCTTGATCCATCGATCATATGCATTACGAACATTTCGTAACGCATTCGAGCCTGACACTTGAGGACACTTCTCAGTTAGCATAAACTTCAAATCGTCCACTACCAATATAGTGTTGAGTTTGTTTTTCCATGTCATCATATTCTCTCCAGTTAACTTTTCCGCACCCAATAAGGAAATTATAGAGCTAGACATTTTTGCTGAAAAATTTACAAACAAACTTGTATGAGTTTCTTGCTATAACTCTAATCCAATCATGTTTTAGCTAATTATCAAATGATTCCTAGGTCATTTATAATTTGCAATGATACTCCAAAGGTTTAGAATGTATGGCACCGAAGGGTAATAAAAAACACTTCTCCTTTGGATCAAGACACTCTTGACCAAATCCTAATACCAGAATAACTCTTATTTCTTTAGGTTTTAGTTACCATTTTTCGGTCTGGATACATACACAACTTATGTACCCCGTGAGTGTAACCTTCTGCCTTTAGATCCCAGAGTCTCGATCCAATAAAATCCGTCGAAGGGAGGACTAGATTGAAAAATAGTCTAAGGAAATCTTTATCCCTTTCGGGTGTCTACTGTGTTCGATCCCCTATAATCAAGCCCTCCGAAGGGATTGTCTGGTCCAGGCCAAACTAGCATGCTGACCATAGTGGTCTAACGAAGTAAACCGACAAAAGAGACTGTAGGTTTTGTTTTCACTAAACCTGCTCTCACTCACTATAAGTACCCTCTCCATTCATCTTGATATTGACTCATACAAACACCATCCGAAGGGGGACACTCCCGTTTGCGCCACGAGGCCAAGTATGAGTCACACGGTGTGAACTTCCTGAAGATAGCGTAGGTGGAAAAATATGTATCCATACACTTTTTCCTCCCACTGAATACTTTAAAGTTTATAGGAATCTTACTTAGGCTAAAACCCGGCTAATGGTTTTACCTAACTCTATCAATATAACTCTTATATTGATTTTATCCTAAGTTTGTTAATATAACTCCTTATATTAAACCTAGGATTTCTAGTTTATTAACCCCTTAATAAACCCGCTGACGCTACTGTAATTTATAAAGCTCTCTAATTAAATTTCACTCCCAGGTCAGTTCCCAGGTAGGGGTGTTCCGTTTCCGTCAGCTTAAACCCCAACCTAGACAAAACTTTCCTTAGACAGAGTTCCTCTTGTAATCATAGTTTATAAATTACTTGGTTCCTAATTCTAATCTAATTAGAACTAGATAACCTAAGGTCTATTATTTCCAAGTTCTAAACACTTTAACACTAATAATTAACCTTAGGTGACATGCATACTATGTTATAGTGCTTAGTCATTCATCACATGAATAATAAGACATTCATAGCATATTCATCTCATGAAATATAATGCATGTCAATGTTGTCCATAAATTAATATAACAACTTTATATTAATTAATCATGCAAACTATATAATATAACTCCTTATATACACTATGCATGACAATAATTACACAACAATTGCATAACAAAATAGCAAAAATAGACCAATTTTGTCACCCTAATTTTAATTTTAATTAATATAATCTAATTATATTAATTAAAATTAATTAATTAAATATAAATTAAATATAAAATATTTTTATATTTAATATATAATTAATAAAAATATTTCTGTCCGTTGTTGCTTTGCGTGAAACGGCTCTGGCGTTGTAGCGATGAGCGGCGTTATGGTAACGCCGCTCTGTCGTCTTACGCCTAGGGTTGCATAACGGCGCGCTTGCGTGCTCGCCTTCTCCCGCAAGCGCAGCGTTGATACGCCAATGAACAGCGTCGCAACGCTGCACACAGACAACAACTTAGAATCTCCATTCCTTACTCGTTTTCGTTCCGATCTTCTCAGCAACCGCTTTGCCTCGATCGACACGGACTTACAGATTCAATTTACAATTGAAATTGTCCAAAACACCGGGCCCTTACATTGAACGATTCAATGAAAATTGTAAATCTAAGTGCCAAAATTGAAAACATCTAATTTTTGCGATCCAGTCTTGTATGAACTCTTCATACATGATTCCCCCACTCGCATGTCAACTACATGAATGAGTTGGATTACCTCATTTGTACTAATTACAAAGCGGGCCGCATCCATGGTGTTACCAGAATGAGGTTTCCAACCTTATTCTTATACCATAGACCATTTAGGTTATATTCTTGAACTCAACCCAAATAGTGTCCACTACACTGATGTTCAAGATAAATGTTATAACCTTGGAGCTTAGTTTATTTGATTTATTAAAGCAAGACTGTAATTCTATCAAAACAAATAACACTTTATTTAATTGATTAAAATTATACAAGTTTAGGGCATAAATCCAAACAATTACAAAGTGGGTCGCATCCATGGTGTGACTAGAATAAGGTTTCCAACCTTATTCTTATACCATAGACCATTTAAGTTATACTCCTGAACACAATCCAAATAGTGTCTACTACACTGATTTTCAAGATATATTATAACCGTGGAGCTTAGTTTATTGGATTTATAAAGCAAGAATATAATTTTACCATAACAAATCACTCTTTATTTATTTGATTAAAATTACATAAGTTTAGGGCACAACTCCCAACAATCTCTGACTTGACCTAAAGCTTGTGGCATACTAAATATTACAGTAATGTAAATACAATAAACTAGGGCATTGAAACCCTTTGTACAATATACTCCCACTTGCCCTAGTTAGGGAAGACTTGTAAACCTAAACCTTCTAGGTGACTCTCAAATACTTTAGCCGTGAGAGCCTTTGTAAAAGGATCAACAATGTTGTGCTCTGAGGCTATCTTTGTGACGATCACGTCTCCTCGATGCACGATCTCCCAGATGAGATGATATTTCCTCTCAATATGCTTACCCCTATTGTGACTTCGGGGTTCCTTTGAATTTGCCACGACACCACTATTATCACAATACAACGTGATAGGAAAACTCATATTTGGAACAACTTCCAAATCTAATAAGAATTTCCTTAACCAAACGGGCTCTCTAGCTACTTCACAAGCTGCTACATATTCGACCTCCATGGTGGAATCAACGATGCATCCCTTCTTGACCCTTCGCCATACTACAGCTACTCCGTTACGAGTAAATACTTACCCTGATGTAGATTTCTGAGAATCTTTATCAGTCTGAAAGTCAGAATCTGTGTATCCTGTAAGGATCAAATCCATAGCCCCATACACAAGCATGCAGTTCCTTGTTCTGCGAAGATACTTATGGATCGTTTTAACCGTTGTCCAGTGTTCAGATCCTTGATTGGATTGATACCTACTGACCATTCCAACTGCAAAATAGATGTCTGGCCTAGTACACAACATGGCGTACATCAGGCTCCCAACAGCTGATGCATAAGGAATCCGTCTCATCTCCTCAACTCCTTGAGGTGTCTTAGGACACTGTTCCTTAGACAAATGAACTCCATATCTAAAAGGCAATAAACCCTTTTTAGAGTCTTGCATCTTAAACCTCAACAACACTTTGTCGATGTAAGATGTCTGAGACAGGCCTAGTGTTTGATTCTCGCGGTTCCGGGCAATCTGGATCCCAAGAACAAACTGCGCTTCACCCAAATCTTTCATTTGGAATTGCGTAACTAGCCAATTCTTAATGTCAGTAAGATAACCTACATCATTCCCAATGAGTAGGATATCATCCACATATAGAACTAGGAATACGACAGAACTATTAATGATTTTCTTGTAGACACAAGGTTCATCATCATTCTGATCAAAGCCAAAAGATTTGTTTGCCTCATCAAATCTTATATTCTAGGACCTAGAGGCTTATTTTAGTCCATAGATTCACCTTTTAAGCCTGCAAACCTTTTTCTTTTGTCCTGGTTCAACGAACCCTTTGGGTTGGTCCATGTAGATGTTCTCGTCAAGATTGTCATTCAAGAATGTTGTCTTGACATCCATTTGCCATACCTCATAGTCATAATATGCGGCAATGGCAAGTAGAATACAGATAGACTTTACCATAGCAATAGGCGAAAACGTTTCCTCATAGTTAACTCCTTCAACATGGGTATAACCCTTTGCTACTAGACAGCTTTTAAGGTTTTCACCATTCATCTACACCACGCTTTCTCTTGTAGATCCACTTACAACCTATAGGTTTTACCCCCATCAGGTTTTTCTACAACATCCCAAACAGAATTGAAGTACATAGACACCATTTCTTGGTCCATGGCTATGACCCATTTGTCTTTGTCTTTGTCAACCATCGTTTGATTATAAATCAATGGATCCTCACAGTTGTCATCTAGTATAACAACTTGGGTTTCAAATAAACCCATGTAACGGTCAAGTTGTGTTATAACCCTCCCACTACGTCGAGGCATACTCAACTCTTGAGATGGACTCTCATGACTAGACAAGTTAGTATCAACAACTTTTGTTGACGTACTAGCTTTATTAGCAACCTTTGTTATTGTTTCGTCTAACTCACTTAACACAACTTTACTTCTTGGTTTGTGGTCCCTGATGTGGTCCTCCTCTAAGAAAATGGCATTTGTCAACACAAGTACCTTATCTTCCTTAGGATCATAGAATAATCCACCTCTTGTTTCTTTTGGGTAGTCTACGAATATGCACAATTTTGAACGTGAATCCAACTTCTTTGGATTTGTCACAAGCACATGTGTTGGACAACCCCAAATTCTTAAATGACATAAACTACCTTTACGACCCCTCCAGAGTTCAAAAGGTGTTTCAGAAACACTCTTTGATGACACATTGTTCAAAATATATCCCGTAGTCTCTACTGTGTAACCCCAGAAGGAATTAGGGAGATGAGCATAACTCATCATTGATCAAACCATGTCCAACAAGGTTCTCTTTCTCCTTTCCGATACACCATTTTGCTGGGGCGTACCGGGTGCTGAGAGTTGAGATGTAATTCCATGTTCTATCATATAGTTCTGGAATTTTAAATCTATGTACTCTCCACCTCGATATGATCAAAGTGTTTTAATTGTTTTACCTAATTGATTTCAACTTCAGTCTTGAATTCCTTGAACTTTTCAAGTGCTTCAGACTTACGATGCATTAGGTAAGTATGCCCAAATCTGGATAATCATCTATGAAAGAGATGAACTATTCATAACCTTCTCTGGCTTTAACATTCATCGGACAACAAAGGTCTGAATGTATAAGCTCAAGAGGTTCTTTGGCTCTATAACATTTTCCACTAAAAGGTTTTTTAGTCATTTTGCCTTCTAGGCAGGATTCCCATACAGGTAAAGTATTTTCTTCTAACTCATTTAGAATTCCATTCTTTACCAATCTCTCAATCCTATTGAGGTTAATGTGACCCATTCTAAGATGCCAAACATGAGCATTTTCTTTAGGAGAAATCAGTTCGTGTGCATGCTATTTTGAATAATTCAGTGTTTAAAACTATTTTAACTGAATTAAACCATTGCAAATAATTCTCAAGAAGAGCAACACATAGTTCGATACTTTTCCAAAGAAATAAACACTTTATTTAATTGAAAAGAAATTGAAGTAAGTTCTCTAAGGCAAGAAATAGAAATAAGGTTTCTAATAATCCCTGAAACTACATACATGTTATCAAATAACAACATTTTCTTGCTAGGCAATTGCTCTTTATTTGCTCCTTTTCTTTTTATTCTGTATCTTCTTAAGTTCAGAAGAATAACTGCAGTTCTTAGTTCCAGAGGATGAACCCTTCTAAGAACTTTTGGAATGAGCAAACAGATTTGCCTCTCCATTCTGTTGTCCCTAATCATCCATAAGAGATTTGTAAGTCTGCAACTCACTTAGCAGAGAAGTCAGATCATACTCTATGTTGTTCATCGTTGGATTGCTGCAGAATTGTAGAAAACTCTTCGAAAGAGATTCTAGGATGAACGATACCTGACTTTTCTCGTCTATGATCGCTCCGTTCATTTCCACTATGTTGAAGTGAACCATCAGATTGAGAGCATGTTCTCTTAATGTCGTTTCCTCCTCCATGTGTGCGTTGTAAACGTACTTTAGGGGTTCACGTCGAATTTGTTTGGACGGTTGTGTAGACAAATTTAGCATAAAATCCATGATCTCACGAGCCGAGACCTTGCCCTCTAGCCTCCTGGCTAAAACATCAGGTATGCTAGCTAGGATATAGGCTTTTTCCTTTTTATTGGCACTGATCCAGCGGTCATACGCATCCTTAACAGCTTGAGGTGCATTTTGAGTAGGGAATTGAGGACACTCCTCATTGAGGACGAACTTAAGATCATGTGAAACCAAGATTATGTTGAGTCTATTCTTCCAAGTCATTATGTTCTCTCCGATTAATTTTAGCGCACCCAGAAACGAAATAATTGAGCTAAACATTTTGCTGAAATTTATAAATAAAACTTGTATAAGTTTCTCGCTAGAAAACTGTCTAATCCAATCACGTTTTAACTAATTATCTAATGATTCCTAAGTCATTAATAATTTGCAATGATACTCCAAAGGTTTAGAATGTATGACACCGAAGGGTAATAAAAAACACTCCTCCTCTGGATCAAGACATTCTTGACCAAAACCTAATGCCAAAATAACTCTTACCTATAGGCTTTAGTTACCATTATTTGGTCAGGATACATTCTTATGTACCTTGTGAGTGTAACCCTCTGTCTTTAGACCCCAGAGTCCCCATCCAACAAAATCCACCTAAGGGAGGACTAGGTTGAAAAACAGACTAAGAAAATCTTTATCCCTTTCGGGTGTCCACTATGTTCGATCCACTATGATCAAGCCCTCCGAAGGAATTGTCTGGTCCAGGCCAAACTAGCAGGTTGACCATAGTGATCTTACGGTGTGAACCGACAGAAGAGACCATAGGTTTTGTTTTCACTGAACCTGCTCCCACTCACTATAAGTACCCTCTCCATTCACCTTAATATTGACTCATACAAACACCATCCGAAGGGGGACGCTCCCGTTTGCGCCACAAGGCCGAGTATGAGTCTCACGGTGTGAACTTCCCGAGAAACGTAGGTGAAAAAATATGTATCATATACACTTTTCCTCCCACAGGATAGTTTAACTTTATAGGAAAATGATTTAGGCTAAACCCGACTAATGGTTTTACCTAAACTAATCAATATAACTCTTACATTGACAATCAATATAACTCTTATATTGATTTTATCCTAAGTTTGCTAATATGACTCTTTATATTAAACCTAGGATATCTAGTTTATTAACCCCTTAATAAACCCGCTGACGCTACTATAATTTATAAACCCTCGATTAAAATTCACTCCCAGGTAGGGGTGTTCCATTTTCGTCAGCATAAATACCACAGCCTAGACAAAACCTTCCTTAGATAAAGTCCCTCTTTTAATCAATGTTTATAAATTACATGGTTCCTAATTCTAATCTAATTAGAACTAGATAACCTAAGTTCTATTAATTTCATGTTCTAAACTTTTTAAAACTAATGAATTTAACCTTAGGTGACATGCAAATCTATGATATTGTGTTTGATCATTCATCAAATGAATAATAGAACATACACAACACATTCATCTCATGAAAAATATGCATGTCAATGTTGTCCATAAATTAATATAACTCCTTATATTAATTTAACATGCAAACTATATAATATAACACTTTATATTACAAATGATGCATGCAAATGCTTAATCTAAGGTGTGATATCTAAATTAATAGCATACATTATGCATGATAATAATTATACAACAATTCCATAAATTAAATAACAAAATTATGCCATTTTTGGCACCCTAAAATTAATTTTAATTAATATAATCTAATTATATTAATTAAAATTAGGAAAATTAAATATAACTAAATATAAAATGTATTTATATTAAATATATAATAAACATTTTTCGCCCGTTTGGAAACCTCTTGAAACGCCTTCGGCCTTGGAACGCTGATGGCAACGTTGTAACGCTGCAATTTATCCGTTTCTGACCGTTGGAGCGCGTTGTGAAACGCCTTCGGCTTCAGTGTTGCGACACCCGTGCAAGCGTTGCAACGCCATGGCCTCATCGTCCAAGCGTTGAGACGGTAGGAGGCGCGTTGCAATGCTGCACCTTTCTTCAGCCTGAAATCCGCCCCATTAGCGTTGCAACGCTGCACACAGTACAACAAACACCTTTTGTTGTTTTTGCTCAGTTTTTATCCGTTCTTTTTAGCAACCAATTTGCCTCGATCGACACGGACTTACAGACTAAATTTACAATTAAAATTTCCTAAAACACCAGACCCTTACATTAAACGATTTAATGAAATAAAATTGTAAATCTATGGTGCCAAAAACGAAAAACATCTAATTTGCAAACCGTTCATTCATCACATAAAAATAGTAAATCCCACCTTTGTTCTTTATAGAACCAGAACAAAATCAAGAACACAATTGGACTCTGATACCAATTGAAGGGATCAAATCCTGCAGCGGAAGCGATTGTAAATTGTGTATTCAAAATTTTGTTACACATGTTTCATTCAAGAACAAAATAACTAAGATTAAAAATGCTTTAGAAAGATAGGACAACAAGTAATATACCTTTGAAGATGTCACACCCCCCTCCCGAACTACCTGCTACTTAGCCCGAAAGGCGGCGTGAAACCAACAGACATTGTTTACCTCTTAACAATACCTGCTGACTCTGTACTCCTGATAAACATACTATGTTCGCATATGGAACATTTTAACATAACACAGCAGAAACTGGACAACTATTAAACATACACAAGGAGAAACCCTTCATAAGTCTCTCTTGGAAACTAAAAGTCAAGTGCATCAAAACAACACAAGACAACTCATTGTATATACAACCGCTAATGTATAAGACTTCTATAACTACATAACGACTTGCTATACAACAATGACCACATACAAACTAACAACTTATGAACTTCCAAAGCAGACTATGGCGGATGTCAGTATTGTGAGCTCGATCTCTACCTGAAAAGGTTTGAAAACATTGAAAGAATGAGCTAAAAAGCTCAGTGAGTGTCTATCTTTAAAACATTATAAGCTCACAGGTGAATCCTAATAATGGCAGATTATAAGTAGAAAATAGCTTAACATCTGTTTGTAAACATTAACAAACCATGCTTCAAATTTCTGAGTTTTAAGTCACCACTTGTGCATAGCACACAACTCGAAATGTACTAACTTATCGAGGGTAAATAGATCAATAATATAATAGCTCATAACAATAAAACACATGACATGATACCACATCAAACCATAGAGGTGGTAGAGTTACATTTATATCAATAAGGTTCATACCTCTCTCTCTCTCTCACGTGCACATGGAATACCTTTGGTCATTTGGTTTTCCCTAATACCTTCTCTATGTCCTTCAAGATTAAGGTAAAACCATTGACTACCCGAATACCTTCTCATTGTCCTTGGTATTAAGGTAAAACCATTTACTTCCCGGATACCTTCTCATTGTCCTTGAAAGATCGGGATATCATGATTCATTCCCCTAAATACCTTCTCGAATGTCCTTCAGTATTAGGGGTTAACCCCCAAACAAGGGCATAATTTGTGTACCATGGAAATCATGTCTTTATAACACATACAACAATTTCTTGACAATTTCATATTATCATCTAAACATGTTTCCAAGTGGATTTACATAAAACATTCTCTAAAGGAAAGCATCCTTTCATAATTTAGTTTCCATACTTGGATTTATAGTTACAACTAATTCAAAGCATGCTTAGGTTCCATCATGAACCTTATGTTAGAAAACTCCATGAAGCCATTCACAACTAGTTCAAACAAGATGTAATTATCAACACTTATGTTCATGAAGAAAAACATAGGTCAAACATAGTTCTAAGATAGAGTCACTCACAGTATTAGAATTGGAACCTTGGCTTGTAAACTTGACCTATTTGCTCTTGGCCTGTCAAACAAGCCAAATCAATCATTAGAACCTTGAGCTCATGATTTTTGACCTTAAAACTTGCAAGAAAACACACTTTCAAAATTCCAGCATTTTTCAGATTTTCTGCCCTGTATTTAGACAGCCATAACTTCTTCATTACTTATCCAAAAAGAATGTACTTTATACCAAACTCTTCCTTTTTGAACCCTCTAAAACTCTTATGAAGACATGCAAATGAGATTCCTAACGTATTGGTTAGAAATTACCTCAGTAGCTTAACCCCTAAAATGAATCTGCTGCTGTTCCAGATTTCACTTCCTGCTGCAACCCGAAACTTAACCTGACGATTACAACATCTTACAATTATTTTCTTCTCATGATTCCTTCACAAAACTTGTAGGAAATTGAATAAGCTTTCTAACCATACCAATTAGAGCTTCTAACTCCAAGTATACAGATCAGAACAACCAAAACATCAGAGACTTCCCAGATTTGACAGCAAATTCTGTCTTCTGTCTTCCTCTTCACAAAACAGTAAGTTAGCTTCCGTATTAGTTCGAGCTTCCTTCACAAACTTTGTTCCAAATTGAGTTAACTTTCATGTATCAAAAACTCAACTCTTACCTCTTCTTGTTTAGCTCGAAAAGACCAAAACATCAGAACTGGTCTGAGTTGATCTCCTTGCTGCAATAAAGAATCCTCTTGAGTTCTTCTCCTTTCTTCTGCAACTACAGCTCCAAGTTTATGAAAAATGGCTTCCTTCTTCTTCCTTTCTCCTTCTCCCACGAAATTTCAGCTTGGTTTTGATAAATGAAGAAGAAAATGGAGAAGATAAAGTCATTTTAAAAAACAAGGAGGCAATCTTTGTCTTTTTCCCTTTGCTTTTTCTTTTCTTTTTCCATTTCTTTTTCCTTTCCTTTATCCCTTTCTTTCTTTTCTTTTTAAAACACCAAAATAAGTGTATAAAGAAACCCTAAGCATTTAGCCAACTTATCCCAAGTGTGTGAGACATATGATCTTCCATTCAATACATGATGCACCTAAAACTTCTCCAATTTGCTAATGATTTGAACTTACTTCAATGCAACTTTTAATATGCTTATTTCAATGGTTTACCTATCCCTTTATGAAGTTTAGACACATTGTAGCTCCAAATTCAATAGATTCCCAAATTCGATCACGACATCGTTTAGTGCAACCTATACGATTTTGCATATTTCAAAACATCATGAACGAGTGCTCAATGATAAAAGAGAATAGGGTTTAGGGCTTACAGAAGATTACTTTCTTCATGAGCTCCTTCACCCATCGGCCACGATCTCAGCAACACGAACCCGAACGTATGAGGATTCACCACTAGATCTTCTCCGTTGTTCTCTATGTGAGGGAGGAATGTGGGTTCCGTTAGGATGAGATGTGGAGGTATGAGAGAGGTTTTTGTCAAAAAGCCTTTTTACCCAAAGTTGCATCTCATGCAACTATTTATAGGGAAATAGGATGGAAATTGTTGGATTTTACGTCCTAAAACTCGTAGTTTGTAATTGATAAACATTTTTCGTGTTTGTTTTTTCGATAAAATTGTTATTGAATTAGTATGTTATAATCTTGAATCCAATAAACTAAGGTCCCGAGGCTATTTAATGTAGACTTGAACTTTATTTAATGTGATGACATAAAACATGGATCAAGTTCGAGTATATAGCCTGAAATGGTCTATAGTACAGGGATAAGGTTGGGCGGCTTATTCTGGGACACTATGGATGCGACCTACTTTGTAGTTAGTACAAACGATGTGATCCTGAATCGTTCATATAGAGATATGTAAGTGGGGGCATCCTATGCAATGAGTTTGTATAAGACTGGATCATGACTTAGTCACTTTTGCTTTATAACACCGTTTAATGTATAAAACTGACTAATTCAATTTTGATGACCTAGGTAACTCGATCTCAATCCTGAGCTAACTATGAACCCATGTTTATTCAGGATTGTCCTTAGATCTGTATGAATGAGAGCAACTCAACAACGTTGGCTAAAATTTCCTCCCATTTCAGGGGTACGACTGGGTAGATAGCTAGGGACATAAGGTGCAAGACGAAATTCACTCCTACCCGACTCTAGGGATAGTAGATAGGTTATTCCCTTAAGTGCTGACTTCAGAACTAGAACAAGGGGTCCCACCCTCTCACTAGGCTTAGAGGGACTAGATTTATTTGTTGAACCACAAATCAATTGTTCTATAGAGGTTTAGTGAGACTTAAGGTACAAGAAGTGTTCTCGGGGGTAAAACGGTATTTTGACCCAACCGAAACCACAAACAACCTGTGAAGGATGGACTTACTGGTTACGGTTATATCAGGTGGACAAAAATATATCTATAGTGAGGGGAGTGCAACTACGAGACTTTAGTGGAATGACCCGTTAGTTAACAAAAGTTGATTAATTAGGTCAAAGAGTTTGACTAGTTAATCTCGGATTGTTGGAGCCCATGATCTGTAGGTCCATTAGGTCCCCTTGCTAGCTCATATGGATTAAAGTTAGAACAGTATGTTAGATTAATTCGAATTGTTCGAATTAGGAAAGGAGTTTTAAATCGACAAGTATATGTGATATAACTATCGATTTTTTATGACACAATATATTAAAATGTGATTTGAATTTAAAAATATGAATGCGGATTCATGTTCGGGAGGTCAAAATTAGTCAAGAGGGTCAAAATCGTAAAAAGTCAAAGGGTTGACTTTTTAGCTCGAAAAAAATCAAAGTTTGACTTTGACCAAATGGAAAAGACTATTTTATCTTTGACTATAGTTAGTGAAATTATCAAAGTTTTTGTTGGACAATCCCACTAACTTAAGTTGACTATGTGTAAACATTATAGAATGACACATAGCCCACTTTAGTTAGTGTTTTGTGAGGTCTTGCATTTTGGTGAAATTTGACATGCATTTGATGCATGTAATTGCTTTCTAAATAGGTTTTTTTTTAAAACAAAGGGGTCCTTTTGCTGACGTTTTAGTTTTTAAAAAAGAAGTCTCACCAAAACTTACACTTTTCCTTTTCCTCACTTAATACTTTGAACCTCTCATTCTTCCTTTTCAATCATTCATTCACCGGGTCCCACAACCTGGTTCTGAGTCCAGAGGATAGCGGGGAAGCTCTAGTGGTGGTCTGATTGTGTTCGATTTGTGCTTTGGCAAGGAGATCGTGAAGAAATCAAGCTACAAAGGTTGTACTTTCTTCCCTTTTTTAGTTTACTGTTTTTTGTATGTTTGCATGTTAATTTCAATTCAGTTAGATGCAATTAGAGTGTCATTAGATCATTTTTTCCACGGCGTATGTCTCGTGTTCCATCATGTGGTATCAGAGCATGCTTTAATTTCACTCAATTGCATATGGTGGGTGGTTATTTTTTCATGTGATGAAATTGTTGGAAGCTAAAATTGGCTCGCTGTTTTGTCATCTTTTAGCCTTTAATTTCTTTTTAAAATTTGTAATTTTCTCAAGGGTTTTGAGCCTTAATGTGTGCCTAAGGAGTCGGTATAATTTGAGAGTCAATAGAGTTGAAATTAAGTTGTAATTGGAGTTTTAACCGACGTTGCGCACTGCCGAAAAAAAACTGCATTGTGCTGTTTTTTGGAGCCATTTTTCAGCCGCTGTCCGTGTGAAGTTGCTGCCATTTTCAAGCTGGTTCGGGCCGGCTCGAAGGGTTCGAGATTGGTACGGAGCATGTTTTCAAATTATCATTGTAATAATTTAGTTAATTGCTTGTTTAGGATGCCAAAACGGGTCCAATTTTATGTTTTGTCTCTTTATGCATTATGAATGTGTTTAATTGTTTAAATCTTTATTGTGCATTAAGTATGCCATGTAGATTTAAATTTCCACCATAGGTTAACATGCACATACATTAAAAGTATGTTATAATGGTTATAATATATACTAGTATGCATGTTGGATTTCATGGATTAATGTAAAAGTTATATATAATTCATGATTTCTCTAAGTAACTTAATATGGTAATTGATTAATTAAAATTTTTAATTAATTAATTTAATTTGATTAAATTAAGTAAATTAAATCCATATTAAAATTTCATTATATAATTGTTATGTAATGAATGTGTAATGTATGTTATAAATTAGTCAATCCTTTTTATAAGTGTTATAAAATCAATTAGACTTTTTAAATCTATAACAAAGATAAGATGCATGCTCACTTAGGTTAACCATCGACAATCTCTTTTTCATAGACATTAGGTCCATATCTTGTAAAACCGAAGTTACAAGAAAACTCACCGCGCAAGATCTTAGCAAAAAGTCAGATAAGATGACTAAGGTTGAAAGGTTTTTAAGTTGACGACGGTTTTATGAGCATGTGTGAGTGGTTGATGCAAAAATATCGGGTGCCCTAAACGAATGCAAATTAGGATGAGACTCCGACACTTCTACGACGTGCAAGTATTCACGGTCGAGAGCAGCAAGTGATAAGTTAAAGTATCGATCCCACGAGGACTAGGTAGACCTAAATGAATGAGTGTCCTAGCAAATTTTCCTTATTTTAGTGCAATGAATGAGTGTGCAAATTACAGTTGTAAATAAATAAATTAATAAGAAAGATAAGATACGACACAAGAAAATAACTAAATTTAAATGCGGGGAGAGGAGAATGCAAACAAGAGGGTAGATACAAGAGATGAGTTTTGTAATGAAAAATAGGTTCGGGTTAGGTTAGAGTTCTAATGTTCAATTGGAATAAATTTTGACTGATGCCTTGAATTTACCTACACATGCATTCAAATGCTTCTTTCCAAAATCACTATGTTTTAAAACCTACAATTTTTCAATTGTGATTTAAATTATGCCAATGATTTTAGGTTCTAGGTGAGTTAATTATCCCTAATCAACCCAATAATCCTAGAATGAAATTTTAGATTTCTAATTCATTAGCTTTCCCAAGTTTATGAATTATAGAGAAGTTAAAAAAGTCAATTTTAATTCTCATGCAATGTTAAATTCAATAAAATTTCATAAATTCAATCAATGGCATCAACCATAAATTTAATCCAAAATTACATTAAAACAACCTAACCCTTTCCTATGAAAATTTAGTTCATGTAAATCCACTTACAAATCTCTAATTTATGCATGCTTGTGTTGTATAAATTCATATGTGTTGTAACAGTATCACAAAACAACACAAATTAATCACAAATTCAACTAAAAAACAGCCATGAATTTAGCCTAATACAGTGAGCAAAAAGAGCGTAATAAACGCTCAAAATTGGAGTAACAAAAAGCTAAAATAATTAGGGAATAGGAGAACTTTACACGAGGCAATTGACATGTGTTTTGCTTCAGCAAAACGCCAAGATCCCACCGAAGGCAGCAAGCAATAGCAGCAGGTTTCAGTGTTCTTTAGGTTCTGTCCGATAGCAACATCTGATAAACCGGAGCTCTAAACGATGATGCAACCGGTGAACACGACGATCTATGAGTCCCCAACAAGGTGAAAACATTTCAGCACATTCCAACGGTTCAAACTCCAGAAAACGATAACTTTGTGAGTGTCGTCTATGAAAAACTGAACTGCAGTGGTCGCCCAATATGACAGCAATATCTGACACAGCAAAGCTCCAAACGACGATCCAACCGTTCAAAACGGAGCTCTATGAGTCCCTAATAGGCTGATAAAATTGTAGCAAAATCCAACGGTTGGATAGCCAGAAATCGCAAACTGCGTGAATGACGTCTGTGAAAACCGAACTGCACTGATGCTCTCGATTTTGCTTCAACAAAGATGGGCAAATCACAGCAGGTGGACAAACTCCTACTCTCGACTTTGCTTCAGCAAAGATAGGTTGATTTAAGAAGATGGCCAACCCTCTACTCCACGGTTTGCTTCAGCAATCCCATGAGTTCTTTTTCTCCCTCTCGATCTCTTCCTCTTGTCACAACTCCAACTCCCATTTGCACTTGTAAATCATAGCCTCCTTATAAGGTGGTGTTTCCTTAACTCCGCAAATTACAAAAATGCCCTTAGGGGTAGAAAGACTATCTTACCCTTCAAATGCCTTTAGGGACTCCTGTAATTTTTAAAATCTCCTGCACACAGAAAGATTCCAAATAAATTCATCAATTAAATTATAAATCAAACTAAATATGCAAGTATTTTTGGAGTTAAAAATCTCGTATTTCGGTCTTTAATTAATCGTTAGCTTATTTTCATAGATTTCTTAAATTAAAGCACAAAAACATCAAAATTAATTCTTTTCGAACTTAATGCTTAAATTCAAGACTTTTTAGCTAACATACACAATTTAGGGATGAAATAACATGAGACTCAATAAATTCTATGCAATTCAAGTACAATAAACAGTAAAATTCTAGTAAAATAACTCTCATATGACGAGTTATCAGCGGTGTGAGGTAATAAAATTTGTTTATCACCTAGACATCGTAGGTTAAAATCCAGTATAAATGTTATACTCGGATGTTTCGCCTAGACTTAGGATATGTTTTAGTTAGTCGAAATATATTGCTAAGTAATTTATACCCTAACCGTCTAGAACACTTTAGCTAGAGTGAAGTAATGTACTTTTAACTCTACGTCCCTAAGAGTTCACACCGTGAGATTCATGCTTGACTTTGGGCCGCCCTGGGAGCGGACTTCATTCGGAGAGTATTTGCATGAGTCAATATCAAGGTGAATAGGGAAAGTCGTTCATAGTAAGTGGGAGAAGGAAGTATGTTAACACATCCTACGGTCTCTTCCATTAGGTCGCACCGTGAGATTCCTATAATGCACCTGCATGTCTGCCCTAGAGCGACCTTACCAATCAGAGGGTTGAATTATAGGATTCGGAACACTGCGAACTCCAAAAATAGATAGGGTCTCTCATGTCCGTTTTCATTATTGTCTTTCCAATTTTCGGAGCATAAGAATCCTGATCCTTGAGGTCTGAAAATGGAAGGTTACACTTACAAGAATTACTAAGTGTTAGCGAATTCTCGACCAAAGGAGCGATAACTAAGTAACTATAAGAATAAGAGTTATACTGGTGATAGTATTTAGTCAAGATAGTTTTGGTCCAACGGAGGAATGGTCAGTCACCCTTCGGTGAAGGTTATTCTCAACCGTTGAAATATCGTTGCAAGCATAATAATGATGGGTACATTATTTTTTTTTTTTGGCTAAACTTGATTGGATTTGTAAAGGTTAATATTTTTTACTAAAAATGATATGTGTTTTTTTTTCAGCATGGCTAGCTCTTTAGTTCAACTATTAGCTTCCAAAAAACTTAACGACGACAACTACACAACATGAAAAACAAATCTGAATACAATACTAGTAATAGATGACTTGAGATCTGTCTTAACTAAGGAATGTCCTCAGGCCCCTGCCTCAAATGCTAACCGAACTAGTCGGGAAGCTATTCGGTTAGCTTATGATTGATGGGTTAAGGCTAACGATAAAGCTCGTGTCTATATTCTTGCCAACATGGTTGATGTATTGGCGAAGAAATACGAATCCTTGGGCATAGCTAAGGCTATCATGGATTTGTTAAAAGAGATGTTCGGGCAACCGTCATCGGTACTAAGACACGAGGCTATTAAGTACATTTACAACAAGAGTATGAAGGAAGGGACCTCTATTAGAGAACATGTCCTGGACATGATGGTCCACTTCAATATTGCTTAAGTAAATGGTGGCGCCATCGACGAAGCAAATCAGGTTAGTTTTATTATGGAGTCTCTTCCGAAGAGCTTCATACCATTTTAGACGAATGCTTCTCTGAATAAAATAAAGTTTAATTTGACAACCCTTCTTAACGAGCTCCAACGTTTTCAAACTCTTACAAAAGCTAAGGGGAAAGAGGTGGAGGCAAATGTTGTCACCACAAGGAATGTTTTAAGAGGATCGTCCTCTAAAACTAAAGTTGGACCTTCAAAGAACAAGAATGTTCAAATGAAAAAGAAAGGCAAGGGGAAGGCTCCCATGACAAACAAGGGAAAGAAAGTTGCAGAAAAAGGAAAATGTTTTCACTGCAACCAAAACGGGCACTAGAAGAGGAACTACCCGAAGTACCTTGCTGAGAAAAAAAAAATAAAGAACCATAAGGTAAATATGATTCACTAGTTGTTGAAACATGTTTAGTGGAGTATGATACCTCAACCTGGATATTGGATTCAGGGGCCACTAATTATATTTGCTTCTCTTATCAAGAAACTAGTTCCTGGAAAAAGCTAGAAGAAGGCGAGATCACCCCTCAAGGTTGGAACATGAGAGGTTGTCTCGGTCGATGCAGTGGGAGACTTGAAGTTGTATTTCAATGATAGATATATCTTACTTAAAGATGTTTTTTATGTTCCTAAAAAGAAACGGAATTTAATATCTATCACATGTATATTAGAACAAATGTATAAAATATCCTTTGAAATTAATGAAGAAGCGTTCATTTTTAGAAAAGGTATTCAAATTTGTTCTGCTATACTAGAAAATAATTGCTTTAGTTGGTCTCAACTTATATAAGTTAAGACCAACTAAAGAAAAATTTGTCATAAATATTGAGATGCTTAGAACAACCAAAACTCAGAATAAAAGACAAAAAAATTCTTTCAATGCCTGTCTTATGGCACTTAAGACTTGGTCACATAAATCTCAATTGGATTGGGAGATTGGTTAAGAATGAACTTCTAAATCAGTTAGAAGCCAATTCTTTACCTCCATTTGAGTCTTGTCTTGAGGGAAAAATGACTAAGAGATCTTTTACTAGAAAAGGTCTCAGAGCAACAATACACTTAGAGCTCGTACATTCAAACCTCTGTGGACCAATGAATGTCAAAGCTCGAGGTGGGTATGAATATTTCATCAGTTTCATTGATGATTATTCAAGGTATGGTCATATTTACCTAATGCATTACAAGTCTGATTCTTTTGAAAAGTTCATAGAATATAAGATTGAGGTTAAGAACCAGTTAGGTAAAACGATTAAGGCACTTCGATCAGATCGAGGTGGGGAGTACATGGACTTAAGATTCCACGACTATATGATAGAACATGGAGTCAAGTCACAACTCTCTTTACCTAATATGCCTCAGCAGAACGATGTATCTGAAAGAAGAAACAGAACCTTGTTGAACATGGTTCGCTCAATGACTAGCTTTGCTAAGTTACCTGATTCCTTTTGGGGACATGCATTAGAAATTGTTGTTTATATTTTGAATAACGTTCCCTCTAAAAGTATTTTAGAAACACCTTATGAGTTATGGAAAGGGCGTAAAGGTTGTTTACGTCACTTTAGGATCTGGGGATGCTCGACACACGTGTTGGTACAAAATCCTAAAAAATTAGAACGTCGTTCAAAGTTATGCCTATTTGTAGGTTATCCAAAAGAATCAAAAGGTGGTATGTTTTATGATCCTGAAGAGAATAAGGTTTTTGTGTCGACAAATGAAACATTGTTAGAGGAAGACCACATCAGAAGTCATCAACCTCGCAGTAGACTAGTATTAAATGAACTTCCCAAGGACGCTATAGATAAAGCTAGTTCATGTACTAAAGTAGTAAATAAAACTAGTACAACTGGTTAGTCACATCATTCTCAAGAATTGAGAATAAGTCGACGTAGTGGGAGGATTGTTCATCAGCCTAACCGTTACTTGGGTTTATCAGTCCAATCCTAGATATGATCATTGGACTGCCGTTAAGAATATCCTCAAATATCTTAGGAGAACGAGGAACTACATGCTCGTGTATGACACTAAGGATTTGATCCTTACTGGATACACTGACTCTGATTCCATACCGATAAAGATGCAAGAAAATCCACATTCGGATCAGTGTTCATTCTGAATGGAGGAGCAGTAGTGTGAAGCAAAACTGTATTCCAGACTCCACAATCGAAGTTGAATACGTAGTTGCATGTGAAGTAACAAAGGAAGTAGTATGGTTGAGGAAATTCTTGAAAGACTTGGAAGTCGTTCCAAATATGCATCTACTTATCACCTTATATTGTGATAATAGTGGTGCAAAAACAAATTCAAGAGAACCAAGAAGCTCACATTGCTGATCCTTTTACAAAGACCCTTACGACTAAAGTGTTTGAAGGCCACCTACAGTCTCTAGGTCTACGAAGTTAGTAAACTAGGACGAGTGGGAGAACTTTTGGGTATATGCCCTAGTTCATTATATTCATATGTTTATTGTACTCATATGTTTCTCAGTTAAACTCAACATTGTGATATTCCACTAGGAGTTTTAGTCCAAGTGGGAGTTTGTTGGATTTTATGTCCTAAACTCGTAGTTTGTAATTGATAAACATTTTTCGTGTTTCTTTTTTCGATAAAATTGTTATTGAATTAGTATGTTATAATCTTGAATCCAATAAACTAAGGTCCCGGGGCTATTTAATGTAGACTTGAACTTTATTTGATGTGATGACATAAAACATGGATCAAGTTCGAGTATATAGCCTGAAATTGTCTATAGTACAGGGATAAGGTTGGACGCCTTATTCTGGGGACACTATGGATGCGACCTACTTTGTAGTTAGTACAAACGATGTGATCCTGAATCGTTCATATAGAGATATGTAAGTGGGGGAATCTTATGCAATAAGTTTGTATAAGACTGGACCACGACTTAGTCACTTTTGCTTTGTAACACCGTTCATTGTATAAAACTGACTAATTCAATTTTGATGACCTAGGTTGTTGGGATTTTTGTCCTAATCTCATGTTTGTAAATTACTGTTTGAAATTAATAAAGTGTTATTCATTTCATTACTTTGTGTCTCGCAAATGTTACAAACTTTTCCAATAAACTAAGCTCCAGGGTCATTGAATTTATGAGAGAACTAAAACTTAAACGGTGTGTAGTGGACACACAGGGAGGATCACGTTCGAGTAAATGACCCAAACGGTCTACAGTATATGGATAGGATTTGAGACCTAATCCTAGATACACTGTGGATGCGACCCGCTTTGTATTAGATACAAACGAGGTGATCTGACTCGTTCATGTAGTTGACATGCGAGTGGGGGCATCCTGTGCAATGAGATTGTACAAGACCGGACCATGAATTATTAGATCTACTGATGTAACACCGTTGACAGTAAGGACTAATAACTTCGTAGATGACCATTAGTGACTCGACCTAAATCCAGAGCGTGTTACGATTCCTGTCTACGGGGGTCTGTCCTTTAACTAGTACGGGTGAGGGTGGTCACAGTTACACGTCCAATATGCCTATCTTCTCAGGGACAGGACCAAGTAAGGAGCTAGAAACTTAACTACGCGAGATGGAATTCACTTGTTCCCGCTTTTAGGGAAACTAGTGGGGTTGTTCCCTTAAGTGCTGTCTCCAGGACTTGGACAACGGGTGCCCACCTTCTCACTGGCTAGAGAATGGTGTTGTGTATGGTTGGACCATCACGATATGTTGTTCATTAGAGGAGCAGTGGGGACTTAAGGAACAAGAAGTAGACACAGAGGTAAAACGGTACTTTGACCCAGCCGTGTCTACGAGCAACCTGTGAAGGGTCGACTCATGGTTATTGGTTATATCAGTGGACCCGTAATATTCTGCACTGACGGGAGTGCGGCTACAACTTTAGTAGAATGTTATCGTAGCTAATAAATGTTGATTAACCGGGTCAAAGAGTTTGATAGGTTAATCTCGGATCATTAGAGCTCGTCACTGTAGATCCATAAGGTCTCTCGATTGGCTCAAACTGGACAAAAAGAAGGTTTACATTTTGGTGTGAATTGAAGTGTTCAAAGTCACTAAAAGGGCATTTATGTCATTTATATGAGATATGAATGATATAATATATAGTTTAATGTGAATGAGATTCATAATAAACTATAGGTTAGCCTAATTGTTGAATTAGGGCTAATTGGAGAAATTAATTGAGAGAAATTAAATTGGATGTGATTCAATTTAATAAAATCCACAATTATGCAAATGTGATTTGTATAATTAGATATGAGATATCTTATAATATATGGTTTTGCAAATGTGATTTGCATAACCTATAGTTGTGGTAAAATGGTAATAATGTGGAGATTTTAACTCCATGTTATTTCACTATTTAAACCCTTTGCAAGAAGGGTATCATAATCCAATCTCTCATTTTTCGAATTTTAACCAAAAGAAGAGAATTCTCTCTCACTTTTTTCCTCAACTCTCATCCCTTCTCCAAAACTAAGATCCCACCATCTTCCTTCTTTCCAAAATAAGAACAATCGAGATTCTAAGTGGTTGTGACCGGATCTTGTTCGTGAAGTTCGAGTTCGTTGAGATCGAGAAGCACGAAGTGTTCGTGATCAAGGAAGAAAAATTGAAGAATTGTCTTCAACAAGTAAGTAGGTTCTTCTTGCTGTAATTTTCTTCCTTTATTTGTATGTTTAACTTAGATCTAAGTGTTAGGTTGTTTTAACGAACTTCTAGTAGCGTAACGATACCTTGACGATTCGATCGTCTTCTGCTGCGCGGAGATTTTCATTCCCTTCAATTAGTATCAGACCCATCTCGATGGTTCTTCGTTATGCACTAATTTTTGTTAAAATTAGGTGAGTAAATTACCTTATTTCATGAGATGAATGTTAGGTTTGCATAATGGATGTTTCGATTTTTGGCACTAGAGTAGATTTACAATTATGTTGATAAGATCAATGTAAGGGCCCGTTGTTTTTTTGGGCATTTTTGTTGTAAATCGAGTATGTAAGTCCGAGTCTTTAGAAGCAAGTGTTGCTGTGAAGAAATCAGAGCGAAAACGACGAAATTCGAAGCAAAACAACAAAGGTGTTTGCTGTACAGGCGACGACATTGAGACGCTGTTCATTGGGGTCTCAACACTGTTCCAACGGGAGCAAGGCGCGCTGCAGGACAACATTGCAACTCTAGGCGTAGCGTTGCAACGCCACGGCGTGGAGCACGCGGGGCGTGACGCTGGACGCGGCAGCATTGCAACGCTGCCCACGGCGTTGCAACGCCGCACGCGATTAAAGGCGTTTTGTGCGAGCGTGGCGGTTTTTTTTTTTATCGATCGTTAGGCGATTTTAGAATTTCGTTTTTTATTTATTTTATTTAAATGTAAAATGTATTTTATTTATTTTATTAAATAATATTAATATAATAGTTATATTAATGTTATTTAATTAAATAATTACCCCTAGGTGCCAAACACCGGTCCATTTTTGCTATTTAATTATTTTATGCATGTGATGTATGATTTAATTAAATTCTATGTGCATAATGTATGTCATATAGATTTAAAATCCCAGCTTAGGTTAAACATATTCATGCATCATTTATATTATAAGAGTCATAATATATAGTTTGCATGATAGGTTATATTATAAGTGTTATAATATAATTTAATGCATGTTTTAATTAAATTAATATAAGTGTTATATTTTTTAGATTAAAGTATCCTCATGAATTTATATTCATGTGATGAATTAATTTTGTTATAGTATATAGTTATTCATGTGATGAATGATCAAACACTATAACGTAGAAATGCATGCAACCTAAGTTAATTATTAGTTTTAAAGTGTTTGGAACTTGAATAATTAGACTTAGGTTTTCTAGTTCTAATAAGATTAGAATTAGGAAATCAAAGTTTAGTCTATGAATGGTGACCTGATTAGTAACTCTGTCTAAGGAAGGTTTTGTCTAAGGCTGGGGTATTTAGCTGACGCTTGTAGAACACCCCTACCTGGAAACTGATCTGGGAGTGAATTCGGTCCAGAGCTTCTTAGATTATACTTATCGTGAGTGCCGATAATTAAAAGTGTTTTAATTTACTCACATAGACCTAAGTAATAATGTGATTATAAACTTAGGTTAATACCATATAAGAGTTATATTGGTAGACTTAGGTAAAGTTTAGCCAGTTTATCTACGTCAATTCCCTAATAAAAATTAAAGTGCTGAGTGGGAGGAAATATAGTGTATGAGATACATTTAATTTTCGACCACAAATCTCCATTAAGTCCGCACCGTGAGATCCATACTCGGCCTCGTGGCGCAAATGGGAGCGTCCCCCTTCGGATGGCATTTGTACGGGTCAATATCATCGTGGATGGAGAGAGTACTTATAGTGAGTTGGAGCGAGACTTGTGAAAATGGGACCCACGGTCTCTTCTTTCGATTCACACCGTGAGACGCCTATGATCCGCCTGCTAGTTTCGCCTGGACCAGACAATCCCTTCGGAGGGCCTGATCATGGGAATCGAAACACCGTGAATTCTCGAAAGGGATAAAGTTTCCTAGTTGGTTTTCCTTCTAGGTTCACCCTTCGGTGGCTATTGTTTGGACGGATGCTTGGAAACTTAAAGATTGACGGTGACACTCACAGAATTCGTTAAGTGTTAATGAATTCGACCAAATAATGGTAATTGGACGCCTAATGGAATAAGAGTTATTCGGGGATTAGGGTCTGATCGAGAAAGTCTCGTCCTAGAGGAGGAGTGTTCTGTTCACCCTTCGGTGGCGGTCATTGTAAACCTTTAGGATATCATTGCAAATTTTGATTGACCTAGGGATCATGAAACACTTTTTGCTAAAACTTAGTTGGATTTCAAAAGTTTTTTGCGAGACTATCACAAAGTTTTTTTTTTTATTTTCAGCTAAAAAATGTCTAGCTCAATAATAGCTCTACTCGCGTCTGATAAATTAGTGGGAGATAATTACCAAACATGGAAAAACAACTTGAACACAATTTTGGTAACTGACGACATTAAGTTCGTGCTCTCTGAGGAGTGTCCTCAGATGCCTGGCTCGACTGCATCGCGAAGTGTTCGTGATTCATACGATCGATGGATCAGGGCCAATGAAAAGGCCAAGGTCTATATCATTACCAGCATGTCTGATGTTTTGGCAAAGAAGCATGAGCTGATCGTCACCGCTAAGGAGATCATGAAGTCCTTGGAGGATATGTTTGGACAACTGTCCTTTCAAGTCCGACATGACTGGCTCAAATACGTCTTCAACGCACGGATGAAAGAGGGGTCGTTTGTCTGTGAACATGTTCTAGACATGATGACCCACTTTAATCTACCGAAGATGAACGGGGCTTCGATCGACGAGTCGAGCCAGGTTAGTTTTATCTTGGAGACTTTTCCGGAGAGTTTCCTTCAGTTTCGTAGCAACGCTGTTATGAACAAGATAAACTACTCACTGACAACTCTTTTTAACAAGTTTCAAACCTTCCAGTCCTTGATGAGGATCAGGACATCGGAAGCTTAGGCAAACGCTGCCTTTAGGTCTTATCATAGGGGAAGAAGAAGATGAAGAGGGGTAAAATTGACCGAGCTGCCGCCCAAAAGGGCAAGAAGGTCAAGGAAGTTGTAGAGAAAGGAAAGTGTTTCCACTGCAATGGGGGCGAACACTGGAAGAGGAACTGTCCCAAATTCCTAGCCGAGAGGAAGAATCTGTTGGGTTTAATGTCCTAAAACTCGTGGTTTTGTAAACTGAATGTATATTCTATTTTGCAATAAAGTTGTTATTGATATTTATTCAGTAAAAGTGTTATTGAATGTTGTGTATTATATAACCGTAATCCAATAAAGAACCTTTGGCTATGGGATGAATACTAGAACTTTATATGTGAAATAAAAGTGGATCAAGTTCAAGTTATAGCCAGAACAGTCTATAGTATAAGGATAGGGCTGTGTACCTTATCCTGGGGACACTATGGACGCAACCCACTTTGTAGAGTACAAACGATGTGATCCTAAATCATTCATGTGGAAACATGTGAGTGGGGGCGTCCTATGCAATGAGTCTGCATAAGACTGGACCGCAAAATAGTCACTTAGACTTTATAACTCCGCATCGTCTTAATCGACTATATTCATACGATGACCTAGGTAACTCGATCTTAATCACGAGCATTCTATGGACCCCGTTTATTCGGATTATCCTTAGATTTGCAAGGGTGAGAGTGGCTCGAGACTGCCGATTCAATAAGCCTCCCATTTCAGGAATAAAACCGGGTAGATAGCTGGGAACATAGTTCTGCCAGATGGAATTCACTCCTACCCGCTTTAGGGATTAGTAGAGAGGTTGTTCCCTTAAGTACTAACTCCGAGTCTTGAACAATGGGCCCACCCTCTCATTGGCCCGAGAGGGATTCAGTTTGCTGGTTGGACCACAAACCAATTGTTCATTAGAGGATCGGTGAGACTTAAGGAACAAGAGGTAATTACTGAGGGTAAAAGCGGTAATTTTGACCATTTAGAAATTACGAGCGACTGTGAAGGATCGACTTACTAATCATGGTTATATCGAGTGGATAGAAATATATCTACAGTGAGGAGAATGCAGCCACTGGGCTTTAGTGGAGTGTCCCGGTGGTTAACGAATGTTGATTAGCTAGGGTAAAGAGTTTGGTCGGTTAATCTCGTATCGTTGGAGCTCATGATCTGTAGGTCCATTAGGTCCTCCTTACTAGCTCGGACTTAGCCTTATAACATTTTGAGAGAAAAGAATTTGAATTGTTCAAATTCGTGTTTGGAAGAAAGCGTAAATTATATGTGATATATTTAACGAATCATAGCTTAATTATGAATTAAACTATGATTAATAAGAGGTGGATATATTTAAATATGATTTATTGGATCGGTTTATAGCATGAATAAAGATCCATGTTCGGAAAATCGATCGGGATCGGGTAATTTATTTAATTTAATATTTGATATTAAATTAAATAAAAAATTAATTAATTTAATTAATTATTTAATAATTAAATTAATTAAATTAATTTTAATTAAAAATCAATTTAATATTGATTTTTGAATTAAAATTAAATGAAAAATAGAGGATTTTCATGGAAAGCAAATTGGCAACTTGCCAAATCCCTCTCATCTTCAAAATCACCAAATTTGGCCACCTCCATCTCAAATTATCCTCATCACTATTGATATTGCACTCTAATGAAGCTTAATGAAGTTTTTTTAATGGTGATTTGAGGTGTTTTGGGAGAATTACATAGAAAATTCAATATTCCCGAATTAGTGACCTTTGAGGTCTTTTCTTCCAAATTCTCTCAACCTAGGATCCCACAATCCGTTCTAAGGTCTGAGGATAGTAGGGAAGACTCTAACGGTTGTCCACGAAGTGTTCGTGCTGAAAACCATCCACCGGGTGAAGAGAATTTGATCTTCAAAGTTGAGTTTTCTATCCCTATGTTTTTCCAGCTTTGAGCATGTTTTTTATTTTACAAAATTGATCAACTTAGAGTGTTCAAGATCCAAAATTGCTTTCGTTTTCTTAATCTACACTCTTTCAATTGGTATCAGAGCAATTTTGAGCACTCAATTTGATCTATTTTGTTCTGTGGTGGGTGTTTTTTGAAATATAATTTTTCTGGGTATCTAAAGTGTTCTTATGTGTTTGGCATTTAAATTGAGCATCAATTCGTGCTTTATTTTCAAATTGCTCAAGTGTGTTTGAGCATTAATGTGTGTAGAATAATCTGTAAAAGTTTCGAGTCGATCGGAGTTCGGGAAGGTCTTCAATTTGAAGAGAGAAGCATGAAATGTCAGAAAATAAGGAAATAGAGGCAGCTGCTGTCTTTTTTTAAAAAATTTATACTACAGTATCATTTAACTTCAGGCCCGTGCATTTAGTTGAGGAAGAAGAAGATGTTGACCGTTGACCGTTGACCATTGACCGGTTCAGTTGACCTTGACCGGTTCAATGGTTTTTGGACCGGTTCGGCTCGTTTTTGGTCCGATTCAGATGGTTTTAGACCGGTTTTGACTAATTCGAGGCCGGTTTTTCCATTTTGGAGGTCCGTTTCACCAATTGGAGGCTCGGTTCATCCTTTTACAGCCTGGTTTAACCTTTTGAAGGTCCGATTCACACATTTGCAAGCTGGTTCGACCCAAATTCGAAGAGTTCGAAGTGGCTCAATGTTAATTCTAGATTATTATTGTAATAATTTAGTAGTTTGCTTGCATTAGATGCCAAAACCAGTCCACTTTAGTGTGTTTAATTAATTATGCATTGTGAATGTATGTTTTAATTAAATCCCTGATTATATGTGCATAAAGTATGCCATATAGATTTTAAAATCCCACCATAGGAAGCATGCTCCATGCATTGAAAGTATGTTATAAGTGTTATAATATATTGTATGCATGTTTATTGGGTTTCATAAGAATTAATATAAGTGTTATATTAATTTATGAAACAAATATTACATGTTTTAATTATAATTAATATAAGGGTTATATTAATTAAAAATTAAACATATAATTGCTATGCATTTATTCATGTGATGAATTTGTTATAAATGTATATTCATGTGATGAATGTTCAATCTATTTATAACATAGAAATGCATGTAACCTAAGGTTAATTAATTAGTTTTAAAATGGTTTTAGAACTGGAATTAATTAGACCTTAGGTTATCTAGTTCTAATAAGATTAGAATTAGGAAACCAATAATTTATAAACTTTGATTAAAGAGGGACTCTAACAAAGGAAGGTTCAAGCTAGGTTCAGTACTTAAGTCGACGGAAAGCGGAACACCCCTACACAGGAACCGACACGGGAGTGAATTTAATCCATAGGTTTATAAATTATCTTTCGTGAGTGGCGTTTATTAAAAGTTAATAAATTAAACTCATAGACCTAGGTTTATTAAAAGGTTAATAGACTTAGGTAATTCCAGTATAATTGTTACATTGGTAGACTTAGGTCATATTGTTTTAGCCGGAATATGCCTAAGTAAAAGTATACCCAAACAGTTTAAAATACTTAGTGGGAGTGAAAAGGTATATATGATATATCAATTTCCTCTTACGCTCTTCACGATGTTCACACAGTGAGATTTATGCTTGGCCTCGAGATGTCAATAGGGCATCCCCATTCGGATGGTGTTTGCATAAATCAATAGCAAGGTGAATGGAGAAAGTATTTATAGTAAGTGAGAGAAGAAAGTGTGTCAACACATCCTACAATCTCCTCCATTAGGTTGGACCGTGAGATTCCCATGTTGCGCCCGCAGTTGTTGCGAAGTAGCACCATCCATTGGAGGATGTAACATGGGATTGGAACAACTCAAACTCGAGAAATGGATAGGGTCTCTTAGGTCTATTCCCAGCTTTGTCTCTCCAGTTCGGTAGCATTGTTGGGGCCGACCTCTGTGGTCTGAAAATGGTGGGTCACACTTGCAAAAATTGCTAAATGTTAGTAAGTTCTTGACCAAAGTAGCGATAACTAGAATGTTATAGGAATAAGAGTTATTCCGGTATTAGCATTTAGTCATGAATGTCTTGGTTCAGTGAAGGAGTGATTGACTACCCCTCGGTAGCGGTTGCTCTGACTCACTAAAGTATCGTTGCAAAAACAATAATGAGTTTATGGGTACATTATTACTTTTGCTAAATTCTTAAATTGGATAGGATACAAACAATTCACTAATAGAATTCATTCTTTTTCAGCATGTCGAACTCTTTATCCAGTTACTCGCCTTCAATAAACTTAGCGGCGATAATTATGGAACCTGGAAATCAAACTTGAATACGATTCTTGTTCTTGATGATCTGAGGTTTGTCTTAACGGAGGAATGTCCTTCCCCTCCCAGCTCGACTGCAAACCGAATTGTTCGGGATGTTTATGCCAGATGGATTAGTGCTAATGAGAAGGTCCGAGTCTATATCTTAGCCAACATATCTGATGTGTTGTCTAAGAAACATGAGACCATGGTCACCGCAAAGGAGATCATGGGATCATTACAGGCGATGTTTGGACAACCGTCCTCATCGGTCCATTATGATGCTGTCAAATACGTTTACAACTCCCGTATGAAGGAGGGAGTCTCTGTTAGGGAACATGTCCTTGACATGATGACCCACTTCAACGTGGTTGAAGTAAATGGGGCAGTTATAGATGAGAAAAGTCTGGTAACCTTTATTATGGAATCTCATCCGAAGAGTTTCCTGCCATTCCGCACAAATTCGGTGATGAATAAAATAGAGTATAACCTTACTACTCTCCTCAACGAGCTACAGACTTTTGAGTCCCTCATGAAATCAAAAGGAAAAGAGAAGGAGGCAAATGTTGTCACTTCGAAGAAATTTCTAAGAGGATCGTCCTCTGGGACCAAGTCTGGTCCTTCTTTTTCTAAGAATAAGGGTATTCAGAAGAAGAAGAAGAAGGACAAAGGGAAGGGATAGGCTCCCACACGCAAGGCCAAAGCCACAGGAAAATATTTCCACTGTGGAGTAGAGGCGGGCCTTTGGAAGAGGAACCGCAGAAATACCTTGCGTAAAAGAATTTGAGAAGAAAAACAAGGTAAATATGATTTACTCGTTATTGAAACATGTTTAGTGGAACATGATGATTCTGCCTGGATATTAGATTCAGGCGCCACTAACCATGTTTGTTCTTCTTTTCAGGAAACTAGTTCCTGGTAGCAGATTGCTGATGGGGAGATATCTCTCAGGGTTGGAACGGGAGAGGTTGTCTCAGCCAAAGCAGTGGGAGCTGTGAAGTTGTTGTTTAGAGATAGATTTATTTTATTAGAAAATATACTTTTGGTTCCTGGAATCAAAAGAAATCTTGTATCTATCTCTTGTTTGCTTGAACATATGTATAAAGTATCTTTTGATCATAATGAAGCGTTCATTTGCAAAAAAGAGGTGTACGAATATGTTCTCGCTAAACTTGAAAACAACTTATATGTGTTAAGACCAATCAAGTAAAAAGTTATTTTAAACAGAGATGTTTAAAAGCAGTGATACTCAAAATAAAAAGCGTAAACTTTCTCCTAGTACCTATCTTTGGCACTTGAGACTAGGCCACATTAATCTCAATAGGATTGGGAGATTGATCAAGAGTGGTCTCCTAAGTCAGTTAGAGGATAACTCTTTACCACCATGTGAGCCCTTTCTTGAGGGAAAATGACTAAAAGACCTTTTTCTAAAAAAGGTTATAGAGCCAAAGAACCCTTGGAACTCGTGCATTAGGATCTTTGTGGTCCTATGAATGTCAAGGCACGAGGAGGGTATGAATATTTCGTCAATTTCATTGATGATTATTCAAGGTATGGGTATCTTTACCTAATCCATCATAAGTCTGAAACCCTTGAAAAGTTCAAGGAATATAAGGCAGAAGTTGAGAACACATTAGGTAAAACAGTTAAAACACTTCGATCACATCGAGGTGGAGAGTATATGGATTTGAGATTCCAAGACTATATGATAGAACATGGAATCGTATCCCAACTCTTAGCGCCCAATACACCTCAGCAAAATGGTGTATCTGAGAGGAGAAATAGAACCCTGTTAGACATGGTTCGATCCATGATGAGCTACGCTCAGCTGCCTAGTTCGTTTTGGGGATATGCAGTAGAAGCTACTGTATATATTTTGAACATGGTTCTCTCTAAGAGTGTTTCAGAAATACCCTACGAGTTATGGAAATGGCATAAAGGGAGTTTACGTCACTTCAGGATTTGGGGATGTCCGACCCATGTGTTGGTGTCCAATCCAAAGAAATTAGAACATCGTTCAAAATTATGCCTATTCGTAGGATATTCCAAAGAAACGAAAGGTGGTCTGTTTTATGATCCTCAAGAGGACAAGGTGCTTGTGTCGACAAACGCCACGTTCTTAGAGGAAGACCACATGAGAGATCATCACCTCGTGAGCGAGGATTGTCTTAAGTGAAATTTCGGGAAGCTACGGATAAATCAACAAAAGTTGTTGATCAAGTCGGTCCTTCTCAAGTGTTGAGAATGCCTCGACGTAGTGGGAGGGATGTTAGACAACTGATGGCCTATTACGGGTTTGATTGAAACCCAAGTCGTCATACACGATGATGGTGTTGAGGATCCATTGACCTATAAACAGCAATGAATGATATAGATAGGGACGAGTGGATTAAAGCCATGGACCTTGAAATGGAGTCAATGTACTTCAATTCAGTCTGGGAACTTGTAGATCAACCAGATGGTGAGAGACCTATCGGTTGCAAATGGATCTACAAGAGGAAACGAGATCAAGCCGGTAAGGTGCAAACCTTTAAGGCTCGACTTGTGGCAAAAGGGTTATACCCAAAGGGAAGGGGTGGACTATGAAGAAACCTTCTCCCCTGTTGCCATGCTTAAGTCCATTAGAATACTCTTGTCCATTGCCACATTTTATGACAATGAAATTTGGATAATGGATGTCAAGACAGCCTTTCTGAATGGCAATCTTGAAGAGAGTATCTATATGGATCAACCAGAGGGGTTCATAGTTCAGGGTCAAGAGCAAGAAGTTTGCAAGCTGAAACGATCCATCTATGGATTAAAACAAGCATCTAGATCCTGGGAGATTGTTGGGTTTAATGTCCTAAAACTCGTGGTTTTGTAAACTGAATGTATATTCTATTTTGCAATAAAGTTGTTATTGATATTTATTAGTAAAAGTGTTATTGAATGTTGTGTATTATGTAACCTTAATCCAATAAAGAACCTTTGGCTATGGGATGAATACTTGAACTTTATATGTGACATAAAAATGGATCAAGTTCAAGTTATAGCCAGAACAGTCTATAGTATAAGGATAGGGTTGGGTACCTTATCCTGGGGACACTATGGACACGACCCACTTTGTAGAGTACAAACGATGTGATCCTAAATCGTTCATGTGGAGACATGTGAGTGGGGACGTCCTATGCAATGAGTCTGCATAAGACTGGACCGCAAAATAGTCACTTACACTTTATAACTCCGTTTACTGTCTTAACCGACTATATTCATATGATGACCTAGGTAACTCGATCTTAATCCTAAGCGTTCTATGGACCCCTGTTTATTCGGATTATCCTTAGATTTGCATGGGTGAGAGTGGCTCGAGACTGCCGACTCAATAAGCCTCCCATTTCAGGAATAAAACCGGGTAGATAGTTGGGAACATAGTTCTGCAAGATGGAATTCATTCCTACCCGCTTTAGGGATTAGTAGAGAGGTTGTTCCCTTAAGTACTGACTCCGAATCTTGAACAATGGGCCAACCCCTCTCATTGGCCCGAGAGGGATTCAGTTTGCTGGTTGGACAACAAACGAATTGTTCATTAGAGGATTAGTGAGACTTAAGGAACAAGAGGTAATTACAGGGGTAAAACAGTAATTTTGACCCAGCTGTAATTACAAACGACCTGTAAAGGATTGACTTACTAATCATGGTTATATCGAGTGGACAGAAATATATCTAGAGTGAGGAGAATGCAGCCACTGGGCTTTAGTGGAGTGTCCTGATGGTTAACGAATGTTGATTAGCTAGGCTAAAGAGTTTGGCTGGTTAATCTCGTATCATTAGAGCTCATGATCTGTAGGTCCATTAGGTCCTCCTTACTAGCTCGGACTTAGCCTTCTAACATTTTGAGAGAAAAGAATTTGAATTGTTCAAATTTGAGTTCGGAAGAAAGCGTTAATTATATGTGATATATTTAACGAATCATAGCTTAATTATGAATTAAACTATGATTAATAAGAGGTGGATATATTTAAATATGATTTATTGGATCCGTTTATAGCATGAATAAAGATCGATGTTTGGAAAATTGATCGGGATCGGGCAAGAAGGTCAAGGAAGTTGCAGAGAAAGGAAAGTGTTTCCACTGCAATGGGGGCGAACACTAGAAGAGGAACTGTCCTAAATTCCTAGCCGAGAGGAAGAATCTGTTGGGTTTAATGTCCTAAAACTCGTGGTTTTGTAAACTGAATGTATATTCTATTTTGCAATAAAGTTGTTATTGATATTTATTCACTAAGGGGGTGTTTGGTTTATGGGGTTGGGTTGAGTTGAGTTGGGTTAATAACTCAACTCCTTGTTTGTTTCACCAACAATTATAACCGGTGACTTAATAACCCAACCCCATGGAGTTGAGTTATTAACTCAACCGCATTTGTACTTTTCCGCGGTGATCCGACAACTTTCCGACGACGATCCGGTGAGTCTCCGACGACGATCCGACGAGTCTCCGATGACGGTCCGGCGGGTCTCCGATGACGATCCGGCGAGTCTCCGACGACTGTCCAGCGAGATGAAGAAAGTGGAGAAAAGAAGAAGATGAGGAGAGTTTTGAAGTGTGTCTTTAAGTTGTTAATACTCTAGTTTAAATAGACACCAAAAAGTCTTAATCCTTTTAGAACAAGGAATTCTAATCGTTTTACAAAAACAAATCCTAAACAAACAGAAATCCTAATCATTTTTTAAACTTTGAAACACTATTTTCTAATCTTGTTCTGATTATCCAAAGATTCAAATTTAAAACAAATACAATTAAAGCATCTAATTTTACGAGGCGTCACAATATACCAATCTAAGAAAAACTTTCGTCCTCGAAAGTTGTTAGAACTTTACAACGGTCACATCTTCGCGTCATAATCTAAACTTAAACTCTAAACTACATTTGCACAAGAACAAAGAAGTCAAAAGCATAACATAACAAGTGTCAACACACACAAGCAACTCAAATAACTTTAACTACACTTCCTGCGAGAGGCTATAAGGATCGTTGCCTACGATGTAGGCGAGTATGCAGAATCTAAGACCCATTCTCTGATACCAATTGTAACAACCCTAATTTTTCAAACTCAAAACTTCAATATGACATAAAATATTTAAGTATGTTGACATATTTTTAACATCTTCACGAGGTAAATTATTTATCCCATTCTAAAGATGTTCATAGACAATGCATGTGTTTAGACAAATTTAAATAAACACTCTTCCTTAGGGGTGTACATAAGCCGGGTTGGGTGCTAGTTTTTTTGACCAACCCGAATTTTCGGGTTGGTCATTATTCCAACCCAAATAATCCTATTCATGAGGGTAACCCAACCCAACCCAACCAAACATTTTTGGGTTGGGTTGGGTCATCGGGTTAGCTTTTTTTTTTTTTTTTTTTTTTTTAATTTAAAATTTAAAGAAAAACCAAAATTAATATAAATATAAAAAATTCAAGAATTAAAAAACTCCAAATATCTTTATACTAAATAAAAATCATAAAACTTAAATATTTTATTACAAATTTACAATTATCCCAATAAACTCCTAAATGAATCGTCTTTTTCAAATATTGAATTAAAATTAGCCACTTAGTTTTAATTTATATTATGAAAAATTACACCCTAACGACTTAAAAAATATATTTTAAGAGTTATTAAATAATAAATAATTACGAAATTAAATAAAAATAAATTACATATATGTATATATAGTTGTATGGTAGGTAAAAATAATAATTTTTAAAATTAATAATAAGTTCGGGTCAACCCAAATTAATTTTAGGTGAACCCACGAACCAACCCAACCCATACATTTTAATTTATTTGAACCCAACCCAACCCAACCCGTCGAGTTGGGTTGGGTTGGTCGGGTTGTTCGGGTTATCGGGTTTTTTGAACACCCATACTCTTCATATGCAAAGTATTAATACTAAATTAAGACCTACCTAAATTAAAATAAAAAAGTAGTGGTGAACATGTGCATAAAAAAGGAATAAAGTTCATATTGAAGAGTAAAAGTTCTAAATAATGAATTTTATTGGAAAAGAAATATTGATATCAAAACCAATATCTATTACTTTTGCATTAAATACCCCTAACATACATTTGGCAAATGGTAATATATATTGTAATTTTATAATTGATCACATAATTAAGTTTTGAAATTGTAGACAAATGTGTTTGTATTTGATTTGTTGTGAAAACAAAGTAAGGAAAAAATCACAAAAAAATCGGACATTTCACTTTACATAAGATAAAAATGATTTTTAGGGGACAAGAAAAATTGATATCAATCTCAATATTCAGTACTTTTCTAAATATCCCATATATCTTGCAAATAGTAATATATATTGTAAATTTGTAATTGATCTCATAATGAAGTTTTGAAATTGTAGACAAATATGTTTGCAATTGATTTGGTGGAAACAAAAAGTAAAGAAAAAGTCACAAAAATCGGACTTATTCAATTTACAAAAAGCGCATCGAGATACCACGACATAATAACTCAACTCGCAAACCAAACACTGACTTCCTGACTCAACTCAACTCAACTCAGCAAACCAAACACTGATTTTCAAAACTGACTGACCAAACAACTCTGCACAACTCAACTCAACTCAACCCAACTCTGCGATCCAAACGCCCCCTAAAAGTGTTATTGAATGTTGTGTATTATGTAACCTTAATCCAATAAAGAACCTTTGGCTATGGGATGAATACTTGAACTTTATATGTGACATAAAAGTGGATCAAGTTCAAGTTATAGCCAGAACAGTCTATAGTATAAGGATAGGGTTGGGTACCTTATCCTGGGGACACTATGGACGCGACCCACTTTGTAGAGTACAAACGATGTGATCCTAAATCATTCATGTGGAGACATGTGAGTGGGGGCGTCCTATGCAATGAGTCTGCATAAGACTGGACCGCAAAATAGTCACTTAGACTTTATAACTCCGTTTACTGTCTTAACTGACTATATTCATACGATGACCTAGGTAACTCGATCTTAATCCTGAGCATTCTATGGACCCCTGTTTATTCGGATTATCCTTAGATTTGCATGGGTGAGAGTGGCTCGAGACTGCCGACTCAATAAGCCTCCCATTTCAGAGATAAAACTAGATAGATAGCTGGGAACATAGTTCTGCAAGATGGAATTCATTCCTACCCGCTTTAGGGATTAGTAGAGAGGTTGTTCCCTTAAGTACTGACTCGGAGTCTTGAACAATGGGCCCACCCCTCTCATTGGTCCGAGAGGGATTCGGTTTGCTTGTTGGACTACAAACCAATTGTTCATTAGAGGATCAGTGGGATTTAAGGAACAAGAGGTAATTACAGGGGTAAAACGGTAATTTTGACCCAGCTGTAATTACGAACGACCTGTGAAGGATCGACTTACTAATCATGGTTATATCGAGTGGACAGAAATATATCTACAGTGAGGAGAATGCAGCCACTGGGCTTTAGTGGAGTGTCCCGGTGGTTAACGAATGTTGATTAGCTAGGCTAAAGAGTTTGGCCAGTTAATCTCGTATCGTTGGAACTCATGATTTGTAGGTCCATTAGGTCCTCCTTCCTAGCTCGGACTTAGCCTTATAACATTTTGAGAGAAAAGAATTTGAATTGTTCAAATTCGAGTTTGGAAGAAAGCGTTAATTATATGTGATATATTTAACGAATCATAGGTTAATTATGAATTAAACTATGATTTATAAGAGGTGGATATATTTAAATATAATTTATTGGATAGATTTATAGCATGAATAAAGATCCATGTTCGGAAAATCGATCGGCATCGGGCAATTTATTTAATTTAATATTTGATATTAAATTAAATTAAATTAAAAATTAATTAATTAAATTAATTATTTAATAATTTAATTCATTAAATTAATTTTAATTAAAAATCAATTTAATATTGATTTTTGAATTAAAATTAAATGAAAAATAGAGGATTTTCATGGAAAGCAAATTGGCAACTTGCCAAATCCCTCTCATCTTCAAATTCACCAAATTTGGCCACTCCATCTCAAATTATCCCCATCACTATTGAGATGTCACTCTTATGAAGCTTAATGAAGATTTATTTAATGGTGATTTGAGGTGTTTTGGGAGAATTACACAGAAAATTCAATATTCCCGAATTAGTGACCTTTGAGGTCTTTTCTTCTAAATTCTCTCAACCTAGGATCCCACAATCTATTCTAAGGCCTGAGGATAGTAGGGAAGACTCTTACGGTTGTCCACGAAGTGTTCGTGCTGAAAACCATCCACCGGGTGAAGAGAATTTGATCTTCAAAGTTGAGTTTTCTATCCCTCTGTTTTTCCAGCTTTGAGCATGTTTTTTATTTTACAAAATTGATAAACTTAGAGTGTTCAAGATCCAAAATTGCTTCCGCTTTCTTAATCTACACTCTTTCAGAATCAAGGTAAATGTGATTTACTTGTGACAGAAACCTGTTTAGTGGAGAGTAGTGACTCTGCCTGGATATTGGATTCGGGCGCCACTAACCATGTTTGTTCTTCCTTTCGTGGATTGATTCTGGCAAAGCAAATTTGTGAGAGGGTGAGGTGACTCTACGGGTTGGATCAGGGAGCTTGTCTCGATGCGATGATCGACACGGTGAAGAAATTTGCATTTTTAGTGGGAACTACATTTTGTTAGACAATATGTACATAGTTCCAGGGTTTACTAGAAACCTAGTTTCTATTTCCTGCCTGTTAAAACAATATATTTCCATTTCATTCCATGGTAATAAAGCGTTTATTTCCAGAAATGGTAATCTTATTTGTTCTGCTTCACTTGAGAATAATCTGTATGTTTTGAAACCTTATTAAAAGTGTTTTGAATATTGAATTGTTTAAAATGGCAGAAACGCGAACTAAAAGAGCAAAAGTTTCTCCTAAAGAAAATAGCCATATTTGGCATATACAATAGGCCACATTAATCTCAATAGGATTGAGAAACTAGTGAAGAGTGGACTTCTAAACGAGTTGGAAGAAAACTCTTTACCGGTATGTGAGTCATGCCTTGAGGGAAAAATGACCAAATGCCCTTTTAGTGGAAAAGATATAGAGCGAAAGAGCCCCTTGAACTGGTACATTCAGACCTCTGTGGTCCGATGAATGTTAAAGCTCGAGGTGGTTATGAATACTTCGTGTCTTTCATAGATGATTACTCGAGGTATGGGTATATTTACCTAATGCATAAGAAGTCTGAAACTCTTGAAAAGTTCAAGGAGTACAAGACTGAGGTTGAGAACCTGTTAGGTAAATCACTTAAAACACTTCGATCCGATTGAGGTGGAGACTATATGGACACTGAATTCCAGGACTATATGATAGAACACGGAATTACGTCCCAACTCTCAGCACCTGGTATGCCACAGCAGGATGGTGTATCGGAGAGGAGAAACATAACCCTGTTGGACATGGTTCGGTCGATGATGAGCTATGCTCGTCTCCCTGATTCCTTTTGGGGTTACGCAGTGGAGACTGCGGTTTACATTTTGAACAATGTTCCGTTGAAGAGTGTTTGTGAAACACCTTTCGAACTCTGGAATAGCCGTAAAGGAAGTTTACACCATTTCAGAATTTTGGGATGCCCGACCCACGTGTTGGTGTCAAACCCGAAGAAGTTGGAACCCCGTTCGAAATTAATCATATTTGTAGGTTACCAAAAAGAGACTAGGGGTGGTCTGTTTTACGATCCTAAGAAAAATAGGGTGCTTGTGTTGACAAACGCCAATTTCCTAGAGGAAGACCACGCCAGGGATCATTTACCAAGGAGTAAAATTGTGTTAAACGAAATGGACAGTACATCAGCAAGAGTTGCTGATGGGGCTAGTACGTCAACAAGTGTTGTTGATCCTAGCACGTCTAGTCAAATCCGTTCTCAAGAGTTGGAAATGCCTCGACGTAGTGGGAGGGTTGTGAGACAACCTGATTGTTACATGGGTTTAGCTGAAACCTCAATTGTCACTACTGATGATGACTGCGAGGATCCATTGACCTGTAATCAGGCAATGGATGATGTTGACAAAGACGAATGGATCAAAGCTATGGACCAGGAAATAGAGTCGATGTACTTCAATTATGTCTGGGAGCTTGTGAATCAACCGGATGGGGTAAAATCAATTGGTTGCAAATGGATCTACAAGCGTAAACGTGGCGTAGATGGGAAGGTGCAGACCTTCAAAGCCCGACTAGTGGCAAAGGATTTTACCTAGGTTGAAGTGGTTGACTATGAGGAAACCTTTTCACCTGTTGCCATGGTAAAGTCAATCAAGATCCTTCTGGCCATTGCCGCGTATTATGACTACGAGGTATGGTAGATGGACGTCAAGACATCCTTTCTGAGTGGCAACTTGATAAAACCATCTACATGGACTAGCCCAAAGGGTTCATTGCCCAAGGTCAAGAGCAAAAGGTTTGCCGGCTTCATAGTTCTATTTATGGACTGGAACAAGTTTCGAGGTCTTGGAATATAAGGTTTGATGAGGCGATCAAATCTTATGGCTTTGATCAAAATGTCGACGAGTCTTGTGTCTACAAGAAAATCGTTGACAAAACTGTCTCATTTTTAGTGTTGTATGTGGATGATATTCTTCTCATTGGGAATGAGGTAGAATTTCTTACTGACGTGAAGAAATGGCTAGCTTCACAAATCCAAATGAAAGATTTGGGAGAAGGTCAGTATGTTCTAGGCATCCAGATAGTCTGGAATCGGAAGAACAGAACGCTAGCCTTGTCTCAGACGTCTTATATTGACAAGATGTTGTCTAGATATAAGATGCAGAACTCCAAGAAGGGCATGCTACCTTTTAGGCATGGGGTTCATTTGTCTAAGGATCAGTGTCCTAAGACTCCTCAAGATGTTGAGGATATGAGACGGATCCCATATGTTTCAGCTGTAGGGAGCCTAACGTATGCTATGTTGTGTACTAGGCCCAACATCTATTATGCAGTAGGGATTGTCAGTAGGTATCAATCCAATCCAGGATTAGATCACTAGACAGCCGTAAAGGCAATCCTCAAGTATCTTAGGAGAACGAGGAACTACAGCTTAGTGTATGGCGGTGGGGATTTGATCCTTACGGGATACACAGATTCTGACTTTCAGACCGATAAGGATTCTAGGAAATCCACTTTGGGGTCAGCCTTCATTCTGAATGGAGGAGTTGTAGTATGGCGAAACATTAAGCAGGGATGCATCACTGATTCCACTATGGAAACAGAGTACGTTGCGGCTTGTGAAGCTGCAAAGGAAGCTGTTTGGCTTAGGAAGTTCATGACAGATTTGGAAGTTGTTCCAAGTATGAACTTGCCGATCACACTGTTCTGTGATAACTCTGGTGCAGTAGCCAACTCCAGAGGCCTCGGAGCCATAAGAGAGGGAACGATATTGAGCGGAAGTATCACTTGATACGGGAGATTGTGCACCGCGGAGACGTGACAGTCACGCAGATATCATCGAAGCACAACATAGCTGATCCATTTACAAAGCCCCTCACGGCTATAGTACTTCCTGACTAGGGCAAGTGGGAGATATGTAAACAGGTATTCAATGCCCTATTTATTATATTACTTCGTGGTAATTTATGTACATTTCAGAAATGTATTTTGTCCACTAGCTTAGTCCAAGTGGGAGTTTGATAGGGTTTTTGTCCTAATCTCGTGTTTGAAAATTACTGCTTGAAATTAATAAAATGTTATTCATTTCATTACTTTGTGTCTCGCAAATGTTACAAACTTTTCCAATAAACTAAGCTCCAGGGTCATTGAATTTATGAGAGAACTAGAACTTGAACGGTGTGTAGTGGACACACAGGGAGGATCACGTTCGAGTAAATGACTCAAACGGTCTACAGTATATGGATAGGGTTGGAGACCTAATCCTTGATACGCTGTGGATGCGACCCACTTTGTATTAGATACAAACGAGGTGATATGACTCGTTCATGTAGTTGACATGCGAGTGAGGGCATTCTGTGCAATGAGATTGTACAAGATCGACAGTAAGGACTAATAACTTCGTAGATGACCATTAGTGACTCGACTTGAATCCTGAGCGTGTTAAGGACTCCTGTCTGCTGGGATCTGTCCTTTGACTAGTACGGGTGAGGGTGGTCACAGTTACTCGCCCAATATGTCTATCTTCTCAGGGACATGACCAAGTAGGGAGCTGGGAACTTAACTACGCGAGATGGAATTCACTCGTTCCCACCTTTAGGGAAACTAGAGGGGTTGTTCCCTTATGTGCTGTCTCCAGGGCTTGGACAACGGGCACCCACCTTCTCACTGGCCCGAGAAGGGTGTTGTGTATGGTTGGACCATCACGATATGTTGTTCATTAGAGGAGCAGTGGGGACTTAAGGAACAAGAAGTAGACAAAGGGGTAAAACGGTAATTTGACCCAGCCGTGTCTACGAGCAACCTGTGAAGGGTCGACTCATGGTTATTGGTTATATCAGGGGACACGTAATATTCTGCAATGACGGGAGTGCAACTACGGACTTTAGTGGTGTGTTACCGTAGCTAATGCATGATGATTAATCGGGTTAAAAAGTTTGATAGGTTAATCTCGGATCATTGGAGCTCATCACTGTAGGTCCATTAGGTCCCTCGGTTGGCTCAATCTGGGTTAAAATAAGGGTTAATGTTTTGGTATGGAATTCAAGTATTCAATTTCACTTAAAGGGCATTTATGTCATTTATATGAGATATGAATGATATAATATATAGTTTAATGTGAATGAGATTCATAATAAACTATAGGTTAGCCTAATTGTTGAATTAGGGCTAATTGGAGAAATTAATTGATTATGCAAATGTGATTTGTATAATTAGGTATGAGATATATTATAATATATGGTTATGCAAATGTGATTTGCATAACCTATAGTTGTGGTAAAATTGTAATAATGTGGAGATTTTAATTCCATGTTATTTCTCTAATTAAACCCTTTGCAAGAAGGGTTTCATAATCCAATCTCTCAGTTTTGGAATTTTACCAAAAGAAGAGAATTTTCTCTCACTTTTTCTCTAAACTCTCCTCCCTTCTCCAAAATTAAGATCCCACCATCTTCATTCTTTCCAAAAGAAGAACAACCGAGATTCCAAGTGGTTGTGACTGGATCTTGTTCGTGAAGTTCGAGTTCGTTGAGATCGAGAAGCACGAAGTGTTCGTGATCAATGAAGAAAGATTGAAGAATTGTCTTCAACAAGTAAGTAGGTTCTCCTTGCTGTAATTTTCTTCCTTTATTTGTATATTTAACTGAGATCTAAGTGTTAGGTCGTTTTAACGAACTTCTAGTAGTGTAACGATACCTTGACGATTTATTCATCTTCCACTGCGCGGGGATTTTCATTCCCTTCATAGGTAACTCGATCTCAATCTTGAGCTAACTATGAACTCCTGTTTATTTGGGATTATCCTTAGATCTGCATGGGTGAGAGCAGCTCAACAATGCGGGCTCAATAGGTCTCCCATTTCAGGGTAAGACTGGGTAGATAGCTGGAGACATAGGGTGCAGGAAGGAATTCACTCCTACCCGACTCTAGGGATAGTAGATAGGTTGTTCCCTTAAGTGCTGACTTCGGAACAAGAACAAGGGGGCCCACCCTCTCACTAGGCTGAGAGGGACTAGTTTGTTGGTTAGACCACAATTGAATTGTTCTATAGAGGTTTTGTGGTACTTAAGGAACAAGAAGTGTTCTCGGGGGTAAAACAATATTTTGACCCATCCGAGACCACGAACAACCTGTGAAGGATTGACTTACTGGTTACGGTTATGTCAAGTGGACAGAAATATATCTATAGTGAGGGGAGTGCAACTACGGGACTTTGGTGGAATGACCCGTTAGTTAACAAAAGTTGATTAATTAGGTCAAAGAGTTTGACCGGTTAATATCGGATTGTTGGAGCCCATGATCTGTAGGTCCATTAGGTCTCCCTGCTAGCTCATATGGATTAAACTTAGAATAGTATGTTGGACTAATTCGAATTATTCGAATTTGGAAAGGAGTTTTAAACCGACAAGTATATGTGATATAACTATCGGTTTTTTATGACACAATATATATGAATGCGGATTCATGTTCGGGAGGTCAAAATTAGTCAAGAAGGTCAACATCATAAAAAGTCAAAGGGTTGACTTTTTAGCTCGAGAAAAATCAAAGTTTGACTTTGACTAAATAGAAAAGACTATTTTACCCTTGACTATAGTTAATGAAATTATCTGAGTTTTTGTTGGACAATCCCACTAACTTAAGTGGACTATGTGTAAACATTATAGAATGACACATAACCCACTTTAGTTAGTGTTTGTGAGGTGTTGCATTTTGGTGAACTTTGACATGCATTTGATGCATGTAATTGCTTTATAAATAGGTTTGTTTTAAAAACAAAGGGGTCCTTTTGCTGAAGTTTTTAGTTTTTAAAAACGAAGTCTCACCAAAACTTACTTCTTTTCCTTTTCCTCACTTAATACTTTGAAACTCTCATTCTTCCTTTTCAATCCTTCATTCACTGGGTCCCACAACCCGGTTCTGAGTCCAGAGGATAGCGGGAAAGCTCTAGTTATGGTTTGATTGTGATCGGTTTGTGCTTTGGCAAGGAGATCGTGAAGAAATCAAGCTACAAAGGTTGTACTTTCTTCCCTTTTTTAGTTTACTTTTTTTTGTATGTTTGCATGTTAATTTCTATTAAGTTAGATGTAATTAGAGTGTCATTAGATCCTTTTTTCCGTTGCGTATGTCTCGTGTTCCATCAGAAATTACCATCCTATCCCTCCTTCATTTTCTCATTAGTATATAGTTAATATGTGAATCTTATTCACATTAAAACTATATATTATATCAATTATTATCGCATATAATTGATATAACACATCATATATAGAATTGAACACTTCAATCTCATTCCTAACTTTATACCCTCAATATTACCTTGTTGAGCCAACGGAAGGACCTAATGGACCTACAGTTCATGAGCTCCAATGATATGAGATTAACTGATCAAATTCTTTGATCCAGTTAATCAATATTCATTAACTACAAGTCACTCAACTATAGATTTGTAGTTGTATTCTCCTCACTGCAGATTATATTGCGTCCATTGATATAATCATTAGCCATGAGTCGACCATTGATATTCTTCCTATACATAAATTTGATTCAAGCCTCAAAGATTTAAGAGAAAAAATTGGCAATCACATGAAACAATCAAACATAATACTTCAATGAGCAATTTAGAACTTTTCCTAAGTGTCCCTACGTGTGTGTGATTAGCCTATGTTTCGTTCATTTTTACTAAGCCCGGATCAACTTTATTAGGCTCTCCATTCAAATTCCCCCTACACTGGTCATAATTACTAATCCTTGAGTCTCCTCACATTCAAGAAATAAACAACTTTACTCAGCACTTAATCGCTTTTTTCTCATTTTTTTTTCTATTTTCTTCTTTTTTTTGCAAGGACACTAGCTTTCACACATCCACTGCAGGGACCCTTATCCAGAGCACTCGCTCAAATGAGTGGCCTAACTGATCACAGTGAAGATAGCTCTTTTTGCCCTCACGATTTTTTTTCTTAAACAAACAAATAACAAAAACAAACTACTTCACATAGTATACAAATCATGTACTTCATATTGTCATTCACCCTATCTTGCAGTTTAACTCTCAAGTCAGCTCTTAGACCTATCGAGGTGACATTAAACTTCTAAGCGTAATAACTTTGTTCTAAGCATTTCAAAACTACAGGAACAAATGCTATGTGTATAATAGTGCAGGAAAAACTCAAGAAATTTTTTTAAATTAACTTAAATTCATATCATGCTCTCAAGTTTCAGCAGAATCATAAAAAATTTCAATTAATTCTCATCCTAGGCTATCATGAACATACTTATGCAAAAGATCAATCAACAATTCAACATATACTTAGGACAGTCACAACATATTACTAACATCCCACCCCCAAACTTAAACTAAACATTGTCCCCAATGTTTACAAAAATAAGCACAAAGCAAGTATGAAGGTAAGAGTGAACATCAGTGTTTGACCAGTTAAGAGGAGCATCAGTGTTTTCTAAGATTGATTGAGATCAGGATACCATCAGTGAAAGGTTAGGAAATCAAATATTCCTAAGACAACATTCAGAACCAAGTATGGGCATTATGAGCATTTAGTAATGTCATTCGGTTTGACGAATGCACCAGCAGTTTTCATGGACCTCATGAACAGAATATTCCACTAGTATTTGGATCAGTTCGTGATAGTATTTATTGATAATATACTAGTTTACTCAATTGACAGAAAGCTCATGAGGAACATTTGAGGATTATTACGCAAACACTACAAGATAAGCGATTATATGCTAAATTCACCAAATGTGAGTTTTGGTTGAATCGTAGTGTTTTTGGGGTATGTTGTCTCAAAGAAATGGTGTTAGTGTGGATCCAAATAAAGTTAAAGTGAGTCAACGGGAGAGACCGGCCAAGATGACAGCAGTGCGTAGTTTCCTAGGTTTGGCAGGATACTACAGGCGATTTGTTGAGGATTTCTCACGAATAGCATTACCCTTAATAGCTTTGACAAAGAAGAATGCTAAGTTTGAATGGTCAGACAAGTGCGAACGAGTTTTTGTGAGTGAAAAAGAGATTAGTTATTCTGACACCTATTCGACACTTCTGTACTGGGAAAAGAGTATGTATTTCTTTGTGATGCCTCGAGATAAGGTTTGGGGTGTGTTCTGATGCAAGAAGGAAAAGTAATAGCTTATGCATCAAGACAATTGAAAAAGCACGAATGTAATTACCCTACCCATGGTCTCGAGCTAGTAGCAGTTGTTTTAGCACTGAAGATCCGGAGACATTACTTGTTTGGTGAAAGGTGTCACATTTACACAGATCATAAGAGTCTGAAACATATCTTTGATTAGAGGGAGTTGAATGTGAGACAAGGAAGATAGTTAGAACTGATTAAAGATTATGATTGTACTAAAGAATACCATCCAGGTAAGGCGAATGTGGTAGCAGATGCATTGAGTAGGAAGTCAAGACTTCCTAAGGACACCTTGTGTGGTATTCAAGCAACATTTTTAAGTACTCTAAAGGATTCTAAGGCAGTTGTGAATGCAGAGAGTTTAGGGAATCTTTTAGCTCAATTCCAGGTCAGGTCTTCACTCATAGCAAAGGTTGTGAGAAGACAACCAGAGGATAGTAACTTGCAGAAAATGTTTGGGAAGTCCAAACAAGGCCCGAAGCAAAATTTAAAATGAGATCCAGATGGAGCCATAGAGAGGCAGAGAAGACTGTGTGTTCCATGTTTTAGTGAGCTTAAAGATGCTATTCTAGAGAAAGCTCACAGTTCAGCTTATGCTATGCATCCAGGAAGCACCAAGATGTATAAGACATTGAAAGGGAATGTATTGGTGGGGTGGGATGAAGCGGGAGGTAGTAGTGAATATGTTGATAATGTTTGATCCGCCAACAAAGTTAAAACCGGTTAGACAGAGACGGGAGGACTCCTTAATCCATTGCAGTCTTAGGAATGGAAATGGGAGCATATCACTATGGATTTTCTGTTTGGATTACCACATACTTCTTGTGAACATGATGGTATTTGGGTAATAGTGGATAGACTCACTAAAACAGCACGATTTATACCGATTTAAGCGACGTCTACACTTGATCAGCTTGTTGAGCTATATGTCGAAAGAATTGTAAGTCAATACGGAGTGTCAGTGTCCATAGTTTCAGATAGGGATCCAAGATTTACTTCTAAGTTTTGGCTTAGTTTACAGAAGGCTATGGGGACAAAGTTGAAATTTAATACAGCGTTCCATCCTCAGACAGATGGTCAGTCAAAGAGGACCATCCAGACCCTAAAGGATATGTTGAGAGTATGTGTCCTTCAATTTAAGGGTAGTTGTGATACACACCTATCACTTATGGAATCCGCTTATAATAACGACTATTAGTCAAGTAATGGCATGGTACCATTTGAGGCTCTGTATGAAAGGTTGTGTAGAACACCCATATGTTGGAATGAAGTAGAAGAGCGGAAGCTAATATTAAGGTAATCAGAAAGAATCTGAAATAAGCACAAGACCGTCAGAAGAGTAACGCAGATAAGAGACGAAAGGACTTAGAATTCCAGGTCGGAGATCAAGTTAAGCCCTAGATAACGGGGCGAGTTGGGCCAGCAACCTACAGACTGGAGTTGCCAGCAGAACTATCTCGAGTACATAATGTTTTCCATGTATCAATGCTGAAGAAATACATTTCTGATCCATCACATGTGCTCAAGGTAGAACCAAGACAACTTAAGGAGAATCTATCATATGAGGAAGAACCTCTACAGGTACTGGATCGGAAAGAACAGGTGCTTAGGAACAAGTCAATACCACTGGTAAAGGTCTTATGGAGAAATCACGACGTCGAGGAAGCAACATGGGAAAGCGAAGACATAATGAAAGAAAAGTACCCACAAACTTTTCTCGTCTTTGAATTCGAGGGCGAAATTCCTCTTAAGGGGGTAGTAATTGTAAGCCCTAAACTCTATTTTCTTTTATTATTTAACACTCATTCATGATGTTTTGAAATAAGCAAAATCGGATAGTTTGCACTAAATGATGTCGTGATCGAATTTCGGAATCTATTGAATTTGGAGCTACAATGTGTCTAAACTTCATAAAGGGATAGGTAAACATTGAAATAAGCATATTAAAAGTTGCATTGAAGTAAGTTCAAATCATTAGCAAATTGGAGAAGTTTTAGGTGCATCATGTATTGAATGGAAGATCATATGTCTCACAGACTTGGTATAAGTTGGCTAAATGCTTAGTGTTTCTTTACACACTTATTTTGGTGTTTTAAAAAGAAAAGAAATGAAGTGAAAGATAAAAGGAAAACAAGGAAGGAAAAGCTCAAACCATTTTGGTTTGGTTTGCTTTAAAAATAATGAAGAAAATGAAATGAAAGGAATGGATATTATATTGTGTTTTGTTTTGTTTAGGAAATAAAAGGAAAGAAAAGAAAAGAAAGAAAGCGATAAAGGAAAGGAAAATGAAAAGGAAAAAGAAAAGAAAAAGCAAAAGGGAAAAGACAAAGTTTGCCTCATTGGTTTTTAAAATGGCTTTATCTTCTCAATTTTCTTCTTCATTTATCAAAACAAAAGTTGAAGCTTCGTGGGAGAAGGAGAAAGGAAGAAAATGGAAGCCATTTTCGTGATTTTGGAGCTAAAATTGCAGAAGAAAGGAGGAGAACTCAAAGCTTAATTGTATAGCAGCAAGGTGATCAACTCAGACCAGTTCTGATGTTTTGATCTTCTCGAGCTCTACAAGAAGAGATAAGAGTTGAGTTTTTGATAAATGAAAGTTAACGCAATATGGAACAAATTTTGTGAAGGAAGCTCGAGCTAATACTGAAGTTAACTTACTATTTTGTGAAGAGGAAGACAGAAGACAGAATTTGCTGTCAAATCTGGGAAGTCTCTGATGTTTTGGTTGTTTTGATCTGAATACTTGGAGTTAGAAGCTCTAATTGGTATGGTTCGAAAGCTTATTGAATTTCCTATAACTTTTGTGAATAAATCGTGAGTAAAGAATGTCTAGAAGATGTTCTAAATATCAGGTTAAATTTGTTGTGCAGCAGGAAATCCGAATCTGGAAACAGCAGAAGTCTGTTTTGAGGAAAGTAGCTTTCGAGGTATTTGTGAACAAATCCGTTTGAAATTTCAATTTCATGTCTTCATATGCGTTTTAGAGGGTTCAAAAAGGAAGAGTTTGGTATAAATTACATTATTTTTAGATAAGTAATGAAGAAGTTATGGCTGTCTGAAAACAGGGCAGAAAATCTGAAAATGCTGGAAATTTGAAAGTGTGTTTTCTTGCAAGTTTTAAGGTCAAAAATCATGAACTCGAGGTTCTAATGATTGATTTGGCTTGTTTGACAGGCCAAGAGCAAATAGGTCAAGTTTACAAGCCAAGGTTCCAATTCTAATACTGTGAGTGACTCTATCTTAGAACTATGTTTGACCTATGTTTTTCTTCATGAACATAAGTGTTGATAATTACATCTTGTTTGAACTAGTTGTGAATGGCTTCATAGAGTTTTCTAACATAAGGTTCATGATGGAACCTAAGCATGCTTTGAATTAGTTGTAACTATAAATCCAAGTATGGAAACTAAATTATGAAAGTATGCTTTCCTTTAGAGAATGTTTTATGTAAATCCACTTGTAAACATGTTTAGATGATAATATGAAATTGTCAAGAAATTGTTATATGTGTTATAAAGACATGATTTCCATGGTACACAAATTATGCCCTTGTTTGGGGTTAACCCCTAATACTGAAGGACATTCGAGAAGGTACTTAGGGGGGAGAATGAATCATGATATCCCGATACTGAAGGACAATGAGAAGGTATCCGGGAAGTAAATGGTTTTACCTAAATACTGAAGGACAATGAGAAGGTATTCGGGTAGTAAATGGTTTTACCTTAATACTGAAGGACATAGAGAAGGTATTAGGGAAAACCAAACGACCAAAGGTATTCCACGTGCACGTAAGAGAGAGATAGAGGTATGAACCTTATTGGTATAAATGTAACTCTACCACCTCTATGGTTTGATGTGGTATCATGTCATGTGTTTTATTGTTATGAGCTATTATATTATTGATCTATCTACCCTCGATAAGTTAGTACATTTCGAGTTGTGTGCTATGCACAAGTGGTGACTTAAAACCTGTAAATTGGAAGCATGGTTTGTTAATGTTTACAAACAGATGTTAAGCTATTTTCTACTTATAATCTGCCATTATTATGATTCACTGTGAGCTTATAATGTTTTAAAGATAGACACTCACTTTGAGCTTTTTAGCTCATTCTTTCAATGTTTTCAAACCTTTTGGTGTAGATCGAGCTCACAGTACTGACATCCTGCCATAGTCTGCTGGAAGTTCATAAGTTGTTAGTTTGTACGTGGTTGGTGTTGTATAGAAAGTCGTTATGTAGTTATAGAAGTCTTGTACATTAGCGGTTGTATAAACAATGAGTTGTCTTGTGTTGTTTTGATGCACTTGACTTTTAGTTTCCAAGAGAGACATATGAAGGGTTTCTCCTTGTGTATGTTTAATAGTTGTCCGATTTCTCATTGTGTTATGTTAAAATGTTCCATATGCGAACATAGTATGTTTATCAGAGTACAGGTCGTGCAGGTATTGTTAAGAGGTAAACAATGTCTGTTGGTTTCACGCCGCCTTTCGGGCTAAGTAGCAGGTAGTTCGAGAGGGGGTGTGACACACATCTCTTCGTTGCACTATTTCTCGTATCAAGTGATACTTCCTCTCGATGTGCTTACCTCGCTTATGGCTGCGAGGTTCCTTCGAATTGGCTACCGCACCTATGTTTTCACAGTATAAGGTGATGGGAGATTCCATATTTGGAACAACTTCTAAATCAGTAAGGAATTTCCTTAGCCAAACAGCCTCTTTAGCTGCATCACAAGCAGCGACATACTCAGCCTCCATCATGGAGTCAGTGATGCATCCTTGCTTGATGCTACGCCATACTATAGCTCCCCCGTTAAGGGTGAAAACATATCTCGATGTGGATTTTCGAGAATCGTTATCGGTCTGAAAATCAGAATCAGTGTATCCTGTAAGGATCAAATCCTTAGACCCATACACAAGCGTATAGTCCCTCGTTCTCCTTAGATACTTGAGGATATTTTTAACTGTTGTCCAGTGGTCTAACCTTGGATTGGATTGGTACCTACTGACTATTCCCACTGCATAACAAATGTCCGGCCTCGTGCATAGCATAGCATACATTAAGCTACCTACTGCAGAGGCATAAGGAATATGTCTCATATCCTCAACTTCTTGAGGTGTCTTGGGACACTTTGTTCCACTGAGCAGATGAACTCCATGCCGAAGGGTAATAAGCCCCTCTTGGAATTCTGCATCGAATATCTTGACAACATTTTGTCGATATAAGATCCTTGAGACAGTGCTAGCGTTCTGTTCTTGCGATTGTTGAGGATCTGAATCCCAAGAACATATTGTGTCTCTCCCAAATCTTTCATTTGGAATTAGGTCGCCAACCAATTCTTTATGTCAGTAAGGTATCCTACATCATTCCCAATGAGTAGGATATCATCCACATAAAGTACTAACAAAGCTACTTTGTCGTTGATGATCCTCTTGTAAACACAAAGCTCATAATGTTTTGGTCAAATCCGTAAGATTTGATCGCAGTATCAAATCTTATATTCCAAGATCTTGACGCTTGTTTCAACCCATAAATGGATCGATTGAGCTTGCAAACTTTCTGCTCCTGTCCTTGGGCTATGAACCCTTCGGGCTGAGACATATAGATGCTCTCGTCAAGATTACCATTCAAAAAGGCAGTCTTGACGTCCATTTGCCAAATTTCATAATCATAAAATGCGGCTATGGACAAGAGTATCCTTATAGACTTCAGCATAGCAATAGGGGAAAAAGTTTCTTCATAGTCAATTCCTTCCCTTTGGGTAAAACCCTTTGCTACTAGTCTAGCCTTAAAGGTTTGTACCTTTCCGGCTGCATCTCTTTTTCTCTTATAGATCCATTTACACCCTATGGGTCTAACCCTTCAGGTTGGTCTACAAGTTCCCATACTGAATTGAAGTCCATTGACTCCATTTCAAGGTCCATGGCTTTGATCCATTGGTTCTTGTCTACGTCATTCATTGCCTGTTTATAAGACAATGGATCTTCTACGCCGTCATCAGGTATGACAACTTGAGTTTTAGCTAAACCCAAGCAGCGGTCAGGTTTGGAAACAACCCTCCCACTGCATCGAGGCATTCCCAACGATTGAGAAGGACGAGACTGACTTGAGGTGCTGGCTCTTCCATCAACTCTTGATGAAGGTCCAGCTTGATCAACAACTCTTGTTGGTTTATGAGGAGCTTCATTTAGTTCTAATTTACTACGCGGTTTGTGGTTCCTCATGTGATCTTCCTCCAAGAACGTGGCGTTTGTCGACACAATCACCTTGTTTTCTTGTGGGTCGTAGAAAAGACCACCTCTTGTTTCTTTGGGATAGCCAACAAATTGGCACAATTTTGAACGAGGTTCCAACTTCTTTGGGTTTGTCACGAGCACGTGTGCCGGACAACCCCAGATCTTGAAGTGTTGTAAACTAGGTTTATGCCCCTTCCATAGTTCAAAAGGTGTTTCTGAAACACTTTTTAATGGAACACGGTTTAAGATTTGAACTGCAGTCTCTACTGCATATCCCCAAAACAAGGCAGGCAATTGAGCATAGCTCATCATAGAACGAACCATGTCCAACAAGGTTCTATTTCTCCTTTCCAACACACCATTTTGTTGTGGTGTATTAGGTGTTGAGAGATGAGATTAAATTCCATGTTCTATCATATAGTCCTGGAATCTCAAATCCATATACTCTCCACCTCGATCAGATCGAAGTGTTTTAATGGTTTTCCCTAATGCATTCTCTACTTCAGCCTTATACCCTTTGAACTTTTCAAGAGCCTCAGACTTGTGATGCATTAGATATAGATAACCATACCTCGAATAATCATCTACGAAAGAGATGAAATATTTGTACCCTCCTCGAGCTTTAACATTCACCGGACCACAAAGATCCGAATGTACAAGTTCTAAGGGTTCTATGGCTCTATAACCTTTTCCTTTAAAAGGTCGCTTGGTCATTTTACCTTCCAAGCAAGACTTTCAAGGCGGCAAAAAATCATCTTCTAACTTGTTTAGAAGTCCATTCTTAGAGAGTCTCTCAATCCGGTTGAGATTAATATGACCAAGTCTAAGATGCCATAGATAGGTATTATTATTAGGAGAAATTCTTTGCCTTTTATTTTGAGTGTTAGCATTCTTAAACATCCCATGATTTAAAATTGCTTTTGTTTTATTTGGTTTCAGTACGTACAAACCATTTTTCAATTTAGCAGCACAAATATTGACACCCTCTTTCAAAATGAACGCTTCATTAATTGAAAAAGAAATATAATATCCAAGTTCTATTAAACAAGAGATAGAAATTAAGTTCCTTTTAAGCTTAGGAATTATATACAATTTTTTTAATAAAAGAAATCTATCTCTGAAAAATAGCTTGGCATCTCCCATCGCACGAGTGAGAGGCAGCGTCTCTCCGTCCAGACTCAAAGCGTCATCTCACCCTCTTCGAGCTCTTTGAAGGAACTAGTTTCATGAAATGAAGAGCAAACGTGATTAGTGGCTCCTGAATCAAGTATCCAGGTCAAATCATCATTTTCCACTAAACAAGTTTCAAGAATAAGTAAATCTAATATACCTTTCTTCTCTTTGAGCTCAGTAAGGTATTTTGGGCAGTTTCGCTTCCACTGCCCATCCATGTTGCAGTGGAAACATTTTCCTTTATTTGCAACCTTGACTTTTCCCTTTCCTTTGTCAGCAGCAGGTGCCTTCCCTTTCCCTCCTATTTATTTTCTTTTGGGTCTTCTTAAGCCCGTAAGATGACCTCTGAGACTTAGTCCCACAGATGAACCCTTCTGGAACCTTCTGGAATGGGCAAATAGATTTGCCTCTCCATCAACCTGTCCCTTATTCTTCATAAGAGACTGGAAAGTTTGTAGTTCATTAAGGGCAGTAGTCAGGTTATACTTTATCTTGTTCATCACCGCATTGTTGCGGAATTGCAGGAAACTCTTCAGAAGAGATTCTAGAATGAACGATACCTGACTTTGCTCGTCAATGACCGATCCGTTCATCTCAGCCATGTTGAAGTGGACCATCAGATCGAGAACATGTTCTCTCATCGATGACCCCTCCTTCATACGGGAGTTATAAACGTATTTGAGGGATTCATGACGAATCTGTCCAGACGGTTGTCCAAACATTTCCTACAGCGAACTCATGATCTCACGAGCTGAGACCATGCCCTCGTGCTTTTTGGCCAGAACTTCTGAAACACTAGCAAAAATGTAGAACTTGGCCTTATCACTGGCCTTGATCCAGCGGTCGTACGCCTCCTTAGCAGTTGAGGGCGTTACGGCGAGGACCGAGGACATTCCTCAGACAGTACAAACCGTAGGTCATCAACAACCAGAATCGTATTTAGGTTGGATTTCCACGTAGTAAAATTATCACCAGTTAAAAGATCGCTTTTAAGTAAGGCTATTATTGAGGACGACATGCTGAAAATCAAAATAGTTCTAATTAGTTATGCCTTTTAACCCATTGTAAAACCAATCATATTTAGTAAAATTATTGAAGAACCCTAGTGTTTAAACTAAACCCAATTTTTAAATTAAACCTTTAATTTTGTAACGATACTTCAAGGGCTTAGAACAAAAGCCTCCGTCAGGCGGTCAGTCATTCTTCCCTTGAATTGAGACTTTCTCAGCCAATTCCCACTACTAGAACATCTCATGCCCCAATGGTCCTTAGCTACCGTTTGTTCGGTCAAGGACTTGTTAACTAGCTTAACTCATCACGTAAATGTGACCCTACCATTTTCAGATCCAATAGGCCCGAGCCAACAGGCTACTATTAAGAAAGACAACTGTTGGCAAACAACCTAAGAGACCCTATCCATTTCTGGAGTTCGCGGTGTATCGATCCCTATAGTGAGGCCCTCCGTAGGGTTTGGCTGTTCCAGGACAACATAGCAGGCGGACTATAGAAATCTCACGGTGCGACCTAATGGAGGAGACCGTAGGATACGTTGACACGCGTCCTACTCCCCTTTACTATGGATACTTCCCTCATTCACCTTGGTATTGAACCATGCAAACACATATCGTAGGGGGACGCCCTATTGACGCCACGTAGCCGAGCATGGAACTCACAGTGTGAAATCTTGAGGACGTGAGAGTAAACTCGATGCGAACATCTCGTTTTCTCCCACTGAAGCTCCTAAGATTAGGGTATAGGTTTAACTTAGTCGGATTCTGGCTAAAAGAATCTATCTAAGTCTATGCCTATTATAACTAGGTCTTAAAACCTTATGTCTAGGTGAATAAACATTTTAATTACCTAGAGATAAAATAGAACTAAGGTTAATTCAACTCAGTTCCGGTCGGTTCGGGTAGGAGGTGTTAGTTAAGCTAATCAAACTTAAGTACCCTGACCTTTTGCATGTAACTTCACCTAGAGAGTTCCCTTATAACCAAAGTTCCAACGTCCTACTAGATTTTAAACTATTTAAAATACTACGTAAGACCAATTTCTGATCCTATTAGAAATTAAAACTTAGGTCTAAATTAATTTTAAACAATTTAAAACTAATTTAAATTTTAACCCAAGTCCCTATGTTTGCATGCATTTCTTTATTATAGGTTATGGTTTCTAAAACCCCTTTAATTTATAACTTTTATAAATTTAATTAATAACCTATGAAAGAAACTATATTATAAATCCAACAATCATTATTCAAATTGGAATTATAAAAGGAAATTCAACTAATTGAATTATAGAATTACTTAAATAAAATAATATTTATTTTAAACTATGTAATTTCATGCTCCATGCAATTTATTTTCCATATAATCTAATCATAACAATTATAATTAATTATTCATGAAAAATAAATCAATCATGCATTTGATCATATTCATATAACATTTAATATAAATAAAATGCATGAACATGCTTATCCTAAGGTGGAAAAAATCTAAATGACATTCATAAAAATAAATAGCTGTAAAACGGGAATAATTTGGCCCTAAAGTGTAAAAAATAAAATTACATTAATTTTATTTCATGAAACCGGTCCAAAAATACCCTTAACCGGCCTTGAACCGCTCGAACCAGACCAAAACCAACGAACCAGCTGAACCGGTCTGCAGCTGTTGAAATGCTCCACGGCGTTGCAACGCTGATGCTAGCGTTGCAATGCCCTCTTTATCTTATGCGCGTCGCTATCGGGATGGTGTTGCAACGCTGAGGGGCAGCGTTGCAACGCCGCTTACCCCTTGAGCACCTGCGTCGATAGGGGACCCTGGCGTTGCGACGTTGTTCTTCAGCGTTGCAACGCTGATGAATGGTGTTGCAACGCTGTTGCTTTGCCAACAGCTTTCTTCCATGAACACAGCAGCTTCCAATTGCATTTTCTCCTTCGATTCTCCACCGAATTGCTTGAAATTGGTCTCGAACGACTCGTCATTTACAGTCTCAATGATGCACTTTTTGCCCAAAAACGCAGGGGCGTTTACATACAAATTGATCAAAATCAAAGTAAACTAAGGCCAAAAAATTCATAAACAAGTTTTAGAGCAAACCCAATACATTTCCCACCAAATCAATGCAATTTTGTTTCAAAACAAAACAAATCAAGCATTGCTCTGATACCAATTGATGGAGATAGGATCTCCTTGAGCAGCGGAAACGAATTTGGAATAGTAATATGCAAGATTGTTTTGCTTGAAACAAAAACTCATACATTGAAAAAACATAGAACAAGCATGGAAATTCTAATCCTATTAGACATGGATAATAGCATACATGCAACCATACTAAAGTTTAACAATTAAACTAAAGGGAAGAAGAAGAATACCTTTGTAGTTTCTAATTCTCCAGCAACACCTTGCTCCTAGCTTTTCAACAATACAGCAGAACTCCTCTGTTTTTCTCCAACAAAGACACTACTAACAGGAGAACCTCCTATGCCTCTGAGTTCTACTTAGATCTACCTTGGTGGAAAGGTAATCCAACGTTTGGAAGTTATCCTCTGTTATTCTTCCAGGTTTGGAAGTTATCTCCCACTAGTTTGTCGGAAACAAGTAAAGGTATTATTGAGCTAGACATATTTTTAGCTGAAAAAATCAAATAAATTTTGTGTCAGTCTTGCCTAAACTTTTGAAAACCAATCAAGTTTTAGCAAAATTTAATCTTATGATCCCTAGGTCATTTAAAATATTGCAATGATATCCTAAAGGTTTAGAATGACCGCCACCAAAGGGTGAAGAGAAACACTCTTCCTCTAGGACGAGACTTTCTCGACCAGACCCTAATCCCAGAATAACTCTTATTCCATTAGGCGTCCAGTTACCATTATTTGGTCGAATTCATTAACACTTAACGAATTTTGTGAGTGTCACCCTCAATCTTTAAGTTTCCAAGTATCCGTCCAAACAATAGCCACCAAAGGGTGAACCACGAAGGAAAACTAACAAGGAAACTGTATCCCTTTCAGAAATTCACGGTGTTCCGACTCCCATGATCAAGGCCCTCTGAAGGAATTGTCTGGTCCAGGCCAAACTAGCAGGCGGATCATAGGGGTCTCACGGTGTGAATCGAAAGAAGAGACCGTGGGTCCCATTTTCACAGGTCCCGTTCCCACTCACTATAAGTACTTTCTCCATCCACGTTGATATTGACCCATACAAATACCATCCGAACGGGGACGCTCCCATTTGCGCCACGAGGCCGAGTATGGATCTCACGGAGCGGACTTAACGGAGATTTGTTGTCAGAAATTAAATGTATCTTATACACTATTTCCTCCCACTCAACACTTTATTATTTTCGGGATTGACCTAGATAAACCGGCTAAAATTTACCTAAGTCTACCAATATAACTCTTATATGGTATTTAGTCTAAGTTTATAATCACATTATTACTTAGGTCTATGTGAGTAAATTAACAAACTTTTAATTAACGGCACTCACGAAAAATATAATCTAAGAATCTCCGGACCGAATTCACTCCCAGGTCGAATTCCAGGTAGGGGTGTTCCGCAAGCGTCAACTTAAATACCCCAGCCTTAGACAAAACCTTCCTTAGACAGAGTTACTAATCAGTCACCATTCAAAAACTACATTTTGATTTCCTAATTCTAATCTTATTAAAACTAGAAAACCTAAGTCTAATTATTCAAGTTCTAAACACTTTAAAACTAGTAATTAACTTAGGTTGCATGCATTTCTATGTTATAATGCTTGATCATTCATCATATGAATAACTATATACTATAACAAAATAAATCATCACATGAAATCAAATGCATGAGCATACTTTAATCTAAAAAATATAACACTTATATTAATTAAATTAAAACATGCATTTAATTATATTATAACTCTTATAATATAACCTATCATGCAAACTATATATTATAATACTTATAATATAAATGATGCATGAAATGTTTAACCTAAGGTGCGATTTTAAATCTATATGACATACATTATGCACATAGAAATTAATTAAATCATACATATCATGCATATAATAATTAAATAGCAAAAATGGACCGGTTTTGGCACTCTAAGGTCATTTATTTAATTAAATAACATTAATATAACATTTATATTAATATTATTTAATAAAATAAAATAAATATAATAAAAAATAAATTTTGTAAAATAAAAATACAAAATAAAAACTAAAATTAACAGCCCCACGATGTCAAACTTCTCCAACTGCCCATGTTCACGCGAAAAGCTTGTTGCACTCGCCCATCACGCATGTAGCGTTGCAACGTTGTGGGCAGCGTTGCAATGCTGCAGCGTCCAGCGTCACGCCCCACGTGCTCCATGCCAGTGGCGTTGCAACGCTATGCCTAGCGTTGCAACGCTGCTCTGCAGCGCGCCTAGCTCCCGCAATGGCAGCTTTGAGATGCCGATGAACAACGTCTGAACCCTGTTGACAGAACAGCAAGCTCCGCTTGCTGTTCTTCGTCGTTTCTCGCCCGTTTTCGCTCTGATTTCTTCACAGCAACTCTTGCCACGAACGACTCGGACTTACAGACTCGATTTACAACAAAATGCCCAAAACAACGGGCCCTTACATTGATCATATCAACATAAAATTGTAAATCTAAACTAGTGCCAAAATCGAAAACATCCATCATGCAAACCAACAATTTATCTCATAAATTAAGGCAAGACCCACCTAATTTCAACAAAAGACAGTGCACAACATCGAACCAACAACCTAGCTCTGACACTAATTGAAGGGAATGAAACTTCCACGCAGCGGAAGACGATTGAATCGTCATGGTGAAGTTGTGCTATTGAATTTCATTAAAATTGATCTAACTCTTAAATCTAGGGTAAACATGTATAAAATGGAAGAAAACTAGCAAGTACTTACTTGTTGAAGACGTGGTTCAAAGTTTCTTCCAACGATCCACGAACTCTTCGTGCTATCTCGAACTCAACGATCTCGAACCCTTCTCTCGAACAAATATCGAACACAACCCTTCGGCTTCTCGGTCGTTCTTCTTTTGGAAGAAGGAAGTTGGTGGGAACTTCTTTTGTTTTGGTATTGGGAGGAAAAAGTTGAGAGAATTTGTGAGAGAGATTGATCTCTTCTTTTGGTGAAAATCCAAAAATGAGAGAATTGCCTCCAACCCTTCTTGCAAGAAGGGTTTAAATAATGGAGATAGGTGGAGTTGAAATCTCCACCTATTTACCATTTTACCACAACTATAGGTTATGCAAATCATATTTGCATAACCATATATTATAAGATATCTCATATCTCATATAACAAATCACATTTGCAATATTGTGGATTTATTAAATTGAATCACATCCAATTTAATATCTCTCAACCGAATTTCTCCAGTTATCCCTAATTCAACAATTAGGCTAACCTATAGTTTATTATGAATCTCATTCATATTAAACTATATATTATATCATTCATATCTCATATAAATGACATAAATGCCCTTTAGTGAAATTGAACACTTCAATTCACACCAAAACATTAACCCTTCTTTTAACCCAGTTTGAACCAACCGAGGGACCTAATGGACCTACAGTGACGAGCTCTAATGATCCGAGATTAACCTATCAAACTCTTTAACCCGGTTAATCAACATTCATTAGCTACGGTAACACTCCACTAAAGCCCTAGCTGCACTCCCGTCAGTGCAAAATATTACGTGTCCACTGATATAACCAATGCCCATGAGTCGACCCTTCACAGGTTGTTCGTAGACACTGTTGGATCAAATTACCGTTGTACCCCTGTGTCTACTTCTTGCTCCTTAAGTCCCCACTGATCCTCTAATGAACAACAACGTTGTTATGATCAGACCATACACAACAATTCTCTTGGGCCAGTGAGAAGGTGGGCGCCCGTTGTCCAAGCCCTGGAGACAACACTTAAGGGAACAACCCCTCTAGTTTCCCTAAAGGTGGGAACGAGTGAAATCCATCTCGCGTAGTTAAGTTCCCAACTCCCTACTTGGTCCTGTCCTTGAGAAGATAGGCATATTGGGCGAGTAACTGTGACCACCCTCACCCGTACTAGTCAAAGGATGGACCCATGGACAAGAGTCTCAGAACACGCTCAGGATTCATGTCGAGTCACTAATGGTCATCTACGAAGTTATTAGTCCTGAATGTACACGGTGTTACATTAGTAGGCCTAATAATTCACGGTCTGGTCTTGTACAATCTCATTGTACAGGATGCCCCCACTCGCATGTCAACCACATGAACGAGTCAGATCACCTCGTGATATGAACCAAGAACCATCTATTGTCATGCCTGAAGGTCCAATTCCAAGGTCGAGAGTCAAGTAGCTACAACAAGCTTTAATCACTTATATTCAAGCTATGGTGAGCTAAAAAGATGAGGTTCTAGAAGATATTGGAGTCTTTCCCTACATGTTGTGCGAAGTTGAACTTCAAGATGGAGATGCATTAAAAGCATTCTAACTTTCATTTAATGAACTCATAGCTGAATTTATGGAACTTAAGTTTAACTTGGGTTTCACTTAAAAGAACTAAGTTAAACTAAAGTTACATTTAATATGGTGATGTTTGAACTCAAGTTGCATTCAATGAGGTGGAGATGGATTCAATGAAGTCAAGAATCATTATAAGCTTCATTCAAGACAAACTAAGCTTCAAATTATGGAACACAAGTTCAAGCCACTTGAAGCTATGGATTATTGTTACAATAATGGTTACAAGACAACACCTTTATTGTTTTAAATGTAATTTCAGTTTTGTTTATCATTTAAGTTTGTTTTCAATATGGGAGTTGTGGTTGGATTGTAACTCATATAGGTTACTCTTTTCCCCACTAACTAGCCCATAAAGTTAGTGTCTATTTGTCTCCTTTGTCAATTAGGTTAAGGGTCTCAAAGGCTATATAAAGCCCTCTCTTGTTCCATTGTAGACAGAATTTTGAAGTGAATGAATTGAGTTTTTCTTTTAGCTTTGTTGAGAACTAAGTTTTCCTTATTGCAATTTCTTGTGTTTTGAATTTGCATGCTACAGTCATTCAAGTGGTGTTGATCGTACCTCTTGTGGAGTGATTCGAATCACGAGTTTAGAAACGAGTTTTCATTACTCTTAATCTTGATCATCAAGGTAATCCGTTCCAAACTTTTCCTTGGGTTGATTCGATGTCGTTTTGGGGTTTTTGAGTTTTAGATTTAGAGGTCTTGTTTTCTCAACAAGGTTGTTAGGTCTAATTCTTGGGATTTACTTAACATTTGGTATCAGAGCATTAGGCTCTTTGATCGGACATATGTTTCCTTGCGTTTATCTCTTTGAATTCTTTTCTTTTTAGCTTCATTTTTTGTAGATCCGAGCATGTTCTTATTCTGAATAAAAAATACAAAAAAAGTATCCTTTCCGTTCAATTTTTCATTATATCGTCTTCTTCAAGTTTTTAGATCTAGATATGAACTACAATTTGCTCTTCTTTGACGTCTTCAAAATCGGGTTCCTTCAGGGTGAAATATTCATATTTTGCAAATCTGTCAAAAGAAGACAACATCCGAGAGCAAATTTTCTGCTATTTTTTTTTCTTGTTCATTGTTTCAAAGTAAGTTGAATTCAATTTTTCCTTTGATAGTACTCTCTTGTTGAATTGATATTTGATCATTTGAAATTCATCCATATCAATTATATCTAGAATTCATACAAAAGAAAACAGTTGGGCATTAAATATGGCAGTTACAATTGATTAATTCATTGAACTTTTTTGTGGTTGCTATGTATAACTCCCCTCGTTTATTAAGGTTGGATAACTGATATATTCATCATTTGCTGAGAGTTACATCTTATTTTGACCATTAAATTAAACATTATCTATTGCTAGACACACAATTCTATTTTGTTCCAATTTTGTTCTTTTCCATTTGTTCTAAGTCTTTCTGTTTCCCCTCTTGAATTCCTTTCATTTTGTCATATTTTTTTTCATAAACTTGTTTCTTTGTTGTTATTCGGATTGCTCCTTCAATATACTTGTTTGTATTCTTAGTGTGTTGTCTAATCACTTTGAAGTGCACTTAGCTCTTTGACTTTGCTATACTCATACACCAATCTGTTTCTGAGTGCTTTGTGAGGTTGTGAGGTAAGGGAGTGATACATTAATTAGAGTGTTGAGTGTTAAACACGAGTGAACTTCCTTAACGAGTGAAATACGTTAGGGAGTGCTTGCGAGGTCCTTTTTTTCTTTCTTTTGTTACTTTACCGTATTTTGTAGCATGGCACAAGAAGGCGATCTTAACATTAACAAAGCCCGAATGAGGGAGGCACAACAAGGAACCATGGAGAGAATGATTCGTGGAATAGAAGAGTTATCAGAGCGTATACGGAGGTTGGAAGTTCAAAACCACGCTAGGGGGAGAATTCCACCCCCTCCATAACGATGTGAGGATGACCATGACAACGAATATGAGGGAGGAAGTTCTGATCAACTAGAAGATGACCAAGTTAGGTTTATAGCAGCACAACAGAGAGGAGAAAGACGTGCTGGTCATGGCTTGAATAGGGGAAGAGGTCATGGACGAAGACATCAAAATTTACAAAGGCGAGTTCCTTATGAAGAAGGAATTGATCGAAACGTTGGAAGACGCAAATTGAAACTTCCCAAGTTCTATGGCAAAACGGATCCGGAGGAGTATCTTCAATGGGAGAAAATAGTGGAGTCGGTGTTCAATTGCCATAATTTCAGGGAAGAAAAGAAGGTAATGCTTTGTGTTGCTCAATTTAAACAATATGCTCAAACGTGGTGGGATAAATTGATGTCAAGTAGGAGAAGGAAACTTGAAGCACCAATCGATTCATGGTACGAGTGCAAGGAGTCCATGAGGAAGGGTTTTGTTCCAAAACATTTCCAACGAGACATGGCGCAAAAGCTTCAAGCATTGAAACAAGGCAACAAGTCCGTGGAGGATTATTACAAGGAGATGGATACATTGATGGATCGACTTGATCTAGATGAGGATATGGAGAGTCTCATGGCACGGTTTCTTAATGGGCTAAACACGGAGATTGTAGACGAGGTTGACCTACAACCTGACTCTGACATTGAGGGGTTATTGCATATTGCAATCAAGATCGAAAGGCAAATCCAACGAACATCTCGACGGTATTCTTCTAAACATTTTTCAACTCTAGTTCTACATGGAAAAAGGATAGTAAGAATATTGAATCTAAGCTTAGAAACCAAGAGATGTATGAGAAACCTAAAGCGAATGTAGAGAAAGGGGAGAGTTCAAAAAAGGGGAAAAAGAAGATAGATGAATCTAATGTGCGAAATAGGGATTTGAAATGTTGGAAATGTCAAGGGGTAGGTCACTATAGTAGAGATTGCCCTAATAGGAGAATTATGACCATTAGAGAGGAGAGATTGTGTGGTGATGATGAAGAGGAAGATGAGGTTAAGGAAGAAAATGATGAGAGTGAGAATGAGGAGTTAAGCGAAGAGGATCCTTCAAACTTGTCCTTAGTTGCTAGGAGAGCTTTAAGCACCCACATTAAGGAGGATAGTCTAGACCAAAGAGAGAACTTGTTTCACATTTGGTACCTTATTCAATCTATACCTTGTAGTGTGGTCATTGATAGCGGTAGTTGCACCAATGTTGTTGTTGGGATTTGTGCCCTAAAACTCGTAGTTTATAATTATGTTCTAATTAATGTAATAAAGTGTTATTATTTCAATAAAGTGTTATTGTTCGTTATCTACGAGTTTGCCTTCATTCAAACCTAAAATCCAATAAACTAAACATCCAAGGTACATTAAATGAATCTCTAGCTGAATGTAATGTACATAAAAAGGATCTCGGTTCGAGATACTGACCTAAAGGGTCTATAGTTGGGGATAAGGTTTGGGTACCTTACCCTGGTTAAACTATGGATGTGGCCCACTTTGTATTTGATGCAAACACAGTGATCCTAACGTGTTCGTGTACATGACATGTGAGTGGGGATATCCTATGTAATGAGATTACATAAGACCGGACCATGAAATAATAACCTCTAAATTTGTAACTCCGTTGACTAGTTAGGTTTTTATTTCACTAGGATGACCTAGGCAACTTGATCTCAATCTCGAGCGAGATTCACGAACTCCTGTTCGCGAGGGATTGTCCTTTGACTAGTATGGGTAAGAGTGGCCAAATTCACCGACTCAATATGCCTACCTTCTGGAGGACAAGACCGAGTGAGCGGTTGGGAACTTAACTTAGCAAGATGAAATTCACTCCTTCCCGCCTACTAGGGTAAGTAGAGGAATGTTCCCTTAAGTGGTGTCTCTGGGACTTGAACAAAGGCCCAACCCTCTCATTGGCCCGAGAGGACTCTGTTTGTTGGTAGGACCACAAACAAATTGTTCATTAGAGAGCACGGTACTTAAGGTACAAGATGTAACCCGAGGGTAAAGCGGTAATTTGACCCGGTGGTATTACGAACATTCGTGAAGGATTGACTTGTTGTTATTGGTCAATATCCATGGACACGTAAATATATCTGCGGTGAGAAGAGTGCGGTGTGGGACTTTAGTGGAGTGTTCCGCAGATTAACGAATGTTGATTGGGAGGTTAATTAGATTAGCAAGAGCAATCTCGTATCATTAGAGCTTCTAATCTGCAGAGGTCCATTAGGTCCACCTTCTAGCTCGTAAAGGGTTCTTAGATCATTTGAATTTGAAATGTTCAAATTCACTAGGGAATATATTTAATGTATTTAGATACGATATAATATATAGTTTTGGAACTATATATTATAAATTTAATGTGAACATGATTCATATTAAATTATATGAGAGAATTGAATATTTGAAAGAGTTCAAATATTATATTAAATGTGAATATGATTCACATTTGAAAACTATAGGTTAAAATGTAATGTGCACTAGATGTACATTAAAACTATAGGTTAAAGGGGTAATATGATTAAATGAGATTTAATCCAAATTAAATATATGATATTTAATTTATATTATTTAAATATGATTTAAATTAATAATTAAATTTGATTTAATTATTATATTATTATTATTATTTTAATAATAAAAATAAGAGAACGTGTTATCCAGACACGTTCCCACTATCCCTACTTCTTCTCTCTATCGACAGTTTAACAGGGAGAAGAGGATTGTTGGATTGATTGATCAATTGTTCTCCAAGAAGTAAAAAAAATCTCTCTTACTCTCAATTCCCTTGTTCTTCCAATTGTTGGAATCCTTCCCACAAAGGAAAGATCTAAGCATTCAGAGGATAAAGGGTTTACTCTTTTCGTGGTGTTCTGTAAAAACAGAGAAACTAAAGCTTCTTGTGTTGTTGTACTGATTGGAGCAAGGAGTTGCTGCTGAGGAAAACTACAAAGGTAATTCCTCTTTCTCTATTAGTTTAATTGTTAAACTTGTAGCATGTTTGCATGTACTACTCCATGTTTTAATTAGATTAAATGATGTATGCTTGTTCTCTATTTTTTCAATGTACTTGTTTTTGCTTCAACCTAAACAATCAAGCAATTACGATCCCAAACCACGTTTCGGCTGCTCAAGGAGATCAGATCTCCATCAGTTGTGAGTACAATTTTGGTCAAGAGGCTTAATTTAGAGACCAAACCACATCCTAGACCATATAAACTTCAATGGTTGAATGATTGTGCGCAAGTAAGGGTGAGTAAGCAAGCTCTTGTTTCTTTTACCATTGGAAAGTATGTTGATGATGTTTTGTGTGATGTTGTATCTATGCATGCTGGAGATTTATTGTTGGGGAGGCCTTGGCAATTTGATCGTAGGGTAGTATATGATGGGTTTGCAAATCGTTACTCTTTTACTTATAATGGTAGAAAAACTACTCTTGTTCCATTGTCTCTAAAAGATGTATTTATTGATCAATGCAAACTTGAAAAGAAAAGGCAAGAGTCTGATGCAAAGCAAAAAGTGAAAAAGAAATAATAGAAAAAGAATGGAGAGAAAAGAAGAGTTTGAGTGAAAAGCAAGAGAGTAGCAATCGGGCTAGAGGAAAAAATGAGAGAAAAACCAAAGTAGTGAGTTTGTATGCTAGGTCAAGTGAGGCTAGGAATGTTTTGCTTTCTAATCGGACCATTCTTGTACTTATGTGCAAAGGGTCTTGTTTCTTTACTAACGAGCTTAACCCTTCTTTGCCTAGTGTTTTTGTTTTACTTTTGAAGGAGTTTGCAGATTTATTTTCAGAGGAGATGCCTAGTGGTTTGTCACCACTTAGAGGAATTGAGCATAAGAGTGACTTCATTCCGGGAGCAACCATTCCAAACCGTCCAGCATATAGGACTAATCCAAAGGAGGCCGAAGAGATACAAAGGCAAGTGAGTGAACTCCTTGCTAAAGGGTATGTACGTGAGAGTTTGAGTCCATGTTCTATTCCAGTTATTCTTGTGCCTAAGAAAGATGGTTCATGGCGTATGTGTATTGATTGTAGGGCTATAAACAAGATAGCTATTAAGTATAGACATCAAATTCCTAGATTAGATGATATGCTTGATGAGTTGCATGGATGTAGTCTCTTTACTAAGATTGATTTGAAATCGAGTTATCATCAAATTCGCATGCATATTGGTGATGAATGGAAAGCGCTTTCAAAACTAAGTATGGTCTTTATGAATGGTTAGTTATGCCTTTTGGATTGACTAATGCACCTAGTACATTCATGAGGTTAATGAATCATGTCTTGCGAGAATACTTAGGGAAGTTTGTGGTTGTCTACTTTGATGATATTCTTGTTTATTCTAAATCCTTAGATGAGCATGTTGAGCATGTACGATCTGTTTTGTCTACTTTGAGAAAAGAATGCTTGTATGCAAATTTAAAGTGTAGCTTTTGCATGGAAAAAGTTAATTTTCTTGGATTTGTAGTTTCATCTAACGGTGTTGAGGTTGATGAGGAGAAGGTAAAGGCAATAAAAGATTGGCCTACACCTAAAACTGTGAGTAAGGTAAGGAGTTTTCATGGTCTTGCGGGTTTCTATCATGGGTTCATTAAGGATTTTAGTACCATTGCTTCACCCTTGAATGAACTTGTTAAGAAAAATGTTTCTTTCATATGGGGAAAAGACCAAGAACTTACTTTTAACACTTTGAAAGAAAAATTGTGTTCCGCTCCATTGCTTCCATTACCTAATTTTGAGTTAACCTTTGAAATTGAATGTGATGCTAGTGGTGTAGGAATAGGTGCTGTTTTAATGCAAAATCAAAGACCTTTAATGATCTTTAGTGAAAAATTGAATGGTGCTTCTTTGAAGTATCCAACATATGGCAAAGAACTTTATGCTTTGGTTCGTGCATTACAAACATGGCAACATTATCTTTGGCCTAAGGAGTTCGTTATTCATACGGATCATGAGAGTTTAAAGCATTTGAGAGGACAAAATAAACTCAATCGACGACATGCCAAATGGTTGGAGTTTATTGAAACATTCCCTTATGTGATTAAGTATAAACAAGGTAAGGAGAACATTGTTGCGGATTCTTTATCACGAAGGTATGCTTTACTCAATCCTTTGAATGCAAAGTTGTTAGGGTTTGAACATATAAAGACTTTGTATCCTCATGATGCATTCTTTGCTCCTTTTGTTGAATCTTGTGAAAAAGGACTTGTTGTGGATGATTACATGTTGTTTGATGGATTTTTGTTTAGGAAAGGAAAACTTTGCATCTCATCTTGTTCTATTCGTGAGTTATTAGTAAAGGAAGCTCATGGAGGTGGTTTAATGGTGCATTTTGGAATTTCTAAAACTTATGATATGTTTGTTGAACATTTTTATTGGCCTAAAATGAGGCATGATGTTAATAAAGTTTGTGCCCGATGCATAGCATGTAAACAAGCTAAGTCTAGGCTTCGACCACATGGTTTATATTCTCCTTTACCGATTCCTAATGGTCCTTGGATTGATATATCAATGGATTTTGTTTTAGGCTTACCTAGAACTAGGAAAAGTAGAGATAGCATATTTGTTGTGGTCGATAGATTTAGTAAAATGGCTCATTTTATTCCTTGTCACAAAACAGATGATGCAAAACTTATTGCTGACTTATTCTTTAGGGAGGTTGTGAGAATGCATGGTATTCGTAAAAGCATAGTTAGTGATCGTGATGTTAAATTTTTAAGCCACTTTTGGCGTGTTTTGTGGGGTAAGTTGGGAACTAAGCTATTGTATTCAACTACATGTCTTCCTCAAACGGATGGTCAAACCGAGGTTGTTAATAGAACCATGACTACTATGCTTAGGGTTATTATTGATAAGAATTTTAAGACTTGGGAGGATTGTTTGCCATTCATAGAATTTGCATATAATAGGGTTGTTCATAGCACTACTAAATGCACTCCTTTTGAAATCAAAGTAGTTAGAATTCAACTTCTGAGCCAAAAAGTTTCGAAAGCTAGAAGCCATGACAAGTTAGGTAACTCATACATCGTTTAGAATGTTTCAAAATGAGTAAACTCCAAATTTGTGATCACTTCAAGTTTGGAGGAGTTACCCGACCTCCCTAACTCAATGAGGACATTGAGTACTCTAAGTTTGGGGGGAAAGGTAAATTCTCCGTATTTTTAAAAAAAAAAAGTGAAAGAAAGAAAGAGTGTGCAAACCTTTCATTTCCCTAAAACTCCATTGGGCTAGACCAAAAATGTGTTACTTATTTTGTTACTTAGAGTCAGTTCAGGCAACTTGGTGCTCGATGTCAGGGGGTCTGGGCACTAACCATGCTGGCCTCTTGGAGCGAAGGTATCAAGCAAGAAGCCTATTCTCATCGCTTAGGTGTGTTGCGCTAACCACGTGTGTTATTCTAAGAACTACGGGAAGTCTCATTGCTTAGGTGTGTTGCGCTAAACACGTGTGTCATTCTAAGAACTACGGGAGAGTCAAAAACTAAAAAAAAAAAATAAAAGAAAGTAAAAATAAAAAATCTTGCCCTTAGCAGTGAGTTTTATGGAAATGGAGGGGAATAATGCACATATCTATTTTTTTAAAAAAAGAATATATATAAATAAATAAAACGGAACGATCATAAAATTGTAGTCATGCGAGTTTTGGAGTGTGACTTATCTTTAACTATGAGTTACTTGATTTGAATGAGTAGCATTCTAGTGGTTGAGCTTGAGGGTAGGTGTCGAATCCTAGTTGGTTTGCTCTTGGTTATTGATGCATAAGTGTAGCTAGGAAACCCCAGATGAGCCACTTAGAAAGCATGGAATAAATGGTCACTTGTAGCTTAGAGCATAAGTATTCAACCCTTGTTTAGTTACTCTGAATGATTTGAGTCTTTAAAGGTCTTTAAAGTCTTTAGGGAATAGAACTCATTGAGGACAATGAGTAGTTCAAGTTTGGGGGTTTGATAACTCGTCATGAGAGAGTTATTTTACTATAATTTTAGTGCTTAATGTACTTGAATTACATAGAATTTGTTGAGTCTCATGTTATTTTATCCCTAAATTGTGTGTGTTAGCTTTAAAATCTTGAATTTAAGCATTATGTTCGAAAAGAATTAATTTTGATGTTTTTTATGCTTTAATTGAAGAAATTTGAGAAAATAAGCTAACGGTTAATTAAAGACCAAAAGAGCGAGATTTTTAACTCCAAAAATCCTTGCATATTTAGTTTGATTTATAATTGACTTCATTAATTTATTTGAGATTTTTACGTATGTGGAGATTATAAAAATTACAGGAGTCCCTAAGGGAATTTTAGACATTTTACCCGACGGGTAAGATGGTCTTTCTACTCCTAAGGGCATTTTTGTAATTTGTGTAGTTAGAACAACACATCTTATATAAGGAGGCTAGGGTTCACAAGTGCCAAGGGGGAGAGAAGAAGTTGCCACAAAAGGGGAAGAGAGCGAGAGAGAGAAGGGGTGATTGCTACAACAAAGGTGTATAGTGAAGAGAAGAATCATGAAAGTGTCATTGTTGTAGCAATCGTGCGATTGAGAAAAAAATCGAACCTTCAAGGTGCCATTGTTGTAGCAAAAATCGTGCAGTTCGGTTTTTTACAGACGACGCTTACAAAGTTGTCGTTTCCCGAAGTTTCCACCGTTGGATTGTGCTCCAATTTTGACAGCATGTTCGAGACGCACAGGGCTTTACTTTGAACGGTTGGATCGTTGTTCTGAGCATTTCTGTGTCGGATATCGCTGTCACGTTGGGAGATCAGTGCAGTTCGATTTTTCACCAGCCGCGCTCACAAAGTTGTCGATTCCTGGAGTTTTAACCGTTGGATTGTGCTGAAACTTTGACCGCTTGTTCGAGACTCACAGTGCTTCGTTTCGAACGGTTGGATCGTTGTTTCGAGTTTCCGTTTATGAGATATCTTTATCGAACGGAACTTGAAAAATAAGGCCACCTGCTGTGTAACGTTTGCCCTATCTCTAAGTGTTATTGCTTGTTGTCAACCACCAATTTAATACTGAATTTTTGGGTTGTTTACTTACTGATTTAGACTACTTTTGCTCACTGTTTTAAGCATAACTCGTGACTGTTTTAGGCGAGAATTGTGATTGATTTAGGCTAATTTAGTGAACATTGTTGGTTGTTTTGCATGAACTCCTTGATCAATAAAAGCTTGCTTATACTAGAGATATGTGACTCGATTTTAATCTTGAACTAAATTTTCTTAGGCAAAGGTTAGGTTGTTTTAATGTAATTTTGGATTAAATTTATGGTTGATGTCATTGATTGAATTTATGAAATTTTATTGAATTTAACGTTGCATGAGAATTAAAATTGGCCTTTTTAACTTCTCTATAATTCATAAACTTGGGAAAGCTAATGAATTAGAAAACTAGAATTTCATTCTAGGATTATTGAGTTGATTAGGGATAATTAACCAACCTAGAACCTAAAATCATGAGCATAATTTAGATCACAATTGGGAAATTGTAGGTTTTAAAACTTAGTGATTTTGGAAAGAATCATTTGAATGCATGTATAGGTAAATTCAAGGCATCACTCAAAATTTATTACAATTGAACATTAGAACTCTAACCTAACCCGAGCCTATTTTTCATTAAAAATCTCATCTCTTGCATCTCCCCTCTTGTTTGCATTCTCCTCTCCCCTCATTTAAATTTAGTTATTTTCTTGAGTCTAGTCTTGTCTTTGCACACTCATACATTGCACTAAAATAAGGAAAAATTGCTAGGACACTCATTCATTTAGGTTTAGCTAGTCCTCGTTGGATCGATACTTTAACTTATCACTTGCTGCTCTCGACCGTGTATACTTGCATGTCGTAGAAGTGTCGGAGTCTTATTCTAATTTACATTAGTTAGGGCACTCGATATTTTTGCATCAAGTTTTTGGCGCCGTTGCCGGGGACTAGTTTTGATTCTTATCTTGTTTGAGTTGATTTTAGCATTTTATCCTTGTTTTTCTTGTTGGGTGTGTCTTGTTATCTTTGTTTCGTGTTTTTATCTTTGTTGAGTTTTGGTTAGTCTTTCTGGTTGTGTTGGTGTATATTGTGTTTGTTGAGCCTGTTATAATTGCTTCATTACTTTATTATGGCTTATGATAACTTTGGGTGGTCTTCTGTGCCCAATGAGCAACCACAATATAGTTCTTTTTCTTATGATCATCCCTTTTCCAATTTAGAGTCTTCTAGTGAGGGGTATGGATCTTATGGCTACCAAATGCCTAATTACTATCATAGTAACCCTATGACTTATGGGGATCACATGTATGATAATAATCAGAGCAATTGGGCCTATGAACCATATCCTAGGGGTTTTGAGCCATATCCTTCCCAAATCCAAGAACCCCAGGTAGAAGATGAATCTTCCCTTAAAACGTTGTTATTAGAATATATGAGAACATCAGATGAGAGGAATAAGCAAATAGAAGAGATAAATATTCAAATAGAAGAGATGAATATTCAAATAGGGGAGTCAATTCAACGCCTAACGGATACACTTGTCTCCCTTAGAGAACAAATGTATTTAGACTCATCTGAGGTTGAGCACCCTACGGAAGATAGTGAAGGAGGACCCACACTCTTAGATACTTCGGTGAGTCACTTGATCACTGACCCGCTGATAGACCCTCAGGATCCTAGTCCTTCACATTTTTCGAAGTATGGGCATTTAGAGGATTGTGCTTTAGATGTAGAAGAACTAGAATCTTTTAGCACACACCAGGATGGAGTTAGTGAGAGTGTGGAAGAAGTCAAACCTGTTGAGTTAGGCCAGGAGGTAGAGTTTGAGGCTTTTGAGTCTATGTCAGTTCTATCTTTTGATTTTTCTCTTATTGGTGAATGTTTTTCTTTCTATGCTCTCGAGTCAGTGTCTTTTTGTGAGTCTGTTCATTTTCCTGTTTTTCCTTCTTTTCTTTTACCAAATAAAAAACTAAAAAATATTTACTTTGTTGTTTTTCCTTTTCTTTTATTATATAAAAAATCAAAAAATATATCTGAATCGGGCTCTCATGAGAAGCTAGTATTCTTGCTAGCATTAATTTGTTTTGTAGATTCAAGAAAGGGAGGCCCGAAGAAGTGGAAGAATTTTTACGTACCTTGACGAGCCCACGTATACTACGTCAAGCTAATGACGTTAAATAAGCGCTTCTTGGGAGGCAACCCAAAGTTTATTTCGTTTGTTTCGTCTTTAATTTTTTTTATTTTTTTCTTTTGTTTCGTTTTTAGTTGTTTTTGTTTTTAAATAAATAACCCTTGCCTATTTTGCAGCTCCCTTAGGGTTTGATGAGTGATATGCGTTGTAGTAGAGGTCTCCTCGATTCAGGGCAGTATTGTTCTCCCTTCCATCTTTATTAATTGTCCTTAAGTATGCTTAAGTGAGTAGATTATACATTAAGGGCAATGTGTGCTTTAACCATGAGGGGGGATGTATTGTTCTGAATCTGAGTTTGGGCTTAATTGAAAATTTTTCTGTTGATGAGACTGTGTGTTGCTAGAGTTTATAGGGTGTTGCAAGCCTTTGTGTTTATAAAGTTATTTACTTGCTTTAGGGCTTCAAAATAATCCATTTTGACTACCAGATTCCATGTTAGTTGCTTGTTTTCATGGTCTTTCATATGCATGATGTAGGTAGTTGATTTATTATGTTTAAGCAAGTAAAAAAAAAAATAGGAAAGATGGTTGTTGTCCATATATAAAAATCAAGTTTTCTGCATGTTCTTAATGGTCAAAAGTGTGTTGTCTTTTGTAGAAACTTGATATGCATCTCCTTGAAAATAAAAAGTTAAGGCCAAATTTTAGTGTTAATGAAAATAAGGGTTGTTGTTTGTGTTTGAGGCAAGAGTGTGCTATCTTATTTGGTGTTTCTCGAGGTTAAGCTTGTCATTAGGGTTCTTTAGTGCGCTTATGGTTAGTGTGTCAATCAAAGTAGTTAGGATTCAACTTCTGAGCCAAAAAGTTTCGAAAGCGAGAAGCCATGACAAGTTAGGTAACTCATACATCGTTTAGAATGTTTCAAAATGAGTAAACTCCAAATTTATGATCACTTCAAGTTTGGGGGAGTTACCCGACCTCCCTAACTCAATGAGGACATTGAGTACTCTAAGTTTGGGGGGAAAGGTAAATTCTCCGTATTTTTTTAAAAAAAAAAGTGAAAGAAAGAAAGAGTGTCCAAACCTTTCATTTCCCTAAAACTCCATTGGGCTAGACCAAAAATGTGTTACTTATTTTGTTACTTAGAGTCGATTCTCAGCAACTTGGTGCTCGATGTCGGGGTGCAGGCACTAACCATGCTGGCCTCTTGGAGCGAAGGTATCAAGCAAGAAGCCTATTCTCATCGCTTAGGTGTGCTGCGCTAACCACGTGTGCTATTCTAAGAACTACGGGAAGTCTCATTGCTTAGGTGTGTTGCGCTAAACACGTGTGTCATTCTAAGAACTACGGGAGAGTCAAAAACTAAAAAAAAAATAAAAATAAAAGAAAGTAAAAATAAAAAATCTTGCCCTTAGCAGTGAGTTTTATGGAAATGGAGGGGAATAATGCACATATCTATTTTTTTAAAAAAAGAATATATATAAATAAATAAAACGGAACGATCATAAAATTGTAGTCATGCGAGTTTTGGAGTGTGACTTATCTTTAACTATGAGTTACTTGATTTGAATGAGTAGCATTCTAGTGGTTGAGCTTGAGGGTAGGTGTCGAATCCTAGTTGGTTTGCTCTTGGTTATTGATGCATAAGTGTAGCTAGGAAACCCAGATGAGCCACTTAGAAAGCATGGAATAAATGGTCACTTGTAGCTTAGAGCATAAGTATTCAACCCTTGTTTAGTTACTCTGAATGATTTGAGTCTTTAAAGGTCTTTAAAGTCTTTAGGGAATAGAACTCATTGAGGACAATGAGTAGTTCAAGTTTGGGGGTTTGATAACTCGTCATGAGAGAGTTATTTTACTATAATTTTAGTGCTTAATGTACTTGAATTACATAGAATTTGTTGAGTCTCATGTTATTTTATCCCTAAATTGTGTGTGTTAGCTTTAAAATCTTGAATTTAAGCATTATGTTCGAAAAGAATTAATTTTGATGTTTTTTATGCTTTAATTGAAGAAATTTGAGAAAATAAGCTAACGGTTAATTAAAGACCAAAAGACGAGATTTTTAACTCCAAAAATCCTTGCATATTTAGTTTGATTTATAATTGACTTCATTAATTTATTTGAGATTTTTCTGTGTGCAGGAGATTATAAAAATTACAGGAGTCCCTAAGGGCATTTTAGACATTTTACCCGACGGGTAAGATGGTCTTTCTACTCCTAAGGGCATTTTTGTAATTTGTGTAGTTAGGACAACACATCTTATATAAGGAGGCTAGGGTTCACAAGTGCCAAGGGGGAGAGAAGAAGTTGCCACAAAAGGGAAGAGAGCGAGAGAGAGAAGGGGTGATTGCTACAACAAAGGTGTGTAGTGAAGAGAAGAATCATGAAAGTGTCATTGTTGTAGCAATCGTGCGATTGAGAAAAAAATCGAACCTTCAAGGTGCCATTGTTGTAGCAAAAATCGTGTAGTTCGGTTTTTTAAAGACGACGCTTACAAAGTTGTCGTTTCCCGAAGTTTCCACCGTTGGATTGTGCTCCAATTTTGACAGCATGTTCGAGACGCATAGGGCTTTACTTTGAACGGTTGGATCGTCGTTCTGAGCATTGCTGTGTCGGATATCTCTGTCACGTTGGGAGATCAGTGCAGTTCGATTTTTCACCAGCGGCGCTCACAAAGTTGTCGATTCCTGGAGTTTTAACCGTTGGATTGTGCTGAAACTTTGACCGCTTGTTCGAGCCTCACAGTGCTTCGTTTCGAACGGTTGGATCATTGTTTCGAGTTTTCGTTGATGAGATATCTTTATCAAACGGAACTTGAAAAATAAGGCCACCTGCTGTGTATCGTTTGCCCTATCTCTAAGTGTTATTGCTTGTTGTCAACCACCAATTTAATACTGAATTTTTGGGTTGTTTATGTTCTGATTTAGACTACTTTTGCTCACTGTTTTAAGCATAACTCGTGACTGTTTTAGGCGAGAATTGTGATTGATTTAGGCTAATTTAGTGAACATTGTTGGTTGTTTTGCATGAACTCCTTGATCAATAAAAGCTTGCTTATACTAGAGATATGTGACTCGATTTTAATCTTGAACTAAATTTTCTTAGGCAAAGGTTAGGTTGTTTTCATGTAATTTTGGATTAAATTTATGGTTGATGCCATTGATTGAATTTATGAAATTTTATTGAATTTAACGTTGCATGAGAATTAAAATTGGCCTTTTTAACTTCTCTATAATTCATAAACTTGGGAAAGCTAATGAATTAGAAAACTAGAATTTCATTCTAGGATTATTGAGTTGATTAGGGATAATTAACCCACCTAGAACCTAAAATCATGAGCATAATTTAGATCACAATTGGGAAATTGTAGGTTTTAAAACTTAGTGATTTTGGAAAGAATTATTTGAATGCATGTGTAGGTAAATTCAAGGCATCACTCAAAATTTATTCCAATTGAACATTAGAACTCTAACCTAACCCGAGCCTATTTTTCATTAAAAATTTCATTTCTTGCATCTCCCCTCTTGTTTGCATTCTTCTCTCCCCTCATTTAAATTTAGTTATTTTCTTGAGTCTAGTCTTGTCTTTGCACACTTATCACATCAATTTATTTATTTACAATAGTAATTTGCACACTCATACATTGCACTAAAATAAGGAAAAATTGCTAGGACACTCATTCATTTAGGTTTAGCTAGTCCTCGTGGGATCGATACTTTGACTTATCACTTGTTGCTCTCGACCGTGTATACTTGCATGTCGTAAAAGTGTCGGAGTCTTATTCTAATTTACATTAGTTAGGGCACTCGATATTTTCGCATCAAGCACATTGAGAAGCAAAATTTCAAGGTTTCTTCAAAAATCAATAAGGGACGTAAGCTCTTAGTCTTCAAACCAGGAGATTGGGTTTGGGTACATTTTCGAAAGGAAAGGTTTCCTAATCAAAGAAAATCAAAGCTTTTGCCACGAGGAGATGGACCTTTACAAGTTCTTGAGATAATCAATGACAATGCTTATAAAATTGATTTACCAGGGGAGTATGGTGTTAGTGCGACCTTTAATGTTGCTGACTTGAGTCCTTTTGATGTAGGTAATGGCTATGATTCGAGGGCGAATCCTTCTCAAGAGGGGGAGGATGATATGAACCAAGGACCACCTATTGTCATGCCTGAAGGTCCAATTACAAGGTCGAGAGCCAAGAAGCTACAACAAGCTTTAATCACTTATATTCAAGCTATGGTGAGCTTAAAAGAGGAGGTTCTAGAAGATATTGGAGTCTTTCCCTACATGTTGTGAAAAGTTGAACTTCAAGATGGAGACGCATTAAATGCATTCTAACTTTCATTTAATGAACTCATAGCTGAATTTATGGAACTTAAGTTTAACTTGGGTTTCACTTAAAAGAACTAAGTTGAACTAAAGTTACATTTAATATGGTGATGTTTGAACTCAAGTTGCATTCAATGAGGTGGAGATGAATTCAATGAAGTCAAGTATCATTATAAGCTTCATTCAAGACAAGCTAAGCTTCAAATTATGGAACACAAGTTCAAGCCACTATTACAATAATGGTTACAAGACAACACCTTTATTAGTTTTAAATGTAGTTTTTGTTTTGTTTATCATTTAAGTTTGTTTTCAATATGGGAGTTGTGGTTGGATTGTAACTCATATAGGTTACTCTTTTCCCCCACTAACTAGCCCATAAAGTTAGTGTCTATTTGTCTCCTTTGTCAATTAGGTTAAGGGTCTCAAAGGCTATATAAAGCCCTCTTTTCTTCCATTGTAGACAGAATTTTGAAGTGAATGAATTGAGTTTTTCTTTTAGCTTTGTTGAGAGCTAAGTTTTCCTTATTGCAATTTCTTGTGTTTTGAATTTGCATGCTAGAGTCATTCAAGTGGTGTTGATCGTACCTCTTGTGGAGTGATTCGAATCACGAGTTTAGAAACGAGTTTTCTTTACTCTTGATCTTGATCATCAAGGTAATCCGTTCCAAACTTTTCCTTGGGTTGATTCGATGTCGTTTTGGGATTTTTGAGTTTTAGATATAAAGGTCTTGTTTTCTCAACAAGGTTGTTAGGTCTAATTCTTTGGAGTTACTTAACACCTCGTTTGTATCTTAATACAAAACGGGTCGCATCCACAGTGTATCCAGGATTAGGTCTCCAACCCCATCCATATACTGTAGACCGTTCGGGTCATTTACTCGAACGTGATCCTCCTTGTGTGTCCACTACACACCGTTCAAGTTCTAGTTCTCTCATATATTCAATGACCCTGGAGCTTAGTTTATTGGTCTAAGTTTGTATTAAATGCGAGACACAAAAGATGAAATAAATAACTCTTTATTAATTTCAAATGTATATTTACAAATAGTACGAGATTAGGACAAACATCCCAACAAGGTTTTCTAGTTCTAATAAGATTAGAATTAGGAAATCAAATATGACCTTTGAATGGAGACTGATAAGTAACTATGTCTAAGGAAGGTTCTGTCTAAGGCTGGGTATTTAAGCTGACGCTTTGCGGAACACCCCTACCTGGGAACCAACCTGGGAGTGAATTTGGTCTGGAGATTCATTGGTTATATTCTCGTGAGTGCGGTTAATTAAGAGTTAATTAATTTACTCACATAGACCTAAGTTAATAATGTGATTATAGACTTAGGTTAATCCAATATAAGAGTTATATTGATAGACTTAGGTAAATTTTAGTCGGTTTATCTAGGTCAATCCCGTTTATTTTAAAGGACTGAGTGGGAGGAAATAAAGTGTATGAGATACATTTTATTTTTCATCAACAAATCTTTGTTAAGTTCGCACCGTGAGATCCATGCTCGGCCTCGTGGCGCAAATGGGTGTCCCCCTACTGGTGGCATTTGTATGGGTCAATATTCAACGTGAATGGAGAGAGTACTTATAGTGAGTGGTAGCGAGACCTGTGAAAACGGGATCCACGGTCTCTTCTTTCGATTCACACCGTGAGACGCCTATGATCCGCCTACTAGTTTGGCCTGGACTAGACGATCCCTACGGAGGGCCTTGATCATGGGAGTCGGAACACCGTGAATTCCCAAAAGGGATACGATTTCCTTGTTGGTTTTCCTTCTAAGTCCTCCCTACGGCGGCTATTGTTTGGACGGGTATTTGAAAATTTAAAGATTGAGGGTGACACTCACAGGATTCATTAAGAGTTAATGGATTCATACCGAAAAATTGTAATTGGATGCCTAATGGAATAAGAGTTATTCTGGTATTAGGGTATGGTCGAGAAAGTCTCGTCCTAGAGGAAGAGTGGCTTTGTCTACCCAACGGTGGCGGTCATTCGAAACCTTTAGGGTATCATTGCAATTTTTGAATGACCTAGGGATCATAGGATAAAAATTTTCTAAATCATGATTGGATTTTCAAAAGTTTTTGCGAGACTAATACAAAGTGTTTTCCATTTTTTAGAAACAAAATGTCAAATGCTTTTAACGCTCCTTTAGCTTATGTTAAGTTAGTCGTCGATAATTTTTCGTGGAAAACAATATTGGCTCGATTTTGGTAAATGACGACCTAGAGTTCGCGCTCACTGAGGAGGGTTCTTAGGTGCCCGGTTCAACAGTCCTATTCAACGATCTATAAACCTTCTAGTCTTTAGTGCAAACTAAGGGACAGGAACCTGAGGCAAGTGTTGCCTTTAGACCTTTTCACAGGGGTATGACCTCTGGGACAAAGTTTGTAGATTCTTCAGGCCCGAAAGGGAAGAAGAAGAAGTTGAAGGAGGTTAGGGTTGACCGCGCTGCCGACCTAAAGGGCAAAGAGATCAAGGATGTTGCTAGAAAGTGTTTCTACTGCAACAGGGGCGATCACCTGAAAAGAAGTTGTCCCAAGTTCCTTGATGAAAAGAAGAAGACAGGTAAATGTAATTTTCTTGTCACAGAAACTTGCTTAGTGGAGAGTAATGACTCTGTCTGGATATTGGATTCAGGCGCCACTAATCACATTTGCTCTTCTTTTCAAGGATTAAGTTCCTGGCAGCGGTTGCAAGAGGGTGAGATAACACTCATAGTTGGATCCAGAGAAGTTGTCTCAGCTGCAACAATAGGCACGGTGAACTTGTTTTTTGGCAGGAAGTACTTATTATTGGATAATTTGTACATAGTTCCTAGGTTTACTAGAAACCTAGTTTCTATTTCCTGCCTATTAGAAAAACATATTTTCGTTTCTTTCAAGAGTAATAAAGCATTTATTTCTCAAAATTGAAATTTGATTTGTACTGCTTCGCTTGAGAGTAATTTATATGTTTTGAACCCTAATTCGATCAAAAGTGTTTTGAATACCGAATTGTTTAAAACAGCAGAAACGCGAACTAAGAGATTGAAAGTTTCTCCAAAAGAAAGTGTCTATCTTTGGCATCTAAAGTTAGGCCACATAAATCTCAATAGGATTGAGAGACTAGTGAATAGTGGACTTCTAAGCGAGTTGGAAGAAAACTCTTTACCGATTTGTGAGTCATGCATTGAAGGCAAAATGACCAAACGTTCTTTTAGTAGAAAAGGATATAGAGCCAAGGAGCCCCTTGAGCTTATACATTCTGACCTCTGTGGTTCGATGAATGTTAAAGCACGAGGAGACAAATACTTCGTATCTTTCATAGATGACTATTCGAGGTATGGGTACATTTACCTAATGCATAGGAAGTCTGAAACTCTTGAAAAGTTCAAGGAGTTCAAGACTGAGGTGGAGAACCTGTTAGGTAAAACTATAAAAACACTTCGATCGGATCGAGGTGGAGAGTATATGGACACTGAATTCCAGGACTATATGATAGAACATGGAATCACGTCCCAACTCTCAGCACCCGGTATGCCACAGTAAAATGGTGTATCGGAGAGGAGAAGCAGAACCCTGTTGGACACGGTTCGATCGATGATGAGTTATGCTCGTCTCCCTGATTCTTTTTGGGGTTACGTAGTGGAGACTGTGGTTTACATTTTGAACATCGTTCCATCAAAAAGTGTTTGTAAAACACCTATCGAATCTGGCATGGTTGTAAAACCAGTTTACGTCATTTTAGAATTTGGGGATGCCCGACCCATGTATTGGTGTCAGACCCAAAAAAGTTGGTACCTCGTTCAAAGTTGTGCCTCTTTGTAGGTTACCTAAAAGAGACTAGGGGTGGTATGTTTTATGAGGAGGGCCACATCAGGGATCACTTACCAAGGAGTAAGATCGTGTTAAATAAAATGGACAGTTCATCAGCAGGAGTTATCGATGGGGCTAGTACGTCAACAAGTATTGTTGATCCTAGCTCGTCTAGTCAAGTCCGTTTCCAAGAGTTGGGAATGCCTTGACGTAGTGGGAGGGCTTTGAGACAGCCTGAACGTTACATGGGTTTGGCTGAAATCCAAGTCGTCACTCCTAATGATGACTGCAAGGATCCATTGACCTATGATCAGGCAATGGCATACGTTGACAAAGCAAATGGATTAAAGCTATGGACCAGGAAATGTTGTCGATGTACTTCAATTCCGTATGGGAGCTTGTGGACCAACCGGATGGGGTTAAACCTATTGGTTGCAAGTGGATCTACAAGAGTAAACGTGGCGTAGATGGAAAGGTGCAGACCTTCAAAGCACGACTAGTGGCAAAAGGTTTTACCCAGGTGGAAAGGGTTGACTATGAGGAAACCTTTTCACCTGTTGCCATGGTAAAGTCGATTAGAATCCTTCTGGCCATTGTCGCATATTATGACTATGAGGTATGGCAGATGGATGTCAAGACCACCTTTCTGAATGGCAACCTTGACGAGACCATCCACATGGACCAACCCAAGGGGTTGATTGCCCAAGGCCAAGAGCAAAAGGTTTGCCGGCTTCAAATGTCTATTTATGGACTGAAACAAACCTCGAGGTCTTGGAATATAAGGTTTGATGAGGCGATCAAATCTTATGGCTTTAATCAAAATGTTGACGAGCCTTGTATCTGCAATAAAATCGTAAACAATACTATCGCATTTCTAATATTGTATGTGGATGATATCCTACTCATTGGGAATGAGGTAGGATTTCTTACTGACATTAAGGAATGGTTGGCTTCGCAATTCAAAATGAAAGATTTGGGAGAGGCACAGTATGTTTGAGGTATCCAGATAGTCTTGAACCGGAAGAACAAAATGCTAGCCATGTCTCAGGCATCTTACATTAACAAGATGTTGTCTAGGTATAAGATGCATAACTCCAAGAAGGGCTTGTTGCCTTTCAGGCATGGGGTTCACTTGTCTAAGGATCAATGTCCTAAGACACCTCAAGAGGTTGAGGATATGAGACGAATCCCCTATGCTTCAGCTGTAGGAAGCCTCATGTATGCCATGTTGTGTACTAGGCCTGACATCTAATATGCAGTCGGGATTGTCAGTAGGTATCAATCAAATCCAGGATTAGATCACTGGACAGCCGCAAAGGCAATCCTCAAGTATCTTAGGAGAACGAGGAACTACAACCTTGTGTATGGGAGTGGGGATTTGATCCTTACGGGATACACAGATTCTTACTTTCAGACCGATAAGGATTCTAGGAAATCCACTTCGGGGACCAGCCTTCATTCTGAATGGAGGAACTGTAATGTGGCGAAACATCAAGCAGGGATGCATCGCTGATTCCACGATGGAGGCTGAGTATGTTGTGGCTTGTGAATCTGCAAAGGAAGCTATTTGGCTTAGGAAGTTCATGACGGATTTGGAAGTTGTTGCAAATATGAACTTGTTGATCACGCTGTTTTGTGACAACAATGGGGCAGTAGCCAACTCGAGAGAGCCTCGGAGTCATAAAAGGGGCAAGCACATATAGCGTAAGTATCACCTGATACAGGAGATTGTGCACCGTGAAGACGTGACAGTCACACAAATAGCTTCGAAGCACAACGTTGCTGATCCATTTACAAAAGCCCTCACGTTTAAGGTGTTTGAAGGTCACGTAGAGAGTCTAGGTCTTCGAGTGCTTCCTGACTAGGGCAAGTGGGAGTATTGTAAAGGGGTATTCAATGTCCTAGTTTATAGTATTACTTTTATTGTATTACTATACTGTACATTTGAGAAATGTATTATGTACTCCACTAGCTTAGTCCAAGTGGGAGTTTGTTGGGATGTATGTCCTCATCTCGTGTAGTTTGTAATATTCCAAGTTGTAAATAAATAAGAGTTATTTATTTGAACTTTGTATCTTGCATTTTTCATAAACTTAATCCAATAAACTAAACTGCAGGGTCATTGTATCATGAGAGAATTAAGAACTTGAACGGTGTGTAGTGGACACACAGGGAGGATCACGTTCGAGTTAATGACCCGAACGGTCTATAGTATATGGATAGGGTTGAAGACTTAATCATGGATACACTGTGGATGCGACCCGCTTTGTATTAGATACAAACGAGGTGATCTAGCTCGTTCATGTGGTTGACATGCGAGTTCGGGCATACTGTGCAATGAGATTGTACAAGACCGGACCGTGAATTATTAGACATACTAATGTAACACCGTTAACAGTATAGAGCTAATAAATGCGTATATGACCATTAGTGACTCGACCTTAGTCCTGAGCGTGTTACGGACTCCTGTCTGCGGGGATCTGTCCTTTGACCAGTACGGGTGAGCGTGGTCACGACGCATTATCGCCCAATGTGCCTATCTTCGGGGCGGATCGGATCAAGGGAATGAAAATCTCCGCGCAGCGGAAGACGATCGAATCGTCAAGGTATCATTACGCTACTTGAGTTTTGTTAAAACGATCTAACATTTAGATCTAAGTTAAACATGCAAAAGAGGAAGAAATTACAGCAAGAAGATGTTTACTTACTTGTTGTAGACAGATCTTCGAAATTCCTTCCTTGGCCACGAACGCTTCGTGCTTCTCGAACTCAACGAGTGCTTCTCTCGAACGAAACCCGAACACAACCACTTGGAGTCTCGGTTGATCACCCTCACCCGTACTAGTCAAAGGACAGACCCCCGCAGATAGGAGTCTGTAACACGCTCAGGATTCAGGTCGAGTCACTAATGGTCATCTACGGTTATTAGTCTCATCACATCAGCGGTGTTACATCGCGAGGTCTAATAATTCACGGTCCGATCTTATACAATCTCATTGCACAGGATGCCCCCAATCGCATGTCAACCACATGAACGAGTCAGATCACCTCGTTTGTATCTAATACAAAGCGGGTCATTAACTCGAACGTGATCCTCCCTGTGTGTCCACTACACACCGTTCAAGTTCTAGTTCTCTCATAAATTCAATGACCCTGAAGTTTAGTTTATTGGAAAAGTTTGTAAATATTGCGAGACACCAAGTAATGAAATAAATAACTCTTATTAATTTCAAACAGTAATTTACAAACACGAGATTAGGACAAAAATCCCAACAAGGACCACGTGGGGAGCTGGGAACTTAACTACGCAAGATGGAATTCACTCGTTTCCGATTTAGGAAAACTAGAGGGGTTGTTCCCTTAAGTGTTGTCTCCAGAGCTTGAACAACGGGGCCCCACCCTCTCACTGGCCCGAGAGGGTTGTTGTTTATGGTTCAACCATACAACGTTGTTGTTCATTAGAAGAGCAGTGGGGACTTAAGGAGCAAGAGGTAGACACAGGGGTTAAACGGTAATTTGACACTGTTGTGACTACAAAAAAACTGTGAAGGGTCGACTCATGGGTATTGGTTATATCGATGGACACAACTTATCCTACAGTGATGAGAGTGCATCTACGGGTTTTATTGGAGTGTTACTGTAACTAATGAATGTTGAATAACCGGGTCAACGAGTTTAATAGGTTAGTCTCGGATCATTAGAGCTCGTCATCTGTAGGTCAATTAGGTCCCTCGATTAGCTCAAATTGGACAAATTGAGGGTTACAGTTTGGTGTGAATTTGAAGTGTTCAAATTCATTATTTGTAGATTTATATCATTTATATGAGATATAGATCACATAATATATAGTTTAATGTGAATGAGATTGCTAATAAACTATAGTATAGCCTAATTGATTAATTAGACCTAATTGGAGAAATTCAATTGAGAGAAATTAAATTAAATGTGATTCAATTTAAAATCCACAATTATGCAAATGAGATTTGTATAATAAGGTATGAGATACCTTATATTATGTGATATGCAAATATGATTTGCATATCATATAGTTGTGGTAAAATGGTGATTTAGTAGAGATGTTAACTCCACATCTCACCATTATTTAAAGGCTTGGTGAGAAGCCTTTGTGAAGGATTTTGTCAGATTTTGAACACTTCAAATCCACACCAAACTGTAAACCCTCTATGTATCCAATTTGAGCCAACCGAGGGACCTAATGGACCTACAGGTGACGAGCTCCAATGATCCAAGACTAGCCTGTCAAACTCTTTGACCCAGTTAATCAACATTCATTAGCTACAGTAACACTCCACTAAAGCCCATAGTTGCACTTCCATCACTGTAGGACAAGTTGTGTCCATTGATATAACCAATACCCATGAGTCGACCCTTCAAAGGTTGTTCGTAGACACTGCTGGGTCAAATTACCGTTTTATCCCTGTGTCTACTTCTTGCTCCTTAAGTCCCCACTGCTCCTGTAATGAACAACAACGTTGTATGGTTGAACCATAATTAACACCCCTCTCAGGTCAGTGAGAGGGTGGGTGCCCGTTGTCCAAGCCCTAAAGACAACACTTAAGGGAATAACCCTTCTAGTTTCCCTAAAGTCGGGAACGAGTGAATTTCATTTCGCGTAGTCAAGTTTCCAGCTCCCCACGTGGTCTTGTCCCTGAGAAGATAGGCATATTGGGCGAGTAACTGTGACCACCCTCACCCGTACTAGTCAAAGGACAGACCCCCGCAGACAGGAGTCCGTAACACGCTCATGATTAAGGTCGAGTCGCTAATGGTCATCTACGAAGTTATTAATCCTATACTGTCAACGACGTTACATCAGTAGGTCTAATAATTCACGGCCCGATCTTGTACACTCTCATTGCACAGGATGACCACACTCGCATGTCAAACACATGAACAAGTCAAATCACCTCGTTTGTATCTAATACAAAGCGGTGTGCATCCACAACGTAATCTGGATTAGGTCTCCAACCCTATCTGTATACTATTAGACCGTTCGGGTCATTTAGTCGAACGTGATCCTCCCTGTGCGTCCACTATACACCGTTCAAGTTCTAGTTCTCTCATATATTCAACGACCCTGGAGCTTTGTTATTGGACAAACTTTGTGAATTTGCAAGAGACAAAGTGATGAAAGAAATAACTCTTATTTATTTCAATAGGTAATTACAAACAAGTACGAGATTAGAACATACATCCCAACAAACTCCCAATTGGACTAAGCTAGTGGTGTAAATATACATTTCTCAAATGTACAATAAATTAGAATAAAGTAATACAATAAACTAGGGCATTGAATACCCTTTACAATACTCTTACTTGCCCTAGTCCGGAAGCACTCGAAGACCTAGACTCTCTAGGTGACCCTCAAATACCTTAGTCTTGTGGGCCTTTGTAAATGGATTAGCAACGTTGTGCTTCGACGTTCTCTACGTGACTGTCACGTCTTCGCAGTGCACAATCTCCGGTATCAGATGATACTTCCGCTCAATGTGCTTGCCCCTCTTATGACTCTGAGGCTCTATCGAGTGGGCTACAACACCACTGTTGTCACAAAACAGCGTGATCGGCAAGTTCATATTTGGAACAACTTCAGAATCTATCATGAACTTCCTAAGCCAAACAGCTTCCTTTGCAGCTTCACAAGCCGCAACATACTCTGCTTCCATAGTAGAATCAACGATGCATCCCTGCTTGATGCTTCGTCATACTACAGCTCCTCCATTCAGAATGAAGGTTGACCCCGAAGTGGATTTCCTCAAATCCTTATCTGCCTGAAAGTCAGAGTTTGTGTATCCCGTAAGGATCAAATCCCCACTCTCATACACAAGGTTGTAGTTCCTCGTTCTCCTAAGGTACTTGAGGATTGCCTTTACGGTTGTCCAGTGATCTAATCCTAGATTGGATTGATACCTAATGACAATCCCAACTGCATAACAGATATCGGGCCTAGTACATAGCATGGCATACATGAGGCTCCCAACGGCTGAAGCATAAGGGATTCGTCTCATATCCTCAACCTCTTGAGAAGTCTTAGGACATTGATCCTTAGACAGGTGAACCCCATGCCTGAAAGGCAACAAGCCCTTCTTGGAGTTCTGCATCTTATATCAACACAACATCTTGTCAATATAAGACGCCTGAGACATGGCTAGCGTTCTATTCTTCCGGTTCCGAACAATCTGGATACCTAGAACATACAGTGCTTCTCTCAAATCTTTCATTTGGAATTGCGAAGCCAACCATTTCTTTATGTCAGTAAGAAATCCTAACTCATTCCAAATGAGAAGAATATCATCCACATACAATATCAGAAAAGCGACAGTACTGTTGATGATTTTCTTGTAGACACAAGGCTCGTCAACATTCTGATCAAAGCTATAAGATTTGATCGCCTCATCAAACCTTATATTCCAAGATCTCGAGGCTTGTTTCAGTCCATAAATAGACCTATGAAGCCGACAAACCTTTTGGTCTTGGCCTTGGACAATGAACCCTTTGGGCTGGTCCATGTAGATGGTCTCGTCAAGGTTGTCATTCAGAAAGGCGGTCTTGACATCCATCTGCCATACCTCATAGTCATAATATGCAGTAATGGCCAGAAGGATTCTAAACGACTTTACCATGGCAACAGGTGAAAAGATTTTCTCATGGTCAACCCCTTCAACCTGGGTAAAATCCTTTGCCACTAGTTGTGCTTTGAATGTATGCACCTTCCCATCTACGCCACGTTTACGCTTGTAGATCCATTTGCAACCTATAGGTTTTACCCCATCAGGTTGATCCACAAGCTCCCAGACGGAGTTGAAGTACATCGACTCCATTTGCTGGTACATAGCTTTAATCCATTCGTCTTTGTCAACGACATTGCCTGATCATAGGTCAATGGATCCTCGCAGTCATCATCAGGGGTGATGACTTGGGTTTCAGCTAAACCCATGTAACGTTCAGGATGTCTTACAGCCTTCCCACTACGTCGAGGCATTCCCAACTCTTGGGAACGGACTTGACTTGGCGTGCTAGGATCAACAACACTTGTTGACGTACTAGCCCCATCAGCAACTCTTGTTGATGTACTGTCCATTTCGTTTAACACGATTTTGCTTCTAGGTAAATGATCCCTAACGTGGTCTTCCTCAAGGAAAGTGGTGTTTGTCAACACAAGCACCCTATTTTCCTTAGGATCGGAAAATAGACAAGCCCTAGTCTCTTTCAGGTAACCTATAAATAGGCACAATTTTGAACGGAGTTCTCATTTTTTCGGGTTTGACACAACGCATGGGTCGGGCATCTCCAAATTCTGAAATTGTGTAAACTAGCTTTATGTCCATTCCAGAGTTCGAAAGGTGTTTCACAAACACTGTTCAATGGAACGTTGTTCAAAATATACACCGCAGTCTCGACTGCGTAACCTCAAAAGGAATCAGGGAGACGAGCATAGCTTATCATCGACGGAACCATGTCCAACAGGATTCTGTTTCTCCTCTACGATACCCCATTCTGCTGTGGCATACCAAGTGCTCAGAGTTGGGACGTAATTCCATGTTCTATCATATAGTCCTGGAATTCTGTGTCCATATACTCTCTACCTCGATCCGATCGTAGTGTTTTTATCGTTTTACCTAACAGGTTCTCAACCTCAGTCTTGTACTCCTTGAACTTTTCAAGAGTTTCAGACTTCCTATGCATTAGGTAAATATACCCATACCTTGAATAGGCATCTATAAAAGATACAAATTATTCGTAACCAGCTCGTGCTTTAACACTCATCGGACCAAAGAGGTCAAAATGTATAAGCTCAATGGGCTCTTGGCTCTATATCCTTTTCCACTCAAACCACGTTTGGTCATTTTGCCTTCAAGGCGTGACTCACATACCGGTAAAGAGTTTTCTTCCAAGTCGCTTAGAAGTCCACTCTTCACTAGTTTCTCAATCCTATTGAGATTGACGTGGCCTAACCTTAGATGCCAAAGATGGGCATTTTCTTTAGGAGAAACTTTCACTCTCTTAATTCGTGTTTCTGCCGTTTTAAACAATTCATTATTCAAAACACTTTTGACCGAATTAGGTTTCAAAACGTACAAATTAGACTCAAGTGAAGCAGAACACAGTAAATTATCTTTGAAAGAAATAAACGCTTTATTAGATTCAAAGGAAACAATAATACAATGTTCAATAAGGCAGGAAATGGAAACAAAGTTTCTAGTAAACCCTGGCACTATGTACAAATTATCTAATAATAAGAACTTCCCGCCAAAATAAAGCTTCACCGTGTCGACCGCTGCAGCAGAGACAACCTCCCCAGATCCAACCCATAGCGTTATCTCACCCTCTCGCAGCTGTTGCCAGGAACTAATTCCCTGAAAAGAAGAACAAACATGGTTAGTGGTGCCCGAATCTAATATCCAGGCAGAGTCATTACTCTCCACTAAACAAGTTTCAGTAATCAGTAGATCACATTTACCTTGATTCTTCCTGTCACCAAGGAACTTGGGACAGTTACGCTTCCAGTGGTCGTCCCCATTGCAGTGGAAACACTTTCCTTTTTCTGTAACTTTCTTGACCTTTTTGCCCTTTTGGGCGGCAGCACGGTCACCTTTACCCTTCTTCATCTTCTTTTTCTTCCCTTTCGGGTAAGAAAGAGCCACAGATTTTGTCCCAGAGGTCGAACCCCTGTGAAAGGACCTGAAGGCAACATTTGTCTCACCTTTCGATGTCCTGATCCTCATCAAGGATTGAAAGTTTCGTAGTTCATTGAGAAGGGTGGTCAGAGTCTAGTTAATTTTGTTCATAACAGCATTGCTACGTAACTGAAGGAAACTCTTCGGAAGAGTCTCCAGTATAAAGTTGACCTGGCTCGACTCATCGATCGAAGCCCCGTTCATCTCCACCAGATTAAAGTGGGTCATCATGTCAAGAACATGTTCACGGACAGACGTCCCTTCTTTCATCCAGGCGTTGAAGACGTGTTTGAGTGAATCATGTCGAACCTGAAAGGACTGTTGTCCAAACATTTCTTGCAAGGATTCCATGATCTCCTTAGCGGTGATCATCAGCTCATGCTTCTTTGCCAATACTTCAGATAAGCTGGCAATGATGTAGACCTTGGCCTTTTCATTGGCCCTGATCCATCGATCGTACGCATCACGAACACTTCGTGACGTGGTCGAGCCCGACACCTGAGGACACTTCTTAGTGAGCACGAACTTAAGGTCGTCAGTTACTAGAATCGTGTTTATATTGTTTTTCCATGTTTGGAAATTATCTCCCACTAATTTGTCGGAAGCAAGTAAAGCTATTATTGAGCTAGACACTTTGCTGAAAAATAAGTAAAAACTTTGTGTCAGTCTCGCAAAAAACTTTTTGAAAACCAATCAAGTTTTAGCAAAAATTTATCCTATGATCCCTAGGTCATTAAAATTTGCAATGATATCCCAAAGGTTTAGAATTACCGCCACCGAAGGGCTAACAGAAACACTCCTCCTTTGGGGACGAGACTTTCTCACTGCACCTAATACCAAGAATAACTCTTATTCCATTAGGCGCCAAATTAATTGGTCAAGAATCCATTAACTCTTAATGAATCTGGTGAGTGTCACCTCAATCTTTAAGTTTTCAAGTATCCGTCCAAACAATAGCCGTGAAGGGTGAACCAAGAAGGAAAACCAAAAAGGAAACTGTATCCCTTTCGGGAATTCACGGTGTTCCGACTCCTATGATCAAGACCCTCCGAAGGGATTGTTTGGTCCAGGCCAAACTAGCAGGCGGATCATAGGCGTCTCACAGTGTGAATCGAAAGAAGAGACCGTGGGTCCCATTTTTACAGGTCCCGCTCCCACTCACTATAAGTACTCTCTCCATCTACGTTGATATTGACCCATACAAATACCATCTGAAGGGGGACGCTCCCATTTGCGCCACGAGGCCGAGTTGGATCTCACGGTGTGGACTTTAACGGAGATTTGTGGTCGAAAAATTAAATGTATCTTATACACTTTATTTCCTCCCACTCAGAACTTTATATTAATCGGGATAGACCTTGATAAATCGGCTATTATCTACCTAGTCTACCAATATAACTCTTATATTGATTTAACCTAAGTTTATAATCACATTATTAACTTAGGTCTATGTGAGGAAATTAAATCAAATTTTAATTAATGACACTTACCATAATATAACCTAAGAATATCCGGACCAAATTCACTCCCAGGTCGGTTCCCAGGTAGGGGTGTTCCGCAAAGCGTCAGCTGAAATACCCTAGCCTTAGACAGAACCTTCCTTAGACAGAGCTATTTATCAGTCACCATTCAAAGGTCATATTTAACTCTCTAATTCTAATCTTATTAGAACTAGAAAACCTAAGTCTAATTATTTATGTTCTAAACATTTTAAAACTAATAATTAACTTAGGTTACATGCATTTCTATGTCATAGTGTTTGATCATTCATCACATGAATTAAATGCATGAGCATGCTTTTAATCTAAAAATAAAACACTAATATTTAAATAAATTAAAACATGCAAACTTTATATTATAACACTTATAATATAAACCTATCATGCATACTATATATTATAACACTTATAATATAAATATGATGCATGAAATGTTTAACCTAAGGTAGGATTTTAAATCTATATGACATATATAATGCACATAGAATTAAATATTTCATACATCTCATGCATAAAATAAATAACTAGCAAAAATTAGACCAATTTTGGCACTTAGGGGACATTAATTGAATTAATTAACATTAATATAACATTTATATTAATATTAATTAATTTAATTAATTTAAAAAATAAAATTACATTTTATAATTTAAAATAATTAAATAAAATAAAATTACAAATAAAGAAAAGCCCCCACGTTGAAGTTAATTCTCCAACCCCCACTACGTGCGAACTCTCTGCTGGAACCGCCCACTACGCACGCAGCGTTGCAACGTCGTGGGTAGCGTTGCAACCTTGCAGCGCTCAGCGTCGCTGTTGGGATTTATGCCCTAAACTTGTGTAATTTTGATCAATTAAATAAAGGATTATTTGTTTTGATAGAATTACAGTCTTTCTTTATAAATCCAATAAACTAAGCTCCAAGGTTATAACATATATCTTGAACATCAGTGTAGTGGACACTATTTGGGTTGAGTTCAAGAATAGAACCTAAATGGTCTATGGTATAAGAATAAGGTTGGAAACCTCATTCTGGTAACACCATGGATGCGACCCACTTTGTAATTAGTACAAATGAGGTAATCCAACTCATTCATGTAGTTGACATGCGAGTGGGGGCATCCTGTATGAAGAGTTCATACAAGACCAGGATCAGAAATCATTAGTCTAACGGTGTAAACACGCTAATAATGGATAAGACTAGTAATTTATAGATGGCATTAGTGACTCGACTGAATCTCGAGCAAGTTAAGAACTCCTTCTTATAGGGGTTTGTCCTTAGACTAGTATGGGTGAGAGTGGCCTCAGAGCCCGACTCAATAAGCCTACCTTCTCGGGTGACGAGAACCTCGTGGGTAGCTGGGAACTTAAGCGTGCAAGATGGAATTCATTCATTCCTACACTAAGAAATTAGATAGGTTGTTCCTCAAGAACCGACTCAGTGTCTTGAACAACGGGGCCCCGCATCAGTATCGGGGTATGAGTCTAAGGTAGGACCTTAGACTTGTTGTTCATTAGACGATCGGTGGTGCTTAAGGAACAAAGAGGTAATCACGCTGGGGTAAAGCGGTAATTTGACCCGGTGTAATTCTGAACAACCTGTGAAGGGTCGACTCATGGGTAATGACTATATTAGTGGACACAATATTATCTACAGTGAGGAGAGTGCAGCTACAAGTCTATAGTGGAGTGACTTGTAGTTAATGAATATTGATTAACTATATCAAAGAGTTTGATCAGTTAATCTCATATCATTGGAGCTCATGAACTGTAGGTCCATTAGGTCCCTCCGTTGGCTCAACATGGTAATATTGAGGGTATAAAGTTAGGAATGAAAATGAAGTGTTCAATTTCATACATGAAGTGTTATATCAATTATATATGATATAATTGATATAATATATAGTTTTAATGTGAATTAGATTCATATATAAACTATATACTAAAGAGAGAATAAAGGAGGGGTAGGATGGGCATTTCCATCCTATTTCTTGTTGGGATTTGTGCCCTAAAACTCGTAGTTTGTAATTATGTTCTAATTAATGTAATAAAGTGTTATTATTTCAATAAAGTGTTATTGTTCGTTATCCACGAGTTTGCCTTTATTTAAATCCTAAATCCAATAAACTAAACATCCAAGGCTGTTAAATGAATCTTTAACTGAATGTAATGTACATAAAAAGAATCTCGGTTTGAGATACAGCCTAAAGGGTCTATAGTTAGGGGATAAGGTTTGGGTACCTTACCAGTAAAACTATGGATGTGGCCCACTTTGTATTTGATACAAAAACCTTTGTGATCCTAACGTGTTAGTGTAGATGACATGTGAGTGGGGATATCCTATGTAATGAGATTACATAAGACAGGACCACGAAATAGTAACCTCTAAATTTGTAACTCTCGTTGACTAGTTAGGTTTCTATTTCACTAGGATGACCTAGGCAACTTGATCTCAATCCTGAGCAGGTTACAAGCTCCTGTTTGCGAGGGATTGTCCTTTGACTAGTATGGGTGAGAGTGGCCAAATTCGCCGACTCAATATGCCTACCTTCTTGGGGACAAGACCGAGTGAGCGGTTGGGAACTTAACTTAGCAAGATGGAATTCACTCCTTCCCGCCTACTAGGGTAAGTAGAGGAATGTTCCCTTAAGTGGTGTCTCCAGGACTTGAATAAAGGGCCCACCCTCTCATTGGCCCGAGAGGGACTCTGTTTGTTGGTAGGACCACAAACAAATTGTTCATTAGAGGAGCACTGGTACTTAAGACACAAGATGTAACCTAGGGGTAAAATGGTAATTTGACCCAGCTGGTGTTACGAACATTCGTGAAGGATTGACTTGCTGTTATTGGTCAATATCCATGGACACAGAAATATATCTGCAGTGAGAAGAGTGCAAATTTGTGGGACTTTAGTGGAGTGTTCCGCAGCTAACGAATGTTGATTGGGAGGTTAATGAGATTAACGAAAGCGATCTAAATATCGTTGGAGCTTACGATCAGAGGTCCATTAGGTTCACCTTCTAGCTCGTAAAGGGTTCTTAGATCATTTGAATTTGAAATGTTCAAATTCATTAGGGAATATATTTGATGTATTTAGATACGATATAATATATAGTTTTGGAACTATATATTACAAATTTAATGTGAATATGATTCATATTAAATTATGTGAGAGAATTAAATATTTGAAATAGTTCAAATATTAGATTAAAATGTGAATGTGCTTTATATTTAAAAACTATAGGTTAAATTTAATGTACATTAGATGTGCATTAAACTATAGGATAGAGGGATAATTCATTAAATGTGTTTTAATGTAAATTAAATATAAGATATTTAATTTATATTTTGATTATTTAATTAATGTGATTAAATTAAATAAGGAACGTGTCGAAGAAGACACGTTCCCCTCTCTCCCAACTCCCTATTCGATAGGAAGTGGGAGTTCCCATTTCTTTGGGTTTAACTTCTCCCGGAGAGAGGTGAAGGCAGATTGATCGATCAATTAGATTGAAACTCACAGAAAGGATTCTCTCTCTCACACACTCTCATTCCCAATTTTTCCCAATTGTTGGAATCCTTCCCACAAAGGAGGATCTAAGTAGAACTCAGAGATATAAGAGGTGATTCAAGTGGTGGTGTTGTTTCACGAGAGAGAAAACAGAGAACTTTTTGAAGTTTCGTGTCTTTTTTTTTCTTTGGAGCAAGGAGTTGTTGTCTTTGGAGAATTGGAAACTACAAAGGTATTTTTCTTCTTCCCTTTAGTTTAATTGTTAAACACATGTTTGCATGTTTGCTGCAATCCATGTCTAATAGGATTAGAATTTCATGCTTGTTTTGTTTTATTTATCAATATACTGATTTTTTGTTCAATGAAAACAATCAAGCTATTACGATCCCAAACACGTTTCCGCTGCTCAAGGAGATCAAATCTCCATCATTTCCCTATATATATGGTTGCATGAGATGCAACTAGGTTAAGTGATTCCAAGCCTTTGTTGTGTTGTTGGAAAGTTTCCAAAACACAAACATCTCTCTCACAAAATCTCATATCTCCTAAAGGGAACCCACATTCCTCCCTCACCTAGAGAACAACGGAGAAGATCCAGTGGTCGTGTCTTATTCCGTTTGTGGTTCGTGTTGCTGAGATCTTGATCGTGAGAGAGGAGGAGCACTTGAAGAAAGGTTCTTCAAAGGTAATATTTCTTGCAGTCCATTATGTTTATATGCTTAATCTAGTTAGTTTTGTTCTTGAATTAAATCGTTGTAACTAAATCAAGAGCGCGCGATTAACGATCGCTTCCGCTGCGGGACTCGATTCCCTTCAACCTGGCGTGCTCCATGCCTTGGCGTTGCAACGCTGCTCTGCAACATAGCCTTCGCCCGCGCGGACAACGTTGGGACGCCGAAGAACAACGTCTCAACACCGTCGACAGAACAACAAGCTCCTTTGTTGTTCTTTGTCGTTTTTTGCTCGTTTCCGCTCTGATTTCTTCACAGCAACTCTTGCCGACGAAGACCCAGACTTACAGACTCGATTTATTTTCTAATTGCCCAAAAATATGGGTCTTTACATTGAACTAATCAACAAAAATAAATCTAAAACTAGTGCCAAAACCGAAAACATTCAATTTCTCAAAACCAACAATTCATCACATGAAACTGAAGCAACACCCACCTAATTTTCAGAAAAAACATTTGCACAACGAAAAAGGCAACGATTGACTCTGATACCAATTGAAGGGAATGAAAATCCCACGCAGCGGCAAAGCGATTGAATCGTCGTTGTTTTGTAATGAAAAACATTTTCTTAAAACCATTTCTATCCTATAGAAACTAGGTTAAACATGTTTTTAGAAGCAAAAACAGCAAGAGAAACTTACTTGTTGAAGAAGCGTTTTTTGTGTTTTCCTTCTTCGGTCACGATCTCTTCACGTACACGATCTCACCGAACAAACGAACGATCCGGACACTTCCAAAAAGTTTTCTCGGTTGTTCTCATTAGGTAGAAGGAGAGTAGGTGGGACTCCTTTTGGTGAAAGGGAGGAGAGAATTTGAGAGAAGGTTGAGAGAAATAGTGAGTTCTTTTGGTGAGAAATCCAAAAAAAATGAAACTCAAGCATTCAAAATCCTTCTTGCAAAGGGTTTATATAATGGTGATAGGTGGAGTTGAAATCTCCACCTATTTACCATTTAACCACAACTCTAGGTTATGCAAATCGTATTTGCATAACCACATATAATAAGATATCTCATATCCCATTATACAAATCACATTTGTATAATTGTGGATTTTAAATTGAATCACACTTAATTTAATTTCTCTCAATCCAATTTCTCTAAAATTAGCTCTAATTAAACAATTAGGCTAACCTATAGCTTACTATGAATCTCATTCACATTAAACTATATAATATGTCAATCATATCTCATATAAATGACATAAATACCCTTTCAATGAATTTGATCATTTCAAATCCACACCAAACTGTAAACCCTTTAAGTATCCAGTTTGAGCCAACCGAGGGACCTAATGGACCTACAGGTGACGAGGTCCAATGATCCGAGACTAACCTGTCAAACTCTTTGACCCGGTTAGTCAACATTCATTAGCTACGGTAACACTCCACTAAAGCCCGTAGTTGCACTCCTATCACTGTAGGACAAGTAGTGTCCATTGATATAACCAATACCCATGAGTCGACCCTTCAAAGGTTGTTCGTAGACACTCCTGGGTCAAATTACCATTTTACCCCTGTGTCTACTTCTTGCTCCTCTAATGAACAACAACGTTGTATGGTCCAACCATAAACAACACCCCTCTCGGGTCAGTGAGAGCGTGACCGCCCGTTGTCCAAGTCCTGGAGACAACACTTAAGGGAACAACCCCTCTAGTTTTCCTAAAATCGGGAATGAGTGAATTCCATCTCGCATAGTCAAGTTTCCAGCTCCCCACGTGGTCCTGTCCCTGAGAAGATAGGCATATTAGGCGAGTAACTGTGACCACCCTCACCCGTACTAGTCAAAGGACAGACCCTCGCAGACAGGAGTTCGTAACACGCTCAGGATTATGGTCGAGTCACTAATGGTCATCTACTAAGTTATTAGTCCAATACTATTAACGGTGTTACATCTGTAAGTCTAATAATTCAAAGTCCGGTCTTGTAAAATCTCATTGCACAAGATGTCCCCACTCGCATGTCAACCACATGAACGAGTTGGATCAACTCGTTTGTATCTAATACAAAGCGGGTCGCATCCACAGTGTATCCAAGATTAGGTCTCCAACCCTATCCATAAACTGTAGACCGTTCGGGTCATTAACTCGAACGTGATTCTCCCTGTGTGTCCACTACACACCGTTCTAGTTTTAGTTCTCTCATAGTTCAATGACCTTGGAGCTTAGTTTATTGGACAAAGTTTGTAAATATGTGAGACACAAAGTGATGAAAAAATAACTTTTATTTATTTCAATCATGAATATTACAAACAAGTACAAGATTAGGACATACATCCCAACAAGGATGCCCCCACTCGCATGTCAACCACATGAACGAGTTGGATCACCTCGTTTGTATCTAATACAAAGTGGGCCACATCTACAATGTATCCAGGATTAGGTTTCCAACCATATCCGTATACTGTAGACCGTTCGGGTCATTAACTCGAACGTGATCCTCCCTGTGTATCCACTACACACCGTTCAAGTTCTAGTTCTCTCATAATACAATGACCCTGGAGCTTAGTTTATTGGATTAAATTTATAAAATATTTGAGACACAAAGTATTAAAAAATAACTCTTATTTATTTCAACATAGAATATTACAAACTTACACGTGATTATGGCATACACCCCAACAGATAGCCCATTGTTGAAGCAATCAAAGAACATAGGCGTGCAGTCGAGAGAGTGAAGGTGTTTGCTAAAGCAAACGTTGCTGCACACATCTGAGAGAGAGCCTTTTGCTGAACCAAAGTGCAGTTGTGCTTTGCGGTAGGTTGTTGTTTGTTGAAGCAATTGGGTGAGAGAAGAAGAAATCACAAGAGGGAGGTGTTGTTGAAGCAAATCGTGAAGTAGAGGGTTGCTCATCTGTGGAATCAACCTACCTTTGCTGAAGCAAAGCCGAGAGTAGGGGTTTGTCCACCTGTTGTGATTTTCCTATCTTTGCTAAAGCAAAATCGAGAGCTACAAGGGTAGATTAGTGCAGTTCAGTTTTTCACAGACGACGCTCACAAAGTTTTTGTTTGCCGGAGTTTTAACCGTTGGATTGTGTTGAACATTTGTCAGCTTGTTGGAGACTCATAGGGCTTTGTTTTGGACGGTTGGATCATTGTTCGATGTTTTAGTTAATCAGATATTGTTTTCGGACAGAACCTAAAAAATACTGAAACCTGTTGCTATTGTTTGCTGCCTTCGGTGGGATCTTTGGCGTTTTGCTGAAGCAAAACACATGTCAATTGTCTCGTGTAAACCGTTCATATTCCCTAATTATTTTTTCTTGTTCTTACCGCAATTTTGAGCATTTATTGGGGCTAAATTTGTGATTAATTTGGGTTGTTTTGTGATACTGTTACAACACATATTTGAATTTATTAAATACAGTACAAGCATGCATAAATTAGAGATTTGTGAGTTGATTTACGTCATGGACTAAATTGCCTTAGGCGAGGGTTAGGTCGTTTTCAATGTAGATTTTGGAGCGAATTTATGATTAATGCGATTGTTGGATTTATGAAATTTTATTGAATTTAACGTTGCATGAGAATTATAATTGGTCATTTTAACTTCTCTAGAATTCATAAACTTGGAAAAGCTAATGAATTAGAAAACTAAAATTTCATTCTAGAATTCATGAGTTGATTAGGGATAATTAACCCACCTAGAACCTAAAATCATGAGGATAATTTATATCACAATTGGGAAATTGTAGGTTTTAAAACTTAATGACTTCGAAAAATTCATTTGAACCTGTGTAGGTAAATTCAAGACATCAATCACATCTTTATTCTAATTGAGCATGAAAACTTCAACCTAACCCGAGCCTATTTTTTATTAAAAATCTCATCTCTTGCATCTTCCCTCTTGTTTGCGTTTTCCTATCCTCCCATTAATTTTAATTATTTTCTTGCATGTTGTTCCATTATCTTTATTTGTCGCATCAAAATTAGAAAATCCAATTCCTATTCGTGTGTTTATTTATTTTCAACAATAATTGCATGTTCATGCATTGCACAAAAATATAAAGAAAATTTGCTAGGACACTCAATCACTTAGATTCAGCTAGTTCTCGTGGGATGAATGCTTAACTTATCACTTGTTGCGCACGACCGTGTATACTTGCATGTCATAAAAGTGTTGGAGTCTCATTCTAATTTGTATTACTTTAGGTCACTCGATATTTTAGCATCATGAGCTTTTGGATCCACTTGATGGGGTAAAACCTATAGGTTGCAAATGGATCTATAAGCACAAACGTGGTGTAAAAATTTTAAGAAAAAACATTGAAATTTGGCACAAACTAGGAGTTCACAACTCAAAATTAAACAACTCTACATTTCAAATACAGACTTCATACCTTCATACCAAACAACTTTACACTCAAAACCCATATTCATAACCTTGTCGTTCATATACATATTAATTAACTTTTCAAACTAAACAACTCTATTCAATAACAAATAACTCTACACTTAATAACTTCGACACCCCAAAATCACTCGAAAAGTTTTATTAAATTTGTAAATAAAATAAATAAAGCATAATATCATTACTGAAAATATAGGTTTGAGAACTATTGTAAATTTAGGCTTGGAATTATATAAATAAATAAATAATAAATAGCTCTATATAGGAATGTTATTCTTTTGAAAAGTCAAAAGTCTTAAAAAAAATAGAATAGTTGAACTGGTATCAAATATGACCATCGGGTCATGGGTATGAATCTCTCACACCGAATTGTTAATAAAAAAAAATTTGCGAGAAATGAAGTGGGTTGAAAGGGTAGAATTGGAAGAAAATTAATGCATGTTTATCATAAATGAGTCATAAAAGCTACGTACCAACTCGTCTTACGGGGATGTCAGAGATTCCGCGAATGTATTTACTCTTTTATCATTTTCTATTTGTCTTTTTTTTTATGGACAGATTTTCCTATTTGTCTTTCCTTTTCGCCTACTCACTTTTTTATTTAACCGTTTACATAATTTATATACCTTAAAAACAAATTTTAAAAAACAACTTTCCCTTCCAATTTTATGGAAGTAATTATGGTCTCATATGATAAGAATTTAGGAGTTATTGGATAACCAATTTGTTGTCTGTTTTTAGTTTGTTTGAAAACTAATTCAATTCTCAGTTTTTATATTATGAAAAACGTATTTAGAAATCTGAAGGAATTTTGGAAATGAAAAAAAGTATTTAAAATTGAGGTTTTTTTTTTTTCAAAATGGACTCATCCATATGATTGTATAGATGCCGGGTTTGATTCCCAGCCGCTCCAAATATGTAATTAATTATAATATAATTATTACGATAATTATTATTTTAGCAAAAAAAATCCATTTTTTCAGTACAAAAATGTTGTTCAATAGTCCAGACTAGGCGTGGTTTAAAATTAAAATTTGGTGGTTTTTTTATTTTTTTTATTTTATTGTGTTTTATAATAAATTATGTGGTATTGTTGAAAGTTATTATTTTCATATTTTCATATTTTCATATTACAATTTAGTTTTATATAAAAAAACTATATTTACTTGATATCTTATTCCATTTTTCTGACAAATGTATAAAGAAAACAATCAATAGTGTTTCGAGTAATTTTGAATTTCGTTCTTTTAAAACTGAATAAATGTATTAAATTTTTTCAATTATGTATTTTCATTAAAAACCTTGTGAACAAAAGTTGATGTATCGATAAATTATTGTTTTATTGACCCATCTAAACACATGATAACAAAGAAGTGGTAAGGAATTCTAATGTCAAACATTTTATTAGAAACTTTATATTCTAAAAAGTGTTTGCAAGCGTTAAATCAAGATAATTTCTTCTCAAACTTTGAGTTGATCAACCTTAATTACAACTCAACCATTACATTGATCACTATTTTCTATGTTTTTTTATTTTAATTTTATTAATCGATTAATTATTATTGATCATTTTGAACATATATTTTTTCATATGAGATTTCAACAGAGAAAAAAAGAGAGAAATGAAACACGTGTAATGAACTTGAATATGTATTTGTTTTAATTTTTGTATAGTGGATTATAATCTCTAATGTTTATCCTTTGATTATTTCTCTTGTGTATATAATTGACTCATGGATTGAAACGTTTGTTCTTGAGGTTGAATTGTTAACTTTAAACTTGTGAAAAGTCATCAACTTTGAACTTGTCAATAGTGTTTAGCTTGTAGCTTCTTGAAGATCTTCGACTTCTCGCTTGTTGAAGGTTATCGGTTTATCCCATGTTGAACATCTTCGGCTTGTAGCTTGTTGCATGTTCTCAACTTCAAGCTTTTTGAAGATCTTTGGCTTGTAGCTTGTTAAAAATATTTGACTTGTAGCTTGTTAAAGGTCTTCGGCTTATAACTTCTTTAAAGTCTTCGACTTATAGCTTCTTGAAGGTCTTCGGCTTGTAGCTTGTTGAAGGTCTTCGGCTTGTAGCTTGTTGAAGGTCCTCAACTTGTAGTTTCTTGAAGGCGTTCAACTTGTAGCTTGTTGAAGGTCTTCAACTTGTAGCCCCTTGAAAATCTTTGGCTTGTAGCATTTTGAAGGTGTTCGGGTTGTAACTTGTTGAAGGTTTTCGACTTATTCTTAATCTTCAAGTTCTTCGAGGTTTTTGCAGCTTGTTCTTGACGTTTAAAGTCTTTTCTAGTCTTCAAGACTTTGGTTTGATTTAGAGGGTTTGATGTTCAAGAGCATAAAGAGTCTTCTCTAATTTTTGTATTCTAAATTCTCTCTGATTTTTCTCCATGAAATCTCAAATTCCCAAACCCGTAGAAATGAAAGAGGATGCTCTTTATTTATAGAGTTCCTCAGGGCTCCCTATTGGACTTGACCCGACTTATTTTAAGTGAGCCATTTTAACTTAAGCTTATTGACTTTAAGTTTGCTTTTTTGGATTTGGGTTGACTTGGGGTCTCATCTCTAGATTGGGTCTGTTGTCTTTGGGTTTCGCTGCTGGATTGCATTTGGACTTTCCTAATTGGGGTCTTCAATTCAGACTTTTGTCTTCCAGATTTTAAAGAACTTAACTGCTCAGTTGGACTTGCCATAATTTAATTTAGGGTTCCTTACAAATTTAATTAATCTCTAATTAAATATAATTTCTGATGGAATCGAAATTCCTAATATGCACCAGAAGCCAATTAGATCAATAACTCAATTTTCATTTTTTAAATCAAAATACCAATACATTGGCAAAAATAATAATAAGCATTGAATACAATAAAATATCAACACAATCCAGAAATTCAATCTAAGTTAAAAAGAAATCGATAATCACCTTTTGGCTTTTTGGGAAACTTATAGCAAAACTCCTTCTACAATTAAGGAGCTGCCAATTCCATACCTTTTTGGAATTTTGTAGGACACGACCAAATTGAGAACTTCCTATTCTCTAAATCTCTAAGTTCGAGGTTTTGTGGAAACCTTTCTAAAAGAATTTGGAATTTTTTGGTAGAGAGTGTAATCTCAATCTATTTCAGAAATTCTCAAAAATTGAATCACTTTGCCCAACACCCCTTCTTTGTTTTTTTATCGATAGAGAAGACAGGGAAAAGGGAGAAGTGGGGAGAGAGAGGAGGGAGTGGGAACGTGCATAATGCACTTTCCCTTATTTAATTTTAATAAGTAAAAATCAAAATCAAACAATTAATTTAATTAATTATTACTCAAATTAAGTATCATTTAAATGCACATTTCTCATCACCTATAGTTTTGATTAATTTAATTAAATCAAAATTTAATTAACTTAATTAAACTCACAAATTAATTAATTAATTTATGTATTAAATATCATATATTTAATTTAGGTTATATATTATGATTAAATCATATTTAATCATTCTCCATGACCTATAGTTTAATGTACGTGCATTAAATTTTAACCTATAGTTTTTAATATGAGTCCTATTCACATTAAAATAATATTTGAACTCTTTCAAATATTTAATTCTCTCTTAAATTAATTTTGAATCATATCCAAAATTAAAGTTACATTATAAAGTTTTAATAAACATAAAAAGTTTATATTATAATGTATCTTCATGCTTTAAATTAATTCCCCAAATGAATTTGAACATTTCAAATTTCAATTAAGATCTAGCAATCTTAAAACCTTTATGAGCTAGGAAGCCTATGAAGGGAATCGAATCTCCGTGAGCAGCGGAAACATGTAAATAGATCGAATTGTGCTTGATTCTTTTGGTTTACTCCAAAAACCCATACATTGGTAAAAACACAGAGATAAGCAAATCTAAATACTAAAGCATGGATTATAAACTGAGAATTCTATAAACTAGAGTAATAGAATTGTTACCTTTGTAGTTTTCAGCAACTTCTTGTGAAAATCCAATTTGACGAAGAACACAGGTACTACCTTATTCTTCTTCCTCCAACAGGACACTACCAACAGGACAAACCTTCTATCCTCTGAATTCTTTTGATAAATTCCTTGGTGGGAAAGAATCCAACAATTTGGAAGAGGTGAGAGAATTTTTTATTGAGAGAGAGTGTGTTCAATCAAAACAAATGTTGTTATCGATCAATCAACAAACTTCTCTCCATCGAGAAGTTAAAGCTAGAGGAGCACTTCCCCCACTCCCTAGTCAGAGGGGAAGTGGGGAACATGTCCTAATTAATTAATTAATTAAATCAAATTTAATTAATATTAATTAAATATCATATATTTAATTAATGTTAATTTACATATCATATATTTAATTTAGATTAAATCACATTTTATCAAAATGAATTAAATATCATATATATAATTTAGATTAAATCATATTTAATCCAATTTTCCCTCTAACCTATAGTTTTAATGCACACCTTATGTACATTAAATTTTAACCTATAGTTTTTAAATATGAATCTCATTCACATTTAAAATAATATTTGAACTCTTTCAAATATTTAATTCTCTCATGTAATTTAATATGAATCATATTCAAATTAAATTTATAATGTAAGGTTCTAAAACTTTATATTATAATGTATTTTTATACATTAATTTTTATTCCCTAATTGAATTTGAACATTTCAAATTCAAATGATCTAAGAACCCTTTACGAGCTAGAAGGTGGACCTAATGAACTTACAGATCAGAAGCTCTAACGATACGAGATGATTCGATCTCATTAACCTCCTAATCAACATTCGTTAACTGCGGGATCACTCCACTAAAGTCCCGCAGTTGCACTCTTCTCACTGCAGATATATTTATGTGTCCACGAATATTGACCAAGAACAACAAGTCAATCCTTCACGAATGTTCGTAACACCAACTGGGTCAAAATACCGTTTTACCCCTGGATTACATCTTTTATCTTAAGTCTCAGTGCTCCTCTAATGAACAATTTATTTGTGGTCCTACAAACAAACAGAAGTCCCTCTCGGGCCAATGAGAGGATTGGACCCTTTGTTCAAGTCCCGGAGACACCACTTAAGGAAACATTCATATACTTACCCTAATAGGCGGGAAGAAGTGAAATTCCATCTTGCTAGGTTAAGTCTCCAATTGCCTGTTCGGTTTTGTCCCCAAGAAGGTAGGCTTATTGAGTCGACGAATCTGGCCACTCTCACCCATACTAGTCAAATGACAATCCCTCGCAAACAGGAGTTCGTAACATGCTCAGGATTGAGATCAAGTCGCCTAGGTCATCCTAATGAAGTACAAACCTAACTAGTGAACAGAGTTACACCAAGTGGTTACTATTTCGTGGTCCGGTCTTATGCAATCCCAACACATAGGATATCCTCACTCACATGTCGTCTACACGAATACGTTAGGATCACTGTATCTCATACAAAGTGGGCCATATCCATAGTATTACCATGGTAAGGTACCCAAGCCTTATCCCCCTTACTATAAACCCTTTAGTTTGTATCTCGAACTGAGATCCTTATATGCACACTACATTCAGTTCAAGAGACATATTACAACCTTGGATGTTACTTTATTAGATTTAGAGTTAATAAAAGGGCAATATCGTAAATAATGAACAATAAGTCTTTATTGATAATAATAACTCTTAATTACATTAATTAGAACATTATATACAAACTACGAGTTTTAGGGCACAAATCCCAACAGCCTAATGGACCTACAGATCAAAAGCTTCAACGACGCACGATTAATTAGCTAATCTAATTAACCGCTGAATCACCATTTATTAACTGTGGGTATACTCCACTAAAGGCTCGCAACTGCACTCTTCTCATGGTAGATATTTTTTTGTGTCAACGGATAAAGATTAATGGCAACAAGTCAATTCTTCACGAGTGTCCATAACACCAGCAAGGTCAAAATTATCGTTTTACCCCTGGGTTACATCTATGACCTTAAGTACTAGTACTTCTCTAATGAACAACCTATTTATGGTTCAACCATTAAACAAAAACCTCTCTCGGGTCAGTGAGAAGGTAGGACCCTTTGTTCAAGTCTTGGAGGCACCACTTAAGGGAACACCCATCTACTTACCCTAAATTGGGAAGGAGTGAATTCCATCTTGCAAAGTTAAGTTCCCAACTACCCACACGATTTTGTCCCTAAGAAGGTAGGCTTATTGAGTCGGCGTCTTGGGCCACTCTCACCCATACAAATCAAAGAACAATCCATTGCGAATAGAAGTTCATGATACACTCATGATTAAGATTAAATTTCCTAGGTCCATCATATTGAAATAACAATCTAAATAGTCAACAGAGTTACATCGACTAGTTACTATTTCACATTTTGCTCTTATGTAAACTCATTACATAGGACACCCCCACTCGCATGTCACCTAAACTAACATGTTGGATTATTGCGTTTATATAAAAATACAAAGTGGTTCGTATCCCTAGTGTCACCAAGATAAGGGTACCCAACCTTATCCCTATATTGTAGACCCTTTAGGTTGTTTCTTGAACATCGATCCCTGTATGTCTTCACATAAAGTTCAAGACACATAATACAACCTATGATTTTAGTTTATTAGATTTATGATTATTTTTTAAAGGAAAATTAATATAAAATTGAATAACACTTTATTGATAACAAGGAACAATTTACATTTACAATCTACGAGTTGTAGGGCATAAAACCCAACACAAACAAAACAACCTATTCAAAATAGCATAGGCCTCAAAGCTTAGTGAATAACGCTTAAAGGTTTCCCTTCGCCCAAATAAAAGTGACCAACTCATTCACCCAACACAAAATTAATGGTGACAAGGCTACGAAAACTTACCCATGACTAGAGTTGACAATGTCGAACCAATCTCCCAAACCACTTGGTTCTGCCAAGATTCTCCAAAATCGACCATGCCTAAGTCATTGGTCTGTTCAATAAATCCACAAACACACCCATTAGAGAACAAAGTGAAATTAGGGAAGGAAAAAATAGAGAATGCAAGATGAAATCGGAAGAAGAGGGAGAGCCTCGAATTCTTTGGCTAGCCGACGATAAAAAAATAGGAGAAGGGAACTCGAGTTACATGGGCAGAGAGAGTTGAAGGGATGGAGTGGGGATAAGTATTGGTCAGCGGGGATGGGAGACGACAGGTCAGCGATCGGTTCACGAGAAAAAGAAGTTGGCTAAGATGGGGAAGCTTGTTTGTGCGATTGGTGGTGATGCCTTACGAACGAAAACCACAGCCGACGGGGATCTGGACTTGCGATCGAGAGGGCAAAGGGTAGTGGTCAGTAAGAAAAACATAGGGGAAATGGGTATGCGACTACTTCTTGGTTGGGAATGGTTGGCGGCGAAATGCAGAGAGGGAGAGGAAGGATCACGAGGGAGGTTAATTCGTTGGAGCTTACTTTAGCTGGGAGGGTGGTCAGCGGCGACGAAACGAGAGAGAGATCGCAAGGGGGATGAGTGCGAGGGTTCCACCCAAAACGAAAAATTTACACGCTCTTGAGAAATGTGCTTACTAGAACGCTTCCACCCAAACGAAAAATTTACACGCTCTTGAGTTCCTAGTGACCTGAGTGATAGGATTGAATCCCACACCGGAAGCGATGCGAATCACATTGCCCCATTGTGTTACACAAAAACTACTTAAAAATACTCATACATCACATGCATTGAGTTGGTTAAGCATTAAAGAGAAGGAAAAACAGAAAGTTAACCTTTGAAGTGAAGGATCGACTTGTATGTAGTGACAATATCCATGGACACAACTTGTCCTACAGTGCGTAAGAGTTCAACTTTAGGTCTATAGTTGATTGACCCAAGAGTTAATGAATGAAAATTGATTAATTAAAGAGTTTAATCAATTAATTTTGTACCATTGGAGTTTATAATTTGTAGGTCCATAAGGTTCCCTTGCTAGATCATAGTAACACTCGAAAGATCAACTTAGTTGAAAGAAATATTTGAAATGTTCAAATTAATCTTTAATTTGAATGTTTAAACTGATATTAATATATTAGATGTATTAAATATAAAAGAGGAAAATATATTTATTGTAATCGATGCATTAAATATTAAAATAACTAATGTATATTAGATACATCATAGAAACGATATTTATAGAATTTGAATAAGATTCAAATGATTAAATATCATAAGAGATTTGAATAAGATTCAAATAAGTATAAGATATATTTTAATATATAGTTTTTTAATTATGGTAAAGATTTTCTCTTGGACTGTATAAATAAAACCCTTGGGTTGAACAATAAGGTATGCAATCTCCTCATTTTGAGAATTGGAGAAGTCTCCCCAAACTCTTTCCTCTCCCATCCTATTGAGGATTTTCTTTCAAGAGGCTCCCACAAGCCATGGTTAGTGTTCGAGTCATAGCGAGGAACGCTTTGTGGAGTGGAGATAAAGGCCCACCAGGAAAGTTTCTCGATATTTTCTCCAATGTAAGTTTTAGCTTAACCTTAATGCTTTTATTTTAATTCTAAATAAAATAAAAAGCGATCCAACGCTTCCGTTGTAGAGTGAATCGCTCATTCCTACATGAAAAACTTTTTTTCTCATTTTCCTCCTCCTGGGATCACGAGCTCAACGATCTCTCGATCTCAAGATCTAGAATCCACAAACCGAACAAGGGGTTGGACACCTCCAAAAGAACTTCTCGGTTGTTCTCCGACGGATGAGGGAGAGTGGTGTGATTCCCTTTGGATTGGTTGTTGATAGAGTAGAGAATTTTGAGAGGATTTGCTAGAGAGTTTTTTGGTTGAAATCTAAAAAAAATCTAATCAACTAAGAATTGCTTCACAAAGCATCCTTTTATAATGGTGTGTGGTGGAGACAATTTTTCACCTATTTACCATTTAACCACAACTATATAATATGCAAATCATATTTGCATAATTATATAATATAAGGTAGTACCTTATTATACAAATCTCATTTGCATAGTGTGGAATTAAAATTGAATCACATTCGATTTTTCTTCTCTCAAATTAATTTCTCCAATCTATGCCTTAATTTATTCATAATTAGGTTATAATATAGTTTAATATGAATCTCATTCACATCAAACTATATATTATATCAGTTATATCTCATATAAATGACATAAATACCCTTTATGTGAATTTGAACACTTCAAATTCACTCAAAACTTTATACTCTCATTAATTCCATAATTGAGCTAACCGAGAGACCTAATGGACCTATAGATCATGAGCTCAAATGATCCGAAATTAACTAATCAAACTATTTGATCACATTAATCAACATTCATTAACTAAGTAGTCACTCCACTATAGACCAATAGTTGCACTCTTCTCACTATAGGACAAGTTATGTCCATCGATATAACCAATGCCCATGAGTCAACCCTTCACAGGTCGTTCGTAGTCACAGTTAGGTCAAATTATCGTTTTATCCTTGTGCCTACCTCTTACTCCTTAAGTATCACTACTACTCTAATGAACAACTTGTTTATGATCCTACCATAAACAAGGGCAGTGAGAGGATGGGGCCCCGTTGTTCAAGCCCTAGAGTCAACACTTAAGGGAACAACCCATCTAGTTTTCCTAACTCGGGAATGAGTGAATTCCATCATGCGGAGTTAAGTTTCAAGCAACCCACGTGGTTCTGCCCCTGAGAACGTAGGCATATTGAGTGACAACTCTAGCCTACTCTCACCCGTACTAGTCTAAGGACAACTCCCCCTCTCCGTAGACAGGAGTTCGTAACTCGCTCAAGATTAAGGTCGAGTCACTAATGGTAATCTACGAATGTATTAGTCCTAAACTGTTAACGTGTTACATTAGTTGGTCTAATAATTCACGATCTGGTCTTGTACAATCTCATTGCACAGGATGCCCCCACTCGCATGTCAACTACATGAACAGCTCGATCGCCTCGTTTGTATGAAATACAAAGTGAGTCGCATCCATAGTGTTACCAGGATGAGGTTTCCAACCCTATCCATATATTGTAGACCATTCGGGTCATTTACTCGAACATGATCCTATCTATGTGTCCACTACACACTGTTCAAGCTCTCATAAGTATGAATGACCCTTGAGCTTAGTTTATTGGATTAAGTTTGAAATATGAGATACAAGGTTTGATGGAAAAATAACTTTTATTTATAAACATCAAAATGTTACAAACGACACGAGTTTAGGACACACTAAGTTAATAGTTGAAGATATTTAGTTCAGGTCCTTTTGAAATATGAAAATTGCCACCTACCCAAACTCCTGAATTAAAAAATTTGACCTAGTTTATTACATAACCACTTTTTTAGTCAATGAAAACTTAATTAACTGAAGAATTTGGCTTCTGCGTACCTGATTTAGACCGGGCATCACATGCACAGTAAGAAATTGAGGGTTTGGAGCCTTCGTGTGACATAGATGAGGTTGCATGGTAGGCAGGTGGGTAGTTGTGCGCCTGATCGGGCGAAACAGGCTGGAGGCGATGTGTGGGTTGCTTGTAGGCATTGGGTTGTGTGGATGGGCGTGCATAGCAAAGCAAAGGCTAGCTAGCGCCTAGAGGTCGTGCAACATGGGTTGCGTGTGCGGTACGAGCTCTTTGACGAGCAAGGCTGACGTGCATACATGTGACAAGGGGTGCACTGGTGAATCGTCTGGCATGGGTTGAAGTTCAGGTACGAGAGTGGTTCAGTTGGTGTGAGGAGAAGGCTCGAGAGATGGTGGATCAAAGGCGTTGGCCTCAGCCTGAGAATGATCAAAGATGGGCCTTTGGGTTGTGTGGATAGATAGGGCACGCTGGTGTGAACGCATGGGCCTGTGCCTTTAGGCCATGAGCACGTGGGCATGAGGTGCGCGAGGACTTACTCCTTTGGGACGGATGGTCTTTGCGCTTGGGCTCATGGGCTTGTCGTGAGCATTAGGCCTTAGGGGGTCGGTCGTGGGGCATGTACGCAAGGCTATGTATGGGTTCAATAGCCTAGTGGCCTTTCCATTGTAGATCTATCTCATGAGGTCTCAATGTCGGGTGCGCATAAGACTATTTTGTCATTAAGTGATTGCTGACTCATTGTTCCTCTTACTTGCTTGTTTAAGGGCTTGGGTTGTCTTTATGCTCATATCATCCTTTGTTTCGCATCAAATTAGACTTATTGAATCAACTACAAAAGTCACTCTCACCCATGCAAATCAAAGGACAAACCTCTATAAGTAGGAATTCATAACTCACTTAGAATTAAAGATCTAGTTGCAAATGATCATCTTGATCAAATATTAATTTTCTTAATTAAAAGAGTTATAAAGAGAGACTAAATATTTCATGATCCAGTCTTATACAAACTCATTGTATAATATACACTCATTCACATGTATCCTCACGAATGATTTGGATCAAATGATTTGTACTATTACAAAAGTAAGTCGTATGAATAGTGTTTCTAAGATAAAATACTCCACTTTATCTATATACCATGGCCCTTTAGGTTATTTCTTGAATATGTTATCGGTATGTAAACTACATATTGATCAAGATTATACTAATAACCTTCAATTTTTTAATATAATAGAGAATATTATATTATAAATAAAATGATCAAAATTATTATTAATTATTAATTACGAGGTTTTGGGCATAAATTCCAACAGACTGTTTGTTCTCTCCCGTTTGTCTTTTGTATTATTCAAGCGAATGTGGCTGCTTGTTGTGCCACTTAAAAGGGAGACAGTTGCATCTTTTCTCTAATTCTCTTTGATATGGTTCTCTTGATATTTTGAAATTGTTGCAGTCGTTGCATCTTTTCTTTGATTCTCTTGGGATATGAATCTCTTGATATTTTGAAATTGTTGCTTTTGTTTTCTACGTGTTGGCTTGTTATTTCTTTTCTCAGGTTGTGAGCTTCTGTTTTTTTTTTTAATGTTTTATTTTGAGCTAGTTTCTTTGTGTCTTGACTTCGGGCTATGCGATCATTGAATACATCTACCTTTGCCAAAAAAAAAATAAAATAAAAAACACAATGTAAATGTCTTTCCACAATTTAGAGAAGGAAGGTTAATCCTACCTTTTATTTATTTATTTATTTTAAAAAGTTAACTATAAACTTATAAACTAATAGTAGAGACTAATTTTAAGATTTATTTGAAATTTAGCTTCTAATTAATTTGGTCTATGCACTTTTAATTACGTAACCATTTAGTCCATTTTAGCATGTAATAATTTACTCATTGTACTTTAAAATTTACAATAATTTAGCCTGTATCATAAAAATTATTGCTAACATTTTAGGATTTCTTGCATATGTAATCAACAAATTGATTAGGAATAAAATGTGTTTTAAAATACAAACACTATGTTCTTACACAATAAAAATTAAGGATGATGATAAAAAAGAAAAAAAAAAGTAAGGAAAAAATCAATTTACGTCCCTAAGCACTTCTCAGTAATACAATTTTAGATCTTGGATCAGTCATTTATAGCTTTTTTTTTTATTATTATTATTTCTTATGAATACAATAGAGGTTAGGAAGATTCAAATCATGAAGTAACAGGCTAGTTGGGTTATGTTATATTTTACTATTATCACTCTATTCTATACACCATTCCCTCAAAATCACATAAATTGAAGCTCGTAAATTGAAGTATGAGTGCTAAAAAAATTGGTTATTATTATTTTTAAGAAAGTCTGGCATGCAACACGCTTTGGCTAATATTTTAGGAAAACCATCCTTGTTTTCTTTCGTGTACATATTTATATATGACCATATTTTTATTTAAAATTATTGAAGTGATATTTTCAATTTAAATTCATTAATTTTTTCCCGATAATTTATGTATTACTTATTTAAAATACTCATCTTGTACATTTACTTTTTCAAAATGACAATAACATACCGATAGGGTATTTTAACAATTTAAATTCTATATAAATATAATATTTTCGAAGTTGGAGGATGAGATGAGACTATCCAACCGACCCAAATATGCCTCGGGTGACACATAGACTCAACAAATGATAGTTATAACCATAATTAATAATAATGACGGTGAAATTATTAAAAATACTCATAAGTTGATATCTATTATACTCTCAAATTTTTAAAAAGTTATATTTTAATGGTTGAGGTTTAAATTGGGTAAACTATGAGAATAATTTCAATTGTATTCTTAAAAAGTTTCTTTTTAACTTTAAAGTTTAAATTTTGTTTAAAAAATGAAAGGATCTTTATGTTAAATTTATGTATGAAAATGATGTGTACATGCATTGTGTCTTTAGTTTTTTTTCCACGTATATATTATATATGTTCAAATTTATTCCCATAAATAGCTAAACGAAAAATTATTCAATGAAAGTCGCCTATAATGTGTTTTGTCTCTTAATAAATTAGATTGGATGTGGATCCAATAATTTTCATGGCTCCTAATAACCATTGGATATAAAATCGAAATACTTCTATCTCTTCATCCAACAGTGAAAAATTCTTGACCACATTATGGTGGCCTCACCTAATAATTTCTCGTAGCTAAACAGGTGCAAATACACCACTTTCTATCCATAAATTTAAGAAAAAAGCCTTCCAGAATCAATTTGAAACAAAATTCAAACTTCAAAGATTGGAACATTTTAAAGTTTGAGGATATAATTGAAATCTAGTTTATAGTTACGAATATTTTTAATAATTTAATCCAAAAATAAAAACGAAATAACTTATACATTAAAAAAGGTTGAAATAATATTTTGGTTCATATTGGGGCGTGATTCAAACTTTATCATCTTCTCTCTCAACTTTGATTTTGGTCCCAAATTTTTTTTAAAAAAGATATATAATAATATAATATAACTTGCTCCCGCCACAATATGACCAGTAGTTTTTCACAGTTGGATGGAGAAAGAGAAGTATTTCGATTTTATATCCAATGGTTATTAGAGGACATTAAAATTATTAGATTTACCTCTAACGATTATTATGAAATAATCACATTGTAGCGGTTTCATTGAATAATTTATTCTAAACTATGGAAGACTTTCTAGTTCATTTGGAGAGAAAAGTGAATAGCTATTATATTTACTTTCCTTGAGGTTCCACTTGTACATTAAATGAGAGAAAAAAAGAAGAAGGCTTGGAAATTTATTTTTGGTAGTTCCTACATATATTATACATATTACATAGCTAGAGAAATACCATACACTAATTAGAACAGAAAAGTTTATCTAACAAAAAAAAAAACAGAAAAGAGCCGCCGCTGATTATAATATGTATATCTTAGTCGGTCTGACCACCGCCGCCGGTGCTCCACGGCGGCCGAGGAGGAACATGTCGCCTGTAGTACTCACTTTCCTGCTCCTACATCCAAATATATAATTCTTTTTTCTTTTTAAATAACGAAAAAAGAAAATTGTTCCACAAGAAATTTGTACGAAAGACTTATTTTTACACGTTTTAATGTCACATTTTCTGTAGTGTTATGTTCAAATTAATGCGAGGATATTTTGCTCTAGCTCTAACTCTCATATTTTCACTCATGATAGTAATGAGTGATCGAAATTCTAGAAAAAAGAAAAAGACACGGAAAATCGCTCTCTCGCTCAAGTTCTAGTTCCAATTCTCACTCTCGTCCTAGTTCCAGTTTTTGCTCCCTCTCTCGCTCTATTGCTTGTCTCATGCTGCTCTTAGAGGCGGATTTAGTTAAGGCCCGAGCGCCCTAAAAATTTTTACTTTATATAATATGTATAGGAAAAATCAAATAAAAATACAAAAGAAGTCTTCTAACTTACTAGTTAATATGTCTCTAACTTCCCATCAAGACCTAGGTTTAAGCTCTACTTCTTACAATCTTAAATATTTTTTTGAATTTTATATTTAAGCCCCTCAATAAAAATCATGGACTCGCCATTGCTCTAGCTCTTTTTATTCTCGCTCTAGTTCTAGCTTTATTGCTATTGCTTTCTATGGCTTAATTCTTCCTTGTCTTTTTTTTTATTAGATTTTGGATAACTCATTTAAGCAAGACTGAGAATGATGATATTTTTGCGTATGAGAGCGTAAATAATGAAGATCGCTTCATGCTCACATAGATAATTTTGTACACATTTCGTTATAATCAAAATATAAGTTATCAGTTATTAAAGGGCTAAAAAATGAGTCATCTCAACGAAAATACCTTCTTTCATATTTTACTTTTTAGAAACATGGATAGATAATCGTTGTTATTTATTTATTATTTTTTTTTCAAGAAAACATTTTTAAAAAAATAAGTACCAAAATAAAAAATTATTAAAAAAAATTAGAACCTAAAAAGGAGAGAGGCTTACAAAGTCGTCATATGGTGGGTCGACCGCCGTGGAAGGCGGAGCTGAGCCGCCGGTGTAGGAATCTTCCGGTGAGGACGGAGTTAGACAACAAGCTCCATCGCCATTAAAACCTAAGAACCTCAAAATAGCGATGAGAGGTTGAAGGATGGAATCACAGATGGGTAAACAGAAAGGAGAGTGAGAATGAAGAAGTTCACGATGATCAGTTTCATCATAAAGCTTCTTGCTCTTTTCAGTTGAATCCTCCATTTTTTTTTTTCTACAAAAGTTTTGAATTTCTCTGGGATCTTCGTTTTTGCCGACAAGAGTCTCTCTCTGTCTCTGCGTGCCTCTTAAAGTGGCTTTAAATATACACACAGAGACAATACAAAAAAAATCAGTGTACTACTATTTACTGCTGTTTTTTTCGGTATATTTTAATTGAATATTAAATAATTAATGCATGTGATTCGAGGTTTCAATGAAAGTACCATCCTACCCTCTCACTTTTTATTTATTTGCTAGGGATGGCAAGAGGGTAGGGTCAAAAGTCAATAACCTTTTTCTTATTTTTAGAACCATTTATGCTCATTCTTCCATTTGGGGAATTGAGGCCAAGTCAGGGTCGAAGAATCTCTATTCAAGATTAGGATGGTGGAGAAAGAAGGTTAATTCATAAATTTGCTCTCTAGAATTAATTTGAAAAAAAGTTATAATTTTAATTAGTAGAATTTTATTCCTATGATTGGATAAATACCTCATATTAGTCTTCTCAAAAAAAAAAAAAAAAAGAAAAGAAAGACTATTGAAGAGGTTTTATCAAATTTTAGAAACAAAATTCTTACTTAATAAAGGACTAATCGACCAAATTTATAATTTTAAGGAGGAAAATTTTTCAGTTTAATATTTAATTTTAATTATTTTTAAAGACTAAAATATATACTTGTTGGGATATTTTATTATTTTCGTCCATATCTATAATCTATGTATATATAAAAAGCACAATTAGAAAATAAATTTATGTATCAATTTTACTCTTATAGCTAAAATTGTGTCAATTTTACCGTTAAATAAGAAAAATTGTATCCATTGATAACCTTTAGGTCTTTTTGTTTTTATATTCATTTGATTCTTAGTTTTTGAAAATTAAGTCTATAAATACTACAACTACCTATAGGTTTTCATGTTTTCTTATCTAAAAACAGTAGTTTTTCAAAATTTGTCTTTATTTTTAGAAATTTGTTACAAATTTCTAGTGTTTTCTTAAGAAAAATGAAACCACTATAGAAGAGATGAAAACCATTGTAGAGAAAAACAAACACAATTTTCAAAAACCAAAAAACTAAAAATTAAATAGTTATCAAACGGGGTCTTAGTTTTTAGTTTTTGGTTTTTGAAAAGTAAGTTTATAAATACTACCCATACAAGTTTTGAAAACTAAAAAATGTAGGCCTGTGTGAATAGCTATGAGTTTCCATATTTTCTTATCTATATTTTATGTATGTTTTCAAAAACTAATACAAGTTTTGAAAACTAAAAAATGTAGGCCTGTTTGATAACTATTTGTTTTTTGAAAATTTTGTCTATAAATACTATCCCCAATTTTCTTGTTTTGTTAACTACTTTTTACATATATATTCTAAAATCAAACCAAGTTTTAAAAACTAAAAAAGTTGTTTTCAAAAATTTGTTTTTGTTTATGGAATTTTAGTAAGAATTCAAATGTTTTCTTAAAAAAGATGAAAACTGTTGTGGTAAAATTTGGAGAAAACAAGTCTAATTTTCAAAAATCAAAAACCAAAAACCAATAGTGATAGATGGAGTCATAGTTTTCAAAAACATGTTTTTGTTTTGAAATTTAGTTAGAAACTCACTTATTTCCTTGTCGAGAAATTATGAGAAAATAAATACAATTTTAAAAAACTAAATACTTATCCAAACTACGGAAACAGTCGCAAGAAAACTCAAGATTCTAAATTGCATTAATACTATTATTTAATACTCTCGACAGATGTGCACTTCCAAACCATTGAATGTAGATTATTTTACTATCCTTCCTAATGTTTTTTTATTCAGGATAAATAAGTGGGGAAGAAGAATTGTGCTAGAAGAGTCCATCATGAGAAGAGAAAAAAGGTATCATTGTACAACTATTATACCTAACGAGTTGGAAGAGAAAAAAAGCTATTGTTTGCTCTGCAAGGAAAAACCCAAAAAATTGAAAATGGCGTAAACCAACCTAAATCGACATCAGTTCAGTTTTGAACTTGTTTGATTTAGCCATTGCAGATTGTGTAGAAGGAAATTCGATTAAATTTGATTGGGTTCGGGCTTTGGCGATGTGAGATGGAACAAAGCCCCACCTTCTATTAGAAACTAAGGAGAAGGTCTCGTCGTTGAAAAGAGGAGTTGCTTGTCCAAGCTATCTTAAAGTAAAACTCTGTTGAATCTTCTTTACTGGTACATGGACAACTATGTGAACCGATGGGCTTACTAGTCTTAATCCTTACGAAGGACGATGTTGTGTGATAAAACAAAAATTTCTATCCTTTTTTACTTATACTATTTGTACAATTGCATACTTTTATGTTTAAGAAATGTAGCAAAAATTAATGAGAAAATAGCCAAAATTAGGTAATAGAGTGTTTTGATCTAAGAAATAAGAAATAAGAGGATAGTTCTTTTTTTTAAATGATACAACAAATCTGAGCTTTAATGACGCTATAAAAATTTTCAGTATGGGCAATAATGACAGACATGTAAAATTTCACTAAAATTGCGCCAGTAAGTTGGTTTTTGGAAAGAGAATTTATAAGGGTCGTCATCAAAGGGAAAAACAATTAAAAAAAAAGATTTATAAGGAATGCCGTCTCTCTCTCAAACCCTAACGGAGCCTCTTAGCCTCTCTCTCGATCCCATTTTATTTTCTGTTCTCTCTCTGAAACCAAAACTATTAATCTTCCCCATCCTATTCATCTTCATCACATACATCGTCTACACCCTCAAACTCCTCTCCTCCGACGAGCCTTGCCTTGATGAACCCATCAGAATTTCATCGCCACCCCTTCATCAGAAACCACGATCCTTAATTTCCCACAATAACCCTACGACGAGACAAAAATCCAAGACATTTTCTTTGGAATCGCATCATCGGCGAAGCTGTGGGAGCAGAGAAAAAGAGTACATAAAGCTGTGGATCTACCCAAGAGAAATGAGGGGTGTGGTGTGGGTGGACGAGTTGGTGACGACGAAGGTAGATGAGTCCGGATTGTTGCTGCTTGTGGTGGTGTTGGAGAACACAGTATGACTGCTTTCTTACTCTCTCATGGTACGAATGTTACCAAAAAGGAACAAACTAGTGGTATTTACCCTTTTTATGTTGCTAATCTTGCCTCATACATCTGCTTTTTCTTTTGGTATTCTGTATGTTTTTCTTGTTAATCTTCATGACTTTACTGTATTTACCCATTTTCGGTAGATTTGTTTCTTTTGCATAGTCTCATTGCAATTTTCTTACCCTTTTCTAATTTATTGGCTTTATGGAAAACAGTGGTTTTTAGGAGGAGAGTTGGAGAAGAATGGGAGGGATTTTGGCCAAGAGATTAGTATAATTCATAATCAAAGACTTATTAACAATATTAATCAAAATTTTGTGGTGAATCAAGCTTAACCTTGTATTGTGTTGTTAATAAAATGTTCTCTCGGGGTGTATTGATCATTTTACTAAAAGCGACAGATAAAATCATTAAAAAAAATCAAGAAATAAGCTTGTTGGACATTCCCAAACATCACTGCAAGAAGTACAACTCCTTTTGGTTATATATTCTGCTTTTTTAAACAAAATAGACCGAGCCTGGATGGTTTCAATTTTCCTTCTTTCAATTTCCTATCCCCATTTCCATTTATGTGTTATAGGTTAATCACTTCAAGCTACCTTCTATTTCATTAATTGTGTTCTTCGTATTTTCAGTCTCTCTTCTTCTGGTCTTTATTATGTTCATCAATCGACTCTGTATCTAATTGTGTGTATTTATTCTTAATTCTTTAGATTTCGTTCAAATTTTTTCTCCACTAGTCTATTTAGATATTCACATGGAGCTTGAGAAAAGGACTTTAAGTACTACTGATTTCAAGATTTCTAGGGTAGAAATGTCCAAATTTGTGGAGCAAACGAGAGTATAAGTTATGGTATTGAAGATTTTTTGTTAGAGTCTGGGATGAACTCAAAGATATTATGAGCTTAAGCTACCTGTTCAAATTGTATCTCTATGTTGAGCAAATTATGTTGCTAAGATGTTGACAATCTTGTCTAAATATTCCATTATTTTTCGAGTAGGTTTTATGCAATTAAGTAATTATTTGGAAACCAACTTTTCCTTTTTCAATTCCTTCCTGTATTGTTCTATTTTTTTAAAACCATGGCTATTTATTACTGTGTTCTTTGTTTTCCAATTTCTTATAAAAATATTTCTGAAATTGCAGTCAAGTATGGAAAATTGATTTTAAAAGAGTAGGTTGTTTTTGGAAAATTGATTAAGATTTCAGAAGTGTTTTGTTTAAATGGAAATTGAAAAGGAGCAATATAGATTTTGTTGCTTTCTGATCTTAGATTTTTGGCCTTTAATTTGTTTGATTGCTTAGATCTGCAAGCTTTTGATCCTAATTAGAAAGGAATGTTAATTTCTTTTCAGGAAGGAATGTTATAATAATTGGTTTTGATGTATTCACATTTCATCTTTTTGACAATCAGGTGTCCTATTTGTTGATTTCCTTTATCTTTCTATTTGTGATACATTGAGGAGGAATTGAGATGTCAATGTTCTTTAAATTATATCCCTATGTCATGATGGTATTGAAGGATGAGTGTTTGAGTGCAACCATGGCCGACAATAGTGTGATGGTTGGGTTACTGGTTCGGTTCAAGCAGTCCAAAACATCATCCTCGATCAAATCTCGAATAGTCGTTATTATTCCAGCCAAATGGGAAGTCTATGTTGGTTCATCTTTCTCTTCTCTTTTCATTTATTCTTCTCTTTTGTAGTTAGTAATCATCCTACTTTCTTACCCCACTTTCTTTTTTTTTTCCATAAAAGATGAAAATGGGTATTTATGGATGTGAAACAAAAGGTTAGTTTCAAAGTTTTTTCTAACCCACTCCCAGCCAAATGGGGTATGTGTTCTATTTTTATTTTCTTCTAGCATTTTCTTGTTTTATCTTAGCTTTTTCTTAGTTAGATGGATTCATGTTTTGTTTTTTTGTTATGATTTTCTTGTTGATCATTCATTTCTTCTCTAGGTTATTTTCTTATCTATTATTCTTTTGTTGTTTGATTTTTAGCTCTTGGATTTGATTCTTGTTATGTGGTTTCTAATTTTCTCTCTGATCTCTTATGCTTATACTAAAAGTCCATTTCCTTTGAGCACTTGACAGACTAATTAAGAAGCTGACGATGTGAACTTTTCAAGTCTAGGAGGATTAATCTGAGAGAATTAGCTCTTCTTAAAAGAAAGGCTACTTAGATGGTAGGTATATGTCTTAAATTTATGCATTATTGATATATATACTCTTTTAATTATAGATGTCTTTTAGTGTTTGAAGTAAGGTTCACTACCTTTTTACCTTTATTTTTTCTCTTTGAAATTTGTACTGACATTGTCGTTACTCTTATTCCATTTTTCTTTTTCTAGCTAATATGATTTTGGCCTCATTATAGCTTTATTATTGTAGTTACCCATTTTGAATGACATACCAATTTATCATGTTTATCCCAGGGTGTTTATTGCTTGAATGTTGATGAATCACTTATATGAAATTTCTTTTGGGTATGTGTTTATGGTTGTTATTTATAATATGTTAGAAAACTCTCATTTTCTAACACATTAGAAATTGAAACTAAGTTCACTTCACCAACCCCTTTTTTGCAGGTTCTGAAGTTGAGATTTTTTCCATTTTCACTTCAACTCACAAACAAAAAGGTTTGCTCAAAACTTACTCAAAACTATTTTAATCTCTTTTTTGCCAATGTGGTTCTGGCATTAAAAGTCAGTTTAAGATGAGTTCTGGTAGATTAAGTTTTCCTTGTAGTTCTAGCATGTATCCTTTGTCATATTAATGGAAGTTGTTATTTAGGCTTTGTCTTAACTTTGTTAATCGGATTTCATAGGTTACCTTTCGCATTCATTGTGTGATCAACCTGTTTAATTAGAAGCGTTGTCTTCGTTTTTCATTTGTGATATATAAGTTGAGCTTCATAGTTCGTGAAAACGTTCTCATTCTTTACTAGTTTTCTTTGAGTCAGTAAGAAAACGCAGTAGTAACTAGCCAAAACAACAGTCACATAACTATTAGATCTTAAGTTTTGATGCTTATAAAGTGTGTGTAGATGTGTTGATGAAAAATGGAAGAGAACGAGGGGACTACCTTCAAGGATTAAATGTGAAGAAGTTAAGATACGAGCATGGAAAAGTAGTGAGAAGAGGAAAATCGAGTAAAAAATAAGAAAGATGGAGGTACTTTCTAAGCCACAATTACTTTCTTTCAAAATTGAATCATATGCATATGAAATTATGAGAGTAATTGAATTGTTGCATTTTCTAACTTTTTATTATAAAGGATAGTCATTTGAGCAACTTGAACTTATGGTATTTTTGTTTTTCATTATTCTCTTTGGTTGCAGAGGCATAATTTTAGTTTTTTTATTGCTAATTCGTTTGTTATTTTGTGAGTTATTGGTTTGTTTACAACGTAGTTGCTATTTTGATATGTTTTTATTATTTCTTGACTCTTGACTATTCTTTTATATATTTGAAAGGTCATATTGGATTAGGCCTTTGTTGTTATATCTAACCACGATGATCTATCTCCAAATTCTCCTTTTAGCCAATGAGTTCACTATTTTTCATTAACTTATTTTTCTTATTATTTGCTATATTTTTCTATTACTTTTTATGATTCATTTTTCTCTAATTCAAATAGTGCTAATAGTTTGCTCTAATTCTTTCCCTAATAATTTGCAGGTGATCATTGAAATGACTTGTTGAGGTGCAAACTATTGCTTTGAATGTGTTGGAATGGTTTTCTTAGTTCATATGAGGCATTTACATGCTACAGACAACCCCACCCATCCCTCTTTGTTAGCATTTTCCTTGTTTAGAATTTTTTCTAATCTGTGTAAAGTAAATGTAGTTTCTATACATATTTTTGTGGGATATGTAATACAACTCAATATAAGAAATTTATCACATTTTTTATATTTTATTAATTTAGTTGAGTTTGTAAGATTACTTGTGTAAAAATGTAATAATATTGAAGTTTTCTTTGTACAAAGCTTGAGAAATATTAATATTGTTGGTTAGAGCCATCGAAGCAATCAATTTTTTTTTTATTAAATTTTGAACAAAAAGATGACGGATAATGTCCATCATTAAAAGTGGATACAAACCTAAAATATGTCACTTTTAATGACGGTCAAAGGCATTTAATAACGGGCATTGCCCGTCATTAAAAAGCGACCGTCATTGTAAGATACAATGACACTCGCTTTGATGACGGACGTGTGCCCGTCATTAAAACCCAAATTTGTACTAGTGTGAGTTTTGATGTTTTTGTGCAGAAAAGTGAATACTGTCAGAATTGTGATTGTTGCATGATTTTGTGACCATGCAAAACCGCAAGTATATGGTGTCAAGTTTTAATATAGTGATTTACCAGTTAAGAGTATGGTCCACATGAATAGTTTTTTAGACTAATATATCATACTATCATCCAATTTTATCTATAACAATGTTTTTTTAAAGTGTTGCAAATAACAATATAACAAAATGACAAAAATTCATGTAGTCACAGGGGTAAAATGATAATTTGACCCTGCTGTGACTACGAATGACCTGTGAAGGGTTGACTCATGAGCATTAGTTATATAGGTGGACACAACTTGTCCTACAGTGAGGAGAGTGCAACTACGAGTTTATAGTGGAGTGGCTCGTAGTTAATGAATGTTGATTAACGAGACTAAAGAGTTTGATCAGTTAATCTCGTATCATTGGAGCTCATTATCTGTAGGTCCATTAGGTCCCTCGGTTGGCTCAATATGGAATTAATGAGGGTATAAAGTTTTGAAATCAATTTGAAGTGTTCAAATTCAGATTAAGGGACATTATGTCAATTATATGTGATATGATTGGTATAATATATAATTTAATGTGAATTTGATTCATAATAAACTATACTATTGCCTCATTATAGAATTATGACATAGAAATTAATATAGAGAGACATGAAAATTGAATATGATTCAATTTAATTCCAAATGTGATTTGCATAATAAGGTATATGATACCTTATATTATGCATTTATGCAAATTTAACTTTGCGTAATGCATAATTGGTAGAAAAAGTGGAATAATGGGTGGAGAATTTCTCTCCACCCACATCCACTATAAAAGGATGCATGGTGATGCATTTTGGAGGACTTGAAGTCATTTTTGAGTTCTATCAAATAAAATGTGTCAATTCACTCTCAAATTCACTACAATCTCCTTCTCACAAAAAGGTTCCCACAAACCTCCCTTCTTCTAGAGAACAACCGAGATGATTTCTTTGAAGTGTCCAATTTGCAATTGGCTCGTGATTTCGTAGAGACCGAGGAGAGGATGACTAGAAGAAAGGTTCTTTAAAGGTAAACTTTGTTTCCTCTTTAATTCTTAACCTAGAGATGCATGTTTTTGAGTTTAATTCGAATAACACAATTGGGGCAATCGCGATTCAAATCACTTTCGCTGCGGGAATCCATACCTTCAATTTGCATCAGAGCCAATCTCGCTCCTGGTTTTGTTCTGAATTTCTCAAATTTTAGGTGGGTTTTCTTTCTATTCATGTGATAAATGGTGGTTTGCAAAAAATGAATGTTTTCACTTTTGGCACTTAGATTTACATTCTTTTTCCATTGAAAAGTTCAATGTAAGGACCCGGTGTTTTGGGCAAATTACAATAGAAATTGAGTCTGTAAGTTCGTGTCATTCGTGGCAAGGATGTTGTTGTGAAGAATGAAGCAAAAACTAGCCAAAACAGAAGGTGTTCTGTTCTGTACAGAGCACGACGTTGAGGCGCTGTGAATCGGCGTCTCAACGCCATGCTCGCGGAGATTGGCACGTTGTAGGTGCAACGTTGAGATACATGTCGCGAGGAGCGCAAAGATGGGCATGACATTAAGACGCTGCCCACAACATCTCAATGCCGTGCACGATAGATGAGGGAGTGGTGCGCGAAACTGCTGTGTTGTGCGACGTGGGATCCAAATATCTCATTTTTATTTGTTTATTTTATTAATTAATTTTAATTATGGTTAATATAATTGTTATATTAATTATATTTGAATTTAATTAATTTTTAGGGTACCAAAAGTGGTTCATTTTTGTTATTTAATTTATGCAAATGTTGTATGAATTTTAATGTGCATATGGTATGCCATTTAGATTTAAAATCCCACCTTAGGTTAAGCATAATCATGCATCATGTTATAATATAAGTGTTATATTATATAGTTTGCATGATTTAATTAATATAAGTGTCATATTAATTTTTATGAAAGATGTTGCATAAAATTATTTTGCAATACTGCAAGTGTACAAGTCAAGTTTTAGTATAGTGATTTAGAGTTCCAAGTATCGTCCTCGGAAATGGGTTTCTAGATTAATTAATTACCAAGATACTTATTCTCAATTTTATCTAAAGCAACATAACATTGATAAGTGATTGAAAGTAAAGACAAACAACAACAAACACGTGGAGACACGAATTGATAGATTTAGAGGAAGTTGACTTCACAAGTTAATGACTTAATTAACATATGCAATGAACTAATGTGATGAATTTATAAACAAGAAGTAAGATACTCAAAAAAACCTCTCGATTCTTAGTGAGCCTCGCACATGCAATAAATTCTATAGTCTCCATATGAGCCTACAACATGCACGACATTAAGCAACTTTTTTAAGTGTTTCCCTTAGATTTCTAGGTCATTCTCATGCCAGTCTCCTAAGGGTTTTGACAACTTCGCTCTAATTCAAGTTTTATCTCTCGAGTCCTTTTAAACCAACAAAATTAAAAGTTAAAGAACGAATTGCCAAAAATAAGAACAAAACATGCTTCAATACATAGCAAAAAAGTCGTAACAAGTAAATCAAATCCTAACTACAACATTTAGATACTCTAAATCACGTGAAAACCAAGCTAAACATGTAGAAAACGTCTTAAAACGGTATTATAATCTGAAAGAAAAGGAAATTAAACTTATGTGTCGATGCCAGACCTTCGTCTCCGAGCTTCCGTCTTCGATCTCGAACCTTCACGAATGCTTTGACTCCCAAAAGCGCTCTATTTTCTCTTCTCACAAAGTGTATTTCGAAAATAGGGTAGATTGTATACCAAATTCGGCTCCCTTGTAATGAAAACATAAGGTTCTATTTATAATGTCTTTCGGTACAGCGTTGCAACGTTGTACCCTAAATGCGTGGTAATTATGGAAAATATCGATGGTGTTGCAACGCTGAGGGCAGCGTTGCAACGCCGCTACCCTAACGCGTGTGCCTCTCTATCGAAGTAGCGTTGCGACGCTACAAGGCAGCGTTGCTACGCCCTCTGTGCGGTTCTTCATGTGTGCCTTCTTATCGAGATAGCGTTGCGACGCTGCAAGGCAGCGTTGAAACGCTATCGCCTGGGGTATTCAATGCCTCTAAACAACCATCACGGCGTTGCAACGCCATCACCTCGGGTCTTTAAGCTTGGATTTATCCTTATACTTCTAAATGATGTTATTTTTAGCTCCAAATAGCCTCGTTTTGATCCCGAGTGATCTAAAATGTCTCCAAATTGTTTAAGCTCTTGACCTGAAATTGAGTGATTTAACCACATCAAAGCCATGAAATGATCATAAAACTAGCAATAATTAACCCTAAGGATATCACATTTTTGAAGGGAATGAAAATCCCACGCAGCGGAAGACGATTGAATCGTCGAGGTATCACTATGCAACTTCTTTTTATTACAATTGATCTAACAATTAGATCCAGGCTAAACATGCTTGAAGAAGAAGAAATTTACAGCAAATAGAGTTTTTACTTACTTGTTGTAGACAAACTCCACAATTTCTTCCTCGGGTCACGAACTCTTCGTGCTACTCGATCTCAACGGAATCTTCCCACAAATCGATCTCGAACACCACCAAATGATCTTCTCGGTTGTTCTCTTTTGGAGAAGGGAAGATCGTGGGATCTTAGTTTTGGAGAGGGAGGAGATTTGAGAGAATTGTTTGAGAGAGAATTCTCTTCTTTTGGTTGAAATTCCAAAAATGAGAAAGTGTATTCCAATCCTTCTTGCAAGAAGGGTTTAAATAGTGGAATGAGGGAGTTAATATCTCCACATTATTACCACTTTACCACAACCATAGGTTATGCAAATCTCATTTGCATAACCACATAATATAAGATATCTCATATCTCATATTGCAAATCTCATTTGCAAGAATTGTGGATTCATTAAATTGAATCACATCCAATTTAATTTCTCTCATTTAATTTCTCCAATTAACCCTAATTCAACAATTAGGCTAACCTATAGTTTATTATGAATCTCATTTACATTAAACTATATATTATATCATTCATATCTCATATAAATGACATAAATGCCCTTAAAGTGAAATTGAACACTTCAATTTCATACCAAAACATTTACCCTTCTTTTAACCCAGGTGGAGCCAACCGAGGGACCTAATGGACCTACAGTGACGGGCTCCAATGATCCGAGATTAACCTGGCAAACTCTTTGACCCGGTTAACCAACATTCATTAGCTACGGTAACACTCCATTATATCCCGTAGTGCGCACCGTCGGTCTGAGAATATTACGTGTCCACTGATATAACCAATTCCCATGAGTCGACCCTTCACAGGTTGTTCGTAGATACGGCTGGGTCAAATTATCGTTTTATCTCTGTGTCTACCTCTTGTTCCTTAAGTCCCCACTCTTCCTCTAATGAACAACATATTGTGATGGTCCAACCATACACAACACCCTTATCGGGCCAGTGAGAAGGTGGGCGCCCGTTGTTCAAGCCCTAGAGACAGCACTCAAGGGAATAACCCCTCTAGTTTCCCTAAAGGCGGGAACAAGTGAATTCCATCTTGCGTAGTTAAGTTCCCAACTCCCTACTTGGTTCTGTCCCTAAGAAGATAGGCATTTTGAGCGAGTAACTGTGACCACCCTCACCCGTACTAGTCAAAGAAATGACCCGCATGAGCAGGAGTTAAGAAACGCTCGGGATTCGTGTCGAGTCACTAAAGGTCATCTCACGAAGTTATTAGTCTCATCACATCAGCGGTGTTACATCAGTAGGTCTAATAAATCACGATCCGGTCTTGTACAATCTGATTGCACAAGATGCCCCCACTCGCATGTCAACTACATGAACGAGTCAGATCACCTTGTTTGTATCTAATACAAAGCGGGCCACATCCACAGTGTATCCAGGATTAGGTCTCCAACCCTATCCATATACTGTAGACCGTTCGGGTCATTAACGCGAACGTGATCCTCCCTGTGTGCCCACTACACACCGTTCAAGCTCTACTTCTCTCATAAATTCAATGACCCTGGAGCTTAGTTTATTGGAAAAGTTTATAAATATTGCGAGACACAAAGTGATGAAATGAATAACTCTTATTAATATCAAACAATAAGTTACAAAAACGAGATGAGGACAAAAATCCCAACAAACTCCCACTTCGACTAAGCTAGTGGAGAAAATACATTTACGAAATGTACATAAATTACAATGAAGTAATACAATAGACTAGGGCATTGAATACCCGTTTACACATCTCCCACTTGCCCTAGTCGGGAAGCTCGAAGACCTAGACTCTCTAGGTGACCTCAAACACCTTAGCCGTGAGGGGCTTTGTAAATGGATCGACCACGTTGTGCTCGACGCTATATCTGCGTGACCATCACGTCTCGCGGTGCACAATCTCCCGTGATCGGATGATACTTGCGCTCAATGTGTTTGCCTCTCTTACGGCTCCGAGGCTCACGTGAGTTGGCTCTTGCACCACTATTATTATCACGAGCAGTGTGATAGGCAAGTTCATGTTTGGAACAACTTCCAAATCTGTCATGAACTTCCTAAGCCAAACAACTTCCTTTGCGACTTCACAAGCCGCAACATACTCCGCTTCCATAGTGGAATCGCGATGCATCCTCGCTTGATGCTTCGCCATACTACTGACTCCTCCATTCGAGAATGAAGGTGACCCAATTAATTATTTCCTAGAATCCTTATCGGCCCGAAAATCGAGAATCCAGTGTATCCCGTAAGGATCAAATCCCCACTACCATACACTAAGTCGTAGTTCCTCGTTCTCCTAAGATACTTGAGGATTGCCTTTACTACCGTCCGGTGATCTAATCTGGATTGGGTGATATCTACCGACAATTCCTCTTTGCATAACAGATGTCGGGCCTAGTACACAACATGGCATACATCGGGCTCCCCTACGGTGAAGCATATGGAATTCGCCTCATATCCTAAACATCTTGAGGAGTCTTAGGACACTGATCCTTAGACAAGTGAACCCCATGCCTGAAAGGCAGCAAGCCCTTCTTGGAGTTCTGCATCTTATATCTAGATAACATCTTGTCAATATAAGACGCCTGAGACAGGGCTAGCGTTATGTTCTTCCAGTTCCGGACAATCTGGATACCTAGAACATACTGAGCTTCTCCTAAATCTTTCATTTGGAATTGCGAAACTAGCCACTTCTTAACGTCAGTAAGAAATTCTACCTCATTCCCAATGAGAAGAATGTCGTCTACGTACAACACCAAAAATGCGACAGTTTTGTCAACGATTTTCTTGTAGACACAAGGCTCGTCGATATTTTGATCAAAGCCATAAGATTTGATCGCCTCATCAAACCTTATATTCCAAGACCTCGAAGTCTGTTTCAGTCCATAAATGGACCTATGAAGCTGGCAAACCTTTTGCTCTTGGTCTTTGGCAATGAACCCTTTGGGCTGGTCCATGTAGATGGTCTCATCAAGTTTGCCATTCAGAAAGGTCGTCTTGACGTCCATCCGCCATATACCGTAGTCATATTACGCGGCAATGGCCGAAGGATCTCGATCGACTTTACCATGGCAGCAGTGAAAAGGTCTCCTCATAGTCAACCCCTTCAACACGGGTAAAACCATTTGCCACTTGTCGGGCTTTGAAGGTGCGCACCTTCCCATCTACGCCACGTTTACGCTTTTAGATCCATTTGCAACCAATAGGTTTTACCCCATCCGGTTGATCCACAAGCTCCCATACTAATTGAAGTACATAGACTCCATTTCACGGTCCATAGCTTTAATCCACTCGTCTTTGTCAACATCAATCATTGCTCGATCATAGGTTAATGGATCCTCACGATCATCATCAAGAGCGACAAGCGAGGTTTCAATTTAAACCCATGTAGCGATCGGTGTCTCTCACAACCCTCCCCCACTACGTTGAGGCATTCCCAACTCTTGGGAACGGATTTGACTAGACGTGCTAGGATCAACAACACTTGTTGACGTACTAGCCCCATCAAGAACTCTGGCGATGTATCGCATCCATTTCATTTAATACAATTTTACTCCTTGGTAAATGATCCCTGACGTGGTCTTCCTCTATGAAAATGGCGTTTGTCGACACAAGCACCCTATTTTCTCTAGGATCGTAAAAGAGACCACCCCTAGTCTCTTTAGGGTAACCTACGAATAGGCACAATTTCAAACGGGGTTCCAGCTTTTTCGGGTTTGACACCAACACGTGGGTCGGGCATCCCCAAATTCTAAAGTGATGTAAACTGCCTTTACGTCCACTCCAGAGCTCGAAAGGTGTTTCACAAACACTCTTCGATGGAACGTTGTTCAAAATATAAACCGCAGTCTCCACTGCGTACCCCCAAAAAGAATCAGGGAGACGAGCATAGCTCATCATCGACCGAACCATGTCCAACAAGGTTCTGTTTCTCCTCCCCGATACACCATTCTGCTGCGGCATACCAGGCGCTGAGAGTTGGGACGTAATTCCGTGTTCTATCATATAGTCCTAGAATTCAGTGTCCATATACTCTCCACCTCTATCCGATCGAAGTGTTTTAAGCGATTTACCTAAGAGGTTCTCAACCTCAGTCTTGTACTCCTTGAATTTTTCAAGAGTTTCAAACTTCTTGTGCATTAGGTAAATATACCCATATCTGGAGTAATCGTCTATGAAAGACACGAAATACTCATAACCGCCCCGAGCTTTAGCATTCATCGGACCATAGAGGTCAGAATGTACTAACTCAAGAGGCTCTTTGGCTCTATATCCTTTTCCACTAAAAGGACGTTTGGTCATTTTGCCCTCAAGGCATGACTCACACACCGGCAAAGAGTTTTCTTCAAACTCGTTTAGAAGTCCACTCTTCACTAGTTTCTCAATCCTATTGAGATTAATGTGGCCTAACCGAAGATGCCAAAGTTGGGCATTTTCTTTTGGAGAAACTTTTGCTTTCTTAGTTCAAGCGTTTCATAGATTTTAAATAATTCGAAGATTCAAAACACTTTTGACCGAATTGGGTTTCAAAACATACAAATTATTTTCAAGTGAAGTTTGAACAAATAACATTCCCTTTGAAAGAAATAAACGCTTTATTAAATTCAAAAGAGTGAAATACGATGTTCAATTAAGCAGAAATTGAAACAAGGTTTCTAGTAAACCACGGAACTATGTACAAATTGTCCAACAATAAGTACTTCCCGCCAAAGTGCGACTTCACTGCGTGCGATCATTGCAGTGAGAGACAAGCTCCCCGGATCCAACCCGTAGTGTCACCTCACCCTCTCGCAGCGGCTGCCAGAAATCAATCCCCTGAAAAAAAGAACAAACGTGGTTAGTGGCGCCCAAATCCAATATACAGGCAGAGTCACTACTCTCCACTAAACATGTTTCAGCCACAAATAAATCACATTTACCTTGATTCTTCCTCTCGGCCAGGAATTTGGGACAGTTTCTCTTCCAGTGACCACCCCCATTGCAGTGGAAACAGTTTCCTTTCTCTGCAATCTCCTTGACCTTCTTGCCATTGTGGGCGGCAACACGGTCAGTTTTACCCCTCTTCATCCTCTTCTTCCCTTTCAGGCGTGAAGGAGCAACACGTTTCGTCCCAGAGGTCGAACCCCTGTGATAAGACCTGTAGGCAACATTTGCCTCAGATTCCTTGACCCTGTGCAAGGATTGAAAATTCTGTAGCACATTGAGGAGGGTAGTCAGAGTGTAGCTAATTTTGTTCATAACAACATTGCTATGAAACTGAAGGAAACTCTTCGGAAGAGTCTCCAAAATAAAACTGACCTGGCTCAACTCGTCGATCGAAGCCCGTTCATCTCGGCCAGATGGAAGTGGGTCATCATGTCTAGAACATGTTCACGGACAGACGACCCCTCTTTCATCCGTGCGTTGAAAACGTATTTGAGCGAGTCATGCCGGACCGAAAAGGATTTGCCGCCCAAACATTTCTCGCAAGGACTCCATGATCTCCTTAGCGAAACCATCACTCATGCTTCTTTGCCACGACATCGGACATGCCGGGCAATTATGTAGACCTTGGCCTTTTCATTGGCCCCGATCCGGTGATAAAGACGCATCGCGAACACTTCGCGACGCTTGTCGAGCCCAAAGATCTCGAGGACACTCCTCGGATAGCACGAACTTTATGTCGTCTTGTACCAAAATTGTATTAATGTTGTTTTTCAAACTCTGGTAATTATCTCCCATTAACTTATCCGAAGCGAGTAAAGCTATTATTGCGCTAGACATTTTTAGCTGAAAAATAAGAAAAACTTTGTATTAGTCTCGCAAAAAACTTTTTGAAAAACCAATCAAGTTTTAGCAAAATTGTTTCATGATCCCTAGGTCATTCAAAATTTTGCAATGATACCCCTAAAGGTTTAGAATGACCGCCATAGAAGAGTGAGCAGAACACTCCTCCTCTAGGACGAGACTTTCTCGATCGGACCTAATCCCAGAATAACTCTTATTCCATTAGGCGCCCAATTACCATTGTTCGGTCGAATTCATTAATACTTAACGAACTCGTGAGTGTCACCTCAATCTTTAAGTTTCCAAGCATCCGCCCAAACAATAGCTACTAGAAGGGTGAACAAAGAAGGAAAACCAACAGTAAAATCAGATCCCTTTCGAGAATTCACGGTGTTAGGCACTCCCATGATCAAGCCCTCCGAAGGGATTGCAGTCGTCCAGCAAAACTAGCGAGTGAGATCATAGGCATCTCACGGTGTGAATCGAAAGAAGAGACCGTGGGTCTCGTTTTCACAAGTCCCGCTGCCACTCACTATAAGTACTCTCTCCATCCACGATGATATTGCCCTATACAAATGCCACCCGAAGGGGGACACTCCCATTTGCGCCATGAGACTGAGTATAGATCTCACGGTGCGGACTTAAAGGAGATTTGTGGTTGGAAATTCAAATGTATCTCATACACTATATTTCCTCTCACTCAGCACTTTAATTTTTATTATGGATTGACCTAGATAAACCGGCTAAAATTTACCTAAGTCTACCAATATAACTCTTATATGGTGTTAACCTAAGTTTATAATCACATTATTAACTTAGGTCTATGTGAGTAAATTAATTAACACTTAATTAACAACACTCACGAGAATATAACCTAAGAATCTCCGGACAAAATTCACTCCCTGTGTCGGTTTCTGGTAGGGGTGTTCATATAAGCGTCAACTTAAATACTGACCTTAGAGACAAACCTTCCTTAGACAGAGTTACTTATTAGTCTCCATTCAAAGGTTATATTTGATTTCCTCAATTTCTAATCTCATTAGAAAATTAGAATACCTAAGTCTAATTATTCAAGTTCTAAACTCTTTAAAACTAATAATTAACTTAGGTTGCATGCATTTCTATGTTATAGTGCTTGATCATCCATCACATGAATAATACTATACTATAACATATATTCATCACATGAATTAAATGCATGAGCATGCTTTTAATTTAAAATATAACACTTACATTTAAATAAATTAAAAACATGCATACGTTATATTATCACTCTTACAACATAATCCTATTATGCATACTATATATTATAATTCTTATAATATAAATATGATGCATGAAATGTTTAACCTAAGGTGGGATTTTAAATCTATATGACATACTTTATGCACATAGAAATTAATTAAAATACACATCTCATGCATAAAATAATTAAATAGCAAAAATGGACCTGGTTTTTGGCACCTAGGGTAATTATTTAATTAAATAACATTAATATAACATTTATATTAATATCATTTAATAAAATAAATAAATAATTACATTTTAGAAAAACTAAAATAATTAAAAAGAATAAATAAAACGAATAAAACTGCCCATGAAGCTTGATCCCACGTCCTCGCAAAACTACCTCCAAGAATCGCCTCTCGCGCGTGCGGCGTTACTGTAGTAACGCCGTGGCGGCATTGCAAAGCGCCGCCTACGGCGTTGGCGGCGTTCTCAACGCTAAGCGGCGTTAACGCTTATGTCCAGTTACAGCTTGTAACGCCGCTCGCAAGCAATGCCTCCGCCGTTAAAAGGCGTTGAGGCGCTGAGACGCTGCGTTGGGCAAGCGTCTCAACGCCATCGGCATGAGAACAACAAACACTTTGTTGTTCTTCCATCAATTTCGCTTTGTTTCGCCTCGATTTCTTCACAAAGCAACTCTTGCCACGAACGACCCGGATTTACAGACTCGATTTACAACAAAATTCCCAAAAACAACGGGCCCTTACATTGATCTCATCAACATAATTGTAAATCTAATCTAGTGCCAAAAACCGTAAACATCCATAATGCAAACCAAGTAATCATCTCATGAAATTATGGCAAAATACCCACATAATTTTAACAAAACAGTGCATAAATGAAGAACCATCGAGATGACTCTGATACCAATTGAAGGGAATGCAAATCCCACGCAGCGGAAGACGATTGAATCGTCGAGGTATCACTATGCAACTTGTGTTTATTAAAATTGATCTAACAATTAGATCTAGGCTAAACATGCTTGAAGAAGAAGAAATTTACAGCAAATAGAGTTTTTTACTTACTTGTAGTAGACAAACTCAACAATTTCTTCCTCGGGTCATGAACTCTTCGTGCTACTCGATCTCAACGGAATCTTCCCACAAATCGATCTCAAACACAACCAAATGATCTTTTCGGTTGTTCTCTTTTGGAGAAGGGAAGATGGTGGGATCTTAGTTTTGGAGAGGGAGGAGATTTGAGAGAATTGTTTGAGAGAGAATTCTCTTCTTTTGGTTGAAATTCCAAAAATGAGAAAGTGTATTCCAATCCTTCTTGCAAGAAGGGTTTAAATAGTGGAATGAGGGAGTTAATATCTCCACATTATTACTACTTTACCACAACCATAGGTTATGCAAATCTCATTTGCATAACCACATAATATAAGATATCTTATATCTCATATTGCAAATCTCATTTGCAATAATTGTGGATTCATTAAATTGAATCACATCCAATTTAATTTCTCTCATTTAATTTCTCCAATTAGCCCTAATTCAACAATTAGGCTAACCTATAGTTTATTATGAATCTCATTCACATTAAACTATATATTATATCATTCATATCTCATATAAATGACATAAATGCCCTTAAAGTGAAATTGAACACTTCAATTTCATACCAAAACATTTACCCTTCTTTTAACCCAGGTGGAGCCAACCGAGGGACCTAATGGACCTACAGTGACGGGCTCCAATGATCCGAGATTAACCTGGCAAACTCTTGACCCGGTTAACCAACATTCATTAGCTACGGTAACACTCCACTATAGCCCATAGCTGCACTCCCGTCAGTGCAGAATATTACGTGTCCACCTGATATAACCAATTCCCATGAGTCGACCCTTCACAGGTTGTTCGTAGATACGGCTGGGTCAAATTATCGTTTTACCCCTGTGTCTACCTCTTGTTTCTTAAGTCCCCACTGCTCCTCTAATGAACAACATATTGTGATGGTCCAACCATACACAACACCCTTCTCTTGCCAGTGAGAAGGTGGGTGCCCGTTGTTTAAGCCCTGGAGACAACACTCAAGGCAACAACCCCTCTAGTTTCCCTAAAGGCGCGAACGAGTGAATTCCATCTTGCGTAGTTAAGTTCCCAGCTCCCTACTTGGTTCTGTCCCTGAGAAGATAGGCATATTGGGCGAGTAACTGTGACCACCCTCACCCGTACTAGTCAAAGAACAGACCCTCACGCATGACGGAGTTCGTAACACGCTCGTGGATTCAGTCGAGTCACTAAAGGTCATCTGAAGTTATTAGTCTTCATCACAGCGGTGTTACATCGGAGGTCTAATAAGTCACGGTCCGGTCTTGTACAATCTCATTGCACAGGATGCCCCCACTCGCATGTCAACTACATGAACGAGTCAGATCACCTCGTTTGTATCTAATACAAAGCGGGCCGCATCCACAGTGTATCCAGGATTAGGTCTCCAACCCTATCCATATACTGTAGACCGTTCGGGTCATTAACTCGAACGTGATCCTCCCTGTGTGTCCACTACACACCGTTCAAGCTCTAGTTCTCTCATAAATTCAATGACCCTGGAGCTTAGTTTATTGGAAAAGTTTATAAATATTGCGAGACACAAAGTTATGAAATGAATAACTCTTATTAATTTCAAACAATAAGTTACAAACACGAGATTAGGACAAAAATCCCAACAATTTTGTGTGCTATCAAACACCCCCAAACTTAAACTTTTGCTAGTCCCGAGTAAAAACAGAATTAAACATCGGATTGTTCTTATGCATACAATTGATTCAAGCCTCAAAGATTTAAGAGATAATCTAGTAATCACAGGAAACATTCAAACATAACACTTAAGCAAGCAATTTTGAAACTTTTCCTAAGTGTTCCTACGTGTGTGTGTGATTAGCCTATGTTCCCTTCATTTTTACTCAACCCGGATCAACTTTATTAGGCTCTCCATTCAACTTTCCCCTATACTGGTCATAATTACTAATCCTTGAGCCTCCCCACATTCAAGAATGAAATAACTCTACTCAGCACTTACTCACTTTTTTTATCACTTTTTCTATTCTCTTCTTTTTTTTTTGTGCAAGGACACTAGCTTTCGCACATCCACTGCTGGGACCCTTACCCAGAACACTTGCTCAATGAGTGGCCTAACTGATCACAGTGAAGGTAGCTCTTTTTGCCCTCACGAATTTCTTCTTTAGCAAACAAACAACAAAAACCAACTATTTCACATATTATACACGTCATGCACTTTATATTGTCATTCACCCTATCCTACAGTTTAACTCTCAAATCAGTTCTTAGTCCTATCGAGGTGACATCAAACTTCTAAGGCTCATAACTTTGTTTTAAGCATTTCAAAACTACAGGAACACAAGCTATGTGCATAATAGTGCAGGAAAAACTCAAGAAAATTTTGAAATTAACTCAAATTCATATCATGCTTTCAAGTTTCAGCAGAATAACAAAAATTTTCAATTAGTACTCATCCTAGGCTATCATAGTCATACTTATGCAAAAGATCAATCAGCAATTCAACATATACTTAGGACAGTTACAATAAATAAACAACATCCCACCCCCAAACTTAAACTAAACATTGCCCCCAATCTTTGCAGAAATAAGCACAGATTAAGTATAAGGGTAAGAGTGAACAATACTGTCCTGGGTGATGGAGATCTTTCTGAGTTCCTTGCATAGCCAAAACATGTGTGTTGGAGTTCCTCAGAACGGGAGCATGGATTTCAACGAAGGAGGACATCATCACAACCTATAAAGCAGAACAAACTAGTAAGTAAACTAAGAACTGAAAAACAACTAAAGCAAGAAAACAACAAAAATATAAAGCTTTTGTTGCCTCCCAAGAAGCGCTTTCTTTAACGTCTTTAGCTAGACTATACTCCCTCAAGGTGTTCTTTTCTATCCTGCAACGCTCGGAGTGATGTGTTCATCTGGCCAATCTGGGTCTCAATATTCTTTATTGCAGCTACATGACTAGTCACTATACCAGATAGACTGGTGACTGCATTCTCTAGCTGGTTGGACTGACTTCTGGATTCAGCTATGAAGGAGTGCAATGTCTCTTTCAGAGATGGTTTCCTCTCTGATGTAGAAGCATACCCTGTAGGAGGAGTCAACACATTTTTATTGTTAGCATAAGAGAAATTTTCATGATACCTCAAACTTGGATTATAATGTGTTAGGAGGTTATTCTGAGTCTTGCTTCCTCCATGGTAGAGATGCATGATTTAATTTATGTTTCATATGCATTTTTTTATAATTCTTATAATTAGATAAATGTGGAAAATAAATTGCATGGAGCATGAAATTACTTAGCTCAAAATAATTGTTATTTTAATTAAGTAATTTAATTATTCAATTAGTTGAATATTTTTTTTATAATTCCAATTTGAAAAAAATTGTTGGTTTTATAATATAGTTCTTTGTCATAGGTTAATTATTAAAATTTATAAGTGTTATAAATAAAATGGGTTTTAGAAACCATAACCTATAACAAAGAAATGCATGCAAACATAGGAACTTGGGTAAAATTAAATTAGTTTTAAATTGTTTAAAATTAATTTAGACCTAAGTTTTAATTTCTAATAGGATTAGAAGTTAGTCTTACATAGTATTTTAAATAGTTTAAATATAGTAGGACATTAGAACTTTGGTTATAAGGGAACTCTACTGGTGAAGTTATGTCTAAGGTTGGGGGTACTTAAGCTGACGGTTAACGAAACACCTCCTACCTGAGAACTGACCCGGAGCTTGAGTTAAATTAACCTTAGTTCTATACTATATCTAGGTAATTAAAATGTTTATTCACCTAGACATAAGGTTTAAAGACCTAGTTATAACAGTTATAATAGGCATAGACTTAGATAGATTCTTTTAGCCAGAATCCGACTAAGTTAAACCTATACCCTAATCTTAGGAGCTTTAGTGGGAGAAAACGAGATGTTTGAAGGGAATACGAGTCCCGCAGCGGCAGCGATTGTGAATCGCACGCTCTTGATTTAGTTACAACGATTATATTCAAGAACATATACAACTAGATTAAGCATATAATGTAATGGACAACAAGAAACATTACCTTTGAAGAACCATTCTTCAAGTGCTCCTCCTCTCTCACGATCAAGATCTCAGCAACACGAACTCGAACGGACACCGACACTACCACCGGATCTTCTCCGTTGTTCTCTAGGTGAGGGAGGAAGGTGGGTTCCCTTTAGGAGAGGTGAGGTGTTTTGTGAGAGCTAGAGATGTTTGTGTCTTGGAACCTTTCCATCAACACAACAAAAGCATGGAATCTCTTAACCTAGTTGCATCTCATGCAACCATATATATAGGGAAATAGGATGAAAATGACCATCCTACCCCTCCTTTATTCTCTCTTTAGTATATAGTTTATATATGAATCTAATTCACATTAAAACTATATATTATATCAATTATATCATATATAATTGATATAACACCTAATGTATGAATTTGAACACTTCAATTTCATTACTAACTTTATACCCTCAAAATTACCATATTGAGCCAACGGAGGGACCTAATGGACCTACAGTTCATGAGCTCCAATGATGTGAGATTAACTGATCAAACTCTTTGATCGAGTTAATCAATATTCATTAAGTACAACTCACTCCACTATAGACTTGTAGCTGCACTCTCCTCACTGTAGATAATATTGTGTCCACTGATATAGTCATTACTCATGAGTCGACCCTTCACGGGTTGTTCGTAATCACGATGGGTCAAATTATCGTTTACCCCCGTGATTACCTCTTTGCTCCTAAGCACCACCGATCCTCTAATGAACAACAAGTCCGAGGTCCTACCTTAGACTCATACCCTCATCAGAGAGGCGGGGCCCCGTTGTTGAAGACTGAGTCGGTTCTTAAGGGAACAACCTATCTAATCCTTAGTGTAGGAATGAGTGAATTCCATCTTGCATGATTAAGTTCCCGATTACCTCACGAGGTTACGTCACACGAGAAGGTAGGCTTATTGAGTCGGCCATGTGCCACTCTAACCCATACTAGTCTAAGGACAAACCCCTATAGCGAGGAGTTCTTAACTTGCTCGAGATTCAGTCGAGTCACTAATGACCATCTATAAATTACTAGTCTTATCACGTTAATGGTGTTATTTGGTTAGACTAATAATTTGCGATCCAGTCTTGTATGAACTCTTCATACAGGATGCCCCCACTCGCATGTCAACTACATGAATGAGTTGGATTACCTCATTTGTACTAATTACAAAGTGGGTCGCATCCATGGTGTTATCAGAATGAGGTTTCCAACCTTATTCTTATACCATAGACCATCTAGGTTATATTCTTGAACTAAACCCAAATAGTGTCCACTACACTGATGTTCAAGATAAATGTTATAACCTTGGAGCTTAGTTTATTGGATTTATAAAGCAGGACTGTAATTCTATCAAAACAAATAACACTTTATTTAATTGATCAAAATTACACAAGTTTAGGGCATAAATCCCAACAATTTTCGCATCGAGTTTACTCTCACATCCTCAAGAGTTCACACCGTGAGTTCCATGCTCGGCTATGTGGCGTAAATAGGGCGTTAAGATAGTTAACAAGTCCTTGACCAAACAAACGGTAGCTAAGGACCATTGGGACATGATATGTTCTTGACCAAACAAACGGTAGCTAAGGACCATTGGGACATGATATGTTCTAGTAGTGAGAATTGGCTGAGAAAGTCTCAATTCAGGGGATGAATAACTTACCGCTCGACGAAGGCTTTTGTTCTAAACCCTTGAAATATCGTTGCAAAATTAAAGGTTTAATTTAAACACTAGGGTTCTTTAATAATTTTGCTAAATTTGATTGGTTTTATAATGGGTTAAAAGACATAACTAATTAGAACTATTTTGGATTTTCAGCATGTCGTCCTCAATAATAGCATTATTAAAAAGCGATCGTTTATCTGGTGAGAACTTTACTACGTGGAAGTCCAACTTGAATAAGATTCTTGTTGTTGACGACCTTCGGTTTCTACTGACTGAGGAATGTCCTCAGGTCCCTGCTCGAAACGCTTCTCAATCGGTTAAGGAGGCGTATGACCGTTGGATCAAGGCCAATGTTAAGGCCAAGGTCTCCATTTTGGCTAGTGTTTCTGAAGTTCTAACCAAAAAGCACGAGGGCATGGTCTTAGCTCGTGAGATCATGAGTTCGTTGCAGGATATGTTTGGACAATTGTCTGGACAGCTTCGAGACGAATCCCTCAAATACGTTTATAACTCCCGTATGAAGGAGGGGTCATCGGTGAGAGAACACGTTCTTGATCTGATGGTCCACTTCAACGTGGTTAAGATGAACGGAGCGGTCATTGACGAGCAAAGTTAGGTCTCGTTCATCCTGGAATCTCTTCCGAAGAGTTTCCTGCAATTCCGCAGCAATGCGGTGATGAACAAGATAAAGTATAACTTGACTACTCTCCTTAATGAACTACAAACTTTCCAGTCTCTTATGAAGAATAAGGGATATGCTACTGGAGAGGCAAATTTGTTTGCCCATTCCAGAAGGTTCCAGAAGGGTTTATCCTCTGGGACTAAGTCCTGTGGTTCATCTTCTGGGCTTAAGAAGACCCAAAAGAAGAAGATAGGAGGGAAAGGGAAGGTGCCTGCTGCTGATAAAGGCAAGGAAAAAACCAAGGTTGTAGACAAGGGAAAATGTTTCCACTGCAACGTGGATGAGCACTGAAAAAGAAACTGCCCAAAATACCTTGCTGAGCTCAAAGAGAAGATAGGTAAATTAGATTTGTTTGTTCTTGAAACTTGCTTAGTGAAAAATGATTATTTTACCTGGATACTTGATTCAGGAGTCACTAATCACGTTTGCTCCTCGATTCAGGAAACTAGTTCCTTCAAGGAGCTCGAAGAGGGTGAGATGACGCTCAGGGTCAGAACGGGAGACATCGTCTCAGCTCGTGCAGTGGGAGATGCCAAGCTGTTTTTCAGAGATAGATTTATTTTATTAAAAAATCTGTACATAGTTCCTAAGATTAAGAGGAACTTAATTTCTATCTCTTGTTTAATTGAACTTGGCTATTGTATTACTTTTTCTTTCAATGAAGCGTTTATTTTAAAGAAAGTTGTCAATATTTGCTCGGCTAAGTTAGAAAATGGCTTGTATGTGCTTAAACCAAATAGAACTAAAGCAATTTTGAATCATGAGATGTTTAAAACTGCTAATACTCAAACTAAAAGGCAAAAAATTTCTCAAAATAATACCTATCTATCTATTGCATCTTAGACTTGGTCATATAAATCTCAACCGGATTGAGAGATTATTTAAGAATGAACATCTAAACAAGTTAGAAGATGATTCTCTGCCTCCTTGCGAATCGTGCTTGGAAGGTAAAATGACCAAGCGACCTTTTACTGGAAAAGGTTACAGAGCCGTAGAGCCCTTAGAACTTATACATTTGGATCTTTGTGGTCTGGTGAATGTTAAAACTCGAAGAGGGTACGAATATTTCATCTCTTTTATAGATGATTATTCGAGGTATGGTTATTTATACCTAATGCATCATAAGTCTGAGGCTCTTGAAAAGTTCAAAGAGTATAAGGTTGAAGTAGAGAATGCATTAGGGAAAACCATTAAAACACTTCGATCCGATCGAGGTGAAGGGTATATGGATTTGAGATTCCAGGACTATATGATAGAACATGGAATTAAATCTCAACTCTTAGCACCAAATACACCACAACAAAATGGTGTGTCAGAAAGGAGAAACATAACCTTGTTGGACATGGTTCGTTCTATGATGAGCTATGCTCAATTTCCTGCATCGTTTTGGGGATACGCAGTTGAGACTTTAGTTCAAATCTTGAACACTGTTCCATCAAAGAGTGTTTAAGAAACACCTTTTGAATTGTGGAAGGGGCGTAAACCTTGTTTACAAAACTTTAGGATTTGGGGTTGTCCGACAAACGTGCTAGTGAAAAACTCAAAGAAACTGGAACCTCGTTCAAGATTATGCCAATTTGTTGGCTATCCGAAAGAAACGAGAGGTGGTCTTTTCTATGACCCACAAGAAAACAAGGTGATTGTATCGACAAACGCCACGTTCTTGGAGGAAGATCACATGAGCAACCATAAACCGCGTAGTAAATTAGTTCTAAATGAAGCTACATATGAACCAACAAGAGTTGTTGATCAAGCTGGACCTTCATCAAGAGTTGGTGGAGAAGCCAGCACCTCGAGTCAGTCTCGTCCTTCTCAATCGTTGGGAATGCCTCGACGCAGTGGGAGGGTTGTTTCCCAACCTGGCCGCTACTTTGGTTTAGCTGAAACTCAAGTCGTCATACCTGATGACGGCGTAGAAGATCCATTATCTTATAAACAGTCAATGAATGACGTAGACAAGGACCAATGGATCAAAGCCATGGACCTTGAAATGGAGTCAATGGACTTCAATTCAGTATGGCAACTTGTAGACAAACCTAAAGGGGTTAGACCCATAGGGTGTAAATGGATCTATAAGAGAAAGAGAGATGCAGCCGGAAAGTTACAGACCTTTAAGGCTAGACTTGTAGCAAAGGGTTTTATCCAAAGGGAAGGAGTTGACTATGAAGAAACTTTTTCCCCTGTTGCTATGCTGAAGTCTATAAGGATACTCTTGTCCATAGCTTCGTTTTATGATTATGAAATCTGGCAAATGGACGTCAAGACTACCTTTTTGAATGTAATCTTGACGAGAGCATCTATATGTCTCAGCCCGAAGGGTTCATAACCCAAGGTCAGGAGCAAAAAGTTTGCAAGCTCAATCGATCCATTTATGGGTTGAAACAAGCATCCAGATCTTGGAATATAAGATTTGATAATGCGATCAAGTCTTATGGCTTTGACCAAAACGTTGATGAGCCTTGTGTTTACAAGAGGATCATCAACGACAAAGCACTTTCTTAGTGCTTTATGTGGATGATATCCTACTCATTGGGAATGATGTAGGATACCTTACTGACATAAAGAATTGGCTGGCAACCCAATTCCAAATGAAAGATTTGGGAGAGGCGCATTATGTTCTTGGGATTCAGATCTTCAGGAATCGCAAGAACAAATCGCTAGCTCTCTCTCAAGCCTCTTATATCGACAAAATTTTGTCTCGATATTCGATGCAGAACTCCAAGAGGGGTGTTGATGCAAATTTATGATAATGCAATACCGTAGTGTACGGGTCAAGTTTTAGTATACTGATTTAAGAATCCAAGTATCGTCCTCGGGAATGGGTTTCTAGATTAATTGATTACCAAGATATTAATTATCAATTTTAGCTAAAGAAACATAACATGGATAGGTAATTGAAAATAAAGACAAACGACGAACAAACATGTGGAGACACGAATTGATAGATTTGAGGGAAGTGATTTTACAAGTTAATGACTTAACTCACACATGCAATGAACCAATGAGATGAATTTATAAACAAAAAGTAAAGCACTCAAGAAAATCTCTCGATTCTTAGTGAGCCTCACACATGCAATAAACTCCATAGTCTCCATATGAACCTACGACATGCATGACAGTAAGCAACTTCTTTATGTGTTTCCCTAAGATTTCTAGGTCATTCTCATGCCAGATTTCTAAGGGTTTTGACAAATTTGCTCTAATTCAAGTTTTATCTCTCGAGTCCACTTAAACCAACAAATTAAGAGTTAAGAACGAATTGCTAAAAATAAGAACAAAACATGCTTCAATTCATAGTAAGAAAGTCTTAACAAGCAAATCAAATCCTAGCTACAACATTTAGCTACTCTAAATCACATGAAAATCAAGCTAAACATGTAGAAAACGTCTTAAAACGACATTACAATTTGAAAGAAAGGAAATTAAACTTATGTGTCGATGTCGGTCCTTCGAACCTCCACGGATGCTTTGGCTCCCAAAAAACGCTCTTTTCTCCCCTTACAAAGTGTATTTTGAAAATAGGGTGGATTGTCTATCAATTTCGGCTCCCTTGTAATGAAAACATAAGGTTCTATATATAGGCTCAATCGGTACAGCGTTACAACGCTAGCGACAGCGTTGCAACGTTGTACCCTAGACGCGTGGTATATATGGCAACAGTCGGCAGCGTTGCAACGTTAAGGACAGCGTTGCAACGCTGCTACCCTAACGCGTGCACTCCTTATCGATCTGGCGTTGCAACGCTACAAGGCAGCGTTGCAACGCCCTCTGTCCGGCTCCTCATGCGTGTTTTCTACTTCTAAATGATGTTAATTTTAACTCCAAATTGCCTCGTTTCGATCCCGAGTGATCCAAAATGTCTCCAAATGTTTTGTTTTAGCTTTTTACCTGAAATTCAATGATTTAAACACATCAAAGCCCTTAAATTATCATAAAAATAACAATTATTAAGCCTAAGGATAACACATTTTGTGTGCTATCAAACACCCCCAAACTTAAACTTTTGCTAGTCCGAAGGAAAAACAACATTAAACATTAGATTGTTCTTATACATGCATTTGATTCAAGTCTCAAAGATTTAAGGGAAAATCTCGTAATCACATGAAATATTCAAACATAACACTTCAAGTCTCCTACGTGTGTGTGTGATTAGACTATGTTCCCTTCATTTTTACTAAGTCCGGATCAAGTTTATTAGGCTCTCCATTCAACTTCCCCCTACACTGGTCATAATTACTAATCTTTGAGCCTCCCCACATTCAAGAATTAAATAACTTTACTCGGCACTTACTCACTTTTTTATCAATTTTTTTTTTTATTTTCTTCTTCTTTTTTCGTGCAAGGACACTAGCTTTCACACATTCACTGCAAGGACCCTTACCCAGAGCACTCGCTCAATGAGTCGCCTAACTGATCACAATGAAGGTAGCTCTTTTTTTCCTCACGATTTTTTTTTTCTTTTGCAAACAAACAACAAAAATCAACTATTTCACATATTATACAGGTCATGCACTTCATATTGTCATTCACCCTATCCTGCAGTTTAACTCTCAAATCAGTTATTAGACCTATCGAGGTGACATCAAACTTCTAAACCTAATAACTTTTTTCTAAGCATTTCAAAACTACAGGAACACAGACTATGTGCATAATAGTGCAGGAAAAACTCTAGAAAACTTTTAAATTAACTCGAATTCATATCATGCTCTCAAGTTTCAGCAGAATCACAAGAATTTCCAATTAAATCTCATCCTAGGCTATCATGATCATACTTATGTAAAAGATCAATCAACAATTCAACACTTACTCAGGATAGTCACAACAAATAAACAACATTCGTCCCCCAAACATAAACTAAACATTGTCCCCAATGTTTGCAGAAATAAGCACAAATTAAGTATAAGGGTAAGAGTGAACAATACTGTCCTTGGTTATGGAGATCTTTCTGAGTTCCTTGGCTAGCAAAAACATGTGTGTTGGAGTTCCTCAGAACGGAAGCATGGATTTCAACGAAGGATGACATCATCACAACCTACAAAGGAAAACAAACAAACTAGTAAATAAACTATAGAACTGAAAAACAACTAAAACAAACAGAAGACAGAAAGCAACAAAAATGTAAAGCTTGGGTTTACTCCCAAGAAGTGATTTGTTTAACGTCTTTAGCTAGACTGTACTCCCTCAAGGTGTTTCTTCCCTTACTTGGAGTGCCTGGAGTGATGTGTTCATTTGGCCAATCTGGGTCTCTAAATTCTTTATTGCATCTCCCTAACTAGTCACTATACCAGATAGACGGGTGACTGCATTCTCCAGCTGGTTGGACCGATTTTTGGATTCAGCTATGAAGGAGTGCAATGTCTCTTCTAGAGATAGTTTCCTCTCGGATGTAGAAGCATGCCCTGTAGGAGGATTCAACACATTTTTGTTGTTAGCATAAGAGAAATTTTCATGATACCTAAAACCTAGATTATAATGTGTTGGGAGGTTATTCTGAGTCTGATTTCCTCCATAGTTGTTGCTCAAAGAGTGTAGATTAAGAAAGCGGAAACAATTTTGGATCTTGAACACTCTAAGTTGATCAATTTTGTAAAATAAAATGCATGCTCAAAGTTTGGAAAAAGCAGAGGATAGAAAACTCAACTTTGAAGATCAAATTCTCTTCACCCGGTTGATGGTTTTCAAGATCTGAACACTTAAGTGTGGACGACCGTTAGAGTCTTCCCTACTATCCTCAGGCCTTAGAACGGATTGTGGGATCCTAAGTTGAGAGAATTTGGAAGAAAAGACCTCAAAGGTCACTAATTCGGGAATATTCAATTTTCTGCAAAATTCTCACAACATCCCTCAAATCACCATTATATAAAGCTTCAATAAGCTTCAATGGAGTGACAACTCAAGGGTGATGAGGATGCTTTGAGATGGAGGTGGCCAATTTTGGTGAATTTTGAAGATGAGAGGGATTAGGCAAGTTGCTTTTTGGATTTTAATGAAAAACCATGAAAATCCACTAATTTTCCAATTAATTTTAATTCTAAAATCAATATTAAATTGATATTTAATTAAAATTAATATAATTAATTAAATAATTTTAAAATTAATTTAATTAATTAATTTTTAATTTAATTTAATATCAAATATTAAATTAAATAAATTTCCCGATCCCGGTCGATTTTCCAAGCATGAATCATTATTCATGCTATAAATCGATCCAATATTTAAATCATATTTAAATATATCCACTTCCTATTAATCATAGTTTAATTCATAATTATGCTATGATTCGTTAAATATATCTCATATAATTAACGCTTTCTTCCAAATTCAATTTGAACAATTCAAATTCTTTTCTCTCAAAATGTTACAAGGCTTAGTCCGAGAGCTAGTAAGGAGAACCTAATGGACCTACTGGATCATGAGCTTCAACGATACGAGAATAGCAAGGCCAAACTCTTTAGCCTAGCTAATCAACATTTGTTAACCACTGGGACACTCCACTAAAGCCCGGTGTGTGCATTCTCCTCACTTTGTAGATATTTTACGTCCACTCGATATAACCATGATTAGTAAGTCGATCCTTCACAGTCGTTCAGTAATTACAAAGCAGGTCAAGATTACCGTTTTACACCTCAGAGTTACCTCTTGTTCCTTAAGTCCCACCGATCCTCTAATGAACAATTGGTTTGTGGTCCAACGACCAAAAACCGAATCCCTCTCGGGGCAATGAGGGGTGGGCCCAATGTTCAAGACCCATGATCGATTGCTTAAGGAGCGACCTCTCTACTAATCCCTAAAGCGGGTAGGAGTGAATTCCATCTCGTAGAACTATGTTCCCAACTATCTACCCGATTTTATCCACGAAATGGAGGCTTATTGAGTCGGCGGTCTCGAGCCACTCTCACCCATGCAAATCTAAGGATAATCCGAATAAATAGGAGTCCATAGAACGCTCGGGATTAAGATCGAGTTACCTAGGTCATCGTATGAATATAGTCGATTAAGACGAAGATGCGGAGTTATAAAGTCTAAGTGACTACTGCGTGATCGATCTTATGCAAACTCATTGCATATAGGCGCCCCACTCACATGTCTCCACATGAGCGATTAAGGATCACATCGTTTGTTCTCTACAAAGTGGGCGCGTCCATAGTGTCCCCGGGATAAGGTACCCAACCTTATATCCTTATACTATAACATTGCGGCTATAACTTGAACTTGATCCACTTTTATGTCACACATAAAGTTCAAGTATTCATCCTATAGCCAAGGGTTCTTTATTGGACTAAGGTTACACAATACACAAAAGTCAATAACACCTTTACTGAATAAATTTCAATAACAATTTTATTGTGATATAGAATATACAATCAGTTTACAAAACCACGAGTTTTAGGACATAAAACCCAACGATTTGCTTACATTTGTTGGGTAGTGTAATTGCTCCATAGTAGATTCTCCATTGGGTTTGGAGCATTGAGAGGACATCCCTGTTTGTGGTGATCCTGCAAAATTATTCAGGGCATGAGTGAGAGATGCCATATGAGATCTAAGAGAGGTTACCTCATCCAGTTGATACTGTCCATCTACTTGCTTAGATCTGTCATTGTCTGTAGGCCTTGGTAGTAGTGGCGATTGACACTTCCTCTAGGAGAGGCACGTGCTTACAGCACGATCTTCGCCATGAAAGCCCCTCCAAAGAGTGGCATCTAGAATGGTCTGGTCTTACCTTCCGATTCATTATAGAAACGATTGTACACAGAGCCAATCAGGTAGCCATCTTTGTGGACACCTCCTGAGCATGTCCTTGTACCTTTCCCATGCCTCAAATAGTTGCTCTCCCTCCTGCTGCCTGAATGTTCCTATCTCTGTCCTTAACTTTGCAGCCTTCACAGGTGGAAAGAATTTGGTCATGAAGGCTTGGGCCAACTCCTCCCAGGAAGTGATACTGCATGAGAGAAGGAACCCTAGCCATTCTTTGGCTCTACCCGGCAAAGAGAAAGAAAAGAGACGTAAGCGAATATTATACGCAGAAATACTATTCATTTTAAATGTACCACAAATTTCTAAGGAATTTTGCAGGTGTGAGTTTGGATCTTCTGTGGCTAAGCCTCTGAAAGCACCTTCCCGAACCATCTGTATAAGCCCTGTCTTAAGTTCAAAATTGTTAGCACTTATAGGGGCATAGACTATTCAAGCCTGCTAAGAATTAAACACAGGTTGGGAATACTCCCTGATAGGTTTTGGTCCAGGTACGAAAAATTATGGTTCCAACTGCCTAAATAACTACCATCACATGAATGTTTATCAATTTCAGGTACAGAATGGTGAAAATTAGACGAATGAAATTAAGAGAAATCATGATGCACATACCAAGGGTTCTGGGAGGGACGATAAAATGATGGAGAATTAAAATCATGAAAAGTCATACTTTAAAAAAAAATAGTAATTCAGATCAAGACTTCTACACAATAGCACACAACCAAAAACAGCGGACAAAAACTAAAAAAAAACAACACACAAAACTAAAATAAAACAAATAAGGAAACAAACAACAGACAAAAACAAATAACGAAAGACAAACAAACTTTAGTCTCAAATTTCAAATTTTCTCCTAATATTAATTAATCTAAATAATCGTCATTCCCCGGCAAAGGCGCCAAAAACTTGTTGATGCAAATTTATGATAATGCAATACCGCAGTGTACGAGTCAAGTTTTAGTATAGTGATTTAAGAGTCCAAGTATCGTCCTCGGGAATGAGTTTCTTGATTAATTAATTACTAAGATATTAATTCTCAATTTTAGCTAAAGAAACATAACATGGATAGGTAATTGAAAATAAAGACAAACGACGAACAAACATGTGGAGACACGAATTGATAGATTTGAGGGAAGTGATTTTACAAGTTAATGACTTAACTCACACATGCAATGACCCAATGAGATGAATTTATAAACAAGAAGTAAAGTACTCAAGAAAATATCTCGATTCTTAGTGAGCCTCACACATGCAATAAACTCCATAGTCTCCATATGAACCTACGACATGCACGACATTAAGCAACTTCTTTATGTGTTTCCCTAAGATTTCTAGGTCATTCTCATGCCAGATTTCTAAGGCTTTTGACAACTTTGCTCTAATTCAAGTTTTATCTCTCGAGTCCACTTAAACCAACAAATTAAGAGTTAAGAACGAATTGCTAAAAATAAGAACAAAACATGCTTCAATTCATAGTAAGAATGTCTTAACAAGCAAATCATATCCTAACTACAACATTTAGCTACTCTAAATCACATAAAAATCAAGCTAAACATGTAGAAAACGTCTTAAAACGGTATTACAATCTGAAAGAAAAGGAAATTAAACGTATGTGTCGATGTCGGTCCTTCGTCTCCGAGCTCCCGTCTCTAATCTCGAACCTCCACGGATGCTTTGGCTCCCAAAAAATGCTATTTTCTCCCCTTACAAAGTGTATTTCGAAAATAGGGTGGATTGTCTATCAATTTCGGCTCCCTTGTAATGAAAACATAAGTTCTATATATAGGCTCAATCGCTACAACGTTACAATGCTAGGGACAGCGTTGCAACGCTATACCCTAGATGCGTGGTATATATGGCAACAGTCTACATCGTTGCAACGCTGCTACCCTAACGCGCGTGCCCCTTATCGATCTGGCGTTGCGACGCTGCAAGGCAGCGTTGCAACGCTATCGTCTGGGGTCTTCAAAGCCTCTCAACAGTAAGCATGGCGTTGAAACGCTCTACATGGCGTTGCAATGCAATCGCATTGGGTCTTCAAGCTTCGATTGATCTTTCTACTTCCAATTGATGTTACTTTTAGCTCCAAATAGCCTCGTTTCGATCCCGAGTGATCCAAAATGTCTCCAAATGTCCTGTTTTAGCTCTTTACCTGAAATTCAATGATTTAGACACATCAAAGCCCTGGAATTATCATAAAACTAGCAATTATTAAGCCTAAGGATATCACATTTTGTTTGCTATCAAGGGGATTATTACCCTTCAGGCATGGAGTTAATTTGTCTAAGGAACAGTATCCTAAGACACCTCAAGAAGTTGAGGTTATGAGACGTATTGCCTATGCCTCTGCAGTAGGTAGCTTAATGTATGCTATGTTGTGCACGAGGCCAGACATTTGTTATGCAGTGGGAATAGTCAGTAGGTACCAATCCAATCCAAGGTTAGACCACTGGGCAGTAGTTAAAAATATCCTCAAGTATCTTATGAGAACGAGGGGCTATACGCTTGTGTATGGGACTAAGGATTTGATCCTTACTTGATACACTAATTCTGATTTTTAGACCTATAAGGATTCTCGAAAATCCACATCGGGATAAGTTTTCACCTTTAACGGAGGAACTATAGTATGGCGAAGTATCAAGCAAGAATGCATCGCTGACTCCACGATGGAGGCTGAGTATGTCGCTGCTTGTGAAGCAGCTAAGGAGGCTGTTTGGCTTTGAAAATTCCTTACTGATTTGGAAGTCGTTCCAAATATGGAATTTCCCATCACCTTATACTGTGACAACAATGGTGTGGTGGCCAATTCAAAGGAACCTTGCAGCCATAAGCGAGGCAAGCACAACGAGAGGAAGTATCACCTGATACGAGAAATAGTGCAACGAGAAGATGTGACAATCACAAAGATCGCTTCAGAGCACAATATTGTTGATCCATTTACAAAGACTCTCACGGCTAAAGTGTTCGAGGGTCATCTGGAGAGTGTAGGCCTACGAGACATGTACATAGGCTAATCTAGGGCAAGTGGGAGACATGTAATGGGGTATATGGATGCCCTAGTTTATTACATTTCTATCTCTGTAACCACTGTTTTAGATTATGATGTACCCCACAAGAGTTTTAGTTCAAGTGGGAGTTTCTTGGGGTTTGTGCCCTAAAACTCGTAGTTTGTATTTCTGTTCTAATTAATGTAATAAACTGTTATGACTTCAATAAAGTGTTATTGCTTATTATTTACGATATTGCCTTTGTTTAAACCCTAAATCCAATAAACTAAACATCCAAGGTTCTTAAATGTATCTTTAACTGAATGTAGTGTACATATAAAGGATCTCGATTCGAGATACAACCTAAAGGTTCTATGGTTAGGGGATAAGGTTTGGGTACCTTACGCTAGTAAAACTATGGATGTGGCCCACTCTGTATATGATACAAACACTGTGATCCTAATGTGTTCGTGTAGATGACATGTGAATGGGGATATCATATGTAATGAGATTACATAAGACCGGACCACGAAATAGTAATCTTTAGATGTAACTCCGTTGACTAGTTAGGTTTCTATTTCACTAGGATGACCTAGGCAACTTGATCTTAATATTGAGCAGGTTACGAACTCCTGTTTGCGAGGGATTGTCTTTTGACTAGTATGGGTGAGGGTGGCCAGATTCGCAGACTCAATATGCCTACCTTCTTGGGGACAAGACCGAGTGAGCGACTGGGAACTTAACTTAACAAGATGGAATTCAATCCTTCCCACCTACTAGGGTAAGTAGAGGAATGTTCCCTTAAGTGGTGTCTCCGGGACTTGAACAAAGGGCCCGACCCTCTCATTGGCCTGAAAGGGACTCTGTTTGTTGGTAGGACCACAAACAAATTATTCATTAGAGGAGCAATGGTACTTAGGTACAAGATGTAACCCAGGGGTAAAACGGTAATTTCACCCAGATGTTGTTACAAACATTCGTGAAGGATTGACTTGCTTCAACGAATGTTGATTGGAAGGTTAATGAGATTAACCGAGAAATCTCGCATCGTTGGAGCTTCTGATCTGTAGGTCCATTAGGTCCACCTTCTAGCTCGTAAAGGGTTCTTAGATCACTTGAATTTGAAATGTTCAAATTCATCAGGGAATAAATTTTATGTATAAAGATACGATATAATCTATAGTTTTGGAACTATGTATTATAAATTTAATGTGAATATGATTCATATTAAATTGTATGAGAGAATTAAATATTTGAAAGAGTTCAAATATTAAATTCAAATGTGAATGTGATACATATTTGAAAACTATAGGTTAAAATTTAATGTGCATTTGATGTGCATTAAACTATAGATTAAAGGGTAAAATGATTAAATTTGATTTAATCATTTAATTAATATTTGAATTAAATGTGATTTAATTTAATATAATTAACTAATTATTATATTAATTAATTAGGGAACGTGTCATGATGACACGTTCCCACTACTCTCCAACTCCCCCTCGATAGGGAATGGGGAGTTACCCACTGAATGATGTCCTTCTCTGGTTCGAAGGGGAGATACTATCGATCGATCAATTTGATTGAATTGAAACACTCAGAAGAATTTTTGCTCTCTCTCTCAATTCCCAAATTGTTCCAATTGATAGAATTCCTTCCCACAATGAGAGGTCTAAGTGGAACTCAGAGCCATAGGAGGTTTTCCTCGTGGTTAACATTACATTGTAGAAAACACAGAGAATGGTACTTGAATTCTTTGTACAATCCTGGAGCAAGGAGTTTCTGTTGATGAAAACTACAAAGGTAACTTTTTTTCTTTTTAGTTTAATTGTTAAACATAACATGTTTGCATGATATATCTCCATGTCTTATTAGATTAGAAATGCATGTTTATTCTGTTTTTTTCATCAATGTATTGGTTTTTGCTTTTGAACCAAAATAAGCTTGCAATTACGATTCCAAACTCGTTTTCACTGCTCAAGGGGATTAGATCTCCATCAATTGATATCAGAGCAATGCTTGATTTATTTTGGTTGAAACAAAATTGTATTGGATTGGTGGGAATTGCCTTTGGTTTGCTGTAAAACTGTTTAGGAATATTTGGCCTTAGTTTTCCATTGATTTGATAAATTTAAATGTAAAGGCCCCTGTATTTTTGGGCAATTAAGTGAATTATCGAGCCTCTAATCCAGTTAAGAGTCGTTCGGGACAAGTTTCGTGCATTTTGGTTGAGAATCGAAGGAGAAATTGAAGATTGAAGTTGCTGTGTTCGAAAAAGATAGCTACTGTCGAAGCAGCAGCGTTGCAATACCGTTCATCAACGTTGCAACGCTGAGGAACGGCGTCGCAACTCCAGACCTCCCTATCGACGCGGGAGCTCCAGGGGTCAGCAGCGTTGCAACGCTGCCCCTCAGCGTTGCAACGCTACCCCGATAGCAGTCGCGTGCACGAACAAAGCCGGTGTTGCAACGCCCCCATCAGCGTTCCAACGCCATGACACCAATCTTGTTGCTGCAGACCGGTTCGAGCTTTTTGGTTATTTTTTGGTCCGGTTTGAGCCTGGTTCAAGGAGGTTTTGATCGGTTTATGTAATAAAATTAGAGTAATTTTTATTATTTTGCACTTTAGGGGCCAAATTATTCCGGTTTTACAGCTGTATTTCTTTATGAATGAGATTTAGAATTTTTCCCACCTTAGGGTAAGCATGTTCATGCATTTTATTTGTATAAATGTTATATAAATATGGTAGAGATGCATGATTTAATTTATGTTTCATATACATTTTTTTTTATAATTCTTATAATTAGATAGATGTGGAAAATAAATTGCATGGAACATGAAATTACTTAGCTTAAAATAATTGTTATTTTAATTAAGTAATTTAATTATTCAATTAGTTGATTTTTTTTTTTATTATTCCAATTTGAAAATGATTGTTGGTTTATAATATAGTTCTTTGTCATAGTTTAATTATTAAAATTTATAAGTGTTATAAATAAAAGGGGTTTTAGAAACCATAACCTATAACAAAGAAATGCATGCAAACATAGGAACTTGGGTAAAATTAAATTATTTTTAAATTATTTAAAATTAATTTAGACCTAAGTTTTAATTTCTAATAGGATTAGAAGTTAGTCTTACATAGTATTTTAAATAGTTTAAAATATAGTAGGACATTAGAACTTTGGTTATAAGGGAACTCTACTGGTGAAGTTTTGTTTAAGGTTGGGGGTACTTAAGCTGACGGTTAACAGAACACCTCCTACCTGGGAACTTACCCGAGCTTGAGTTGAATTAACCTTAGTTCTATACTATATCTAGGTAATTAAAATGTTTATTCACCTAGACATAAGGTTAAAAGACCTAGTTATAATAGTTATAATAGGTATAGACTTAGATAGATTATTTTAGCCAGAATCCGACTAAATTAAACCTATAGCCTAATCTTAGGAGCTTCAGTGGGAGAAAACTAGATGTTTGCATCGAGTTTACTCTCACGTCCTCAAGAGTTCACACCGTGAGTTCCATGCTCGGCTACGTGGCGTCAATAGTGTGTCCCCCTACGGTAAGTGTTTGCATGGTTCAATACCAAGGTGAATGAGGGAAGTATCCATAGTAAATGAAAGCAGGACGCGTGTCAACGTATCCTACCATCTCCTCCATTAGGTCGCACCATGAGATTTCTATAGTCCGCCTACTAGGTTGTCCTGGAAGAGCCAAACCCTACGGAGGGCCTGCTATAGGGATTGGAACACCGCGAACTCAAGAAATGGATAGGGTCTCTAAGGTAGTTTGCCAACAGTTGTCTTTCTTAATAGTAGCTTGTTGGCTCGGACCTATTGGATCTGAAAATGGTAGGGTCACATTTACGGGATGAGTTAAGCTAGTTAACAAGTCCTTGACCAAACAAACGGTAGCTAAGTACCATTGGGACATGAGATGTTCTGGTAGTGAGAATTGGCTGAGAAAGTCTCAATTCAGGGGAGGAATGACTGACCGCCTGTAAACCCGAGATCTTTCTTTGGAACTTCCTTATTAAAAAAACAACAAAAGGAAAGAAGAAATGAAGTGAAAGACAAAAGGAAAACAAGGAAGGAAAGTTTAAACCATTTTGGTTTGGTGTGCTTTAAAAGATAAAAGAAGAAAAGAAAATGAAAGAAAAGTTAAATATATTAAGTTTTGTTTTGTTTTGCAAAGAAAAGAAAAGAAAAGAAAGAAAGAGATAAAGAAGAAATTAAAAAGGAAAAAGAAAAGAAAAGGCAAAAGGGAAAAAGACAAATTTGTCTTTTCCTCCACTGTTTGCTTTTTATACCCTTATCTTCTCTCCATTTTCTTCTCTATCTTTACAAAACAAAGCTGAAGCTTCGTGGGAGAAGGAGAAAGGAAGTAGAAGAAAGCCATTTTCGTGATTTTGGAGCTGGAGTTGCAGAAGAAAGGAGAAAAACTCAAAGGAATTATTATTGCAGCAAGGTGATCAACTCAGACCAGTTCTGCTATTTTGATCTTCTCGAGCTCTACAAGAAGAGGTAAGTGTTGAAGTTTACTTTTCCTGAAAGCTAACTCATTTTTAAACAAAGTTCATGAAGGAAGCTTGAGCAAATTCTTATGTTAAGTTACTGTTTTATTAAGAGGAAGGCAGAAGACAGAAGTTTGCTGCCAAATCCGAGAAGTCTCTGGTTTTTGGGTTGTTCTGATCTGTATTCTTGGAGTTAGAAGCTCTAATGGAGAACAGTATTTATAGTGAGTGGGAACGGGACCTGTGAGAACGGGACACACGGTCTCTTCTTTCGATTCACACCGTGATGTTGGGTTTAATGTCCTAAAACTCGTGGTTTTGTAAACTGAATGTATATTGTATTTTGCAATAAAGTTGTTATTGATATTTATTCAGTAAAAGTGTTATTGAATGTTGTGTATTATGTAACCTTAATCCAATAAAGAACCTTTGGCTATGGGATGAATACTTGAACTTTATGTGTGACATAAAAGTGGATCAAGTTCAAGTTATAGCGTAGCAGTCTATAGTATAAGGATAGTTTGGGTACCTTATCACCGGGGACACTATGGGCGCGACCCACTTTGTAGAGTACAAACGATGTGATCCTAAATTGTTCATGTGGAGACATGTGAGTGGGGGCGTCCTATGCAATGAGTTTGCATAAGACTGGACCGCGAAATAGTCACTTAGATTTTTTAACTCAGTTTCTTGTCTTAAGCGACTATATTCATACGAGACCTAGGTAACTCGATCTTAATCCTTAGCGTTCTATGAACTCCTGTTTATTCGGATTATCCTTAGATTTTCATGGGTGAGAGTGGCTCGAGACTGCCGACTCAATAAGCCTCCCATTTCAGGAATAAAATCGGGTAGATAGCTGGAAACATAGTTCTGCAAGATTGAATTCATTCCTACCCGCTTTAGGGATTAGTAGAGAGGTTGTTCCTTTGGCATCGACTCGGGTCTTGAACAATGGGGCCGCCCCTCTCATTGGCCCGAGAGGGATTCGGTTTCTTTGGTTGGACCACAAACCAATTGTTCATTAGAGGATCAGTGGGACTTAAGGAACAAGAGGTAATTACAGGGGTAAAACGATAATTTTTGACCCAGCTGTAATTACGAACGACTTGTGAAGGATCGACTTACAAATCATTGTTATATCGAGTGGATAGAAATATATCTACAGTGAGGAGAATGCAGCCACTGGGCTTTAGTGGAGTGTCCCGGTGGTTAACGAATGTTGATTAGCTATGCTAAAGAGTTTGGCCGGTTAAGCTCGTATCGTTGGAGCTCATGATCTGTAGGTCCATTAGGTCCTCCTTACTAGCTCGGACTTAGCCTTATAACATTTTGAGAGAAAAGAATTTGAATGGTTCAAATTCGAGTTTGGAAGAAAGCGTTAATTATATGTGATATATTTAACGAATCATAGCTTAATTCTGAATTAAACTATGATTAATAAGAGGTGGATATATTTAAATATGATTTAAATATCGGATCGATTTATAGCATGAATAAGGATTCATGTTTGGAAAATTGATCGAGATCGGGTAATTTCTTTAATTTAATATTTGATATTAAATTAAATTAAAAAATTAATTAATTAAATTAATTTTGAATTATTTAATTAATTATATTAATTTTATTTAAAAATTAATTTAATATTGATTTTTGAATTAAAATTAATTGTAAAATGAGGGATTTTCATGATTTTCAAGTTGACAACTTGCCCAATCTTACTCATCTTCAAAATTCACAAAAATTGGCCACATCCATCTCAAAGCATCCTCATCACCCTTGAGTTGTCACTCCATTGAAGCTTTTTGAAGCTTTATATAATGGTGATTTGAGGTATTTTAAGAGAATTACACAGAAAATTCAATATTCTCGAATTAGTGACCTTTGAGGTCTTTTCTTCCAAATTCTCTCAACCTAGGATCCCACAATCCGTTCTAAGGCTGAGGATAGTAGAGAAGACTCTAACTTGGTTATCCACGAAGTGTTCGTGTTGAAAACCATCAACGGGTGAAGAGAATTTGATCTTCAAAGTTGAGTTTTCTATCCCTGCTTTTTCCAAACTTTGAGCATGTTTTTATTTTACAAAATTGATCAACTTAGAGTGTTCAAGATCCAAAATTACTTCCGTTTTCTTAATCTAGACTCTTTGAATTGGTATCAGAGCAATTTTGAGCACTCAATTTGATCAATTATGTTATGTGGTGGGTATTTTTTGAAATACAATTTTTCTGTGCGTCTAAAGTGTTCTTCTGGTTTTGGCATTTAAATTGAGCATCAATTTGTGCTTTATTTTCAAATTGCTCAAGTGAGTTTGAGCATTAATGTGTGTAGAATTAGCTGTAAATATTTCGGGTCGATTGGAGTTCGGGAAGGCCTTCAATTTGAAGAAAGAAGCCACGGAGGTCTTGAAATTAGAAAACAGAGAAGCTGCTGGTTTTTGTTTTTTATTGCTACAGTAAAATCAATTATTCAGCCCGTGTTTTTTAAAAAGGAAGAAGAAAGAGTTGACCAACTGTTGACCGTTGACTTTGACTCCGGTTTGGTTGACTTTGACAGGTTCAATGGTTTTTGGACCGGTTCGGCTCGTTTTTGGTCCGGTTCGGGTGTTTTTAGACCAGTTCTGACTATTTCGAGGCCGATTTTTCCATTTTGGAGGTCCGTTTCACCAATTGGAGGCTCGGTTCACTCTTTTACTGCCTGGTTCAACCTTATGAAGGTCCGGTTCACACATTTGCAAGCCGGTTCGACCCAAATTCGAAGAGTTCGAAGTGGTTCGATGTTAATTCTAGATTATTATTGTAATAATTTAGTAGTTTGCATGCATTAGATGCCAAAACCAGTCCACTTTAGTGTGTTTAATTAATTATGCATTGTGAATGTATGTTTTAATTAAAATCCTTGATTATATGTGCATAAATTATGCCATATAGATTTTAAAATCCCACCATAAGAAGCATGCTCCAAGCATTGAAAGTATGTTATAAGTGTTATAATATATTGTATGCATGTTAACTGGGTTTCATAAGAATTAATATAAGAGTTATATTAATTTATGAAACAAATATTATATGTTTTAATTATAATTAATATAAGGGTTATATTAATTAAAAATTAAACATATAATTGCTATGCATTTATTCATGTGATGAATTTGTTAAAATGTATGTTTATTCGTGTGATGAATGATGAAATAATTTATAACATAGAAATGCATGTAACCTAAGGTTAATTAATTAGTTTTAAAATGGTTTTAGAACTGGAAATTAATTAGACCTAAGGTTATCTAGTTCTAATAAGATTAGAATTAGAAACCAATAATTTATAAACTTTGATTAAAGAGGACTCGACTAAGGAAAGGTTAAGCTAGGTTGGGTACTTAAGGTGTGGAAGCGGAACACCCCTAGCGGGAACCGACATGAGAGTGAATTTAATCTATAGGTTTATAAATTATCTTTAAATGAGTGGTGTTTATTAAATGTTAATAAATTGAACTCATAGACCTAGGTTTATTAAATGGTTAATAGACTTAGGTAATTCCGATTATAATTGTTATATTGGTAGACTTAGGTCATATTATTTTAACCGAAATATGCCTAAGTAAAAGTATACCCAAACTGTTTAAAATACTTAGTGGGAGTGAAAAGGTATATATGATATATCAATTTCCTCTTACGCTCTCCACGAAGTTCACACCGTGAGATTTATGCTTGGCCTCGTGATGTCAATAGGGCATCCCCATTCGGATGGTGTTTGCATAAATCAAGAGCAAGGTGAATGGAGAAAGTATTTATAGTAAGTGGGAGAAGGAAGTGTGTCAACACATCCTACGATCTCTCCATTAGGTTGGACCGTGAGATTCCCATGTTGCGCTGCGCAGAGTTGCGAAGTAGCATCATCCATTCGGAGGGATGTAACATGGGATTAGGAACAACTCAAACTCCGAGAATGGATAGTGTCTCTTAGGTCCATTCCCGGCTTTGTCTCTCGGTTCGGTAGCATTGTTGGGGCCGAGCCTCCGAGGTCCGAAAATGGCGAGTCACACTTACAAGAATTGCTAAGTGTTAGTAAGTTCTTGACCAAAGTAGCGATAACTAGAATGTTATAGGAATAAGAGTTATTAGGTATTAGCATTTAGTCAAGAATGTCTTGGTTCGGTGAAGGAGTGATTGATCGCCTCGGTAGCGATTGCTCGACTCCTTTGAAAGTATCGTTGCAAAAACAATAATGAGTTTATGGGTACATTATTACTTTTGCTAAATTCTTAAATTGGATAGGTTACAAACAATTCACTAATAGAATTCATTCTTTTCAAAGCATGTCGAACTCTTTTATCCGATTACTCGCCTTCAATAAACTTAGCGGCGATAATTATGGAACACGAAAATCAAACTTGAATACGATTCTTGTTCTTGATGATCTAAGGTTCGTCTTAACGGAGGAATGTCCTCCTCTCCCGGCTCATTGCAAATCGAATTGTTCGGGATGCTTATGACAGATGGATTAGGGCTAATGAGAAGGCAGAGTCTATATCTTAGCTTGACATATCTTATGTGTTGTCTAAGAAACATGAGACCATGGTCGCATAAAAGAGATCATGGGATCATTACGAGCGATATTTGGACAACCGTCCTCATCGGTCCATTATGATGCTTTAAAATACGTTTACAACTCCCGTATGAAGGAGGAGCCTGCTTCATAGGGAACATGTCCTTGACATGATGACCCACTTCAGCGTCATTTGAAGTAAATGAAGCGATCATAGATGAGAGAAGTCGGGTAACCTTTATTATGGAATCTCTCCAGAAGAGTTTCCGCCATTCGCACAAATGCGATAATGAATAAAATAGAGTATAACTTTGACTACTCTCCTCAACGAGCTACAGACTTTTGAGTCCCTCATGAAATCAAAAGGAAAAGAGAAGGAGGCAAATGTTGTCACTTCGAAGAAGTTCCTTAGAGGATTGTCCTCTAGGACCAAGTCTGGTCCTTCTTTTTCTAAGAATAAGGGTATTCAGAAGAAGAAGAAGAAGGACAAAGGGAAGGGACAGGCTCCCACACGCAAGGCCAAAGCCACAGGAAAGTGTTTCCACTGTGGTGCAGACGGGCACTGGAAGAGGAACTACCCAAAGTACCTTGCAGAAAAGAAAGCTGAGAAAGAAAAACAAGGTAAATATGATTTACTCGTTTTTGAAACATGTTTAGTGGAACATGATGATTCCGCCTGGATATTAGATTCAAGAGCCACTAACCATGTTTGTTCTTCTTTTCGTGAAACTAGTTCTGGCGACTTGAGATGGGGAGATAACTCGTGGTTGGAAGCAGGAGAGGTTGTCTCGGCCAAAGCGAGTGGGAGTTTGTGAAGTTGTTGTTTAGAGATAGATTCGTTTTATTAGAAAATGTACTTTTGGTTCCTGAAATCAAAAGAAATCTTGTATCTATCTCTTGTTTGCTTGAACATATGTATAAAGTATCTTTTGATCATAATGAAGCATTCACTTGCAAAAGAGGTGTACGAATATGTTCTGCTAAACTTGAAAACAACTTATACGTGTTAAGACCAACTGAAGTAAAAGCTATTTTAAACACTGAGATGTTTAAAACAGCTCATACTCAACATAAAAGGCAGAAACTTTCTCCTAGTACCTATCTTTGGCACTTGAGACTAGGCCACATTAATCTCAATAGGATTGAGAGATTGGTCAAGAGTGGTCTCCTAAGTCAGTTAGAGGAAAACTCTTTACCACCATGTGAGTCTTGTCTCGAAGGAAAAATGACTAAAAGACCTTTTTCTGAAAAAGGTTATAGAGCCAAAGAGCCCTTGGAACTCGTGCATTCTGATCTATGTGGTCCTATGAATGTCAAGGCACGAGAAGGGTATGAATACTTTATCAGTTTTATTGATGATTATTCTAGGTATGGTTATCTATACCTAATGCATCATAAGTCCGAAACTCTTGAAAAGTTCAAGGAGTATGAGGCAGAGGTTGAGAACACATTAGGTAAAACAATTAAAACACTTCGATCAGATCGAGGTGGAGAGTATATGGATTTGAGATTCCAAGACTATATGATAGAACATGGAATTGTATCCCAACTCTCGTACGCTGGTACACCTCAGCAGAATGGTGTATCTGAGAGGAGAAATAGAACCTTGTTAGACATGGTTCGATCTATGATGAGCTACGCTCAATTGCCTAGTTCGTTTTGGGGATATGCAGTACAAGCTGCTGCATATATTTTGAACATGGTTCCCTCTAAGAGTGTTTCAGAAACACCCTATGAGTTATGGAAAGGGGGTAAAGGGAGTTTACGTCCCTTCAGAATTTGGGGATGTCCGGCACATGTGCTAGTGTCCAATCCAAAGAAACTGGAACATCGTTCAAATTTATGCCTATTCGTAGGATACTCCAAGGAAACGAAAGGTGGTCTGTTCTATGATCCTCAAGAGGACAAGGTGCTTGTATCGACAAATGCCACGTTCTTAGAGGAAGACCACATGAGAGATCATCAGCCTCGTAGCAGGATTGTCTTAAATGAAATTTCTATTGAAGCTACAGATAAAACAACAAAAGCTGTTGATCAAGCTGGTCCTTCTCAAGTGTTGAGAATGCCTCGACGTAGTGGGAGAGATGTTAGACAACCTGACCGTTACATGAGTTTGACTGAAACCCAAGTCGTCATACCTGATGATGGCGTTGAGGATCCATTGACCTATAAACAGGCAATGAATGATATAGATACGGACGAGTGGATTAAAGCCATGGACCTTGAAATGGAGTCAATCTACTTCAATTCAGTCTGGAAACTTGGAGATCAACCAGATGGTGAAAGACCTATTGGTTGCAAGTGGATCTACAAGAGGAAACGAGATCAAGCCGGTAAGGTGCAAACCTTTAAGGCTCGACTTGTGGCAAAGGGTTATACCCAAAGGGAAGGGGTGGACTATGAAGAAACCTTCTCCCCTGTTGCCATGCTTAAGTCCATTAGAATACTCTTGTCCATTGCAGATTTTATGACTATGACATTTGGCAAATGGATGTCAAGACGACCTTTTCGAATGGCAATCTTGAAGAGAGTATCTATATGGATCAACCAGAGGGTTCATAGTCAGGGGTCAAGGGCAAAAGGTTTGCAAGCTTAAACGATCCATCTATGGATTGAAACAAGAATCTAGATCTCGGAATATAAGATTTGATACTGCGATCAAATCTTATGGCTTTGAACAGAATATTGACGAACCTTGTGTTTACAAGAAGATAGTCAATACCACTGTAGCTTTCTTAGTTCTATACGTAGACGATATCTTGCTCATTGGAAATGATGCAAGGTTCCTGACTGGCGTTAAGCAATGGCTAGCGACCCAATTCCAAATGAAAGATTTGGGAGAAGCTCAGTTTGTTCTTAGAATCTAAATTGTTCGGAATCGCAAGAACAAAACGCTAGCATTGTCTCAGGCATCTTATATCGACAAGATGTTTGTTAGATATAAGATGCAGAATTCCAAAAAGGGTTCATTACCTTTCAGGCATGGAATTCATTTGTCTAAGGAACAGAGTCCTAAGACACCTCAAGAAGTTAAGGATATGAGACGAATTCCCTATGCATCTGTTGTCGGTAATCTTATGTATGCCATGTTATGTACTCGACCCGACATATGCTATGCAGTGGGAATAGTCAGCAGATATCAGTCTAATCCAGGATATGATCACTGGACTGCCGTTAAGAACATCCTCAAGTATCTAAGGAGAACAAGGGACTATATGCTTGTGTATGGTGCAAAAGATTTGATCCTTACAGGATACACTGACTCTGATTTTCAGACTGATGTAGATTCGAGAAAATCCACATCAGGATCAGTGTTCACTCTTAACGGAGGAGCTATAGTATGGAGGAGTATAAAGCAAGGTTGTATTGCTAACTCCACCATGGAGGCTGAGTATGTCGCAGCTTGCGAAGCAGCGAAGGAGGTAGTATGGCTTAGGAAGTTCTTGACTGATTTGGAAGTTGTTCCAAATATGAATTTGCCTATCACCCTTTATTGTAATAATAGTGGTGCAGTGGCAAATTCTAAAGAACCTAGAAGCCATAAGCGCGGAAAGCACATAGAGCGCAAATATCATCTCATCAGGGAGATTGTGCAACGAGGAGACGTGATCGTCTCGCAGATCGCTTCGGAGCACAACATTGCTGATCCGTTTACAAAGCCCCTCACGGCTAAAGTGTTTGAGGGACACCTAGAGAGTCTAGGACTACATGTTGTATAGTAGGGCAGTTTTTCCTTTGCTCAACATGTTTTACCCCACAGACGTTTTAGTCCAAGTGGGAGATTGTTGGGTTTAATGTCCTAAAACTCGTGGTTTTGTAAACTGAATGTATATTCTATTTTGCAATAAAGTTGTTATTGATATTTATTCAATAAAAGTATTATTGAATGTTGTGTATTATGTAACCTTAATCCAATAAAGAACCTTTGGCTATGGGATGAATACTTGAACTTTATGTGTGACATAAAAGTGGATCAAGTTCAAGTTATAGCAGAGCAGATCTATAGTATAAGGATAGGGTGGGTACCTTATCACGGGGACACTATGGACGCGACCCACTTTGTAGAGTACAAACGATGTGATCCTAAATCGTTCATGTGGAGACATGTGAGTGGGGCGGCCCTATGCAATGAGTTTGCATAAATTTGGACCATGAAATAGTCACTTAGATTTTTAACTCATTTCATCGTCTTAATCGACTATATTCATACGAGACCTAGGTAACTCGATCTTAATCCTGAGCGTTCTATGAACTCCTGTTTATTCGGATTATCCTTAGATTTGCATGGGTGAGAGTGGCTCGAGATTGCCGACTCAATAAGCCTCCCATTTCATGGATAAAATCGGGTAGATAGCTGGGAACATAGTTCTGCAAGATGGAATTCATTCCTACCCGCTTTAGGGATTAGTAGAGAGGTTGTTCCCTTAAATCATCGACTCGGGTCTTGAACAATGGGCCCACCCTCTCATTGGACGAGAGAGGGATTCGGTTTCTTTGGTTGGACCACAAACCAATTGTTCATTAGAGGATCAGTGGGACTTAAGGAACAAGAGGTAATTACAGGGGTAAAACGGTAATTTTGACCTTGCTGTAATTACGAACGACCTGTGAAGGATCGACTTACTAATCATGGTTATATCGAGTGGACAAAAAAATATATCTACGATGAGGAGAATGCGCACCACTTTGGCTTTAGTCGAAAGTGTCCCGGTGGTTAACGAATGTTGATTAGCTAGGCTAAAGTGTTTGGCCTAAGTTAATCTCGTATCGTTGGAGCTCATGATCTGTAGGACCATTAGGTCCTCCTTACTAGCTTCGGACTTAGCCTTATAACATTTTGAGAGAAAAGAATTTGAATTGTTCAAATTCGAGTTTGGAAGAAAACGTTAATTATATGTGATATATTTAACGAATCATAGCTTAATTAAAATATGATTAATAAGAGGTGGATATATTTAAATATGATTTAAATATCGGATCGATTTATAGCATGAATAAGGATTCATGTTCGGAAAATCGATCGAGATCAGACAATTTATTTAATTTAATATTTGATATTAAATTAAATTAAAAAATTAATTAATTAAATTAATTTTGAATTATTTAATTAATTATATTAATTTTAATTAAAAATCAATTTAATATTGATTTTTGAATTAAAATTAATTGTAAAATGAGGGATTTTCATGATTTTCAAGTTGACAACTTGCCCAATCTTACTCATCTTCAAAATTCACCAAAATTGGCCACCTCCATCTCAAAGCATCCTCATCACCCTTGAGTTGTCACTCCATTGAAGCTTTTTGAAGCTTTATATAATGGTGATTTGAGGTATTTTAAGAGAATTACACACAAAATTCAATATTATCGAATTAGTGACCTTTGAGGTCTTTTCTTCCAAATTCTCTCAACCTAGGATCCCACAATCCGTTCTAAGACCTGAGGATAGTAGAGAAGACTCTAACGGTTATCCACGAAGTGTTCGTGTTGAAAACCATCAACCGGGTGAAGAGAATTTGATCTTCAAAGTTGAGTTTTCTATCCCTCTGTTTTTCCAGCTTTGAGCATGTTTTTTATTTTACAAAATTGATCAACTTAGAGTGTTCAAGATCTAAAATTGCTTCCGTTTTCTTAATCTAGACTCTTTCACGTGAGACCCCTATGATCCGCCTGCTAGTTTGGCCTGGACCAGACAATCCCTTCGGAGGGCCTTGATCATGGGAGTCGGAACACCGTGAATTCTCGAAAGGGATATAGTTTCCTTGTTGGTTTTCCTTCGTGGTTCACCCTTCGTGTGGCTACTGTTTGGACGGATACTTGGAAACTTAAAGATTGGGGGTGACACTCACGAAATTCGTTAAGTGTTAATGAATTCGACCAAATAATGGTAAGGACGCCTAATGGAATAAGAGTTATTCTGAGATTAGGGTCCGGTCGAGAGGAGTGTTTCTGTTCACCCTTCGGTGGCTATTGTTGGTTTTCCTTCGTGGTTCACCCTAGAGGAGGAGTGTTTCTGTTCACCCTTCGGTGGCGGTCATTCTAAACCTTTAGGATATCATTGCAAATTTTAAATGACCTAGGGATCATAAGATTAATTTTTGCTAAAACATGATTGGATTTCGAAAAGTTTTTTGCGAGACTGACACAAAAGTTTATTTGATTTTTCAGCAAAATGTCTAGCTCGATTATAGCTTTACTTGCTTCAGATAAGTTAGTGGGAGATAACTTTCAAACGTGGAAGAACAATATAAACACGATTCTTGTAACCGACGACCTAAAGTTTGTGCTTACTGAGGAGTGTCCTCAGTTGTGGACGTCGACTGCATCACGAAGTGTTCGTGATGCATACGATCAATGGATCAGGGCTAATGAAAAGGCCAAGGTCTATATCATTGCCAGCTTATCTGAAGTCTTGGCAAAGAAACACGAGTTGATGATCACCGCTAAGGAGATCATGGAGTCGTTGCAGAACATGTTTGGACAACAACCATTTCAGGTCAGGCACTCGCTCAAACACGTCTTCAACGCCCGAATGAAAGAAGGGGCGTCTGTCCGTGAACATGTTCTAGACATGATGACCTACTTTAATATGGTGGAAATGAACGGGGCTTCGATCGATGAGTCGAGTCAGGTCAGCTTTATCTTGGAGACTCTTCCGAAGAGTTTCCTTCAGTTTCGTAGCAACGTTGTTATGAACAAGATATGCTACACTCTGACCACCCTTCTGAACGAGCCACAGAACTTCTAGTCCTTGATGAGGATCAAGACACCAGAAGTTGAGGCAAATGTTGCCTACAGATCATATCACAGGGGTTCGGCCTCTAGGACTAAATCTGTTGCTCCTTCTCGTCCGAAAGGGAAGAAGAAGATGGAGAAGGGTAAAGCTGACCGAGCTGCCGCCCAAAAGGGCAAGAAGGTCAAGGAAGTTGCAGAAAAAGGAAAGTGTGTCCACTACAATGAGGGCGGCCACTGGATGCGTAACTGACCCAAGTTCCTTACCGAGAGGAAGAATCAAGGTAAATGTGATTTACTAGTGACTGAAACTTGTTTATTAGAGAGTAGTGACTCTGCCTGGATATTGGATTCGGGCGCCACTAACCACGTTTGTTATTCTTTTTCAGGAATTGATTCTGGCAAAGAAGTGCGAGAGGGTGAGGTGACTCTACGGGTTGGATCCGGGGAGATAGTCTTTGCTGCAGCGATCGACAAAGTGAAGCTCTACTTGGGCAGAAATTATTTATTGTTAGACAATTTGTATATAGTTCCAGGGTTTACTGAAACCTCGTTTCTATTTCTTGTCTTTTAGAACACTGTATTTCCGTTTCTTTCGATGGTAATAAAGCGTTTATTTCCAGAAATGGTAACTTCATTTGTTCTTCTTTACTTAAGTAAAATTTGTATGTTTTGAAACCTAATTCAGTCAAAAGCGTTTTGAACACTGAGTTATTTAAGACTGCAGAAACACGAACTAAAAGAGTAAAGGTTTCTCCAAAAGAAAATGCCCATTTTGGCATCTAAGGTTAGGCCACATTAATCTCAATAGGATTGAGAGACTAGTGAAGAGTGGACTTCTAAGTCAGTTAGAAGAAAACTCTTTACCGGTGCGTGAGTCATGCCTTGAAGGAAAAATAACCAAACGTCCTTTTAGTGGAAAAGGATATAGAGCTAAAGAGCCCCTTGAGCTTATACATTCTGACCATTGTGGTCCGATGAGTGTTAAAGCACGAGGTGGTTACGAATACTTCGTATCTTTCAAAGATTACTATTCGAGGTATGGGCATATTTACCTAATGCATAGGAAGTCTGAAACTTTTAAAAAGTTCAAGGAGTACAAGACTGAGGTTAAGAACCTGTTAGGTTAAACCATAAAAACACTTCGATCGGATCGAGGTGGAGAGTATATGGACACTCAATTCCAGGACTATATGATAGAACACGGAATTACGTCCCAACTCTCAGCACTGGTATGCCACAGCAGAATGGCGTATCAGAGAGGAGAAACAGAACCCTGTTGGACATGGTTCGGTCGATGATGAGCTATGCTCGTCTCCCTGGTTCTATTTGGGGTTACGTAGTGGAGACTTTGGTTAATATTTTGAATAATGTTCCGTCGAAAAGTGTTTGCGAAACACCTTTCGAACTCTGGAATGGCTGTAAAGGCAGTTTACACCATTTCAGAATTTGGGGATTCCCGGCCCACATGTTGGTGTAAAACCCAAAAAAGCTGGAACCCCGTTCGAAATTATTTCTATTCGTAGGTTACCCTAAAGAGACTAGGGGTGGTCTATTTTTCGATCCTAAGAAAAATAGGGTGCTTGTGTCCAGAAACGCCACTCTCATTCAGGAAGACCACGTCAGGGATCATTTGCCTTGGAGCAAAATCGTGTTGAACGAAATGGACAGTACATCAGCAAGAGTTGCTGATAGGGCTAAAACGTCAGCAAATGTTGTTGATCCTAGCACGTCAAAACAAGTCAGTTCCCAAGAGTTGGGAATGCCTCGACGTAGTGGGAGGATTGTGGACAACCTTAACATTACATGGGTTTAGCTGAAACCCAAGTCGTCACTCCTGATGATGACTACGACGATCCATTGACCTACGATCAGGCAATGGCAGACGTTGACAAGGACGAATGGATTAAAGCTTGGACCAGGAAATGGAGTCGATGTACTTCAATTCTGTCTGGGAGTTTGTGGATCAACCAGATGGGGTAAAACCTATAGGTTGCAAATGTATTTACAAGCGTAAACGTGGCGTAGATGGGAAGGTGCAGACCTTCAAAGCACGACTAGTGGCAAAGGGTTTTACCCAGGTCGAAGGGGTTGACTATGAGGAAACTTTTTCACCTGTTGCCATGGTAAAGTCGATCAGGATCCTTCCGGCCATTGTCGCATATTATGACTATGAGGTATGGCCGATGGATGTCAAGACCGCCTTTCTGAAAGGCAACCTTGACGAAACCATCTACATGGACCAGCGCAAGGGGTTCATAACCGAAGGCCAAGAGCAAAAGGTTTGTCGGCTTCATAGGTCCATTTATGGACTGAAACAAGCCTCAAGGTCTTGGAATATAAGGTTTGATGAGACGATCAAATCTTATGGCTTTGATCAGAATGTCGACGAGCCTTGTGTCTACAAGAAAATCGTCGAAAAACGGTCGCATTTCTGATATTGTACATGGATGATATCCTTCTCATTGGGAATGATGTAGGATTTCTTACTGACGTAAAGAAATGGCTAGCTTCACAATTCCAAATGAAAGATTTGGGAAAAGCTTAGTATGTTCTAGGTATCCATATAGTCCGGAACCGGAAGAACAGAACGCTTGCCATGTCTTAAGCGTCTTATATTGACAAGATGTTGTCTAGATATAAGATGCAGAACTCCAAGAAGGGCTTGCTGCCTTTCAGGCACAGGGTTCACTTGTCTAAGGATTAGAGTCCTAAGACTCCTCAAGAGGTTGAGGATATGAGACGGATTCCCTATGCTTTAGTTGTAGGGAGCCTGATGTATGTCATGTTGTGTACTAGGCCTGACATCTGTTATGCAATAGGGATTGTCAGTAGGTATCAATCCAATCCAGGATGAGATCACTGGACAGCCGTAAAGGCAATCCTCAAGTATCTTAAAAGAACGAGGAACTACAGCTTAGTGTATGGCAGTGGGGATTTGATCCTTACAAGATACACAGATTCGGACTTTCAAACCGATAAGGATTCTAGGAAATCCACTTCTGGGCCATCCTTCATTCTGAATGGAGGAGTTGTAGTATGGCGAAACATCAAGCAAGGATGCATCGCTGATTCCACTATGGAAGCAGAGTACGTTGCGGCTTGTGAAGCTGCAAAAGAAGTTGTTTGGCTTAGGAAGTTCATGACGGATTTGGAAGTTGTTCTAAATATGAACTTATCGATCACCCTGTTTTGTGACAACAGTGGTGTTGTAGCCAACTCTAGAGAGCCTCGGAGCCATAAGAGAGGCAAACACATTGAGCGGAAGTATCACCTAATACAGGAGATTGTGCACCGCGGCGACGTGACAGTCACGCAGATAGCGTCGCAGCACAACGTTGCTGATCCATTTACAAAGCCCCTCACGGCTAAGGTGCTTGAGGGTCACCTAGAGAGTCTAGGTCTATGAGTGCTTCCTGACTAGGGCAAGTGGGAGATATGTGAACGGGTATTCAATGCCCTAGTTTATTGTATTACTTCATTGTAATTTATGTACATTTCAGAAATGTATTTGCTCCACTAGCTTAGTCCAAGTGGGAGTTTGTTGGGATGTTTGTCCTAATCTCGTTCTGTTTGTAAATTAACATTTGAAATTAATAAGAGTTATTTATTTCATCATTTTGTGTCTCACAATTCTTACAAACTTTGTCCAATAAACTAAGTTTCAGGGTCATTGAATTTATGAGAGAACTAGAACTTGAACGGTGTGTAGTGGACACACAGGGAGAATCACGTTCGAGTTAATGAACCGAACGGTCTACAGTATATGGATGGGGTTGGAGACCTAATCCTGGATACGCTGTGGATGCGACCCGCTTTGTATTAAGATACAAACGAGGTGATCTTACTCGTTCATGTGGTTGACATGCGAGTGGGGGCATCTTGTACAATGAGAACAAGACCGGACTGTGAATTATTAGACCTACTGATGTAACGCCGTTAATAGTATGGACTAATAACTTCGTAGATGACCATTAGTGACTCGACCTGAATCCTGACCGTGTTACGGACTCCTGTCTGCGGGGGTCTTTCCTTTGACTAGTACGGGTGAGGGTTGTTACACCTACTCACCCAATATGCATATCTTCTCAGGACAGGACCAAGTAGGGAGCTGGGAACTTAACTACGCGAGATGGAATTCACTCGTTCCCGCATTTAGGGAAACTAGAGGGGGTGTTCCCTTAAGTGCTTTCTCCAGGGCTTGAACAACGGGTGCCCACCCTCTCACTGGCACGAGAGGGTCGTTGTGTATGGTTGGACCATTACAACGTTGTTGTTCATCAGAGGAGCAGTGGGGACTTAAGGAGCAAGAAGTAGACACATGGGTAAAAAGGTAATTTGACCTAGCAGTGTCTACGAACAACCTGTGAAGGATCGACTCATGGGTATTGGTTATATCAGTGGACACAACTTGTCTTACACTAACGGGAGTGCATCTACGAGATTTAGTTGAGTGTTACCATAGCTAATGAATGTTGATTAACCGGGTCAAAGAGTTTGACAGGTTAATCTCGGATCATTGGAGCTCGTCACTCTAGGTCCATCAGGTCCCTCGGTTGGCTCAAAATAGATTAATAGAAGGTTTACAATTTTGGTGTGAATTTGAAGTGTTCAAGTTCACTAAAGGGTAATTATGTCATTTATATGAGATATGAATGATATATTATATAGTTTAATGTGAATGAGATTCATAATAAACTATAGGTTAGCCTAATTGTTGAATTAGGGCTAACTTGGAGAAAATAGATTGAGAGAAATTAAATTGAATGTGATTCAATTCATAAATCCACAATAATACAAATGTAATTTGGAAAATGAGATATGAGATATCTTATACAAATCACATTTGTATAATTGTGGATTTTTTAATTGAATCGCATTCAATTTTATTTCTTTCAATCCAATTTCTCCAAATTAGCCATAATTAGACAATTAGGCTAACCTATAGTTTATTATGAATCTCATTCACATTAAACTATATAATATGTCATACATTTCTCTTATAAATGACATAATTACCCTCTAGTGAACTTGAACATTTCAAATTAACACCAAAACTGTAAACCTTCTACTAATCCAGTTTGAGCCAACTGAGGGACCTAATGGACCTATAGTGACGAGCTCTAATGATCCGAAATTAACCTGTCAAACTCTTTGATCCGATTAATCAACATTCATTAGCTACGGTAACACTCCACTAAAGCTCGTAGCTGCACTACTGTCAGTGTAAGACAAGTTGTGTCCACTGATATAACCAATGCCCATGAGTTGACCCTTCACAAGTTATTCGTAGACACTATTGGGTCAAATTACCGTTTTACCCCTGTGTCTACTTCTTGCACTTTAAGTCCCCACTACTCCTCTAATGAACAACAACGTTGTAATAGTCCTACGATACACAACATTCATCTCGTGCTAGTGAGAGGGGTGGCGCCCGTTGTCCAAGCCTTGGAGACAACACTTAAGGGAACAACCCCTCTAGTTTCTCTAAAGGCGGGAACGAGTGAATTCCATCTCGCGTAGTTAAGTTCTCAACTCCTTACTTTGTCCTGTCCCTAAGAAGATAGGCATATTAGGCGAGTAACTTTGACCACCCTCACCCGTACTAGTCAAAAGGACGCACCCTACGCATGTGAGTCCGTAAACACACTCGTGGATTGTGTTGAGTCACTAATGGTCATTCACGGTTATTAGTCCATACTGTTATCGGTGTTATATCAGTAGGTCTAATAATTCACGGTTCGGTCTTGAACAATCTCATTGCACATGATGCCCCCACTCGCATGTCAACGACATGAACGAGTCAGATCACCTCGTTTGTATCTAATATAAAACGGGCCACATCCACAGTGTATCCAGGATTAGGTCTCCAACCCCATCCATATACTGTAGACCGTTCGGATCATTTACTCGAATGTGATCCTGTTGGGATTTGTGCCCTAAACTTATGTAATTTTGATCAAATAAATAAAGAGTTATTTGTCTTGATAAAATTATATTGTTGCTCTATAAATCCAATAAACTAAGCTCCAAGGTTATAATGTATCTTGAACATCAGTGTAGTAGACACTATTTGGATTGTGTTCAAGAGTATAGCGTAAAGGGTCTATGGTATAAGAATAAGGTTGGTAACACAATGGATGCGACCCACTTTGTAATTAGTACAAATGAGGTAATGCAACTCATTCATGTGGTTGACATGCGAGTTGGGGCATCTTGTATGAAGAGTTCAAACAAGACCGAACTGCAAATTATTAGTTTAACAAGTATAACGTCGTTAACAAGATAAGACTGATAATTTAAAGATGGTCATTAGTGACTCGACCTGAATCCAGAGCAAGTTAAGAACTCCTGCTTATAGAGGTTTGTCCTTCGACTAGTATGGGTGAGACTGGCTTGTAGCCGACTCAATAAGCCTACCTTCTCAGGGACAACCTCATAGGTAGCTGAGGACTTTACTCTGCAAGATGGAATTCACTCATTCCTACACCAAGGAATTAGATAGGTTGTTCTCTTAAGAACTGAGTCCAGGTCTTGAACAACGGAGCCCCTGTTGGGGTTTGTGCCCTAAAACTCGTAGTTTGTAGTTTTTGTTCGAATTAATGTAATAAATTGTTATTACTTCAATAAAGTGTTATTATTCCTTATTTACGATATTACCTTTGTTTTAACAGTAAATCCAATAAACTAAACATCCAAGGTTGTTAAATGTATCTTTAACTGAATGTAGCGTACATATAAAGGATCTCGGTTCGAAATACAGCCTAAAGGGTCTATAGTAAGGGGATAAGGTTTGGGTAACTTACCCTGGTAAAACTATGGATGTGGTCCACTTTGTATATGATACAAACACTGTGATCCTAACGAGTTCGTGTAGATGTGAGTGGGGATATCCTATGTAATGAGATTACATAAGACCGAACCACGAAATAGTAACCTCTAGATGAACTCCGTTGACTAGTTAGGTTTCTATTTCACTAGGATGACCTAGGCAACTTGATCTCAATCCTGAGCAAGTTACGAACTCCTATTTTCCAGGGATTGTCCTTTGACTAGTATGGGTGAGAGTCGCCAGATTCGCAGACTCAATATGCCTACTTTCTTGGAGACAAGACTGAGTGAGCAGCTGGGGACTTAGCCTAGCACGATGGAATTCACTCTTTCCCGACAACTAGGGTAAGTAGAGGAATGTTCCCTTAAGTGGTGTCTCCGGGACTTGAACAAAGTGCCCGACCCTCTCATTGGCCGAGAGGGACTCTGTTTGTTGGTAGGACCACAAACAAATTGTTCATTAGAGGAGCACTAGTACTTAAGGTACAAGATGTAGCTCAGGGGTAAAACGGTAATTTGACCTTGCTGGTGTTACGTACGTTCATGAAGAATTGACTTACTGTTATTGGTCAATATCCGTGGACACAGAAATATATCTGCAGTGAGAAGAGTGCAGTTGCGGGACTATAGTGGAGTGTTCCCGCAGTTAACGAATGTTGATTAGGAGGTTAATGAGATTAACCGAGTAATCTCGTATCGTTGGAGCTTCTGATCTGCAGGTTCATTAGGTCCACCTTCTAGCTCGTAAAGGGTTCTTAGATCATTTGAATTTGAAATGTTCAAATTTATTAGGGAATAAATTCAATGTATATAGATACAATATAATATATAGTTTTGGAACTATATATTATGAATTTAATGTGAATATGATTCATATTAAATTATATGAGAGAATTAAATATTTGAAAGAGTTCAAACATTAAATTCAAATGTGAATGTGATTCGTATTTTAAAACTATAGGTTAAAATTTAATGTACATAAGATGTGCATTAAAACTATAGGTTAGAGGATAAAATGATTAAATATGATTTGATCTTGATTAAATGATTAATTAAATATATGATATTTAATTAATTAATTAATTAAATTTGATTTAATTAATTATTAATTAATTTTACTTAAATTAATTAATGGGAACGTGTCAGGAGGACACGTTCCCACCTTCCCCACCAACTCCCCATCGATAGGGAGTGGGGGAAGAACTCCTCTGATTAATCTTCTCGTGGAAGAGAATTGTAGATTTGATCGTTCTTTTCTCTGGTTTGTTCTCTCTGTAAAAATTCTCTCTCCCAATTCCCTTTTACTTTCTTCCAAAAGTTGAAAATCCTGTCCACCAAAGGAATTGATCTAAGCACTCAGATAATAGGAGGTTCTCTCTTTTGGTAGTGTCTTGCTTGGAGGAGAACATAAGTCTCTTTCTGTGTTGCTGAGCAATTGGAGAACTACACTTGGAGCAAGGAGTTGCTGAATCGTAGCAAATACAAAGGTAAATTTTGAATCCCTTTTAGTTTAGTTTAATTACACATCATGTTTGCATGTTAATATCCATGTCTAATTAGATTAGAAATGCATATTTATCTCTATTATTTTCAATGAACTGGTTTTTGCTTTTCAACCAAAATAAGCTTGCAATTACGATTTCAAACTCATTTCCGCTGCTCAAGTGGATTAGATCTCCATCAGTCCCGCCCTCTAAACTGACTTAAGAGGGTATGAGTCTATGGTAGGACCATAGACTTGTTGTTCATTAGAGGATCAGTGGTGCTTAAGGAACAAAGAGGTAATCACAGGGGTAAAACGGTAATCTGACCCAGCCGTGATTACGAACAACCTGTGAAGGGTGTTGGGATGTTTGTCCTAATCTCGTGTTTGTAACATATTGTTTGAAATTAAGAGTTATTCATTTCATCACTTTGTGTCTCGCAATATTTATAAACTTTTCCAATAAACTAAGCTCCGTGGTCATTGAATTTATGAGAGAACTAGAGCTTGAAGCGGTGTGTAGTGGACACACGGGGAGGATCACGTTTGAGTTAATGACCGAGCGGTCTAAAGATATGGATAGGGTTGGAGACCTAATCTCGGATACACTGTGGATGCGACCCGCTTTGTATTAGATACAAACGAGGTGATCTGACTCGTTCATGTGGTTGACATGCGAGTGGGGGCATCCTGTGCAATAAGATTGTACAAGACGGGACCGTGATTTATTAGACCTACTGATGTAACACCATTGAAAGAAAGGACTAATAACTTCGTAGATGACCATTAGTGACTTGACCTGAATCCTGAGCGTGTTACGGACTCCTGTCTGCGAGGGTCTGTTCTTTGACTAGTACAGGTGAGGGTGGTCACAGTTACTCGCCCAATATGCCTATCTTCTCAGGGACAGAACCAAGTAGGGAGCTGGGAACTTAACTACGCAAGATGGAATTCACTTGTTCCCACCTTTAGGCAAACTACAGGGGTTGTTCCCTTGAGTGTTGTCTCCAGGGCTTGAACAACGGGCGCCCACCTTCTCACTGACCCGAGAAGGGTGTTGTGTATGGTTGGACCATCACAATATGTTGTTCATTAGAGGAGCAGTGAGGACTTAAGGAACAAGAGGTAGACACAGGGGTAAAACTGTAATTTGACCCAGCCATGTCTACGAACAACCTGTGAAGGGTCGACACATGGGAATTGGTTATATCATTGGACACGTAATATTCTGCACTGACGGGAGTGCAGCTACGGGCTATAGTGGAGTGTTACCGTAGCTAATGAATGTTGGTTAACCGGGTCAAAGAGTTTGACAGGTTAATCTCGGATCATTGGAGCCCGTCACTGTAGGTCCATTAGGTCCCTCGGTTGGCTCCACGTGGGTTAAAAGAAGGGTAAATGTTTTGGTATGAAATTGAAGTGTTCAATTTCACTTTAAGGGCATTTATGTCATTTATATGAGATATGAATGATATAATATATAGTTTAATGTGAATGAGATTGATAATAAACTATAGGTTAGCCTAATTGTTGAATTAGGGCTAATTGGAGAAATTAAATGAGAGAAATTAAATTGGATGTGATTCAATTTAATGAATCCACAATTATTGCAAATGAGATTTGCAATATGAGATATGAGATATCTTATATTATGTGGTTATGCAAATGAGATTTCCATAACCTATGGTTGTGGTAAAGTGATAATAATTTGGAGATATTAACTCTCTCATTCCACTATTTAAACCCTTCTTGCAAGAAGGATTGAAACACACTTTCTCATTTTTGGAATTTGAACCAAAAGAAGAGAATTCCCTCTTAAACAATTCTCTCAAATCTCCTCCCTCTCCAAAACTAAGATCCCACCATCTTCCCTTCTCCAAAAGAGAACAACCGAGAAGATCATTTGGTGGTGTTCGAGATTGATTTATGGGAAGAATCCGTTAAGATCGAGTAGCACGAAGAGTTCGTGACCCGAGGAAGAAATTGATGAGTTTGTCTACAACAAGTAAGTAAAAACTCTATTTGCTGTAAATTTCTTCTTCTTCAAGCATGTTTAGCCTAGATCTAATTGTTAGATCAATTGTAATAAACACAAGTTGCATAGTGATACCTCGACGATTCAATCGTCTTCCGCTGCGTGAGATTCTCATTCCCTTCAAAGGGTCGACTCATGGGTAATGATTATATCAATGGACACAATATAATCTACAGTGAGGAGAGTGCAACTACAAGTCTATAGTGGAGTGATTTGTAGTTAATGAATATTGATTAACTTGATCAAAGAGTTTGATCAGTTAATCTCACATCATTGGAGCTCATGAATTGTAGGTCCATTAGGTCCCTCTGTTGGCTCAACATGGTAATATTGAGGGTATAAAGTTAGGAATGAAATTGAAGTGTTCAATTTCATATATGAGGTGTTATATCAATCATATGAGATATAATTGATATAATATATAGTCTTAATGTGAATTAGATTCACATATTAACTATATACTAATGAGAGAATGAAGGAGGGATATGATGGTAATTTCCATCCTATTTCCCTATAAATGCTTGCATAAGATGCAATTTTGGACTAAGCTTTGGAAACCCTAGAATTCAAAATCATAGTGTTGTTGGAAAAGTTCCTAACACACATTCTCTCATAACCTCCACATCTCATCCTAAAAGGAACCCACATTCCTCCCTCACCTAGAGAACAACGGAGAAGATCTTGTGGTGGTGTCTTCATTTATTCGGGTTCAAGTTGTTGAGATCGTGATTGTGGGAGAAGGAGCACTTGAAGAAAGAGTTCTTCAAAGGTAATTACTTGTTGTCCAATATCTTATAGCATGCTTAATCTTAGTTATATTTGATCTTGATTGAAATCCATGAGACTAAATAAGAACATGCGATACACAATCGCTTCCGCCGCGGGGTTCGATCCCTTCAAATGGTATCAGAGCCCAATTGTGTTCTTGATTTTGTTCTGGATTTATCAAGATCATATGTGGGATTTACTGTGTTGGGTTTTATGTCCTAAAACTCGTGGTTTTGTAAACTAAATGTATATTCTATTTTGCAATAAAGATGTTATTGAGATTAATTCAGTAAACATATTTTTGAATAAAGTGAATTGTGTATTGTGTAACCTTAATCCAATAAAGATCATTTGGCTTTTGGATGAATACTTGAAGTTTATGTGTAACATAAAAGTGGATCAAGTTCAAGTTATAGCCAGAATGGTCTATAGTATAAGGATAGGGTTGGGTACCTTATCCTGGGAACACTATGGACGCGACCCACTTTGTAGAGTACAAATGATGTGATCCTAAATCGTTCATGTGGAGACATGCGAGTGGGGGCGTCCTATGCAATGAGTTTGCATAAGACTGGACTGCAAAATAGTCACTTGGACTTTATAACTCCGTTTACTGTCCTTAACTGACTATATTCATACGATGACCTAGGTAACTCGATCTTAATCCTGAGCGTTCTATGAACTCCTGTTTATTCGGATTATCCTTAGATTTGCATGGGTGAGAGTGGCTTGAGACTGCCGACTCAAGAAGCCTCCCATTTCAGGGATAAGTTTGGGTAGATAGATGGGAACATAGTTTTGTAAGATGGAATTCACTCCTACCCGCTTTAGGGATTAGTAGAGAGGTTGTTCCCTTAAGTGCTGACTCTGGGTCTTGAACAAAGGGCCCACCCCTCTCTTGGCCCGAGAGGGATTTGGTTTGCTGGTTGGACCACAAACCAATTGTTCATTAGAGGATCAGTGGGACTTAAGGAACAAGTGGTAATTACAGGGGTAAAACGGTATTTTTGACCCAGCTGCAATTACGAACGACCTGTGAAGGATCGACTTACTAATCATGGTTATATCGAGTAGACAAAAATATATCTACAGTGAGGAGAGTGCAACCACTTGGCTTTAGTGGAGTGTCCCGGTAGTTAACGAATGTTGATTAGCTAGGCTAAAGAGTTTGACCAGTTAATCTCGTATCGTTGGAGCTCATGATCTGTAGGTCCATTAGGTCCTCCTTACTAGCTCGGACTAAGCCTTGTAACATTTTGAGAGAAAAGAATTTGAATTGTTCAAATTCGAGTTTGGAAGAAAGCGTTAATTATATGTGATATATTTAACGAATCATAGCTTAATTATGAATTAAACTATGATTAAAAGGAGGTGGATATATTTAAATATGATTTAAATATTGGATCGGTTTATAGCATGAATAATGATTCATGTTCGGAAAATCGATCGGGATTGGATAATTTATTTATTTAATTAAATTAATTTTTGAATTATTTAATTAATTAAATTAATTTTAATTTAAAATCAATTTATTATTGATTTTGGAATTAAAATTAAATGAAAAATGAAGGATTTTCATGATTTTCATGAAAATCAACTTGCCCACTTGCCCAATCCCTCTCATCTTAAAATTGGCCACCTCCATCTCAAAGCATCCTCATCACCCTTGAGTTATCACTCTAATGAAGCTTGTTGAAGCTTTATATAATGGTGATTTGAGGTAATTTGAGAGAATTTTGCAGAAAATATTTCTAGCCTGAGTTAGTGACCTTTATGGCTTTTTCTTCCAAATTCTCTCAACCTAGCATCCCACAATCCGTTCTAAGGACTGAGGATAGTAGGGAAGACTCTAATGGTTGTCCACGAAGTGTTCGTGTTGAAAACCATCCACCAGATGAAGAGAATTTGATTTTCAAAATTGAGTTTCTTAACTCCCTGTTTTTCCAGTTTTGAGCATGCATTTTATTTTACAAAAGATCCAAAATTGCTTCTACTTTCTTAATCTAGACTCTTTCTGAAGGAAATGAAAATTCCCGTGCAGCGGAAGATGGTCGAATCGTCAAAGGTATCGTTACGCTACATGTAATTTGCTAAAACGATCTAACACTTAGATGTAAGTTAAACATGCAAACTATGGAAGAAAACAACAAGAAGAATGTACTTACTTGTTGAAGACTCTCTTCAATGTTTCTTCCTTGGTCACGAACGCTTCGTGCTTCTCAAACTCAATGAAAACCCGAACTAACGAACAAGATCCAGTCACAACCACTTGAAAACTCGGTTGTTCTTTTTTTGGAAAGAAGGAAGATGGTGGGATCTTGGTTTTGGAGAGGGAGGAGAGTTGAGAGAGTTGAGAGAATTCTTAATCTCTTCTCTTTGATGAAAATAAAAAAATGAGAGAATAAGTTACTAATCCCTTCTTGCAAAGGGTTTAAATAGTGGAAATTGATGGAGTTAAAATCTCCACATTATTACCACTTTACCACAACTATAGGTTATGCAAATCACATTTGTATAACCATATAATATAAGATATCTCATATCTCATATTGCAAATCACATTTTGCAATAATTGTGGATTAATTAAATTGAATCACATCCAATTCAATGTCTCTCAATTTATTTCTCCAATTTGCCCAAATTCAACAATTAGGCTAACCTATAGTTTCTTATGAATCTCATTCACATTAAATTATATATTATATCATTCATATCTCATGTAAATGACATAAATGCCCTTTAAGTGAAATTGAACACTTCAATTTCATATCAAACACATTAACCCTTCTTTTAACCCAGATTGAGCCAACCGAGGGACCTAATGGACCTACAGTGACAGGCTCCAATGATCCAAGATTAACCTATCAAACTCTTTGACCCGGTTAATCAACATTCATTAGCTACGGTAACACTCCACCATAGCCCGTAGCTGCACTCCCGTCAGTGCAGAATATTACGTGTCCACTGATATAACCAATGCCCATGAGTCGACCCTTCACATGTTGTTTGTAGACACGGCTGGGTCAAATTACCGTTTTACCCCTGTGTCTACCTCTTGTTCCTTATGTCCCCACTGCTCCTCTAATGAACAACACATTGTGATGGTCGAACCATACACAACACCCTTCTTGGGCCAGTGAGAAGGTGGGCGCCCGTTGTCCAAGCCCTGAAGACAACACTTAAGGGAACAACCCCTCTAGTTTCCCTAAAGGCGGGAACGAGTGAATTCCATCTCGCGTAGTTAAGTTCCCAGCTCCCTACTTGGTCCTTTCCCTTAGAAGATAGGCATATTGGGCGAGTAACTGTGATCACCCTCACCTGTACTAGTAAAAGGACAGACCCCCGTAGACAGGAGTCCGTAACACGCTCAGGATTCAGGTCGAGTCACTAATGGTCATCTACGAAGTTATTAGTCCTTACTTTCAACGCTATTACATCAGTAGGCCTAATAATTCACGGTCCAGTCTTGTACAATCTTATTGCACAGGATGCCCCCACTCGCATGTCAGATCACCTGAACGAGTCAGATCACCTCGTTTGTATCTAATACAAACCGGGCCAGATCCACAACGTATCCATGATTAGGTCTCCAACCCTATCCATATACTGTAGAACGTTCGGGTCATTAACTCGAACGTGATCCTCTCTGTGTGTCCACCGCACACCGTTCAAGTTCTAGTTCTCTCATAAATTCAATGACCCTGGAGCTTAGTTTATTGGAAAAGTTTGTAAATATTGCGAGACACAAAGTAATGAAATAAATAACTCTTATTAATTTCACAGTAATTTACAAACACGAGATTAGGACAAAAATCCCAACAAACTCCCACTTGGACTAAGCTAGTGGAGAATATACATTTCTGAAATGTAAATAAATTAAAATGAAGTAATACAAGAAACTAGGGCATTGAATACCCGTTTACACATCACCCACTTTTCCTAGTCAGGAAGCTCTCGAAGATCTAGATTCTCTAGGTGACCCTCAAACACCTTAGTCGTGAGGGGCTTTGTAAATGGATTAGCTACATTGTGCTCCAACGCTATCTGTGTGACTGTCACGTCTCCGCGGTGCACAATCTCCCGTATCAAATGATACTTGAGCTCAATGTGTTTGCCTCTCTTATGGCTCTGAGGCTCTCGGGAGTTTGCTACTGCACCACTGTTATCACAGAACAGTGTGATGGACAAGTTCATATTTGGAACAACTTCCAAATCCGTTATGAACTTCCTAAGCCAAACATCTTCCTTTGCAGCTTCACAAGTCGCAACATACTCCGCTTCCATAGTGGAATCGGCGATGCATCACTGCTTGATGTTTCGCCATACTACAGCTCCTCCATTCAGAATGAAGGTTGGCCCCGAAGTGGATTTCCTAGCATCCTTATCGGTCTGAAAGTCAGAAACCGTGTATCCCGTAAAGATCAAATCCCCACTACCATACACTAAGTTGTAGTTCCTCGTTCTTCTAAGATACTTGAGGATTGCCTTTACGGCTGTCCAGTGATCTAATCCTGGATTGGACTGATACCTACTAACAATCCCTACTGCATAACAGATGTCGGGCCTAGTACACAGCATGGCATACATCAGGCTCCATCACCAACTCTTGCTGATGTACTGTCCATTTCATTTAGCATAATTTTACTCCTTGGTAAATGATCCCTGACGTGGTCTTCCTCTAGGAATGTGGCGTTTGTCGACACAAGCACCCTATTTTCCTTAGGATCGTAAAATAGACCACCCCCTAGTCTCTTTAGGGTAACCTACGAATAGGCACAATTTCGAACGGGGTTCCAACTTTTTCGGGTTTGACACCAACACGTGGGTCAGGCATCCCCAAATTCTGAAGTGATGTAAACTTCCTTTACGTGCACTCCAGAGCTCGAAAGGTGTTTCACAAACACTCTTTGACGGAACGTTGTTAAAAAGATTAACTGCAGTCTCCACTGCGTAACTCCAAAAAGAATCAGGGAGACGAGCATAGCTCATCATCGACCGAACCATGTCCAACAAGGTTCTATTTCTCCTCTCTGATACACCACTCTGCTGTGGCATACCAGGTGCTGAGAGTTGGGATGTAATTCCGTGTTCTATCATATAGTCCTGGAATTCAGTGTCCATATACTCTCCACCTCGATCCGATCGAAGTGTTTTAAGCGATTTACCTAAGAGGTTCTCAACCTCAGTCTTGTACTCCTTGAACTTTTCAAGAGTTTCAGACTTCGTGTGCATTAGGTAAATATACCCATACCTCGAGTAATCGTCTATGAAAGACACGAAGTATTCATAACCACCTTGAGCTTTAACTTTCATCGGACCATAGAGGTCAGAATGTACTAACTCAAGGGGCTCTTTGCCTCTATATCCTTTTCCACTAAAAGGATGTTTGGTCATCTTGCCCTCAAGGCATGACTCACACACCGGTAAACAGTTTTCTTCCAACTCGTTTAGAAGTCCACTCTTCACTAGTTTCTCAATCCTATTGAGATTAATGTGGCCTAACCGTAGATGCCAAAGATGAGCATTTTCCTTAGGAGAAACTTTCGCTTTCTTAGTTTGCGTTTCTGCCGTTTTAAATAATTCAGTATTCAAAACACTTTTGACCGAATTAGGTTTCAAAACATACATATTATGCTCAAGTGAAGCTGAACAAATAAGATTGCCTTTGAAAGAAATAAACGCTTTATTGGATTCAAAGGAAACAGATATACATTGTTCAATTAGGCAGGAAATGGAAACAAGGTTTCTAGTAAACCCTGGTACAATGTACAAATTATCTAATAATAAGTACTTCCCGCCAAAATGTAGCTTCACCGTGTCGATCGCTGCAACAGAGACAAGCTCTCAGGATCCAACCCGTAGAGTCACCTCACCCTCTCACAGCAGCTGCCAGGAATCAATCTCCTGAAAAGAAGAACAAACATGGTTAGTGGTGATGGAGATCGGATCTCCTTGAGCAGCGGAAACGTGTTTGGGATTGTTAATTGCTTGATTGTTTTAATTGAAACAAAAACCAGTACATAGATAAAAATATAGAACAAGCATGAAATTCAAATCCTATTAGACATGGATTAATTGCATACATGCAAACATATGTTTAGTTTAACAATTAAACTAAAGGGAATAAGAAGAAATTACCTTTGTAGCTTTTTCCAAGCAACTTCTTGCTCCACGATAAACAGCAACTATGGAAAACTTCTCTGTTTTTCTCTGTGTTACAACACAACCACTTTGATCACCTCCTATATCTCTGAGTTCTACTTAGATCCTCCTTGGTGGGAAGGATTCCAACAATTGGAAGAAGATGGGAATGAGAGTGTGAGAGAGAGAATTCTTCTGTGTGTACAAATCTCCTTCGATCGATCAATCTCATTGAGCAACCCCCTCCTCCCTGTTAAACTGTCGATAGGGAGAAGGGGAGGGGTAGTGGGGAACGTGTCTGGATGACACGTTCCCTCATTTTATTATTAAAATAATAATAATAATAATTTAATTTAATTTAATTTAATTTAATTATTAAATTAAATCATATTTAAATAATATAAATTAAATATCATATATTTAATTTGGATTAAATCTCATTTAATCATATTACCCCTTTAACCTATAGTTTTAATGTACATCCAGTGCACATTAAATTTTAACCTATAGTTTTCAAATATGAATCACATTCACACTTGAGTTCAATATTTGAACTCTTTCAAATATTTAATTCTCTCACGAAATTTAATATGAATCATATCCACATTAAATTTATAATATATAGTTCCAAAACTATATATTATATTGTATGAATATACATTTAGTTTATTCCCTAACGAATTTGAACATTTCAAATTCAAATGATCTAAGAACCCTTTACGAGCTAGAAGGTGGACCTAATGGACCTACAGATCAGAAGCTCCAACGATACAAGATTGCTCGGTTAATCTCATTAACCTTTCAATCAACATTCGTTAACTGCAGGAACACTCCACTAAAGTCTCACAACTGCACTCTTCTCACTGCAGATATATTTCTGTGTCCATGGATATTGACCAATAACAACAAGTCAATCCTTCACGAAAGTTCGTAACACTAGCTAGATCAAATTACCGTTTTACCCCTAGGTTACATCTTGTGCCTTAAGTACCAGTGCTCCTCTAATGAATAATTTGTTTGTGGTCCTACCAACAAACATAGTCCCTCTCAGGCCAATGAGAGGGTCGGGCCCTTTGTTCAAGTCCCGGAGACACCACTTAAGGGAACATTCCTCTGCTTACCCTAGTAGGCGGGAAGGAGTGAATTCCATCTTGCTAAGTTAAGTTCCCAGCCGCTCACTCGGTCTTGTCCCCAAGAAGGTAGGCATATTGAGTCGATTTAACCGCCACTCTCACCCATACTAGTCAAAGGACAATCCCCGAGAACAGGAGTTCGTAACCTGCTCAGGATTGAGATCAAGTTGCCTAGGTCATCCTAGTGAAATAGAAACCTAACTAGTCAACGGAGTTACAGCTAAAGGTTACTATTTCGTGGTCCGGTCTTATGTAATCTCATTACATAGGATATCCCCACTCACATGTCATCTACACGAACACGTTAGGATCACAGTGTTGGTATCAAATACAAAGTGGGCCACATCCAAAGTTTTACAAGGGTAAGGTACCCAAACCTTATCCCCTAACTATAGACCCTTTAGGTTGTATCTCGAATCGAGATCCTTTTTATGTACATTACATTCAGTTAAAGATTCATTTAACAGCCTTGGATGTTTAGTTTATTGGATTTAGGGTTTAAATAAAGGCAAACTCGTAGATAACAACAATAACAGTTTATTGAAATAATAACACTTTATTACATTAATTAGAACATAATTACAAAGTACGAGTTTTAGAGCACAAATCCCAACAAACTCCCACTGGCACTAAAACTCTAGTGGGGTACATCATAATCTAAAACAGTGGTTACAAGAGATAGAAATACCATAAACTAGGGCATCCATATACCACATTACATATCTCCCACTTGCCCTAGATTAGCCTATGTACATATCTCGTAGACCCAGACTTTCTAGATTTCCCTCGAACACTTTAGCCGTGAGAGTCTTTGTAAACGGATCAACAATATTGTGCTCCGAAGCGATCTTCGTGACTGTCACATCTCCTCGTTGTACTATTTCTTGTATCAGGTGATACTTCCTCTCGATGTGCTTACCTCGCTTATGGCTGCGAGGTTCCTTCGAATTGGCTACCGCACCACTGTTGTCATAGTATAAGGTGATGGAAAATTCCATATTTGGAACAACTTCCAAATCAGTAAGGAATTTCCTTAGCCAAACATCCTCTTTAGCTGTTTCACAAGCAGCGACATACTCAGCCTCCATTGTGGAGTCAGCGATGCATGCTTGCTTGATGCTTCACCATATTATAGCTCCCCCGTTAAGGGTGAAAACTGATCCCGATGTGGATTTCCGAGAATCCTTATCGGTTTGAAAATCAGAATCAGTGTATCCAATAAAGATCCAATCCTTAGACCCATACACAAGCGTATAGTCTCTTGTTCTCCTTAGATACTTGAGGATATTTTTAACTGCTGTCCAATGGTCTAACCCTGGATTGGACTGGTACCTACTGACTATTCCCACTGCATAGCAAATGTCCGGCCTCGTGCACAACATAGCATACATTAAGCTACCTACTACAGAGGCGTAGGGAATATGTCTCATATCCTCAACTTCTTGAGGTGTCTTGAGACACTGTTCCCTAGACAGATGAACTCCGTGCCTGAAGGGCAATAAGCCTCTCTTGGAATTCTGCATCGAATATCTAGACAACATTTTGTCGATATAAGATGCTTGAGACAGTGCTACCGTTCTGTTCTTGCGATTCCTGAAGATCTGAATCCCAAGAACATATTGCGCCTCTCCCAATTCTTTCATTTGGAATTGGGTCGCCAACCAATTCTTTATGTCAGTAAGGTATCCTACATCATTCCCAATGAGTAGGATATCATCCACATAAAGTACTAAGAAAGCTACTTTGTCGTTGATGATCCTCTTGTAAACACAAGGCTCATCAACATTTTGGTCAAAGCCGTAAGACTTGATCGCTGTATCAAATCTTATATTTCAAGATCTTGACGCTTGTTTGAATCCATAAATGGACCGATTGAGCTTGCAAACTTTTTGCTCCTTACCTTGGGCTATGAACCCTTCGGGTTGAGACATGTAGATGCTCTCGTCAAGATTACCATTCAAAAAGGCAGTCTTGACGTGCATTTGCCAAATTTCATAATCATAAAAAGCGGCTATGGACAAGAGTGTCCTTATAGACTTCAGCATAGCAACAGGGGAAAAAGTTTCTTCATAGTCAACTTCTTCCCTTTGGGTAAAACCCTTTGCTACAAGTCTAGCCTTAAAGGTTTGTACCTTTTCAGCTAAATCTCTCTTTCTCTTATAGATCAATTAACACCCTATGGGTCTAACCCCTTCAGGTTGGTCTACAAGTTTCCATACTGAATTGAAGTCCATTTACTCCATTTCAAGGTCCATGGCCTTGATCCATTGGTCCTTGTCTACGTCATTCATTTCCTGTTTATAAGACAATGGATCTTCTGAAGGGAATGAGAATCCCCGCGCAGCGGAAGATGATCGAATCGTCATGGTATCATCATGCAACATGTGTTTATTAAAATGATCTAACTATTAGATCTAGGCTAAATGTAAACCCGAGATCTTTCTTTGGAACTTCCTTAATATCAAACAACAAAAGAAAGGAAGAAATGAATGCTTAAAACTTGGTTTTCCTTGTTTTAAAAAGAAAGAAATGAAGTGAAAGGCAAAAGGAAAACAAGGAAGGGAAGTTTAAACCATTTTGGTTTGGATTGCTTTTAAGACAAAAAAAGAAAAGGAAATGAAACAATGTTTAATATACTAAGTTTGTTTTGTTTTGCAAAGAAAAGATAAGAAATGAAAGATAAAGGAAAGGAAAGAAAAGGAAAAAGAATGTAAAAGGGAAAAGGAAAGTGGGTGGTGGATCCCACCTTAGTTTTCTTTTTAAATTAACCCATTCCATCGATTTCCTTCTCATTTTCAACAAGGAGCAGCAAGGGTTTCCATGAGAGAAGCAGAAAGGAAGAGGAAGAAGGGGTTTTTGGTGCTGGAATTGCAGAAGAGAGGGAGGAGAACTCAAAGATTACTTGTGTAGCAGCAAGGTGAACAACTCAGACCAGTTCTGCTATTTTATTCATCACGAGCTCCACAGAAAGAGGTAAGATTTTAGATTTTGTTTCATGAAATTTAACTCATATTGGAACAAAATTCGTGAAGGAAGCTTGAGCAAATTCAGATCTTAAGCTACTGTTTTGTGAAGAGAAATACAGAAGACAGAATTTGCTGTCAAATTCGAGAAGTCTCTGATGTTTTGGTTGTACTGGTCTGTATAGTTGGAACCAGAAGCTCTAATAGGTATGGTTCGAAAGCTTATTGAATTTCCTACAACTTTCATGAAGAAATCGTGAATAGAAAATGACTGGAAGATGTTGTAAATAGCAAGTCAAGTTTCGGGTTGCAGCAGAAAATCGAATCTGGAATAGCAGAAGTTGGTTCCTGGGAAAGAAGACTTCGAGGTATTTCTGAACCAATCTATTGGGAATCTCATTTTCATGTCTTCATAAGAGTTTTAGAGGGTTCAAAAAGGAATAGTTTGGTATAAAGTACATTCTTTTTGGATAAGTAATGAAGAAGTAATGGCTGTCTGAAAACAGGACAGAAAATCTGAAAATGCTGGAATTTTTGAAAGTGTGTTTTCTTGTAGTTTTAAGGTTAAAAACCATGAGCTCGAGGTTCTAAAACATGGTTTTGGTTTGTTTGACAGTCCAAGAGGAGATAGGTCGAGTGTACGGGCCAAGGTTCTAGTTCTAACACGGTGAGTGACAAAACGAACCTTGAAAATGGTTTACAGGCTTGTATTATGCTTATGAAATGCAAGGTTTTGCTAAAACGAAATGGTTTCAATGCTTATTGTTTTCCTTGAACACTTGTTTATGAGCATTCATGATTCCTTAGAAATGTTTTAAAGTGTTCATGATGAGCTTAAATGTCTTGATGAAATTTATACACGAGCATATGTTTATTGCATTTCAAGTCTATGGAAATGTTATGATTTTGAGCAAGTATGTTTTAGCAAGTATGTATGTTTTAAAGATTTCAGTTTATGAACAAGCTAAGTAAGCTTGAGTTTTATGAAAGAAAAGATAAGCAGGCATGTTGAAATGTTTTCATGTGATTTTCCGAGATATTGAGCCCGAGGCTTTATGGTGCCGTGTGCACATTGGTCTTATTCTCGTTGTCGACGTTGAGTGTACTCGTGATATCAGCCATTGTCGTGAGTCTTTGGGGGCCCCACTACGACAAAGACGATGGGAGTCTTTGGGCGGCCCCACTACATCGTGAGAACAAAGTAGATTGTGACATGTTTTTTTAAAGAGTTTATATCATTTACATGCCTTACGAGATTTAAACGATATACTTGTGGTTTTTCCGAAAAGCTATTATGATTACACGATTACTTTCAACACTTGATTACAGATGCATATGCTCATAGATGACCAGGTGATATGATTTACGAGTTAGTAGTTTCCTTTAAACTCAAGTCACTCACTGAGCTTCATAACTCATTCTTTCAGTGTTTTCCCACTTTTCAAGTAGAGATCGAGCTCCCGGTGCCTGATAACCTGCCATAGTCTGTTGGAAGCTTCTCATGTTTGATATGTTGTACGTGGTTGGTGTGGTTTAGCAAGTCCATATGTTTGTAAATTATTTTAAGAGAACTATGTAGTTATAGTCGTATGTGCTTTAGAGGTTGTGGTTGTTTAATTAGTGGTTTGGGTGCTTGTGGTTACGATGTTCTTGCTCGTTTTAGTTTCCAGGAGAGACTTAAGAAGAGTTTCTCCTCATGTACGTCTTATAGATGTCCAGATTCCGCTGTGTTAAGTTTAAAGTGTTCCATATGCGAACATAGTTTGTTTTCAGGTAAAGTAGTGTCAGCAGGTATTGTTAAGAGGTAACAATGTCTGTTGGCTTCATGCCGTCTCCCGGGCTAAGTTAGCAAGTGGTTCGGGAGGGGGTGTGACACTAAACATGCTAAATTGTACAGCAAGAAGAACATACTTACTTGTTGTAGACCAATTCAACAATCTCTCCTGCAGATCACGATTCTTCGTGCTCCTCGATCTCAACGAACTCTTCCCACGATCGGATCCCAAACACTACCAAAATAGATCTTCTTGGTTGTTCTCTTTTGGAGAAGGGAAGTTGGTGGGAACTTTTGTGTTTTTGAAGGTGAAGAGAATTGAGAGAGTAGAGAGAATATGACTTTTGGATTCTTAGGGCAAAATCCAAAATGACAACTTGGCTTCACTTAGATTTTTAAAACCCTTTTGAAAAGAGGTTTAAATAGTGGAATGATGGAGTTCAAAACTTCACATTATTACCACTTTACCACAACTATAGATTATGTAAATCTCATTTACATAATCACATAATATAAGATATCTCATATCTCAATAACTGTGTATTAATTAAATTGAATCACATCCAATTGAATTTCTCTCAATTAATTTCTCCATTTAGCCATTGATTCAACAATTAGGCCAACATATAGTTTATTATGAATCTCATTCATATTAAACTATATATTATATCATCTATATCTCATATAAATGATATAAATACTCTTAAAAGTGAAATTGAACACTTCAATTTCATGCCAAAACATTAATCCTTCCTTTATCCCATATTGATACAACCAACGGACCTAATGGACCTACAGTGACGGGCTCCAATGATATGAGGTTAACCAGTCAAACTCTTTGACCCAGTCAACCAATATTCATTAGCTACAGTAACATTCCACTATAGCCTGTAGTTGTACTCCCATCAGTGTAGAATATTACGTGTCCACTGATATAACCAATGCCCATGAGTCGACCCTTCACAGGTTGTTCGTAGACATGGCTGGGTCAAATTACCGTTTTACTCTTGTGTCTACTTCTTGTTCCTTAAGTCCCCACTGCTCCTCTAATGAACAACATATTGTTATGGTCCAACCATACACAACACCCTTCTCGTGCCAGTGAGAAGGTGGGCGCCCGTTGTCCAAGCCCTGGAGACAACACTTAAGGGAACAACCCTCTAGATTCCCTATAGGCGGAACGCAGTGAATTCCATCTCTCGTAGTTAGGTTCCCAGCTCTCTACTTGGTTTTGTCCCTGAGAAGATAGGCATATTGGGCAAGTAACTGAGACCACCCTCACCCGTACTAGTCAAAGGACAGAACCCCGCAGACAGGAGTCCGTAATATGCTAAGGATTCAGATCGAGTCACTAACAGTCATCTATGAATTTATTAGTCTTTACTGTCAACGGTGTTATATCAGTAAGTCTAATAATTCACGGTCCGGTCTTGTACAATCTCATTGTACAGGATGCCCCCACTCGCATGTCAACCACATGCACGAGTCAGATCACCTCGTTTGTATCTAATACAAAGCGGGTCGGATCCACTGTGTATCCAGGATTAGGTCTCCAACCTCATCCTTATACTGTAGACCGTTCGGGTCATTAACTCGAACGTGATCCTCCTTGTGTGTCAACTACACACCGTTCAAGTTCTAGTTTTCTTATATATTCAATGACCCTGGAGCTTTGTTTTTTTTTTGGAAATGTTTAAAATATTGCGAGACACAAAGTAAAGAAATGAATAACTCTTATTAATTTCAAAACAATATTTTACAAACACGAGATTAGGACAGAAATCCCAACAAACTCCCACTTGGACTAAGCTAGTGGAGAAGATACATTTCCAAAAATGTATTTGAGTTACAATAAAAAATACAATAAACTAGGGCATTGAATACCCAATTACACATCTCCCACTTGCCCTAGTCAGGAAGCTCTCGAATACCTAGACTCTCTAGGTGACCCTCAAACACCTTAGCCGTGAGGGGCTTTGTAAATGGATCAGCTACATTGTGCTCCGATGCTATCTGCGTGACTATCACGTCTCCGCGGTGCACAATTTCGCGTATCAGATGATACTTGCGCTCAATGTGTTTACCTCTTTTATGGCTTCGAGGCTCACGTGAGTTAGCTACTGCAACACTGTTATCACAGAACGGCGTGATCGGGCAAGTTCATATTTGGAACAACTTCCAAATCCGTCATGAACTTCCTAAGCCAAACAGCTTCCTTTGCAGCTTCATAAGCTGCAACATACACTGCTTCCATAGTGGAATCAGCAATACATCTCTGCTTGATGCTTCGTCATACTACAGCTCCTCCATTCAAGACGAACGCTGACCCCGAAGTGGATTTCTTAGAATCCTTATCGGTCTGAAAATCAGAATCCGTGTATCCTGTAAGGATCAAATTCCCACGCCCATACACTAAGCTGTAGTTCCTCGTTCTCCTAAGATACTTGAGGATTGTCTTTACGGCTTTCCAGTGATCTAATCCTGGATTGGACTGATATCTACTGACAATTCCTACTGCATAACAGATGTCGGGCCTAGTACACAACATTGCATACATCAAGTTCCCCACAGCTGAAGCATATGGAATGCGTCTCATATCCTCAACATCTTGAGGAGTCTTAGGACACTGATCCTTAGACAAGTGAACCCCATGCCTAAAAGGCAGCAAGCCCTTCTTGGAGTTCTGCATCTTATATCTAGACAACATCTTGTCAATATAAGACGCCTGAGATAAGGCTAGCATGTTGTTCTTCCGGTCCCGGACTATCTGGATACCTAGAACATCTGAGTTTCTCCCAAATCTTTCATTTGGAATTGTGAAGCTAGCCACTTCTTAACGTCAATAAGAAATTCTACCTCATTCCCAATGAGAAGAATATCGTCCACATACAACACCAAAAATGCGACAGATTTGTCAACGATTTTCTTGTAGACACAAGGCTCGTTGACATTTTCATCAAAGCCATAAGACTTGATTGCCTCATCAAATCTTATATTCCAAGACCTCGAAGCTTGTTTCAGTCCATAAATGGACCTATGAAGCCGGCAAACATTTTGCTCTTGGCCTTGGGCAATAAACCATTTGGGCTGGTCCATGTAGATGGTCTCATCAAGTTTGCCATTCAGAAAGGCTGTCTTGACATCCATCTGCCATACCTCGTAGTCATAATACGCGGCGATGGCTGATAACTAACCATAAGTGAGTTATTTTACTAGAATTTTAGTGTTTAATCTACTTGAATTGCATCTAATTTAGTGATCCTCATGTTATTTTATCCCTAAATTAAAGACCAAAATTTGAGATTTTTCTTAACTCCGAAAATCCTTGCGTATTTTGATTTATAATTAACTTCATATATTTATTTGGGATTTTTCTGTGTGCAGGAGATTATAAAAATTACAAGAGTCCCTAAGGGCATTTTAGATATCTTACCCGAAGGGTAAGATGGCATTTCTACCCCTAAGGGCATTTTTGTAATTTGTGGAATTAGGGCTACACCATCTTATATAAGGAGGCTACGGTTCAAGTGCAAAAAGGAAGAGAGAAGAAGTTGCCACAAAAGGGGAAGAGAGCGAGAGAGAGAAGGGGGCGATTGCTACAACAAAGGTGTGTATTGAAGAGAAGAATCATGAGAGTGCCATTGTTGTAGCAATCGTGCGATTGAGGAAAGAATCGAAGCTTCAAGGTGCCATTGTTGTAGCAGAAATCGTGCAGTTCGGTTTTTCACAGACGACGGTCACAAAGTTGTCGTTTACTGACGTTCTGACCGTTGGATTGTGCTGCAATTTTGACAGCTTGTTCGAGACTCATAGGGCTTTACTTTGAACGGTTGGATCGTCGTTCTGAGCTTCGCTGTGTCGGATATCGCTGTCACGTTGGGAGATCAGTGCAGTTCGGTTCTTCACCGGCGGCGCTCACAAAGTTGTCGATTCCTAGAGTTTCAACCGTTGGATTGTGCTGAAATTTTGACACCTTGTTCGAGACTCACAGGGCTTTGTTTTGGACAGTTGGATCGTTGTTTAGCGATTCCGTTGATGCGATATCTCTATCGAACTGAACTTGATAAATAAGGCCACCTGCTGTGTAACGTTTTCCCTATCTCTAAGTGTTATTGCTTGTTGTCAACCACCAAATTAATACTGGATTTTTGGGTTATTTACGTACTGATTTAGACTACTTTTGCTCACTCTTTTAAGCATAACTCGTGACTGTTTTAGGCTAGAATTGTGATTGATTTAGGCTAATTTAGTGAACATTGTTGGTTGTTTTGCATGAACTCCTTGATCAATAAAAGCATGCTTAAACTAGAAATATGTGACTCGATTTTAATCATGAACTAAATTTTCTTAGGCAAATGTTAGATTGTTTTAATGTAATTTTCGATTAAATTTATGGTTGATGCCATTGATTGAATTTATGAAATTTTATTGAATTTAACGTTGCATGAGAATTAAAATTGGCCTTTTAACTTCTCTATAATTCACAAACTTGGGAAAGCTAATGAATTAGAAAACTAAAATTTCATTTAGGATTATTGAGTTGATTAGGGATAATTAACCCACCTAGAACCTAAAATCATGAGCATAATTTAGATCACAATTGGGAAATTGTAGGTTTTAAAACTTAGTGATTTTGGAAAGAATCATTTGAATGCATGTGTAGGTAAATTCAAGGCATCACTCAAAATTTATTCCAATTGAACATTAGAACTCTAACCCGAACCTATTTTCATTAAAAATCTCATCTCTTGTATCTCCCCTCTTGTTTGCATTCTCCTCTCCCCTCATTTAAATTTAGTTATTTTCTTGAGTCTAGTCTTGTCTTTGCACACTTATCACATCAATTTATTTATTTACAATAGTAATTTGCACACTCATACATTGCATTAAAACAAGGAAAAATTGCTAGGACACTCATTCATTTAGGTTTAGCTAGTCCTCGTGGGATCGATACTTTAACTTATCACTTGCTGCTCTCGACCGTGTATACTTGCACGTCGTAGAAGTGTCGGAGTCTTATTCTAATTTACATTAGTTTAGAGCACCTGATATTTTCGCACCAATGGCCAGAAGGATCCTGATTGACTTTACCATGGCAACAAGTGAAAAGGTCTCCTCATAGTCAACCCCTTCAACTTGGGTAAAACTCTTTGCCACTAGTCGGGCTTTGAAGGTTTGCACCTTCCCATCTACGCCACGTTTACGCTTGTAGATCCATTTACAACCAATAGGTTTTAGCCCATCCGGTTGATCCACAAGCTCCCAGACAGAATTGAAGTACATAGACTCCATTTATTGGTCCATAGCTTTAATCCACTCGTCTTTATCAACATCAGCCATTGCCTGATCATAGGTCAATGGATCCTCACAGTCATCGTCAGGAGCGACAACTGAGGTTTCAGCTAAACCCATATAGCGATCGGGCTGTCTCACAGTCCTCCCACTACGTCGAGGCATTCCCAACTCTTGGGAACTGATTTGACTAAACGTGCTAGGGTCAACAACGCTTGTTGACGTACTAGCCCTATCAGCAACTCTTGCTGATGTACTGTCCATTTCATTCAATACAATTTTACTCCTTGGTAAATGATCCCTAATGTGGTCTTCCTCTAAGAAAATGGCGTTTGTCGACACAAGCACCCTATTTTCCTTGGGATCGTAAAACAGACCACCCCTAGTCTCTTTAGGGTAACCTACGAATAGGCACAATTTCGAACGGGGTTCCAACTTTTTTGGGTTCGACACCAACACATGGGCGGACATCCCCAAATTCTGAAGTGATGTAAACTACCTTTACGTCCACTCCAGAGCTCAAAGGGTGTTTCACAAACACTCATTGATGGAACATTGTTCAAAATGTAAACCGCAGTGTCTACTGCGTACCCCTAGAAAGAATCAGGGAGACGAGCATAGCTCATCATCGACCGAACCATATCCAACAAGGTTCTGTTTCTCCTCTCCGATACACCATTCTGCTGTGGCATACCAGGTGCTGAGAGTTGGGACGTAATTCCGTGTTCTATCATATAGTCCTGGAATTCAGTGTCCATGTACTCTCCACCTCGATCCGATCGAAGTGTGTTAAGCGATTTACCTAAGAGGTTCTCAACCTCAGTCTTATACTCCTTGAACTTTTCAAGAGTCTCAGACTTCTTATGCATTAGGTAAATATACCCATATCTGGAGTAATCGTCTATGAAAGACACGAAGTACTCATAACCGCCCCGAGCTTTAACATTCATCGGACCACAGAGGTCAGAATATACTAACTCAAGAGGCTCTTTGGCTCTATATCATTTTCCACTAAAAGAACGTTTGGTCATTTTGCCTTCAAGGCATGAACACATACTGGAAAAGAGTTTTCTTCCAACTCGTTTAGAAGTCCACTCTTCACTAGATTCTCAATCCTATTGAGATTAATGTGGCCTAACCGTAGATGCCAAAGATGGGCATTTTCTTTTGGAGAAATTTTTGCTTTCTTAGTTCGTGTTTCCGCAGTTTTAAATAATTAAGTATTCAAAACACTTTTAACCGAATTGGGTTTTAAAACATACAAATTATTTTCAAGTGAAGCTGAACAAATAACATTCCCTTTGAAAGAAATAAACGCTTTATTTAATTCAAAAAAGCTCAAATACTGATGTTCAATTAAGCAGAAATAGAAACAAGGTTTCTAGTAAACCCTGAAACTATGTACAAATTGTCTAACAATAAGTACTTCCCGCAAAAATGCAGGTTCACCGTGCCAATTGTTGCAGCAGACACAAGCTCCCCGGATCCAACCCGTAGAGTCACCTCACCCTCTCGCAATGTGTTTGCCAGAATCAATCCACGAAAAAAAGAACAAACGTTGTTAGTGGCGCCTGAATCTAATATCCAGGAAGAGTCATTACTCTCCACTAAACATGTTTCTACCACAAGTAAATCACATTTACCTTGGTTGTTCCTCTCGGCCAGGAATTTGGGACAGTTTCTCTTCCGATTGTCCGGTTCCATTGCGAGTGGAAACACTTTCTTTTCAGTAACCTCCTTGACCCTTCTTGCCCCTTCTCGGCGGCGGCTCGGTCGCTTTTACCCTCTTCATCCTCTTCTTCCCTTTCGGGCGTAAAGGAGCAACAGATTTTGTCCCAGAGGTCGAACCCCTGTGATAAGATCTGTAGGCAACATTTGCCTCAGATTCCTTGACCCTGTTCAGGGACTGAAAATTCTGTAACTCATTGAGGAGAGTAGTCAGATTGTAGCTAATTTTGTTCATAACAACATTGCTACGAAACTGAAGGAAACTCTTCGGAAGAGTCGCCATGATAAAACTGACCTGGCTCGACTCGTCGATCGAAACCCCAATCATCTCGGCCAGATTAAAGTGGGTCATCATGTCTAGAACATGTTCACGGACAGACGACCCCTCTTTCATCCGAGCGTTGAAAATGTATTTGAGCGAGTCATGCGGACTGAAGGATCGTTGTCCAAATATTTCCTGCAAGGACTCCATGATTTCCTTAGCGGAAACCATCAGCTCATGCTTCTTTGCCAAGACATCAGACATGCTGGCAATTATGTAGACCTTGGCCTTTTCATTGGCCCTGATCCATCGATCGTACGTATCGCGAACAACTCACAATGCTGTCGCGCCCGACATCTGAGGACACTCCTTAGACAACACGAACTTTATGTCGTCAGTTACCAATATTGTATTGATGTTGTTTTTTCCAGCTCTGGTAATTATCTCCCACTAACTTATCGGAAGCAAGTAAAGCTATAATAGCGCTAGACATTTTTAGCTGAAAATTTAAGAAAAACTTTGTTTTAGTCTCGCAAAAACCTTTTGAAAATTAATCTAATTTTAGCAAAAATATTTCATGATCCCTAGGTCATTCAAAATTTTGCAATGATACCTTAAAGGTTTAGAATGACTGCCACCGAAGGGTGAACAGAACACTCCTCCTCTAGGACGAGACTTTCTCGATCAGACCCTAATCCCAGAATAACTTTTATTCCATTAGGCATCCAATTACCATTGTTCGGTCAAATTCATTAACACTTAACGAATTCTGTGAGTGTCACCCTCAATCTTTAAGTTTCCAAGTATACGCCCTAACAATAGCCACCGAAGGGTGAACTAAGAAGGAAAACCAACTAGGAAATCAGATCCCTTTCGGGAATTCATCGTGTTCAGACTCCCATGATCAAGCCCTCCAGAAGGGATTGTGCAGTCGAGCCAAACTAGCGGCGGATCATAGGTGTCTCACGGTGTGAATCGAAAAGAAGAGACCGTGGGTCTCGTTTTTCACAAGTCCCGCTCCCACTCACAATAAGTACTCTCTCCATCCACGATGATATTGACCTATACAAATGCCACCCGAAGGGGAACGCTCCCATTTGCGCCACGAGGCCGAGTATAGATCTCTCACAAGTGGTGGAAGGAGATTTGTTGTTGGAAATTGAAATGTATCTCATACACTATATTTCCTCCCACTTAGTACTTTAATTTTAATAGGGATTGACCTAGATAATCGGCTAAAAAAATACCTAAGTCTACCAATATAACTCTTATATGGTATTTTACCTAAGTCTATAATCACATTATTAACTTAGGTCTATGTGAGAAAATTATTTAACACTTAATTAACGACGCTCACGTAAATATAACCTAAGAATCTCGGATCGAATTCACTCCCGTGTCGGTTTCTGTAGGGGTGTTGTTCAAGCGTCAACTTAAATACTGACCTTAGACAAAACCTTCCTTAGAGAGAGTTACTAATCGGTCTCCATTCAAAGATTATATTTGATTTCCTAAATTTCTAATCTAATTAGAAAATTAGAAAACCTAAGTCTAATTATTCAAGTTCTAAACACTTTAAAACTAATAATTAACTTAGGTTGCATGCATTTCTATGTTATAGTATTTGAACATTCATCACATGAATAACTATATACTATAACATAATATCATTCATCACATGAATATAAATGCATGAGCATACTTTAATCTAAAAATATAACACTTATATTAATTAAAATAAATATGCATTTAATTACATTATAACTCTTATAACATAACCTATCATGCAAACTATATTATAACTCTTATAATATATATGATGCATGAATATGTTTAACCTAAGGTGGGATTTTAAAACTATATGACATACATTATGCACATAGAAATTAATTAAAATTATACATCACATGCATCAAATAATTAAATAGCAAAATTGGACCAGTTTTTGGCACCTAGGGGCAATTATTTAATTAAATAAAATTAATATAACATTTATATTAATAATATTTAATAAAATAATTAAAGAAATAAATTAAAAAACTGTTTTTTATAAAAAAAAACCGAAAATTAATAAAAATAACTGTTAGAAAACGCTCCACGTCGCGCGCATTAAATCTTCAACGTACACAGCGTTGCAACGCTGTCGCCTATAGCGTCGAGGCACGTTCACAACGCCATCGTGCTGCATAGCCTCCGACTGCAAGCACGACGTTGAGACGCCGTTGGGCAACGTCTCAACGCCATCGACAGACAACATGCTTCTTGTTGTTTTCCCCCGGTTTTTTGCCTGTTTCTGCTCTGATTTCTTCACAGCAACTCTTGCTACAAACGACCCGGACTTACAGACTCGATTTACAACAAAATTGCCCAAAACAACGGGCCCTTACATTGATCTCATCAACATAATTGTAAATCTAATCTAGTGCCAAAAATCGAAAACATCCATTTCGCAAACTAAACATTCATCTCATGAAAACATTGTAAAATACCCACCTAAATCTTAATAAAACAGTGCATAGATGAATGACCATCGAAATGGCTCTGATACCAATTGAAGGGAATGAGAATCCCCGCGATGCGGATGACGATCGAATCGTCATGGTATCATCATGCAACATGTGTTTATTAAAATGATCTAACTATTAGATCTAGGCTAAACATGCTAAATTGTACAGCAAGAAGAACGTACTTACTTGTTGTAGACCAATTGAGCAATCTCTCCTGCAGATCACGATTCTTCGTGCTCCTCGATCTCAACGAACTCTTCCCACGATCGGATCTCAAACATTACCAAAATAGATCTTCTTGGTTGTTCTGTTTTGGAGAAGGGAAGTTGGTGGGAACTTTTGTGTTTTGGAAGGTGAAAAGAATTGAGAGAGTAGAGAGAATATGACTTTTGGATTCTTAGGGCAAAATCCAAAATGACAACTTGGCTTCACTTAGCTTTTTAAAACCCTTTTGCAAAGGGGTTTAAATGGTGGAATGATGGAGTTCAAAACTTCACATTATTACCACTTTACCACAACTATAGGTTATGTAAATCTCATTTACATAATCACATAATATAAGATATCTCATATCTCAATAATTGTGTATTAATTAAATTGAATCACATCCAATTTAATTTCTCTCAATTAATTTCTCCATTTAGCCATTGATTCAACAATTAGGCTAACATATAGTTTATTATAAATCTCATTCATATTAAACTATATATCATCTATATCTCATATAAATGATATAAATACTCTTAAAAGTGAAATTGAACACTTCAATTTCATGCCAAAACATTAATCCTTCTTTTATCCCATATTGAGCCAACCAAGGAACCTAATGGACCTACAGTGACGGACTCCAATGATATGAGGTTAACCAGTCAAACTCTTTGACCCAGTCAACCAATATTCATTAGCTACAGTAACATTTCACTATAGCCTGTAGTTGTACTCCCATCAGTGTAGAATATTACGTGTCCACCGATATAACCAATGCCCATGAGTCGACCCTTCACGTTGTTGTTCAGTAGACATGGTCGGGTCAAATTACCGTTTTACCCCTGTGTCTACTTCTTGTTCCTTAAGTCCCCACTGCTCTTCTAATGAAAAACATATTGTGATGGTCCAACAATACACAACACCCTTCTCAGGCCAGTGAGAAGGTGGGCGCCCGTTGTCCAAGCCCTGGAGACAGCACTTAAGGGAACAACCCCTCTAGATTCCCTATAGGCGGGAACAAGTGAATTCCATCTCGCGTAGTTAGGTTCCCAACTCTCTACTTGGTTCTGTCCCTGAAAAGATTGGCATATTGGGCAAGTAACTGAGACCACACTCACCCGTACTAGTCAAAGGACAGACCCCCGCAGACAAGAGTCCGTAATACGCTCAGGATTCAGGTCGAGTCACTAACGGTCATCTATGAATTTATTAGTCTTTACTGTCAACAGTGTTATATCAGTATGTCTAATAATTCACGGTCTGGTCTTGTACAATCTCATTTTACACGATGCCTCCACTCGCATGTCAACCACATGAACGAGTCAGATCACCTCGTTTGTATGTAATACAAAGCGGGTCGCATCCACAGTGTATCCAGGATTAGGTCTCCAACCTCATCCTTATACTATAGACCGTTCGGGTCATTAACTCGAACGTGATCCTCCTTATGTGTCAACTACACACCGTTCAAGTTCTAGTTTTCTTATATATTCAATGACCCTGGAGCTTAGTTTTTTTTGGAAAGGTTTAAAATATTGCGAGACACAAAGTAAAGAAATGAATAACTGTTATTAATTTGAAAACAATATTTTACAAACACGAGATTAGGACAGAAATCCCAACATTTCTACGTCGTCATCAGGTATGACAACATGAGTTTCAGCTAAACCCAAGTAGCGGTCAGGTTGGGAAACAACCCTCCCACTGCGTCGAGGCATTCCCAATGATTGAGAAGGACGAGACTGACTTGAGGTGCTGACCCTTCCATCAACTCTTGATGAAGGTCCAACTTGATGAACAACTCTTGTTGGTTCATGTGTAGCTTCATTTAGTACTAATTTACTACGCGTTTTGTGGTTCCTCATGTGATCTTCCTCCAAGAACGTGGTGTTTGTCGATACAATCACCTTGTTTTCTTGTGGGTCGTAGAAAAGGCCACCTCTCGTTTCTTTGGGATAGCCAACAAATTGGCACATCATTGAACGAGGTTCCAGTTTCTTTGGGTTTGTCACGAGCACGTGTGTCGGACAGCCCAAAATTCTGAAGTGGTGTAAACTAGGTTTACACCCCTTCCAAAGTTCAAAAGGTGCTTCTGAAACACTTTTTGATGGAACACTGTTCAAGATTTGAACTGCAGTCTCTACTGCGTATCCCCAAAACGAGGCAGGCAATTTAGCATAACTCATCATAGAACGAACCATGTCTAACAAGGTAGGGGTGTGCATCGGTCGGTCGGGGTCAGTTTTGATAAAAAACCGATCCCGAACCGACAGTCGATTTCGAGATAATGTAAACCGTCCGTCTATTTTTGAGATTTAAACCGACCGATCGATCGGTACGGCGTGTCGGTCGGTCGGTTTGTCGGTTTAAAATTCATTTTTTTTTTTTTTTTTTTTTTACAATAGATTTTGGTTTTTTCTTGCCTTGAATTTCATTTGATCATTTGAAATTCGAATTTTGAACTTACAAAGTTACAATGTATCTTTCCTCTTCAGTTTTTTTTTCTTACTTCTTCTTACTTTTACTATTTTAGATTTAAACTTATTAGTTCATAGTTATCATCCATACTCCACTCCATAGTACTTTAATTGAAATTGGTTATTTCTTGCCTTGAATTTGCTCATTTGAAGTTCGAAATTCGAACTTTGAAATTACACTATATTTTGAATGTGTTAGTAAAATAATAACTTATATTAAGTTTTTAATGGAAAAACTTAGATTGAAAATTTTTAATACATTAAAAATACAATTGAGAATTTTAAAAGATTAAAATCGAATTGACAATTACCTAAAAGAGTGAATTCCACAAGGATCACAACCCATAAAATCATAAATTAATAGGAAAAAACTTAGGTTGCAGTCAAGTATTATGCAACCTTCCAGAATTTCTATTTTCTAAGAAAAATAAATAAATAAATAAAAAATTTCTTAACTGAACAATAACTATACCATATTATGTAGCAGTAGAGAGAACATGGGAAGGAGCATCCCAATTCCATAGCAGAAGAGCTTTTATTCTTTGATTATTTTGAATGCAACTGAACAGAAAGTGGTTTTGGGAAAAGTCAAACATGTACATAAAATCATCTCTGTTACACATGGGAACAAATGAGGAGCAAACATCCTTGTTGCCAACTACAACTCTTTGCCCTCCATACATGTATAAACAGAGACATATCTGTTGGTGTTGCATATTGCAATTTTACATTCTAAATACAACCTGTTGCAATTTTACATATCTGTTGTATAAACAGAGATAATCTCAGGAAAGGGAACTCATGTTCATTAGATTAAACCACACACTACCTGAATTCCTTGCTTCTTCTTATTGCTCTTTTCTATCTCGACTCAAGATACACAAAGAAACCTTTGTATTGCAAATGTAACATTTTATCAAGAAATTGGTGAGGCTTAAAAGAATAAGCCAAGATGGTTGACAAAATACAGCTCTTTGAAACAAGACAGAAAATAAGACATACACATGATTAAGGAACAAGTAAACATCATGAACAAACCTGAAACTTTCACCATTAACAACCACCAGAAATTTTGTCTACTAATAAGGGATTATTTAGCATACATGATGCCACATCATATGCTATAAACATAATAACGAGACGTATTGTATTTTAAGACGTAAACCACCTGGAACTCATCACACATTGACAACCTTATCTAACCCTTCATAAGCACATTCTTCAAGAACAAAAGTACAAAAGTATTTAAAATCACAACTATTAAACAAAGGTCTTTAAAATCACCAAGTTACAAACTCATAAACAAAAGTCTTTTAAATCACCAACTTTGAAAAGTCGGGGAGGTCTTTCAAATCTTTTTCTCCATTCATAACAACACTGTAACCTATAAGAGAAAAAAATATGAAGACAACATTATTAACTATTAGGATACATAAATTAAATATTAAAAAAAAAGTCAAAATCAATACCTTCTTCAAACATTGCATCTTCCTCCAAATCTTGATGAAATTCAAGGTCTATTGGATTAGAATCTAGCCAATTTTGAGTGCATATAAGAGCTTCTACCATTCTTGGAGCCAATGAACAACGAGATGATCGAACTACACGCCCTCCAGTACTGAAAGCTGACTCAGATGCTACTGTAGATACTTGAATTGCCAGAATATCTCTGCTTATACGACTAAGAACTTCAAATCGATGCCCATTTTGCTTCCACCAAAGAAGAATGTCAAAAGTACTATCGTCCTGATCAGAAAGGGTTTCTAACAAATATACATCAATTTCTGACTCTTTATCGAAAGTAGCATTATCAGCACTCTTAAATGCAGGTCTTACATCATAATCTACCTCCAAATCCAAATCAACCTCCAAATCCATATCAAAATCTTCATCAAAATCTTCATGTAAGTTAACATCCTCAACTATTGGTGCATATGTGCTTGTACTAGTATTATGAATAGCACGAGCACTAGGCTTACTAGCAGTAGAACTAAAACAAGCACTGGCACTAGCACTAGCACTGACACTGGCACTAGCACTAGCACTAGCACTAGGTCCAACAATATTGTAGGCATGAAAGAGACATCTCAGAACATACTCCACTGTCTTTGTCAAACTTTCGCTAATGTCTGGTCCAAAAAAATTGTTCCAACAATATGATAAAAGCTTCAATTTATATCGAGGATCCAACACCACAAAGAATGCACAATAACATGTTATTTTTCTTAAATCTCTCATTATCGATATATCCCCAATATTTCTCAAATTTAGCCTTCATATTCTTAGCCATACTAGAAAGCATTCTATTTGAACTACAAGAATTCACTTGTATACAATTTTGAATTAGAGAGATCTGGTGGAAAACCAAATTAGAAGTAGTATACAAAGAGCCTGAGACTGTCAATGTGACATTATAAAAACTTTCAAAACCTAATCAACATCCTAGCATTTGCCCAATCTAATTTAGTAGGTGGTGAATCATTCCTATAAGCATCATCTTCATCCTCTAATCTATCAAATGCTTTTGCATACTTTATAGCCGCCTCAAGCATCATATATGTAGAGTTCCATCTAGTTGGGACATCAAGACATACAACACTCTTACAATCAATCTTTTCATGCTCAAAGACACTTCTTAAATTTCAACAAACGTGCGGAGAAGACCTTACAAATCTAATGAAGATTGCGAATCCTACTAATGCATTCATAATGTTCCTTCAAAACATCACATACAATAAGATTTAATATCGTGCACAACATCTAACATGTACATATTCACCATTAAATATCAACCCCTTATTGAATCTCTTGATCGGAAAGCAATAGCAGATCATTTGAACTGGCATTATCAATTATTCTGATCATTATCTTCTCAATACCCCAATCTTTCAAATTATTTTCAATAGTCTTACCAATTGTATCCCCTTTATGATTCTCAACTTGAGAAAAACTAAGAATCCGTTTATGTAATTTCCAATCTAAATCAATGAAATGTGTAGTCAATACCATATAGTTAATGTTTTGTTCTGAAGTCCAACAATCAGTAGTGAGAGAAACTCTATATTTCTTATTCTTAAACATTTCCTTCAAACGTTCCTTCTCATTCACATATATCTTAAGAACATCTCTAGCAATTGTAAATCGCGATGGAACCACAAATCTATGTTCAATTGGACTTCCACATGTTAACTTATTGACAAATTTCAGAAAACCTTTACGTTCTACAAACTTAAAAGGCACTTCATCTAGAATTATCATTTCAGCTAAAGCTTCCCGACAACTCTGCAAATCAAATGACTCACACACAACTTGGCATTCTCCACCCTTAGTAGCTTGAGTTTCTATAGATTTGAAAGCTAATGTCTTTTGGGTTGGATCTCTCTTCTTTTGATAATGATATTTCTTACAATTGTCTAAGTGATTTTTCATGATTTTTCATACTACCAATACCATTATGTTTAGAATGACATGCATAAGTAGCTCCACAATATTTACACTTAGCATAAGGATCATTAGGATCACCTTCTAATCGCTCAAAATGATCCCACACCATTGATTGTTTGGGGTTCTTACGTTGCTTCTTACTTGGATTCTCATAAGCTTCTTTTGGATCGAGATCGACATCTTTACTTTTTGTAGTCTCCTTCGAGCTAGTTGTCCCTCTCTCAGTCTCTACATTGGAATCCATATTTACGCTACAAAATAATAATATATGTAACAATTAACAAAAATTAACAAATTAGTAAGTATACAAAATGTATGAAACTTAGTTTAGACTTTTGCAAATTCTTTCCAAAATCTTCCCTTTCAACTTAATTTAGACTTTTTCCCTCACAGTCACATGTATCTCAACAATAAGGTGCAAGTGCAACTGATGCAGATTTAACTTTTAAGTATGCTTCCTACTTCAGTAGTTCTTATGACCTAAGTATAGATAACAAGTGTCCAAGCCAAGTCCAACAATGTATGCCTATGCTCTAGTAAAAAAATCTCAAATCATTCAAAAATACCAAATCAGAAATTAAATGCTCTATACCCTTCCCAAACGTTCATCAAGCGTCGGCGATGGCGAGATGGACAGAACGGAAGCAGCGTGCGTCTGGCGTGCGTCTGGTCTGGCGAAGAGGAAGAAGAAGGCGAAGCAGCGAAGAAGCGAAGAAGGCGAGGCGTCAGGCGAGGCGCTGCGATTCAACTGTGAAGAAGGCGAGGATCTGATTCTGAGCTGAGGCGAGCCGCTGTGATTCAACGAAGAAAGAGAAGGAGCGATTGCGAAGGAAGAAGGCGAAGAAGCAGAAGCCGCTTTGCAACGCCGAAGCGAAGAAGAAGAAGTCGAGAATTTGGGTTTCTTTCTTTTCTAGTTTCTAAATATTAACTATTAACTATTAAGTATAATAATTAAATAATTTAATAATATATTTATATATTAAATATTAAATAAAAATTAAATAAATAAATATATTAATATATTAATATATCGGTCGGTCGGTCGGTTCCACGTATATCGAACCAGCCGACCGACCGACCGTTCACCAATTTTTTAAAAAAACCGAAACCGACCGACCATGTAGTAGTCTCGACCTACCGACGATTTGTCGTCGTTCGGCCGGTTTGATGCCTGGTCGTGTCTCGTTTTTGGCATTTTTTCGCTCACCCCTATAACAAGGTTCTATGTTCTATCATATAGTCCTAGAATCTCAAATCCATATACTCTCCTCCTCGATCTGATCGAAGCGTTTTAATGGTTTTTCCTAATGCATTCTCTACTTCAGCCTTATACGCTTTGAACTTTTCAAGAGCTTCAGACTTGTGATGCATTAGGTATTGATAACCATACCTAGAATAATCATCTATGAAAGAGATGAAATATTCGTACCCTCCTCGAGCTTTGACATTCACTGGACCAAAAAGATCTGAATGCACAAGTTCTAGTGGCTCTACGGCTCTGTAACCTTTTCCAGTAAAAGGTCGTTTGGTCATTTTACCTTCCAAGCAAGACTCGCAAGGCGGTAAAGAATCATCTTCTAACTTGTTTAGAAGTCCATTCTTAGAGAGTCTCTCAATCCGGTTGAGATTAATATGACCAAGTCTAAGATGCCATAGATAGGTATTATTGTTAGTTGGAGAAATTCTTTGGCTTTTATTCTGCGTGTTAGCATTTTTAAACATCTCATGATTTAAAATTCCTTTCGTTTTGTTCGGTTTCAGTACATACAAGCCATTTTTCAATTTAGCAGAACAAATATTGAAACCTTCTTTCAAAATGAACGTTTCATTAATTGAAAAAGAAATACAATATCCAAGTTCTATTAAACAAGAGATAGAAATTAAGTTCCTTTTAAGGTTAGGAACTATATACAGATTTTTCAATAAAAGAAATCTATCTCCAAAAAATAACTTGGCATCTCCCACTGCACGACCTGAGACGACGTCTCCCGTTCCGACCCTGAGCGTCATCTCACCCTCTTCGAGCTCCTTGAAGGAACTAGTTTCCTGAAATGAAGAGCAAACGTGGTTAGTGGCTCCTGAATAAAGTATCCAGGTAAAATCATCATTTTCCACTAAACAAGTTTCAAGAACAAGTAAATCTAATTTACCTTTCTTCTCTTTGAGCTCAGCAAGGTACTTTGGGCAGTTTCGCTTCCAATGCCCATCCACGTTGCAGTGGAAACATTTTCCTTTATTTGCAACCTTGGCTTTTCCCTTGCCCTTGTCAGCAGCAGGTGCCTTCCCTTTCCCTCTTATTTTCTTCTTTTGGGTCTTCTTAAGCCCAGAAGATAAGCTACAGGACTTAGTCCGAGAGGATAAACCCTTCTGGAACCATCTTGAATGGGCAAACAGATTTACCTCTCCATCAGCCTGTCCCTTATTCTTCATAAGAGAATGGAAAGTCTGTAGTTCATTAAGGAGAGTAGTCAGGTTATACTCTATCTTGTTCATCACCGCAATGTTGCGGAATTGCAGGAAACTCTTTGGAAGAGATTCCAGGATGAATGATACCTGACTTTGCTCGTCAATGACCGCTCCGTTCATCTCAAGCACGTTGAAGTGGACCATCAGATCAAGAACGTCACCGATGACCCCTCCTTCATACGAGAGTTATAAACGTATTTGAAGGATTCGTGCCGAATCTGTCCAGACGGTTGTCCAAACATTTCGTGCAGCGAACTCATGATCTCACGAGCTGAGACCATGCCCTCATGCTTTTTTGCCAGAACTTCAGAAACACTAGCCAAAATGTGGACCTTGGCCTTAACTAGTACAGGTGAGGGTGGTCACAGGTACTCGCCCTATATGCCTATCTTCTCAAGGACAGGACCAAGTAGGGAGCTGGGAACTTAAGTACGCGAGATGGAATTCACTCGTTTCCGCCTTTAGGGAAACTAGAGGGGTTGTTCCCTTAAGTGTTGTCTCCAGGGCTTGGACAACGGGCGCCCACCTTCTCACTGGCTCGAGAAAGGTGTTGTGTATGGTTGGACCATCACAATGTGTTGTTCATTAGAGGAGTAGTGGGGACTTAAGGAACAAGGGGTAGACAAAGGGGTAAAACGGTAATTTGATCCAACCGTGTCTACGAACAACCTGTGAAGGGTCGACTCATGGGCATTGGTTACATCAGTGGACACGTAATATTCGGCACTGACGGGAGTGCAGCTACGGGCTATAGTGGAGTATTACCGTAGCTAATGAATGTTGATTAACCGGGTCAAAGAGTTTGATAGGTTAATCTCGGATCATTGGAGCCCGTCACTGTAGGTCCATTAGGTCCCTCGGTTGGCTCAATCTGGGTTAAAAGAAGGGTTAATGTGTTTGGTATGAAATTGAAGTGTTCAATTTCACTTAAAGGGCATTTATGTCATTTATATGAGATATGAATGATATAATATATAATATAATGTGAATGAGATTCATAATAAACTATAGGTTAGCCTAATTGTTGAATTTGGGCAAATTGGAGAAATAAATTGAGAGACATTGAATTGGATGTGATTCAATTTAATTAATCCACAGTTATTCCAAATGTCATTTGCAATATGAGATATGAGATATCTTATATTATATGGTTATGCAAATGTGATTTGCATAACCTATAGTTGTGGTAAAGTGGTAATAATGTGGAGATTTTAACTCCATCAATTTTCCACTATTTAAACCCTTTGCAAGAAGGGATTAGTAACTCATTCTCTTATTTTTTGATTTTCATCAAAGAGAAGAGATTAAGAATTCTCTCAACTCTCTCAACTCTCCTCCCTCTCGAAAACCAAGATCCCACCATCTTCCTTCTTTCCAAAAGAAGAACAACCGAGTTTCCAAGTGGTTGTGACCGGATCTTCTTCGTTAGTTCGAGTTTTCATTGTGTTTGAGAAGCACGAAGCGTTCGTGACCAAGGAAGAAACATTGAAGAGAGTTTTCAACAAGTAAGTACATTCTTCTTGTTGTTTTCTTCCATAGTTTTGCATGTTTAACTTAGATCTAAGTGTTAGATCGTTTTAGCAAATTACATGTAGCGTAACGATACCTTTGACGATTCGATCGTCTTCCGCTGCGCGGGGATTTTCGTTCCCTTCAATTGGTATCAGAGCCATTTCGATAGTTCTTCGTTATTCATTGTTTGTTGTTAAAATAGGTGGGTAAAATGCCTTAATTTATGTGATAAATTGTTGGTTTGCATAATGGATGTATCGGTTTTTGGCACTGAATAGATTTACAAATTATGTTGATGAGATCAATGTAAGGGCCCGTTGTTTTTCGTCATTTTGTTGTAAATCGAGTCTGTAAGTCCGAGTCGTTCGTGGCAAGAGTTGCTGTGAAGAAATCGGAGCAAAAACGGGTGGAATTCGATGAAGAACAGCAAAGGTGTTTGTTTTTCTGTCGATGGCGTTGAGATGCTGTTCATCGGCGTCTCAACGCTATCCTTGCGGGCGCTGGCTTGGCTGCAGAGCAGCGTTGCAACGCCACAACGTGGAACACGACGTTACAACGCCGGACGCGACAGTATTGCAACGCTGCCCACGACGTTACAACGCCGCACGCGTAGTGGGCAGTTCATTGCTGGTTTCGCGAGTACGTGGGCAAGATGGCTTAGTGGCAGTTTTTTCCGAAATTAATTGTAATTTTATTTATATTTTATTTGTAAAATGTATTTATTTATTTTATTTAATTATTTTATTGAATAATATTAATATAAATGTTATATTCATTGAAAGAGTCTAGATTAAGAAAGCGGAAGCAATTTTGGATCTTGAACACTCTATGTTGATCAATTTTGTAAAATAAAAAACATGCTCAAAGCTGGAAAAACAGAGGGATAGAAAACTCAACTTTGAAGATCAAATTCTCTTCACTCGATGGATGGTTTTCAGCACGAACACTTCGTGGATGACCGTTAGAGTCTTCCCTACTATCGTCAGGCCATAGAACGGATTGTGGGATCCTAGGTTGAGAGAATTTGGAAGAAAAGACCTCAAAGGTCACTAATTCGGGAATATTGAATTTTCTGTGTAATTCTCTCAAAACACCTCAAATCACCATTATATAAAGCTTCATTAAGCTTTATTAGAGTGACAACTCAAGTGTGATGAGGATGGTTTGAGATGGAGGTGGCTAATTTTGGTGAATTTTGAAAATGAGGAGGATTGGGCAAGTTGGCAACTTGATTTTCATGAAAATCATGAAAATCTCTCATTTTACATTTAATTTTAATTCTAAAATCAATATTAAATTGATTTTTAATTAAAATTAATATAATTAATTAAATAATTCAAAATTAATTTAATTAATTAATTTTTAATTTAATTTAATATCAAATATTAAATTAAATAAATTGTCCGATCCCGATCGATTTTCCGAACATGAATCCTTATTCATGCTATAAACCGATCCAATATTTAAACCATATTTAAATATATCCACCTCTTATTAATCATAGTTTAATTCATAATTAAGTTATGATTTGTTAAATATATCACATATAATTAACGCTTTCTTCCAAACTCGAATTTGAACAATTCAAATTCTTTTCTCTCAAAATGTTATAAGGCTAAGTTTGAGCTAGTAAGGAGGACCTAATGGACCTACAGATCATGAGCTTCAACGATACGAGATTAACCGACCAAAGTCTTTAGCATAGCTAATCAACATTCGTTAACCACCGGGACACTCCACTAAAGCCCAGTGGCTGCATTCTCCTCACTGTAGCAGAAAAAAAATCAACAACTCTGTTTTTCGAATTTTTGGACCTCCGTGGCTTCTTTCATCAAATTGCAGGCCTTCCCGAACTCCAAACGACTTGAAATTTTTACAGCTTATTCTACACACATTAGTGCTCAAACACACTTGAGAAATTTGAAAATAAAGCACAAATTGATGCTCAATTTAAATGCCAAAACCAGAAGAACACTTTAGACGCCCATAAAAATTCTATTTCAAAAAACACCCACCACAGAACACAATTGATCAAATTGAGTGCTCAAAATTTCTCTGATACAAATTGAAAGAGTCTAGATTAAGAAAGCATAAGCAATTTTGGATCTTGAACACTCTATGTTGATCAATTTTGTAAAATAAAAAACATGCTCAAAGCTGGAAAAACAAAGGGATAGAAAACTCCACTTTGAAGATCAAATTCTCTTCACCCGGTGGATGGTTTTCAGCACGAACACTTCGTGGATGACCGTTAGAGTCTTCCCTGCTATCCTCAGGCCTTAGAACAGATTGTGGGATCCTAGGTTGAGAGAATTTGGAAGAAAAGACCTCAAAGGTCACTAATTCGGGAATATTGAATTTTCTGTGTAATTCTCTCAAAACACCTTCAAATCACCATTATATAAAGCTTCATTAAGCTTTATTAGAGTGACAACTCAAGTGTGATGAGGATGGTTTGAGATGGAGGTGGCTAATTTTTGTGAATTTTGAAAATGAGGAGGATTGGGCAAGTTGGCAACTTGATTTTCATGAAAATCATGAAAATCCCTCATTTTACATTTAATTTTAATTCTAAAATCAACATTAAATTGATTTTTAATTAAAATTAGTATAATTAATTAAATAATTTAAAATTAATTTAATTAATTAATTTTTAATTTAATTTAATATCAAATATTAAATTAAATAAATTGCCCGATCCCGATCGATTTTCTGAACATGAATCCTTATTCATGCTATCAACCGATCCAATATTTAAACCATATTTAAATATATCCCCCTCTTATTAATCATAGTTTAATTCATAATCCAGCTATGATTCGTTAAATATATCACATATAATTAATGCTTTCTTCCAAACTCGAATTTGAACAATTCAAATTCTTTTCTCTCAAAATGTTATAAGGCTAAGTTTGAGCTAGTAAGGAGGACCTAATGGACCTACAGATCATGAGCTCCAACGATACGAGATTAACCGGCCAAACTCTCTAGCATAGCTAATCAACATTCGTTAACCATCGGGACTCTCCACTAAAGCCCAGTGGCTGCATTCTCCTCACTGTAGCACAAAAAAAAAGCAGCAGCTCTGTTTTTCGAATTTTTGGACCTCCGTGGCTTCTTTCATCAAATTGAAGGCCTTCCCGAACTCCAAACGACTTGAAATTTTTACAGCTTATTCTACACACATTAATGCTCAAACACACTTGAGAAATTTGAAAATAAAGCACAAATTGATGCTCAATTTAAATGCCAAAACCAGAAGAACACTTTAGACGCCCATAAAAATTCTATTTCAAAAAACACCCACCACAGAACACAATTGATCAAATTGAGTGCTCAAAATTTCTCTGATACCAATTGAAAGAGTCTAGATTAAGAAAGCGGAAGCAATTTTGGATCTTGAACACTCTAAGTTGATCAATTTTGTAAAATAAAAAACATGCTCAAAGCTGGAAAAACAAAGGGATAGAAAACTCAACTTTGAAGATCAAATTCTCTTCACCCGGTGGATGGTTTTCAGCACGAACACTTCGTGGATGACCGTTAGAGTCTTCCCTACTATCCTCAGGCCTTAGAACGGATTGTGGGATCCTAGGTTGAGAGAATTTGGAAGAAAATACCTCAAAGGTCACTAATTCGGGAATAATTAATTTTCTGTGTAATTCTCTCAAAACACCTTCAAATCACCATTATATAAAGCTTCATTAAGCTTTATTAGAGTGACAACTCAAGTGTGATGAGGATGGTTTGAGATGGAGGTGGCTAATTTTTGTGAATTTGGAAAATGAGGAGGATTGGGCAAGTTGGCAACTTGATTTTCATGAAAATCATGAAAATCTCTCATTTTACACTTAATTTTAATTCTAAAATCAATATTAAATTGATTTTTAATTAAAATTAATATAATTAATTAAATAATTTAAAATTAATTTAATTAATTAATTTTTAATTTAATTTGATATCAAATATTAAATTAAATAAATTGTCCGATCCCGATCGATTTTTCGAACATGAATCCTTATTCATGCTATAAACCGATCCAATATTTAAACCATATTTAAATATATCCACCTTTTATTAATCATAGTTTAATTCAGAATTAAGCTATGATTCGTTAAATATATCACATATAATTAACGCTTTCTTCCAAACTCGAATTTGAACAATTCAAATTCTTTTCTCTCAAAATGTTATAAGGCTAAGTCCGAGCTAGTAAGGAGGACCTAATGGACCCTACTGGATCATGAGCTCCAACGATCACGAGATTAAGCGGCCAAACTCTTTAGCATAGCTAATCAACATTCGTTAACCACCGGGACACTCCACTAAAGCCCAGTGGCTGCATTCTCCTCACTGTAGATATATTTCTATCCACTCGATATAATAATGATTTGTAAGTCGATCCTTCACAAGTCGTTCGTAATTACAACTGGGTTAAAAATTACCGTTTTACCCCAGTAATTACCTCTTGTTCCTTAAGTCCCACCGATCCTCTAATGAACAATTGGTTTGTGGTCCAACCAAAGAAATGAATCCCTCTCGGGCCAATGAGAGAGGGGTGGGCCCATTGTTCAAGACCCGAGTCGATGCTTAAGGGAACAACCTCTCTACTAATCCCTAAAGCGGGTAGGAGTGAATTCCATCTTGCAGAACTATGTTCCCAGCTATCTACCCGATTTTATCCCTGAAATGGGAGGCTTATTGAGTCGACAGTCTCGGGCCACTCTCACCCATGCAAATCTAAGGATAATCCGAATAAACAGGGGTCCATAGAACGCTCAGGATTAAGATCGAGTTACCTAGGTCATCGTATGAATATAGTCAGTTAAGATAGTAAACAGAGTTATAAAGTCTAAGTGACTATTTTGCGGTCCAGTCTTATGCAAACTCATTGCATAGGGCGCCCACACTCACATGTCTCCACATGAACGATTTAGGATCACATCGTTTGTTCTCTACAAAGTGGGTCGCGTCCATAGTGTCCCTAGGATAAGGTTCCCAACCCTATCCTTATACTATAGACTGTTCTGGCTATAACTTGAACTTGATCCACTTTTATGTCACACATAAAGTTCAAGTATTCATCCTATAGCCAAGGGTTCTTTATTGGATTAAGGTTACACAATACACAATATTCAATACCACCTTTACTGAATAAATTTCAATAACAACTTTATTGAGAAATATAATATACATTCAGTTTACAAAACCACGAGTTTTAGGACATAAAACCCAACATTAATGTTATTTAATTAAATAATTGCCCCTAGGTGCCAAAAACCGGTCCATTTTTGCTATTTAATTAATTTATCCATGAGATGTATGATTTAATTAAATTCTATGTGCATATTGTATGTCATATAGATTTAAAATCCCACCTTAGGTTAAACATTTTCATGCATCATTTATATTATAAGAGTTATAATATATAGTTTGCATGATAGGTTATATTATAAGAGTTATAATATAATTAAATGCATGTTTAATTTAATTAATATAAGTGTTATATTTTTTAGATTAAAGTATGCTCATGCATTCATATTCATGTGATGAATTATATTATGTTATAGTATATAGTTATTCATGTGATGAATGATCAAGCACTATAACATAGAAATGCATGCAACCTAAGTTAATTATTAGTTTTAAAGAGTTTAGAACTCGAATAATTAGACTTAGGTTTTCTATTTTCTAATGAGATTAGAAATTAGGAAATCAAAGTTTAGTCTATGAATGAAGACTGATTAGTAACTCTGTCTAAGGAAGGTTTTGTCTAAGGCTAGGGTATTTAAGTTGACGCTTGCGGAACAGCCCTACCTGGAAACCGACTTAGGAGTGAATTCGGTCCGGAGATTCTTAGATTATACTTATCGTGAGTGCCGCTAATTAAAAGTGTTTTAATTTACTCACATAGGCCTAAGTAATAATGTGATTATAAACTTAGGTTAATACCATATAAGAGTTATATTAGTTGACTTAGGTAAATTTTAGTCGGTTTATCTAGGTCAATCCCTATTAAAATTAAAGTGCTGAGTGGGAGGAAATAAAGTGTATGAGATACATTTGATTTTCCAACCACAAATCTCCATTAAGTCCACACCGTGAGATCTATGCTCGGTCTCGTGGCGCAAATGGGAGCGTCCCCCTTCGGGTGGCATTTGTATAGGTCAATATCATCGTGGATGGAGAGAGTACTTATAGTGAGTGGGAGCGGGACTTGTGATAACAGGACCCACGGTCTCTTCTTTCGATTCACACCGTGATACGCCTATGATCCGCCTGCTAGTTTGGCCTAGACCAGACAATCCCTTCGGAGGGCCTGATCATGGGAGTCGGAACACCGTGAATTCCCGAAAAGGATACAGTTTCCTAGTTGGTTTTCCTTCTTCGTTCACCTTTCGGTGGCTATTGTTTGGACGGATGCTTGGAAACTTAAAGATTGAGGGTGACACTCTGCGTAATTCGTTAAGTGTTAATGAATTCGACCGAATAATGGTAATTAGACGCCTAATGGAATAAGAGTTATTCTGGGATTAGGGTCTGATCGAGAAAGTCTCGTCCTAGAGGAGGAGTGTTTTGTTCACCCTTATGTGGCGGTCATTCTTGTTGAGATTTGTGCCCTAAAACTCGTAGTTTGTAATTATGTTCTAATTAACGTAATAAAGTGTTATTATTTCAATAAAGGGTTATTGTTCGTTATCTATACTGGTTTTTGTTTCAATTAAAACAATCAAGCAAATTAACGATCCCAAACCACGTTTTCGCTGCTCAAGGAGATCCGATCTCCATCAATTGGTATCAGAGCAATGCTTGTATTGTTTTTTTTTTAAACAAAATTGCATTGACTTGGTGGGAAATGCATTTGGTTTGCTGTAAAATTGTTTAGGAGTTTTTTTGCCATAGTTTACTTTTGATTTGATCAAATTATTGTAAAGGCCCCTGCGTTTTTGGACAATTAAAGTGCATAATTGAGTCTGTAATTGAGTTACGAGTCGTTCGGGACCGGTTTCATGCAATTCAGTGGAGAATCGAAGGAGAAATTGCAGAAGGAAGTTGCTGTGTTCAAAGAAGAAAGCTGCTGCCGAAGCAGCAGCGTTGCAACGCCGTTCATCAGCATTGCAACGCTGAAGAACGACATTGCAACGCCAGCTTCCCCTATCGACGCGGGCGCTCAAGGGGTCAGCGGTGTTGCAACGCTGCCACTCATCGTTGCAACGCCACCCCGATAGCAGGCACGCATAATGACAAAGCGGGCGTTGCAACGCTCGCATCATCGTTGCAACGCCGTGGGGTTCCAGCAGCTGCAAACCATTTTAGCGGTTCAGATTTTTTTTTGGTCCGGTTCGAGCAGTTCAAGGCCGGTTCAGGGTGTTTTTGAACAAGGTTTCATGAAATAAAATTAATGTAATTTTATTTTTTGCACTTTAGAGGCCAAATTATTCCGGTTTTACAGCTATTAATCTTTATGAATGTCATTTAGATTTTTCCCACCTTAGGATAAGCATGTTCATGCATTTTATTTATATAAATGTTATATGAATATGGTTAAATGCATGATTAATTTATTTTTCATGAGTAATTAATTATAATTGTTATGATTAGATTATATGGAAAATAAATTGCATGGAGCATGAAATTACTTAGTTTAAAGTAATTGTTATTATATTTAAGTAATTTTATAATTCAATTAGTTGAATTCCTTTTATAATTCCAATTTGAAAAATTATTTGTTGGATTTATAATATAGTTTCTTTATCATAGGTTAATAATTAAATTTATAAAAGTTATAAATTAAAGGGGTTTTAGAAACCATAACCTATAATAAAGAAATGCATGCAAACATAGGAACTTGGGTTAAAATTTAATTAGTTTTAAATCGTTTAAAATTAATTTAGACCTAAGTTTTTAATTTCTAATAGGATTAGAAATTAGTCTTACGTAGTATTTTAAATAGTTTAAAATCTAGTAGGACATTAGAACTTTGGTTATAAGGGAACTCTACCAGTGAAGTTACTGTACAAAAAAGGTGAGGTACTTAAGTGACGGTTAACTAACAAAACACCTCTACACGGGAACCGACTGGAGCTTGAGTTGAATTAACCTTAGTTCTATTTTATCTCAAGGTAATTAAAATGTTTATTCACCTAGACATAAGGTTTTAAGACCTAGTTATAATAGTTATAATAGACATGGACATAGATAGATTCTTTTAGCCAGAATCCGACTAAGTTAAACCAATACCCTAATCTTAGGAGCTTCAGTGGGAGAAAACGAGATGTTTGCATCGAGTTTACTCTCACGCCCTCAAGAGTTCACACAGTGAGTTCCATGCTCGGCTACGTGGCGTCAATAGGGCGTCCCCCTACGGTATGTGTTTGTATGGTGCAATACCAAGGTGAATGAGGGAAGTATCCATAGTAAATGGGAGCAGGATGCGTGTCAACGTATCCTACAGTCTGCTCCATTAGGACGCACCGTGAGGTTTCTATAGTCCGCCTGCTAGGTTGTCCTGGAACAGCCAAACCCTACGGAGGGCCTGACTATAGGGATCGGAACACCGCGAACTCTAGAAATGGATAGGGTCTCTTAGGTTGTTTGCCAACAATTGTCTTTCTTAATAGTAGCCTGTTGGCTCGGGCCTATTGGATCTGAAAATGGTAGGGTCACATTTACGGGATGAGTTAAGCTAGTTAACAAGTCCTTGATCAAACAAACGGTAGCTAAGGACCATTGGGACATGAGATGTTCTGTAGTGAGAATTGGTGAGAAAGTCTCAATTCAAGGGAGGAATGGTGACCGTGAGCGGAGGCTTTTGTTCTAAACCCTTGAAGTATCGTTGCAAAATTAAAGGTTTAATTTAAACAGTGGGTTTAGTTTAAACACTAGGGTTCTTTAATAATTTTTCTAAATTTGATTGGTTTTTAAATGGGTTAAAAGGCATAACTAATTAGAACTATTTTTGATTTTCAGCTTGTCATCCTCAATAATAGCCTTAATTAAAAGCGGTCGTTTAGCTAGTGAGAATTTTACTACGTGGAAATCCAAGCGGAATACGATTCTGGTTGTTGATGACCTACAGTTTGTACTGTCTGAGGAATGTCCTCAAGTCCCTGCTCGTAACGCTCCTCAATCTATTAAGGAAGCGTACGACCGCTGGATCAAGGCCAATGAAGGACAGACCCCCGCAGACAAGAGTTCGTAATACGCTCAGGATTCAGGTCGAGTCACTAATGGTCATCTACGAAGTTATTAGTCCTTACTGTCAACGGTGTTACATCAGTTGGTCTAATAATTCACGGTCCGGTCTTGTACAATCTCATTGCACAGAATGTCCCCACTCGCATGTCAACCACATGAACAAGTCAGATCACCTCGTTTGTATCTAATACAAAGCGGGTAGGATTTACATCGTATCAAGGATTAGGTCTCCAACCCTATCCATATACTGTAGACCGTTCGGGTCATTAACTTGAACGTGATCCTCCCTGTGTGTCCACTACACACCGTTCAAGTTCTAGTTCTCTCATAAATTCAATGACCCTGGAGTTTAGTTTATTGGAAAAGTTTGTAAATATTGCGAGACACAAAGTAATGAAATAAATAACTCTTATTAATTTCAAAAAGTAATTTACAAACACGAGATTAGGACAAAAATCCCAACACTTTCATACTGTTTTTTCATGTGATGAATGAACGGTTTGCAAATTAGATGTTTTTAATTTTGGCACTAAGATTTACAATTTTTCATTGGATCGTTCAATGTAAGGGCCCGATGTTTTTGGCAATTTTAATTGTAAATCGAGTCTGTAAGTCCGTGCCGATCGAGGCAAAGTTGCTGAGAAGAACGGAGCAAAAATGAGGCAAAACCAAGGAGGAGAGCTTGGTGTCTGCGTGTAGCGTTGAACGTTGTTCATTGGCGTTGTAACGCCACGCTTGCGGATGGAGGCACGCATCAGAGGCAGCGTTGCAACGCCGAAGGCATTTCGTAGCGCGCTTCAACGGTCCGAAATGGACAAATTGCAGTGTTGAAACACTGCCATCAGCGTTGCAACGCCGAAGGCGTTTCAACAGTTTACACCGGCAGAAAAACGTTTATTTATTTATATATATTAAATATAAAAATGTTTTATATTTAATTATATTCATTTTATTTAATTTTAATTAATTAAAATTAAAATTAATTTATTAGATTATATTAATTAAAATTAATTTTACGGTGCCAAAATTAGTCTAATTTTGCTATTTAAATTATGCAATTGTTGTATAATTATTTCCATGCATAATGTATGCTTTATTTTAGATATCCCACCTTAGGTTAAGCATTTCTATACATCATTTATAATATAAAGTGTTATAATATATAGTTTGAATTAATAATTCAATAAAGTGTTATTGTTCGTTATCTACGAGTTTGCCTTTATTTAAACCCTAAATCCAATAAACTAAACATCAAAGGTTGTTAAATGAATCTCTAACTGAATGTAATGTACATAAAAGGGATCTCGGTTCGAGATACAACCTAAAGGGTCTATAGTTAGGGGATAAGGTTTGGGTACCTTACCCTGGTTAAACTATGGATGTGGCCCACTTTGTATTTGATACAAACACTGTGATCCTAACGTGTTCGTGCAGATGACATGTGAGTGGGGATATCCTATGTAATGAGATTACATAAGACCGGACAACGAAATAGTAATCTCTAGTTGTAACTCCGTTAACTAGTTAGGTTTCTATTTCACTAGGATGACCTAGGCAACTTGATCTCAATCTTGAGCAGGTTACGAACTCCTGTTCGCGAGGGATTGTCCTTTGACTAGTATGCGTGAGAGTAGCCAGATTTACCGACTCAATATGCCTACCTTCTTGGGGACAAGACCGAGTGAGCGGCTGGAAACTTAACTTAGCAAGATGGAATTCACTCCTTCCCGCCTACTAGGGTAAGTTGAGGGATGTTCCCTTAAGTGGTGTCTCTGGGACTTGAACAAAGGGCCCGACCCTGTCATTGGCCCGAGAGGGACTCTGTTTGTTGGTAGGACCACAATCAAATTGTTCATTAGAGGAGCACTGGTACTTAAGGCACAAGATGTAATCCAGGGGTAAAACGGTAATTTGACACAGCTGGTGTTACGAACATTCGTGAAGGATTGACTTGCTGTTATTGGTCAATATCCATGGACACAGAAATATATCTGCAGTAAGAAGAGTGCAGCTGTGGGACTTTAGTGGAGTGTTCCCGTAGTTAACGAATGTTGATTGGGAGGTTAATGAGATTAACCGAGCAATCTTGTATCGTTGGAGCTTCTGATCTGTAGGTCCATTAGGTCCACCTTCTAGCTCGTAAAGGGTTCTTAGATCATTTGAATTTGAAATGTTCAAATTCGTTAGGGAATAAACTTAATGTATATTGATACGATATAATATATAGTTTTGGAACTATATATTATAAATTTAATGTGAATATGATTCATATTAAATTATGTGAGAGAATTAAATATTTGAAAGAGTTCAAATATTAAATTTAAATGTGAATGTGATTCATATTTGAAAAAACTATAGGTTAAAACTTAATATGCATGAGGTGTACATTAAACTATAGTATAAAGGGTAAAATGATTAAATATGATTTAATCATTAAATAATACTATATTTGAATTAAATATTATTTAATTTAATGAAATTAATTTTTATATATTATTAATTGGAAACGTGCCAGGAGGACACGTTCCCTCTACTCCCCAACTCCCCCTCGATAGGGAGTGGGGAGTTGCCCACTGAAGCTTCTTCTTCTCCTGGTGAGAAGAAGAAAGTGATCGATCGATCATTTTTTGGAAAAGAACAGAGAAATTCTCTCTCTCTCACTCTCATTCCCAAAGTTATCCAAAAGTTGGAATCCTTCCCACAAAGGATCTTCTTCTAAGTTGAATCTCAGAGGATAGGAGGTTTACTCTTTTGGTGGTGTTCTGTAAAACAGAGAACCAAAAACTTCTTGGGTTGCTGTACTGATTGGAGCAAGGAGTTGCTGGTGAGGAAAACTACAAAGGTAATTTCTTCTTCTTCCCTTTAGTTTAATAGTTAAACTAAACATATGTTTGCATGTATGCAATTAATCCATGTATAATAGGATTAGAATTTCAAGCTTGTTCTGTATTTTTGTCAATGTACTGGTTTTTGTTTCAATTAAAACAATCAAGCAATTAACAATCCCAAACACGTTTCCACTGCTCAAGGAGATTCGATCTCCATCAATTGGTATCAGAGCAATGCTTGATTTGTTTTGTTTTGAAGCAAAATTGCATTGATTTGGTGGAAAATACATTTAGTTTGCTGTAAAACTTGTTTAAGAATGTTTTGACCTTAGTTTACTTTAATTTTGATCAAATTGTATGTAAAGGCCCCTGTGTTTTTGGGAAAAAAGTGCATAATTGAGTCTGTAATTGAGTTACGAGTCATTCGGGACCAGTTTCATTCAATTTGGTTGAGAATCGAAGGAGAAATTGAAGAACAAAGCTGTTGTGTTCGTGAGTTTCAGTTGCTGCCGAAGCAGCAGCGTTGCAATGTCGTTCATCACCGTTGCAATGCTGAAGAACGGCGTCGCAACGCCAGCGCTGCCTATCGACGCGGGCGCTCAAGGAGTCTGTGGCGTTGCAACGCCATCCCGATACCAGACGCGCAAAACGACGAAGCGGGCGTTGCAACGCTGGTATCAGCATTGCAACGCCGTGGGACATTCCAGCAGCTGCAGACCGGTTCGACTGATTCAGTGGTTTTGGTCCGGTTCGAGCAGTTCAAGGCCTGTTCAGGGTGTTTTTGGACCCATTTCATGAAATAAATTAATGTAATTTAGTTTTTTTGCACTTTAGTGGCCAAATTATTACGGTTTTACAGTTTTATGTCTTTATGAATTTCATTTAGATAATTCCCACCTTAGGATAAGCATGTTCATGCATTTTATTTATATAAATGTTGTATGAATATGGTTGAATGCATGATTAATTAATTTTTTTCATGAGTATTTAATTATAAGTGTTATAATTAGATTATATGGAAAATAAATTGCATGGAGCATGAAATTACTTAGTTTAAAATAAATGTTATTTTGTTTAAGTAATTTTATAATTCAAATAGTTGAATTCCTTTTATAATTCCAATTTGAATATAGATTGTTGGATTTATAATATAGTTTCTTTCCTAGGTTAATTATTAAAATTTATAAAATTTATAAATTAAAGGGGTTTTAGAAACCATAACCTATAATAAAGAAATGCATGCAAACATAGGAACTTGGGTTAAAATTTAAATTAGTTTTAAATTGTTTAAAATTAATTTAGACCTAAGTTTTAATTTCTAATAGGATTAGAAATTGGTCTTACGTAGTATTTTAAATAGTTTAAAATATAGTAGGACTTTAGGACTTTGGTTATAAGGGAACTCTACCGGTGAAGTTCTGTCTAAGGTTGGGGGTACTTAAGCTGACGGTTAACGAAACACCTCCTACCTGAGAACTGACCCGAAAATTTAGTTGAATTAACCTTGGTTCTATTTTTATCTCTAGGTAATTAAAATGTTTATTCACCTAGACATAAGTTTTTAAGACCTAGTTCTAATAGTTATAATAGGCATAGACTTAGATAGATTCTTTTAGCCAAAATCCAACTAAGTTAAACCTATACCCTAATCTTAGGAACTTCAGTGGGAGAAAACGAGATGTTCGCATCGAGTTTACAATCACGTCCTCAAGAGTTCACACCGTGAGTTCCATGCTCGGCTACGCGGCGTCAATAGGGCGTCCTCCTACAGTATGTGTTTGCATAGTTCAATACCAAGGTGAATGGGGGAAGTATCCATAGTAAATGGAAGCAAGACGCGTGTCAACGTATCCTACGGTCTCCTCCATTAGGTCGCACTGTGAGATTTCTATAGGACAAGGTCAATGACAAGGCCAAGGCGTTGCTGCTGAGGAAAACTACAAAGGTAATTGCTTCTTCTTCCCTTTAGTTTAATAGTTAAACTAAACATATGTTTGTATGTATGTAATTAATCCATGTCTAATAGGATTAGAATTTCAAGCTTGTTCTGTATTTTTGTCAATGTACTGGTTTATTTTTCAATTAAAACAATCAAGCAATTAACGATCCCAAACACGTTTCCGCTGCTCAAGGAGATCCGATCTCCATCAAGATGAATGATCAAGCACTATGACATAGTATGCATGTCACCTAAGGTTAATTATTAGTTTTAAAATATTTAGAACTTGGAATTAATAGACCTTAGGTTATGTAGTTCTAATTAGATTATAATTAAGAACCAAGTAATTTATAAACAATGATTAAAAGAGGAACTCTGTCTAAGAAAGGTTCTGTCTAGGCTGGGGTATTTAAGATGACGGAAACGGAACACCCCTACCTGGGAACTGACCTGAGAGTAAATTTTAATCAGAAAGTTTATAAATTATAGTAGCGTCAGCGGGTTTATTAAGGGGTTAATAAATTAGAAATCCTAGGGTTAATATAAAGAGTTATATTAGCAAACTTAGAATAAAATCAATATAAGAGTTATATTGATAAATTTAGGTAAAACCATTAGCCGGGTTTTCAGCCTAAGTAAATTTCTTATAGAATTAAAGTATCCAGTGGGAGAAAAAGTGTATATGATACATATTTTTCTACCTATGTATTTCTAGGAAGTTCACATCGTGAGACTCATACTTGGCCTCGTGGCGCAAACGGGAGCGTCCCCCTTTGGATGGTGTTTGTATGAGTCAAAATATCAAGGTGAATGGAGAGGGTACTTATAGTGAGTGGGAGCAGGTTAGTGAAAACAAAACCTATGGTCTCTTCAGTCGGTTTACACCGAAAGATCACTATGGTCAGCCTGCTAGTTTGGCCTGGAACAGACAATCCCTTCCCGGACTTGGTCATAGGGGATCGAACACAGTAGACACCCGAAAGAGATAAAGATTTTCTTAGTCTGTTTTTCAATCTAGTCCCCCCCTTCGACCAATTTTATTGGATGGGGACTCTGGGGTCTAAAGACAAAGGGTTACACTCACAAGGTACATAAGAAATGTATGTGTCCTGACCAAATAATGGTAACTAAAGCCTATAGGAATAAAAGTTATTCTGGCATTAGGCTTTGGTCAAGAGAGTCTTGATCTAGAGGAGTGTTTTTTATTACCCTTCGGTGTCATACATTCTAAACCTTTGGAGTATCATTGCAAATTATAAATGACCTAGGAATCATTTAATAATTAGCTAAAACATGATTGGATTAGTCAATTATATCAAGAAGCTTATACAAGTTTTTTTGTAAATTTTCAGCAAAATGTCTAGCTCTATAATTTCCTTATTGGGTGCGGAAAAATTAACCGGAGAGAACATGATGACTTGGAAAAACAAACTCAACACCATATTGTTAGTGGATGATCTAAAGTTTGTGCTATCTGAGGAGTGTCCTAAGGTGCCAGACTCGAATGCTTCACGAAATGTTCGTGATGCATATGATCGATGGATCAAGGCCAGTGATAAGGCCAAGGTCTACATGCTGGCAAGTATGTCTAACATATTAGCCAAGAAGCACGAGGGCATGATGACCACTAAGGAAATCATGGATTCAGTGTAGGGTATGTTTGGACAACAGTCTACACAGGCCTAGCACAATGCCCTCAAGTATATATTCAACTCGAGGATGCTAGAGGGTTCATCTATTCGGGATCATGTCCTGGATATGATGGTTCACTTTAACATCGTAGAGTCGAATGGTGCTTTCATAGATGAATCGAGCCAGGTGAGCTTCATTCTGGAAACTCTTCCAGATAGTTTCCTACAGTTTAGAAGTAATGTTGTTATGAACAAGCTCATTTTTAATCTTACCTCCCTTCTAAATGAACTCCAGACCTTTCAATCTTTGATGAAAATTCAGGGATCGAAAGGTGAGGCAAATGTTGCCAGTAGGAGTTATATAGAGGTTCGACCTCTGGATCAAAAACAGTAGCTTCATCTTCTTCTAACCTAAAAGGGAAGAAGAAGAACATGAAAAAGGTTGGTAAAGGGAAACGAGAAGTTGCAGATAAAGGAAAATGTTTCCACAGCAATGAAGACGGAAATTGGAAACGGAACTGTCCGAAGTACATTGCAAAAAAGAAGAAGGTAAATATGATTTACTTTGCTTAGAAGCTTGTTTAGTGGATAATGATAAAACTGCTTGGATACATGATTCAGGCGCCACTAATCATGTTTGCTTTTCTTTTCAGAGAATTGATTTCGGCATCAACTACATAAAGGAGAGGTAATGCTCTGGGTCTGAAATGGAGAAGTCGTCTCAGCTGTAGCAATAGACACGATGAAGCTTAATTTTGCAAGAAATAGATGTTGTTAGACAATATATTAGTGATACCAGGGTTTACTAGAAACCTTATTTCAATTTCTTGTCTTATAGAACATTGTATTTCTGTTTCTTTCTCTTTGAATAATGTGTTTATTTTAAAGAAAGGTGTGAAAATATGTTCGGCTTCATAAGAAAATGAGTTGTAGGTTTTAAGTCCTAATTCGGTCAAAATGGTTTTGAACACTGAATTATTTAAAACTGCAAACACACAAACTAAGAAACGTAAAATTTCTCCTAAAGAAAATGCTCATCTTTGGCATCTTAGATTGGGTCACATTAACCTCAATAGGATTGAGAGATTGGTAAAGAATGAACTTCTAAATGAGTTAGAAGAAAATACTTTACCTGTATGTGAATCCTGCCTAGAAGACAAAATCACTAAAAGACCTTTTAGTGGAAAAGGTTATAGAGCCAAAGAATCTCTTGAGCTTATACATTCAGACCTTTGTGGTTCGATGAATGTTAAAGCCAGAGGAGGTTATGAATATTTCATCTCCTTTATAGATGATTATTCTATATTTTGGCATATTTACCTAATGCATCATAAGTATGAAGCACTTGAAAAGTTCAAGGAGTTCAAGACTGAAGTTGAAAATCAATTAGGTAAAACAATTAAAACACTTCGATCCGATCGAGGTGGAGAGTACATAGATTTAAAATTCTAGAACTATATGATAGAACATGGAATTACATTCCAACTCTCAACTCCTGGTACGCCACACCAAAACGGTGTATCGGAAAGGAGAAATAGAACCTTGTTGGACATGGTTCGATCAATGATGAGTTATGCTCATGTCCCTAACTCTTTTTGGGGTTACACAGTAGAGACTGCGGAATACATGATGAACAATGTGCCATCAAAAAGTGTTTATGAAACACCTTTTGAACTCTGGAAAGGACGTAAAGGTAGTTTATGTCATTTCATAATTTGGGGTTGTCCAGCACATGTGCTTGTGACAAATCCAAAGAAGTTGGATTCACGTTCAAATTGTGCCTATTCATAGGTTACCCAAAAGAAACAAGAGGTGGTTTATTCTATGATCTTGAGGAAGATAAGGTTTTTGTGTCGACAAATGTCATTTTTATAGAGGAGGACCACATAAGGGACCACAAACCAAGAAGTAAAATTGTGTTAAGTGAGTTAGACGGAACAATAGCAAAGGTTGCTAATAAAACTAGTACGTCAACAAAAGTTGTTGATCCTAGCTTCTCTAGTCAAGAGAGTCCATCTCAAAAGTTGAGTATGCCTCGACGTAGTGGGAGGGTTATAACGCAACCTGACCGTTACATGGGTTTACCTGAAACCCAAGTTTTTATACCAGATGACGATTGTGAGGATCCATCGACATATAATCAAGCGATGGTTGACAATGACAAAGACAAAAGGGTCATAGCCATGAACCAAGAAATGAAGTCTATGTACTTCAATTTTGTTTGGGATCTTGTAGATAAACCTGATGGGGTAAAACCTATAGGTTGTAAGTGGATCGACAAGAGAAAGCGTGGTGTAGATGGAAAGGTGCAAACCTTTAAAGCTAGACTAGTAGCAAAGGGTTAGACCTAGGTTGAAGGGGTTGACTATGAGGAAACCTTTTCACCTGTTGCTATGGTAAAGTCTATCTGTATCCTACTTGCCATTGCCGCCTATTATGACTATGAGGTATGGAAAATGGATGTCAAGACAGCTTTTCTTAATGACAATCTTAACGAGAACATCTACATGGACCAACCCAAAGGGTTCATTGAACTAGGACAAGAGTAAAAGGTTTACAGGCTTAAAAAGTCCATCTATGGACTGAAACAAGCTTCTAGATCCTGGAATATAAGGTTTGATGAGGCAATCAAATCTTTTGGCTTTGATCAGAATGATGATGAATCTTGTGTCTACAAGAAAATCATCAATAGTTTAGTCGCATTCCTAGTTTTATATGTGGATGATATCCTACTCATTGGGAATGATGTAGGATATCTTACTGACATTAAGAATTGGCTAGCCACGCAATTCCAAATGAAAGATTTGGGTGAAGCGCAGTTTGTTCTTGGGATCTAGTTTGTCCGGAACCCAAGAATAAAACACTAGCCCTGTCTCAGACATCTTACATCGAAAAAGTGTTGTTGAGGTTTAAGATGCAAAACTCCAAAAAGGGGTTTATTGCCTTTTAGATATGGAGTTCATTTGTCTAAGGAACAGTGTCCTAAGATATCTCAAGGAGTTCAGGATATGAGACGGATTCCTTGTGCATCAGTTGTTGGAAGCCTGATGTACACCATGTTGTGTGCTAGGCCAGACATCTGTTTTGCAGTTGAAATGGTCAGTAGGTATCAATCCAATCAAGGACCTGAACACTGGACAACGGTTAAAACAATCCTTAACTATCTACGGAGAACAAGGAACTACATGCTTGTGTATGGGGCTAAGGATTTGATCCTTAACGGATACACGGATTCTGACTTTCAGACTGATAAAGATTCTCGAAAATCTACATCAGGGTCAGTATTTACTCTTAACGGAGGAGTTGTAATATGGCGAAGCGTCAAGCAGGGATGCATCGCTGATTCCACCATGGAGGCCGAATATTTAGCAGCTTGTGAAGGAGCTAAAGAGGCCGTTTGGTTAAGGAAATTCATGTTGAATTTGGAAGTTGTTCCAAATATGAGTTTGCCCATTACGTTGTATAGTGATAACAGTGGTGCCGTGGCAAATTCAAGGGAACCCCGAAGTCACAAGAGGGGAAAGCATATTAATCGGAAGTATCATCTCATCCGGAAGATCGTGCATCGAGGAGACGTGATCGTCACGAAGATAGCCTCAGAGCACAACGTTGCAGATCCTTTTACAAAGACTCTCACGGCTAAAGATTTTTAGAGTCACCTAGAAGGTCTAGGTTTACAAGTCTTTTCCAACTAGGGCAAGTTGGAGTATATTGTACAAAGGGTTTTAATGCCCTAGTTTAATGTATTTACATTATTGTAATGTCTTAATACTCCACAAGCTTTAGGTCAAGTGGGAGATTGTTGGGATTTGTGTCCTAAACTTACGTAATTTTGATCAAATAAATAAAGAGTTATTTGTTTTGATAAAATTATATTCTTGCTCTATAAATCCAATAAACTAAGCTCCAAGGTTATAATGTATCTTGAACATCAGTGTAGTAGACACTATTTGGATTGTGTTCAAGAGTATAGACTAAAGGATCTATGGTATAAGAATAAGGTTGAAAACCTTATTCTGGTAACACCATGGATGCGACCCACTTTGTAATTAGTACAAATGAGGTAATCCAACTCATTCATGTGGTTGACATGCGATTGGGGGCATCCTGTATGAAGAGTTCATACAAGACCAGACTGCAAATTATTAGTGTAACCAGTATAACGTTGTTAACAGGATTAGACTGATAATTTATAGATGGTAATTAGTGACTCGACCTTAATCCCGAGCAAGTTAAGAACTCCTGCGTATAGGAGTTTGTCCTTAGACTAGTATGGGTGAGAGTGGTCTGTAACCGACTCAATAACTCTACCTTCTTATGGACAGAACCTCGTAGGTAGCTGGGGACTTTACAATGCAAGATGAAATACACTCATTCCTACACCAAGAAATTAGATAGGTTGTTCCTTTAAGAATTGAGTCCAGGTCTTGAACAACGGGGCCCCTGTTGGGGTTTGTGCCCTAAAACTCGTAGTTTGTACTTTTTGTTCTAATTAATGTAATAAATTGTTATTACTTCAATAAAGTGTTATTATTCCTTATTTGCGATATTACCTTTGTTTTAACCCTAAATCCAATTTTTATCCTATGATCCCTAGGTCATTCAAAATTTGCAATATACCCCAAAGGTTTAAAATGACCGCCACCATAGGGTAGACAAACTCACTCCTCCTCTAGGACGAGACTTTCTCGACCAGACCCTAATCCCAGAATAATCTTATTCCATTAGGCATCCAGTTACCATTTTTCGGTATGAATTCATTAACTCTTAACGAATCCTGTGAGTTTCACCCTCAATCTTTAAATTTCCAAGTATCCATCCAAACAATAGCCGCCGTAGGGAGGACTAAGAAGGAAAACCAATAAGGAAATCGTATCCCTTTCGGGAATTCACGGTGTTCCGTCTCTTATGATCAAGGCCCTCCGTAGGAATTGCTTGTCCAGGCCAAACTAGCAGGTAGATCATGGGCGTCTCACGATGTGAATCGAAAGAATAGACCGTGGGTCCCGTTTTCGTAAGTCCCGCTCCCACTCACTATAAGTACTCTTTCCATTCATGTTGAATATTGACCCATACAAATGCCACCCATAGGGGGACGCTCCCATTGGTGCCACGAAGCCGAGTATGGATCTCACGGTGCGAATTTAACGGAGATTTGTGGATGGAAAATTAAATGTATCTCATACACTTTATTTCCTCCCACTCAGCACTTTGGGATTGACCTAGATAAACCGGCTAAAATTTACCTAAGTCTACCAATATAACTCTTATATTGGATTAACCTATGTCTATAATCAAATTATTAACTTAGGTCTATGTGAGTAAATTAGTTAACTCTTAGTTAACGACACTCACGAGAATATAACCTAAGAATCTCTGGACCGAATTAACTCCCAGGTCGGTTCCAGGTAGGGGTGTTCCACAAAGCGTCAGCTTAAATACCCAGCCTTAGACAGAACCTTCCTTAGACAGAGTTACTTATGAGTCTCCATTCAAAGGTCATATTTGATTTCCTAATTCTAATCTTAGTATAACTAGAAAACCTAAGTCTAATTATTGAAGTTCTAAACATTTTAAAACGAATAATTAACTTAGGTTACATGCATTTTTATGTTATAGTGCTTGATCATTCATCACATGAATAATACTATACTATAACATACATTCATCACATGAATTAAATGCATGACCATGCTTTTAATCTAAAAAATATAACACTTATATTTAAATAAATTAAAACATGCAAACTTTATATTATAACTCTTATAATATAAACCTATCATGCATAATATATATTATAACTCTTACAATATAAATATGATGCATGAAATAATTAACCTAAGGTGGGAATTTAATCTATATGACATACAATATGCACATAGAAAAAAAATAAATCATACAACAATTGCATAATTTCATAAATAGCATAATTTGACCGATTTCTGGCACCCTAGGGGAAATATTAAATTAATTAACATTAATATATCATTTATATTAATAAAATAAATAAATAAAAATATTTTACAATTAAATAAATAAATAAAACAGTTGCGTAACTCCCAGCTTGAACCGCCGACCCCTAATGCCACTACCGCACGAATCCCGCGCTCCATGCTCCACTACGCTGCAGCGTTTCAACGCTGTAGTGTGCAGGCCACACCTAGCGTTCTCAACGCTGTGGCGTTACAACGCTACCCCTAGCGTCGCAATGCTACACTGCAGCACCATCTCCAGCAGCATGGATGGCGTCGCGACGCTGATGAATTTCCAGCAAACAACTTTTGTTGTTTTTTTACAGAAATCGCTCATTTTCGCTCCGTTTTCTTCACAACAACTCTTGTCACGAACGACACGGACTTATAGACTCGATTAACATTAAAAAATGCCCAAAGCACTAGGAATTTACATTGATCTCATCAACCTTAATGCAAATCTAAACTAAGTGCCAAAAACCGAAAACATCCAAAATTGCAAACCATTAACATTCATCTCATGAAAATTGATGCTACTCACCTAATTTTAAGAATTCACAGAATACACAACGAAGAGCAAAAATTTGCTCTGATACCAATTGAATGGATTTGGAATTACCGCAGCGGAAGACGTTGTGAAACGTCGTTGATCCGTTTTGTAATTCTATCTTAAAATTGAACTAAACAACTTTAATTCTAAGCTAAACATGCATTATAGAGAAGAAAAACAGTAAAGATAATGCTACTTACTTGTCGAAGAAGCCTTCTTCAACGCTTTCCTCCTCCGGTCATGATCTCTCTCGAACGGACGAACTCCTCGAACACGAACCTCAATCCGAACAGCAAGACAACTCCACAGGGTCTTCTTGGTTATTCTCCGGAGGTTGAGGGAGAGTAGGTAGGACTCCCTTTGATTTTGTGTGAGGAGAAGTCTTAGAGAAAATTAAGAGAGAATGGAGAGAATACTTTGCTCTCTTTGGATTAAAATCCAAAAAATGGCAATTCCATCACCTAAAACTTCTTGCAAAGCCTTTATATATTATTGGAGTTAAAACGTCCACCAAATCACAATATTACCACAACTATATAATATAAAAATCATATTTGCATATCACATAAGGTATCTCATACCTTATTATACAAATCTCATTTGCATAAATGTGGAATTTTAAATTGAATCACATTCAATTTAATTTCTCTCAATTCAATTTCTCCAAATAGCACTAATTAATCAATTAGGCTATAGTATAGTTTATTATGAATCACATTCACATCAAACTATACATTATGTAATCTATATCTCATATAAACAACATAAATACCCAAATAATGAATTTGAACACTTCAAATTCACACCAAACTGTAAACCCTCAATTTGTCCAATTTGAGCCAACTGAGGGACCTAATGGACCTACACGTGACGAGCTCTAATGATCCGAGACTAAGCTGTCAAACTCTTTGACTCGGTTATTCAACATTCATTAGCTACAGTAACACTCCACTAAATCCCGTAGCTGATCTCTAATCACTTAAGGACCAGTTGTGTCCATCGATATAACCAATACCAGTGAGTCGACCCTTCACTGGTTGTTGGTAGACACTATTGGGTCAAATTACCGATTTACCCCTGTGTCTACCTCTTGCTCCTTAAGTCTCACTGCTCCTCTAATAAACAACTACGTTGCATGGTCCAACCATAAACAACAACCCTCTCAGGTCAATGAGAGAGTGGGGCCCCGTTGTTCAAGCCCTGGAGACAACACTTAAGGGAACAACCCCTCTAGTTTCCCTAAGTCGGGAACGAGTGAATTCCTTCTTGCATAGTCAAGTTCCCAGCTCCCCACGTGGTCCTGTCCCTTAGAAGATAGGCATATTTGGCGAGCAACAGTGGCCACCATCACCCGTACTAGTCAAAGGACACACCCCCGTAGACAGGAGTCCGTAACACGCTCAGGATTAAGGTCAAGTCACTAATGGTCATCTACGAAATTGTTAACCATATACTGTCAACGATGTTACATTAGTATGTCTAATAATTCACGGTCCGGTCTTGTACAATCTCATTGCACAAGATGCCATCACTCGCATGTCAACCACATGAACTAGTTAGATCACCTCATTTGTATCTTAATACAAAGCGGGCCGCATCCACAGCGTATCCAGGATTAGGTCTCCAACGCTATCCATATACTGTAGACCGTTCGGGTCATTAAGTCGAACGTGATCCTCCCTGTGTGTCCACTACACACCGTTCAAGTTCTAGTTCTCTCATTAATACAATGACCCTGGAGCTTAGTTTATTGGATTAAGTTTATGAAGTATGTGAGACACAAAGTTCAAATAAATAACTCTTATTTATATACGAAGTTCAAATAAATAACTCTTATTTATATACGAAGTTCAAATAAATAACTCTTATTTATATACGAAGTTCAAATAAATAACTCTTATTTATTTACAACTTGGAATATTACAAACTACACGAGATGAGGACATACATCCCAACACACGAAGGGTTCGTGAACAGGAGAAGGAAAAACTTGAAGGCAGTTCTTCAACAAGTAAGTGTTATTGCTTGTTGTTTTTCTTCTAATTGCATGTTTAATCTAGTTTCTATAGGATAGAAATGGTTTTAAGAAAACGGTTTTCGCAACGATACCATGGTGATTCAATCACCCTTCCGCTGCACGGGATTTCATTCCCTTCACATACTCCACTATTTTGAACATTTCGAGTACCATCACGAAACTCTGTGTTGTAGCGTACATTATTCACTACGTAGTTTAAATAGGTTATCACAGTGGATGAAGGACAATGTGATATCCACCTCATTGTGTTAGATATAGTATGGTTTGGTACTTCAAGATCGGTACCTATACACATAAATCACTAATATTTGAGTATAAGTCGTTAAAAACTAAAAAAAAAAAAAGAGCAGAACCATACTTGATCACGTATCCAATAAATGAAGATTCTATTGTGTTGATCTTGTAACCACTTCTGATTTCTTGATCTTGATGGATAGATCGTTTCAAATAGTTCATATGCTTTCTATAATATACGTAGAATCATTTTGATCAAAACCATAAGATTTGATCGCCTCATTAAACCTTATATTCCATGACCTCGAGGCTTGTTTCAGTCCATAAATATGATGGAGATCGGATCTCCATGAGCAGCGGAAACGTGTTTGGGATCGTTAATTGCTTGATTGTTTTAATTGAAACAAAAACCAGTACATTGACAAAAATACAGAACAAGCTTGAAATTCTAATCCTATTAGACATGGATTAATTGCATACATGCAAACATATGTTTAGTTTAACAGGTTCTCAACCTAACAGGTTCTCAACCTCAGTCTTGGCAAATGGACGTCAAGACTGCCTTTTCAAGTGAAGCCAACAGACATCGTTCACCTCCCTAACGATACCTGTTGATCCTGTTTTCCCTGATGAGCATACTATACTTGTATAAGAAACACTTTAAACATACCACAACGGAATATTGACAATTATGTAACCTACGTAAGGAGTAACTCTACTTAAGACTCTCTTGAAAACTGAAACGGATATGAACATTACAACTAAAAACATACCCAACCATGGTTTACACAGCCACAACCTAGAATGTACACATATACATAACTTCATATTCCTCCTACAATACATATAGACTTCCTATACAACTCCACCCTCGTACAAAATATCAACCTCGTGGAGCTTCCAGCAGACTATGGCAGGTTATTAGGCACCGGGAGCTCGATCTCTACCTGAAAAGTTTGAAAACACTGAAAGAATAAGCTATGAAGCTCAGTGAGTGACTGAGTTAAAGATCTAATAACTCATAAATTATATCACCTGGAAACCTATGAGCATATGCATCTGTAATTAAGCTTTAGAAATACACGTATAATCATAATAACTTTTCAGAAATCCAGCAAGTACGTCATTAAAATCTCGCAAGGCATATCGATACTACTAACCATTTAAAAACGTATGACAATCTACGTTGTGTAGGACACACTCAATACAATCAACGTTTACTCTACGATGTAGTGGGGCCCGCCAACACTCCCATCGTCTTTGTCGTAGTGGGGCCCATTCAACACTAACGACAGCATTGTTGTCACGGAGTACACTCAACATCGACAATAGAAAATGACTTGTGTGCACACGGTACCATATAGCCTCGGGCTCAATGTCTCAGTCATTTATTCATTCAAGACTCAGAAAAACACATAAAAACATTTAAACATGTCTGCTTATCTTTCCTTTCGTAAAACTCAAGCTTACTCAGCTTGTTCATAAAAACTGGAAATCTTTAAATCATACTTGCTAGTACATACTTGCTCGAAATCATAACATTTTCATACATTTCGGCAAATACTAAACATATGCTCATGTATAAATTTCATCAAGACATTTAGGCTCATAATGAATACGTGAGACCATTTCTAGGAAAACATGAATACTCATAAGGCATGTGGTCAAAAAGGAAACAATAAGCATTGAAACCTTTTCATTCTAGCAAAACTTGCATTTCTTAAAACATATTTAAGCATATAGCTCGTTTTCAAAGTTCGTTTTGTCACTCACAGTGTTAGAACTAGAACCTTGGCCCGTACACTCGACCTATTTCCTCTTGGCCTGTCAAACAAACCATAACCAAGCATTAGAACTTCGAACTCATGATTTTCAACCTTAAAATTACAAAAAACACACCATCCAATTTCCAGCATTTTACAGATTTCATACCCTGTCTTCAAACAATCATAACTTCTTCATTATATAGTTAAAAAGGATGTACTTTATACCAAACTCTTCCTTTTAGAATCCTCTAAAAATCATATGAAGAAATGAAATTGAGATTCCCAACGGATGTATTCGAAAATACCTCGAAAGATTCTTCCCTAAAAATAACCTGCTGCTGTTTCCAGATTCGATTTCCTGCTGCAGAACAAACTTAACCTGAACTTTAAAACATCTTCGAGTCGTTGTCTACTCACAATGTCTTCAGGAAAGTTGTAGGAAATGCAATAAGCTTTCGAACCATACCTATTAGAGATTATGATTCCAACTCTACAGATTAGGACAACCAAAACACTAGAGGCTTCTCGAATTTGACAGCAAATTCTGTCTTCTGCCTTCCTCTTCAAAAATCAGCAACTTAAGATCCGAATTTGCTCAAACTTCCTTCACGAAGTTTGTTCAAAAATGAATTAACGTTCAAAAAAACTAAACCTCAACTCTTACCTCTTCTTGTTGAGCTCGAATTTGCTTGAGTTCTCTCCCTCTCTTCTGCAATTCCAGCTCCAAAATCACCTTCTCTCTCTTCCTTTATGCTTCTCCCACGAAACCCTCTGCTTAGTTTGTGAGAAATGAGTTTAAAAATGATTTTAAAATGATTTTAAAGAAAACCTTGCGGTGGAGGCAAACTTTTGTCCTTTTCCCTTTTGCTTTTTCTTTTCTTTTTCTTTTTTATTCCTTTCCTTTATCTCTTTCTTTCTTTTCTTTTCTTTTTAAAACAAAACAAACATATATTAAACTTTTCCTTTCGTTTTATTGTTTACTTTTTATTGTTTTTTTTAGGAAATTCCAAAGGATCTCGGGTTTACATCCTATGCATTAGGTAAATGTACCCATGCCTCGAATAGTCATCTATGAAAGATACGAAGTATTCGTAACCACCTCGTGCTTTAACATTCATCGGACCCCAGAGGTCAGAATGTATAAGCTCAAGAGGCTCGTTGGCTCTATATCCTTTTCCACTAGAAGGACGTTTGGTCATTTTGCCTTCAAGCCATAACTCACAAACCGGTAAAGAGTTTTCTTCCAACTCGCTTAGAAGTCCACTCTTCACTAGTCTCTAAATCCTATTGAGATTTATGTGGCCTAACCTTAGATGCCAAAGATGGGCACTTTCTTTTAGAGAAACCTTTATTCTCTTAGTTCGCGTTTCAGCTATTTTTAACAATTCGGTGTTCAAAACACTTTTGACCGAATTAGGGTTCAAAACATATAAATTGCTCTCAAGCGAAGCAGAACAAATCAAATTTCCATTTCGAGAAATAAACTCTTTATTACTCTTAAAAGAAACGAAAATATTTTGTTCTAATAGGCAAGAAATAGAAACTAGGTTTCTCGTAAACCCTGGAACTATGTACATATTATCCAATAATAAGTACTTTCCGACAAAGAACAGCTTCCCCGTGCCTATTGTTGCAGCTGAGACAACTTCTCCGGATCCAACCCTGAGTGTTATCTCACCCTCTTGCAGCCGCTGCTAGGAACTTAATCCTTGAAAAGAAGAGCAAACATGGTTAGTGGCGCTTGAATCCAATATCCAAGCAGAGTCATTACTCTCGACTAAAAAAGTTTCTGTGACAAGTAAATCACATTTACCTGTCATCTTCTTTTCATCAAAGAACTTGAGACAACTCCTTTTTCAGGTGTCCGTCCCCCTTGTAGTAGAAACACTTTCTCGCAACTTCCTTGATATCTTTGCCTTTATGGCGGCAGCGCGATCAACCCTATCCTCTTTCAACTTCTCCTTCTTCCCTTTAAGGCCTGAAGAGTCTACAAACTTTGTTCCAGAGGTCATACCCCTGTGAAAAGGTCTTAAGGCAACACTTGCCTCAGCTTCCTGTCCCCAGGTTTTCACCAAGGACTGGAAGGTTTGTAGATCGTTGAATAGGACTATTGAGTCAGGCACCTGAGGACCCTCCTCAGTGAGCGCGAACTCTTGGTCGTCATTTACTAAAATCGTGTTAATATTAGTTTTCCACGAAATATTATCACCGACTAACTTAACAGAAGCTAAAGGAGCGTTAAAAGCGTTTGACATTTTGTTGCTGAAAAAATGAAAAACTTTGTATTACTCTCGCAAAAACTTTTGAAAATCCAATCAAGTTTTAGTAAATTTTTATCCTATGATCCCTAGGTCATTCAAAATTTGCAATGATACCCCAAAGGTTTAGAATGACCGCCACCGTAGGGTAGACAAACCCACTCCTCCTCTAGGACGAGACTTTCTCGACCAGACCCTAATCCCAGAATAACTCTTATTCCATTAGGCATCCAGTTACCATTTTTCGGTCTGAATTCATTAACTCTTAACGAATCCTGTGAGTGTCACCCTCAATCTTTAAATTTTCAAGTATCCGTCCAAACAATAGTCGCCTATGGAGGACTAAGAAGGAAAACCAACAAAGAAATCGTATCCCTTTCGAGAATTCACGGTGTTCCGACTCCCATGATCAAGGCCCTCCGTAGGGATTGTCTGGTCCATACCAAACTAGCAGGCGGATCATGGGCGTCTCACGGTGTGAATCGAAAGAAGAGATCGTGGGTCTCGTTTTCGCAGGTCCCGCTCCCACTCACTATAAGTACTCTCTCCATTCACGTTGAATATTGACCCATACAAATGTCATCCATAGGGGGACGCTCCCATTTGCGCCACGAGGCTGAGTATGGATCTCACAGTGCGAACTTAACGGAGATTTGTGGATGGAAAATTAAATGTATCTCATACACTTTATTTCCTCACACTCAGCAGTTTAAATTAAACAGGATTGACCTAGATAAACTTGCTAAAATTTACCTAAGTCTACCAATATAACTCTTATATTGGATTAACCTAAGTTCATAATCACATTATTAACTTAGATCTATGTGAGTAAATTAATTTACTCTTAATTAACGACACTCACGAGAATATAACCTAAGAATCTCCGGACCGAATTCACTCCCAGGTCGGTTCCCAGGTAGGGTGTTCCGCAAAGCGTCAGCTTAAATAACCCAGCCTTAGACACAACCTTTCTTAGACAGACTTACTTATCTGTCTCCATTCAAAGGTCATATTTGATTTCCTAATTCTAATCTTATTAGAACTAGAAAACCTAAGTCTAATTATTCAAGTTCTAAACATTTTAAAACTAATAATTAACTTAGGTTACATGCATTTCTACGTTATAGTGCTTGATCATTCATCACATCAATAATACTATACTATAACATACATTCATCATATGAATTAAATGCATGACCATGCTTTTAATCTAAAACATATAACACTTATATTTAAATAAATTAAAACATGCAAACTTTATATTATAACTCTTATAATATAAACCTATCATGCATAATATATATTATAACTCTTATAATATAAATATGATGCATGAAATGTTTAACCTAAGGTGGGATTTTAATCTACATACAATATGCACATAGGAAAAAAAAATAAATCATACAACAATTGCATAATTTAATAAATAGCATAATTGGACCGATTTTTGGCGCCCTAGGTGAAATATTCAATTAACTAACATTAATATAGCATTTATATTAATATTAATTAATAAAATAAATATATAAAAATATTTTACAATTAAATAAATAAATAAAACGGTTGCGTAACTCCCAGCTCGAACCGCCGACCTCTGATGCCACTACCGCACAAATCTCGCGCTACTTGCTCCACTACGCTAGAGCGTTGCGTTGAGAACGCTAGGTGTGACGTTGTACATTCTGACGTTGCAACGCGCAGAATGTACAACGCCACACCTAGCGTTCTCAACGCTACCCCTAGTGTTGCAACGCGCTGCACCGCAAAGCACTCTCAAAGAAGCATGGATGGCGTCACAACGCTAAAGAACAGCGTCGCGACGCTGATGAATTTCCAGCAAACAACTTTTGCTTTATTTTACAGAAATCACTCGTTTTCGCTCCGTTTTCTTCACAACAACTCTTTCCACGAACGACACGGAATTACAGACTCGATTTACAGTAAAAAATGCCCAAAACTCTAGGTCTTTACATCGATCTCATCAACTTTAATGCAAATCTAAACTAAGTGCCAAAAACCGAAAACATCCAAAATTGCAAACCATTAACATTCATCTCATGAAAATTAATGCTACCCACCTAAGTTTAAGAATTCACAGAATACACAAAGAAGAGCAAAAATTTACTCTGATACCAATTGAAGGGATTTAGAATTCCCGCAGCGGAAGACGTTGTGAAACGTCGTTAATCCGTTGTCTAATTCTATCTTAAAATTGCACTAAACAACTTTAATTCTAGGCTAAACATGCATTGAAGAGAAGAAAAACAGTGAATTCCTTCTTGCGTATTTAAGTTTCCAGCTCCCCACGTGGTCCTATCCCTGAGAAGATAGGCATATTGGGCGAGCAACTATGGCCACCCTCACCCGTATTAGTCAAAGGACAGACCCCCATAGACAGGAGTCTGTAACACGCTGGATTAAGGACGAGTCACTTATGGTCATCTACAAAGTTATTAGTCCTATACGGTTAACGGTGTTACATCAGTAAGTCTAATAGTTCACGGTCCGGTCTTGTACAGTCTTATTGCAAAGGATGCCCCTACTCGCATGTCAACCACATGAACGAGCTGGATCACCTCATTTGTATCTAATACAAAGCGGGTCACATCCACAGTGTCACCAGGATGAGGTTTCCAACACTATCCATATATTGTATGTTGGGGTTTGTGCCATAAAACTCGTAGTTTGTAATTTTATTCTAATTATTGTATTAAAGAGTTATTATTTCAATAAAGAGTTATTGTTCATTATTTACGATATTGCCCTTGTTTTAACAATAAATCCAATAAACTAAACATCCAAGGCTGTAAAATGTCTCTTGACCTGAATGTAGTGTATATATAAAGGATCTCGGTTCGAGATACAACCTAAAGGGTTTATAGTACGGGGATAAGGTTTGGGTACCTTACCCTGGTAACAATATGGATGTGGCCCACTTTGTATAAGATACAAACACTATGATCCTACGCGTTCGTGTAGATGACATGTGAGTGGGGATATCCTATGTAATTAGATTACATAAGACCGGACCGCAAAATAGTAACCACTAGATGTAACTCCGTTGACTAGCTAGGTTTCTATTTCACTAGGATGACCTAGGCAACTTGATCTCAATCTTGAGCAGGTTACGAACTATTGTTTGCGAGAGATTGTCCTTTGACTAGTATGGCTGAGAGTGGCCAGATTCGCCGACTCAATATGCCTACCTTCTTGGGGACAAGACTGAGTGAGCGGCTGGGGACTTAACTTACCAAGATGGAATTCACTCCTTCCCGCCTACTAGGGTAAGTAGATGAATGTTTCCTTAAGTGGTGTCTCGGGGACTTGAACAAAGGGCCCGACCTTCTCATTGACCCGAGACGGACTTCTGTTTGTTGGTAGGACCACAAACAAATTGTTCATTAGAGGAGCACTGGTACTTAAGGTACAAGATGTAACCCAGGGGTAAAACGATAATTTGACCCAGCTGGTGTTACGAACATTCGTGAAGGATTGACTTGCTGTTATTGGTCAATATTCGTGGACAAAAAATATATCTGCAGTGAGAAGAGTGCAGCTGCGGGACTTTAGTGGAGTGTTCTCGCACATAACGAATGGTGATTAGGAGGTTAATGAGATTAACCGAATAATTTCGTATCGTTGGAGCTTCTAATCTGTAGGTCCATTAGGTCCACATTCTAGCTTGTAAAGGGTTCTTAGATCGTTTGAATTTGAAATGTTCAAATTCATTAGGGAATAAATTTAATGTCTATAGATACGTTATAATATAAAGTTTTTTGAACTTTATATTATAAATTTAATGTGAATATGATTCATATTAAATTATATGAGAGAATTAAATATTTCAAAGAGTTAAAATATTAATTTAAATGTGAATGTGATTCATATTTGGAAAACTATAGGTTAAAATTTAATGTGCATAAGATGTGCATTAAAACTATAGGTTAGAGGAGAAATTGATTAAATGTGATTTAATCTTAATTGAATATATGATATTTAAATATTAATTAAATATATGATATTTAATTAATAATTAATTGAATTTGATTTAATTAATTTAATTATTAATTAAAAGTGATGGAAACGTGTCAGGATGGCACGTTTCCCACTTCCCCATTAACTCCCTATCGATAGGGAGTGAGGAAGCTCTCCTCTTGCTTAACTTCTCAAGGCAGAGAAGTGGATGATTGAGGTTTTTGCAATTAACGAATTGCTATGGAATTGCTCTCATTTTTCTCTCACTCAAATTCCCTTTCCTCTTCCAATTTGTTGGAAAACCTTCCCGCCAAAGTTGGTCTAAGTGGAATCCAGAGATATAGAAGGTTAGCTTTGTGGTAGTGTCTTCTTGAAAGAACAAAGGAGTTTTTTGTTGCTGTGTTGCTGTCAAATTGGAGCAAGGAGTTGCTGAAAATTGAATCTACAATGGTAATGTTTTTTCCTTTTAGTTTAGTTAATTTTCATCATGTTTGTATGCTTAGAATTCATGCTTAATCTAATTAGATTAAATGTTGCTTGTCTCTGTATTTTTTCAATGTATTGGTATTTCTAGTAAACCAAAATAAACAAGCATAACCGATCTTAAAACACGTTTCCGCTGCACAAGGGGATCAGATCTCCATCATTGTAGACCGTTTGGGTCATTAACTCGATGTGATCCTCCCCGAATGTCAACTACACACCGTTCAAGTTTTAGTTCTCTCATATAATATGACCCTAGAGCTTAGTTTATTGGATTAAGTTTATAAAATGTGAGATACAAAGTTTGATAAATAAATAACTCTTATTCATTTAAAACAACTGTATTACAAACTACATGAGATCAGGGCAAACACTCCAACATGTAAATGTCAACAATTCATTTTTTTCAAGTAATATATCTTTCAATAAGGTCAACAATTCTGTAAAGCTAGTATCACTCCTCTCAAATCTGGGTTTCAAGTGATATAATCTAACTAATGTACCTAACTTAGTTAATCTACTACATCATGGATATAGAGGTTTTTCAGCATCTGCAAGAAACTTCTTAAATTTTTTGGATACTCTTCAAAATGTTGTTGTGCAGTTTCAATCATCTCAACAATGTCGTCATTAGAGTTCTCTTCATACACTTGTTCATTAGTGGTGTAGTCTAAATTTGGCTCTACATTGTTTCTAGAATATCTATTAAGGGTTTCTCCGTGCAAAATTCAATTATCATAGCTTTGATCGATACCATACGCAACTAAGTGGTTCCTAACTACATTAGTGTTGAGAATCTTCAAATTTACACACTTAACACACGAACATCATATAGAAGGTTTATCACTCGTATTTTCAAGTGCAAACTGAATAAAAGTATCTACACCTTCTTTATACTCTTTAGAAAATCTATCTTTCGACATCTATAATTTATCCATTATGTAATAACCTAATTAAATAAAGTCGATCCATCAATTTTAATCCATATAAATAAACCAGTCTAAAAATGGCACGGTGTTGCAACGCCGAGGACAGCGTTGCAACGTTGTGACCCCTCGTGCTCGCGTCCAGCATCCCAGCGGCGTTGCAACGCCGAAACCCTTTAGATTCCTTATCGATAGGAACCACGACGTTGCAACGCCATCCTTCAGCATTGCAACACCACTAATAGGTAGCAGCCTCTGTTTTTTTTTTTTTGAAAAGGTAATGTATTAAAGAAACAAGGAGGACCTCACAGCCCGAGGTCAAGGAAACAAAGAGCAAAAATCAGAAAACACAAACACATCCCAACAAGGATGGTGGAAACAAGAAACAAGTAAAAGCTCACATCCCGAGTAGGGAAACAAAGACAAATCACAGACAAGACCAAGACACAGACCGACTGAAAACATCCTGCCTAATCAGCTGCAAAACACCACTCACACTCTGCGCACTACCTCCATGTAGACGGGAATTACGCTCCTTCCAAATATTATAGATCGTTGTTGCCCACGCTACCCTCCAGATCCTCCTTCTCCTCAGCTTCCCTCGATTCTTTCCAAGAATCCATACCAACTCCACCTCTCTCCCAACAACTCTGTGAGTAGAAAGATCCCAATGCACCACTCTCCCCCGGGCCTCCGAGCTAAAAGGATAGTAAAAGAATAGGTAATCACGAAAGACAAGAGGAAGAAGAAACCACACTCCACCGGAATAGGCGATCACGGGTAGATAGACGACCACGTATCGCCAACCACGCAACAAACGCATGTCGCGGAATATTACCCCCAAACCATAACAACTTATGCTAACCCACTAGCTCACCTCGAGGTCTAATAGCCTCCCAAGCAGTAGCAACTGAAAAGCCCCCCCCCCCCAAGGGGAAGGTAACCACACCAGCCGATCATCACGAGTAGGACAGGCCACTACTCTATGCATCAGGGGGCCAACTCCAGCAACTCCCTTGAGACCATAGGCCATCTCCAAGCACCCCCCACCAAAAAGTCAGAAACTCTCGCAGGTAGGGAACTCGTAGCATACACAACCCTAACCCCGTACCCGCTAACCACTGACCCCCAGGCAACCATGGGTCAAGCGAAACAAAACAACGCCCCCTATAACCAATCTCAAAAGACACCAACTCCTGAAAATGGCCCCGCTCTCCCAAAATGGATCGCCAACACCAAGACCCATGCACATGTAGGCCAAACCACCACAAAGAACGCCCACGCAACATTCAACAGTAAATTGGCACCAAAAGTCATCTGAAATGCTCTGAAATTGTCACGAACGACTCATAAACTAAATTACAGACTCGATTTGCACAATAATTGCCCAAAAAGACAGGGGCACTTACATTATTTGATAAAATCAAAAGTAAACTAAGGCCAAAAACTCCTAAACAATTTAACTGCAAATCAATATGCAAATTTCCCACCAACCAATGCAATTTTGTTTCAACCAAAACATAAACAAGCATTGCTCTGATACCAATTGAAGGAATCTAAATTCCATTGAGTAACAGAAACGTGTAAATGATCGTAATTGCATGTTTTATTTTGGTTTACTTCAAAAATCAATACATTTGTCAAAAAACAGAGATAAGAAAATTTTAAAGCATGAATTTACAAAATTAAACATGCTGCAAAGCTTCCTAAACTAAAAGGAATGGAAAACTTACCTTTGTAGTTTTCTCACTGAGCAACTACTTACTTACTGTTGCAAAAAGTTCTACAAGGTACAACAACTCTTCACCCCTGTAAAGCAGGACAACACCACGAGGAGAACTTCTCTGAGCCTTTTGATCTTGCCTTGGTAGGAAGGCACTCAACAATTGAGAAAAAATGGGAATTTGAGAGAGAGAGAGTTATTTTGTGTCTAACAGTAATTTGAGTGTAAAAATTTCACCGATCGATCAACCCACTTCCCTCTCCCAATTGAGAAGAAGAAGGCCTTGAGGGAAACTTCCCACTCCATATCGATAGAAAAATTTTATTAACGATAAAATTAATATAAATAAATCTTATTTAATTCAATTAATCTTAACTAAATCACATTTAATTACAAATATATTAAATATCATATATTTAATTATGATTCAATCACATTTAATCATTTTTCCCTCTAACCTATAGTTTTAATGCACATCTCATGTACATTAAATTTTAACCTATGGTTTTAAATATGAATCTTATTCACATTTAAATAATATTTGAACTCTTTCAAATATTTAAGTCTCTCAATTAATTTAATATGAATCATATTCAAAATAAATTTATAATATAAAGTTTTAATGCACATAAAGACTTTATATTATAATGTATTTATATACATCATACTTATTCCCTAATTGAACTTGAACATTTCAAATGATCTAAGAACCCTTTACGAGCTAGGAAGTGTACATAATGGACCCTACAAATCAAAAGCTCCAACGATACAAGATTATTAAGTTAATCTCATTAACCTCCTAATCAACATTCGTTAATTGCGGGAACACTCCACTAAAGTCCTGCAGTTGCATTCTTCTCACTGCAGACATATTTCTGTGTCCATGGATATCGACCAATAACAGCAAGTCAATCCTTCACAAATCTTCGTAACACCAGCTGGGTCAAATTACTGTTTTACCCCTAGGTTACATCTTTTACCTTAAGTCCCAGTGCTCCTCTAATAAACAACATGTTAATGGTCCTACCAATAAACAGAAGTCCCTATCGGGCCAATGAGAGAGTCGTGTGATTTGTTCAAGTCTTGGAGACACCACTTAAGGGAACATTCATCTACTTACCCTAATAGGCGGGAAGGAGTGAATTCCTTCTTGTTAGGTTAAGTTCTTAGTCGCCTACTCGGTCTTGTCCCCAAGAAGATAGGCATATTGAGTCGGCGTCTCGGGTCACTCTCACCCATAGTAGTCAAAGGACAATCCCTCGCAAACAGAAGTTCGTAACCTGCTCCGAATTGAGATCAAGTTGCCTTGGTCATCCTATAGAAATAGAAACCTAACTAGTCAACGGAGTTACATCTAGTGATTACTATTTCGTGGTTCGGTCTTATGCGATCTCATCACACAGGATATTCCCACTCACATGTCATCTACACGAACAGTTAGGATCACCGTGTTTGTATCAAATACAAAGTGGGTCATATCTATAGTATTACAAGGATGAGGTACCCAAGCTTTATCACCTTACTATAGACCCTTTAGGTTGTATCTCGAACTGAGATCCTTATATGTCTAATACATTCAGTTCAAGAGACATACAACAACCTTGAATGTTAGTTTATTGGATTTAGGGTTAACTTAAGGAAATATAAAATAATGAATTAAACAATAACTCTTTATTGATTTAATTAGAACGTTATTTACAAACTACTAGTTTTAGGGCATAAAACCCAACAAAAATTCTCCCATACAAGAGTCCGTAACTCACTCGGGATTAAGGTCCAGTCACTAATGGTCATCTTCGAATTATTAGTCCTAATCTGTCAATGGTGTTACTATAGTAGTCTAATAATTCATCATCTGGTCTTGTACAATTTCATTGCACATGATGCCCCTACTCGCATGTCAACTACACGAACGAGTTGGATCGCCTTGTTTGTATCAAATACAATGTAGGTCGTATCCATAGTGTTACCAGGATGAGGTTTCCAACCTTATCCATGTACTATAGACCATTTGGGTCAGTTATTTGAACGCGATCCTACCTATGTTGTTGTTACTCGTAGTTTGTAATTTTGTTCAATTTTATTCAATAAAATACTATTGACAATGTTCATTCAATTGTTGGTGAATTTCATATAAATTACCTTATGTTAACCCTAAATCCAATAAACTAACATCCTAGACTATATTGTCCCTTGAACTGTATGTAGGGACATACGGGGATCAAGGTTCAAGAAACAGTCTAAAAAGTCTATAATATAGGTATGAGGTTGGGTAGCTTATCTTGGTCACACTGTGGATACGACCCACTTTGTATTTGATACAAACACAATGATCCAACGTGTTCGTGTAGGCGACATGTGAGTGGGGGTATCCTATGTGATGAATTCATATATGATCGGACTGCGAAATAGTAACCGTTAGATGTAACTCTGTTAGCTAGTTAGGTTTCTATTAATAGGATGACCTAGGCAACTTGATCTCAATCTTAGCATATTACGAACTCTTGTCTATAAGGGATTGTCCTTTGACTAGTATGGGTGAGAGTGGTCTGAGACGCCGACTCAATAAGCCTACCTTCTTGGGGACAAAACCATGTGGGCAGCTGGGGACTAAACCTAGCAAGATGGAATTCATTCCTTCCCTATCTTAGGGTAAGTAGATGAGTTTTCCCTTGAGTGGTGCTTCAGGACTTGAACGAACCTACCTTCTCACTTGCCCGAGAGAGATTATTGTTCATTTGTTGGACCATAAACAAGTTGTTCATTAGAGGAGCACTGGTACTTAGGGTCATAGATGTAACCTAGGGGTAAAACGATAATTTAACCCAGTTGGCGTTACGAACACTCATGAAGGATTAACTTGTTGTTATTGGTCTTTTATCCATGGACACAGAAAAATATCTGCAGTGAGAAGAGTACAGTTGCACGTCTTTAGTGGAGTGTACTCGTAGTTAACGAATGTTGATTAAGCGGTTAATGAGATTAACCTATTAATCTTGTATCGTTGGAGTTTCTGATTTGTAGGTCCATTTGGTCCACTTCCTAGCTCGTAAATGAAGGGAATCGAATCCCCTTGAGCAATCGAAACGTGGTATTTTAATCGTATTTACTTGTTTATTTTGGTTTACTCCAAAAATCTATATATTAGTAAATAAAAATAGAGATAAGCAATTCTAAATTAAGCATGGATTAAAGCATAAATTAACATGTTGTTGGTTCTTAAACTAAAAAGGAAATAACATATTACCTTTGTAGTTTCAACTTAACAGAAGCTCCTTGCTCCAAAATCTACACAACAACCCAACGTAGTTCTTCTTCTCTGTCAAACAGGACACTACCAAAAGTGTAAACCTTCTATATCTTTGATTCTTAGATCCAACCTTGGTGGGAAGGAATCCAACAATTGGAAGAAAAAGGGATTTTCAAGTTGAGAGAGAATTCTTGTGATTAGCAATTCACAATTGCATTGATCGATCTCCCTGTTCTTCTCCCAATCGAGAAGAAAAAATACTAGAGGGGTAATTTTCCCACTCCCTACCGATAAGGAGTTATAGGAGAAGTGGGGAACGTGTCCTCCAGACACGTTCTAAATTTTATTTTTAATTCATTAATAATTAATCTAATTAATTATTAAATTAATTAATTAAAATAAATTTAATTGATATTAAATTAAATATCATATATTTAATTAAAATTAAATCACATTTAATCAATTTCCCTCTAGCTTATAGTTTTAATGCACATCTCATGTACATTAAATTTTAACCTGTAGTTGTAAATATGAATCTCATTCACATTTAAGTAATATTTAAACTCTTTCAAATATTTCAATTCTCTCAATTTAATATGAATCATATTCAAATTAAATTATACTATAAAGTTCTAACGTATATAAAAATTTTATATTATAATGTATATACATCAATATTATTCTCTCATTGAATTTGAACATTTCAAATTCAAACGATCTAAGAATCTTTTACGAGCTAGAAGGTGGACCTAATGGACCTACAGATTAGAAGCTCCAACGATACGAGATTATTCAGTTAATCTCATTAACCTCCTAATCAACATTCGTTAACTGCGGGAACACTCCACTAAAGTTCCCCAGTTGCACGCTTCTCACTGCATATATATTTCTGTGTCCACGGATATTGACCAATAACAGCAAGTTAATCCTTCACGAATGTTCATAACACCAGCTGGGTCAAATTACCGTTTTACCTTTGGGTTATATCTTTTACCTTAAGTCTCAGTGGTCCTCTAATGAACAACCTGCTTGTGTTCCTACCAGCAAATAGAAATCCCTTTATTGATGTATTAAACAATAACTCTTCATTGATTTAATTAGAAGATTATTTACAAACTACGAGTTTTAGGGCATAAACCCTAATAGTAAAGGGTTCTAAGATTGTTAGATCTTGATTAAACTTTTAATGTATGGAGATACATTATAATATAAAGTTTTTATGTGCATGAAAACTTTATTATATAAATTTAATTTTAGATATGATTCAAAGTTAATTTACGAGAGAATTAAATATTTGAAAGAGTTCAAATATTATTTTAATGTGAATAGGATTCATATTAAAAACTATAGATTAATTTTTTAATAGGCATTAGATGTACATTAAAACTATAGGTTAAAAGGAGGTTGATTAAAACTATAGGTTAGGCGAGATTTGTATTTAAATATGATTTAAATACAAATGCAATTTAATTTAATTAAATATTAATTAAATTAATTATTTTATTGTTGTTTTTTTAATTTATGGAGAACATGTGATGACCACGTTCTCCCACTCTCCCTCATCCGTCTCCCTCTCTGTCAATAAAAATAGAGAGTGTTGGGAGAAAATGTTGATCGATCGATTGATTTATTCTTTTCTCCCAATCCCTCTAGTGAATTCCAAAAGAAAAACAAGAATAGTTTCCCAAAAAACTTCAGTGTTAAGAATTCAGTGAATAGGGAGTTTCCCAATTGGTGGTGTCCTGAAGTTTCTTCCAGAAGTAGGTTTTTGCAGTTGGGAGTTTTATACGTGATTCACAATGAGGTGTATACTGCACACAATTTACCAGAAACAAAAAGGTAAAAATTATCATGTCCTTTTAGTTTAGAAAATGTTTCAGCAAGCTTCTGTATTTACAAATCCTATACTTTTATGCTTATCGTTAAATTTTGCCAATGCACTAGTATTTTAGTTTGTCAAATGAAAAACGAGTTTTCAATTCAATTGAGCTATGCAATTGGAATTTTGATTCTATCAGTGTCCACTACACATCGTTCAAGATCTCACATACATGACCCTGAAGCTTAGTTTATTGGATTTAAGTTTGAATTGCGAGAATACAAGATTTTATGAAAATAACACTTTATTTATGAACATTAAATAATTACAAACTACATGAGTTTAGGGCATACACCCCAACAGTGTTATGCTACGGATAATCCCATGAAATGAGATTATTTTTTGCACTTTTCATTGCTTATTTCTACTCAAAATTGAGTGGTGGGCGTGTTTAAGTTGCTTTCTTAGCGTGTTTTTGTTTAGAATTGGAGTGTAGTATTTTTAGTGTCTAGTTGTTTATTTTCTTGGTTGTGTTAAGTTAATTTTAGTATTTTGTGCCTTATTTGTTTTGTTGAGTTTTCTTGCTTTATGTTTGTTGTGTGTTGAGTTTTGTGCGTTTAGTTATTGTTCGTGACCGTGTTTTGTGGTCGGTTATGCTTTGAGTTTTGTTTGGTGTGTGTGTATGAAGAAGATGAAGGTTGTGGCACTTTTTATTTAGCACCACTACAGCAATAGTTTTAAAAAGAAGAAGAAGGCTCGATGTGCAACAATGTCACAGCATTGCTGCAGCATTGAATTCGGGCAGAAAAGTCAAATCTGGGGCCCACCTCTCGGAATGACGCGATTTTAAGGCCAAAAATCTAATTTTAAAAATTAGGATTGGCTTTTTATGGAAAAGAAGAAGGTTTAGGGGCTTGGGTGCAAAAGAAAGAAAACAAAAGTTCTATCCTAATTTAGAAGAAGAGAGGAGAGATCGATTGGAGAGCTTCTTATCGAGAAAGGCAGCATAGAAAGGGTCTTCATCATCGAAAATTGCAGAAGGAAGGGAGAAGAGATCAAGAGAGCTGCTGCAACACCTCTCTCTACTTTTGTTTTCTCTTCTCTTCTCTTTGTTCTAGCTTTTCTTCTTCTTCTTTTAAGCTTGGTTTAGCTTAGGGTTGTTTTAAATAGCTTTCCCTTGTGACTTTTGTGTTATTCTTGTAATGTCTTTGATCTTTAGACTATTTGTTTTTTATTTCTCTGTGAAATCCATGGGCTAATTATTTAAGTTCGAATTTATGGAAAGAAACTCTAATTTTTAAAGTCTTTTGTTGAAGGATTGTTGTATTTGTGTAGATTGTTTATGGGTGTTTATTGATTGAAGTTCTTCTTAAGATTGATCACCTTAGGATTGAATATTAGTTTGTTTTAATTCTGAAAAAAGTTAAAATGAATGGAAAAAATATAAGCAATGCAAGTAGGTCTTTGTCTTGAAAAAGAAAAGGTTCCAAAGGTATAGACATATACTTTTGGCTTGTAAACATAGGGAAATTCAAGTTAATTTTATGTTTGAAAGCTGGGTTTTCATAGAAATATGTAAGACTCTATTTTTAGGCTGCAATTCGAAGGTTAGAGAATAATTTTTGGAATTTATTTCATAATATCCCGTTTCTACACAGTACAACAGTGGGCAGCAATGTGGTAGCATTGCTACAACATTAGACAACAGAAATTAGAAGTTTATTTCCATAAATTCTAACGCTTTAATCATTTAATTCTCAGCTTGTTTATTGTCCATTTGAGTTGTTTATCGCTCTTAGATAGTTAGATTTTATATCTCTTGTGTCAAGCTCGTTTTAGTTTCTTTTGGGTTGTTTAGAAGTTTTAAAACTAGTTTAACATTACTCAACTTTACAAATTTTTGTAAACTTTAGTTCTCGTGGGATCGACCTTGTTCACCAATTACTACCTACGATTGTGTATGCTTGCGTAGTGAGTTTTTGCATAACATCTACCTCGATAGTGCACCATTTAATGAAATGGGACAATATTGCAACGTACGGACAACATTGCGATGTAGCCCCCTAGCATTGCAATGTTGCCCCTAGCATTGCAACGTTGTCACATGTCTATAAAAAAAGAAGTTTTGTGTACAAGCAAACTGAGCCATTTTGGGATGCCATAAACACTAATTTCCAATGGGATACAGTTCAAGGAGCTAGAGGAATGTTTTGGAGAGCCAAGGAGGGGACTCAAGGCTCACGATCGTTAAAAATGTGTGAGGAATGAGCGTTGACGCGACCTAAGTTCTTTTCTACTTCATTCTCTTTTTTATCAAATTTAGGAGTTCTATGTATTGTAAATTTGTGTTTTAGACACTTCTCATAGTTGTACATTTTGTGAATCTTGTATATTTGTAATTAAATTGAATATAGATTGCTTTTATGCATCTTGCTTGAATGTCTTCACCTTAGGCTGAGGTTTTGTATGTTTAACCGAACTTAGCTTGAGAAAGTGAGTTTTAATTATAGAACACTAGATGCATGATTAGGTTTGATTTATTGCATGAGGATGAGTAAATTAATCATAGAACTTAAGCAAATAACTTAATGTCATGCTTAACAACGAAAAATAGACTGGGAAGTTGATTTATTTCTATGCATTAGTTCAATTGGGCTTGGGAATGTCAATTGATTATTTAGAAATTTGTAGTTAGGCTTGTCATTATTTAATTAAATTATAAATTAATTCAACTTGCATGTAATGTACACAACCATATTGATTTTCCAAAATTTGACTTCAGAGCATGTATATATTAGTTAGATTTTAATTATTCTTAATTCTAAAGTTTGGTTCTCTAAATAAAATTGGGTATTATTAATTGCGGTACTTAATTAATCTAAGAAAACCAATTCCTGAGATCGACCATGGGCACTATTATTGCAAAATATTAAGAGGTCTAGGTAATTATAAATTATTATTTGATAGGGCTTTCAACAAGTCTCTTATCAAGTTCATATGAGTCATATAGCAACATCCATGAATGCATTGCATAAAGAGAAATTTTCCGATGACACAAATGTGAATCCTAGGAAGTAGTGCAAGGCCATCAGCTTGAGAAGTGGAAGAGCTTTGGTAGGACATGTAGGGTGATATAATGATGCAGATGATGAGTTGCCAAATGTGGGAGAGAAGGAAGACACGCCTACAAAGGAAGCTGAAAAGCCATCTACAACTCTTCCATTAGTGCTGAATCAAATTTTTATCCTGAGCAGTTCAAAAAGAAATACTTGAACGAGTAGTTCTCTAAATTTCTTGCTTTATTTTCAAACCTTCAAATAACCATTCTTTTGCAAATGTCTTTGAAATAATACCAAGTTACGTGAAGTTCATGAAGAAAATCTTGACAAACGAGAGGAAGTTTGTGGTCCAACCAAAATGTTGGTTAGCTATAAGATGCAAAATTTCAAGAAGAGTTCGTTACCTTTTAGGCATGGAATTTATTTGTCAAAATAACAGTATCCTACGACACCTCAAGAAGTTGAGGATGTGAGATGCATTCCCTATGCATCTGCTCTCGGTAGTCTGATTTATGTCATGTTATGTACTCGACCTGACATATGGTATGCAGTGGAAATTGTTAGCAAGTATTAGTCCAATCTAGAATATGATCATTGGACTGTCGTTAAGAATATCCTCAAGTATCTTAGGAGAACGAGGGACTATATGCTCGTGGTTTGTAAACTGAATGTATATTCTATTTTGCAATAAAATTGTTATTAAGATTCATTGAGTAAAGGTGTTATTGAATAAAGTGAATTGTATATTTTATAACCCTAATCGAATAAGGAATCCTTGGCTATAGGTGAAGGAGATCTAATCCCCGTGATCAGCGGAAACGTGGTTTAATGGATCAATTGCTTGTTGATTTTGGTTTAATCCAAATACCGATACATTGATAAAAAAAAACAGAGATGAACAATAAATTTAATCTAATTAAGCATGGATCTAAACATGCAAACATATGTTGTACAATATACTAAACTAAAAGGAAAGAGGTGACTACCTTTGTAGTTTCCCAACAACAACTCCTTGCTCCTTTTGCACAACAATACAACAACTGAGAAAACTCCTCTGTATTTTCCAAGCAAGACACCACCATACAGTAAACCCTCTATCCTCTGAGTTCTTTCGATCAATCCTTGGTGGGAAGGACTCCAACAATTTTGGAAGAAGAAAAGGGAGTTGTTTGAGAGAGAGGATCTTCTTGGTAATTCACCAATTGCACAGGAAATTGATCAAAAAATCTTCATCTCCCAATTAGAGAAGAAGTAGGAGGGATAACTTCCCCCACTCCCTATCGATGGGGAGGAGGGAAGTGGGGAGCGTGCCACATGTTCCCCCCTTTTTCTATTTTTATTTTATTAATTAATAAAATTAATAAAATTAATCAATTAATTAATTAATATAATTAAACCAATTTAATTACATTAAAATTTGATTAAATCACATTTAATCAATTTTTCCTCTAACCTATAATTTTAATGCACATCTTATGTACATTAAATTTTAACCTATAGTTTTCAAATATGAATCACATTCACATTAAATTAATATTTGAACTCTTTCAAATATTTAATTCTCTCATATAATTTAATATGAATCATATTCACATTAAATTTATAAAATAAAATTCCCAAACTTTATATTATAACGTATATATATACATCAAATTTATTCCCTAATGAATTTGAACATTTCAAATTCAAACGATCTAAGAACCCTTTACGAGCTAGAAGGTGGACCTAATGGACCTACAGATCAGAAGCTCCGACGATACGAAATTATTTGGTTAATCTCATTAACCTCCTAATCAACTTCCATTAACTGTAGGAACACTCAACTAAAGTCCCGTAACTGCACTCTTCTCACTGCAGATATATTTTTGCGTCCACAAATATTGACCAATAACAACAAGTAATTCCTTTACGAATGTTCGTAACATAAGCTGGGTCAAATTATCATTTTACCCCTGGGTTACATCTTGTACCTTACGTACCAGTGCTCCTCTAATGAACAATTTGTTTGTGGTCCTACCAACAAACAGAAGTCCCTCTCGGGCCAATGAGAGGGTCAGGCCCTTTGTTCAAGTCCCGGAGACACCACTGAAGGGAACATTCATCTACTTACCCTAGTAGACGGGAAAGAGTGAATTCCATCTTGCTAAGTTAGGTCCCCAACTGCTCACTCAATCTTATTCCCAAGAAGTTAGGCATATTGAGTCGGCGAATCTGGTCATTCTCACCCATACTAGTCAAAGGACAATCCCTCGCAAACAGGAGTTAAGTAACTTTTGCTGTGAGATTGAGATCAAGTTGCCTAGGTCATCCTAGTGAAATAGAAACCTAACTAGTCAACGGAGTTACATCTAGCGGTTACTATTTTGCGGTCCGGTCTTATGTAATCTCATTACATAGGATATGCCCTCTCACATGTCATCTACACGAACACATTAGGATCGCAGTGTTTGTATCATATACAAAGTGGGCCACATCCATAGTATTATCAGGGTAAGGTACCCAAACCTTATCTCCTTACTACAGACCCTTTAGGTTGTATCTCGAACCGAGATTCTTTATATGTACACTATATTCAGCTCAAGAGACATTTTACAACCTTGGATGTTAGTTTTTTGGATTTAGGGTTAAAACAAGGGCAGTATCGTAACTAACGAACAATAACTCTTTATTGGAAATGATAACTCTTTATTACATTAATTAGAACAAAAATTACAAACTACGAGTTTTAGGGCACAAACCCAACAAACTCCTACTTGAACTAAAACTCTAGTGGGGTACATCAGGTACATTACAATCTAAAACAGTGGTACCAGAGATACAAATACAATAAACAAGGGCATCCATATACCCATTACATATCTCCCACTTACCCTAGATTAGCTTTAGTACATATCTCGTAGACCTTGACTTTCCAGATGACCCTCGAACACTTTAGCCGTGAGAGTCTTTGTAAACGGATCAATAATGTTGTGCTCCGAAGCGATCTTCGTGTCTATCACATCTCCTCGTTGCACTATTTCTCGTATCAGGCGATACTTCCTCTCGATGTACTTGCCTCGCTTATGGTTGCGAGGTTCCTTTGAATTGGCTACCGCACCACTGTTGTCATAGTATAAGGTGATGGGAAATTCCATATTTGGAACAACTTCCAAATCAGTAAGCAATTTACTTAGCCAAACAACCTTTTTAGCTGCTTCACAAGCAGCGACATACTAAGCCTCCATCGTGGAGTCAGCGATGCATCCTTGCTTGATGTTTCGCCATACTATAGCTCCCCCGTTAAGGGTGAAAATTGATCCCGATGTGGATTTCCTAGAATCCTTATCCATCGAAAATCGAGAATCGGTGTATCGATGAAGTATCAAATCCTTAGTCTCATACACACAGCGTATAGTCCCTCGTTCTCCTAAGATACTTGAGGATATTTTTAACTGCGGTTTAGTGGTCTAACCCTGGATTGGATTGGTACCTACTGACTATTCCCACTGCATAACAAATGTCTGGCCTCGGGCACAACATAACATACATTAAGCTACCTACTATAGAGGCATAGGGAATACGTCTCATATCCTCAACCTTTTGAGGTGTCTTAGGACACTGTTCCTTAGACAGGTGAACTTCATGCCTTGAGGGTAAAAGCCCCTCTTAGAATTCTGCATCAAATATCGGGCCAACATTTTGTCGATATAAGATACTTGAGACAGAGCTAGGGTTATGTCCTTGCGATTCTTGAAAATTTGAATCCCAAGAACATACTGCGCCTCTCCCAAATCTTTCATTTGGAATTGGGTCGCCAACCACTTCTTTATGTCAGTTAGGTTTCCTACATCATTCCCAATGAGTAGGATATCATCCTCATAAAGTATTAAGAAAGCTACTTTGTCGTTGATGATCCTCTTATAAACACAAGGTTAATCAACGTTTCGTCAAAGCCATAAGACTTGATCGAAATATCAAAGCTTATGTTCCAAGATCTGGATGCTTGTTTCAACCCATAAATGGATCGATTGAGCTTGCAAACTTTTTGCTCCTGACCTTGGATGATGAATCCTTCGGGCTGAGACACATAGACGCTTTCATTAAGATTACCATTCAAAAAGGCAGTTTTGACGTCCATTTGCCAAATTTCATAATCATAAAAAACGGCTATGGACAAGAGTATCCTTATAGACTTAAGCATACCAACAGGAGAAAAAGTTCCCTCATAGTCAACTCCTTCCCTTTGGGTAAAACCCTTTGCTACAAATCTTACCTTAAAGGTCTGTACCTTTCTGGTTGCATCTTTCTTTCTCTTATAGATCCATTTGCACCCTATGAGTCTTACCCCTTTAGGTTAGTCTACAAGTTCCCAAACTGAATTGAAGTACATTGACTCCATTTCAAGGTCCATGGCTTTGATCCATTGGTCCTTATCTACGTCATTCATTGCCTGTTTATAGAACAATAGATCCTCTACACTGTCATCAGGTATGACAACTTGAGTTTCAACTAAACCCAAGTAGCGGTCAGGTTGGAAAATAACCCTCCCACTGCGTCGAGGCATTCTCAACAATTGAGAAGGACGAGACTGACTCGATGTGTCGGCTTCTTTATCAACTCTTGATGAAGGTCCAACTTGATCAACAACTCTTGTTGACTCATCTGTAGCTTCATTTAATACTAATTTACTACGCGGTTTATGGTTCGTCAAGTGATCTTCCACCAAGAAGTGGTGTTTGTCGATACAATCACCTTGTTTTCTTGTGTGTCGTAGAAAAGATCATCTCTCGTTTCTTTGGGATAGCCAACAAATTGGCATAATCTTGAACGAGGTTCCAGTTTCTTTAGATTTGTCACTAGCACGTGTGTCGGACAACCCCAGATTCTGAAGTGTTGTAAACTAGGTTTATGCCCCTTCCACAATTCAAAAGGTGTTTCTGAAACACTCTTTGATGGAACAGTGTTCAAGATTTGAACCGCAGTCTGTACTGCGTAACTCCAAAACGAGGCAGGCAATTGAGCATAGCTCATCATAGATTGAACCATGTCTAACAAGGTTCTATTTCTCCTTTCAGATACACCATTCTGCTAGGTGTATTAGGTGCTGAGAGTTATGATTGGATTCCATGTTCTATCAAATAGTCCTGGAATCTTAGATCCATATACTCTCCAACTCGATCGGATCGAAGTGTCTTAATGGTTTTCCCTAATGCATTCTCTACTTCAGCCTTATACTTTTTGAACTTTTCAAGAGCTTCAGACTTATGATGCATTAGGTATAGATAACCATACCTCGAATAATCATCTATGAAAGAGATGAAATATTCGTATCCTCCTCGAGCTTTAACATTCACCGGACCACAGAGATCCGAATGTATAAGTTCTAAGGTTTCTTTGGCTCTATAACATTTTTCAGTAACAGGTCGCTTAGTCATTTTACCGTCCAAGCATGACTCGCAAGTAGATAAAGAATCATCTTCTAACGTGTTTAGAAGTCCATTCTTAGATAGTCTCTCAATCCGGTTGAGATTTATATGACCAAGTCTAAGATGCCAAAGATAGGTATTATTATTTGGAGAAATTCTTTGCCTTTTACTTTGAGTATTCATAGTTTTAAACATCTCATGATTTAAAATTGCTTTAGTTTGATTCAGTTTAATACATACAAGTTGTTTTCTAACTTAGCAGAACAAATATTGACACCTTTCTTTGAAATAAACGCTTCATTACTAGAAAAGGAAATACAACAACTATGTTCAATTAGACAAGAGATAGATATCAAGTTCCTCTTAATCCTAGGAACTATGTACAAATTTTCTAAAAATAGGAATCTATCTATAAACAATAGCTTGGCATCTTCCACTGCACGAGCTGAGACGACGTCTCCCGTTCCGACCCTAAGCGTCATCTCACCCTCTTCGAGCTCCTTGAAGGAACTAGTTTCCTATAAAGAAGAGCAAACATGGTTAGTGCCTCTTGAATCAAGTATCCAGGTTAAATCATCATTTTCCACTAAACAAGTTTCAAGAACAAGTAAATCGAATTTACCTTTCTTCTCTTTGAGCTCAGCTAGGTATTTTGGGAAGTTTTACTTCTAGTGCCCGTCCACGTTGCAGTGGAAATATTTTCCTTTGTCTGCAACTTTGGCTTTTCCCTTGCCTTTGTCTGCAGCGCGTGGGTGCCTTCCCTTTCCCTCATATCTTCTTGTTTTGGGTCTTCTTAAGCCCAGAAGATGGACCGCAGGACTTAGTCCCAAAGGATGAACCCTTCTGGAACCTTCTGGAATGGGCAAACAAATTTACCACTCCATTAGTCTGTCCCTTATTCTTCATAAGGGGCTGGAAAGTTTGCAGCTCATTGAGGAGAGTACTCAGGTTGTACTTTATCTTATTCATCAGCGCATGGCTACGAAATTGCAGGAAACTCTTCGGAAGAGATTCCAGGATGAAGGACACCTGACTTTTCTCGTCGATTACCGCGTCGTTCATTTCTACCACGTTGAAGTGGACCATCAGATGGAGAACATGTTCTCTCACCGACGATCCCTCCTTCATACGGAAGTTATATGAAGGGGCCGAATCCCGCAGCGGAAGCGATTGTTAATCGCGTGTTCAAGATTTTATTACATAGATCTAAAATAAGAACAAAATAACTAAGATTAAGCATGTAATATAACATAGGACAACAAGTAATATATCTTTGAAGATTGCTTTCTTCTTGAGCTCCTTCTCCCACGATCACGATCTTAGCAACAAGAACCCGAACGTATGAAGATTCACCACTGGATCTTCTCCATTGTTCTCTAGGTGAGGGAGGAAGGTGGATTCCTTTAGCATGAGATGTGAAGGTTTGAGAGAGGTTTTGTTTGGAACTCTTTCCAACACAAAAATGGAACTCTAGGGTTTTATGTCAGAAAGCCTTCAACCCAAAGTTGCATCTCATGAACCTATTTATAAGGAAATAGGATGGAAATTACTATCCAATCCCTCCTTCATTTTCTCATTAGTATATAGTTAATATGTGAATCTAATTCACATTAAAACTATATATTATATCAATTATATCGCATATAATTGATATAACACCTCATATATGAAATTGAACACTTCAATCTTGTTCCTAACTTTATACCCTCAATATTACCATGTTGAGGCAACGGAGGGACCTAATGGGCCTACAGTCCATGAGCTCCAATGATGTGAGATTAATTAATCAAACTTTTTGATCTAGTTAATCAATATTCATTAACTACAAGTCACTCCACTATAGATTTGTAGTTGCAATCTCCTCACTGTAGTTTATATTGTGTCCATTGATATAATCATTACCCATGAGTCGACCCTTCACAGGTTGTTCGTAATCACAGTTGGGTCAAATTACCATTTTACCCCTGTGATTACCTCTTTGTTCCTTAAGCACCACTGATCCTCTAATGAACAACAAGTCTATGGTCCTACCATAAACTCATACCCTCTTAAGTCAGTTTAGAGGGCGGGGCCTCGTTGTTCAAGACCTGGACTCAGTTCTTAAGGGAACAACCTATCTAATTCCTTAGTGTAGGAATGAGTGAATTTTATCTTGAATAGTTAAGTCCCCAGCTACCTATGAGATTCTTTCCCTCAAAAGGTAGGCTTATTGAGTTGGTCACATACCACTCTCACCCATACTAGTCTAAGGACAAACCCCTATGAGCAGAAGTTCTTAACTTGCTCAGGATTCAGGTTGAGTCACTAATGACCATCTATAAATTATAAGCTTATCCTATTACCGGCGTTATACTAGTCAGACTAATAATTTGCAGTCCGGTCTTGTATGAACTCTTCATACAGGATGCCCCCACTCGCATGTCATCCACATGAATGAGTTGGATTACCTCATTTGTACGATTTAAAAAGTGGGTCGCATCCATGGTGTTACCAGAATAAGGTTTCCAACCTTATTCTTATACCATAGACCATTTAGGTTATACTCTTGAACACAATCCAAATAGTGTCTACTACACTGATGTTCAACATATATTTTAACTTTGGAGCTTAGTTTATTGGATTTATAAAGCGAGAATATAATTTTAACAAAACAAATATCTCTTTATTTATTTTATCAAAATTACATAAGTTTAGGGCACAAATCCCAACAATCTTCCACTTGACCTAAAGCTTGTAGAGTACTAAACATTACAATAATGTAAATACAATAAACTAGGGCATTGAAACCCTTTGTACAATATACTCCCACTTGCCCTAGTTTGGGGAAGACTTGTAAACCTAGACCTTCTAGGTGACTCTCAAATACTTTAGCCGTGAGAGCCTTTGTAAAAGGATCAACAATGTTGTGCTCTGAGGCTATCATCGTGACGATCACGTCTCTTCGATGCACGATCTCCCGGATGAGATGATATTTTTTCTCAATATGTTTACCCCTCTTTTGACTTCGGGGTTTCCTTGAATTTTCCACGGCACCACCTGTTATCACAATACAGCGTGATAGGCAAACTCATATTTGGAACAACTTCTAAATCTAACATGAATTTCCTTAACTAAACGACCTCTTTAGCAGCTTCACTGTAGGGATGTATGTCCTAATCTCGTTTTGTTTGTAATATTACCAATTGAAATAAATAGGAGTTATTTCTTTCATTACTCTGTGTCTCGCAATTTTACAAACTTTGTCCAATAAACTAAGCTCTAGGGTCATTGAATTTATGAGAGAACTAGAACTTGAACGGTCTGTAGTGGACACACAGGGAGGATCACGTTCGAGTTAATGACCCGAACGGTCTATAGTATATGGATGGGGTTGGAGACCTAATCCTGGATACGATGTGGATGCGACCCGCTTTCTATTAGATACAAACGAGGTGATCTGACTCATGTTGGGGTTTTTGCCCTAAAACTCGTATTTGTATTTCTGTTCTAATTAATGTAATAAATTGTTATTACTTCAATAAAGTGTTATTGTTCATTATTTACGAATTTTCCTTTATTTAAACCCTAAATCCAATAAACTAAACATCCAAGGCTGTTAAATGTATCTTTAACTGAATGTAGTGTACACTATAAAGGATCTCGGTTCGAGATACAGCCTAAAGGGTCTATAGTTAGGGGATAAGGTTTGGGTACCTTACCTTGGTTAAACTATGGATGTGGCCCACTTTGTATTTGATAAAAACACTGTGATCCTAACGTGTTCGTGTAGATGACATGTGAGTGGGGATATCCTATGTAATGAGATTACATAAGACTGGACCACGAAATAGTAACCTCTAGATGTAACTCTGTTGACTAGTTAGGTTTCTATTTCACTAGGATGACCTAGGCAACTTGATCTCAATCCTGAGCATGTTACGAACTCGTGTTCGCGAGGGATTGTCCTTTGACTAGTATGGGTGAGACTGATTAGATTCGCTGACTCAATATGCCTACCTTCTTGGGGACAACACCGAATGAGTGGCTGGGAACTTAACTTAGTAAGATGGAATTCACTCCTTCCCACCTACTAGGGTAAGTAGAGGAATGTTCCCTTAAGTTGTGTGTCCGAGACTTGAACATAGGGCCTGACCCTCTCATTGGCCTGAGAGGAACTCTGTTTGTTGGTAGGACCAAAAATAAATGTTTCATTAGAGGAGCACTGGTACTTAAGGTACAAGATGTAACCCAGGGGTAAAACGGTAATTTGACCCAGCTGGTGTTACGAACATTCGTGAAGGATTGACTTGCTGTTATTGGTCAATATCCATGGACACAGAAATATATCTGTAGTGAGAAGAATGTAGCTGTGGGACTTTAGTGGAGTGTTCCCGCAGTTAACGAATGTTGATTGGGAGGTTAATGAGATGAACCGAGCAATCTCGTATCGTTGGAGCTTCTGATCTGTAGGTTAATTAGGTCCACTTTCTAGCTCGTAAAGGGTTCTTAGATCACTTGAATTTGAAATGTTCAAATTCATTAGGGAATATATTTTGTATTTAGATATGATATAATTGATGCAGAAAAATGTCAGGTGTCCTAAACTAATGCAACTAGGATGAGACTCTGACTCTCCTTTGACGTGCAAGTATACACTGTCAGTGCAACAAGTGATAAGAAAAGTATCGATCCCACGAGGACTAGTAGAATCTAAATCAATGAGTGTCCTAGAAATTTGTCTCCTATTTATTTTTGGTGCAATGCATGGGCATGCAAGTTTTTGTTAGGAATAAATGAATGCAAAAATAGGAATTCGATTGTTTTGTTGTTTGAATGAGTTAAATATAATTAAGACTAATGCAATAAATCAAAATATGTGAAAACATTAAACATAAACTAAACGAGAAAACTGGGGCTTTTAGATTAAGAGATAGGCTAGGTTAAGTTGAAGTTCCATGTATAATTAGATTAACAAATGTGTGGTTGATGCCTTGAATTTACCTTCACACGTGATCAAGTGAATTTTTCCAAAATCACTAAATTTTAAGACCAACAATTTCCCAATTGAGACCTAAATTACGCTCATGATTTCAAGGTTCCAGGTGGGTTAATTATCCCTAATTAACTCAAGATCCTAGAATGAAATTTTAATTTCCTAATTCACTAGCTTTTCCAAGTTCATGAATTTAAAGAGAAGTTAAAGTGGCCAAATTTTAACCCTCATGCATCGTTGTAAACATTAAAATCTCATAAATTCAACTATGACATCAACCATTAATTTATTACAATTTATACATTGCAGAACAACTTAACCCGTGCCTAGGAGAATTTAGCTCATGATTGGAGTCAAATTACACATATTTAAGTTCAGCATGCTTTCACTAATCAAGAGATTTATATCAAGAGAACAACACAAAACAGCCACACAATTTGTCTAAACAGTGAGCAATTTTGACTTCTAATCAGTGTAAAACAACTCAACAAAACAGTGTCAAATTTGCAAGAATAATAAGCAATAGCACTTCAAAGTAAGGAATAGTTACACAACAGGTAGCTTGTTTGTTTTTGCTTCAGCAATAGCCTAGCAAAGCACCTCAACTTTGGTCTACGGCAGGGTACTTTGCTTCAGCAAACTGCCTCAGTTGACCTCAACACTGATCTGCCAAATTGCTTCAGCAAATGGCTTATCGGGTTTTGCTCTTCACAGCTTACCACGTGATTGCTTCAGCAATAGTCGGGTGACTCCAGGAAATTGCTTCAGCAATAATCGGGTGACTCCTCACAGCAACACAAAGGCCGCACAAATGCTTCAGCAATACTTGGCCGATACTCACCAATGCGCGCGAATGCTTCAAAGCAAAGTTGGGTGATTCCTCGCACCTACGCGCGCACAACAACGCTCCTCTGTCCCTCCTTCGCGATTGCCGGCAATCGGAAGGGTCCGCTTCTTCCGATGTCGCCGCAATTGCTACTGACAATATTTTCGTGCCTTCTTCCGATTGCTTGGCAAGGAGGTAGGTTGGCTCTCTCGATGCCTCCACCGTTTTCTCTCCCGGCTTGCTGTGAGCAAAACGCCGAACCTCGATCTCCCCTCACAATTGCTTCAAAGAATCGACAACATGACCCCATCGTGTTCTCACTGCTCCTCTCGTTCCCGTCTCTCGGCCTTGCTGTAGCAACACCCTAACTTCTTCCGCGATTGCTTCAGCAAACACAAGCACTCTCCTCTCGCAAAAACGCCCGCCCATGGCTCCTCTCTTCTTTTCCTTTTATCACAAGAAGATGTTGCCCTAGTTTGATAATTACAAACACGCCATTTAGGGTATAAAGACCATTTTGCCCTTCGGATAAAATGTCTAAAATGCCCTTATGGGTTTTTGTAATTTTTTCTTTACACATCTCTCGCATACGTAAAATTCCTCGTATATCATTATCAATCATAAATCAAACTAAATATGTAAAAGTTAAGAAAAATCTCAAATTGCGGTCTTTAATTACTTGTTAGCTAATTTCTCCAAATTAAAGCACAAAATCATCAAAATTAATTCTTTTAGAACCTAATGCTTAAATTCAAGATTTTCAACTAACATTCATAATTTTAGGGATAAAATAACATGAAGCTCAATGAATTCTATGCAATTCAAGTTGATTAAGCACTAAAATTCTAGTAAAATAACTCTCCTATGGCGAGTTATCAAACCCCCAAACTTGAACTACTCATTGTCCTCAATGAGTTCTATTCCCTAAAAATTTTAAAGACCTTCCAAGACTCAAATCAATTGCGTTAACTGAACAAGAGTTAAAGACTTATGCTCTAAGTTGCAAGTTACTATTCATTCAATGCTTTCTAAGTGGTTCATCCAGAGTTTCCTACATAACACTTAATTCTTAGTACCAAGAGCAAACCAACTAGGATCCGCACCTACCCTCAAGCTCAATCACTATAGTCCTAATCATTCAAATCAGGCAACCCATAGTTAAAGATAAGTCACAATCCAAAAACTCGCATGTCTTCAAATTCATGATCATTCCTTTTTATTTTATTTTATATATATATATATATTTTAAAACAAATATGTACATTACCCCTCCATTTCCTTAAACACAACGTAGGGCTAGTTTTATTTTTTATTTTTAATTTTATTTATTTAATTTTTTTTCGACTTTCCCGTAGTTCTTAGAATGGCACACGTGGTTAGCGCATGACGCACCTAAGCAATGGGGTTCTCCGTAGTTCTTAGAATGGCACACGTTGTTAGCGCAAAGACACCTAAGCAATGGGTACAAGTTACTTGCTTGATACCTTCGCTCCAAGAGGCCAAAGCATGGTTAGTGCCTGGACCACGACATCGAGTACCAAGTTACAGAATCGACTCTAAATAACATAATAAATAACATCTTTTTTTTTTTAGCCCAACAAAGTTTTAGGGAAATGGAAAGTTTGCACACTCTTTCTTTCTTTCTCTTTTTTTTTAAAAATAAACACGAAGAATTTACCTTTCCCCCAAACTTAGAGTACTCAATGTCCTCATTGAGTTAGGGGAGGTCGGGTAACTCCCCAAACTTGAAATGATCACAAATTTGGAGTTTACTCATTTTGGAACATTCTAAACGATGTATGAGTTACCTAACTTGTCATGGCCTCTAGCTTTGAACTTTTGGCCTAGGAGTTGAATCCTAACTACTTTGATTTACACACCAACCATAAGCGCACTAAAGAACCCAAATGACAAGCTTCACCTTGAGAAACACCAAACAAGATAGCATACCCTTACCTCAAACACAAGTAACAACTCTTGTTTTCATTAACCATAAGATTCTTTTAACTTTTCGGTTCTAACGAGTTTCTCACCAAGTTTCTACAAAAGACACATACTTTCTACCAATAAAAACATGCAGAAACTTAGTTCTTATAAAAGGGACAACAACCATCTTTTTTTATTTCTACTTGCTTAAACATGGTAGATCAACTACCTACATCATGCATAACCAATCAACACGAAATATGGATTTGATGAGTCAAAAGCAGAATATTTAGAAGTCTTAAAGCAAGTAAATAACAAAGAATTCTCAAAGCAGAAACCATTACACTCAACAAAACCTACATATGCTTATAAAAAGGGAATTAAATCAACAAATTGCAAAAAGGCGACAACAAATTATAAAAGAAAAGACAACAAGCAAAACAAATCAAAATGCTAAAAAAAAAAAAAAAAAAAACAGGGCCTCCCTCTTTTGCTCTAGTAGTCATCCTCCTCGTTTTCCTCTTCTTGGGCTTCCTCCTCCTCCACGTTGTTCATCTCATCTTCTTCATCATCACCCGACTGCATCCATGGCTGCAAAATGGAGTGGGGAAATTCGTGGAAATTTGGGTAGGGGTTTGGAAAATTGGCTTGCATAGCGGCTCGGTGGGCTAAATCTCTCTCTGGGCATACTTCCAATAACAATGTGATTGATCTTGCATATGGTGCATCATGCTCATCATCACATTGTTTTGGTGTATGAGTTGGTCCATACCTACCATTAACCCCATCCCCTTATTTGAACCAACTTGGGTGTGATGGTCCATAATGGTGTCTAAAGGCCCGCTAGCTAAGATTTTATCCTCCCAAATATAATAAGGAACCCCAACCCTAATGCAAAGAGAGGTTACTAAACTAGGGAAGAAGATTTTTCCACTCTTTTTCTTCGCACACCCTTCCCATTCCCTAGCTACTAGGTTTCCTACATCGATTTGCAATTGCGAGAGGATGGCATAAAGAAGCATGATTCGACTCCTCGAGACCGTTGAATCATGCGAAGTGGGCATGAGATTCAACTTCACGAAAGGAAGCCACATGTGTGCTTCGGGAGCTAAATAGGAAGCTAACATAGTCCTCGCTCCGTTGAGCTTACCATCCATTTTGCCCCATTGATCCCTACCGTTCTTAGGGCGGCATTCATTTGAGTGTCGGATGGGGCCATTAACAACTTCGTTTGTCCTACCATAAAGTTGGCAAGGCAATTCAAGCATGGAGTTAATTGTATCCGTGTCCCAATGAACATATCTACCCCTTACTATGGATACCCTCTCCTCAAGATAGATGTTCGCATAGAACTCCCTAACTATGGTGGGGATGGCGGCCTCGAGTTCTTTACAAAATGTTTCCCAACCTAGATTTGCTATATTTTGGGATAGGAAAGGAGGAATCTCTCTTGAGCTTAGGTTGAAGCCTCTCTCTAGCAAAAGAGCTCTTTTCTTCAACTTCTCATATTTTGTTCTTGCTCTTTCAATCGATAAATCTCTCGGGGATATCTTCCTCACACAATACCTCCTTCATCACTTGGGATTGTTTTCCCTAGTATACCCTTTCTTCTTCTTTTCCTTCTTCTCTTTGGACTTAGGTACAGGTGGTTTGGGGGCCTCCAAAGGATATGCATCCTCTAAGGGCCATTCACTAACCACTTGCTTTCCTTTACTCATGAGGAAGAGGAGGAATGGGTGGACGATCTAGGATTGGATTGGCTCACTTCTACCATTGCACTCTTCAATTTTTTGGCCTCTTTCTTGCTTTTGCTTCTTCGTAGCCACATGATTAAATATGAAGCAAAAGAGAGAAAGGTACTAGAAAAATTCTAAGGAATGGACAGCAAGCTTCCTAAGCTAAGAAAGATTCTGCCTAAGCTAGATTTGGATCTAGATTGGTTTCTCCTAACTCAAGTCATTTTTAGGTTCTAAGTCTAGGATTCCCTTTACGACTAATCCCCAAAGCAACTTCTTTTTTTTTTTTTTTTCTTTTTCCCACTAACTCCTATCCTTTGTCCAACTACTTAACCTAAAGGGCGAAACATAACCTAAAATAGGTCAACTTTGCAAAACAAAAAGGAAAGCATAAAGTCAACATTTAAACAAAAGGAAAGCATGATTAAATTGTATTTAATTCAGCCATACGAAATGAACAATCATGCTTGGTGATCGAGCGAGAGGAGAAGGAATTCTTACCTCTAACCTTTTGTATGCTTCAATTCTACATCCTAACGACACTTAATCAAAGATTAACTATATGTGATAAAACAAAGAGAAAAACATGAAATAACTAGATCAAGAATCATATGAACAACTAAATCTCCTATCATGCATAGACAACGATAAAAAGGAAAAAATAAAACAACCTAGCTAAGCTTTTTTTATTTTTTTATAGAAGGATTCACTACACTTCATTATCACTCAACTTCCATGTGGACATGTTCCTTTGGAAGTCTTCACCCCAATAGTGTTTCAAACGTTGCCCATTAACAAGAAACTCTCTTCCATCCCCGCTCACATCGAAGCATAATAGCCCCGTAGGGAGAGAGTTTCGATCACTGTAAAGGGCACGACCATCTAGACCTAAGCTTACCGGGGAAAAAGTTTAAGGCGGGAATTGAATAATAAAACTCTTTGGCTTTGCTTCAAAAGTCTTTGGAATGAGTCTCCTATCATGCCAAGCTTTAGTTCTTTCTTTGTAAAGCTTTGCATTCTCATAAGAAAATCTTCTAAACTCATCCAAATCATTCAATTGAAGTAGCCTCAGATCTCCTGCAGCAATTAGATTTAGATTGAGTTCCTTTAAGGCCCAGAATGCCTTATGCTCTAATTCTAAGGGTAGGTGACAAGCCTTACCAAACACAAGTCTATAAGGGGACATTCCAATGGGGGTTTTAAAGGCGGTCCTATACGCCCACAAGGTTTCATCCAGCCTGACGGACCAATCCTTTCTTTGAGGTTTTACAACCTTCTCAAGGATTCCTTTAATCTCCCTATTGGACACTTCAGCTTGTCCATTAGCTTGTGGATGGTACGGGGTGGAGATTCTATGCTTTACATTATACTTGGCCAGGAGGGTATTCATTGCCTTATTAACAAAATGAGAACCCTCATCACTGATTAAGACTCTAGGGGTCCCAAATCTCGTGAATATGTGCCTATGCAAGAATCGACCCTTTGCTTTGGCGTCATTATTCGGGCACGCCATGGCTTCTACCCACTTAGAGACATAATCTACTGCCACTAAGATATACAAATTCCCCTTAGAGGGGGGAAAAGGGCCCATGAAATCAATCCCCCAAACATCAAAGAGCTCCACCTCTAAGATGTATGTCAAGGGCATTTCCTCTCTCTTTCCTATATTACCTCTCCTCTGGCATGTATCACATGTCTTGCTAAAAACATAGGCATCCTTAAAGACAGATGGCCAATAATGCTGTGATGGAACACCTTTCTGTCATGATCCTTTGGCCACCAAAATGGCCTCCATAAGGGGACGAATGACAATGCTCGAGAATAGATGGTATCTCGCTTTCGGTCACACATCTCCTAATCATACCATCTACACACTGTCTATATAAACATGGATCGTCCCACAGAAAAAATTTGGAGTCATGCAAGAATCTCTTTTTCTGTTGTGCTGACAAATCAGGGGGAAGGATATTGCAAGCCAAGTAATTGGCATAGTCCGCAAACCAAGGGGGGTTGGTATTTTGGACCTCACCAACTAACAAGAGTTGCTCATCAGGGAAGTCATCCCTTATGTGGGAGTGTGAGGGTAAAGGCTCAGAGTTCTCAATCCTAGACAAATGGTCTGCCACCACATTCTCTGAACCCTTTTTATCTTTGATTTCCACTTCAAACTCCTGCAGAAGTAATACCCATCTAATCAATCTTGGTTTGGCATCTTTCTTTGCCAACAAATACCTAATGGCAGCATGATCTGTGTAGACTACCACCTTAGTACCAACCAGATATGGTCTAAACTTTTCAAAAGCAAAGACTACTGCTAACAACTCCTTTTCAGTAGTTGTGTAGTTCATCTGAGCTTCATTTAAAGTTTTACTCGCATAATAAATTGGATGTATTACCTTCTCTTGCCTTTGTCCTAGCATAACACCCACAGCATAGTCACTTGCATCACACATCAACTCGAATGGCAGTTTCCAATCAGGTGAAGACATAATAGGTGCAGTGACTAGGGCTGTCTTGAGGACATTAAAGGCATGGAGACACTCCTCACTAAATATAAAGGGCTTGTTGACTTCCGGGGAGAGAGCACAATGGTTTTGAGATTTTGAGAAATCTTTGATGAATCTTCTATAGAACCCCGCATGTCCAAGGAAACTTCTCACTCCCTTGACATTTGTGGGCGGTTCCAATTTCTCAATAATCTCAATCTTCGCCCTATCTACTTCTATCCCCTTGCATGATATCTTATGCCCTAACACAATCCCCTCTCTAACCATGAAGTGACACTTTTCCCAATTTAGAACTAGGTGTGTCTCTTCACAGCATTTCAAGTACTTTCCCCAAATTCTCCAAGCAAACCTCAAATGAGTTTCCAAAGACCGAGAAGTCATCCATGAAAACCTCCATGATGTCCTCTACATAGTCAGAGAAAATCGCCATCATGCACCTTTGAAAGGTCGCAGGAGCATTACATAGTCCAAATGGCATCCTTCGAAAAGCAAAGGTGCCATATGGACATGTAAATGTTGTTTTCTCTTGGTCTTGTGGTGCAATGGTTATTTGGTTATAACCACTGTAACCATCAAGGAAACAATAAAAGGCTTGACCTGCCAGTTTGTCCAACATTTGATCTATGAACGGGAGAGGAAAATGGTCTTTCCTGGTGGCCTTGTTTAGCCTCCTATAGTCCATGCAGACTCTCCAACCGCTCACTACCCTAGAAGGAATGATTTCATTAGCTTCATTAATAATTACTGTCATCCCTCCCTTTTTGGGAGCACATTGGACTGGACTAACCCAATTGCTATCCGCTATGGGGTAGATAATTCAAACATCCAACCATTTAATGACTTCTTTCTTCACCACTTCTTTCATGGTCAAGTTAAGTCTTCTGGGGCTCTATGGATCTGAAAGTCCCTTCCTCTAAGGTAATCTTGTGCATGCATAAGAAGGACTAATCCCTTGAATGTCAAGAAGAGTCCATCCTATGGCCTTCTTGTGTTGCTTAAGGACATTAAGCAACAACATTGTTTAAATCCTTAGGGGGTAGACTTGTGATATGATAATGGGAAGAGTTTCCTTATCACCCAAGAATGCATACTTTAAGTCTTTGGGGTAAAGGTTTAAGTTCTAGTGTTGGGGTTCTTGAACTGAGGGTATCATAGAAGGTCTCTCTCCTTCCTTCAAATCTAATGACTCAAAGATTTTTACGAACTTTGCTATTTCTCGCTAGTTCTTCCAAACCTGGGTCAACTCTTCTATTCCTGACTTCTCTAACTCACTTTCTCTCAGATCTCCAAATCTCATCTCATGGATTCCTTTCAATTCTTCATTGGCGGTTTTTGAAATAACTCCATCTAAAACATGAATTCTGAGAACAACCTTCCGTCCCATTTGGATACCTCATCGTATCATAGATGCTAAAGCTGGACCTCTTGATCATTCATTCTCGACTTAATGGTCCTCGCATGAACATCTATCACAGTTCTACATTTTTTTGGGAAAGGTCGCGCCTAGGATAATAGGAACATCCTTGTCGACTTCATAATCCGAGGATGATAAAATCCATGGGAATATGAATTTATCCACTTGGACCCGGGATGTCCTCTATTTTTCCTTGAGGGTAGGCTATGGATCTGTCGCTAGCTGCTAGGTCAGCGTGGTGGGCCTCGCCTCCCGAATGCCTAATCCCTTATAAATAGAGAGAGGCATCAAGTTGATGCTAGCTCCTAAATCACATAGCGCCCTCCCTAACCTGCGTCTTCCACCAATAGACACGGTATGGTAAAAGATCCGAGATCCTTCTCCTTATGGGGTATCCTATTTACGAACACCGCACTACACTCCTCACTCAACGATACCACTTTGAACTCTTGGAACTTCTCTTTTTGAGCAGATGTCCTTGAGAAACTTCAAGTAGTTGGGCATTTGCTTCAACGCATCAATCGGTGGTATGTTGATATGGACCTCCTTTAGCATATCCAGAATTTTTCAAAATGGGCTTCCTTCTTCTGTTTCCTCTTGGTCTTTGAGGATAGGGTGGTGGGGTGGTTTGAACTCGAACCACTGCATCTTTGTTGTTTCCTTGGAAGTTGAGGCTTGTTGAGATTCTGGTTTATCCTCAATCCCATCGGTTCCCCGATGTTTTGGATCTACCATTTCCTCATCTTGCCCTTCCTCATCAATGTGGTCGGTTCGCTCATCTCTCTGCAGGTTTCCTCACACTACCCTCTCCTAAAATTCTCCCACTCCTTAATTCTACTCTTTGCTAGAACATGTTCCTTCCCATCTCTCTTTGGGATTTCGTGTGTCTGCGGGGAGCGTGCTGATGGCCTTGCCTTTAGCTCATTTGCTAATTGGCCAACTTGCATTTCAAGATTTCTTATAGAAGCTTGTTGACTCGAAAAATAGCATCATTAAGTGAGCTATGTATTCTTTGAACAAACTTTCTAGAGAATCACTGAAACTTCTTTGGGAGGGTGTAGCCTTCTGTTGTGGTTGAAGGCGAGTTCGATTCCCATAATTCGATACCCTTGATTCCTAAAAACCGGTGGTTGATTCACTCTATTTTGCATTTGAGGGGCTTGGGCATTGCTGCTTTGGCCTCCCCAAGATAGATTTGGGTGATTCCTCCATCCCGGGTTATAGGTGCTCGAATATGGGTTATTCCTAGATTGACCCCTGGTTTGAGTTTCCTACATAATGCATCGATGCAGGTTACTAGGCGAGAACTCAAAAGTGTGTCCTTCACCACGATGAGACACAGGATTCTAAACTCTCTTGAGGTGCAAAAGATGGGGTTGGAGCATTGGAAGAAATTTGGTTCACGTTACCCACAGTCAAATTCTTCAACATGGAAGCCATGGAAGAGATTTGAGCATTTATTGAGTTCAACGTGTCCAACTCAAGGACTCCTTTTGCTTTTCCTACCGAAGTTCTCTCACATCCGCCCACGGGCAATTGTTGGATGAGATCCTCTCTAATATCTCGTAGGCCTCATTGTAAGTTTTGGCCAACAAAGCTCCATTAGCAGAGGCATCCACTACTTGCTTAGTGGAGGTGTTCAAACCATGGTAGAATGTCTCCATTTGGATGCAAAGTGAGGCAATCCATGGTGGGGACATTTACGCAAAAGATCCTTAAACCTCTCCTGTGCCTCGCTCGTGGTTTCATCATCAAAGCTGTTGGAAAGCTACAATTTCATTCCTAAATCTTGCATTCCTAGTGGGTGGGAAATATTTTATTAGGAATTTCTCTCGCCAAGGAGTTCAGGAATCCATCACTTTTTGGTGAGCGAATTCAACCAGATTCTTTGCGACATCCCCGAGGGAATAGGGAATAAGCTCAATCTAATGGCGTCACTAGAGACTCACGGCATGATGAAGGAATCACTTACTCCCCGTGAATGATTTCAAATGGAGATGGGGTCCTCACCTGGTAAGCCATGGAATCGCCAATCGTTTGGAGCATTTGAAACATAATCGGTTTTAGCTCAAAAGAAGTAGCTTGTATAATGTGTCCGATTATCCCCGGATTGATTCATCCACTAAGGGGTTGGCATAGGTCCTAATGGCTCGCTCTCGGTCATTGGCTAGCTCTATCACATTGGTAGGACCCTCTTTGGAAGGTTAAAGAGTGGATTGTCTCTAACATCTTGGGGTGCTCTAGGGTTATGGTGTTGGGCTAGAGGATCTATAGGGTCTCTAGGATTATTCAGTTAGCCATGGCTAACTTTTGCTCTCTCAACCGCTTCCTAAAGGTTCTATCTATTTCGGGGTCAAAATCAAACTCTAATCGACGACGCACATTCATAAACTATCCTCAAGTACACGAAATGCGAGAAAAAACCCAACTCAAGCAATATTATGAAAAGAAACTAATCCTAAAAAAAAAAAAAAAAAAACACAAAAGTAAAGAAAATTTCACAGAACTCACAAATAAGAATCTAAACTAGTCCCCGGCAACGGCGCCAAAAACTTGATGCAGAAAAATGTCAGGTGTCCTAAACTAATGCAACTAGGATGAGACTCTGACTCTCCTTTGACGTGCAAGTATACACTGTCAGTGCAGCAAGTGATAAGAAAAGTATCGATCCCACGAGGACTAGTAGAATCTAAATCAATGAGTGTCCTAGAAATTTGTCTCCTATTTATTTTTGGTGCAATGCATGGGCATGCAAGTTTTTGTTAGGAATAAATGAATGCAAAAATAGGAATTCGATTGTTTTGTTGTTTGAATGAGTTAAATATAATTAAGACTAATGCAATAAATCAAAATATGTGAAAACATTAAACATAAACTAAACGAGAGAAAACTGGGGCTTTTAGATTAAGAGATAGGCTAGGGTTAAGTTGAAGTTCCATGTATAATTAGATTAACAAATGTGTGGTTGATGCCTTGAATTTACCTTCACACGTGATCAAGTGAATTTTTCCAAAATCACTAAATTTTAAGACCAACAATTTCCCAATTGAGACCTAAATTACGCTCATGATTTCAAGGTTTCGGTGGGTTAATTATCCCTAATTAACTCAAGATCCTAGAATGAAATTTTAATTTCCTAATTCACTAGCTTTTCCAAGTTCATGAATTTAAAGAGAAGTTAAAGTGGCCAAATTTTAACCCTCATGCATCGTTGTAAACATTAAAATCTCATAAATTCAACTATGACATCAACCATTAATTTATTACAATTTATACATTGCAGAACAACTTAACCCGTGCCTAGGAGAATTTAGCTCATGATTGGAGTCAAATTACACATATTTAAGTTCAGCATGCTTTCACTAATCAAGAGATTTATATCAAGAGAACAACACAAAACAGCCACACAATTTGTCTAAACAGTGAGCAATTTTGACTTCTAATCAGTGTAAAACAACTCAACAAAAGCGAGTGTCAAATTTGCAAGAATAATAAGCAATAGCACTTCAAAGTAAGGAATAGTTACAAGCAACGGTAGCTTGTTTGTTTTTTTGCTTCAGCAATAGCCTAGCAAAGCACCTCAACTTTGGTCTACGGCAGGGTACTTTGCTTCAGCAAACTGCCTCAGTTGACCTCAACACTGATCTGCCAAATTGCTTCAGCAAATGGCTTATCGGGTTTTGCTCTTCACAGCTTACCACGTGATTGCTTCAGCAATAGTCGGGTGACTCCAGGAAATTGCTTCAGCAATAATCGGGTGACTCCTCACAGCAACACAAAGGCCGCACAAATGCTTCAGCAATACTTGGCCGATACTCACCAATGCGCGCGAATGCTTCAGCAAAAGTTGGGTGATTCCTCGCACCTACGCGCACAACAACGCTCCTCTGTCCCTCCTTCGCGATTGCTTCAGCAATCGAAGGGTCTGCTCTTCCGATGCTGCCCCTCGCAATTGCTACAGCAATATTTTCGTGCCTTCTTCCGATTGCTTCAGCAAGGAGGTAGGTTGGCTCTCTCGATGCCTCCACCGTTTTTCTCCCCTCGGCTTTGCTGTAGCAAAACGCCGAACCTCAGTCTCCCCTCACAATTGCTTCAGCAATCGACAAGCAGCCCATCGTGTTCTCACCACTGCTCCTCTCGTTCTCGTCTCTCTACCTTGCTTTGTAGCAACACCCTAACTTCTTCCGCGATTGCTTCAAAGAAACACAAGCACTCTCCTCTCGCAAAAAACGCCCGCCTTGACTCCTCTCTTCTTTTCCTTTTTATCACAAGAAGATGTTGCCCTAGTTTGATAATTACAAACACGCCATTTAGGGTATAAAGACCATTTTGCCCTTCGGATAAAATGTCTAAAATGCCCTTATGGGTTTTTGTAATTTTTTCTTTACACATCTCCCGCTTTACAGAAAATTCCTCGTATATCATTATCAATCATAAATCAAACTAAATATGTAAAAGTTAAGAAAAATCTCAAATTGCGGTCTTTAATTACTTGTTAGCTAATTTCTCCAAATTAAAGCACAAAATCATCAAAATTAATTCTTTTAGAACCTAATGCTTAAATTCAAGATTTTCAACTAACATTCATAATTTTAGGGATAAAATAACATGAAGCTCAATGAATTCTATGCAATTCAAGTTGATTAAGCACTAAAATTCTAGTAAAATAACTCTCCTATGGCGAGTTATCAAACCCCCAAACTTGAACTACTCATTGTCCTCAATGAGTTCTATTCCCTAAAAATTTTAAAGACCTTCCAAGACTCAAATCAATTGCGTTAACTGAACAAGAGTTAAAGACTTATGCTCTAAGTTGCAAGTTACTATTCATTCAATGCTTTCTAAGTGGTTCATCCAGAGTTTCCTACATAACACTTAATTCTTAGTACCAAGAGCAAACCAACTAGGATCCGCACCTACCCTCAAGCTCAATCACTATAGTCCTAATCATTCAAATCAGGCAACCCATAGTTAAAGATAAGTCACAATCCAAAACTCGCATGTCTTCAAATTCATGATCATTCCTTTTTATTTTATTTTATATATATATATATATATTTTAAAACAAATATGTACATTACCCCTCCATTTCCTTAAACACAACGTAGGGCTAGTTTTATTTTTTATTTTTTAATTTTATTTATTTAATTTTTTTTTCGACTTTCCCGTAGTTCTTAGAATGGCACACGTGGTTAGCGCAGCGCACCTAAGCAATGGGGTTCTCCCGTAGTTCTTAGAATGGCACACGTTGTTAGCGCAGCACACCTAAGCAATGGGTACAAGTTACTTGCTTGATACCTTCGCTCCAAGAGGCCAGCATGGTTAGTGCCCAGACCCCCTGACATCGAGTACCAAGTTACCTGAACTGACTCTAAATAACATAATAAATAACATCTCTTTTTTTTTAGCCCAACAAAGTTTTAGGGAAATGGAAAGTTTGCACACTCTTTCTTTCTTTCTCTTTTTTTTCTTTAAAAATAAACACGAAGAATTTACCTTTCCCCCCAAACTTAGAGTACTCAATGTCCTCATTGAGTTAGGAGAATCGGGTAACTCCCCCAAACTTGAAATGATCACAAATTTGGAGTTTACTCATTTTGGAACATTCTAAACGATGTATGAGTTACCTAACTTGTCATGGCCTCTAGCTTTCGAACTTTTTGGCCTAGGAGTTGAATCCTAACTACTTTGATTTACACACCAACCATAAGCGCACTAAAGAACCCAAATGACAAGCTTCACCTTGAGAAACACCAAACAAGATAGCATACCCTTACCTCAAACACAAGTAACAACTCTTGTTTTCATTAACCATAAGATTCTTTTAACTTTTCAGTTCTAACGAGTTTCTCACCAAGTTTCTACAAAAGACACATACTTTCTACCAATAAAAACATGCAGAAACTTAGTTCTTATAAAAGGGACAACAACCATCTTTTTTTTTTATTTCTACTTGCTTAAACATGCAGAAAATAACATGAAGCTCAATGAATTCTATGCAATTCAAGTTGATTAAGCACTAAAATTCTAGTAAAATAACTCTCCTATGGCGAGTTATCAATAATATATAGTTTTGGAACTATATATTATAAATTTAATGTGAATCTAATTCATATTAAATTATATGAGAGAATTGAATATTTGAAAGAGTTCAAATATTATATTAAATGTGAATGTTATTCACATTTGAAAACTATAGTTTAAAATTTAATGTGCACTGGATGTACATTAAAACTATAGGTTAAAGTGGTAATATGATTAAATGAGATTTAATCCAAATTAAATATATGATATTTAATTTATATTATTTAAATTAATAATTAAATTAAATTTAATTATTATTTAATCATTATTATAATAATAATAATAATAAAATAAAGGAACGTGTCATCCAGACACGTTCCCACTACCCCTCCTCCTTCTCCCTATCGATAACAAGGAGAAGAGGATTGTTGGATTGATTGATCAATCGTTCTCCAAGAAGTAAAAAACTCTCTCGCACTCTCAATTCCCTTGCTCTTCCAACTGTTGGAATCCTTCCCACAAAGGAAAGATCTAAGCATTCAGAGGATAGAGGGTTTACTCTTTTGGTGGTGTTCTGTAAAAACAGAGAAACTAAAGCTTCATGTGTTGCTGTACTAATTGGAGCAAGGAGTTGCTGCTGAGGAAAACTACAAAGGTAATTCCTCTTTCTTTATTAGTTTAATTGTTAAACTTGTAGCACGTTTGCATGTACTATTTCCATGTCTAATTAGATTAGGATTAGCATGCTTGTTCTGTATATTTTGTCAACGTACTTTTTTTTTTGTTTCAATTGAAACAATCAAGCAAATTACGATCCCAAACCACGTTTCCGCTGCTCAAGGAGATCTGATCTCCATCAGACACGATGTTGCGAGTCTGTCTACAAACTTTCTCTCTATTAAACTTAAAAATATTCTACATGTGCCCCAAATCACTAAAAACTTAATTAGTATTGCCCCATTTGGAATATCATCTTCCAAGACTTTTCTTTGAAATTTATGGTGCAACTTCCACCTACTTGGCTCACTTGGAAGTTATTCATCCATCAACATAACTTCCACCACACACCTTGCATAACCGTCAAGTCAATACTCGTGTGAAAACGTGTGGAGTTGCTAACATCACATCCTCTATCATGGCAAAGCAGACATACTATGAAGATGAATTTTGTCTTTCTTCCGACGCAGTCAAAGAGAGACCAATGTTAGCATCTGTAACGCCCCTACTTTTCTATGACCAACTCCTAGGGACATTACTACACATGCATGCATTTATAGGCCAAGAGATAAAAGATCTTAAAATAAAACTTCCAAGTAAATATAAATAGTCTTTAGGGATCCCAAATCAAAACATTTAAAACAGATAAAAGGGTCAATTTAACATGGCCTATTAAAACTGTAAGTAAATTTAAACTCCAAATAGAACATAGAGACAACATCAGTTTAAAACAAGAATATGCGGAAAACATGTCGGTTCCCATGGTTTTAGTGACGCTCCTCCGTCACTCGCCCTGCACGTCCTTTCCCTTACCTGAAAAACATTTTTAAAAGAAAAGGGTGAGTATTGCAAAACAATACCCAGTAAGTAACCTCGCTACCGAGGTTTGGGATATGCATACACATACAATCATGACCTTTAAACTTATTCGTAATATACATATGCGGGACCTAAAACTTTCTCATATTGTCAGGTCTTTAATCCATGACTTCCTTTTTAATTGTGTGGCCGACTGGTCATCCTGAGTCATTTCGTTTTGAGTCCCTCACAGACCCCTGTAATACTTTGAGTCCCTCACAGACCCCTGTAATAATTTGAGTCCCTCACAGACCCCTGTAATTTGACCCATCGGGTCTCTATTGCATGTTTGACCATGCACATAATGATCTCAGGATACCAATGTCCACACTTTTCATTAATTCATTTCGTGGCATACATAACATGCATGAGGTCCCATCATTAACATAATAATAGTGCACATGTCACAAAACATCATCGTCGATATGCAAATCATACTTTTCTCATGAGCGGTTTGAAGATCATACTTTTGTAGGAAAACATGAAATATTCTCATACAAATTCTTGTCATATTCTCACATGAAATCTTTGGAATACTTTTACATAGAATACGAGAATATTCTCACATAAAATAATAGTTTATTTCCACATGAAGCATTGAAATATTTGCACATAAAATATTAAGTGTTCTCACGATAATATCTGTATATTTTCATATGAAAAATATAAACTAATTTCGCATGAAATCATGAAAATCATTTTCTTCAATCCCATTAAAAAAGTTCGGCACAAGGTCCCTTACCTTAGTTCCGACTTTGCTCCAAAACCTAATCGAACTCCTTGCCTACTCTTCCTTTAGTGAAACCTGATTCACACCATAGTTTCCGAATTCAATCTCCAAGTATTCACTAAATCCCTAATCATGCGATACTTAAATTACGGTATTAAGATGTCGTGCCCCGCTTACCTCGAGCTCAATGCGAAAACCTAATATCCCTTAGTCCGTTTTGACGATCAACCTCCAATTCCGCTCCAAGTTTGGTTCCTACAAAAATGTATTCGAACCCGTAACCTAAGTTCTCAATCAAACGCTTAAATAATCGACAGGACACAGATAATTCTCAATCGAACTCGATACTTAGCAAGATCGCTCACCGAACTGCAATTTTAGCTGCTGTAAAGTCGTGACGGCGGCGTTGCGAGGGCTCGACGGTGGCGAGAGCTCGTGAGTGGTCCGGGTGGTGCTTCGCGTATAATCCGGTAGCTGCGGTCACAATCGATCGGAAGCGGATCTCGGCAAAAAAGACGACTCCGATCGGCGGTGGGGTCTTCTTCGACCGACGGCGTGCGTGGCGGCGGCGTGTTCGACCGAGGAAGCGTTTGCTTGTGGGTCGGCGTTAAATGCGTCTGCTCGTGTTTTCCTTTCGCCGGCGAGAGTGGTTGAACGCTCACCGCCCGAGAACTTCGCGCGTGTACCGGGTGTTGTGTAGACGACGGCCGGTGGCGGGTGGGCGTGGATCACGAGCGGATCGCAAGCTCGGCGACGCCGTGACGTGGAGGCGAGGTGGCGGAGGAGAAGTCGGCGGCGTTAGCGTCGAAACCGCCGCCGGTTGCTTGCCTGGCGTGGAGGTGCAGGAAAACCGACGGCGATTATTTTTCTTTGCGAGTGGCGCTCGGCTAGGCTTCCGCCCACGACTTCCGGTGCGGCTAGGCGTGCGTGTTGGATCGCGTAAGCGCGCCTCTCGCTCCGATCGGCAGCGGCGGTGTAAAGAAGGTATGTGGCTTCTCGGTTAGGGCAAAAGGGAGGAAGACAAGGAGCTTAGGGTTAGGGTTTTGCTAGGGTTAGGGTTTTGATTCTTCCTCCTTTTGGTTGAGACTTAAGGATATTTAAATACCATACCTTAGGTTAAAAATTCAAATGCCAATTACACCTCCTTTAGACATTAATAACTAAAACGCGCCTTGCAACTTCCTTTTCCTTTAATTTCATAAATAATCTTACCTTAGAAGGAACCATTCACTTAAACTAAACAAAATTACGGCCTCACTCTCGCGAGCTTGATTAAAATCACTAATCCCGACTAAACACAAATGATATTATTAGGCGTTAAATAAAATAAATAATAGTACTGTGATGATGGTCGTCACAATCTTCCCTCCTTAAGAACTTTCGTCCTCGAAAGTTCCTATTCTTGGAATAGTTCAGGATATTTAGCTCGTACTTCCTCTTCTCGCTCCCAGGTAGCTTCTTCGGTGCGGTGATTTTGCCACAACACTTTAACTAAGCCGATCTCACGCAGCACGGAGGGTCTTTCGATCTCTTGCAATAATGCACTTGCGTTCGCTCGCCATAACTCGGATCTTACGCTAAGCGCAATGGTTCAAGTCTCACGACATGAGTCGGGTGCAGGCGTACTTTCTCAACATGGAGACATGAAACACGTTATGAACCACTGAAAGAGAAGCGGCGAGTGCTAATCTGTGAGGCCATTGCACCAATCCTCTCTAAAATCTCAAATTGTCCAGATGAATCGCGGACTCAACTTCCCTTTTCGGCCAAACCTTAGAATTCCCTTCATTGGGGCCACCTTAAGAAATACGTGGTCCCCAACATCGAATTCTAGGTCCCTTCGTCTCGTGTCGGCATAGCTCTTCTGTCTGCTTTGGGCGGTCTGCATCCGCGCCCTAATCTTTTGTACCGCATCATTCGTGACCTGTACCAACTCTGGACCCAATAACTGGCGTTCACCAACCTCCTCCCAGAAAACGGGAGTTCTGCAACGTTTTCCATAGAGAGCTTCAAATGGAGCCATTCCGATGGTCGACTGATAACTGTTATTGTAAGCAAACTCCATCAAATGCAAATGAGTGTCCCAACTACCTGGGAAGTCTAAAGTGCAAGCTCGCAACATATCTTCTAATATCTGATTTAAACGTTCTGTTTGTCCATTCGTCTGTGGATGAAAAGCTGTACTGAAGTTCAACTGCGAACCTAACGCTCTCTGTAAGCTCCTCCAGAAGTTGGAGGTGAAACGTGGATCCCTGTCTGAAAGAATCTTGACTGGAATCCCATGCAAACGGACTATCTCTTCCAGGTAAAGCTGCGCCCACTTATCTGTAGAATAGGTGGGTCTCCCTGGTATGAAATGTGCTGACTTGGTTAATCTGTCCACTATGACCCAAATCACCGAGTAACCTCGCAAGGTTCTAGGCAGTCCAACTATGAAATCCATAGAGATCTCCTCCCATTTCCACTGAGGTACATGTAAAGGTTGCAGTAATCCTGCGGGTCTCTGCCTAGGTGCCTTTACCTGCTGACAAGTCAAACACTTGCTGACAAACTCTGCTATGTCGCGCTTCATGTTACACCACCAAAATGCCTGTTTCAGATCTCGATACATCTTGGTACTGCCAGGATGCATAGAAAATGGTGAGTTGTGGGCCTCGCCCAAGATTTCAGTTTTCAGTTTGTCATCGCTTGGCACGCACAATCGTCCCTGAAATAGTAATCCTCCATCTGTGGATAGGGAAAACTCTGTCAACTCACCTGTAGTTACTGCAGTAAGTTTTTCCACTAAGCGAGGTCTCCTGCTTTGAGACTCAATGATGCGCTGCCTTAAGGTTGGTTGTACAGTTAATCGAGCTAATCGAGCCGTGGTCTTTCCTACTAGTATCGCAATTTCACTCGTGTAAAACTCTGCAGTAACTCGCTCTCTCCATCGGTAACTTTCGTCTTTGAAGTATGTACTTGGCTTCCTACCGAGGGCATCGACCACGACATTAGCCTTACGTGGTGGTATTGTATGTCAATATCATAATCCTTCACTAATTCCAACCATCTGCGTTGCCTCATGTTCAATTCCTTCGGGTGAACAGAGATACTTGACTTTTATGATCTGTAAAAATCTGAATTTTCTCGCCATACGTAGTGTCTCCGGATCTTTAATGCAAAACCATCTTTGCTAGTTCCAAGTCATGAGTTGGATAGTTCCTCTCGTCGTCTTCAATTGTCGGGATGCATAAGCTATTACTTTTTACCGTCTTTGCATTAGCACGCAAACCCAAACCTTTCTTAGAAGCATCACTATAAACCACAAAACTCCTGTTAAAGTCGGGAGGCTGTAAGAATCTGGGGTGACACTAATCTGCACTTGAGTTCTCGGAAACTCGCCTCACAAGCATCATCCCAAACAAATGAGTTTTCTTGCGCGTCGGTGAGTCATAGGCATGGCTATCTTGGCAAAATCACATTTAAACGTCTATAGTATCCCCGCAAGACCGTAAAACTACGTACCTACCTGTGAAGCGGTGGTGGACGAGGCCAGCGTGTGACGGCCTCCACTTTCATTTGGGTCAATGAGAGACTCGACCGGACACCACATGCCATAAGAAGGATACTTGTCTGAGCCAGAATTCACACTTGGAAAATTTTGCATATAACTTATTCTCTCTCAGCGTGAGTAAAACTTTCCTCAGGTGCATTTCATGCTCTTCATCACACCTGGAGTATATCAGTATATCGTCGATGAACACAATCACGAACGTATCAAGAAAACTCCTTGAAAAAACGGTTCATCAAGTCCATGAAAGCGGCGGGGCGTTGGTCAAACCAAGCGGCATCACCGTGGAACTCGTAATGCCCATAACGTGATCGAATCTGTTTTTTTAGGAATATCCTCTTCACCGATCCTCAATCGATGGTGCTTCGATCTCAGATCAATCTTGGAGAACACTGTTGCTCCTTGCAACTGATCGAACAAATCATCTATTCTGGGGAGAGGGTATTTATTCTTGATCGTAACTTTATTCAACTCCCTGTAATCTATACACAGGCGCATGGATCCGTCTTTCTTTTTCACGAACAACACAGGTGCTCCCCAGGGCGATACGCTAGGGCGTATAAATCCCTTGTCCGATGAAGTCCCGCAATCTGTAATTTCGGTTCTTTCAATTCGCTGCGTTGCCATTCAGACGGGGCCTTGGATATCGGGTCGCCCCAATTCCAATCCGATGTTAAAATCTACCTCTCTGACCGGAGGTATTCCGGGGAGGTCCTCGGGGAAGACGTCTGTAAATTCATTCACTACTGGTACCGATGTCACTGAGATCTCTGTGCACCTTGCATCTAGTATGCAAGCTAAGACGCCCCAAGCTCCCCGATGTAATAACTTCACGGCCTTAAGAGGCGTGAATCACCTTAGGCCTACTTCCCGCTATCGTACCTCGAACTCAGAGTTGAGGTTGGTCCGGGAGGAGTGAACACTACCTCCTTCCTGAAACAATCAATGCAAGCATGGTTCTGCGCTAACCAGTCCATGCCCAATATTACATCAAAGTCAAACATGTCTAAGACTACTAGATTCATTTGCTAACTCATGGTGCGATGGTCACACTACCATCCTTGACTTTCATATTGGCTAACAAATTTATCCTCGCAGGGGTGGAGACAGAGCAGGGCATATCTGAATCGTTTCTAGTTCTAACTCAACTTGACTTACAAAGGATGCGAAATAAAAAAGAGTGTGTAGAACCGAATCAAATAACACAAAGGCAAGGTGCCCAAGTAATGGAAGTGTACACAGAATCACCGAGTCCGAGCCATAGATGTCTCTCACTGGTGCTTGCATAAGCTCTCCCGATGTATAACAGCTTCACAAAGAGAGCCCACTATTGATAACCCGAGGTTGGCTAGTCTTGGCTTGACTCGAGGCGCTATTAGCTCTGTGCCCTTCTTTCCCACACGAAACACACTCCGGATCGGGCCAAACACTTACCCAGTCTTTGCTTACATGCAGTTTGCACCGTGGCTTATCTCCACCGTTATTTCCGATCTGCTGACTGTGGTTTCGACTGAAACTCGCACGAAAATGTCACCGCCTATGCGGTGTGCTGGGACGCTTGTGAGTTAGAATTTGGTTGGTCCCACTTCCTCTTATGATTTGCCATGGTTTTGCCAGTTAACCACTACCTGCTTTGTCTTTGTCTCGCGCTTTGCACCCAAATCAATCTCGCCACTCTCACCGCGGAGGCATAATCGGGAGGTGCTAGTGCTTGAATAAAGCCTCGAACGTTCTCATCCCGGTCCCATAATGAAGCGCTCTGTTTTCTTTGCCTCTGTATCTACGGCTCGGAGCAAAGCGGGACAAACGGGTAAATTCCCTCTCATACACACCTCCTTTGCCCTCCGCATTCGCAAAGTCTGTAAGAATTTCGCCGCTTCCGTAACGAGCAGTGCAGCGGGATAAAATTTCCGCGTAACGCTTCCTTGAAGCAGATTCGTGTAATCATTTCTCCGCTAGCGACAATGGTTCCCTGGGCGGACTCCCACCATAAGTACGCGTCATCCCTCAGCATAAAGGTAGCACAGGACACCCTCTGATCCTCAGGGCAATTCATCAATCTGAAGATGGTCTCAATGGAGGACGACCACAACTCAACGACCACGGTGGGGTCCTTTGGAAGACCCATTGAAAGATCTAGGATCATACTTCACGAAGTCCCGGTATCGAGACTCGAGTTGCATCGTTTCGCCCCCGATTTGTTTGGGCGGTGAGTGGCTATCAGAGCTCGCACCGGACTGCATAGCCTCCACCATCATAGTCATAACATTGGCGTTCCTTGATCGCGCCATGGGGCAGCTGCAGTACATTCTCGGCGGCGGTGGCGGTCTGGGGAGGTCTCGAACGGGTGGAGCAACCTCTTCCTGTTCCAGTGGTAATTCCGGTTGGGCGTCAACGTTCTCCCTTGCCCTCCGGCCCCTACCACGTCCCCTACCTCTCCCTCGGCCTCTAGGTGGCATTTTGTCAATACTACTGTCAGAGAGAGTTTCTAACTCGGTTTCTTTACTTTCTAACCATAAGGTAGGATCACCTCTTGGGGTTTTAAGTTCATGTATATGCATAAAACAGTATCATATCATAATCACATACTTAATTAATAAAATATCAGAACGTACCTGGCGGTGACTGGAAGGCGTTGTTCAACCATGGGAACTACTTTGTGCTTACTCTGTAAGCAAGTCTACAGAACCCTTAAACCTAGGGCTCTGATACCAACTGTAACGCCCCTACTTTTCTATGACCAACTCCTAGGGACATTACTACACATGCATGCATTTATAGGCCAAGAGATAAAAGATCTTAAAATAAAACTTCCAAGTAAATATAAATAGTCTTTAGGGATCCCAAATCAAAACATTTAAAACAGATAAAAGGGTCAATTTAACATGGCCTATTAAAACTGTAAGTAAATTTAAACTCCAAATAGAACATAGAGACAACATCAGTTTAAAACAAGAATATGCGGAAAACATGTCGGTTCCCATGGTTTTAGTGACGCTCCTCCGTCACTCGCCCTGCACGTCCTTTCCCTTACCTGAAAAACATTTTTAAAAGAAAAGGGTGAGTATTGCAAAACAATACCCAGTAAGTAACCTCGCTACCGAGGTTTGGGATATGCATACACATACAATCATGACCTTTAAACTTATTCGTAATATACATATGCGGGACCTAAAACTTTCTCATATTGTCAGGTCTTTAATCCATGACTTCCTTTTTTTAATTGTGTGGCGATTGGTCATCACGAGTCATTTCGTTTTGAGTCCCTCACGGACCCTGTAATACTTTGAGTCCCTCATGGACCCTGTAATAATTTGAGTCCTCACGGACCACTGTAATTTGACCCATCGGGTCTCTATTGCATGTTTGACCATGCACATAATGATCTCAGGATACCAATGTCCACACTTTTCATTAATTCATTTCGTGGCATACATAACATGCATGAGGTCCCATCATTAACATAATAATAGTGCACATGTCACAAACATCATCGTCGATATGCAAATCATACTTTTCTCATGAGGCAGTTTGAAGATCATACTTTTGTAGGAAAACATGAAATATTCTCATACAAATTCATTGTCATATTCTCACATGAAATCTTTGGAATACTTTTACATAGAATACGAGAATATTCTCACATAAAATAATAGTTTATTTCCACATGAAGCATTGAAATATTTGCACATAAAATATTAAGTGTTCTCACGATAATATCTGTATATTTTCATATGAAAAATATAAACTAATTTCGCATGAAATCATGAAAATCATTTTCTTCAATCCCATTAAAAAAGTTCGGCACAAGGTCCCTTACCTTAGTTGAGACTTTGCTCCAAAACCTAATCGAACTCCTTGCCTACTCTTCCTTTAGTGAAACTTTGATTCACACCATAGTTTCGAATTCAATCTCCAAGTATTCACTAAATCCCTAATCATGCGATACTTAAATTACGGTATTAAGATGTCGTGCCCCGCTTACCTCGAGCTCAATGCGAAAACCTAATATCCCTTAGTCCGTTTTGACGATCAACCTCCAATTCCGCTCCAAGTTTGGTTCCTACAAAAATGTATTCGAACCCGTAACCTAAGTTCTCAATCAAACGCTTAAATAATCGACGGGAGACACGAGATAATTCTCAATCGAACTCGATATTTAGCAAGATCGCTCACCGAATCGCAATTTTATTTCTTTGTAAAGTCGCGTGACGGCCGGCGTTGCGCAGGTGGCTCGGCGGTGGCGATGGCTCGTGAGTGGTCCGTGGTGGTGCCCGCGTATAATCCTTCCGGGTGGCCGCGGTCACAATCGATCGGAAGCAGATCTGCGGCAAAGACGACTCCGATCGGCGGCGGTGGGGTCTTCTTCGACCGGACGCGCGCGTGGCGTGGCGCGTGTTCGACCGGAGGCGTTGCTTGTGGGTGGCGTTAAATGCCGCTCGTGTTTTCCTTTCGCCGGCGAGAGTGGTTGAACGCTCACCGCCGGAGAACTTCGCGGCGTGTCTTGGGTGTTGTAGACGGACGGTGGCGGTGGGCGTGGATCACGAGCGGCCGGGCAAGCTCGGGCGGCACTTCGTCACGTGGAGGCGAGGTGGCGGAGGAGAAGTCGCGCGGCGTTAGCGTCGAAACCGCTTTTCGGTTGTGGCTCGCTGCGCGCGAGGTACTGAGGAAAACCGGACAGCGATTATTTTTCTTTGCGAGTGAGCGCTCCGGCTAGGGCTTCCGTCCACGACTTCCGGTGCGGCTAGGCGTGCGTGTTGGAGTGGCCGTAAGCGCGGCCTCTCGCTCCGATCAGCAGCGGTGTAAAGAAGGTATGTGGGCTTCGGTTAGGGCAAAAGGGAGGAAGACAAGGAGCTTAGGGTTAGGGTTTTGCTAGGGTTAGGGTTTTGATTCTTCCTCCTTTTGGTTGAGACTTAAGGATATTTAAATACCATACCTTAGGTTAAAAATTCAAATGCCAATTACACCCTCCTTTAGACATTAATAACTAAAACGCCCTTGCAACTTCCTTTTCCTTTAATTTCATAAATAATCCTACCTTAGAAGGAACCATTCACTTAAACTAAACAAAATTACGGCCTCACTCTCGCCGAGCTTGATTAAAATCACTAATCCAACTAAACACAGCGGTTATTAGAGCGTTAAATAAAATAAATAATAGTACCTGTGATGATGGTCGTCACAATCTTCCCTCCTTAAGAACTTTCGTCCTCGAAAGTTCCTATTCTTGGAATAGTTCAGGATATTTAGCTTTCGTACTTCCTCTTCTCGCTCCCGGTGTAGCTAGCCGGTGCGGTGATTTTGCCACAACACTTTAACTAAGCTGATCTCACGGTTACGGAGGGTCTTTCGATCTCTTGCAATAATCTGTACCGGTCGTTCGCCATTACTCAGATCTTCTGCTAACTGCAATGGTTCGAAGTCTACGACATGAGTCGGGTCTGGAACGTACTTTCTCAACATGGAGACATGAAACACGTTATGAGCCACTGAAGAGAAGCGGCGGTGCTAATCAGAGGCAACTTCGCACCAATCCTCTCTAAAATCTCAAATGGTCAGATGAATCGCGGACTCAACTTCCCTTACCGGCCAAACCTTAGAATTCCCTTCATTGGGGCCACCTTAAGAAATACGTGGTCCCCAACATCGAATTCTAGGTCCCTTCGTCTCGTGTCGGCATAGCTCTTACATCGCTTTGGGCGGCTCGCATCCGCGCCCTAATCTTTTGTACCGCATCATTCGTGACTGTACCAACTCTGGACCCAATAAGCGGCGTTCACCAACCTCCTCCCCCAAAAACGGAGTTCGCAGCGTTTTCCATAGAGAGCTTCAAATGGAGCCATTCCGATGGTCGACTGATAACTGTTATTGTAAGCAAACTCCATCAAATGCAAATGAGTGTCCCAACTACCTGGGAAGTCTAAAGTGCAAGCTCGCAACATATCTTCTAATATCCGATTTAAACGCTCGTTTGTCCATTAAATGCGTGGATGAAAAGTCAGCATCTGAAGTTCAAGCTGCGAACCTAACGCTCTCTGTAAGCTCCTCCGAAGTTGGAGGTGAAACGTGGATCCTCATGCAGAAAGAATCTTGTTTGGAATCCCATGCAAACGGACTATCTCTTCCAGTAAAGTCGCTGCCCCACTTATCTGTAGAATAGGTGGGTCTCCCACAGTATGAAATGTCTTGACTTGGTTAATCTGCCCACTATGACCCAAATCACCGAGTAACCTCGCAAGGTTCTAGCGACCCAACTATGAAATCCATAGAGATCTCCTCCCATTTCCACCGAGGTACATGTAAAGGTTGCGGTAATCCTGCGGGTCTCTCGCGCTAGGTGCCTTACTACTGCGACAAGTCAAACACTTGGCGACAAACTCGCTATGTCGCGCTTCATGTTACACCACCAAAATGCTCATTTGAGATCTCGATACATCTTGGTACCGCCGGGATGCATAGAAAATGGTGAGTTGTGGGCCTCGCCAAGATTTGATTTTCGGTTTGTCATCGCTGGCACGCATAATCGTCCACGAAATAGTAATCCTCCATCCGTGGATAGGGAAAACTCTGTCAACTCACTGTGAGTTACTGCAGTAAGTTTTTCCACTAAGCGAGTCTCCCGCTGAGACTCAATGATGCGCCGCCTTAAGGTTGGTTGTACAGATTAATCGAGCTAAGCGAGCCGTGGTCTTTCCTACTAGCTGCGCAATTTCGGCTCGTGTAAACTCGCTGCTGTAACTCGCTCTCGTCGTTAACTCGTCTTTGAAGTATGTCTTGGCTTCCTACCGAGGGCATCGGCCACGACATTAGCCTTACCAGGTGGTATTGTATGTCAATATCATAATCCTTCACTAATTCCAACCATCTGCGTTGCCTCATGTTCAATTCCTTCGGGTGAGCAGATACTTGGACTTTTATGATCTGTAAAAATCGAATTTTCTCGCCATCTGAGTAGTGTCTCCGGATCTTTAATGCAAAACCATCTTTGCTAGTTCCAAGTCATGAGTTGGATAGTTCCTCTCGCGTGCGTCTTCAATTGTCGGGATGCATAAGCTATTACTTTACCGTCTTTGCATTAGCACGCATGCCCCAAACCTTTCTTAGAAGCATCCTTTGTAAACCACAAAACTCCTGTTCCGTCGGAAGCTGTAAGAATCGGGGTGACACTAATCTGTACTTGAGTTCCTGGAAACTCGCCTCACAAGCATCATCCCAAACAAATGAGTTTCCCTTGCGCGTCAGCTGAGTCATAGGCATGGCTATCTTGGCAAAATCCTGCACGAAACGTCTATAGTATCCTGCAAGACCAGAGAAAACTACGTACCTCATGCGGTGGTGGACGAGGCCACCGTGGTGACGGCCTCCACTTTTTTGGGTCAACAGAGACTCGGCCGGACACCACATGCCATAAGAAGGATACTTGTGCGAGCGTAATTCACACTTGGAAAATTTTGCATATAACTTATTCTCTCTCAGCGTGAGTAAAACTTTCCTCAGGTGAATTTCTTGCTCTTCATCACACCTGGAGTATATCAGTATATCGTCGATGAACACAATCACGAACGTATCAAGAAACTCCTTGAATAAGCGGTTCATCAAGTCCATGAAAGCGGCAGGGCGTTGGTCAAACCAAAGCGGCATCACTTTGTGAACTCGTAATGCCCATAACGTGATCTCGAATCTTTGTTTTAGGAATATCCTCTTCACCGATCCTCAATCGATGGTACTTCGATCTCGAGATCAATCTTGGAGAACATCTTGTTGCTCCTTGCAATCGATCGAACAAATCATCTATTCGGGGAGAGGGTATTTATTCTTGATCGTAACTTTATTCAACTCCCTGTAATCTATACACAGCGCATGGATCCGTCTTTCTTTTCACGAACAAACACAGTGCTCCCGAGGCGATACGCTAGGCGTATAAATCCCTTGTCGATAAGTCCTGCAATCGTAGTTTCAGATTCTTTCAATTTCGCCGGTGCCTATTCTCATGACGGGGCCTTGGATATCGGGTGCGTCCCCAATTCCAATCGATGTTAAAATCTACCTCTCGACCGGAGGTATTCGGGAGGTCCTCGGGAAGACGTCTCGTAAATTCATTCCTCGGGTACCGATGTCACCGAGATCTCTGTGCACCTTGCATCTAGTATGCAAGCTAAGACGCCCAAGCTCCCGATGTAATAACTTCACGGCCTTAAGAGGCGGTAATCACCTTAGGCCTACTTCACGCTATCGTACCTCTGAAGACTCAGAGCGAGGTTGGTGCGGGAGGAGTGAACACTACCTCCTTCCTGAAACAATCAATGCAAGCATGGTTCTGCGCTAACTTGATCCATGCCCAATATTACATCAAAGTCAAACATGTCTAAGACTACTAGATTCTTTGCTAACTCATGGTCCATGATGGTCACACTACCATCCTTGACTTTCATATTGGCTAACAAATTTATCCCGCAGAGGGTGGAGATGAGACAGGGCATATCAGAATCGTTTCTAGTTCTAACTCACTTGACTTACAAAGGATGAGAAATAAAAGAGTGTGTAGAACAGAATCAAATAACACAAAGGCAAGGTGCCCAAGTAATGGAAGTGTACCTGTAACCATCGAGTCTCGAGCCATAGATGTCTCTACTCGGTGCTTGCATAAGCTCTCCCCGATGTATATAACAGGCTTCACAAAGAGCCCACTATTGATAAACCGAGGTTGGCTAGTCTTTGGCTTGACTCGGCAAACTATTAGCTCTGTGCCCTTCTTTCCCACACCGAAACACACTCTCGGACCGGGCCAAACACTTACAGTCTTTGCCGCTACTACGCTCTTTGCACTGCTGTGGCTTATCTCCACCGTTATTTCCCGATCCGTTGACTGTGGTTTCGAACGAAACTCGCACGAAAATGTCCCGGCCTATGCGCGGTGTCGCTGGGACGCTTGTGAGTTAGAATTTGCATTTGGTCCCACTTCCTCTTATGATTTGCCATGGTCGCCAGGTTAACCACTACTGCTTTGTCTTTGTCTGCGCTGCACCCAAATCAATTCTCGCCACTCTCACTGCGGAGGCATAATCGGGAGGTGCTAGTGCTTGAATAAAGCCTCGAACGTTCTCATCCGGTCCCATAATGAAGCGCTCTGTTTTCTTTGCCTCAGATCTACCGGCTCGGGAGCAAAGCGGGACAAACGGGTAAATTCCCTCTCATACACCTCCACCGCCCCCTGTTGCGCAAAGTTTGTAAGAAGTCGCCGCCTCTGTGAACGAGTGCAGCGGGATAAAATTTCCGCCAGAACGCTTCCTTGAACAGATTCCAGGTAATCATTTCTCCGCTAGCGACAATGGTTCCCTGGGCGGACTCCCACCATAAGTACGCGTCATCCCTCAGCATAAAGGTAGCACAGGACACCCTCGATCCTCGGGGCAATTCATCAATCGAAGATGGTCTCAATGGAGGGCGCCCACAACTTCGACCACAAGTGGGGTCACCTGGAAGACCCATTGAAAGATCTAGGATCATACTTCACGAAGTCCTTGGTGTATCGAGACTCGAGTTGCATCGTTTCGCCCCTGATTTGTTTGGGCCAGCTGAGTGGCTACTGTAGCTCGCACCAGACTCTGCATAGCCTCCACCATCATAGTCATAACATTGGCGTTCCCTTGATGCCGCCTGGGGCAAGCTGCGGTACATTCTCTCGCGCGCCGGTGGTCTGGGGAGGTCTCGAGCAGGTGGAGCAACCTCTTCTGTTCAGTGGTAGTCGGCCAAGGCGTCAACATTCTCCCTTGCCCTCCGGCCCCTACCACGTCCCCTACCTCTCCTCGGCCTCTAGGTGGCATTTTGTCAATACTACAATACAGAGAGTTTCTAACTCAGTTTCTTTACTTTCTAACCATAAGGTAGGATCACCCCTTGGGGTTTTAAGTTCATGTATATGCATAAAAGCGATATCATATCATAATCACATACTTAATTAATAAAATATCGTAACGCACTGCTGGCGGTGGTGGAAGGCGTTGTTCAACCATGGGAACTACTTTGTGCTTACTCTGTAAGCAAGTCTCTGAGAACCCTTAAACCTAGGGCTCACGATACCAAGCTATAACGCCCTACTTTTCTATGACCAACTCCTAGGGACATTACTACACATGCATGCATTTATAGGCCAAGAGATAAAAGATCTTAAAATAAAACTTCCAAGTAAATATAAATAGTCTTTAGGGATCCCAAATCAAAACATTTAAAACAGATAAAAGGGTCAATTTAACATGGCCTATTAAAACTGTATGTAAATTTAAACTCCAAATAGAACATAGAGACAACATCGGTTTAAAACAAGAATATGCGGAAAACACATGCCGGTTCCCATGGTTTTAGTGGACGCTCCTCCGTCACTCGCCACGCACGTCATTTCCCTTACGAAAAACACATTTTTAAAAGAAAAGGGTGAGTATTGCAAAACAATACCCGAGTAAGTAACCTCGCTACCGAGGTTTGGGATATGCATACACATACAATCATGACCTTTAAACTTATTCGTAATATACATATGCGGGACCTAAAACTTTCTCATATTGTCAGGTCTTTAATCCATGACTTCCTTTTTAATTGTGTGGCCGACTGGTCATCCTGAGTCATTTCGTTTTGAGTCCCTCATGCACCTGTAATACTTTGAGTCCTCACGGCACTCTGTAATTTGACCCATCGGGTCTCTATTGCATGTTTGACCATGCACATAATGATCTCAGGATACCAATGTCCACACTTTTCATTAATTCATTTCGTGGCATACATAACATGCATGAGGTCCCATCATTAACATAATAATAGTGCACATGTCACAAACATCATCGTCGATATGCAAATCATACTTTTCTCATAGACAGTTTGAAGATCATACTTTTGTAGGAAAACATGAAATATTCTCATACAAATTCATTGTCATATTCTCACATGAAATCTTTGGAATACTTTTACATAGAATACGAGAATATTCTCACATAAAATAATAGTTTATTTCACATGAAGCATTGAAATATTTGCACATAAAATATTAAGTGTTCTCACGATAATATCTCAGTATATTTTCATATGAAAATATAAACTAATTTCGCATGAAATCATGAAAATCATTTTCTTCAATCCCATTAAAAAAGTTCGGCACAAGGTCCCTTACCTTAGTTCCGACTTTGCTCCAAAACCTAATCGAACTCCTTGCCTACTCTTCCTTTAGTGAAACCTGATTCACACCATAGTTTCCGAATTCAATCTCCAAGTATTCACTAAATCCCTAATCATGCGATACTTAAATTACGGTATTAAGATGTCGTGCCCCGCTTACCTCGAGCTCAATGCGAAAACCTAATATCCCTTAGTCCGTTTTGACGATCAACCTCCAATTCCGCTCCAAGTTTGGTTCCTACAAAAATGTATTCGAACCCGTAACCTAAGTTCTCAATCAAACGCTTAAATAATCGACAGGACACAGATAATTCTCAATCGAACTCGATACTTAGCAAGATCGCTCACCGAACTGCAATTTTAGCTGCTGTAAAGTCGTGACGGCCGGCGTTGCAGGGCTCGACGGTGGCAATAGCTCGTGAGTGGTCCGGCGGCTGGTGCTTCGCGTATAATCCTTCGGCGCTGCGGTCACAATCGATCGGAAACAGATCTGCAGCAAAGACGACTCCGATCGGCGGTGGGGTCTTCTTCGACTGGACGTGCGTGGCCGGCGGCGTGTTCGACTGGAGGCAGCTGCTTGTGGGTCGGCGTTCGTCTGCTCGTGTTTTCCTTTCGCCGGCGAGAGTGGTTGAACGCTCACCTGCTCGGAGAACTCGCAGGCGTGTACTGGGTGTTGTAGACGGACGGCTGGCGGCTGGACGTGGATCACGAGCGACTGGCAAGCTCGGCGGCGCCGTGACACGTGGAGGCGAGGTAAGCGGAGGAGAAGTTCGGCGGCGTTAGCGTCGAAACCACCTTCGATTGTGGCTTGCGCCGCGAGGGTACAGGAAAACCGGACGCGGTTATTTTTCTTCATGAGTGAGCGCTCGGCTAGGGCTTCCGTCCACGACTTCCGGTGCGGCTAGGCGTGCGTGTTGGACTGGCCGTAAGCGCGGCCTCTCGCTCCGATCGGCAGCAGCTGTAAAGAAGGTATGTGGCTTCTCGGTTAGGGCAAGAGGGAGGAAGACAAGGAGCTTAGGGTTAGGGTTTTGCTAGGGTTAGGGTTTTGATTCTTCCTCCTTTTGGTTGAGACTTAAGGATATTTAAATACCATACCTTAGGTTAAAAATTCAAATGCCAATTACACCCTCCTTTAGACATTAATAACTAAAACGCCCTTGCAACTTCCTTTTCCTTTAATTTCATAAATAATCTTACCTTAGAAGGAACCATTCACTTAAACTAAACAAAATTACGGCCTCACTCTCGCCGAGCTTGATTAAAATCACTAATCCAGCTAAACACAGCGGTTATTAGAGCGTTAAATAAAATAAATAATAGTACCTGTGATGATGGTCGTCACAGCATCCGACCTAGAACTTTTTGACGAACTTGCTCTGTTAGGACCATTCTTTTTCATGTGTCCAGATTGTCTGCATTCCCAACAACCTTTCATTTGCACAAAGTCTTTCTTCTTCTTTCAATTGCTAGCTACCAATGTTAAATTTAATGTATATAGATACGATATAATATATAGTTTTGGAACTATATATTATAAATTTAATGTGAATATGATTCATATTAAATTATATGAGAGAATCAAATATTTGAAAGAGTTCAAATATTAAATTCAAGTGTGAATGTGATTCATATTTGAAAAGTATAGGTTAAAATTTAATGTGCATAAGATGTGCATTAAAACTATAGGTTAGAGGAAAAATTGATTAAATGTGATTTAATCCAAATTAAATATATGATATTTAATTTATAATTAATTAAATATGATTTGATTAATTAATTATATTATTTAATTTAGTTTTATAATATAATAAATAAAAAAAAAAAAAGAAGAACGTGTGGCACGTTCCCCACTTCCCTCCAACTCCCCATCGATAGGGAGTGGGGGAAGTTTTCCCTCTTGATGGTATTATTCTCCTGATGAGAACAGAATAATCGATCGATCAATCGATTTTTGATTGAACTCACTTAAAATTCTCTCTCTCTCTCATTTCCTAAAATCCTTCCAAAAGTTGGACCCCTTCGCACCTAGGGTGATCTAAGCACTCAGAGGATAGAAGGTTCTCTCTACTGGTTGTGTCCTGTTGGAGAAAACAGAGAAGTATTTTTGGGTTGTTGTGTTGTAGTAAAGCTTGGAGCAAGGAGTTGCTGAGGAAAATCTACAAAGGTAATTTTTCTTCCTTTTAGTTTAATTGTTAAACTTAGTATGTTTGCATGTCTACTCCATGTCTAATTAGATTAGAATCTTGTATGCTTATTCTGTATTTTTACCAATGTATGGGTATTTGATTTTCATCCAAAACAAACTAGCAAAATTACGATTTCCATCATGTTTTCGCTGCTCAAGGAGATCGGATCTCCATCAATTGGTATCAGAGCAATGCTTGTTTTGCTTTGGTTGAAACAAATTTGCATTGGTTAGGTGGGATTTGCATTTGGTTTGTTGTAAAACTAGTTTAAGAAAATTTTGGCCATAGTTTACTTTTGATTTGATCAATTTTATTGTTAAGGCACCTGTTTTTTGGGTATTTAAGTGCATTATCGAGTCTGTAATCGAGTTAAGAGTCGTTCGAGACCAGTTTCGTGCATTTCGGTAGAGAATCGAAGGAGAAATTGAAGTTTGAAGCTGTTGTGTTCGAAAGAGAATTGTTGTTGCCGAAGCAGCAGCGTTGCAACGCCGTTCATCAGCGTTGCAATGTCGTTCCTATCGACGCGGGAGCTCCAGGGGTCAGTGGCGTTGCAACGCTGCTCCTCAGTGTTGCAACGCTACCCCGATAGCAGGCGCGCGCGCGGACAAAGCCGACGTTGCAACGCCCACATCATCGTTGCAACGTCGTGATGTCATTTCAGAAGTTGTAGATCGGTTCAGTTTTTTAGTTGGTTTTCGATCCGGTTCGAGCAGTTCAAGGTGTTTTAGACCGGTTTATGTAATAAAATTAGAGTAATTTTATTATTTTGCATCTTAGGGCCAAATTATTCCAGTTTTACAGTTGTATTTCTTTCTGAATGTCATTTAGAATTTTTCCCACCTTAGGATAAACATGTTCATGCATTTTATTTGTATAATTGTTATATGAATATGGTTTAAATGCATGATTAATTTATTTTTCATGAGTAATGGAAAATAAGTTGCATGGAGCATGAAATTACTTAGTTTAAAATAAATGTTATTTTATTTAAGTATTTTTAGTTATTCAATTAGTTAAATAATTTTTTTTATAATTCCAATATTTGTTTTATAATATAGTTCCTTGTCATAGGTTAATTATTAAATTTATAAAAGTTATAAATTAAGGGGTTTTAGAAACCATAACCTATAACAAAGAATTGCATGCAAACATAGGAACTTGGGTAAAATTAATATTAGTTTTGATCGATCATCTCCCTCTCACCAGGAGAAAAAGAGTTCCATGGGTAACGCGAGGGAATTGGGAGTGGTGGGAACGTGTCATCTTGACACGTTCTCAATTAATTAATAAAAAAATAATTAATTAAATTAAATTAAATCTTATTTAATTTAAATCTCACATTAATTAATTAAATGATTAAATCACATTTAATAATTTTACCCTTTACCTATAAATTAATGTACAGATTATGCATTAAATTTTAACCTATAATTTTCAAATATGAATCACATTCACATTTAAATTAATATTTGAACTCTTTTAAATATTTAATTCTCTCATATAATTTAATATGAATCATATTCACATTAAATTTATAATATAAACTTCCAAAACTTTATATTATATCGTATTTATATACATTAAATTGATTCCCTAATGAATTTGAACATTTCAAATTCAGAAGCTCCAACGATACGAGATTACTCGGTTAATCTCATTAACCTCCGAATCAACATTCGTTAACTGCGGGAACACTCCAATAAAGTCTCGCAGCTGCACTCTTCTCACTGCATATATATTTCTGTGTCCATGGATAGTAATCAATAACAGCAAGTCAATCTTTCACGAATGTTCGTAACACCAGCTGGTTCAAATTACCATTTTACCCCTGGGTTACATCTTTTACCTTAAGTACCAGTGCTCCTCTAATGACCAATTTGTTTGTGGTCCTACCAACCAACAGAAGTCCCTCTCGGGCCAATGAGAGGGTCGAGCCCTTTGTTCAAGTCCCGAAGACACCACTTAAGAGAACATTCATCTACTTACCCTAGTAGGCGAGAAGGAGTGAATTCCATCTTGCTAAGTTAAGTCCCCAGCCGCTCACTAGGTCTTGTCTCCAAGAAGGTAGGCATATTGAGTCAGCGAATCTGGCCACTCTCACCCATACTAGTCAAAGGACAATCCCTCACAAACAGGAGTTCGTAACTTGCTCAGGATTGAGATCAAGTTGCCTAGGTCATCCTAGTGAAATAGAAACCTAGCTAGTCAACGGAGTTACATCTAGTGGTTACTATTTCGCGGTCCGGTCTTATGTAATCTCATTACATAGGATATTCCTACTCACATGTCATCTACACGAACACGTTAGGATCACAGTGTTTGTATCATATACAAAGTGGTCCACATCCATAGTTTTACCAGGGTAAGGTACCCAAACCTTATCCGCTTACTATGGACTCTTTACGTTGTATCTCGAACCGAGATCCTTTATATACACTACATTCAGTTCAAGATATATTTTACAGCCTTGGAGGTTTAGTTTATTGGATTTAGGGTTAAAATAAGGGCAATATCGTAAATAACGAACAATAACTCTTTATTGAAATAATAACACTTTAATACAATAATTAGAACAAAAATTACAAACTACGAGTTTTAGGGCACAAAACCAAACATCCTGCTCCCATTTACTATGGATACTTCCCTGATTCACCTTAGTATTGAACCATGCAAAGATTTACCGTAAGGGGACACCATATTGACGCCACGTAACCGAGCATGGAACTCACAATGTGAACTCTTGAGGGCGTGAGAGTAAACTTGATGTGAACACCTCGTTTTCTCCCACTGAAGCTCCTAAGGTTAGGGTATAGGTTTAACTTAGTCGGTTTCTGGCTACTAGAATCTATCTAAGTCTATGCCTATTATAACTTTTATAACTAGGTCTTTTAACCTTATATCTAGGTGAATAAACATTTTAATTACCTAGATATAACACAGGACTATAGTTAATTCAAGTCAGGTTCCAGGTCAGTTCCCAGGTAGGAGGTGTTCCGTTAACCGTCAGCTCCCAACATTAGACAGAACATCACCGGTAGAGTTCCCTTATAACCAATGTCCTATTGTCCTACTATATTTTAAACTATTTAAAATACTATGTAAGACTAACTTCTAATCTTATTAGAAATTAAACTTAGGTCTGAATTAATTTTAAACAATTTAAAACTAATTTCATTTAACCCAAGTTCTTATGTTTGCATGCAGCTCTTTGTTATAGGTTATGGTTTCTAAAACCCCTTTTATAACTTTTATAACTTTTAATTATTATCTGTTGATTTCACTAATATTAAGTAAATATCAGTGTGATTTACTAACGATATAGTTTATTCAATATATCAACGGTATATCACAAATGGTGATTTATGCTTGACAATAATTTATGTTGATATATCTTATTCAGTAATATTAAGTATATTAATCGGATCTCAAAAACTATTACTAGATTTGGAAATGCCCTCTCGTGTTTTTCAATATTGAAAAAATCAGTAGTTTATTAACAATAGATCAGATATACCAATGATATATCTAACCAAAAATAACTAATAACCGTTGATTTCACTTATATTAAGTATATATCGGTGTGATATACTACCAAAATATTTTATTCAGTATATCAACGATATATCACAAATAGTGATTTATGCTTGATAGTGATTTATGATAATATACTTTATTCAGTAATATTAAGTATATCAACGGGATCTCAAAAGCTATTTGTAATGCTCGACATTTCAGGTAGAGTAAATTTCAGGGTATGCTTTTAAATTTTAGGTAGAATTCATAATTTAAAACCAAATTTGATTGTTATATCTTATTGTGTGAGATGTGTTATTGTATAGAGTAAATCACTAATATACTAATGATATATGTATATGAAGTTAATTAAGAGTATATCAGTAACTCACATATGATATATGTTCATTTCACTATATAATAATGATATACTAAATGTTCGGTATATTTGTAAAATAAACATATCGAAAATGAAGTACATTAGTGATACACTAATATGCAAAATATCTCTAATTTGCTATGGATATATAAGAAGCATATCATTCTAAATGATATACCTAAAAGAAAGGTATCCGTAGTATATCAATAATATACTATTAACATAATTCATTTTAGGTATATATTGATATATAAAAATAAAGTATATCAGATATACTTTTGATATACTAATATAAAGTATATCAGATATAATACTGATATACTAAATGAAAAGTATATCAGATATACTACTGATATACCTGCTGCTACACCAATGAGGGTAAATCTGGAATAATAAAAAAACGGAAATCAACTTTGAAAAAATTTCCTAGATTTGCAAGTCTACAAAATCATAGCTAAGTTTGCAAATATGCTAATATTTTGTGCTACCCATTACAATTTCCCCAAAAATAACCCAACTTTCTTTTCTTTTCCGAGTTCGTAACAATAAGCCACTATGACTTAAGTACCTTTTTTTTTAAAAAAAAAAATATATGGGTGAATATAACATTTTATAAAATTAAAATTAAAAATATACAACACTTTCAACTTAATTAATAAGATGCCTTTTCATGTTATATCATTTTTATTTAGAAATAAAATTTAATATTTATGATAATAAGATTTTGGGCCCAAAAAAAATAGTATAAGATAGTAATAATCGCCCGCTGGAGTGTTTTCTGGCTCTTGTTGTATCTACTATTATTTGTTTGGGACAAATTTTTATACTTTATCTCAATAATGTTAGATTTTTCGAGCTTCCCTAATTTTAATACCTAAAACTTTTAGCTCGAATAATATTACAAAATTAAACATTTTGAAATTTTAAAGTTTTAAAAATAACTCATAAATAATCAATTCTGATGTTTCAAAAAAAATATTTAAAACTTTTAAAAGATTAAAGAACTGGAAAATAGCAGACTAATTTTATATTTATCTTTTTAATTTGGATGTTTGCCATTGATTTCTGTTACTTAACGATTTATTTAATTATTTGTTTAACTATAAGAAGAGTTTTCATAGATTAGCTTACACTTTAATTTACTATTTTATTGCATCTGTTATACATCTAATTTTTGTTCCATCTATGATTATTTATTCAAAAGATATTTTTACAACATTTCATTTAAGCTATGTTAGATTTGTAGCTATTCTAGTTTTAAATTACATAAAATTACAAGATCAAATATTTTCGTCTTCAATAGACTATAGATGTAGGAAAATGAATCGTCAACATTAGTTCAATATGACTTTTCACATAAATATTCTTTGAGAGATTTTTTTTTTACAAGTAATTTTGCTATAAGTATTAATTATATGTTTTCTCTAAACACATTTAATAATAGTTGCAATTATTTTTAAATTTTCGAAATCACCTCGATTAAACAATCAAACACCGTGAAAAATGTTATAAACTGCTTTCAATAAATTAAATGCATTTTCCACATTTTCTCAAGTTTAACAAACTTATCTTAAAAAAGAGTTTGAAAGGAATTTTGAATTATTGCTTTTAGATGAAATACTTGTCTAAACTATCAAGAAAAGCACTTATTCCACATTTTCAAGCATTTTTAGGATTTTTGAAAAGTATTTAAATTTTGAAAAAAACTTCTAAGTGTATAAACAAACACTTTAGGTTGAAAGCAATATTCATCCGTGATGTGAATCAAACCATTGATTCATTGCATGTACCTGAAGGAGCAATAACAAGGAGCAAGGCCAAGAAGATTCAAGAGGCTTTCACATTGCATCTCCAAAAGCTCGTGAATGCACAAGGAGAGACCAAGATTTTTGAGCCCAAAATTCTTTATAATGTTAGTACAACTAGTTAAGATGAGAATGGAGTGAAGATGGCACGGGAAAAGTTGTCTAGTTTGAAAGATGGCACGGAGGCAAAAAAAGTGTGCAGAAAATGTGAACAGGTGGCTGTCTAGATTGCACCTCTTGGGATTTCGTGATGTCAAACCTCGTCAAACGAAATAGTCATGCATGGCGGATCCTACAGTAGATAATTAAGACCATTTAAAGCATTTCTATGTTTTTTGTTCCATATTTAGAGCTCTCAAACGTTGTGCAATCAAGTTTTAAATTCTTAGGTCAATTTTTTCTTCATTTCACATTTAATGCTTTTTAAAGACTTTTGGTCTTTGGTGCTTTGCACGACCATTTTGGCCTATTTAAAGGCTTGTATTGGCATGGAAAAGGCAGAACCTTTATGAAAAAAACTTGTGTTTTGTTTAGCCCCATTTGGTGTTAACTTTCTTTCAAATCTTGCTTTAGGTTTGATGTTTAACCGATTCATTGGATTAGCCCCGATCAAGCTAATTCTGGAGTGAGTCGTCTTAGGATCTAGGAGTGACCATCCTTATTCTAAGTGTGATCTAAGAGTGATTCATCTTCTAACTAAACTCTTAGTTGGAGTCAATTCGTTAAGTTAGCCTTGTTCGTGACGTTTGCAAAGATCCTAGAAGGACCTCTAGCTTTGTTAAACCAACAAATTCGGCGCTTATCATTTGGTATCAAGAGTTCGTTGGTCGACATCCTTTGGCCGACTCTCTAGAGGTGAAATATCTTCAATTTGCTTTACTTTATTTTCTGTCATTTTTTTATCATTTACAAAGTTTAATACAAGGCATCCTACAACTTTTCTTCCATTTCTTTGTGTTTAGTTCTTGGATAAAAAAAAGCGAGTAAAAAGTAAAAAAAAAAAGAGCAAAAAGTGAAAAAAAGCAGTAGCAAAAAGTGGAAAAAATAGTAGCAAAGAAAAAAAGTGTTCAAGGATCCAAGACACACAAAAGTTCTTGATTTTAAATTTTATTTTCTCAAAACTTTGAGTTGTAGATCCTTAGGATGAGTTTCGAGTCTTAGCTTGTGAAAGGTTATCATTGATTTAGTTTTATATCAAGTTGAAAAGCAAGGTTGCACCAATTTTTAAACCAACCCTTACATCTTTGACCTAGTACCAAAAGCCTACCCTTGAGTGATAAACACGAGTGTCCTTGAGTGATATCTTGGTGAGAAGTGTGGAGAGGTCCTTATAAAAAAAAAATGTCACAAGATAATAAAGAAAAAGTTCCGCAAGTGGTAGATCCAAATATGGCTATTCTTCAAGCAATTCAAGGTATGATGGAGATGATGAGAGAAGAAAGGGAAGAAAGGAGAGCACAACAACAAAGAGAAGAACGAATCTGGCAAGAAGATGAAGGCATGTTTGATTTACAGGTACAAGAAAGAAACTTAGGAGGAAGAGGAAATGTGAGGGGAAGAGGAAGAAATAACGTTGCAAACATTGTGCAACCTAGAAGAGCGGAAAGAATGAATGAAAAAAGGGATAGCAGAGTGAAACTCAGAATTCCACCCTTTAGTGGTACGACGGACTCCGAGGCATACTTGCAATGGGAAAGAAAAATAGAACATGTATTTGATTGTAATACATATAGTGAGAATAAGAAGATGAAACTTGCCATTGCCGAATTCACCAATCATGCGGGAGAATGGTATCAACATCTCAAATCCGAGAGAAGAAGGAAAGAGGAGGATCCAATAGAAACTTGGGAAGAACTTAAAGAATCCATGAGAAAGAGGTATGTTCCAAAACATTATGAAAGAGATTTGAAAACTAAATTGCAATCTTTGAGACAGGGAACAAAAAGTGTTCTTTGAATATTATCAAGAGATGGAGTCCTTGATGGAAAGAGCAAAAATTCGAGAAGAAGAGGAAGACACCATGTCTCAATTCCTTGGAGGTTTGAATCGAGAAATTGCTCATCCGGTTGATAGAAATCCACCACCTTACCTTGATGATATGTATCATTATGCTATCAAAATTGAAGCTCAATTGAAGGAAGAAAAGGAGCATTCAAAAGGTATACACCTAAAGCTAGTACCTTTTCAAACTCTAATGCATGGAACAAGGATAGTTTTGTGAATAGGAATGAACCGACACAAAAAGAAGCAAGTTTGTTGTTGCCAAAAAGAGTGGAGGCCAGAAAGCTCCAATGCTAAAAAGAATGAAGCTTCAAAGGAGGTAAGGGAAAAGTCTAGTTCTATTCAATGTTGGAAGTGCAAAGGATTTGGACACATGAGCAAAGAATGTGTCAATAAAAGAGTTATGGTGATAAGAAATGGTGTAGTTGATTCGGAGGATGAATGTGAGGAGCATGATGCCCCATTTGAGGAAGAATCAAATATGTGATGATGAGTATGTTGAAGAAGGTAACTCCATATCGTTGATCACAAGAAGGGTCCTTAGTATGCAAATCAAGGAAAACAAAGTTGAAGACCAAAGGGAAAACTTGTTTCACACAAGATGCCTAATTAAAGGAAGTCCATGCAGTTTGGTGATTGATAGTGGGAGTTTCACAAATGTGGTAAGTAGTTTTCTTGTAAAGAGACTTCAACTTACTACCCGTCCACATCCAAAACCATACAAACTTCAATGGTTGACAAATAAAGGAGAACTTAAGGTAAATTCTCAAGTTTTTATTCCTTTTACTTTGGGAAGATATAAGGATGAAGTACTTTGTGATGTTTTACCTATGCATGCGGGGGATATATTGTTAGGCCGACCTTGGCAATATGATAGAGAGGTCACATTTGATCGATTGAAAAATAAGTATTCGTTTACTTTCAACGGGAAGAAATTTACTTTACTTCCATTGCCTCCATATGAAGTACATTGTGATCATTTGAAATTAGAGAAGAAAAGAAAAGAGTTTGAAGAACAAGAGAGGAGAGAAGAAAGTAAGCTAAAAGAAAAAGAGAAGAGTGAAAAGAAAGAGAGAAGTGAGGGGCAAAAGGTGAGTGAAAACCAAGAGAGAAAAAAGAGTGATTTTGAGGAAAAAAGAAAGAATGTGAGTTTGGTTATAAGAAAGGGGGAAGTGAGGAATGTGTTGTTGACACAACAACCAAAATTTGTACTTATGTGCAAAGGAATGTGTCTAACAACTAACCCAAAATCTAATGATGTTTTGCCAAGTTCTTTTAAGTCTCTTTTGAAGGAATTTAATGATATGTTTCCACATGAAGATGCACCTACGGGTTTACCTCCTTTAAGAGGGATTGAACATCAAATTGACTTCATACCCGGGGCAACTCTTCCAAATATGGCAGCTTATAGGACCAATCCAACCGAGACTAAGGAGATTCAAAGGCAAGTAGAAGAACTCATGGATAAAGGTTATGTTAGAGAGAGCATGAGTCCTTGCTCGGTTCCGGTGATTTTGGTACCCAAGAAGGATGGCACATGGAGAATGTGTGTTGATTGTCGAGCCATCAACAAGATAACAGTAAAATATCGACATCCCATTCCTAGATTGGATGACATGCTAGATGAATTACATGGTGCTAATCTGTTTTCAAAAATAGATCTTAAAAGTGGTTATCATCAAATTCGAATGCATGTGGGAGATGAGTGCAAAACGGCTTTCAAAACAAAATTTGGACTTTATGAGTGGCTTGTTATGCCATTTGGCCTTACTAATGCACCAAGTACTTTAATGAGGCTAATGAATCATGTGTTGAGAGAGTACATTGGGAAATTTGTTGTTGTGTACTTTGATGATATTCTTGTTTACTCAAAAAGCTTGGATGATCATATTTTGCATGTTAAGACAATTTTACTTAAACTTAGAGAAGAGAAGCTATATGCCAACTTCAAAAAGTGTAGTTTTTGTCTAGACCAAGTCAATTTCCTAGGTTTCATTGTTGGAAGGAATGGTGTGCAAGTTGATGAAGAAAAGGTGAAGGCTATCCGAGAGTGGCCAACACCTACCAATGCAAATGAGGTGAGATCTTTTCATGGTTTGGCTAGTTTTTATAGGAGGTTTATTAAGAATTTCAGTAGTATAGCCTCACCATTAAATAAACTTGTCAAAAATCATGTGAAATTTGAATGGACAGAAAAACAAAAAGATGCATTCAATGAATTAAAAGATAAATTGACCAATGCACCTTGTCTTGCTTTACCTAACTTTGACAAATCTTTTGAGATTGAATGTGATGCAAGCGGGATAGGTATAGGAGCTGTTTTGATGCAAGAAAAGAGACCAATCATGTTCTTTAGTGAGAAGCTAAATGGAGCACAACTCAACTACTCAACTTATGACAAAGAACTACATGCACTTGTGAGGACTTTGCAAGTTTGGCAACATTACTTATGGCCAAAAGAGTTTGTCATCCATATACGATCATGAAAGTTTGAAGCACCTCAAAAGCCAAACAAAGCTAAATAGGAGGCATGCAAAATGGGTAGAATTCATTGAGACATTTCCTTATGTCATCCATTACAAAAAGGTAAGGATAATGTGGTGGCCGATGCATTATCAAGAAGGTATGCATTATTTTCGCCCTTAGTGCAAAGATTCTTGGTTTTAAACATATGATTGAGCTTTACAAAGTTGAGAAATCTGAATTTCATGATGTGTATATGCAATGTTTAGGAGGAAACAACGTACATGATCATGTTGTATTTGATGGTATGCTTTTTAGGAAGGGTAAACTTTGCATTCCTAAGTGTTCTATTCGAGAGTTACTTGTGAAGGAAGCTCATGGGGAGGTCTTATGGGACATTTTGGGAATTTAAAACATACAACATGTTGTGTGAACACTTTTATTTGTTGAAAATGAGGAAGGATGTGAATAAAGTGTGCAAGCAATGTTTCAAATGTAAGGAAGCTAAGTCTAAAACACAACCACATGGACTTTATACACCTTTAGATGTTCCTAGTGAACCGTGGGTTGACATTAGCATGGATTTTGTTCTAGGATTGCCAAAGACTAGGAGACATCATGATAGCATTTTTGTGGTGGTTGATAGGTTTAGTAAAATGGCACATTTCATTCCATGTAACAAAACAGAGATCTGCAACTAATATAGCTAATCTATTCTTTAGGGACTGGTTAGATTGCATGGTATTCCAAAAACCATTGTAAGTGATAGAGATGCCAAATTTTTAAGTCATTTTTGGAAAGTTTTGTGGGGTAAATTGAGAACTAAGCTTTTGTTTTCTACAACTTGTCACCCCCAAACCAATGGACAAACCGAGGTGGTTAATAGAACTTTAGGGACATTACTTAGATCGCTAATTTCTAAGAATCTTAAGTCTTGGGAAGAGACTCTACCTTTTGTGGAGTTTGCATACAATAGAGCGATACATAACACCACTCATTGTTCACCTTTTGAGGTTGTGTATGGATTTAATCCCTTAACTCCTCTAGATTTATCACCTTTACCACCTAACATGTGTTCTAGTGATGCAGCTGTTTCTAAAGCCGAATACATCAAAAATCTGCACAAAGAAGTCAAGGAAAGAATTGAAAAGAAAAATGAAAAGCTAGTCACTCAGAAGAACCAAGGGAGAAAGAAATTGATTTTTAAGCCGGGTGAATGGGTGCAGGTTCATCTACGAAAGGAAAGGTTTCCGGACCAAAGGAAGTCTAAACTTCAACCAAGGGGAGATGGTCCATTTCAAGTATTAGAGCGGATCAATGACAATGCATACAAACTAGATCTCCGAGGTGAGTACAATGTAAGTTCTACTTTTAATGTGGCTGATTTGACTCCTTTTGATGTAGGAAATGAAGACGTTGATTTGAGGACAAATCCTTTTAAAGAAAGGGGATGATGTGAATCAAACCATTGATCCATTGCATGTACTGGAAGGAGCAATAACAAGGAGCAAGGCCAAGAAGATTCAAGAGGCTTTCACATTGCATCTCCAAAAGCTCGTGAATGCACAAGGAGAGACCAAGATTTTTGAGCCCAAAATTCTTTATAATGTTAGTACAACTAGTTAAGATGAGAATGGAGTGAAGATGGCACGGGAAAAGTTGTCTAGTTTGAAAGATGGCACGGAGGCAAAAAAAGTGTGCAGAAAATGTGAGCAGTGGTCATCTAGATTGCACCTCTTGGGATTTCGTGATGTCAAACCTCGTCAAACGAAATAGTCATGCATGACGGATCCTACAGTAGATAATTAAGACCATTTAAAGCATTTCTATGTTTTTTGTTCCATATTTAGAGCTCTCAAACGTTGTGCAATCAAGTTTTAAATTCTTAGGTCAATTTTTTCTTCATTTCACATTTAATGCTTTTTAAAGACTTTTGGTCTTTGGTGCTTTGCACGACCATTTTGGCCTATTTAAAGGCTTGTATTGGGATGGAAAAGGCAGAACCTTTATGGAAAAAACTTGTGTTTTGTTTAGCCCCATTTGGTGTTAACTTTCTTTCAAATCTTGCTTTAGGTTTGATGTTTAACCGATTCATTGGATTAGCCCCGATCAAGCTAATTCTGGAGTGAGTCGTCTTAGGATCTAGGAGTGACCATCCTTATTCTAAGTGTGATCTAAGAGTGATTCATCTTCTAACTAAACTCTTAGTTGGAGTCAATTCGTTAAGTTAGCCTTGTTCGTGACGTTTGCAAAGATCCTAGAAGGACCTCTAGTTTTGTTAAACCAACAAATTCGGCGCTTATCAATCCGTTCTAATGTAGCGCCAAACTGACCCTAAAATATCTTCAAACATACCCTTTCTAGCTGTGGCTGTAAATACATTTTATGTTCATATCTTAACTAAACACTTCATTTGTGGGTTCAAAAACTTCACAATGGGATTATAGACGGAAAAAAAAAAATCTATACACAAGACATGAAATCTAGGCCATTCTTGTAAACAAAGATTAAAATATTGATGTCTATATCAATATGAAGATTCCAATTTTATATATTTCAACAGATATATTGACAAAATATTGATTTCAATTGATATTCTTGTAAAACAAAAAAAAAATATATATAACTAAATAATTAAGTTATTTTCCCTCACTAAAAAAAGTTATAATTCTTACTATTAGTTTTTACCTCCATACCGGTGATATATATATATATATACATGATATTATTTTCAACTACCTTTTCTAATGGGAATGAAAATAGTCCAAAGAAGAAAATATTGGGTCCTAACACTTAGGTTTGAACTAACCAGAAGCAAACTCCAAACAAATCTTTCAAACCAAACTCCAAAAAGGGATAAGACATAAACTCCAAAAAGGGATTACACATTTATATATGGATTAATTGCTCAAATTCCTAATCAAAAGGGTAAGAGACTACACATTGCTAGAAATTCACCTTAACAATGGACAATGAATGAACAATCATCCACAGGAAGTTGTCTGTTTTTTTTTTCTCTTCCTCTTCCTCTTATGGCTACACTTTCATCAAAGCCCCAACTGAGTCTGTATATTGGTGAAACTGCAATCAAAATGTTAACAGACTACTTATTTCTTATTTTTGAAGAAATATTCCCTGTGTTGGAAAAGGAACTTTGGAGATTGGAGGTTAGACTTTGGAAGATAGATTTTGAAGAAGAGGCTACTTGTATTATTGCTCACTTCTAGCTCTTGTGCTTTATTTGGCTTAATTCAAACTCTAGGATATCACCTCTATTTATACTAGTTGAATCCCTTAAACTAATGGCTATGGTTTTGCCAACTCATACAATCTAGAAATTACAAAAGACTCTCTAGAATATTCTATATTCTAGAGAATTCTACAACATACTTTAAAACATCTTTAAAATACTGCCTAAGGCTTTTTGGCTCCACCAAGATTGGTATCAGAGACCAAGATCCGACCAAGAAAGATGACCAACACCAAGAATGTGGAATCGGGTAAGGAAGAGGTCTATTCCAACGAGCTTTATGCGGTTGTGGTCGATATCCAACATCACATCATTCCTTCGGAGGGTTTAATCGAACGGATGACAAGTGTAGAAGAAAATATTGAAGATCTACAAAAAAGTCTTAGAGGATTAATGAGGGAACATACAAAAATCAGTGCACAAATTAACAAAGGAAAAGAGAAAGTTGCAGAAAAATCAGAGGGCGAAACGGGAGAAAACAAAGGGGAAGAATCAGTTGATTTATTTGCAAAGAAGTATTAAAGGAAGAAAAAGAAAGGATCAGAACATCAAGAAGAAAAAAAATGGAAAGAATTTTGGGCAAGAAGCAGAAAATTCCAGCAGAGAAAAATCCAAGAAAAGCTTCAAGAATTACAAAAAAATCCAAGAAAAAGAAGAAAAATCCCCAAGAATCAGATTCATCAACAAGTAGTGATAGTTCTTACCTTTCAAGTGATGATGTTAGGTATCCAAACCTGGACTAGTAATTTCTATATAACAAGGGAAAATCAGAGAAGCAAAGGAACCAACCCTTCGTTGATTGAGAGTTCTTCAATAACGAAGGGGGGTTATTTCATTGATTTCGATAGTAGAAGGTAAACAACAAACGCCCAGCTATCCGAGAGGCTGGCTCCCTTCTTACAAAACATTCCACAAAATGAAAATTGCCCTTTCAGAGATACCCAAAAACCCTTTAAAAACCTCACTCCCATGTTCTTATACGTACCTCTTTCATTACTCCCCTGTGGTCCCAGATTCCCCAGACATATTTACCCTCTTGCCCTTTCTAGAATATTTGTGTATAATCGGGGGGCCTAACAGATGAAGACAACAACGATTACAGTTCAAAAACAAGGAGAAGGTGAAAATATAAAGAGAAGCACGAAGGATACAAGCTGAAAATCGACTTGCCGTACTTTGATGGGCGATTAGACATGGAAAATTTCTTAGATTGGATCAAACAAGTAGAAGACTTCTTCGAATGCATGGATATCCCCGAAAAAAGACAAGTTAAATTGGTAAAATACCAATTGAAAGGAGGGGCAACAACATGGTGGGACCAATTAACCTCAAATAGAAGAAAAATGGGCAAGAAACCAGTGAAAGCTTGGGAAAAAATGAGAAAGATGTTAAAGGCAAGATTCTTAACCGACAATTATGAGCAAATCTTGTATCAATCATATCAAGAATGCAAGCAACATAACCGGTCAGTAGATGAGTATACAGGTGAGTGGTACCGATTGAATGCAAGAAATGATATGTCAGAGTCCGACTATCAACAAGTAGCAGGATACATTCATGGCCTTCGAGAAGAAATTAAAGATCGAATCGACTTATTTCCTTTAGGAGAAATACGGGAAGCAGTAGCAATGGCCTTGAAGGTTGAGAAGGAAATCATGAAAGAAAGAAGTGGAGGCTATGGGCAACCAAGATGGAATGATAATCCAAGAAATTCAAATTGGAATAGAGGAGGAAGGACACCATTTAGTCGCACGATATCTAATTCAAGTAGAGATCCTAGTCAAGCCAAGAGAAATTGGGAACAAACTAACGAAGCCTATGAAGGAGTAGAATCAAAGACAACATCTAGATCAAACCACACAAAGAATGGGAGTGAAAGGTATAGTGTGCAGACTACAAATATCAAGAAAACAACCACCAAACCAGAAAATCCATATGCAAGAACATCAAGTTCAATAAAATGTTATAGGTGTGGACAAATAGCTCATTTTTCTAATGAATGTCCGGAAAGAAAAAAGATTGTGTTGGTAGAAGAAGGCTCCGAACAAGAAAATTACAGCAGCGAACATGAAGAAAGAAACTCAGAAGATGAACCAGAAATTCCTGAAGAAGGTGATGAAGGAGAAAGAGTAATTTGCGTACTTCAAAGGCTTTTACTAAATCCAAGAATAGAGGTGAATACAACTCAAAGACACTCAATATTCAAGACAAGATGCATCGTAAATAACAAGGTGTGTGATGTAATACTAGATAGTGGGAGTTGTGAAAATGTTGTGTCCAAAGCATTAGTAAAGGCTCTTGGATTAAACATAGAACCTCATCCTAACCCTTATAAAATAGGATGGATCAAGAAAGGAAATGAGGTAACCATTACCGACATTTGCACTATTCCATTATCCATTGGAATGTATTACAAACACCAAATCACTTGTGAGGTTATCGACATGGATGCTTGCCACATCTTGCTTGGAAGACCTTGGCAATTTGATCTTTCGGCCACCCACAAAGGGAGAGAAAACACATATGAATTTACTTGGCTTGGAAAGAAAATAGTTTTACTACATAGAAAACCAAAGGAGGTAAATTCAACGGGTAGATCTTCTAAACTCTTTTCTATTATTCCTGCAAATGAGTTTTTAGGTGAACATAACAAAAACATAGTTTCACTTGTTATTAAGGATCATAATGAGGATGTTCTAGACACCAAAACTCCACAAGTCATTACTAATTTACTGCATGATTTCAAAAACTTATATCCTAAAGAATTGCCGAGTGAACTTCCACCTTTGAGAGATATACAACATCATATAGACTTAGTTCCTAGTTCATCTTTACCAAACTTACCACATTATAGAATGAGTCCAACTGAATATAAATTATGCATGATGAAGTTGATGACCTCCTAAAAAAAGGATTAATACGTCATAGTATGAATCCTTGTGCAGTTCCTGCCCTACTTACACAAAAACAAGATGGAACTTGGAGGATGTGTACTGATAGTCGTGGGATAAATAAAATTACAATTAGAAATAGGTTCCAAATTCCTAGATTACTCGACCTTCTAGATCAATTATATGGTTCAAAAATCTTTTCTAAAATTGATCTTCGAAGTGGGTATCACCAAATTCGTATAAGGTCGGGGGATGAGTGGAAAACCGCCTTTAAAACTAATGAGGGATTGTTTGAGTGGCTTGTAATGTCGTTTGGACTTACTAATGCACCAAGTACATTCATGTGTCTTATGATCAAAGTTTTACAACCATTTTTTGGCAAATTTGTTGTAGTTTATTTTGATGATATTGATAGCACACAAAATGTGCTATCCTTAGGCTTAATAATTGCTAGTTTTATAATGATTTTAGGGCTTTTACATGTTTAAATCACTCAATTTCAGGTAATATGCTTAAACAGGACATTTGAAGACAATTTGGATCACTCGGGATCGAAACGGCTCTTCATATCTAGTAGGTTCATATGGAGCTAAAAATAATACCAATTGGAAGAGAAAAGATCAATCCAAGAATGATGACCCGAAGTGATGGCGTTGCAACGCTGTCTATAGCGTTGCAACGTCGAGCGTGCTGTTTAAAGGCGTTGAAGACCACTGTCGATAGCGTTGCAACGCTATCTCGATAAGGAAGCTTATATGAGGAGTCGCACAGAGGGAGTTGCAACGCTGCCTTGCAGCGTCGCAACGCCAGATCGATAAGGAGGTGCATGCGTTAGGGAAGCAGCGTTCAACGCTGCCGACTGTTTTCTTATTTACCAGCCGCCTAGGGTACAACGTTGCACCATTGTGCCTAGCGTTGCAACGCTGCACCGAATTCTTTATAAATACAACCTTAATTCTGAAGGAATTTGGAATTCCCGCAGCGGAAGACGTTGTGAAACGTCGTTGATCCGTTGTGTAATTCCATGTTAAAATGAATCTATCTCATAGATCCTAGGCTAAACATGCAAAGAAGAAGAAGAAAACAGTAAGTAAAAAGTACTAACCTCTTGAAGAACTTCTCTTCAACGTTTTCTCCTTCTCCGGTCACGATCTCTCTCGTACCAACAAACTCCTTGAACTCGATCCTCGATCCGAGCAGGGAGACACCTCCAAAACGTCTTCTCGGTTGTTCTCGAGAGGTTGAGGGAGAGTGAGTGGGACTCCCTTTGGTTTTGGGTGAGGAGAGAATTTTGGAGAATTGAGAGAGGATTTGAGAGAGAATCTCTTGCTCTCTTTGGATGGAAATCCAAAAAATGGCAAGATGGAATACCAAAGGCTTCTTGCAAAGCCTTTAAATACTATTGTGTGATGGAGTTAAAACCTCCACCAAATCACAATTTTACGACAGCCATATAATATACAAATCATATTTGCATATTATATAATATAAGGTATCTCATACCTTATTATACAAATCTCATTTGCATAAATGTGGAATTATAAATTGAATCACATTCAATTTAATTTCTCCAAATAGCACTAATTAATCGATTAGGCTATACTATAGTTTATTATGAATCTCATTCACATCAAACTATATGTTATGTCATCTATATCTCATATAAACGACATAAATACCCAAATAATGAATTTGAACACTTCAAATTCACACCAAACTGTAAACCCTCAATTTGTCCAATTTGAGCCAACCGAGGGACCTAATGGACCTACACGTGACGAGCTCCAATGATCCAAGACTAACCTGTCAAACTCTTTGACCCAGTTATTCAACATTCATTAGCTAGGTAACACTCCACTAAAGCCCGTCGCTGCACTCTCATCATAGTAGGACAAGTTGTGTGCATCGATATAACCAATACCATTTGTCGACCCTTCACAGGTTGTTCGTAGTCACAACTAGGTCAAATTATCGTTTTACCCTTATGTCTACCTCTTGCTGCTTAAGTCCCACTGCTCCTCTAATGAACAACTACGTTGCATGGTCCAACCATAAACAACAACCCTCTCAGGCCAATGAGAGAGTGGGGCCCCGTTGTTCAAGCCCTGAAGACAGCACTTAAGGGAACAACCTCTCTAGTTTCCCTAAGTCGGGAACGAGTGAATTCCTTCTTACGTAGTCAAGTTCCCAACTCCCCACGTGGTCCTGCCCCTGAAAAGATAGGCATATTGGACGAGCAACAGTTGCCACCCTCACCCTTACTAGTCAAAGGACAGACCCCCGCAGACAAGAGTCCGTGACACGCTCAGGATTAAGGTCGAGTCACTAATGGTCATCTACGAAATTATTAGCTCTATACTATTAACGATGTTACATCAGTAAGTCTAATAATTCACGGTTCAGTCTTGTACAATCTCATTGCACAGGATGCCCCCACTCGCATGTCAACCACATGAACGAGTCAGATCACCTCGTTTGTATCTAATACAAAGCGGGCCGCATCCACAGTGTATCTAGGATTAGGTCTCCAACCTTATCCATATAGTGTAGACCGTTCGGTCAAGAACTTCGAACGTGATCCTCCCCTGTGTGTCCACTACTACATACCGCGTTCAAGTTCTAGTTCTCTCATTAATACAATGACCCTGGAGCTTAGTTTATTGGATTAAGTTTATGAAATATGCGAGACACAAAGTTTAAATAAATAACTCTTATTTATTACACAATGTTGAAATAAATAACTCTTATTCATTTACAACTTGGAATATTACAAACTACACGAGATGAGGACCTACATCCCAACAAACTCCCACTTGGACTAAGTTAGTGGAGTACATGATACATTTCTCAAATGTACAGTAAAGTAATACAATAAAGTAATACAATAAACTAGGGCATTGAATACCCTCTTACGATACTCCCACTTGCCCTAGTCAGGAAGCACTCGAAGACCTAAACTCTCTAGGTGACCCTCAAACGCCTTAGCCGTGAGGGCCTTTGTAAATGGATCAGCAACGTTGTGCTCCGAAGCTATCTGCGTGACTGTCACGTCTCCGTGGTGCACAATCTCCCGTATTAGGTGATACTTACGCTCTATATGCTTGCCCCTTTTATGACTCCGAGGTTCTCTCGAGTTGGCTACTGCACCACTGTTGTCACAAAACAGTGTGATTGGCAAGTTCATATTTGGAACAACTTCCAAATCTGTCATGAACTTCCTGAGCCAAACAGCTTCCTTTGCAGCTTCACAAGCCGCAACATATTCGACTTCCATCATGGAATCAGCGATGCATCCCTGCTTGATGCTTCGCCACACTACAGCTCCTCCATTCAGAATGAAGGCTCACCCCGAAGTAGATTTCCTAGAATCCTTATCGGTCTGAAAGTCAGAATCTGTGTATCCCGTAAGGATCAAATCCCCACTCCCATACACAAGGCTGTAGTTCCTCGTTCTCCTAAGATACTTGAGGATTGCCTTTACGGTACGCCCGGTGATCTAATCTGGATTGGATTGATACTCACCGACAATCCCAACCGCATAACAGATATCGGGCCTAGTACATAGCATGGCATACATCAGGCTCCCTACAGCTGAAGTATAGGGGATTCGTCTCATATCCTCAACCTTTGAGGCGTCTTAGGACATTGATCCTTAGGCAGGTGAACCCCATGCCTGAAAGGCAGCAAGCCCTTCTTGGAGTTCTGCATCTTATATCTAGACAACATCTTGTCAATATAAGACGCTTAAGACATGGCTACCGTTTTGTTCTTCCGGTTCCGGACAATCTGGATACCTAGAACATATTGTGCCTCTCCCAAATATTTCATTTGGAATTGCAAAGCCAACCATTCCTTAATGTCAGTAAAAATCCTACCTCATTCCCAACGAGAAGGATATCATCTACATACAATATAAGAAATGCGACAGTATTGTTAACGATTTTCTTATAGACACAAGGCTCGTCAACATTTTGATCAAAGCCATAAGATTTGATCGCCTCATCAAACCTTATATTCCAAGACCTCGAGGCTTGTTTCAGTTCATAAATAGACCTTTTAAGCCGGCAAACTCTTTGCTCTTGGCCTTGGGCAATGAACCCCTTGGGCTGGTCCATGTAGATTGTCTCGTCAAGGTTGCCATTCAGAAAGGCGGTCTTGACATCCACCTGCCATACCTCATAATCATAATATGCGGCAATGGCCAGAAGAATTCTAATCGACTTTACCATGGAAACATGTGAAAACGTTTCCTCATCGTGAACCCCTTCCACCTGGGTAAAACCCTTTGGCACTAGTCGAGCTTTGAAGGTCTGCACCTTCCCATCTACACCACGTTTACGCTTGTAGATCCAGTTGCAACCAGTAGGTTTTACCCCATCTGGTTGGTCCACAAGCTCCCAGACAGAATTGAAGTACATCGACTCCATTTCCTAGTCCATAGCTTTAATCCATTTGTCTTTGTCAACGTCAGCCATTACCTGATCATAGGTCAATGGATCCTCGCAGTCATCATCAGGGGTGACGACTTGGGTTTTAGCTAAACCCATGTAACGTTCAGGCTATCTCACAACCCTCCCACTACGTCGAGGCATTCCCAACTCTTGGGAACGGACTTGACTAGACGAGTTAGGATTAACAACATTTGTTGACGTACTAGCACCATCAACAACTCTTGCTGATTTATTGTCCATTTCATTTAACACAATCTTACTCCTTGGTAAGTGATCTCTGATGTGGCCTTCCTCAAGGAATGTGGCGTTTGTCGACACAAGCACCCTATTATCCTTAGGATCATAAAAGTAACCACCTTTAGTCTCTTTTGAGTAACCTACAAAGAGGCAGAACTTTGAACGGGGTTCCAGCTTCTTCGGGTTTGACACCAACACATGGGTCGGCATCTCCAAATTCTGAAATGACTTAAACTGGTTTTACGACCATGCCAGAGTTCGAAAGGTGTTTCACAAACACTTTTCGATGGAACGGTGTTCAAAATATAAACCGCAGTCTCCACTGCGTAACCCCAAAAGGAATCAGGGAGACGAGCATAGCTCATCATCGACCGAACCATGTCTAACAAGGTTCTGCATTTGTCCTCTCCGATACACCATTCTCATTTGTGGCATACCAGTCTTTGAGAGTTGGGGCGTAATTCCATGTTCTATCATATAGTCCTGGAATTTAGTGTCCATATACTCTCCACCTCGATCCGATCGAAGTGTTTTTATCGTTTTACCTAACAGGTTCTCAACCTCAGTCTTGAACTCCTTGAACTTTTCAAGTGTTTCAGACTTCCCATGCATTAGGTAAATGTACCCATACCTCGAATAGTCATCTATAAATGATACAAAGTATTCGTAACCACTTCGTGCTTCAACATTCATCGGACCACAGAGATCAGAATGTATAAGCTCAAGGGGCTCCTTGGCTCTATATCCTTTTCCACTAAAAGGACGTTTGGTCATTTTGCCTTCAAGGCATGACTCACATACCAGTAAAGAGTTTTCTTCCAACTCGCTTAGAGGTCCACTCTTCACTAGTCTCTCAATCCTATTGAGATTAATGTGGCCTAACCGAAAATGCCAAAGATGGGCACTTTCTTTTGGAGAAACTTTCAATCTCTTAGTTCGCGTTTCAGCTGTTTTAAACAATTCGGTGTTCAAAATATTTTTGACCGAATTAGGGTTCAAAACATATAAATTACTCTCAAGCGAAGCAGAACAAATCAAATTTCCATTTCGAGAAATAAACGTTTTATTACTCTTGAAAGAAACATAAATATTTTCTTCTAATAGGCAGGAAATAGAAACTAGGTTTCTAGTAAACCCCAAGAATTATGTACGTATTATCCAATAATTGGTACTTCCCGCCAAAGAACAGCTTCACCGTGCCTATTGCTGCAGCTGAGACAACTTCTCCAGATCCAACCCTGAGTGTTATCTCACCCTCTTGCAGCCGCTGCCAGGAACTCAATCTAAAAAGAAGAGCAAACATGGTTAGTGGCGCCTGAATCCAATATCCAAGCTGAGTCATTACTCTCCACTAAACAAGTTTCTGTGACAACTAAATCACATTTTACCTGTCATCTTCTTTTCATCAAGGAACTTGGGACAACTCCTTTTTAGGTGTCCGTCCCCGTTGCAGTAGAAACACTTTCTGGCAACATTCTTCATTTCTTTACTTTTTAGGGCGGCAGCGCGGTCAACCTTAACTTCCTTCAACTTCACCTTCTTCCCCTTAGGGCCTGAAGAGTCTACAAACTTTATCCCAGAGGTCGAACCCCTGTGAAAAGGTCTTAAGGCAACACTTGCCTAAGCTTCTTGTCCCCTAGTTTGCACCAAAGACTGGAAGGTTTGTAGATCATTGAATAGGATTGTTGAACCGTGCACCTGAGGACCCTCCTCAGTGAGTGCAAACTCTTGGTTATGATTTACCAAAATCGTGTCTATATTATTTTTCCACGAAATACTATCGCCGACTAACTTAACGGAAGCTAAAGGGGCGTTAAAAGCGTTTGAAATTTTGTTGTTGAAATAAAATGAAAAACTTTGTATTAGTCTCGCAAAAACTTTTGAAAATCCAATCGGGGTTTAGCAAATTTTTATCTTATGATCCCTAGGTCATTCAAAAATTTGCAATGATACCCTAAAGGTTTAGAATGACCACCACCGTAGGGTAGACAAACCCACTCCTCCTCTAGGACGAGACTTTCTCGACCAGACCCTAATACCAGAATAACTCTTATTCCATTAGGCATCCAGTTACCATTTTTCGGTCAGAATCCATTAACTCTTAATCAATCCTGTGAGTGTCACCCTCAATCTTTAAATTTCCAAGTATCCGTCCAAACAATAGCCGCCGTAGGGAGGACTAAGAAGGAAAACAAATAGGGAAATCGTATCCCTTTCGGGAATTCACGGTGTTCTGACTCCCATGATCAAGGCCCTCCGTAGGGATTGTTTGGTCCAGGCCAAACTAGCAGGCGGATCATAGGCGTTTCACGGTGTGAATCGAAAGAAGAGACCGTGGGTCCCATTTTCACAGGTCCCGCTCCCACTCACTATAAGTACTCTCTCCATTCACGTTGATATTGACCCATACAAATGCCACCCGTAGGGGAACGCTCCCATTTGCGCCACGAGGCCGAGCATGGATCTCACGGTGCGAACTTAACGGAGATTTGTGGATGGAAAATTAAATGTATCTCATACACTTTATTTCCTCCCACTCAGCACTTTAAAGTATTCGGGATTGACCTAGATAAACCGGATAAAATTTACCTAAGTCTACCAATATAACTCTTATATTGGGTTAGCCTAAGTCTATAATCACATTATTAACTTAGGTCTATGTGAGTAAATTAATTAACTCTTAACTAACGACACTCACGAGAATATAACCTTAGAATCTCCGGACCGAATTCACTCCCAGGTCGGTTTCCAGGTAAGGGTGTTCCGCAAGCGTCAACTTAAATACCCCAGCCTTAGACAAAACCTTCCTTAGACAGAGTTACTTATCAGTCTCCATTCAAAGGTCATATTTGATTTCCTAATTCTAATCTTATTAGAACTAGAAAACCTAAATCTAATTATTCAAGTTCTAAACATTTTAAAACTAATAATTAACTTAGGTTACATGCATTTCTATGTTATAGTGCTTGATCATTCATTAGATGAATAATACTATACTATAACATACATTCATCACATGAATTAAATGCATGTCCATGCTTTTAATTTAAAAAATATAACACTTATATTAAATAAATTAAATCATGCAAACATTATATTATAACTCTTATAATATAATCCTATCATGCATACTATATATTATAACTCTTATAATATAAATATGATGCATGAAATGTTTAACCTAAAGTGGGATTTTAAATCTAGATGGCATACTCTATGCACATAGAAATAACTAAATCATACATCTCATGCATAAAATAATTAAATAGTAATATTGGACCAATTTTTGGCACCCTAGGGACATAAAATTAAATTAATTAACATTAATATAACATTTATATTAATATTAATTACAATAATTAAATAAAATACATTTAAAAAAATCAATTTTATAAATAAATAAATAATAAAAAAGAATAAAACGGTAATTGCCCAACACAAGGCTCGAACCGCCGACCACGATCCACGTCCCCAAACAAATCAGGTTCCACGCACCACTACGCCACAACATTGAAACATTTTTAGTATGTTGCAACGGTAGTTACAAATAATGTATGGCGTTCTCAACGCTGCACTGCAGCAGCCTCAAGCAGCAAGGATGGCGTCGCAACGCTGATGAACTTCCAACAAACAACTTTTGCTGTTTTTCACCGAAATCGCCCATTTTTTTCGTTTTCTTCACGACAACTCTTGCCACGAACGACACAGACATACAGACTCAATTTACATTAAAAAATGCCCAAAACAACGGGCCCTTACATTGATCTCATCAACTTTAATGTAAATCTAAACTAGTGCCAAAAACCGAAAACATCCAAAATTGCAAACCATTAACATTCATCACATGAAAATTAATGCTACCCACCTAATTTTAAGAATCCACAGAATACACAACGAAGAGCAACGATTGGCTCTGATACCAATTGAAGGGATTTAGAATTTCTGCACCGGAAGACGTTGTGAAACGTCGTTGATCCATTGTGTAATTCTATGTTAAAATTGAATCTATCTCATAGATCCTAGGCTAAACATGCAAAGAAGAAGAAGAAAATAGTAAGTAAAAAGTACTAACCTCTTGAAGAACTCTTCTTCAACGTTTTCTCCTTCTCCGGTCACGATCTCTCTCGTACCAACGAACACCTCGAACTCGATCCTCGATCTGAACAAGGAGACACCTCCAAAACGTCTTCTCGGTTGTTCTCGGGAGGTTGAGGGAGAGTGAGTGGGACTCCCTTTGGTTTTGGGTGAGGAGAGAATTTTGGAGAATTGAGAGAAGATTTGAGAGCGAATCTCTTGCTCTTTTTGGATGGAAATCCAGAAAATGGCAAGATGGAATACCAAAGGCTTCTTGCAAAGCCTTTAAATACTATTGTGTTATGGAGTTAAAACCTCCACCAAATCACAATTTTACCACAACCATATAATATACAAATCATATTTTCATATTATATAATATAAGGTATCTCATACCTTATTATACAAATCTCATTTGCATAAATGTGGAATTATAAATTGAATCACATTCAATTTAATTTCTCTCAATTCAATTTCTCCAAATAACACTAATTAATCAATTAGGCTATACTATAGTTTATTATGAATCTCATTCACATCAAACTATATATTATGTCATCTATATCTCATATAAACGACATAAATACCCAAATAATGAATTTGAACACTTCAAATTCACACCAAATTGTAAACCCTCAATTTGTCCAATTTGAGCCAACCGAGGGACCTAATGGACCTACACGTGACGAGCTCCAATGATCCAAGACTAACCTGTCAAACTCTTTGACCCGGTTATTCAACATTCATTAGCTACGGTAACACTCCACAAAGTCCGTAGCTGCACTCTCATCACTGTAGGATAAGTTGTGTCCATCGATATAACCAATACCCATGAGTCGACCCATCACAGGTTGTTCGTAGTCACAACTGGGTCAAATTACCGTTTTACCCCTGTGTCTACCTCTTGCTCCTTAAGTCCCTGTTGCGTAAAATTATATTGCAATACCGCAAGTGTACGGGTCAAGTTTTAGTATAGTGATTTGAGTACATAGTATCGTCCTCAGGAATGAGTTTTCTAGATTAATTAATTACCAAGATACTTTTTCTTAATTTTAGCTAAAGCAACAAAACTTTGATGGATAGTGAAAAGAAAGATAGAAAATAAATGTACAATTGGAGACACGAATATGATAGAATTGAAGGAAGATGATTTCACAAGATAATTCCTTATTTAACACATGCAATGAACTAATATTATGAATTTATAAACAAGAAGTAAATTACTCAAGAAAGTCTCTCAATCTCTCAAGAGCCTCGCACATACAATAAATCCTATTGTCTCCATATAAAATCTAAGCATGCACGACATTAAGCAACTTCTTTATGCGTTTCCCTAAGATTTCTAGGTCATTCTCATGCCAGAATTCTAAGAGTTTTGACAACCTTGTTCTAATTTAAGCCTTTTCTCTCGAGTCCACTTAAACCAAAGATATAAATGAAATTAAGAATGAATTGCCAAAAATAAATAACATAACAAAGTTCAATACATAATCAAATAAATCTAAAACATGCTAATCAAATTCCAACTACAACGTTTAGCTACTCAAAATCACCATAAAAACAAGCTAAAGTCATAGGAAAAGTCTTTAAACTCAATTACAAACTATAAGAAAGAGAAATAAACTTATGTGTCAATGTGGGTCTCTCGTTCCCGAGCTCCCGTCACGATCTCGAGCCTCCACAAACGCTTTAGCTCCCAAGGAATGCTCTTTTTTCTCCCCTTAGAGTGTGTATTTCGAAACTAGGGCTAAAAACTACCAAATTCGGCTCCTCTTGCAATGAAAACAACATGTTGTATTTATAGGGCTTTCGGTACGGCGTTGCAACGCTGGTCATGGCGTTGCAATGCTGTGCCTGCTGCCGGCCAACCCACGCGACCATTTTTGTCATATCTTTTCGCTCGGGTGTCCAAATGACCTCCGGTTTGATGCGTTGGAATCGTGATTCGATGTAGAATCTCTCAGTATACTTTTTATACTCAAAATACATCTATATTTTTCTTGGGTCTTCAATTAAGCACACACATGTTCCAAATTGCATCAAAATAGTCTCAAAACACTCAATTCTTGCTTCTCAAGCTCAATTTCCTGAAATTAACTATAAAATACCATGAATGCCCATGTTTAAAGTATAAAAACTAGCTAAAATATAGAAATAAGATAGCATATTTGCATGCTATCAAATACCCCCACGCTTAAGCTTTTTCTAGTCCCGAGCAAAATGAAATTAAACTATAAGATCTTTCTTATGCATATATCAGACTCAAGCCTCAGAGATTTTGAAGGAAATTTTAACAATCACGAGAAACATTCGAACATGATACTTCAACAAGCAATTTAAAACTTTTCCTAAGTGTTCCTACATTTGTGTGTGATTAGCCTCCGTTCCTTTAATCTCTACTAAGCTCGGAACAACTTTATTAGGTTCTCCATTCAACTTCCCCCTACACTGGTCATAGTTTCTAATCCTTGAGTCTCCCCACATTCAAGAAATAAACAACTTTACTCGGCACTTAATCCTTATTTTGAGTCACTTTTTTATTTTCTTTTTTTTTTTTTATGAAAGGACACTAGCTTTCACACATCCACTGCAGGGACCCTTACCCAGAGCACTCACTCAATTAGTGGCCTAACTGATCACAGTGAAGGTAGCTCTTTTTGTCCTCACAATTTTTTTTTCTTTAACAAACATAACAACAAAAACAGACGACAACTCTTTCACATAATACACATATTATACAGATCATGCACTTCATATTGTCATTCACCCTATCCTGCAGTTTAACTCTCAAATCAGTTCTCAGACCTATCAAGGTGACATCAAACTTTTAAACCTAATAACTTTGTTCTAAGCATTTCAAAACTACAGGAACACAGGCTATGTGCATAATACTGCAGGAAAAACTCAAGAAATTTTTCAAATTAACTCAAATTCATATCATGCTCTCAAGTTTCAGCAGAATCACAAATTTTAAATTAAATCTCGTCCTAAGCCATCATAATCATACTTATGCATAAGATCAATCAACAATTCGACACATACTCAGGACAGTCACAACAGATAAGCAAATCCACCCCCAAACATAAACTAAACATTGTCCTCAATGTTTGCAAAATAAGCTCAAAGAAAGTAAGAAGGGTAAGAGTGAACAATACTGTCCTGAGTAATAGAGATTTTCATTTTTCTTTTGAATTCCTTGGGCGACCAAGTTACGTGAGATGAAGTACTGCAGAACGGGAGCATGGGTTTCACGAGGGAGACATCAACACAACCTAACAAAACAAAAACAACGAGAACTAAGAACTAAGCAAACAAATAAAACAACTAAAGCAAAAACAAAAAGTAAATGAAATGTAAAGCTTGGGTTGCCTCCCAAGAAGCACTTTCTTTCACGTCTTTAGCTAGACTGGACCTATGGTTGGCATCAAGGCACGTAAAATTTCTCATATTTCTTGGGGCCCTTCTTGCTTGAGTCAATATAGCCTTCTAAGTCTAAAAGGCTCTCTTGTTTTTCCTTGGCGCCTGAAAGATAAATATTTTTGTTATTTTTGTTTGAAATAAAAGAACAAAATTCAAAACAAGACTCGTGAGCATAGGAAAAATGGTTATCAATATTAAAAGAAACTTTTGGAGATAAAGGGAAGGAAGACTTTTCAGCCTCGAACTCTATCACCTGGATTTCTTTTGTGGAAGTGATTGCATTTCCATGCTCGACCTCACAAACTTGTTTTTGGTGTGTTTCAATCTCCTCCAACTCATCCTCACTATCATATGCATAAGTTCTCCTAGGCTGCTCTTCCTTAGTGGCAAGATAAAGAATATGCTCTTGTAGGGCCTTAAGGAATTTCGCCAATTGATTAAGATGATTAGTTCTTCCATGTATTATTGCCCCAAGTTCTACCACTTTAGCTTCTAACCTATCCAACCTTTCTAATTCAGCATGAAACAAATTTTTTATCCTCAACTCAAAAGTATATTCCATTAATAAATCCACAAGAGAAAAGTTTTCTATAGATTTGTTGGGGTAGGACAAATTTTGGTTCCAAATGCCTATATGATTACCATCAAAAGAATTTTCATAAAACATGGATTCATAATGGTAAGCGTTAGACATTTGGTATCCATAAAAATCATGATTCACATACCTAGGATCTTGAGAAGTATAATATATTGGTGAAGAATTATAGTCATGAAAAGTCATACTTTAAATCACGATAATTCAAATCAAAACTTTTACACAAAATCAACACAACCAAAACAGGACACAAAGGCTCGAACAACACACGAGACTAAATTAAGAACATAAAAAAAATAAACAAACAAGGAGAAAAAGATAGAAAAGAAAAGAAACAAATAAGGAAAACAACAAATAAAAAAACAATAAATAAATTAGGAAAAAATAAATAAGGAAAGAAAAAAAAAGGAAAAAAGAGAAAAAAAATAAGAAATAAGAAAACGAATAAGGAAAAAGAAAAAAAACAACAAATAAGAAAAAACAAATAAGCTAAAAAAAAGAAAGAAAAACAAAAGTAACAAAAAAAAGAAAAACAACAAATAAGGAAAAAAACAAAAAATGAAAACAAACAAGTAAGGAAAAAAACACAAAAGGAAAGAAAACAAATAAAGAAAAAAATAAGTAAGGAAAAAACGAATAAGGAAAACAAAGAAAAGAAACAAAAAAGGAAAACACACAATAGAAAAAAAAATAAGGAAAAAAAGAAAAAAAAGTAAGGAAAAAAAACACAAAATGAAAAAAACAAATAAGGAAAAAAATCAAATGAGGAAAAAAACAAATATGGAAAGAAAACAAATAAGGAAAAGAAAAAAAAACAAATAAGGAAAAAAATAAATAAGGAAAAAAACACAAAAGGAAAAAAAAACTTTAGTCTAAAATCTCGAATTTTCTCCCAATATTAATCAATCTAAATAATCGCCATTCCCCGGCAACGGCGCCAAAATCGAGAATTAGTACCTTAATAACTAATTAATCTAAAAACCCATTCCCGAGGACGATACTTGGACTCATAAATCACTATACTAAAACTTGACCCGTACACTTGCAGTATTGCAATATAATTTTACGCAACAAGTTTTTGGCGCGTGTTCTTAGGGAATGGCGATTATTTAGATTAATTAATATTAGGAGAAAATTTGAAACTTTAGACTAAAACTTGTTTGTTTGTCTTTCCTTAATTGTTTTGTGTGATTGTTTGTTTCTTTATTTGTGTTATTTTAGTTTTGTGTGTATTTGAGTCTTTGTCCCCTGTTTTTTTGGTTGTGTTGCTATTGTGTAGAAGTCTTGTCTGAATTAGTAATTTTTCAAGCATGACTTTGCATGATTTTTCTCCATCATTCTATTACTCCTCTCAGGACCCTAGTTTTGTGCATCATGATTTTTCTGAATACCATGTGCCTAATTTTTACCATTCTGTACCTGACATATATGAAATTTCACATGAAGGTAGTTATTTAGGCACTTGGAACCATAGTTTTTCATACCTTAACCAACCCCTCGAAAAATCTTCTCTTGTGGACCAATTGATGGAATATACCTTAGAATTGAAAATTAAAAATTTGGTTCATGATGAATTCGAAAGGTTGGATAGGTTAGAATCTGAGGTGGTAAGACTTTGGGAAATAGTGCAGGATAGATCCCAGTATCTTAATCAATTAGTAGTTTCCCTTAAGACCTTACAGGAACAATTTATATTCCTTACCACTAAGGAGATGCCACCTAGGAGGATTTGTTTAGATGTTAGTGAGGATAGTTTGGGGAGGCGAGGCACACCATGATCAAAGTTAGTGAGGAGCACTTTGGTGATACACTTAGTTCCACAGAGAGATCCAGTGATAGAGTTAGAGGTGAAAAGTCTTCTTTCCCTTTATCCCCAGAAATTTCCTTGATTTTTGATAACCATTGGTCTTTCACTCACGAGTCTTGTTTTGATTTCAGTTCTTTCATTTTATTAAACAAAAATACCAAAAATAATTATGTCTCTGGCGCCCATGAAAAGCAAGATAGCCTTTTAGACTTAGAGGGCTACATTGATTCGAGCAAGAAGGGCCTAGAGAAGTATGAGCAATTTTATGTGCCCTGATAAGTCACCGTCTAGCTAAAGACGTTAAAGAAAGCGCTTCTTGGGAGGAAACACAAGTTTTATGCTTTATGTCTTTATTTTCTATTTTATTTTCTAGTTGTTTGTGCTTGTCTTTCTTATCTAATTTCTTTCTTTTTGTTCCTCCAGTGTATGCCCAAGGGAGAAGCGCAAACTTGCACCCTTTTGATCCCGAGATTGAAAGGACACTGTAGGAGACTCTAAGGGAAGGAAGAGCGAGAACCTCGGAGATGGTGATCAGAGCTCATCAACAACCCTAAACCTATTAGGGAGTATTTCCAACCTGTGTTTAATTCTGAGCAGGCTGGATTAGTCCATGCCCCTATCAATGCTAATAACTTTGAATTGAAAACAGGGCTGATACAAATGGTTAGGGAAGGTGCTTTCAGAGGCTTAGCCACAGAAGATCCTAACTCTCATCTTCAAAACTTCTTAGAAATCTGTGGTACAGTTAAAATGAATGGTATCTCTGCTGATAGTATTCGTTTACGTCTCTTTCCTTTTTCCTTGCAGGGTAGAGCCAAAGAATGGCTAGGGTCCCTTCCCTCAGGGAGTATCACTTCCTGGGAGGAGTTGGCCCTAGCCTTCATGACCAAATTCTTTCCACCTGTTAAAGCTGCAAAGTTGAGGACTGAGATGGGAACATTCGGGCAGCAAGAGGGAGAGCAGTTATTTGAAGCTTGGGAAAGGTAGAAGGACATGCTCAGGAGGTGCCCACAGCATGGCTATCCGGATCGGCTCCAGTATGCATTTGTTTTATAATGGGTGGAAGGTAAGACAAGGACCATTACGGATGCCCGCTGCTGGAGAGGGCTTTCATGGCGAAGATCGTGCGGAAGCACGTGCCCTCCGGAGGAAGTGTCAAGCGCCCACTACTAGTGACCTCTGAGAAAATGACAGATCTAAGCCGATGAGTTGGATTATATCAACTGGACGAGGTAACCTCTCTTAGATCTCATATGCGCGCCCTCACTCATGCCTTGAATAATTTTGCGGGATCACCACAGGCGAGGATGTCCTCTCAATGCTCCCAGCCCAATGGAGAATCCAATATGGAACAATTGCACTACCTGAACAATAGAAGCAACCAGTATGGAGGAAATCAGTCTCAGAATAACCTACCAACACATTACAATCCAGGTTTGAGGTATCATGAGAATTTCTCTTATGCTAACAACAAGAATGTGTTGAATCCTCCTACAGGGCATGCTTCTACACCAGAGAGGAAACCATCTCTGGAAGACACATTGCACTCCTTCATAGCTATCCAAAAGTCTGTCCAACCAGCTGGAGAATGGAGTCACCAGTTTATCTGGTATAGTGACCAATCATGGAGCTGCAATAAAGAATATAGAGACCCTGATTGGCCAAATGAACACATCACTCCAGGCACTGCAAGCAAGGAAAGAAACACCTTGAGGGAGTACAGTCTAGCTAAAGACGTTAAACAAAGCGTTTCTTGGGAGGCAACCCAAGCTTTACTTACTTTTGTTTTCCTGTCTTTAGCTTGCTTTAGTTGTTTTTGTTGTGTTTCAATTCTTAGTTAGTTGTTGTTTTACTTCGTAGGTTGTGGAGATGCCCTTCTTCGTTGAAATCCATGCTCCCATTCAGAGGAACTCCAACACACATGCTTTGGCTATGCAAGGAACTCAGAAATATCTCCATCACCCAGGACACTATCGTTCACTTCTACCCTTATACTTGCCACATGCTTATTTCTACAAACATTGGGGACAATGTTTAGTTTAAGTTTGGGGGTGGGATTGTGTTTATTCTTTGTGGTATCCCGAGTATGTCTTTGGATTGTTGGTTGATCTTTTACATAAGTATGAGTATGATAGCCTAGGATGAGATATAATTGAAAATCTTTGTGATTCTGTTGAAACCTGAAAACATGACATGAATTTGAGTTAATTTAAAAAATTTTCTTAAGTTTTTCCTGCATTATATGCACATAGCCTTTGTTCCTGTAGTTTTGAAATGCTTAGAACAAAGTTATTAGGTTTAGAAGTTTGATGTCACCTCGATAGGTCTCGAGAACCGATTTGAAAGTTAAAGCTGCAGGATAGGGTGAATGACAATATGAAGTGCATGATCTGTATAATATGTGCATTATGTGAAAGGGTTGTCGTCTGCATTTTTTGTTGTTATGTTTGTTAAAAAAAAAATCGTGAGGACAAAAAGAGCTACCTTCCTTCTGTGATCAGTTAGGCCACTCATTGAGCGAGTGCTGCAGGTAAGGGTCCTGCGGTGGATGTGTGAAAGCTAGTGTCCTTGCACAAAAAAAAAAAAGAAGAAGAAGAAAATAGAAAAAAAGTGGCATCAAAAGAGTGATTAAGTGCTGAGCAAAGTTGTTTAGTTCTGAATGTGGAGAGGCTCAAAGATTAGTAACTAAGACCAGTGTAGGGGGAAGTTGAATGGAGAACCTAATAAAGTTGATCCGGGCTTAGTAAAAATGAAGGGAACATAGGCTAACCACACACACACGTAGGAACACTTAGGAAAAGTTTTAAATTACTTGTTGAAGTGTTATGTTTAAGTGTTTCTTGTGATTGCAAAATATTCTCTTAAATCTTTGAGGCTTGAATCACATGTATGTTTAAGAACAATCTAATGTTTAACTCTGTTTTTGCTCGGGACTAGCAAAAGTCTAAGTTTGGGGGTGTTTGATAGCACACAAAATGTGCTATCCTTAGGCGTAATTATTGCTAGTTTTATGATGATTTTAGGACTTTTACGTGGTTAATTTATTCAATTTCAGGTTAAGAGCTTAAACGGAGCTATTGGAGACAATTTGGATCACTCGGGATCAAAACGGGGCTATTTGGAGCTAAAGATAACATCAATTGGAAGAAAAAGAACCAATCCAAGCATAATGATCCGAGGCAATGGCGTTGTGCGCGTTGTTTATAGCGCGCTGCAACGCCGAATGTGCAACCAAGACGCGTTGAAGACCCAGGCGATAAGCGTTGCACGTCGCCTAGCGCGCGTCGCAACACTATCTCGATAAGAAGACATGCACGAGGAACCGCATACGCGGCGTTGTAACGCCGCTCGCGCGTCGCAGCGTCATTTCGACAAGGAGCGCTAGCGTTAGGTAAGCGGCGTTACAACGGCGCCCTCGGCGTTGCAACACCATCGATTACTTCCTTAAATATCGGCCGCTTAGGGGGCGCAAGTTGCAACGCTGTCCCTAGCGCGTTAACATTGTGCCGATAATGCCTATAAATACAACATGTTGTTTTCATTACAAGGAGCCGAATTTGGTAGTTTTTAGCCCTAGTTTCGAAATACACACTCTAAGGGGAGAAAAAAGAGCATTCCTTGGGAGCCAAAGCGTTTGTGGAGGCTCGAGATCGTGACGGGAGCTCGGGAACGAGGGATCGACATTGACACATAAGTTTTTTTCTCTTTCTTTTAGTTTGTAATTGAGTTTAAAGACTTTTCCTACGACTTTAGCTTATTTTTATGGTGATTTTGAGTGGCTAAACATTGTAGTTTGAATTTGATTAGCATGTTTTAGATTTATTTGATTATGTATTGAACTTTGTTATGTTATTTATTTTTGGCAATTCATTCTTAATTTCATTTATATCTTTGGTTTAAGTGGACTCGAGAGAAAAATCTTAAATTAGAACAAGGTTGTCAAAACCCGTAGAATTCTGGCATGAGAATGACCTAGAAATCTTAGGGAAACGCATAAAGAAGTTGCTTAATGTCGTTCATGCTTAGATTTTATATGGAGACTATAGGATTTATTGTATGTGCGAAGCTCTTGAGAGATCGAGAGACTTTCTTGAGTAATTTACTTCTTGTTTATAAATTGATAATATTAGTTCATTGCATGTGTTAAATAAGGAATTATCTTGTGAAATCATCTTCCTTCAATTCTATCATATTCGTGTCTCCAATTGTACATCTATTTTCTATCTTTCTTTTCACTATCCATCAAAGTTTTGTTACTTTTGCTAAAATTAAGAAAAAGTATCTTGGTAATTAATTAATCTAGAAAACCCATTCCCGAGGACGAAGCAAACAATCACACAAAACAAACAATCACACAAAACACACAAAACTAAAATAACACAAATAAAGAAACAAACAATCAAACAAAACAATTAAGGAAAGACAAACAAACAAGCTTTAGTCTAAAATTTCAAATTTTCTCCTAATATTAATTAATCTAAATACTCACCATTCCCCGACAACGACGCCAAAAACTTGTTGCGTAAAATTATATTATATTACAATACCGCAAGTGTACGAGTCAAGTTTTAGTATAGTGATTTGAGTACAGAGTATCGTCCTCAGGAATGGGTTTTCTAGAATAATTAATTACCAAGATACTTTTTCTTAATTTTAGCTAAAGCAACAAAACTTTGATGGATAGTGAAAAGAAAGATAGAAAATAAATGTACAATTGGAGACACGAATATGATAGAATTGAAGGAAGATGATTTCACAAGATAATTCCTTATTTAACACATGCAATGAACTAATATTATGAATTTATAAACAAGAAGTAAATTACTCAAGAAAGTCTCTCGATCTCTCAAGAGCTTCGCACATACAAGAAATCCTATAGTCTCCATATAAAATCTAAGCATGCACGACATTAAGCAACTTCTTTATGCGTTTCCCTAAGATTTCTAGGTCATTCTCATGCCAGAATTCTAAGAGTTTTGACAACTTTGTTCTAATTTAAGATTTTTCTCTCGAGTCCACTTAAACCAAAGATATAAATGAAATTAAGAATGAATTGCCAAAAATAAATAACATAACAAAGTTCAATACATAATCAAATAAATCTAAAACATGCTAATCAAATTCCAACTACAACGTTTAGCCACTCAAAATCACCATAAAAATAAGCTAAAGTCTTAGGAAAAGTCTTTAAACTCAATTACAAACTAAAAGAAAGAGAAAAAAACTTATGTGTCAATGTCGATCCCTCGTTCCCGAGCTCCCGTCACGATCTCGAGCCTCCACAAACGCTTTGGCTCCCAAGGAATGCTCTTTTTTCTCCCCTTAGTGTGTGTATTTCGAAACTAGGGTTAAAAACTACCAAATTCGGCTCCCCTTGTAATGAAAACAACATGTTGTATTTATAGGCATTATCGGCAACGCTGTGCCCGAGGCAGCGTTGTAACGCCCGCTGTGCGGTTCCTCGTGCATGCCTTCTTATCGAGATAGCATTGCAACGCTGCTAGGCAGCGTTGCAACGCTATCGCCTGGGGTCTTCAACGCATCTTGGCTGCACATTCGGCGTTGCAACGCTATAAACAGCGTTGCAACGCCATTGCCTCGGGTCATTATGCTTGTATTGGTTCTTTTTCTTCCAATTGATATTATCTTTAGCTCCAAATAGCCCCGTTTTGATCCCGAGTGATTCAAATTGTCTCCAATAGCTCCGTTTAAGCTCTTAACCTGAAATTTAATAAATTAACCACGTAAAATCCCTAAAATCATCATAAAACTAGCAATAATTACGCCTAAGGATAGCACATTTTGTGTGCTATCAGTCCCACTGCTCCTCTAATGAACAACTACGTTGCATGGTCCAACCATAAACAACAATCCTCTCAGGCCAATGAGAGAGTGGGGCCCCGTTGTTCAAGCCCTGGAGACAACATTTCAGGGAACAACCTCTCTAGTATCCCTAGGTCGGGAACGAGGGGATTCCTTCTTGCGTAGTCAAGTTCCCAGCTCCCCACGTGGTCCTGCCCCTAAGAAGATAGGCATATTGGGTGAGCAATAGTGGCCACCCTCACCTGTACTAGTCAAAGGACAGACCTTCGCAGACAGGAGTCCGTGACATGCTCAGGATTAAGGTCGAGTCACTAATGGTCATCTACGAAATTATTAGCTTTATACTGTTAACGGTGTTACATTAGCAAGTCTAATAATTCACGGTCCAGTCTTGTACAATCTCATTGCACAGGATGACCCCACTCGCATGTCACCACATGAACGAGTCAGATCACCTCGTTTGTATCTAATACAAAGCGGGCCGCATCCACAGTGTATTCAGGATTAGGTCTCCAACCCTATCCATATAGTGTAGACCGTTCGGGTCAGTAACTCGAACGTGATCCTCCCTGCGTGTCCACTACACACCGTTCAAGTTCTAGTTCTCTCATTAATACAATGACCCTGGAGCTTAGTTTATTGGATTAAGTTTATGAAATATGCGAGACACAAAGTTTAAATAAATAACTCTTATTTATTACACAATGTTGAAATAAATAACTCTTATTCATTTACAACTTGGAATATTACAAACTACACGAGATGAGGACATACATCCCAGCAAATTCTTCTTGCAAAGGGAGCCGAATTTTGTATATTTTCCACCCTAATTTCGAAATACAATTTGTAAGAAGAGAGAAAAGAGCGTTTTTGGAAGCCAAAGGATGCGTGGAGGTTCGAGACCAAAGACGTGAGCTCGGAGACGAAGGACCGGCATCGACACATAAGTTTAATTTCCTTTTCTTTCAAATTGTAATAGCGTTCTAAGACGTTTTCTACATGTTTAGTTTGATTTTCATGTGATTTAGAGTAGCTAAACATTGTAGTTTGGAATTGATTTACTTGTTAAGACTTTCTTACCATGAATTGAAGCATGTTTTGTTTTTATTTTTGGCAATTCGTTCTTTACTTCTTAATCTGTTGGTTTAAGTGGACTCGAGAGATAAAGCTTTAATTAGAGCTAAATTGTCAAAACCCTTAGAAATCTGGCATGAGAATGACCTAGAAATCTTAGGGAAACACATAAAGAAGTTGCTTAATGCCATGCATGTAGTAGGTTCATATGGAGACTATGGAGTTTATTGCATGTGTGAGACTCACTAAGAATCGAGAGGTTTTCTTGAGTATTTTACTTCTTGTTTATAATTTCATCTCTTTGGTTCATTGCATGTGTTAATTGAGTCATTAACTTGTATAATCACTTCCCTTAATTCTATCAATTCGTGTCTCCACATGTTCGTTTGTTTGCTTGATTTTACTTTCAACCAAATATCCATGTTATATTTCTTTAGCTAAATTTGAGAATTAGTATCTTAGTAATTAATTAATCTAGAAACCCATTCCCGAGGACGATACTTGGACTCATAAATCACTATACTAAAACTCGACCCGTACACTGCGGTATTGCATACCGTAAATTTACGCAACAAGTTTTTGGCGTCGTTGCCGGGGAATGACGATTATTTAGATTAATTAATATTAGGAGAAAATTTGAAATCTTAGACTAAAGCTTGTTTGTGTGTTTTTCCTTATTTATTTTTTGTGTGTTTGTTTGTTTCCTTATTTGTTTTATTTTAGTTTTGTGTGTTTTTGAATCTTTGTCCCCTGTTTTGGTTGTTGGATATTGTGTAAAAGTCTTGATCTGAGTTATTAATTTTTTCTCAATTATGACTTTGCACCATTCTATTGTCCACCATTCTATTGTCCCTCTCAGGACCCTAGGTAAGTGCATCATGATTTCTCTGAATTTCATCTGTCTAATTTTTACCATTTTGTACCTGAAACTTATAAACATTCATGTAATGGTAGTTATCTAGGCAGTTGGAACCATAGTTTTTCGTACCTTAACCAACCCCTAGAAAAATCTTCTCTTATGGACTAATTGGCGGAATACACCTTAGAATTGAAATTTAAAAATTTGGTTCATAGTGAATTAGAGAGGTTGGATAGGTTAGAAACTGAGGTGGAAGGACTTTGGGAAATAGTATAGGATAGAGCTTAGTATCTTAACCAGCTAGTAGTTTCCCTTAAGGCCTTACAGGAGCAATTTCTTATCCTTACCACTAAGGAGGTGCCACCTAGTAGAGGATTTGTTCAGATGATAATGAGGATAGTTTGGAGGAGACTGAGGCACACCATGATCAGGTTAGTGAGGAAGACATTGGTGATACAATTAGTTCCATAGGGAAGATCCAGGTGATAGAGTTAGAGGCTGAGAAGCCTACTTTCCTTTTATCCCCAGAAATTTCCTTCATTTTTGATAACCATTTGTCCTATACTCACGATTGCTTTGATTTCAGTTCTTCCATTTAATTAAACAAAAATACCAAAAATAATTCTATCTCTGGTGCCCATGAAAAGCATGATAGCCTTTTAGAGTTAGAAGGCTATATCGATTCGAGCAAGAAGGGCCCGAAAAAATATGAGTAATTTTATGTGCCCTGATAAGTCACCGTCTAGCTAAAGACGTTAAAGAAAGCGCTTCTTGGGAGGCAACCCAAGCTTTTTCATTTTTTTTCTATTTTTTGTCTTTAGTTTGTTATTTTTCAATTCTTAGTTTATTTACTGGTGATGTTTGCTTTGTAGGTTGTGACGATGCATGTCTTCGTTGAAATCCATGCTCCCGTTCTGAGGAACTCCAACACACATGCTTTGGCTATCCAAGAAACTCAGAAAGATCTTCATTACCGGGGTGATGTATTGTTCACTCTTACCCTTATACTTAATTTGTGCTTAGACTCGCAAACATTGGGGACAATGTTTAGTTTAAGTTTGGGGGTGGGATGTGTTTATTTGTTGTGACTGTCCTGAGTATGTGTTGATTTGTTGATTGATCTTTTACATAAGTATGATCATGATAGCCTAGGATGAGATTTAATTGAAGTATTTGTGATTCTGCTGAAACTTGAGAGCATGACATGAGTTCGAGTTAATTTAAAAATTTTCTTGAGTCTTTCCTGCACTATTATGCACATAGTCTGTGTTCCCGTAGTTTTGAAATGCTTAGAACAAAGTTATTAGGTTCAGAAGTTTGATGTCACCTCGTAGGTCTAAGAACTGATTTGAGAGTTAAACTACAGGATAAGGTAAATGACAATATGAAGTGCATGATCTGTATAATATGTGAAATAGTTTGTTTTTGTTGTTTGTTTGCTAAAAAAAATTGTGAGGGCAAAAAGAGCTACCTTCACTGTGATTAGTTAGGCCACTCATTGAGAGAGTGCTCTGGGTAAGGTCCCTGCAATGGATGTGTGAAAGCTAGTGTCCTTACACAAAAAAAGAAGAAAATAGAAAAAAACAAAATTTTGATAAAAAGTGAGTAAGTTCTGAGTAGAGTTGTTTAGTTCTTGAATGTGGGGAGGTTCAAAGATTAGTAATTAAGACCAGTGTAGGGAGAAGTTGAATGGAGAGCCTAATAAATTTGATCCAGGCTTAGTAAAAATGAAGGGAACATAGGCTAATCACACACACACGTAGGAACACTTAGGAAAAGTTTTAAATTGCTTGCTGAAGTGTTATGTTTAAATGTTTCCTGTGATTGCCAGATTTTCTCTTAAATCTTTGAGGCTTGAATCAAATGTATGTTTAAGAACAATCTGATGTTTCATTCGATTTTAGCTCGAGACTAGCAAAAGTTTAAGTTTTGGAGTGTTTGATAGCACACAAAATGTGTTATCCTTAGACTTAATAATTGCTAGTTTTATAAAGATTTCAGGGTTTTTACATGTTTAAATCACTCAATTTCAGGTTAGGAGCTTAAACAGGACATTTGATGACAATTTGGATCACTCGTGATCGAAACGAGGCTATTTGGAGCTAAAAATAATACCAATTGGAAGAGAAAAAGATCAATCCAAGCATGATGACCCGAAGTGATGGCGTTGCAACGCTGTCTATAGCGTTGCAACGCCGAGCGTGCTTTTTAAAGGTGTTGAAGACCACTGTCGATAGCGTTGCAACGCTATCTCGATAAGGAAGCTTATATGAGGAGCCGCACAGAGGGCGTTGCGACGCTGCAATGCCAGATCGATAAGGAAGCGCGCGTTTGGGAAAAGAGCGTTACAACGTGGCGCATCGCTTCCTTATTTACGGCCGCCTTAGTGCAGCGTTGTTGTTAACATTTGTACCTAGCGTTGCAACGCTGCACCGAATTCTTTTATAAATATAACTTTAATTCTTCTTACAAATGGAGCCGAATTTTGTAGATTTTCCACCCTAATTTCGAAATACACTTTGTAAGAAGAGAGAAAATAGCATTTTGGAGAGCCAAAGCATCCGTGGAGGTTCGAGATCGAAGATGGGAGCTCGGAGACGAAGGACCGACATCGACACATAAGTTTAATTTCCTTTTCTTTCAAATTGTAATAGCGTTCTAAGACGTTTTCTACATGTTTAGTTTGATTTTCATGTGATTTAGAGTAGCTAAACATTGTAGTTAGAAATTGATTTACTTGTTAAGACTTTCTTACCATGAATTGAAGCATGTTTTGTTCTTATTTTTGGCAATTCGTTCTTTACTTCTTAATCTGTTGGTTTAAGTGGACTCGAGATAAAGCTTGAATTAGAGCAAAATTGTCAAAACCCGTAGAAATCTGGCATGAGAATGACCTAGAAATCTTAGAGAAACGCATAAAGAAGTTGCTTAATGCCATGCATGTAGTAGGTTCATATGGAGACTATGAAGTTTATTGCATGTGTGAGGCTCACTAAGAATCGAGAGGTTTTCTTGAGTATTTTACTTCTTGTTTATAATTTCATCTCTTTGGTTCATTACATGTGTTAATTGAGTCATTAACTTGTATAATCACTTCCCTCCATTCTATCAATTCGTGTCTCCACATGTTCGTTTGTTTGCTTGTTTTTACTTTCAACCAAATATGCATATTATGTTTCTTTAGCTAAATTTAAGAATTAGTATCTTAGTAATTAATTAATCTAGAAACCCATTCCCGAGGACGATACTTGGACTCATAAAGCACTATACTAAAACTTGACCCGTACACTACGGTATTGCATACCCTAAATTTATGCAACAGATATCTTATAGCACAAATCTAGATGAACATGTTATTCATTTAAAGCATGTTTTTTCAACTCTTAAAGCTAATTTCTTGTATATTAACTTGAAGAAATGTATTTTTGGACTACCCAAACTTGTCTTTTTAGGCTTTATCATAGGTGAGCATGGCATAGAAGTCGACCCTCTTAAGACTAAAGCAATAAGTGAATGGCCAACACCTTCAAATGTCAAAGAAGTTCAAAGCTTCCATGGTCTTGCGTCTTTCTACAGGAGGTTTATTCGAAATTTCAGCACTATAGCATCACCTTTAACCGAATGTCTTAAGAAGAAAGGATTCCATTGGGGAAAAGATCAACAAAGCAGTTTTGAAGCCCTAAAACAAAGGTTAACTTCAGCACCTATTTTAGCATTACCTAGCTTTGATAAACTTTTTGTTGTAGAAGTTGATGCTTCGGGTTCAGGAATAGGTGGAGTATTAAGTCAAGAAAATAAACCAATTGAATATTTTAGTGAGAACCTTAGTGAAGCAAGATAAAAATGGTCTACATATGAACAATAACTTTATGCATTGGTTAGAGTTTTAAAACAGTGGGAACATAACTTGATAGAAAAGGAGTTTATTTTATATACAGACCATCAATCCCTTCGTTATATCAATTCCCAAAAACACTTGTCTAGGATGCATGCTAGGTGGATTACTTTTATTCAATGTTTTGATTTTTCCATCAAACACAAATCTGGAAAAACTAATAAAGTAGTGGATGCATTAAGTAGAAGATCTCACTTATTAAATATATTGAAGAGTGACATAATTTCCTTTGATAGCCTTGTTTATTTATATGAGTTTGATGAATATTTCTCTGACATTTAGCTTAAATGTAAGGATGGATATGCTTATAAAGATTTTAGTATGAATAATGGATTTCTCTTTAAAGATAATGTACTTTGTGTTCCACGCACATCATTGAGGATACAAATCCTTAGGGATATTCATTCGGGTGGCTTAGGAGGACATTTTGGGCGAGACAAAACATATGAACAAATCTCCAAACGATTCTTTTGGCCACACATTCGAAAAGATGTTGAGAATTTTCTTCAAAGATGTCCAACTTGCGAAGTTAATAAAGGCCAAAGACAAAATACAGGTTTGTACACTCCCCTACCAATTCCAAAAACAATTTGGGAAGATCTCACTATGGATTTTGTGTTGGGTTTACCGCAAACCCAACGAGGTAATGATTCTACCTTTGTGGTGGTTGACCGTTTTAGCAAAATGACTCATTTTATACCATGTAGAAAAACTGATGATGTTATTTATATTGCTAACCTTTTCTTTGAAGAAGTAGTTCGGCTACATGGAATTCCTAAAACCATTACTGGTGATAGGGATACAAAATTTTTAAGCCATTTTTGGAAGTGTCTTTGGCGAAAGTTTGATACCCACTTGAAGTATAACACCATTTGTCACCCACAAACTGATGGTCAAATCGAAGTCACAAATAAAACTTTGGGAAATTTAATTCGGTGTTTAAGCAGTGATAAGCCAAAACAATGGGACATTTGTTTACCACAAGCTGAATTTGCTTTAAACAACATCAAAAATCGATCCACAGGCAAAACACCCTTTGAGGTAGTATATACTAACACTCCTCGCTTAACTCTTGATCTTATTAGTTTGCCTAGTCACTTGATTTGAGTTCGGAAAAATTTGAATTGATGGTTGATCGGGTTCAAAGAATACACAAAGAAGTCACAGACCATCTTCAAGAGGCTAATACCAAATATGCTCAATTGGCTAACATTAAAAGGAGGCACAAAGAGTTTGTTGAAGGTGATTTAGTCCTTGTACATCTTAAGAAAGAAAGATTTCCCAGGGGGACTTATAACAAACTGCAAAAGAAGAAAATTGGACCATGTCGGATCCTTAAAACGATTGGCAACAATGCTTATGTGGTGAAACTCCCTGAAGGACACAACATATCTAACACCTTCAATATTTCAGATTTATTTACCTATTTTCCTCCCGATGAACTTCATATTTAACTCGAGGACGAGTTTTTTTCATGAAGGGGAGAATTGATGTAGGTTAGTTAGACTATTTAGGGTTCTCTTTGTAACTTAGTTTTACTAGGGTTCTCTTTGTAATCTAGCTTAGGTATTTTTATTTGTTTTCTTAGATAGGTTGTTAGTTAGTTACTGTGGTTAATATAATTAACCACCTTTGTAATTAATGTCCATTAGCTTAATAGCTAAGCCTATATATAAAGGCTAAGGCTTTCCCTTTTGTAACTCCCATGTTTGGAGATTAATAAAATACTGCCTAAGGCTTTTTGGCTCCACCATAATGTTACGTTTTTTTTAGGATTTACCCGTTAGCCCATCATCGTCGAGTTCATGTCAGGGGGGACGACACACTTATCTATGAGTTTGTCTCTCCTTCATCCCTTCCTACTCCGTCTCCTTTTGCATCTATCCCTCAGCGTCCGCCTATTACTCAAGTTCACACCAGACGGATACCACAACAACCTTCAGACACATGTCCTTTACCAGAAGATTCTTCGGAATCTGATCAAGGAACTTGTGATGAGCTCCCTATTGCCCTTCGTAAAGGTAAACGCACTTGCACTTACCCTATTGCTTCTTGTGTTTCTTATCATCAGTTGTCACAACCTACATATTCTTTCATTACATCCCTTGATTCTACCTCTATTCCTAACTCTGTTCATGAACCTTTATCTCATTCTGGCAGGCGTAATGCACTTAACGAATAGATGCATGCTTTAGATGATAATGGTACTTGAAATTTGGTATCTCGTCCCACAGAAATGAATGCTATTGGATGTAAATGGGTATTTTCCATTAAAGTTAATCTCGACAGATCCGTTGCTCGCTTGAAAGCCCGCCTGGTTGCTAAAGGTTATGCTCAGACTTATGGGATAGATTATTCTGACACATTTTCTCCAGTTTCTAAATTAACTTCTATTCAATTGTTTATTTCCATGGTTGCTACTCACCGTTGGCTCTTGCATCAGCTTGATATTAAGAATGTCTTTCTCCATGGTGATCATCAGTAAAAAGTATATATGGAGCAACCACCTGGGTTGCTCAGGGAGAGAGTGATAAAGTTTGTCGTCTTAGAAAATCTTTGAACGGATTGAAACAGAGCCCACACGCATGGTTTGGTAAATTTAGTCACGCACTTGAGCAGTTTGGAATGAAGAAAAGCACATCTGATCATTCTGTCTTTTATCAACGATCTGAGAAGGGTATTACACTGCTTGTAGTGTATGTCGATGATATCGTTATTGAAGGGAATACGAGTCCCCCAGCGGAAGCGATTGTGAATCGCACACTCTTGATTTAGTTACAACGATTATATTCAGGAACATATACAACTAGATTAAGCATATAATGTAATGGATAGCAAGAAACATTACCTTTGAAGAACCTTTCTTCAAGTGCTCCTCCTCTCTCACGATCAACATCTCAGCAACACGAACTCGAACGAACACCGACACTACCACCGGATCTTCTCCGTTGTTCTCTAGGTGAGGGAGGAAGGTGGGTTCCCTTTAGGAGAAGTGAGGTATTTTGTGAGAGAGATGTTTGTGTCTTGGAACCTTTCCAACAACACAACAAAAGCTTGGAATCTTTTAACCTAGTTGCATCTCATGCAACCATATATATAGGGAAAAATGATGGAAATGACCATCATACCCCTACTTTATTCTCACTTTAGTATATAGTTTATATATGATTCTAATTCACATTAAAACTATATATTATATCAATTATATCATATATAATTGATATAACACCTCATGTATGAAATTGAACACTTCAATTTCATTCGTAACTTTATACCCTCAATATTACCATATTGAGCCAACAGAGGGACCTAATGGACCTACAGTTCATGCGCTCCAATGATGTTAGATTAACTGATCAAACTCTTTGATCCAGTTAATCAATATTCATTAACTACAAGTCACTCCACTATAGACTTGTAGTTGCACTCTCCTCACTGTAGATAATATTGTGTTCACTGTTATAGTCATTACCCATGAGTCGACCCTACACAGGTTGTTCGTAATCACGACTGGGTAAAATTATCGTTTTACCCCTGTGATTACCTCTTTGCTCATTAAGCACCACTGATCCTCTAATGAACAACAAGTCTAAGGTCCTACCTTAGACTCATACCCTCATAGAGGGTGGGGCCCCGTTGTTCAAGACCTGGAGTCAGTTCTTAAGGGAACAACCTATCTAATTCCTTAGTGTAGGAATGAGTTAATTCCATCTTGCATAATTAAGTTTCCAGCTACCTACGAGGTTCTGTCCCTGAGAAGGTTGGCTTATTGAGTCAGCTATAGGCCACTCTCACCCATACTAGTCTAAGGACAAACCCCTATAAGCAGGAGTTCTTAACTTGCTCAAGATTCAGGTCGAGTCACTAATGACCATCTATAAATTACTACTCTTATCCTGTTAACGGTGTTACACTGGTTAGACTAATAATTTGTGATCCAGTCCTGTATGAACTCTTCATACAGGATGACCCCACTCGCATGATAACTACATGAATGAGTTGGATTACCTCATTTGTACTAATTGCAAAGTGGGTCGCATCCATGGTGTTACCAGAATGAGGCTTCCAACCTTATTCTTATACCATAGACCATTTAGGTTATAATCTTGAAATCAACCCAAATAGTGTCCACTACACTGATGTTCAAGATAAATGTTATAACCTTGGAGCTTAGTTTATTGGATTTATAAAGCAAGATTGTAATTCTATCAAAACAAATAACACTTTATTTAATTGATCAAAATTACACAAGTTTAGGGCATAAATCCCAACAATCTCCCACTTGACCTAAAGCTTGTGGAGTACTAAAACATTACAGTAATGTAAATACAATAAACTAGGGCATTTAAACCCCTTTGTACAAAATACTCCCACTTACCGTAGTTGGGAAAGACTTGTAAACCTAGACCTTCTAGGTGACACTAAAAAACTTTAGTCGTGAGAGCCTTTGTAAAAGGATCAGCAATGTTGTGCTCTGAGGCTATCTTCGTGACAATCACGTCTCCTTTATGCACGATCTCCCAGATGAGATGATTCTTCCGCTCTATGTGCTTTCCCCTCATGTGACTTCGGGGTTCCCTCGAATTTGCCACTGCACCACTGTTATCGCAATACAGCGTGATGGGCAAAGTCATATTTAGAATAACTTCCAAATTTTGCATGAATTTCCTTAACCAAACGACCTCCTTAGGTGCTTCACAAGCTGCTACATATTCGGCCTCCATGGTGGAATCAGCGATGCATCTTTGCTTGACGCTTCGCCATACTACAACTCCTCCGTTAAGAGTGAATACTGACCCTGATGTAGATTTCCGACAATCTTTATCAATTTGAAAGTCAGAATCCGTGTATCCTGTAAGAATCAAATCCTTAGCCCATACACAATCATGTAGTTCCTTGTTCTCCGAAGATACTTAAGGATTGTTTTAACCGTTGTCCAGTGTTCAAGTCCTGGATTGGATTGATACCTACTGACCATCCCAACTACAAAATAGATGTTGGGCCAAGTACACAACATGGCGTACATCAGGCTCCCAAAAACTGATGCATAAGGAATCCGTCTCATATCCTCAACTCCTTGAGGTGTCTTAGGACACTGTTCCTTAGATAAATGGATTCCATGTCTGAAAGGCAACAAGCCCTTTTTGGAATCTTGCATCTTAAACCTTGACAACACTTTGTCTATGTAAGATGCTTGAGACAAGGCTAGTGTTTTGTTCTTGCAGTTCCGGACAATCTGGATCCAGAGAACAAACTGCGCATCACCCAAATCTTTCATTTGGAATTGCGTAGCTAGCCATTCCTTGATGTCAGTAAGATAACCTACATCATTCCCAATGAATAGGATATCATCCACATAGAGAACTAGGAATGCGACAGAACTATTGATGATTTTCTTGTAGACACAAGGTTCATCATCATTCTTGTCAAAAGCACAAGATCTGATTGACTCATCAAATCTTATATTCCAAGACCTAGAGGCTTGTTTCAGTCCATAAATTGACCTTTTAAGCCTGCAAACCTTTTGCTCTTCTCCTAGTTCAATGAACCCTTTGGGTTGGTCCATGTAGATGTTTTCCTAAAGATTGCCATTCAGAAATATTGTCTTGACATCCATTTGCCATACCTCATAGTCATAATATGCGGCAATAGCAAGAAGGATTCGGATAGACTTTACCATAGCAACAGGTGAAAAGGTTTCCTCATAGTCAACCCCTTCAACCTGGGTATAACCCTTTGCTACTAGTCTACCTTTTAAGGTTTACACCTTCCCATCTACACCACGTTTCCTCTTGTAGATCCACTTACAACCTATAGGTTTTACCCCATCAGGCTTATCTACAATATCCCAAACAGAATTGAAGTACATAGACTCCATTTCTTGGTCCATGGCTATGACCCATTTGTCTTTGTCTTTGTCAACCATTGCTTGATTATAAGTCAATGGATCCTCGCAGTTTTCATCTGGTATAACAACTTGGGTTTCAGCTAAACCCATGTAACGGTCAGGCTGTATTACAACTCTCCCACTACGTCGAGGCATACTCAACTCTTGAGATGGACTCTCTTAACTAGACAAACTAGAATCAACAACTCTTGTTGACGTACTAGTGTTCTTATTAGCAACCTTTGCTATTGTTCCGTCTAACTCACTCAACACTACTTTACTTTTTTGTTTGTGGTCCCTTATGTAGTCCTCCTCTAAGAAAATGGCATTTCTTGACACAAAAACCTTATCTTCCTTAGGATCATAGAATAAACCACCTCTTGTTTCTTTTGGGTATCCTACGAATAGGCATAACTTTGAACGTGAATCCAACTTCTTTGGATTTGTCACAAGCACATGTGCTGGACAACCACAAAATTTGAAATGACATAAACTACCTTTACGTCCTTTCCAGAGTTCAAAAGGTGTTTCAGAAAATCTTTTTGAGGGCACACTATTCAAAATGTATACTGCAGTCTCCACTGCGTAACCCCAAAAGGAACTAGGGAGATGAGCATAACTCATCATCAATCGAACCATGTCCAACAAGGTTCTATTTCTCCTTTCCGATACACCGTTTTGTTGTGGTGTGCCGGGAGCTGAGAGTTGGGATGTAATTCCATGTTCTATCATATAGTTCTGAAATTTTAAATCCATGTACTCTCCACCTCGATTCGATCAAAGTGTTTTAATAGTTTTACCTAATTGATTTTCAACCTCAGTCTTGAATTTCTTGAACTTTTCAAGTGCTTCAGACTTGTGGTGCATTAGGTAAATATGCCCAAATCTAGAATAATCATCTATAAAAGAGATGAAATATTCATATCCTCCCCTGGCTTTAACATTCATCGGACCACAAAGGTCTGAATGTATAAGCTCTATAGGGTCTTTGGCTCTATAACCTTTTCCACTAAAAGATCTTTTAGTCATTTTGCCTTCTAGGCAGGATTCACATACTGGCAAAGAGTTTTCTTCTAACTCGTTTAGAAGTTCGTTTTTTACCAATCTCTCAATCCTATTGAGATTAATGTGACCCAATCTTAGATGCCAAAGATGAGCATTTTCTTTAGGAGAAATTTTACGTTTCTTAGTTTGTGCATTTGTAGTTTTAAATAATTCAGTGTTCAAAACCATTTTGACTGAATTAGGCCTTAAAACATACAATCCATTTTCTAATGAAGCTGAACATATTTCTAAACCTTTTTTATAAATAAACACTTTATTCATAGAAAAAGAAACAGAAATACATTGTTCTATAAGGCAAGAAATGGAAATAAGGTTTCTAGTAAACCCTGGTATCACTAATAAATTTTCCAACAATACATATTTCTTGCCAAAATAAAGCTTCATTGTGCCACTGCTACAGCTGAGACGACTTCTCCATTTCCAACTCTGAGCGTTATCTCTTCATGTTGTAGCTGCTGCCAAGAATCAATTCCCTGAAAAGAAGAGCAAACATGATTAGTGGCGCCTGAATCAAGTATCCAAGCATTGTTATCGTTATCCACTAAACAAGCTTCTAGGCAAAGTAAATCATATTTACCTTCCTTCTTCGTTTCTGCAATGTACTTCGGACAGTTTCGTTTCCAATGCCCGTCTTCGTTGCAGTGGAAACACTTTTCTTTGTCAATAACGTCTTTGACTTTTTTGCTCTTCTGGGCGGCAGCTTTGTCAGCTTGTTTCCCTTTACCAACCTTCTTCATGTTCTTTTTCTTTCCTCTCAGGTTAGAAGAAGATGAAGCCACTGTTTTTTCCCAGAGGTCGAACCTCTGCGATAACTCCTACTGGCAACATTTGCCTCACCTTTCGATCCCTGAATTTTTATCAAAGATTGAAAGGTCTGGAGTTCATTGAGAAGGAGGTAAGATTAAAAGTAAGCTTGTTCATAACAACATTACTTCTAAAGCTGCGAGGAAACTATCTCGGAAGGGTTTCCAGAATGAAGCTAACCTGGCTCGACTCATCGATCGAAGCACCATTCGACTCCGCGATGTTAAAGTGCACCATCATATCCAGGACATGATCCCGAACAGATGTACCCTCTGGCATCCTCGAGTTGAATATTTACTTTAGGGCATTATGTCGGGCCTGTGTGGACTGTTGTCCAAACATACCCTGCACAGAATCCATGATTTCCTTGGCAGTAATCGTGCCCTCATGCTTCTTTGCTAATATGTCAGACATACTTACTAGCAAGTAGACCTTGGCCTTATCATTAGCCTTGATTCATCGATCATATGCATCACGAACATTTCGTGACGCATTCGAGTCTGGTACCTAAGGACACTCCTCAGTTAGCACAAACTTCAGATCATCCACTACCAATATAGTGTTGAGTTTGTTTTTCCATGTCATCATATTCTCTCTGGTTAACTTTTTTGCACCCAATAAGGAAATTATAGAGCTAGACATTTTTGCAGAAAAATTTACAAACAAACTCGTATGAGTTTCTTGCTATAACTCTAATCCAATCATGTTATAGCTAATTATCAAATGATTCCTAGGCCATTTAGAATTTGAAATCATACTCCAAAGGTTTAAAATGTATGACACCGAAGGGTAATAAAAAACACTCCTCCTCTGGATCAAGACACTCTTGACCAAAACTTAATACCAGAATAACTCTTATTCCTACAAGTTTTAGTTACCATTTTTCGGTGTGGATACATACACAACTTATGTACCCCGTGAGTGTAACCTTCTGTCTTTAGATCCCAGAGTCTCCATCCAATAAAATCCGCCGAAGGGAGGACTAGATTGAAAAATAGTCTAAGAAAATCTTTATCCCTTTCGGGTGTCTACTGTGTTCGATCCCCTATGATCAAGCTCTCCGAAGGGATTGTCTGGTCCAGGCCAAACTAGGAGGTGACCATAGTGGTCTAACTGATGTGTAAACCAAACACAAAAGAGACCGTAGGTTTTGTTTTCATTAAACCTGCTCTCACTCACTATAAGTACCCTCTCCATTCACCTTGATATTGACTCATACAAACACCATCCGAAGGGGGACGCTCCCGTTTGCGCCACGAGGCCAAGTATGAGTCTCACGGTCTGAACTTCCCAGAGATAGCATAGGTAGAAAAATATGTATCTCATACACTTTTTCCTCCCACTAAATACTTTAAAGTTATAGGAATCTTACTTAGGCTTAAAACACGGCTAATGGTTTTACCTAACTCTATCAATATAACTTTTATATTGATAATCAATATAACTCTTATACTGATTTTATCCATGTTTGCTAATATAACTCCTTATATTAAATCTAGGATTTCTAGCTTATTAACCCCTTAATAAACCCGCTGACGCTACTGTAATTTATAAAACTCTTTAATTAAATTTCACTCTCAAGTCAGTTCCGAGGTAGGGGCGTTCCGTTTCCGTCAGCTTAAATACCCAAGCCTAGACAGAACTTTCCTTAGACAGAGTTCCTCTTTTAATCATAGCTTATAAATTACATGGTTCCTAATTCTAATCTAATTAGAACTAGGTAACCTAAGGTCTATTATTTCCAAATTCTAAACAATTTAAAACTAATAATTAACCTTAGGTGACATGCATACTATGTTATAGTGCTTGATCATTCATCACATGAATAATAAGACATTCAAAGCATATTCATCTCATGATATATAATGCATGTCAATGTTGTCCATAAATTAATATAACAACTTTATATTAATTAATCATGCAAACTATATGATATAACTCTTTATATTATAAATGATGCATGAAAATGCTTAACCTAAGGTGAGATTTCTAAAATAAAAGCATATATTATGCATGCCAATAATTACACAATAATTGCATAATTAAAATAGAAAAATTACATCAATTTTGGCACCGTAAAATTAATTTTAAATAATATAATATAATTATAATAATTAAAATTAATTAATTAAATATAAATTAAATATAAAACATTTTTTATATTTAATATATATAAAAGAAACGTTTTCTACCCGTTGCTCAAATGCGCGAAACGTCTCTGGCGTTACAACGCTGATAGCAGCGTTGCAACGCTGCTTCTTGTCGTCTTCTGCCAGTTGAAACGCGCCTCTCGTCAAGCGTTGCAACGCCGATGATAGTGTTGCAACGCTGTCGTCTCCTGCGCGCTCCTTCCGCAAGCGCAGCGTTGCAACGCCAATGAACAATGTTGCAACGCTGTACACAGACAACAAATGGATGTTGGGATTTATGCCCTAAACTTGTGTAATTTTGAACAATTAAATAAAGTGTTATTTGTTTTGATAAAATTACAGTCTTACTTTATAAATCCAATAAACTAAGCTCCAAGGTTATAACATTTATCTTGAACATCAGTGTAGTGGACACTATTTGGGTTGAGTTCAAGAATATAACCTAAACAGTCTATGGTATAAGAATAAGGTTGGAAACCTCATTCTGGTATCACCATGGATGCGACCCACTTTGTAATTAGAAATTTTATCTTGGTGAAATTTGATTTGTAATGTCATTTATCACTCAAATCAATTCACCTTATACTATTTTGGCTTATAGAAGTTAGTTCAATTAGACTAATTTATGAATTGTAAGGTTAGTCAATTGAGCATACGCACATTTCTTAAATTTAATAGTAAACTTTTACTTTAAAAATGCATTAGGAACACACAAAGTAAAATCAGAAAAAAAGAGAGAATACATATATTTTTTATATTTAATCTTCAAAAGAAAAAAATAATCGAGATTTAAATAAAAAATAATAACGAAAAGAGAACAAATCAATGCTAGCAAGAATACTAGCTTCTCGTGAGAGCCCGAAACAGATATATTTTTTAATTTTTTATATAATAAAAGAAAAGAAGGAAAAACAACAAAGTAAACATTTTTTAGTTTTTTATTTGATAAAAGAAAAGAAGGAAAAATAGAAAAATGAACAGACTCACAAAAAGACACCGACTGGAGAGTATAGAAAGAAAAACATTCACCAATAAGAGAAAAATCAGAAGATAGAACTGGCATAGACTCAAAAACCTCAAACTCTACCTCTTGGCCTAACTCAACAGGTTCGACTTCTTCCACACTCTCACTGACTCTATCCTGGTGTGTGCTAAGAGGTTCTAGTTCTTCTACATCTAAAGCACAATCCTCTAAATGCCCATACTTAGAAAAATGTGAAAGACTAGGATCCTGAAGGTCTATCAGCGGGTCAGTGATCAAGAGACTCACCGAACTATCTAAGGGTGTGGGCCCTCCTTCACTATCTTCCCTAGGGTGCTCAACCTCAGATGAGTCTAAATACATTTGTTCTCTAAGGGAGAAAAGTGTATCCGTTAGGCGTTGAATTGACTCCCCTATTTGCCTATTCCTCTCATCTGTGGTTCTCATATATTCTAATAACAACGTTTTAAGGGAAGATTCGTCTTCTACCTGGGTTTCTTGAATATAGGAAGGACATGGCTCAAAACCCCTAGGATATGGTTCATAGGCCCAATTGCTCTGATTATTATCATACATATGGTTCCCATAAGTCATAGGGTTAGTATGATAGTAGTTAGGCATTTGGTAGCCATAAGATTCATATCCTTCACTAGAAGACTCTAAATTGGCAGAAGGATGATCATAAGAAAAAGAACTATACTGCGTTTGCTCATTCGGCACAGAAGACCACCCAAAATTATCGTAAGCCATAGTAAAGTATTGAATCAATTATAACAGGCTCAACAAACACAACATGCACCAACAAAACCAGAAACAATACTCAAGACTCAATAAAGATAAAAAGACGAAGCAAAGATAACAAGACACACCCAACAAGAAAAACAAGGATAAAATGCTAAAATAAACTCAAACAAAATAAGAATCAAAACTAGTCCCCGACAACGGCGCCAAAAACTTGATGTAGAAAATGTCAGATGTCCTAAACTAATGTAAATTAGAATAAGACTCCGACACTTCTACGACGTGCAAGTATACACGGTCGAGAGCAGCAAGTGATAAGTTAAAGTATCGATTCCACGAGGACTAGCTAAACCTAAATAAATGAGTGTCCTAGCAAATTTTCCTTATTTTAGGCCAATGCATGAGTGTGCAAATTACTATTGTAAATAAATAAATTGATGTGATAAGTGTGCAAATACAAGACTAGACTCAAGAAAATAACTAAATTTAAATGAGGGGAGAGGAGAATGCAAACAAGAGGGGAGATGCAAGAGATGAGATTTTTAATGAAAAATAGGCTCGGGTTAGGTTGGAGTTTTCATGTTCAATTGGAATGAAAATTTGAGTGATACCTTGAATTTACCTACACATGTATTCAAATGAATTTCTTTCGAAATCACTAAGTTTTAAAACCTACAACATCTCAGTTGAGATCTAAATTATGCTCATGATTTTAGGTGCTAGGTGGGTTAATTATCTCTAATCAACTCAATAATCCTAGAATGAAATTTTAGTTTTCTAATTCAATAGCTCTCTCAAGTTCATGAATTCTAGAGAAATCAAAGTGGTCAATTCTAATTCTCATGCAACGTTAAATTCAATAAAATTTCATAAATCCAACAATGGCATCGACCATAAATTTATTCCAAATTTACATTTGAACACAACCTAACCCTTGCCTAAGACAATTTAGTTCATGCTGGAATTCGATTCACAAATCTCTAAATTAAGCATGTTTTTATTGATTAAAGAGTTCATGAAAATAGTCCAATGATGTTCACAAATTTATCATAAATCAGTCATAATTCTAGCCTAAAAACAGTCACGAATTCGGTCTAAAATAGTGAACAAAAATAGTCTTATATATGTGTTCAATAGCAGAAAAACAACATTAACAATTAGAGATTAGGAGAGGTAATGACATGAACCAAAACACCAAGAGATACTACCGAAGATAGTAGACCTAGTAGCAGATTTTAATTTTGCAAGTTCTGTGCGACAGCGATATCTCATCAAACGAAGTTCCGAACGACGATCCAACCGTTCAAAACAAAGCCCTATGAGTCGCGAATAAGCTGTCAAAATTGCAGCAAAATCCAACGGTTGAAACTCTGTCAAACAACACTTTCGTGAGCGCCGCCAGTGAAAAACTGAACTGCACTGATCTCCCAACGCGACAGAAATATCTGGCACACCAAAGCTCCGAACGATCCAACCGTTCAAAGTAAAGCCCTATGAGTCTCGAACAAGCTGTCAAAATTGCAGCACAATCCAACGGTGGAAACTTTGGGAAACGACAACTTTGTGAGCGTCGTCTGTGAAAAACCAAACTGTACGATTTTTTGCTACATTAATGCCACCTCGAATCTTTAGTTTTTTCTTCACTCGCACGATTGCTACAACAATGGAACCTTCATGATTCTTCTCTTCAATGTACACCTTTGTTGTAGCAATCGCCCTTCTCTCTCTAGCTCTCTTCCCTTTTTGTTGCAACTCCTTCTCCACTTTGGCACTTGTGAACCCTAGCCTCCTTATATAAGATGGTGTTGCCCTAACTCCACAAATTAAAAAAAAATACCCTTAGGGTTAGAAGACCATCTTACCCTTCGGGTAAAATGCCTAAAATTCTCTTAGGGACTCCTGTAATTTTCAAACATCTCCTGCACACAGAAAAAGCCCAATAAATTCATCAATTAAATTATGAATCATCTAAATATGAGAAGATTTTTCTGAAGTTAAAATTTTGTCTTCCGGTCTTTAATTACTTATTAGCTTTTTTTTCCAAATTTCTTAAATTAAAGCATAAAAACATCAAAATTAATTCTTTTCGAACATAAGGCTTAAATTGAAGACTTTTTAGCTAACATACACATTTTAGGGATAAAATAACATGAGACTCAATAAATTCTATGCAATTCAAGTACATTAAGCACTAAAATTATAGTAAAATAACTCTCCCATGGCGAGTTATCAACAACCTATCTAATTCCTCAGTAGAGGAATGAGTGAATTTCATCTTGCAGTTAAGTTCCTGACTACCTACGAGGTTCTCGTCACGAGAAGGTAGGCTTATTGAGTCGGCCACATGTGCCACTCTCACCCATACTAGTCTAAGGACAAACCCCTATAAGCGGGAGTTCTTAACTTGCTCAGATTCAAAGTCGAGTCACTAATGACTATTTATAAATTACTAGTCTTATCACATTAGCGGTGTTATCTTTGGTTAGACTAATAATTTTGCGATCCGATCTTGTATGAACTCATCATACAGGATGCCCCTACTCGCATGTCAACTACATGAATGAGTTGGATTACCTCACTTGTACTAATTACAAAGTGGGCCGCATCCATGGTGTTACCAGAATGAGGTTTCCAACCTTATTCTTATACCATAGACTATTTAGGTTATAATCTTGAAGTCAACCCAAATAGTGTTCACTACACTGATTTCAAGATAAACGTTATTGAAGGGAATGAGAATCCCGCACAGCGGAAGACGATTGAATCGTCGAGGTATCAATATGCAACATAGTTTTGTTAAAATTGATCTAACACTAGATCTAGGCTAAACATGCTTAAAAGAAGAAGAAAATTACAGCAAATAAAGTTTACTTACTTGTTGAAGACTTTCTTCAAAGTTTCTTCTTCAAATCACGAACTTTTCGTGCTCCTCGAACTCAACGAACACTTCCCACGAATGGAACCCGAACACAACCAAATGGCCTTCTCGGTTGTTCTCTTTTGGAGAAGGGAAGATGGTGGGATCTTTTGTGTTTTGGAGAGGGAGGAGAATTGAGAGAGAATTGAGAGAATTCCTCTTCTCTTCTTTGATGAAAAATCAAAAAATGAGAGATTAAGCTAGCATCCTTCTTGCAAGAAGGGTTTATATAGTGGAATTGATGGAGTTAAAATCTCAACCATACATAACACCCTTCTCGGGCCAGTGAGAAGGTGGCGCCCGTTGTCCAAGCCCTGGAGACAGCACTTAAGGGAACAACCCCTCTAGTTTCCCTAATGGCGGGAACGAGTGAATTCCATCTCGCGTAGTTAAGTTTCCAGCTCCCTACTTGGTTCTGTCCCTGAGAAGATAGGCATATTGGGCGAGTAACTGTGACCACCCTCACCCGTACTAGTCAAAGAACAAACCCTCGCAGACAGGAGTTCGTAACACGCTCAGGATTCAGGTTGAGTCACTAATGGTCATCTATGAAGTTATTAGTCCTTACTGTCAACGGTGTTACATCAGTAGGTCTAATAAATCACAGTCCGGTCTTGTACAATCTCATTGCACAGGATGCTCCCACTCACATGTCAACTACATGAACGAGTCAGATCACCGCGTTTGTTCTAATACAAAGCGGGTCGCATCCACAGTGTATCCAGGATTAGGTCTCCAACCCTATCCATATACTGTAGACTGTTTGGGTCATTAACTCGAACATGATCCTCCCTGTGTGTCCACTACACACCGTTCAAGTTCTAGTTCTCTCATAAATTCAATGACCCTGGAGCTTAGTTTATTGGAAAAGTTTATAAATATTGCTAGACACAAAGTGATGAAATGAATAACTCTTATTAATTTCAAACAATATATTACAAACACGAGATTAGGACAAAAATCCCAACAGTTATAACCTTGGAGCTTAGTTTATTGGATTTATAAAAGCAAGACTGTAACCTTATCAAAACAAATAACATTTTATTTAATTGATCAAGATTACACAAGTTTAGGGCACAAATCCAAACATTGGTTATCCAAGGAACTCAGAAAATACTGAAGATTTCCATTACTCAGGACAATATTGTTCACTCTTACCTTTTTACGATTTGAGCTTATTTTGCAAACATCGGGGACAATGTTTAGTTGAAGTTTGGGGGTGGGATGTTATTAATATGTTGTGGTGTCCTGAGTATATGCTGAATTGTTGATTGATCTTTTGCATAAGTATGATCATGATAGCCTAGGAAGAGAATTAATTGAAAATTTTTGTGTTTCTGCTGAAACTTGAGAGCTTGATATGAATTTTAATTAATTTAAAAATTTTCTTGAGTTTTTCCTGCACTATTATGCACATAGCCTGTGTTCCTGTAGTTTTGAAATGCTTAGAACACAGTTATTAGGTTTGAAGTTTAATGTCACCTCGATAGGTCTAAGAGTTGATTTGAGAGTTAAACTACAGGATAGGGTGAATGACAATATGAAGTGCATAATCTGTATAATATGTGCTTTATGTGAAATAGTTTGTTTTTGTTGTTTGTTTGATTAAGAAAAAATTCGTGAAGGCAAAAAGAGCTACCTTCACTGTGATCAGTTAGGCCACTCATTGATCGACTGCTCTGGGTAAGGGTCCCTGCAGTAGATGTGTGAAAGCTAGTGTCCTTGGACAAAAAAAAAGAAAGAAAATAGAAAAAGTGATTAAGTGCTGAGTAAAGTTGTTTATTTCTTGAATGTGGGGAGACTTAAAGATTATTAATTATGACCAGTAAAGGGGGAAGTTGAATGGAGAGCCTAATAAAGTTATTCGGGCTTAGTAAAAATGAAGGGAACATAGGCTAATCACACACACACACGTACAAACACTTAGGAAAAGTTCTAAATTGCTCATTGAAGTATTATGTTTGATTGTTTGCTATGATTGCCAATTTTTTCTCTTAAATCTTTGAGGATTGAATCAATTATATGTATATGAACAATATCATGTTTAATTTTGTTTTTCCTAGGGACTAGAAAAAGTTTAAGTTTGGGGGTGTTTGATAGCACACAAAATGTGCTATTCTCACGCTTAATTATTATTAATTTTATGTTAATTTTAGGGCTTTTATGTGCGTTAATCATTGAATTTCAGGTAAAGAGCTTAAACAGGACAATTAGAGACATTTTGGATCACTCGGAATTGAAACGAGGCTTTTTGGAGCTAGAAATAACATCAATTGGAAATAGAAGGACCAATCTAAGCCAATTGACCCGAGGTGATGGCGTTACAACTGCAAAGCGTTGCAACGCCATCCGTGCATATTTCATGCGTTAGAATCATACCGAAAGCGCTGCAACGCTGCTTTGCAGCGTCACAACGCTATCTCGATAAGAGAACAAGTTGAATAGTCGTGGCAAAGGCGTTGCAACGCTGCTTTGCAGCGTCGCAACGCCAGTTCGGTAGAGAGGCGCACACGTTAGGGTAGCGACATTGCAATGCTGCCCTCAGCGTTGCAACGCCATCGAAAATTTCCTTATTTAAAAAGAAAACACTCACCAATAAGAGAAAAAACAAAAGATAGAACTATCATAGACTCAAAAGCCTCAAACTATGCCTCTTGACCTAACTCAACAGGCTTGACTTCTTCCACACACTCACTAACTCTATCCTGGTGTGTACTAAGAGGTTCTAGTTCTTTTACATCTAAAGCACAATCCTCTAAATGCACATACTCCAAAAAATGTGAAGGACTAGGATTCTGACGGTCTATCAGTGGGTTAGTGATCAAGTGAGTCACTGAACTATCTAAGGTTGTGGGTCCTCCTTCACTATCTTCCCTTGGGTGTTGAACCTCAGACCAGTCTAAATACATTTGTTCTCTAAGGGAGACAAGTGTATCCGTTAGGTGTTCAATTGACTCCCCTTTTTTACTATTCCTCTCATATGTGGTTCTCATATATTATAATAACAACGTCTTAAGGGAAGATTCGTCTTCTACCTGGGTTTCTTGAATATAGGAAGAATATGGCTCAAAACCCTTAGGATATGGGTTCATAGGCCCAATTGCTCTGATTATTATCATACATATGGTTCCCATAAGTCATAGGGTTAGTATGATAGTAATTAGGCATTTGGTAGCCATAAGATTCATACCCCTCACTAGAAGACTGTAAATTGGTATGGGGATAATCATAAGAAAAAGAACTATATTGTGGTTGCTCATTGGGCACAGAAGACCACCCAAAGTTATTATAAGCCATAGTAAAATAATGAATAAATGATAACAGACTCAACAAACACAATATGCACCAACACAACTAGAAAGAATAACCAAGACTCAACAATGATAAAAATACGGAACAAAAACAACAAGACACACCCAATACGAAACAAGGATAAAATTCACTAAAAACAACTCAAACAAGATAAGAATCAAAACTAGTCCCCGACAACGGCGCCAAAAACTTGATGCAAAAATATCGAGTGTCCTAAACTAATACAAATTAGAATAAGACTCTGACACTTTTATGACGTGTAAGTATACACGGTCGAGTGCAGCAAGTGATAAGTTAAGTATCGATCCCACGAGGACAAGCTGAATCTAAATGATTGAGTGTCCTAACAAATTTTTCTTATTTTAGTGCAATGCATGAGTGTGTAATTTACTGTTTAAAATAAATAAGTTGATACGATAAGTAAGAAAGATAAGGTAGGATGCAAGAAAATAACTAAATTTAAATGAGGGGAGAGGAGAATGCAAACAAGAGTGCAGATACAAGAGATGAGATTTGTAATGAAAAATAGGCGCGGGTTAGGTTAGAGTTCTAATGTTCAATTGGAATAAATTTTGAGTGATGCCCTGAATTTACCTACAAATACATTCAAATGATTCTTTCCAAAATCACTAAGTTTTAAAACCTACAATTTTCCAATTGTGATCTAAATTATGCCCATGATTTTAGGTTCTAGGTGGGTTAATTATCCTTAATCAACTCAATAATCCTAGAATGGAATTTAGTTTTCTAATTCATTAGCTTTCCCAAGTTTATGAATTATAGAGAAGTTAAAAAGGCCAATTTTAATTCTCATGCAACGTTAAATTCAATAAAATTTCATAAATTCAATCAATGGCATCAACCATAAATTTAATCCAAAATTACATTAAAACAACCTAACCCTTGCCTAAGACAAATTAGTTCATGATGGAAATTGTGTCACATATCTCTAGTTTAAGCATGCTTTTATTGATCAAGGAGTTCATGCAAAACAACCAACAATGTTCACTAAATTCGCCTAAATCAACCACAATTCTAGCCTAAAACAGTGAGCAAAAGTAATCTAAATCAGTACGTAAACAACCAAAAATTCAGTATTAAATTGGTGGTTGACAGCAAGCAATAACACTCAGAGATAGGAAAACGTTACACAGCAGGTGGCCTTATTTTTCTAGTTCAGTTCGATAGCAATATCCGATGACCAAAGCTTCAAACAACGATCCAACCATTCAAAACGAAGCCCAGTGAGCCCCGAACAAGCTGACAAAATTTCAGCTAAATCCAACGGTGAAAACTCTAGAAAACAGCAACTTTGTGACCGTCGTCTGTTAAAACCGAATTGCACTGATGCTTTCGGGTTTTGCTACAACAATGGTACCTTGATGTCTCGGTTTTGCTATAGCAATGGCACACCGATGCTCTTGGTTTTGCTACAGCAATGGTAGCTCTCGATAGCAGTAAGGACAACCCCCCAGTTTTGGTTCAGCAAACAGCAGACAAGCAATTGCTTCAGGAAACCTCTCGACAAATCCTTTTTTCTTCCAATTATTGCTTCAGCAACTCTTGGCAATCAACAACCTCTCAGCAACCTCACGCCTATGGCTGTAGAAAATCGCTCCTTTGACCTTCCTTCGCACTTTCTTCAACAAATTGATGGGTCAGCACTCCCGATGCCGCACCTCGAAATTGCTACTAAAAATCGAAGTGCCTCTGTCCTCCAAATGCTTCAGCGCCTCTGTCCTCGAAATGCTTCAGCAAATCGAAGCCCTTCACGAATCCTCTTTTGGCTTTGCTGTAGCAATTCTCACCACGCCGACCACAATTGCTTCAACAATGGATGGACCACACGATTGCTACAGCAAATACACCTTCATGATTTGTCTCTCCAATGCACACATTTGCTGTAGCAATAGCTCGGTTCTCCTTCTCTCCTCGGCCTCTTTCTCTTGTCGCCAATTCTCTCCCCTCTCACACTTGTAAACCCTAGCCTCCTTATACAAGATGGTGTTGCCCTAACTCCACAAATTACAAAAATACCCTCAAGGGTAAAAATACCATATTACCCTTCGGGTAAATGTCTAAAATGCCCTTAGGAACTCTTGTAATTTTTAAACATCTCATGCACACAGAAAAATCCCAAATAAATTTATGAAGTCAATTAATCAAACTAAATATGCAAAGACTTTTTGAGTTAAGAAAAATCTCAAATTTCGGTCGTTAATTAACCGTTAGCTTATTTTCCTAAATTTCTTAAATTAAAGCACAAAAACATCAAAATTAATTCTTTTTGCACCTAATGCTTAAATTCAAGATTTTAAAGCTAACACACATAATTTAGGGATAAAATAACATGATGATCACTAAATTAAATGAAATTCAAGTGGATTAAATACTAAAATTCTAGTAAAATAACTCACTTATGGTGAGTTATCAAACCCCCTAACTTGAACTGCTCATTGTCCTTAATGAGTTCTATTCCCCAAAGACTTAAAAGACCTTTAAAGACTCAGATCATTTGGGTAACTAAACAAGGATTGAATATTTATGTTCTAAGCTACAAGTAACCATTCAATAAATGCTCTCTAAGTGGCTCACCTGGGGTTTCTTAGCTACACTTATGCATCAATAACCAAGAGCAAACCAACTAGGATTCGACATCTACCCTCAAGCTCAACCACTAGAATCCTAATCATTCAAATCAAGCAACCCATAGTTAAAGATAAGTCACACTCCAAAACTCACATGCCTACAATTTTATGATCATTCCTTTTTTATTTTATTTTATTTTTTTATAAAAACAGATATGTACATTATTCCCCTTCACTTCCATAAAACTCACTATTTAGGGCTAGGTTTTTTTTTTTTAAATTGTTTTTTGTTACTTTCTTTTGTTTGTTTTTTTATTTTTATTTATTTTTTTGACTCTCCCGTAGTTCTTAGAATGACACACGTAGTTAGCGCAGTGTCACGGTCACACCTTTCGCACCGTGCGACGCCATGAATCATCCCTCGAACATGGCCATCCTTAAGGGGAACTCCTGCCCCATCTCTGTGATCGCAACGCTTTGTGGCTTCGTCGGGCTTTAGGCGAGGTTCTTCAGTCCTCAACCAAGCATCAAGTAAATATGCAACAGAATATAACTCGGTCGTACACGTCGCCCGTCCGTGTACTTGCACTCGCCTTTCCCATGAGTTGGCTTTGACGGGACATTCTCGGATCGCTGGCCGCTAACGGCCCCTATATCTGAACCTTCAAGCAATGGGAAGGGGCGCAATGTTGGCACACCTGTGCCGTCCGACACTGTTCCTTGAAAACCCGTTACAAAGGAAACGCCCAAGACACATCTCTTGTGACGCTCGCCCCAGCCATGACACGCTAACGTGCCACGGGGTGACTCACTTAGGCCTACAAGCCCAGGGGTGGTGGAGAGTCGACACCATGGTACCCCCTATAATATATTATGTGAAATATTGGATCTCCCTCCCTTGCTCGTCATTTTGGCGAGGAGTCATATGCCCATACATCGACCCCTTCGACGACACGGTTGGCCCCAATCTCACATGCCTTCAAGCCCACCTATCTTGGTGTGTTAGATGATGCACCGTCCTCTTCGATCGAATCTTGGCACCTCTCATCACTGTGAGGTTCACAAACATACATTTTTCTAGTATGATTGTGACACACAACACACCTAAGCAATGGGGTTCTCCCGTAGTTCTTAGAATAGGACACGTGGTTAGCGCAACACACCTAAGCAATGGGTACAGGTTACTTGCTTGATACGTTCGCTCCAAGAGGCCAGCATGGTTAGTGCCCATACCCTCTGACGAGCACCAAGTTTCCTGAACTGACTCTAAATAATAAAATAAATAACATCTTTTTTTTTATTAACTCAATGGAGTTTAGGGAAATGAAAGGTTTGCACACTCTTTCTTTCTTTCACTTTTTTTTTCATTTTTTTTCCTTAAAAAAAAGGAAGAATTTACCTTTCCCCCTACACTTAGAGTACTCAATGTCCTCATTGAGTTAGCGAGGTCGGGTAACTCCCCCAAACTTGAAATGATCACAAAATCAGAGTTTACTAATTTTGGAGCGCTATTAAAGGATATATGTGTTGGGATTTTTGTCCTAATCTCGTGTTTGTAAATTACTTTTGAAATTAATAAGAGTTATTTATTTCATTACTTTGTGTCTCGCAATATTTACAAACTTCTCCAATAAACTAAGCTTCAGGGTCATTGAATTTATGAGAGGACTAGAACTTGAACGAAGTGTAGTGGACACACAGGGAGGATCACATTCGAGTTAATGACCCGAACGGTCTACAATATATGGATAGGGTTGGAGACCTAATCCTGAATACACTGTGGATGCGACCCGCCTTGTGGTTGACATTCGAGTGGGGGCATCCTGTGTAATGAGATTGTACAAGTCCGGACCGTGAATTATTAGACCTAGTGATGTAACACCGTTGACAGTAAGGACTAATAACTTTGTAGATGACCATTAGTGACTCGACACGAATCACGAGCGTGTTACGGACTACTATCTGCGGGGGTCTGTCCTTTGACTAGTACGGGTGAGGGTGGTTACAGTTACTCGCCCAATATGCCTATCTTCTCAGGGACAAGACCAAGTAGGGAGCTAGGAACTTAATTACGCGAGATGAAATTTTCTCGTTCCTGCCTTTAGGGAAACTAGATGGGTTGTTCCCTTAAGTGTTGTCTCCAGGGCTTGGACACGGGCGCCCACCTTCTCACTGGCCCGAGAAGGGTGTTGTGTATGGTTGGACCATCACAATGTGTTGTTCATTAGAGGAGCAGTGGGAACTTAAGGAATAAGAGGTAGACACAGGGGTAAAACGAAAATTTGAACAAGTCGTGTCTACGAACAACCTATGAAGGGTCGACTCATGGGCATTGGTTATATCAGTGGAGACGTAATATTCTGCACTTACGGGAGTGCAACTACGGGCTATAGTGGAGTGTTACCATAACTAATGAATGTTGATTAACCGGGTCAAAGAGTTTGATAGGTTAATCTTGGATCATTGGAGCCCGTCACAGTAGATCCATTAGGTCCCTCGGTTGGCTCAATCTGGGTTAAAAGAAGGGTTAATGTTTTTGTATGAAATTGAAGTGTTTAATTTCACTTAAAAGGCATTTATGTCATTTATATGAGATATGAATGATATAATATATAGTTTAATGTGAATGAGATTCATAATAAACTATAGGTTAGCCTAATTGTTGAATTAGGGCTAATTGGAGAAATTAATTGAGAGAAATTAAATTGGATGTGATTCAATTTAATTAATCCACAATTATTGCAAATGTGATTTGCAATATGAGATATGAGATATCTTATATTTTATGGTTATGCAAATGTAATTTGCGTAGCCTATGGTTGTGGTAAAATGGTAATAATGTGGAGATTTTAACTCCATGATTATAACACTATTTAAACCCTTCTTGCAAGAAGGATTGTAAGACTTACACTCTCATTTTTGGATTCTCACCCAAAAGAAGAGAACTCTCTCAAACTATTCTCTCAAATTCTCCTCCCTCTCAAAAACCAAGAAAAGTCCCACCACTTCCCTTCTTCCAAAGGAAGAACAACCGAGAAGGCCGTTGGTGGTGTTCCGGTTTCACTCGAGAGAAGCGTTCGTTGAGAAGCACGAAGTGTTCGTGATCAAGGAAGAAACTTTGAAGTTTTGTCTACAACAAGTAAGTATACTCTTCTTGCTGTAATTTCTTCCTTTTTATGCATGTTTAACTTAGATCTAAGTGTTAGATCATTTTAGCAAATTTCATGTAGCGTAACGATACCTTTGACGATTCGATCGTCTTCCGCCGCACGGAGATTTTCATTCCCTTCAATTGGTATTAGAGCCAGGTTGATGGTTCTTCGTTATGCACTGTTTTTTATTAAAATATGTGGGTAATTTACCTTATTTCATGAGATGAATGTGAGTTTGCATAATGGATGTTTCAGTTTTTGGCATTTTAGATTTACAATTTTATGTTTATGAGATCAATGTAAGGGCCCGTTATTTTTGGGCATTTTGTTGTAAATCGAGTCTGTAAGTCTGAGTCGTTTGTGGCAAGAGTTCCTGTGAAGAAATCGGAGCAGAAACGGGCGAAATTCGATGAAGAACAACAAACGAGTTTGCTGTTCGGTCGATGGCGTTGAGACGTTGTTCATCGGCGTCTCAACGCTATCCTTGCGGGCGCTGGCTTGGCTGCAGAGCAGCGTTGCAACGCTAGGTGTAACATTGCAACGCCACAACGTGGAGCACGCTGGTCTCAACGGTGGACGCGACAGCGTTGCAATGCTGCCCACGGCGTTGCAACGCCACACGCGTAGTGGGCAGTTCGCGAGCAGTTCGCAGACGTGGGCGGTTTTTTCAAAGAAGTGGGGCAGTTTTTTTGTTTTTTAAATTTTTATATTATTTGTAAAATGTATTTTTAATTATTTATTTAATTATTTTATTAAATAATATTAACATAAATGTTATATTAATGTTATTTAATTAAATAATTGCCCCTAGGTGCCAAAAATCGGTCAATATTTGCTATTTAATTATTTTATGCATGAGATGTATGATTTAATTAAATGCTATGTGCATAATGTATGTCATATAGATTTAAAATCCCATCTTAGGTTAAACATTTTCATGCATCATTTATATCATAAGAGTTATAATATATAGTTTGCATGATAGGTTATATTATAAGAGTTATAATATAATTAAATACATGATTAATTTAATTAATATAAGTGTTATATTTTTTAGATTAAAGTATGCTCATGCATTTATATTCATGTGATGAATTATATTATGTTATAGTATATAATTATTCATGTGATGAATGATCAAACACTATAACATAGAAGTGCATACAACCTAAGTTAATTATTAGTTTTAAAGAGTTTAGAACTTGAATAATTAGACTTAGGTTTTCTTTTTTCTAATGAGATTAGAAATTAGGAAATCAAAGTTTAGTCTATGAATGGAGAGTGATTAGTAACTCTGTCTAAGGAAGGTTTTGTCTAAGGTTGGGGTATTTAAGTTGACGCTTGCGGAACACCCCTACCTGGAAACTGACCTAGGAGTGAATTCAGTCCGGAGATTCTTAGATTATACTTATCGTGAGTGTCGCTAATTAAAAGTGTTTTAAGTTACTCACATAGACATAAGTAATAATGTGATTATAAACTTAGGTTAATACCATGGACTTAGGTAAATTTTAGCCGGTTTATCTAGGTCAATCCCTATCAAAATTAAAGTGTTGAGTGGGAGGAAATAAAGTGTATGAGATACATTTGATTTTCCAACCACAAATCTCCGTTAAGTCCGCACCGTGAGATCTATACTCGACCTCGTGGCGCAAATGGGAGTGTCCCCCTTCGGATGGCATTTGTATAGGTCAATATCATCGTGGATGGAGAGATAGTGAATAGGAGTCAAAACACCGTGAATTCTCGAAAGGGATACAGTTTACTAGTTGGTTTTCCTTCTCGGTTCACCCTTCGATGGCTATTGTTTGAGCGGAAGCTTGGAAACTTAAAGATTGAGGGTGACACTCACAGAATTCGTTAAATGTTAATGAATTCGACCGAACAATGGTAATTAGACGCCTAATGGAATAAGAGTTATTCTGGGATTAGGGTTTGATCGAGAATGTCTCGTCCTAGAGGAGGAGTGTTCTGTTCACCCTTCGGTGGCGGTCATTCTAAACCTTTAGGATATCAATGCAAAATTTTGAATGACCTAGGGATCATGAAACTTTTTTTGCTAAAACTTGATTGGATTTCAAAAGTTTTTTGCGAGACTAACACAAAGGTTTCTTAATTTTTCAGCTTAAAACATGTCTAGCGCAATTATAGCTCTACTCGCGTCCGATAAACTAGTGGGAGATAATTACCAAACATGGGAAAATAACTAAACACAATTTTGATAACTGACGACATTAAGTTCGTGCTCTCTGAGGAGTGTCCTCAGATGTCGGGCTCGACTTCATCGCGAAGTGTTCGTGATGCATACGATCAATGGATCAGGGCCAATGAAAAGGCCAAGGTCTATATCATTTCCAGCATGTCTGATATTTTGGCAAAGAAGCATGAGTTGATGATCACTGCTAAGGAGACCATGGAGTCCTTGCAGGAAATGTTTGGACAACAATCCTTTCAGGTCCGGCATGACAAGCTCAAATACGTCTTCAACGCACGGATGAAAGAGGGGTCGTCTTTCCGTGAACATGTTCTAGACATAATGACCCACTTTAATCTACCGGATATGAACGGGCGTTCGATCGACGAGTCGAGCCAGGTCAGTTTTATTTTGGAGACTCTTCCGAAGAGTTTCCTTCAGTTTCGTAGCAAGGTTGTTATGAACAAAATTACCTACACTCTGACTAACCTCCTCAATGAGCTACAAAATTTCCAGTCCTTGAACAGAGTCAGGGCACCGGAATCTGAGGCAAATGTTGCCTACAGGTCTTATCACAGAGGTTCGACCTCTGGGACTAAACCTGTTGCTCCTTCACGCCCGAAAGGGAAGAAAGGATGAAGAGGGGTAAAACTGACCGAGCTGCCGCCCAGAATGGCAAGGTCAAGGAAGTTGCAGAAAAAGGAAAGTGTTTCCACTACAATGGGGGCGGTCACTGGAAGAGAAACTGTCTCAAATTCCTAGCCGAGAGGAAGAATCAAGGTAAATGTGATTTACTTGTTACGGAAACCTGTTTAGTGGGGAGTAATGACTCTGCTTGGATATTGGATTCGGGCGCCACTAACCATGTTTGTTCTTTTTTTCAGGGGATTGATTCCTGGGAGCAGCTGCGAGCGGGTGAGGTGACTCTATGGGTTGGATCCGGGGAGCTTGTCTCTGCTGCAGCGATTGGCACAGTGAAGCTTCATTTTGGTAGAAAGTACTTATTATTAGATAATTTGTACATTGTATCAGGGTTTACTAGAAACCTTGTTTTCATTTCCTGCTTTATTGAACAATGTATATCTGTTTCCTTTGAATCCAATAAAGCGTTTATTTCTTTCAAAGGCAATCTTATTTGTTCAGATTCACTTGAGCATAATCTATATGTTTTAAAACCTAATTAAGTCAAAAGTGTTTTGAATATTGAATTGTTTAAAACGATAGAAATGCGAATTAAGAGAGCGAAAGTTTCTTCTAAGGAAAATGCCCATCTTTGGCATCTACAGTTAAGCCACATTAATCTCAATAGGATTGAGAAACTAGTGAAGAGTGGACTTCTAAACGAGTTGGAAGAAAACTCTTTACCGGTGTGTGAGTCATGCCTTGAGGGAAAGATGACCAAACGTCCTTTTAGTGGAAAAGAATATAGAGCCAAAGAGCCCCTTGAGTTAGTACATTCTGACCTCTATGGTCCGATGAATGTTAAAGCTCGAGGTGGTTATGAATACTTCGTGTCTTTCATAGACGATTACTCAAGGTATGGGTATATTTACCTAATGCACAAGAAGTTTGAAACTCTTGAAAAGTTCAAGGAGTACAAGACTGAGGTTGAGAACCTCTTAGGTAAATCTCTTAAAACACTTCGATCGGATTGAGGTGGAGAGTACATGGACACTGAATTCCAGGACTATATGATAGAACACGGAATTATGTCTCAACTCTCAGCACCTGGTATGCCACAGCAGAATGGTGTATCGGAGAGGAGAAACAAAACCTTGTTGGACATGGTTCGGTCGATGATGAGCTATGCTCGTCTCTCTGATTCTTTTTGGGGTTACGCAGTGGAGACTGCGATTTATATTTTGAACAACGTTCCGTCGAAGAGTGTTTGTGAAACACCTTTTGAGCTCTTGAGTGGACGTAAAGGCAGTTTACATCACTTTAGAATTTGAGGATGCCCGGCTCACGTGTTGGTGTCAAACCTGAAAAAGTTGGAACCCCGTTCGAAATTGTGCCTATTCGTAGGTTACCCAAAAGAGACTAGGGGTGGTCTATTTTACGATCCTAAGGAAAATAGGGTGCTTGTGTCGACAAATTCCACTTTCCTAGAGGAAGACCACGTCAGGGATCATTTACCAAGGTGTAAAATTGTGCGAAATGAAATGGACAGTACATCAGCAAGAGTTGCTGATGGGGCTAGTACGTCAACAAGCGTTGTTGATCCTAGCACGTCTAGTCAAATCCGTTCCCAAGAGTTGGGAATGCCTCGACGTAGTGGGAGGGCTGTGAGACAACCTGATCGCTACATGGGTTTAGCTGAAACCTCAGTTGCCGCTCCTAATGATGACTGTGAGGATCCATTGACCTATGATCAGGCAATGGTTGATGTTGACAAAGACGAGTGGATTAAAACTATGGACCAGGAAATGGAGTCTATGTACTTCAATTCTGTCTGGGAGCTTGTAGATCAACCGGATGGGGTCAAACGTATTGGCTGAAAATTGATCTACAAGCGTAAACGTGGCGTAGATGGGAAGGTGCAAACCTTCAATGCCCGACTAGTGGCAAAGGGTTTTACCCAGGTTGAAGGGGTTGATTATGAGGAGACCTTTTCACCTGTTGCCATGGTAAAGTCGATCAGGATCCTTCTGGCCATTGCCGCGTATTATGACTACGAGGTATGGCAGATGGACGTCAAGATAACCTTTTTGAATGGCAAACTTGATGAAACCATCTACATGGACCAGCCCAAAGGGTCCATTGCCAAAGCCAAGAGCAAAAGGTTTGCCGGCTTCATAGGTCCATTTATGGGCTGAAACAAGCTTCGAGGTCTTGGAATATAAGGTTGATAACGTGATCAAATCTTATGGCTTTGATCAAAATGTCGACGAGCCTTGTGTCTACAAGAAAATCGTTGACAAAACTGTCACATTTTTAGAGTTGTATGTGGATGATATTCTTCTCATTGGCAATGAGGTAGAATTTTTTACTGACGTTAAGAAGTGGCTAGCTTCACAATTCCAAATGAAAGATTTGGGAGAAGCTCAGTATGTTCTAGGTATCCAGATAGTACGGAACCGGAAGAACAGAACGCTAGCCTTGTCTCAGGCGTCTTATATTGACAAGATGTTGTCTAGATATAAGATGCAGAACTCCAAGAAGGGTTGCTGCCTTTCAGGAATGGGGTTCACTTGTCTAAGGATCAGTGTCCTAAGACTCCTCAAGATGTTGAGGATATGAGACGGATTCCATATGCTTCGGCTGTAGGGAGCCTGATGTATTCCATGTTGTGTACTAGGCCCGACATCTGTTATGCAGTAGGGATTTGTAAGCCCAATCTCTTTGGAACTTCCTTATTAACAAACAACAAAAAGAAAGAAGAAATGAATGTTTAAAACTTGGTTTTCCATGTTTTATAAAGAAAAGAAATGAAGTGAAAGATAAAAGGAAAACAAGGAAGGAAAAGCTCAAACCATTTTGGTTTGGTTTGCTTTAAAAATAATGAAGAAAATGAAATGAAAGGAATGGATATTATATTGTGTTTTGTTTTGTTTAGAAAATAAAAGGAAAGAAAAGAAAAGAAAGAAAGGGATAAAGGAAAGGAAAAAGAAAAGAAAAAGAAAAGAAAAGCAAAAGGAAAAAGACAAAGTTTGCCTCCTTGCTTTTTTAAAATAACTTTATCTTCTCAATTTTCTTCTTCATTTATCAAAACCAAAGCTGAACCTTCATGGGAGAAGGAGAAAGGAAGAGAATGGAAGCCATTTTCGTGATTTTGGAGCTGGAATTGCAGAAGAAAGGAGGAGAACTCAAAGCTTAATTGTATAGCAGCAAGGTGATCAACTCAGACCAGTTCTGATGTTTTGATCTTCTCGAGCTCTACAAGAAGAGGTAAGAGTTTAGATTTTGGTACATGAAAGTTAACTCAATTTGGAACAAATTTCGTGAAGGAAGCTCGAGCTAATACTGAAGTTAACTTACTGTTTTGTTAAGAGGAAGACAGAAGACAGAATTTTCTGTCAAATCGGGGAAGGCTCTGATGTTTTGGTTGTTCGGATCTGTATACTTGAAGTTAGAAGCTATAATTGGTATGGTTCGAAAGCTTATTGAATTTCCTACAACTTTCGTGAAGAAATTGTGAGTAGAAAATGTCTAGAAGATTTTCTAAATATCAGGTTACATTTGTTGTGCAGCAGGAAATCCGAATCTGGAACAGCAGAAGTCTGTTTTGAGGAAAGTAGCGTTCGAGGTATTTCTGAACAAATCCGTTTGGAATTTCAATTTCATGTCTTCATATGATTTTTAGAGGGTTCAAAAAGGAAGAGTTTGGTATAAACTACATTATTTTTGGATAAGTAATGAAGAAGTTATGGCTGTCTGAAAACAGGGCAGAAAATCTGAAAAATGCTTGAAATTTGAAAGTGTGTTTACTTGTAGATTTAAGGTCAAAAATCATGAGCTCGAGGTTCTAATGGTTGATTTGGTTTGTTTGACATGCCAAGAGCAAATAGGTCAAGTTTACAAGCCAAGGTTCCAATTCTAATACTGTGAGTGACTCCATCTTAGAACTTTGCTTGACCTATGTTTTTCTTCATGAACATAAGTGTTGATAATTACATCCTGTTTGAACTAGTTATGAATGGCTTCATAGAGTTTTCTAAGATAAAGTTCATGATGGAACCTAAGCATGCTTTGAATTAGTTGTAACTATAAATCCAAGTATGGAAACTAAATTATGAAAGTATGCTTTCCTTTAGAGAATATTTTATGTAAATCCACTTGGGAACATGTTTAGATGATAATGTGAAAATGTCAAGAAATTGTTTTATGTGTCATAAAGACATGATTTCCATGGTACACAAATTATGCCCTTGTTTGGGGTTAACCCCTAATACTGAAGGACATTCGAGAAGGTACTTAGGGGGGGAATGAATCATGATATCCCGATACTGAAGGACAATGAGAAGGTATTCGGGTAGTAAATGGTTTTACCTTAATACTGAAGGACAATGAGAAGGTATTCGGGTAGTAAATGGTTTTAGCTTAATACTGAAGGACATAGAGAAGGTATTAGGGAAAACCAAACGACCAAAGGTATTCCACGTGCACGTGAGAGAGAGAGAGAGGTATGAACCTTATTGGTATAAATGTAACTCTACCACCTCTATTGTTTGATGTGGTATCATGTCATGTGTTTTATTGTTATGAGCTTCTATATTATTTATCTATCTACCCTCGATAAGATTTTACATATCGAGTTGTGTGCTATGCAAAAGTGGTGACTTAACTTGTGTTGTTTTGATGCACTTGACTTTTAGTTTCCAAGAGAGACTTATGAAGGGTTTCTCCTTGTGTATGTTTAATAGTTGTCCGGTTTCTGCTGTGTTATGTTAAAATGTTCCATATGCGAACATAGTATGTTTATCAGGAGAAACAGGTCAGTGAGTATTGTTAAGAGGTAAACAATGTCTACGTTGGTTTCACGCCGCCTTTTCGGGCTAAGTAGCGAGTAGTTCGGGAGGGGGTGTGACAGATTGTCGTGAGGTATCGGTCAATCGAGATTAGATCAGCTGGGATGACCATAAAGGCAATATTCAAGTATCTTAGGAGAACGAGAAACTACAGCTTAGTGTATGGTAGTGGGGATTTGATCCTTACGGGATACCTGATTTCGACTTTCGCACCGATTAGGATTCTAGGAAATCCACCGGGGTCAACCGCATTGCGAATGGAGGGCGTAGTATGGCGAAGCATCAAGCAGGATGCATCGCCGATTCCACTATGGAAGCGGAGTATGTTGGGCTTGTGAAGCTGCAAAGGAAGCTGTTTGGCTTAGGAAGTTCATGATGGATTTGGAAGTTGTTCCAAATCTGAACTTGTCGATCATCACATTGCTCGTGATAACTTGGTGGTGCGAGGGCCAACTCAGAGAGAGCTTGGAGCCATAAGAGAGGCAAAAACATTGAGCGCAAGTATCATTTGATACGGGAGATTGTGCGTGCGAGACGTGTGATCCACGCGAGATAAGCGTCGGAGCACAGCACAACGAATCGATCCATTTACAAAGTCCCTCACGGCTAAGGTGTTTGAGGGTCACCCAGAGAGTCTAGGTCTTCGAGAGCTTCCTGACTAGGGCAAGTGGGAGATATGTAAACGGGTATTCAATGCCCTAGTTTATTGTATTACTTCATTGTAATTTATGTACATTTCATAAATGTATTTTCTCCACTAGCTTAGTCTAAGTGGGAGTTTGTTGGGATTTTTGTCCTAATCTCGTGTTAGTAAATTACTGTTTGAAATTAATAAGAGTTATTTATTTCATTACTTTGTGTCTCGCAATATTTACAAAACTTTGTCAATAAACTAAGCTCTAGGGTCATTGAATTTATGAGAGAACTATAACATGAACGGTGTGTAGTGGACACACAGGGAGGATCAAACGAGGTGATCTGACTCATTCATGTGGTTGACATGCGAGTGGGGGCATCCAGTGCAATGAGATTGTACAAGACTAGACTGTGAATTATTAGACCTACTGATGTAACACCGTTGACAGTAAGGACTAATAACTTCCTAGATGACCATTAGTGACTCGACCTGAATCCTGAGCGTGTTATGGACTCCTGTCTGCGGGGGTCTGTCCTTTGACTAGTACGGGTGAGGGTGGTCACAGTTACTCGTCCAATATGCCTATCTTCTCAGGGAGAGGACCAAGTAGGGAGCTGGGAACTTAACTCCGCAAGATGGAATTCACTCGTTCCCGCCATTAGGGAAACTAGAGGGGTTGTTCCCTTAACTGCTGTCTCCAGGGCTTGGACAACGGGCGCCCAACTTCTCACTAGCCCGAGAAGGATGTTGTGTATGGTTGGACCATCACAATGTGTTGTTCATTAGAGGAGTAGTGGGGACTTAAGGATCAAGAGGTAGACACAGGGGTAAAACGGTAATTTGACCCAGTCGTGTCTACGAACAACCTGTGAAGGGTCGACTCATGGGCATTGGTTATATCAGTGGACACGTAATATTCTGCATTGACGGGAGTGCAGCTATGGGCTATAGTGGTGTGTTACCTTAGCTAATGAATGTTGATTAACTGGGTCAAAGAGTTTGATAGGTTAATCTTGGATCATTGGAGTCCGTCACTGCAGGTCCATTAGGTCCCTCGATTGGCTCAATCTGGGTTAAAAGAAGGGTTAATGTTTTGGTATGAAATTGAAGTGTTCAATTTCACTTAAAGGGCATATGTCATTTATATGAGATATGAATGATATAATATATAGTTTAATGTGAATGAGATTCATTATAAACTATAGGTTAGCCTAATTGTTGAATTTGGGCTGATTGGAAAAATTAATTGAGAGAAATTAAATTGGATGTGATTCAATTTAATTAATCCATAATTATTGCAAATGTGATTTGCAATATGAGATATGAGATATCTTATATTATATGGTTATGCAAATGTAATTTGCATGACCTATGGTTGTGGTAAAATTGTAATATTGTGGAGATTTTAACTCCATGATTATTCCACTATTTAAACTCTTCTTGCAAGAAGGATTGTAAGACTTATACTCTCATTTTTGGATTCTCACCAAAAAGAAGAGAACTCTCTCAAACTATTCTCTCAAATTCTCCTCCTCTCCTAAATCAAGAAAAGTCCCACCACATTGCTTCTTCCAAAGGAAGAACAATCGAGAAGGCAGTTGGTGGTGTTCCGGTTTCACTCGAGAGAAGCGTTCGTTGAGAAGCACGAAGTGCTCGTGATCAAGGAAGAAACTTTGAAGTTTCTTCTACAACAAGTAAGTATACTCTTCTTGCTGTAATTTCTTCCTTTTTATGCATGTTTAACTTAGATCTATGTGTTAGATCATTTTAGCAAATTTCATGTAGCGTAACGATACCTTTGACGATTCGATCGTCTTCTGCTGCGCGGAGATTTTCATTCCCTTCAGTATGGGTTACAACTTGTCATGGCTTCTAGCTTTCGAACTTTTTGGCCTAGGAGTTGAATCCTAACTAGTTTGATTGATACACTAACCATAAGTGCACTAGAGAACCCCAATGACAAGCCTGACATTGAGAAACACCAAACAAAATAGCATACTCTTGCCTCAAACACAAGCAACAACTCTTATTTTCATGAACCCTAAGATTTGGCCTTAACTTTTAATTTTCAAGGAGATGCATACCAAGTTTTTACAAAAGATTACACACTTTTTACCATAAAAACACATGCAGAAACTTAATTTTTAAACAAGGGACACCACCCATCTTTCCTATTTTTACTTGCTTAAACGTAATGAATCAACTACCTACATCATGCATATCAAAGACCATGAAAATCAGCAACTAAACATGGAACCTGGTAGTCAAAATATATCATTTTGTAGTCCTAAAGCAAGTAAATAACCTTATAAACAGAAAGGCATGCAACACCCTATAAACGCTAGCAACACACAACCTCATCAACAAAAAAGAAAAAAAATCAATTAAGCCCAAAATCAGATTCAGAACAACACATCCCCCCTCATGCTTAAAGCACACATTGCCCTTAATGTATAAACTACTCACTTAAGCATGCTTAACTACGACTAATAAAGATGGAAGGGAGAACAATACTGCCCTGAATCGAGGAGACCTCCACTAAGCGCATATCAATCATCAAACCCTAAGGGAGCTACAAAATAGGCAAGGGTTATTTATTTAAAAACAAAAACAACTAACAATGAAACAAAAAAACATTAAAAACAAAAAAAAAACGAAATAAACTTTGGGTTGCCTTCCAAGAAGTGCTTGTTTAACGTCATTAGCTTGACATAGTATACGTGGGCTCATCAAGGTACGTAAAAATTGTCCCATTTCTTCAGGCCTCTCTTTCTTGAATCTACAAAACAAATCAGAGCTAGCAAGAATACTAGCTTCTCGTGAGAGCCTGAAACAAATATATTTTTTTATTTTTCATATATTAAAAGAAAAGAAGGAACAACAATAAAGTAAACATTTTTGGTTTTTTTATTTGATAAGAGAAAAGAAGGAAAAACAAGAAAATAAACTGACTCAAACAAAGACACTGACTCGAGAGAATAAAAAGAAAAACACTCACCAATAAGAGAAAAATCAGAAGATAGAACTGTCATAGACTCAAAAGCCTCAAACTCTACCTCTTGACCTAACTCAACAGGCTTGACTTCTTCCACACTCTCACTAACTCTATCCTGGTGTGTGCTAAGAGGTTCTTGTTCTTTTACATCTAAAGCACAATCCTCTAAATGCCCATACTCCAAAAAATTTGAAGGACTAGGATCCTGAAGGTCTATCAGTGGGTCAGTGATCAAGTGACTCACTGAACTATCTAAGGGTGTGGGTCCTCCTTCACTATTTTCCCTTGGGTGTTGAACCTTAGACGAGTCTAAATACATTTGTTCTCTAAGGGAGACAAGTGTATCCGTTAGGTGTTGAATTGACTCCCCTATTTTACTATTCCTCTCATATGTGGTTCTCATATATTCTAATAACAACGTCTTAAGGAAAAATTCGTCTTCTACCTGGGTTTCTTAAATATAGGAAGGATATGACTCAAAACCCTTAGGATATGGTTCATAGGCTCAATTGCTCTGATTATTATCATACATATGGTTCTCATAAGTCATAGGGTTAGTATGATAGTAATTAGGCATTTGGTAGCCATAAGATTCATACCCCTCACTAGAAGACTATAAATTGGTATAGGGATAATCATAAGAAAAGGAACTATATTGTGGTTGCTCATTAGGCACAGAAGACCACTCAAAGTTATCATAAGCCATAGTAAAATAATGAATAAATTATAACAGGCTCAACATACACAATATGCACCAACACAACCAGAAAGAATAACCAAGACTCAACAAAGATAAAAATACGAAAGATAGACAACAAAACACACCCAATACGAAAGAAGGATAAAATTCACTAAAAACAACTCAAACAAGATAAGAATCAAAACTAGCCCCGACAACGACACCAAAAAACTTGATGCAAAAATAACGAGTTCCCTAAACTAATACAAATTAGAATAAGACTCTGACACTTTTATGATGTGCAAGTATACACGGTCCAGTGCAGCAAGTGATAAGTTAAGTATCGATCCCACGAGGATTCGCTGAATCTAAATGATTGAGTGTCCTAACAAATTTTCCTTATTTTAGTGCAATGCATGAGTGTGCAATTTCATGTTTAAAATAAATAAGTTGATACGATAAGTAAGAAAGATAAGGTAGGATGCAAGAAAATTACTAAATTTAAATGAGGGGAGAGGAGAATGCAAACAATAAGGCAGATACAAGAGATGAGATTTGTAATGAAAAATAGGCTCGGGTTAGGTTAGAGTTCTAATGTTAAATTGGAATAAATTTTGAGTGATGCCTTGAATTTACCTACACATGCATTCAAATGATTCTTTTACAAAATAACTAAGTTTTAAAACCTACAATTTCCCAATTGTGATCTAAATTATGTCTATGATTTTAGGTTCTAGGTGGGTTAATTATCCCTAATCAACTCAATAATCTTAGAATAAAATTTTAGTTTTCTAATTCATTAGCTTTCCCAAGATTATAAATTATAGAGAAATTAAAAAGGTCAATTTTAATTCTCATGCAACGTTAAATTCAATAAAATATCAGAAATTCAATCAATGGCGTCAACCATAAATTTAATCCAAAATTATATTAAAACAACCTAACCCTTGCCTAAGACAAATTAGTTCATGATGGAAATTGAGTCACATATCTCTAGTTTAAGCATGCTTTTATTGATCAAGGAGTTCATGCAAAACAACCAACAATGTTCACTAAATTAGCCTAAATCAACCACAATTCTAGGCTAAAAGAGTCACGAGTTATGCCTAAAACAGTGAACAAAAGTAATCCAAATCAGTACGTAAACAACCCAAAAATTCAGTATTAAATTTGTGGTTGACAGCAAGCAATAACACTTAGAGATCGGAAAACGTTACACAACAGGTGGCCTTGTTTTTCTAGTTCAGTTCGATAGCAATATCTGATGACCCATAGCTTCAAACGACGATCATGGAGTCCTTGCAGGAAATGTTTGGACAGCAGTCCTTTCAGGTCCGGCATGACTCGCTCAAATACGTTTTCAACGCACGGATGAAAGAGGGGTCGTCTGTCCGTGAACATGTTCTAGACATGATGACCCACTTCCATTTGGCCGAGATGAACGGGGCTTCGATCGACTAGTCGAGACAGGTCAGTTTTATTTTGGAGACTCTTCCGAAGAGTTCCCTTCAGGCCAGAGCAATCTTTGTTATGAACAAAATTAGCTACACTCTGACTACCCTCCTCAATGAGCTACACAATTTCCAATCCTTGAACAGGGTCAAGGAATTTGAGGCAAATGTTGCATACAGGTCTTATCATAGGGGTTCGACCTCTGGACGAAACCTGTTGCTTCTTCACGCCCGAAAGGGAAGAAGAGGATGAAGAGGGGTAAAACTGATCGTGCTGCCGCCCATAAGGGCAAGAAGGTTAAGGAGGTTGCAGAGAAAGGAAAGTGTTTCCACTGCAATGGGGCGTCATCCTTTGGAAGAGAAAGCGTCCCCAAATTCTGGCCGAGAGGAAGAATCAAGGTAAATGTGATTTACTTGTGACTGAAACATGTTTAGTGGAGAGTAGTGACTCTGCCTGGATATTGGATTCGGGCGCCACTAACCACGTTTGTTCTTCTTTTCAGGGGATTGATTCCTGACAACCGCTGCGAGAGGGTGAGGTGACTCTACGGGTTGGATCCGGGGAGCTTGTCTCTTCTGCAGCGATCGACACGGTGAAGCTGCATTTTGGCGGGAAGTACTTATTGTTGGACAATCTGTACATAGTTCTAGGGTTTACTAGAAACCTTATTTCAATTTCTTGCTTAATAGAACATTGTATTTCCGTTTCTTTTGAATTGAATAAAGCGTTTATTTCTTTCAAAGGGAATGTTATTTGTTCAGCTTCACTTGAAAATAATCTGTATGTTTTGAAACCTAATTCGGTCAAAAGTGTTTTGAATACTGAATTGTTTAAAACTGCAGAAACACGAACTAAGAAAGCAAAAGTTTCTCCAAAAGAAAATGCCCAACTTTGGCATCTTCGGTTAGGCCACATTAATCTCAATAGGATTGAGAAACTAGTGAAGAGTGGACTTCTAAACGAGTTGGAAGAAAACTTTTTGTCGGTGTGTGAGTCATGCCTTGAGGGCAAAATGACCAAACGTCCTTTTAGTGGAAAAGGATATAGAGCCAAAGAGCCTCTTGAGTTAGTACATTCTGACCTTTGTGGTCCGATGAATGTTAAAGATCGGGGCAGTTATGAGTATTTCGTGTCGTTCATAGACGATTACTCCAGATATGGGTATGTTTACCTAATGCACAAGAAGTCTGAAACTCTTGAAAAGTTCAAGGAGTACAAGACTGAGGTTGAGAACCTCTTAGGTAAATCGCTTAAAACACTTCGATCGGATCGAGGTGGAGAGTACATGGACACTGAATTCCAGGACTATATGATAGAACACGAGAATCACGCCCCAACTCTCAAGACTGGTATGCCACGTGAGAATGGTGTATCGAAGAGGAGAAAGCAGAACCTTGTTGGACATGGTTCGGTCGATGATGAGCTATGCTCATCTCCCGATTCTTTTTGAAGTACGCAGTGGAGACTGCGGTTCATATTTTGAACAACGTTCCGTCGAAGAGTGTTTGTGAAACACCTTTCGAGCTCTGAAGTGGACGTAAAGGCAGTTTACATCACTTCAGGATTTGGGGATGTCCGACCCACGTGTTGGTGTCAAACTTGAAAATGTTAGGGTGCTTGTATCGACAAACGCCACTTTCCTAGAGGAAGACCACGTCAGGGATCATTTACCAAGGAGTAAAATTGTATTAATTGAAATGGACAGTACATCAGCAAGAGTTGCTGATTGGGCTAGTACGTCAACAAGTGTTGTTGATCCTAGCACGTCTAGTCAAATCCGTTCCCAAGAGTTGGGAATGCCTCGACGTAGTGGGAGGGCTGTGAGACAGCCTGATCGCTACATGGGTTTAGTTGAAACCTCAGTTGTCGCTCCTGATGATGACTGTGAAGATCCATTTACCTATGATCAGACAATGATTGATGTTGACAAAGACGAGTGGATTAAAGCTATGGACCAAGAAATGGAGTCTATGTACTTCAATTCTGTATGAGAGCTTGTGGATCAATTGGATGGGGTAAAACCTATTGGTTGCAAATGGATCTACAAGCGTAAACGTGGCATATATGGGAAGGTGCAGACCTTCAAAGCCCGACTAGTGGCAAAGGGTTTTACCCAGGTTGAAGGGGTTGACTATGAGGAGACCTTCTCACTTGTTGCCAGGGTAAAGTCGATCAGGATCCTTCTGGCCATTGCCGCGTATTATGACTACGAGGTATGGCAGATGGACGTCAAGACAACCTTTCTGACTGGCAAACTTGATGAGACCATCTACATGGACCACCCAAAGGGTTCATTGCCCAAGGCCAAGAGCAAAAGGTTTGCGGCTTCATCAGGTCCATTTATGGACCAAACAGCCGAGGTCTTGGAATATAAGGTTTGATGATGCGATCAAATCTAATGGCTTTGATCAAAATGTCGACGAGCCTTGTGTCTACAAGAAAATCGTTGACAAAAGCGTCGCATTTTTGTGTTGTATGTGGGCGATATTCTTCTCATTGGGAATGAGGTAGAATTTCATCGACGTTAAGAAGTGGCTAGCTTCGCAATTCCAAATGAAAGATTTGGGAGAAGCTCAAGTATGTTCTAGATATCTAGATTGTCGGAGCAGGAAGAACGGAACGCAGCTAGCCTTGTCTCGGGCGTCTTATATTGACAAGATGTTGTCTAGATATAAGATGCATAACTCCAAGAAGGGCTTGTCGCCTTTCGGGCATGGGGTTCACTTGTCTAAGGATCAGTGTCCTAAGACACCTCAAGATGTTGAAGATATGAGACGGATTCCATATGCTTCAGCTGTAGGGAGCTTGATGTATGCCATGCTGTGTACTAGGCCCGACATCTGTTATGCAAGAGGAATTGTCATGAATAATGATCCAATCCAGATTAGATCACCTGATAGCAGTAAAGGGAATCCTCAAGTATCTTAGGAGAACGAGGAACTACAGCTTAGTGTATGGTAGTGGAGATTTGATCGTTACGGGATACACGGATTCTGATTTTCAGACCGATAAGGATTCTAGAAAATCCACCTCGGGGTCAGCCTTCATTCTAAATGGAGGAGTTGTAGTATGGCGAAGCATCAAGCGAGGATGCATCGCTGATTCCACTATAGAAGCGGAGTATGTTGCGGCTTGTGAAGCTGCAAAGGAAGCTGTTTGGCTTAGGAAGTTCATGACAGATTTGGAAGTTGTTCCAAATATGAACTTGTCGATCACATTGTTTTGTGATAACAGTGGTGCAGTAGCCAACTCGTGAGCCTCGGAGCCATAAGAGAGGCAAACACATTGAGCGCACGTATCATCTGATACGGGAGATTGTGCACCGCGGAGACGTGACGGTCACACAGATAGCGTCGGAGCACAACATAGCTGATTCGTTTACAAAGCCCCTCACGGCTAAGGTGTTTGAGGGTCACCTAGAGAGTCTAGGTCTTCGAGAGCTTCCTGACTAGGGCAAGTGGGAGATATGTAAACGGGTATTCAATGCCCTAGTTTATTGTATTACTTCATTGTATTTATGTACATTTCAGAAATGTATTTTCTCCACTAGCTTAGTCCAAGTGGGAGTTTGTTGGGATTTTTTTCCTAATCTCGTGTTTGTAATATATTGTTTTAAATTAATAAGAGTTATTCATTTCATCACTTTGTGTCTCGCAATATTTCCAAATTTTTTCAATAAACTAAGCTCCAGGGTCATTGAATTTATGAGAGAACTAGAACATGAACGGTGTGTAGTGGACACACAGGGAGGATCACGTTCGAGTTAATGACCCGAACGGTCTACAGTATATGGATAGGGTTGGAGACCTAATCCTGGATACACTGTGGATGCGAACCGCTTTGTATTAGATACAAACGAGGTGATCTGACTCGTTTATGTGGTTGACATGAGAATGGGGGCATCCTGTGCAATGAGATTGTACAAGACCGGACCGTGAATTATTAGACCTACTTATGTAACACCGTTGACCATAAGGACTAATAACTTCGTAGATGACCATTAGTGACTCGACCTGAATCCTGAGCGTGTTACGGACTCCTGTCTGCGAGGGTCTGTCCTTTGACTAGTACGGGTGAGGGTGGTCACAGTTACTCGCCCAATATGCCTATCTTCTCAGGAACAAAACCAAGTAGGGAGCTGGAAACTTAACTACGCGAGATGGAATTCACTCGTTCCCGCCTTTAGGGAAACTAGAGGGGTAGTTCCCTTAAGTGTTGTCTCCAGGGCTTGGACAACGGGCGCCCACCTTCTGACTAGCCCGAGAAAGGTGTTGTGTATGGTTGGACCATCACAATATATTGTTCATTAGAGGAGTAGTGGGGACTTAAGGAACAAGAGGTAGACACAGGGGTAAAACGGTAATTTGACCCAGCTGTGTCTACGAACAACCTGTGAAGGGTCGACTCATGGGCATTGGTTATATCAGTGGACACATAATATTCTGCACTGACGGGAGTGCAGCTACGGACTATAGTGGAGTGTTACCGTAGCTAATGGATGTTGGTTAACCGGGTCAAAGAGTTTGTGAGTTAATCTCGGATCATTGGAACCAAATCCTTTGAGGTCCATTAGGTCCCTCGGTTGGATCATCTGGGTTAAAAGAAGGGTTAATATTTTGGTATGAAATTGAAGTGTTCAATTTCACTTTAAGGGCATTTATGTTATTTATATGAGATATGAATTAGGGCTAATAAACTATAGGTTAGCCTAATTGTTGAATTAGGGCTAAATGGAGAATTTGATTGAGAGAAATTAAATTGGATGTGATTCAATTTAATTAATCCACAATTATTGTAAATGAGATTTGCAATATGAGATATGAGATATCTTATATTATGTGGTTATGCAAATGAGATTTGCATAACCTATGGTTGTGGTAAAGTGGTAATAATGTGGAGGTTTAAACTCCATCAATTTTACTATATAATCCCTTCTTGCAAGAAGGATGAGGTGCATTCTCTCGTTTTTTAGAATTTCATTAAAGAGAAGAAGAAAGTTCTCTATACTTTCTCTCTATTCTCCTCCCACTCCAAAACTCCAAAAGTTCCCACAAACTTCTCTTCTCCAAAAAGAGAACAACCGAGACTCCAAGTGGTGGTGTTCGGGTTCCGTTCGTGGGAAGAGTTCGTTGAGTTCAAGAAGCACGAAGAGTTCGTGATTTGAGGAAGAAACTTTGAAGAAAGTCTTCAATAAGTAAGTACCTCTATTCTTACTGTTTTTCTTCCTTTCTTTGCATGTTTAGCCTAGATCTAGTGTTAGATCATTTTAACAAGAACAAGTAGCATAATGATACCTTGACGATTCGATCGTCTTCCGCTGCGCGTGGATTTTCATTCCCTTCAGTAGGTAGCTCGGAACCTAACTGAGCAAGATGGAATTCACTCATTCCTACACTAAGGAATTGGATAGGTTGTTCCCTTAAGAACTGACTCCAGGTCTTGAACAACGGGGCCCCGCCCTCTATGAGGTTATGAGTCTATGGTAGGACCGTAGACTTGTTGTTCATTAGAGGATTAGTGGTGCTTAAGGAACAAAGAGGTAATCACAGGGGTAAAACGGTAGTTTGACCCAGCTATGATGACGAACAACCTGTGGAGGGTCGACTCATAGGCAATGACTATATCAGTGGACACAATACAATCTACAGTGAGGAGAGTGCAACTACAAGTCTATAGTGGAGTGACTTGTAGTTAATGAATATTGATTAACTAGATCAAAGAGTTTGATCAGTTAATCTCTCATCATTGGAGCTTATGAACTGTAGGTCCATTAGGTCCCTCCGTTGGCTCAACATGGTAATATTGAGCGTATAAAGTTAGGAATGAAATTGAAGTGTTCAATTTCATACATGAGGTGTTATATCAATTATATATGATATAATTGAAATAATATATAGTTTTAATATGAATTAGATTCACATATAAACCATATACTAAAGAGAGAATAAATGAGTGGTAGGATGGTCATTTTCATCCTATTTCCCTATATATATGGTTGCATGAGATGAAACTAGGTGAAGAAATTTTAAGCCTTTATTGTGTTGTTAGAAGAGTTCGAAAACACAAACCTCTCTCTCACAACACCTCACCTCTCCTAAATGGAGCCCACCTTCCTCCCTCACCTAGAGAACAACGGAGAAGATCTGGTGGTAGTGTCGGTGATCGGAGTTCGTGTTACTGAGATCTTGATCATGGGAGAGGAGGAGCACTTGAAGAAAGAGTTCTTCAAAGGTAACATTTCTTGCTGTCCATATTATGTTTATATGCTTAATCAAGTTAGTTTTGTTCTTGAATGAAATTGTTGTAACTAAATTGAGAACGCGCGATTCACAATCGCTTTTGCTGCAGGACTCGATTCCCTTCAGCCCTAACTCCGCAAATTACAAAAATCATATTTAATCATTTTCCCTCTAATCTATAGTTTTAATGTACATCTTTTGCACACTAAATTTTAACCTATAGTTTTAAATATGAATCTCATTCACATTTAAATAACATTTGAACTCTTTCAAATATTTAATTCTCTCAATTAGTTAACTTTGAATCACACAAATTAATTTATACTCTAAAGTTTTAATGTACATGAAAACTTTATATTATAATGTATCTTTATACATCATGCTTATTCCCTAATTGAATTTCAACATTTCAAATTCAAATGATCTAAGAACCCTTTACGAGATAGGAAGTGGACCTAATGGACCTACAGATCAGAAGCTCCAACGATACAAGATTATTCAGTTAATCTCATTAACCTCCTAATCAACATTCGTTAACTGCGGGAACACTCTACTATAGTCCCGCAGTTGCACTCTTCTCATTACAAATATATTTTTGTGTCCATGGATATCAACCCATAATAGCAAGTCAATTCTTCACGAATGTTCATAACACGAGCTGGGTCAAATTACTGTTTTACCCCTGGGTTACATCTTTTACGTAAGTCCCAGTGTTCCTCTAATGAACAACCTGTTTATGGTCCTACCAATAAACATAAGTCCCTCTCATCCATTTGTTCAAGTCCCAGAGACACCACTTAAGAGAACATTCCTATACTTACCCTTAAGGCGGGAAGGAGTGAATTACATCTTGCTAGGTTAAGTCCTCAACTGCCTGCTCGATCTTGTCCCCAAGAAGGTAGGCATATTGGGTCGACGTCTCGGGCCAGTCTCACCCATACTAGTCGAAGGACAATCCCTCACAAACAGGAGTTCGTAACCTGCTAAGGATTGAGATTAAGTTGCCTAGTGAAGGGAATAAAACTCCCGTAGCGAAAAAATGATTAAATCGTCATGGTTTCATTGTGAAAAACGTTTTCTCAAAATCATTGTTATCCTATAGAAACTAGGCTAAACATGCATTTTAGAATGAAAAAACAACAAGAATTTACTTACTTGTTGAAGAACCTTTCTTCACGATTTCCTTCTCCGGCCATGAACACTTCGCGTTCTCGATCTTAACGACCACGATCTCACTAAATTTCTAACAATAGGACAACTCCAAAAGACCTTCTCGGTTGTTCTCCTTAGGTAGGAGGAGATGAAGGGAATAAAAGTCCCATGCAGTGGAAGACGATTGAATCATCGTGGTGAAAATGTGCAACTAGAGTTTCATTAAAACGATCTAACACTTAGATCTAAGTTAAACATACAATATTATGGATGAAAAACAACAATAAGAAATCTACTTACTTGTTGAAGACTCTCTTCAAAGTTTTCTTCCAATGGTCACGAACACTTCGCAAATCTCGAACTTCTCCAACAAGAACAAACACCATCAATTGGAACCTTGGTTGTTCTTCTTTTGGAAAGAAGGAGAATGGTGGGATTCTAGTGTTTTGGTGAGAAGAAAGTTAGAGAGAATTTGAGGGAGAAGACTCTTCTTTTTGGTTGAGAATCCTAAAAAAGAGAGATTGATCTTACAATCCTTCTTGCAAGAAGGGTTTAAATAGTGGAATAATCATGGAGTTAAAATCTCCAAATTATTACCATTTTACCACAACCATAGGTTATGCAAATCATATTTGCATAACCATATAATATAAGATATCTCATATCTCATATTACAAATCACATTTGCAATAATTGTGGATTAATTAAATTGAATCACATCCAATTTAATTTCTCTCCAATTAGCCTTAATTCAACAATTAGACTAACCTATAGTTTATTATGAATCTCATTCACATTAATTTATATATTATATCACTCACATCTCATATAAATGATATAAATTACTCTAAGTGAAATTGAACACTTCAATTTCATACAAAAAACTCTAACCCAGATGGAGCCAACCGAGGGACCTAATAGACCTACAGTGACGGGCTCCAATGATCCGAGATTAATCTAACAAACTCTTTGACCCGGTTAATCAACATTCATTAGCTACGGTAACACTTCGTTATAGCCCGTAGCTGCACTCCCGTCAGTGCAGAATATTACATGGCCACTGATATAACCAATGCCCATGAGTCGACCCTTCACAGGTTGTTCGTAGATACGGTTGGGTCAAATTACCATTTTACCCCTGTGTCTACCTCTTGTTCCTTAAGTCCCCACTGTTCCCCTAATGAACAACATATTGTGATGGTCCAACCATACACAACACCATTCTCGGGCCCATGAGAAGGTGGGCGCCGTTGTCCAAGCCACGGGAGACAAGACTTAAGGGAACAACCCCTCTAGTTTCCCTAAAGGCGGGAACGAGTGAATTCTATCTTGCGTAGTTAAGTTCCCAGCTCCCTACTTGGTCCTGTCCCTGACAAGATAGGCATATTGGGCGAGTAACTGTTACCACCCTCAACCGTACTAGTTAAGGGATGCACCGCGCATGTGAGTCCGTAACATGCTCGGGATTCGTGTCGAGTCACTAATGGTCATCTACGGTTATTAGTCTTTTACCACAACGCGGTGTTACATCGTGAGGTCTAATAATTCACGGTCTGGTCTTGTACAATCTCATTGCACAGGATGCCCGCACTCGCATGTTAACCACATGAACGTGTCAGATCACCTCGTTTGTATCTAATATAAAGCGGGTCGCATCCACAACATATCCAGGATTAGGTCTCCAACCATATCCATATACTGTAGATCGTTCGGGTCATTAACTCGAACGTGATCCTCTCTGTGTGTCCACTACACACCGTTCAAGTTCTAGTTCTCTTATAAATTCAATGACCGTGGAGCTTAGTTTATTGGAAAATTTTGTAAATATTGCGAGACACAAAGTAATGAAATAAATAACTCTTATTAATTTCAAATAGTAATTTACAAACACGAGATTAGGACAAAAATCCCAACAAACTCCCATTTGGACTAAGCTAGTGGAGAAAATACATATATGAAATGTACATAAATTACAATGAAGTAATACAATAAACTAGGGTATTGAATACCCGTTTACATATCTCCCACTTGCTCTAGTCAGGAAGCACTCGAAGACCTAGACTCTCTAGGTGACCCTAAAACACCTTAGCCGTGAGGGGCTTTGTATATGGATCAGCTACGTTATGTTTCAACGCTACCTGCGTGACTGTTACGTCTCCGCGGTGCACAATCTCCCGTATCAGATGATACTTTCGCTCAATGTGTTTGCCTCTCTTATGGCTCCGAGGCTCTCTGGAGTTGGCTACTGCACCACTGTTATCACAGAACAACGTGATTGGCAAGTTCATATTTGGAACAACTTTCAAATCTGTCATGAACTTCCAAAGCCAAACAACTTCCTTTGCAGCTTCACAAGCCGCAACATACTCCGCTTCCATAGTGGAATCAGCAATGCATCCCTGCTTGATGCTTCACCATACTACAGCTCCTCCATTCAGAATGAAGGCTGACCCCAAAGTGGATTTTCTAGAATCCTTATCGGTCTGAATGTCAGAATCCGTGTATCCCGTAAGGATCAAAACCCCACTGCCATACACTAAGCTGTAGTTCCTCGTTCTCCTAAGATACTTGAGGATTGCCTTTACGGCTGTCCAGTGATCTAATCCTGGATTGGATTGATACCTACTGACAATCCCTACTACATAACAGATGTCGCGCCTAGTACACAACATGGCATACATCTAGCTCCCTACAGCCGAAACATATGGAATCCGTCTCATATCCTCAACATCTTGTGGAGTCTTAGGACACTGATCCTTAGACAAGTGAACCCCATGCCTGAAAGGCAGCAAGCCCTTCTTGGAGTTTGCATCTTATATCTAGACAACATCTTGTCAATATAAGACACTTGAGACAAGGCTAGCGTTCTGTTCTTCCGGTTTCGAACTATCTGGATACCTAGAACATACTGAGCTTCTCCCAAATCTTTCATTTGGATTTGCGAAGCTATCCACTTCTTAACGTCAGTAAGAAATTCTACCTCATTCCCAATGAGAAGAATATCGTCCACATACAACACTAAAAATGTGACAGTTTTGTCAACGATTTTCTTGTAGACACAAGGCTCGTCGACATTTTCATCAAAGCCATATGATTTGATCGCCTCATCAAACCTTATATTCCAAGACCTCGAAGCTTGTTTCACCCCATAAATGGACCTATGAAGTCGGCAAACCTTTTGCTCTTGGCCTTGGGCAACGAACTCTTTGGGCTGGTCCATGTATATGGTTTCATCAAGGTTGCCATTCAAAAAGGTTGTCTTGACGTCCATCTGCCATACCTCGTAGTCATAATACGCGGCAATGGCCAGAAGGATCCTGATCGACTTTACCATGGCAACAGGTGAAAAGGTCTCCTCATAGTCAACCCTTCAACCTGGGTAAAGCCGCCACTAGTCGGGCTTTGAAGGTCTGCACCTTCCATCTACGCCACGTTTACGCTTGTAGATCCATTTGGAACCAATACGTTTTACCCAATCCAGTTGATCCACAAGCTCCCAGACATAATTGAAGTACATAACTCCATTTCCTAGTTCATAGCTTTAATCCACTAGTCTTTGTCAACATCAACTATTGCCTGATCATAGGTCAATGGATCCCCACAGTCATCATCAGGAGAGACAACTGAGGTTTCAGCTAAACCCATGTAACGATCAGGCTATCTCACAGCCCTCCCACTACGTCGAGGCATCCCAAACTCTTGGAACGGATTTGACTAGACTGTTGGGATTTGTGCCCTAAAACTCGTAGTTTGTAATTATGTTCTAATTAATGTAATAAAGTGTTATTATTTCAATAAAGTTTTATTGTTCGTTATCTACGAGTTTGCCTTTATTCAAACCCTAAATCCAATAAACTGAACATCCAAGGCTGTTAAATGAATCTCTAATTGAATTTAATGTACATAAAAAGGATCTCGGTTCGAGATACAGCCTTAAGGGTCTGTAGTTAGGGGATAAGGTTTGGGTACCTTACCCTGGTTAAACTATGGATGTGGCCCACTTTGCATTTGATGCAAACACAGTGATCCTAACGTGTTCGTGTAGATGACATGTGAGTGGGGATATCCTATGTAATAAGATTACATAAGATCAGACAACGAAATAGTTAGTTCTAGTTGTAACTCCGTTTACTAGTTAGGTTTCTATTTGACTAGGATGACCTAGGCAACTTGATCTCAATCCTGAGCAGGTTACGAACTCCTGTTCGCGAGAGATTGTCCTTTGACTAGTATGGGTGAGAGTGGCCAGATTCGCCAACTCAATATGCCTACCTTATTGGGGACAAGACCGAGTGAGCGGCTGGGAACTTAACTTAACAAGATGGAATTCACTTCTTCTCGCCTACTAGGGTAAGTAGAGGAATGTTCCCTTAAGTGGTGTCTCCGGGACATGAACAAAGGACCAGACCCTCTCATTTGCCCGAGAGGAACTCTGTTTGTTGGTAGGACCACAAACAAATTTTTCATTAGAGGAGCACTGGTACTTAAGGTACAAGATGTAACCCAGGGGTAAAACGGTAATTTGACCCAGCTGGTGTTACGAACATTCGTGAAGGATTGACTTGCTGTTATTGGTCAATATCCATGGACACAGAAATATATTTGCTGTGAGAAGAGTGCAGCTGTGGGACTTTAGTGGAGTGTTCCCGCAGTTAACGAATGTTGATTGGGAGGTTAATGAGATTAACCGAGAAATCTCGTATCGTTGGAGCTTCTGATCTGTAGGTCCATTAGGTCAACTTTCTAGCTCGTAAAGGATTCTTAGATCATTTGAATTGTAAATGTTCAAATTTATTAGGGAATATATTTTATGTATTTAGATACAATATAATATATAGTTTTGGAATTATATATTATAAATTTAATGTGAATATGATTCATATTAAATTATATGAGAGAATTGAATATTTGAAATAGTTTAAATATTATATTAAATGTGAATGTGATTCACATTTGAAAACTATAGGTTAAAATTTAATGTGCACTTGATGTACATTAAAACTATAGGTTAAAGTGGTGATATGATTAAATGAGATTTTATCCAAATTAAATATATGATGTTTAATTTCTATTTAAATTAATAATTAAATTTGATTTAATTATTATTTAATTATTATTTAATTATTATTATTATTTTAATAATAAAATAAGGAAACGTGTCATCCAGACACGTTCCCCACTACCCCTCCCCTTCTCCCTATCGACAGTTTAACAGGGAGAAGGGGGTTGCACATTTTGATTGATCGATCTGCAAAATTTGGAGCATTGCTCTCTCTCTCTCACTCTCATTCCCAAACTCTTCCAAAAGTTAGAGTCCTTCCCACCAAGGAGGATCTAAGCATTCAGAGATATAGGAGGTTATCCAAGTTGTGGTGTTGTTACACAGAGAAAAACAGAGAAGTTCTTCCTTGTTGCTGTTTATCGTGGAGCAAGGAGTTGCTGCGAAAAAAGCTACAAAGGTAATTTATTCACCTCCGTTCTTAGTTTAATTGTTAAACTTTAATCACGTTTGCATGTATGCCACTATCCATGTCTAATAGGATTATCAATGTATGAGTTTTTGTTTCAAGCAAAACAATCTTGCAATTACGATCTTGCAATTACGATCCCAAATTCGTTTCCGCTGCTCAAGGAGATCCGATCTCCATCATAGACGTGCTAGGATCAACAACACTTGTTGACGTACTAGCCCCATCAACAACTCTTGTTGATGTACTGTCCATTTCATTTAGCACAATTTTACTCCTTGGTAAATGATCCCTGACATGGTCTTCCTCTAGGAAAGTAGCGTTTGTCGACACAAGCACCCTATTTTCCTTAGGATCGTAAAATAGACCACCCTAGTCTCTTTAGGGTAACCTACGAATAGGCACAATTTCGAACGGGGTTCCAACTTTTTCGGATTTGACACCAACACGTGGATCGGCCATCCCCAAATTTTGAAGTGATGTAAACTGCCTTTACGTCCACTCCAGAGCTCGAAAGGTGTTTCACAAACACTCTTCGACGGAACATTGTTCAAAATATAAACCGCAGTCTCCACTGCGTAACCCCAAAAAGAATTAGGGAGATGAGCATAGCTCATCATCGACCGAACCATGTTCAACAAGGTTCTGTTTCTCCTCTCCGATACACCATTCTGCTATGGCATACCAGGTGCTGAGAGTTGGGACGTAATTTCGTGTTCTATCATATAGTCCTGGAATTCAGTGTCTATATACTCTCCACCTCGATCCGATCGAAGTGTTTTAAGCGATTTACCTAAGAGGTTCTCAACCTCAGTCTTGTACTCCTTGAACTTTTCAAGAGTTTCAGACTTCTTATGCATTAGGTAAATATACCCATACCTCGAGCAATCGTCTATAAAAGACACGAAGTATTCATAACCACCTCGAGCTTTAACATTCATCGGACCAGAGAGGTCTGAATGTACTAACTCAAGGGGCTCTTTGGCTCTATATCCTATTCCACTAAAAGGACGTTTGGTCATCTTGCCCTCAAGGCATGACTCACACAGTGATAAGAGTTTTCTTTCAACTCGTTTGGAAGTCCACCCTTCACTAGTTTCTAAATCCTATTGAGATTAATGTGGCCTCAACGTAGATGCCAAGGATGAGCATTTTCCTTAGGAGAAACTTTCGCTCTTTTAGTTCGCGTTTCTTCCGTTTTAAATAATTCAGTATTCAAAACACTTTTGAACGAATTAGGTTTTAAAACATACAGATTATGCTCAAGTGAAGCTGAACAAATAAGGTTTTCTTTGAAAGAAATAAACGCTTTATTCGATTCAAAAGAAACAGATATACATTGTTCAATTAGGCAGGAAATGGAAACAAGGTTTCTAGTAAACCCTGGTACAATGTACAAATTATCTAATAATAAATACTTCCCGCCAAAGTGTAGCTTCACCGTGCCGATCGCTGCAGCAGAGACAAACTCCCCGGATCGAACCCGTAGAGTCACCTCACCTTTCGCAGTGGCTGCCAGGAATCAATCCCCTGAAAAGAATAACAAACATGGTTAGTGGCGCCCGAATCCAATATCCAGGCAGAGTCACTACTCTCCACTAAACAAGTTTCTGTCACAAGTAAATCACATTTACCTTGATTCTTCCTCTCGGCTAGGAATTTGGACACTTCCTCTTCTAGTGTTCGCCCCATTGCAGTAGAAACACTTTCCTTTCTCTGCAACTTCCTTGACTTTCATGCCCTTGTGGGCGGCAGCTCGGTCAGTTTTATCCCTCTTCATCCCCTCTTCTTCCCTTTCAGGTGTGAAGGAGCAACAGGTTTCGTCCCAGAGGTCGAACCCCTGTGATAAGACCTTTAGGCAACATTTGCCACAGATTCCAGTGCCCTGATTCAAGGACTGGAAATTCTGTAGCTCATTGAGGAGGGTAGTCAGAGTGTAGCTAATTTTGTTCATAACAACATTGCTACGAAACTGAAGGAAACTCTTCGGAAGAGTCTCCAGAATAAATCTGACTTGGCTCGACTCGTCGATCGAAGCCCCGTTCATCTCAGCCAGATTAAAGTGGGTCATCATGTCTAGAACAAGTTCACGGACAGACGACCCCTCTTTCATCCGTACATTGAAGACGTATTTAAGCGAGTCATGCCGGACCTAAAAGGACTGTTGTCCAAACATTTCCTGCAAGGACTCCATGATCTCCATAGCGGTGACCATCAGCTCATGCTTCTTTGCCAATACATCAAACATGCTGGCAATGATATAGACCTTGGCCTTTTCATTGGCCCTGAACCATCAATCGTATGCATCGCGAACACTTCGCGACGCAGTCGAGCCCGGCATCTGAGGACACTCCTCAGAGAGCACAAACTTAATGTCGTCAGTTATCAAAATTGTGTTTATGTTGTTTTTCCAAGTTTGGTAATTATCTCCAACTAATTTATCGGACGCGAGTAGAGCTATAATTGCGCTAGACATGTTTTAAGCTGAAAAATTAAGAAAACTTTGTGTTAGTCTCGCAAAAAACTTTTGAAATCCAATCAAGTTTTAGCAAAACTGTTTCATGATCCCTAGGTCATTCAAAATTTTGCAATGATATCCTAAAGGTTTAGAATGACCGCCACCGAAGGGTGAACAGAGCACTCCTCCTCTAGGACGAGACTTTCTCGATTAGACCCTAATTCCAGAATAACTCTTATTCCATTAGGCGTCCAATTACCATTATTCGGTCGAATTCATTAACAATTAACGAATTATGTGAGTGTCACCCTCAATCTTTAAGCTTCCAAGCATCCGTCCAAACAATAGCCACCGAAGGGTGAACCAAGAAAGAAAACCAACCAGGAAACTGTATCCCTTTTGGGAATTCAAGGTGTTCCGACTCCCATGATTAGGCCCTCTGAAGGGATTGTCTGGTCCAGGCCAAACTAGCAGGCGGATTATAGGGGTCTCACGGTGTGAATCGAAAAAGGAGACCGTGGGTCTCATTTTCACAAGTCCCGCTCCCACTCACTATAAATACTCTCTCCATCCACGATGATATTGACCTATACAAATGCAACCCGAAGGGGGACGCTCCCATTTGCGCCACGAGGCCGAGTATAGATCTCACGGTGCAGACTTAACGGAGATTTGTGGTTGGAAAATCAAATCTATCTCATACACTTTATTTCCTCCCACTCAGCACTTTAATTTTAATAGGGATTGACCTAGATAAACCGGCTAAAATTTACCTAAGTCTACCAATTTAACTCTTATATGGTATTAACCTAAGTTTATAATCACATTATTACTTAGGTCTATGTGAGTAAATTAAAACACTTTTAATTAGCGGCACTCACGAAAAGTATAATCTACGAATCTCCGGACCGAATTCACTCCCAGGTCGGTTTCCAGGTAGGGGTGTTCCGCAAGCGTCAACTTAAATACCCCAGCCTTAGACAAAACCTTCCTTAGACAGAGTTACTAATCAGTCTCCATTCATAGACTAAACTTTAATTTCCTAATTTCTAATCTCATTAGAAAATAGAAAACCTAAGTCTAATTATTCAAGTTCTAAACTCTTTAAAACTAATAATTAACTTAGGTTGCATGCATTTCTATGTTATAGTGCTTGATCATTCATCACATGAATAACTATATACTATAACATAATATAATTCATCTCATGAATATAAATGTATGAGCATACTTGAATCTAAAAAATATAACACTTATATTAATTAAATTAAACATGCATTTAATTATATTATAACTCTTATAATATAACCTATCATGCAAACTATATATTATAACTCTTATAATATAAATGATCCATGAAAATGTTTAACCTAAGGTGGGATTTTAAATCTATATGACATACAATATGCACATAGAATTTAATTAAATCATACATCTCATGCATAAAATAATTAAATAGCAAAAAAGCACCGGTTTTTGGCACCTAGGGGCAATTATTGAATTAAATAATATTAATATAACACTTATATTAATATCATTTAATAAAATAATAAAATAAAATAAATAAATACATTTTATAAATAAAAATAAAAAAATTACGGAAAAGCTGCCCCTCAATTGAGAAACTGCCCACGTCTCGCGAACAGGGAGCTGCAACCGCCCACTACGCGTGTGGCGTTGCAACGCCGTTGGCAGCGTTGAGGCCAACGTGCTCCACACCGTGGCGTTGCAACGTTGCTCTGTGTCACGGTCATGCTTGTCCAAGGCGTGTTGCCCATGGCCGCATGGCCGTCCCCATCCTTTTTCATAATGTTTTCATGTATGCTTTTGCTTTAGCATTGTTATTTCATTTCCATGTATTTTTGTCGGCATATGACTCCTCGCCAAAATGACGTGCAAGGGGGTCATAGCCAAAATTCCTAGAATGTACTATAGGGGGATGCGAATATTCATCAATTCTCCCTACCAAGAGTTATATGCTAGATAAGTGTGGCTTTCTTTATTATTGCTTATCAGCTGTATAAATAACTTTCTAAACTCTCACAAACGCTTTCTAAAATGTTTTCCCAAATTCTCTCTGACCCCGTTTTCTAAAACCTTTTTCTCAAGAACGGGGGTGGAGGTTGCGATATAGGCCCGTTGTGCCGCTGGCAATCCGAATTTGAGTTGGCTGACTTGCTCGTGAGCGAGAGCAAGTGCCGCACGGTCGTGTCAAGACCCTTTAAGAGGTGCGACCGTGACAGTTGGTATCAAAGCCAAGTTGGCTTCGGGAAGGCAAGACACACTGATCATGCCTGCAAACAAATTAAACAAGTCGGACAAAGAGAGGTTGGCCGAGATCGAGGAGCAATTGCTTCTCTTGACGGAAGTCCCTGATAGTATTCGGTTCTTGGAATCTCGATTGGAATAGATTGCAGCCAAGGCCGACGTGATTGATGCAATTGCTGGACGCATCGATGGAATGCCCGTCTATGAATTGATGGGGAGAGTTGAGACCCTCGAGGACAGGGTAAACCGATGTGAAAACTTCGAGCGTGGTGCTAGCTCGTCGCCTGGCAAGCATCGCCCAAATTGAGGAACGTGTCGATGGTCCGGACAGCCCCACAAAGAGTTGGGTCGATGTTTTTCGACTTTTTCATTGATGTGAGAGATGCCCTTAAGATCTGTAGGGGCGAGATAGGTGAGATGGCCGCAAAGCTAAATCTCACCATGATTGCGATGGGAAGTCAAGCCTCACCTGGGGGCGCGACCAAGTCGGGTAAGAAGAAGATTTCCGAGCCGAAACCCTTCTGTGGGGTTCGAGATGCGAAAGTATTGGAAAACTTCATCTTCGATATGGAGCAATACTTTCGAGCGACAGATACGGTGACTGACGAAGAAAGAGTCACCTTAGCAACGATGCATCTGGAAGACGATGCCGAACTATGGTGGAGGACCCGTTATATGGACATCCAAGAAGGCAGATGTACCATTAACACATGGGAGACGCTGAAACAAGAATTGTGCTCGCAATTCTTCCCTGAGAATGTTGAGATAATAGCGAGGCGCAAGCTTCGAGAGTTGAGACATAAAGGGGCCATCCGCGAATATGTCAAACAGTTTGCAGGGTTGATGTTGGGCATCCGAGATATGAGTGAGAAAGACAAGATCTTCTCCTTTGTCGAAGGGTTACAACCATGGGCCAGGACTAAGTTGTACGAGCAAATGAGTGCAACACTTGACCGACAAGCATATCTTTGCAATAAACGATCATTATTTGACACGAGTGGCGCATGGTGAATGGCGAAGAGTCTCAAGAGGCAAGACCGAGCAAAACCTCCCCACGGGGAGATGATCGACCTTATCAGCCTAACTCTCCCAAGAGTGGGGGAGGGGATAGGCCTAGAAGATCAGGAAGGGATAACAGGAAGTCCCCACCGAGGAATGGAAATTCGTGGCAGAGACCACATAACAAGAACAACTACTATCAGAAGTGCGTTCTTTGTGACGGGCCTCACCGAGTGAGTGATTGCCCGAGTAAAGTAGCCCTCAAGGCCCTTCAAGCGTCCTATGAGGCAAAGAAAGGAAAAGAAGTCAACGATACGAAAATTGAGTCCGTACAAGACGATGATCTAGAGAATCCGCGCATTGGCGCCATAAGATTCTTATCAGCCCTCCAGAAGAATGGGGGAGAGACAAAGGGCCCATCCAGTAAGGGGCTCATGTACGTTGACGCACATGTCAACAACAAAACAACCAAGAGCACAATGGTCGATTCGGGAGCCACCCATAATTTTGTCTCAGAGACAGAAGCGAGACGATTGAACTTGTCGTGGAGCCGAGATCCGGGAAGGATGAAAGCTGTGAATTCAGCAGCCCTACCTATTTCAGGAATTGCAAAGGGCGTCTCAGTCAAGATGGGAGACTGGGGTGGTCGAGTAGACCTTGTCGTCGTCATGATGGACGACTTCGATGTTGTGTTGGGAATGGAGTTCCTTCTTCAGCACAAAGTCATACCTGTGCCCCTAGCGAGTTGTCTAGTAATCATAGGAGGAAATCCCGCCGTAGTGCCAACAGAGTTGAAGCAGCCTAAGGGCGCGCGAGTAATATCGGCCTTGCAACTGAGAGCGGGCCCAAGTGAATGTTGTGGCGAGGTGCCACGAGTAACAGACCATTGCGACGAGAGAAGCGGCGGTCGAAAGTACACCCCCCCGAGAGGAGGGAAGGAAAGAATAGTTCAGGTGCAAGAGTGCACACAAAGAGCGCCGAGGCGCGAAGTCGAGGGACACAGTCAGAGACAGGCCCCTCCAAGAATTGAAGCCAAAGCGGCAGTGCCCGTAGTGCCGAAGTCGGACTACCCTGGGGCTTGGGAGACGCAATCACAGCGTGGTACGAAGGCAAGCGACGTGACAAGCCCGCCGATCAAACTGAAGAACTCCTTTGAGGTCCTAGCTGAAGGGATGGAATCAGACGCTGCCCCATACGAGAAGGTGCAACAGTTCTTGCAGATGTGGAAGGAAGCCGTGGGAGCAGAAGTCCGTTGGGACCGAGTTGAAGACTTGAAGACTGCCGACCCAGGACCATCCCGTTCGAAGAGTGTCGGTTGACGAGGACGTCAACCAATTAAGTGGGGGAGAATGTCACGGTCATGCTTGTCCAAGGCGTGTTGCCCATGGCCGCATGGCCGTCCCAATCCTTTTTCATTATGTTTTCATGTATGCTTTTGCTTTAGCATTGTTATTTCATTTCCATGTATTTTTGTGGGCATATGACTCCTCGCCAAAATGACGTGCAAGGGGGTCATAGCCAAAATTCCTAGAATGTACTATAGGGGGATGCGAATATTCATCAATTCTCCCTACCAAGAGTTATATGCTAGATAAGTGTGGCTTTCTTTATTATTGCTTATCAGCTGTATAACTAACTTTCTAAACTCTCACAAACGCTTTCTAAAATGTTTTCCCAAATTCTCTTTGACCCCGTTTTCTAAAACCTTTTTCTCAAGAACGGGGGTGGAGGTTGCGATATAGGCCCGTTGTGCCGCCGACAATCCGAATTTGAGTTGGCTGACTTGCTTGTGAGCGAGAGCAAGTGCCGCACGGTCGTGTCAAGACCCTTTAAGAGGTGCGACCGTGACACTCTGCAGCCAAGCCAGCGTCCGCAAAGATAGCGTTGAGACGCCGATGAACAACGTCTCAATGCTATCGACAGAACAACAAACACCTTTGTTGTTCATCATCGAATTCTGCCCGTTTTCGCTCTGATTTCTTCACAACAACTCTTTCCACGAACGACTCAGACTTACTGACTCGATTTACAACAAAATGCCCAAAAACAACGAGCCCTTACATTGATCTCATCAACATAATTTGTAAATCTATTCTAGTGCCAAAAACCGAAACATCCATTAAGCAAAACCAACATTAATCTCATGAAATAAGGCAATTTACCCACCTATTTTAACAAAAACAGTGCATAAAGAAGAACCATCGAAATGTATCTGATAGCAATTGAAGAGAATGAAAATCCCCGCATAGCGGAAGACGATCGAATCGTCAAGGTATCGTTACGCTACTTGATTTTTGTTAAAACGATCTAACTCATAGATCTAAGTTAAACATATAAATAAGGAAGAAATTACAGCAAGAATAACTCTACTTTCTTGTTGTAGACTATTCTTCAAAGTTCCTTCCTTGCTCACGAACACTTCGTGCTTCTCGAACTAAACGAATGCTTCTCTCGAAGGAAAACCGAACACCACCAACAACCTTCTCGGTTGTTCTTCCTTTGGAAGAAGGAAAGTGGTGGGACTTTTGGTTTTGGAGAGTGAGGAGAATTTGAGAGAGTTGAGAGAATTTTTAATCTCTTCTCTTTGATGAAAATCAAAAAATGAGAGAATGAGTTACCAATCCCTTCGTGCAAAGGGTTTTAATAGTGAAAATTGATGGAGTTAAAATCTCCATATTATTACCACTTTACCACAACCATAGGTTATGCAAATCTCATTTGCATAACCATATAATATAAGATATCTCATATCTCATATTGCAAATCACATTTGCAATAATTGTGGATTAATTAAATTTAATCACATCCAATTTAATTTCTCTCAATTAATTTCTCCAATTAGCACTAATTCAACAATTAGGCTAACCTATAGTTTATTATGAATCTCATTCACATTAAACTATATATTATATCATTCATATCTCATATAAATGACATAAATGCCCTTTAAGTGAAATTGAACACTTCAATTTCATACCAAAACATGGACACTTCTTTTAACCCAGATTGAGCCAACCGAGGGACATGGACCTACAGTGACGGGCTTCAATGATCTAAGATCAACCTATCATACTCTTTGACCCAGTTAATCAACATTCATTAGCTACGGTAACACTTCACTATATAGCCGTGAAATGCGCTCCCCGTCGATGCGAGAATATTATGTGTCCACTGACATAACCAATGCCCATGAGTCGACCCTTCACAGGTTGTTCATAGACACGGCTGGGTCAAATTACCGTTTTACCCCTGTGTCTACATCTTGTTCCTTAAGTCCCCGCTGCTCCTCTAATGAACAACATATTGTGATGGTCCAACCATACACAACACACTTCTCGGGCCAGTGAGAAGGTGGGCGCCCGTTATCAAAGCCCTCGAGACAACACTTAAGGGAACAACCCCTCTAGTTTCCCTAAAGGCGGGAACGAGTGAATTCCATCTCGCGTAGTTAAGTTCCCAGCTCCCTACTTGGTCCTGTCCTTGAGAAGATAGGCATATTGGGTGAGTAACTGTGACCACCCTCACTCGTACTAGTCAAAGGATAGACCCCGCAGACAGGAGTCGGTAACACGCTCAGGATTCAAGTCGAGTCACTAATGGTCATCTACGAAGTTATTAGTCCTTACTGTCAACGGTGTTACATCAGTAGGTCTAATAATTCACGGTCCGGTCTTGTACAATTTCATTGCACAGGATACCCCCACTCGCATGTCAACCACATGAACGAGTCAGATCATCTCGTTTGTATCTAATACAAAGTGGGTCGCATCCACAGCGTATGAAGGATTCGGTCTCCAACCCTATCCATATACTGTAGACCGTTCGGGTCATTAACTCAAACGTGATCCTCCCTATGTGTCCACTACACACCGTTCAAGTTCTAGTTCTCTCATAAATTCAATGACCCTGAAGCTTAGTTTATTGGAAAAGTTTGTAAATTTTGCGAGACACAAAGTAATGAAATAAATAACTCTTATTAATTTCAAAAAGTAATTTACAAACACGAGATTAGGACAAAAATCCCAACAGTTGACACGCGTCCTGCTCCCATTTACTATGGATACTTCCCTCATTCACCTTGGTATTGAACCATGCAAACACATACCGTAGGGGGACGCCCTATTGACGCCATGTAGCCGAGTATGGAACTCACGGTGTGAACTGTTAAGGACGTGAGAGTAAACTTGATGCGAACATCTCGTTTTCTCCCACTGAAGCTCCTAAAATTAGGGTATAGGTTTAACTTAGTTGGATTCCGGCTGAAAGAATCTATCTAAGTCTATGCCTATTATAACTATTATAACCAGGTATTTTAATGTTATGTCTAGGTGAACAAACATTTTAATTGCCTAGAGATAAAATAGCACTAAGGTTAATTCAACTCAAGCTTCGGGTCAGTTTCCAGGAAGGAAGTGTTCCGTTAACCGTCAGCTTAAGTACCCCCAGCCTTAGACAGAACTTCACTGGTAGAGTTCCCTTATAACCAAAGTTCTAACGTCCTACTAGATTTTAAACTATTTAAAAAACTACGTAAGACTAATTTCTAATCTTATTAGAAATTAAAACTTAGGTATAAATTAATTTTAAACTATTAAAAACTAATTTAAATTTTAACCCAAGTTTCTATGTTTGCATGCATTTCTTTATTATAGGTTATGGTTTCTAAAACCCCTTTAATTTACAACATTTATAAATTTAATAATTAACCTATGATAAAGAAGCCATATTATAAATCGAACAATCATTATTCAAATTGGAATTATAAAAGATTCAACTAATTGAATAATAAAATTACTTAAATAAAATAACATTTATTTTAAACTAAGTAATTTCATGCTCCATGCAATTTATTTTCCATATAATCTAATTATAACACTTCTAATAAATTACTCATGAAAAATAAATTAATCATGCATCTAACCATATTCATATAATATTTATACAAATAAAATGCATGAACATGCTTATCCTAAGGTGGAAAAAGTCTAAATGACATTCATAAAGATATATAGCTGTAAAACCGGAATAATTTGGCCTCTAAAGTGCAAAAAATAAAATTACATTAATTTTATTTCATTAAATCAGTCCAAAAATACCCTAAACCGACCTTGAACAACTCGAACCAGACGAAAACAAACGAACCAGCTTGAATCGGCATGCTACTTCTTGAATTGCCCCACGGCGTTGCAACGCCGATGCAGCGTTGTAACGCCCGCTTTGTCCTGGCGCGCTCGCCGCTATCGGGTGTCGCGTAACGCGCGAGGGCGGCGCGCGTAACGCCACGACCCCTTGAGCGCCCACGTCGATAGGGGACGCTGGCGTTGCGACGCCGTTCTTCAGCGTTGCAACGCTGATGAACGGCGTTACAACGCTGCTGCTTCGGCAACAACTTTCTTCTTTGAACACAACATCTTCCTTTTTCAATATCTCCTTCGATTCTCAACCGAATTGCTTGAAATCTGTCCCGAACGACTCGTAACTCAATTACAGACTCAATAATGCACTTTTTGCCCAAAAACGCAGGGGCCTTTACATACAAATTGATCAAATCAAAAGAAGTAAACTATGACCAAATACTCCTAAACAGTTTTACAGCAAACCCAATGCATTTCCCACCAAATCAATGCAATTTTGTTTCAACAAAAACAAATCAAGCGTTGCTCTGATACCAATTGATGGAGATCTGATCTCCTTGAGCAGCGAAAACGTGGTTTGGGATCGTAATTTGCTTGATTGTTTAGGTTGAATCAAAAATCGGTACATTGACAAAAATATAAAGAACAAGCATGCTTTTAATTTAATTAAAACATGGAGATATACATGCAAACATGATTAAAGTTTAAAAATTAAACTAAGAATGGAAAGGAAATTACCTTTGTAGACTAAATTCTCCAGTAGCAACTCCTTGCATCAAAACGTAGTAACACAACAACTTTCTCTATTTTCTACCAGCAAGAACACAACCACCAGAGATCACCTTCTATATCTCTGAATGCTTAGATCTTTCCTTTGTGGGAAGGATTCCAACTTTTTGGAAGAATTTGGAATGTGGGAGTGAGAGAGAATTTTCACAGCAATTCTCCAATTGCAAAACAACAAGATCGATCGATTGAACATCAACCCTTTTCTCCCTGTTAAATTGTCGATAGGGAGAAGAAGTGGGGTAGTGGGAACGTGTCTGGATGACACGTTCCCTTATTTTATTATTAAAATAATAATAATAATTAAATCAAATTTAATTATTAATTTAAATCATATTTAAAAAATACAAATTAAATATCATATATTTAATTTGGATTAAATCTCATTTAATCATATTACCCTTTAACCTATAGTTTTAATGTGCAATCCAGTGCACATTAAATTTTAACCTATAGTTTTCAAATGTGAATCACATTCACATTTAATATAATATTTGAACTCTTTCAAATATTCAATTCTCTCATATAATTTAATATGAATCATATTCACATTAAATTTATAATATATAGTTCCAAAACTATATATTATATCGTATCTAAATACATTAAATATATTCCCTTATGAATTTGAACATTACAATTCAAATGATCTAAGAACCCTTTACGAGCTAGAAGGTTGATCTAATGGACCCACATATCAGAAGCTCCAACGATACGAGATTGCTCGGTTAATCCCATTAACCTCCCAATCAACATTCGTTAACTGCAGGAACACTCCACTAAAGTCTCACAGCTGCACTCTTCTCACTATAGATATATTTTTGTGTCCATGGATATTGACCAATAACAGCAAGTCAATCCTTCACGAATGTTCGTAACACCAGCTGGGTCAAATTATCGTTTTACCCCTGGGTTACATCTTGTGCCTTAAGTACCAATGCTCCTCTAACGAACAATTTGTTTGTTGTCCTACCAACAAATAGAGTCCCTCTCGTTCCAATGAGAGAGTTGGGCCCTTTGTTCAAGTCCCGGAGACACCACTTAAGGGAACATTCCTCTACTTACCCTAGTAGGTAGGAAGGAGCGAATTCCATCTTGCTAGGTTAAGTTTCCAGTCGCTCACTCGGTGTTGTCCCTAAGAAGGTAGGAATATTGAGTCGGCGAATCTGGCCATTCTCACCCATACTAGTCAAAGGACAATCCCTCGCGAACAGGAGTTCGTAACCTGCTTAGGATTGAGATCAAGTTGCCTAGGTCATCCTAGTGAAATAGAAACCTAATTAGTCAACGGAGTTACAGCTAGAGGTTACTATTTCATGGTCCGGTCTTATGTAATCTCATTACATAGGATATCCCCACTCACATGTCATCTACACGAACACGTTAGGATCACACTGTTTGTATCAAATACAAAGTGGGCCACATCCATAGTTTTACCAGGGTAAGGTACCCAAACCATATCCCCTAACTATAGACCCTTTAGGTTGTATCTCGAACCAATATCCTTTATATGTACACTACATTCAGTTAAAGATTCATATAACAGCCTTGGATGTTTAGTTTATTGGATTTAGGGTTTAAATAAAGGCAAACTCGTAGATAACGAACAATAAATACAAACTACGAATTTTAGTGCACAAATCCCAACATCTTTGGCATCTAAGGTTAGGCGACATAAATTTCAATAGGATTGAGAGACTAGTGAAGAATGGACTTCTAAGTGAGTTGGAAGAAAACTTTTTATTGGTTTATGAGTCATGCCTTGAAGGAAAAATGACCAAACGTCCTTTTAGTGGAAAAGGATATAGAGCCAAGAAGCCCCATGTGCTTATACATTCTGACCTTTGTGGTCCGATGAATTTTATAGCACGAGGAGGTTACGAATACTTCGTATCTTTTATAGATGACTATTCGAGGTATGGGTACATTTACCTAATGCATAGGAAGTCTAAAACCCTTGAAAAGTTCAAGGAGTTCAAGACTGGGGTTGAGAACCTGTTAGGTAAAACTATAAAAACACTTCGATCAGATCGTGGTGGAGAGTATATCGACATTGAATTCCAGGACTACATGATAGAACATGGAATTACGTCCCAACTCTCACCACCCGGTATGCCACAACAGAATGGTGTATCAGAGAGGAGAAACAGAACCATGTTGGACATGGTTCGGTCGATGATGTGTTATGCTCTTCTCCCAAATTCTTTTTGGGTTACGCAGTATAGACTCCAGTTTACATTTTGAACACCGTTCAGTCGAAAAGTGTTTATGAAACATCTTTCGACCTCTAGCATGGTCGTAAAACCAGTTTACATCATTTCAGAATTTCGGGATGCCCGACCCATGTGATGGTGTCAAACCTGAAAAAGTTGGAACCCCATTCAAAGTTGTGCCTCTTTCTAGTTCTCTCATAATTCAATGACCCTAGAGTTTAGTTTATTGGATTAAGTTTGTAAATATGCGAGACACAAAGTGATGAAAAAATTAACTCTTATTTATTTCAATAAGGAATATTACAAACATACACGAGATTAGGACATACATCCCAACAAATGAATGTTGATGAACGGGATCAAAGAGTCTGGTTAGTTAATCTCGGATCATTAGAGCTCATGATTTATAGGTCCATTAGGTCCCTCAGTTGGCTCAATTATGGATTTAATGAGGGTATAAAGTTTGGAGTGAATTTGAAGTGTTCAAAGTCACACAAAGGGTTTTTATGTCAATTATATGAAATATAATTGATATCATATATAGTTTGATGTTAATGAGATTGATATTAAACTATAGTCTAATTATGAAATTAAGGCTTAGTAGGAGAAATTAATTTTAGAGAAGTAAAATTGAATGTTATTCAATTTTAATTCTACATTATGCAAATGAGATTTGTATAATAAGGTATGTGATACCTTATACTATATAGTATGCAAATATGATTTGCATATTATATAGTTGTGGTTAAATGGTAATTAGGTGGAGAGTTTCTTTCCACCACACACCATTATAAAAGGATGCTTTATGAATCAATTCATAGGAAATTCTCTCATTTTTTGGAATTTAAGTTTTCAAATCCCCTCAAATCCTCTCTACTTTCTCAACACCCAAATCCAAAGGGAATCCCACCATTCTCCCTCATACGCCAGAGAACAATCGAGAAGACTTAGTGGAAGTGTTCGTTCTACTTCTCTTTATTCGTGGATCGAGATCGTTGAGGAGATCAAGAGAGATCGTAGAGATCGTGATCACCGGAGGAGAAAAACAAGAAGAAAAGTTCTTTAAGAGGTTAGTCACTGTTTTTCTTCTCTTTAACCCACATTTTACCCTGCATTCTGTAGTCTAGTCATTTTGCGGGTACTAATGTGCCCCACAATTTTCTTGACATTTTTTTTCTTCTTTTCCTTCACAAAAACACACCATGTTAGCTTATTTCCCACCATTTTCCAATCACTTCTTATTTTTCATTAATTTTAGCAAACTTGAACAATTTTAATCATGAATAATATTTTTAGTGAACCGAATGGATTTCCCTTGATTTCCCACAACAGAAGCGTTGTGAAACGCCGTTGATTCGTTGTGTTACTATTTTCTTAAAATTGAATGCATTAACAGACATTTCTAGATCAAGCATGTTGTTTCGAGAAGGAAAACAAAAAGTTAAAGTCATACTAACCACTTGAAGAACCCTTCTTTGATTTCCTCCTCGATTTCTCTCTATCCAACGGAATCACGATCTCGATCCTCGAACTGAACAAAAAGACACTTCTGAAAGATCTTCTCGATTGTTCTCAGGAGGTAGATGGTGAGTGGTTGACCTCCATTTGGAATTTGGATTGGAGAGAGTTGAAGAGAATTGAGAGAGAAGCGAGTGAATTTGCTTTGGTCTTTGGATGGAATTCAAAAATGAGAACCATTGCCTACCAAATGTTCATAAAGCGCCTATTTATAATGGTGTGTGTTGGAGTTAAAATCTCTACCAATTCACCATTTTACCACAACCATATGATATGAAAATCATATTTGCATATCACATAATATAAGGTATCTCATACCTTATTATACAAATCCTATTTGCATAAATGTGGAATTTTACTTTGAATCATATTAAATTTAATTTCGCTCAATACAATTTCTCCAAATAAGCCCTAATTAATCAATTAGGCTATACTATAGTTTATTATGAATCTAATGTTGGGATTTATGCCCTAAACTTGTGTAATTTTGATCAATTAAATAAAGGGTTATTTGTTTTGATAAAATTACAGTCTTGCTTTATAAATCCAATAAACTAAGCTCCAAGGTTATAACATATATCTTGAACATCAGTGTAGTGGGCACTATTTGGATTGTGTTCAAGAATATAACCTAAATGGTCTATGGTATAAGAATAAGGTTTGAAAACCTCATTCTGGTAACACCATGGATACGATCCACTTTGTAATTAGTACAAATGAGGTAATCCAACACATTCATGTAGTTGACATGCGAGTGGGGGCATCCTGCATGAAGAGTTCATACAAGACCGGACCTCAAATCATTAGTCTAACCAGTGTAACACCGTTAACAGGATAAGACTAGAAATTTATAGATGGTCATTAGTGACTCGACCTGAATCCTGAGCAAGTTAAGAACTCCTGCTTATAGGTGTTTGTCCTTAGACTAGTATGGGTGAGAATGACCTGTAGCCGACTCAATAAGCCTACCTTCTCACGAACAGAACCTCGTAGGTAGCTGAGAACTTAATTGTGCAAGATGGAATTCACTCATTCCTACACTAAGGAATTAGATAGGTTGTTCCAATAAGAACTGACTCCAGGTCTTGAACAACGACAACCCACCCTCTATGAGGGTATGAGTCTAAGGTAGGACCTTTGTCTTTTTGTTCAATAGAGGATCAGTGGTGCTTAAGGAGCAAAGAGGTAATCACAGGCGTAAAACGGTAATTTGACCCAGTCGTGATTACGAACAACCTTTGAAGGGTCGACTCATGGGTAATGACTATATCAGTGGACACAATATTATCTACAGTGAGGAAAGTGTAGCTACAAGTCTATAGTGGAGTGACTTGTAGTTAATGAATATTGATTAACTGGATCAAAAAGTTTGATCAGTTAATCTCACATCATTGGAGCTCATGAACTGTAGGTCCATTAGGTCCCCCCGTTGGCTCAACATGATAATATTGGGGGTATAAAGTTAGGAATGAAATTGAAGTGTTCAATTTCATACATGAGGTGTTATATCAATTATATATGATATAATTAAGATAATATATAGTTTTAATGTGAATTAGATTCACATATAAACCATATACTAAAGAGAGAATAAAGGAGGGGTAAGATGGTCATTTCCATCCTATTTCCCTATATATATGGTTGCATGAGATGCAACTAGGTGAAGTGATTCCAAGCTTTTGTTGTGTTGTTGGAAAAGTTCCAAAACAAAAACATCTCTCTCACAAAATACCTCACCTCTCCTAAAGGGAACCCACATTCCTACCTCACCTAGAGAACAACGGAGAAGATCCAGTGGTCGTGTCTTCGTCTGTTCGTGTTCCTGTTGATGAGATTGTGATCGTGGGAGAGAGGAGCACTTGAAGAAAGGTTCTTCAAAGGTAATAATTCTTGTTGTCCATTATGTTTATATGCTTAATCTAGTTGTATATGTTCTTGAATAAAATCGTTGTAACTAAATCAAGAGTGCACGATTAACAATCACTTCTGTTGCGGGACTCAATTCCTTTCAATCGGTATCAGAGCGCAATTGCATTCTTGATTTACGTTCTGGATTTTTCAAGAACGAGGTGGGATTTACTGTTTTTGCATGAGATGTATGAACGGTTTTGCAAATTAGATGGTTTCGATTTTGGCACTTAGATTTATATAATTTCGTTGAATTGTTCAATGTAAGGGCCTATTGTTTTGGGCATTCTATTATGTAGATCGAGTCAATAAGTCCGTGTCGATCGAGGCAAGGTGGTTGCTATGAAGATCAGAGCGAAAACGTGCAAGAAATGAAGCATTTTCTTTGCTGTCTGTGTGTAGCGTTGCAACGCTGTTCATTGGCGTTGCAACGCTGCGCTTGCGGAAGGAGGCGCGCATAGGAGGCAACGTTGCAACGTAGCCTTCGTTGCGCTGTAACGCTGGGCGTTGCCGCAACGCGCCCAACGGCGTAAACGGACAAGGCGCAGCGTTGCAACGCTGGAGGCGTTTTTCAGCAGCTTCAAACGGACGGAAAACGTAATTTTTATATATATTAAATATAAAAATATTTTATAATATTTATATTTTATTTATTTAATTATTGTTTTCAGCAGCTATTTTAATTATGAAATTGTTGTGTAATTATTGTCATGCATAATGTATGCTTTTGTTTTAGAAATCCTACCTTAGGTTAAGCATTTTCATGCATCATTTATAACATAAAGAGTTATATTATATAGTTTTGCATGATTAATAAATATAAAGTTGTTATATTAATTTATGGACAACATTGACATGCATTATATATCATGGGATGATTATGCTATGAATGTCTTATTATTCATGTGATGAATGATCAAGCACTATAACATAGTATGCATGTCACCTAAGGTTAATTATTAGTTTTAAAGTGTTTAAAAACTGAAAATAATAGACCTTAGGTTTTCTAGTTCTAATTAGATTAGAATTAGGAACCAAGTAATTTATAAGCTATGACTAAAAGGGGAACTATGTCTAAGGAAACTTACATCTAAGGTCAGGGTATTTAATTTCGATTTTAAGCGGAACACCCCTACCTGGGAACTGACCTAAGAGTGAAATTTAATCAGAGAGTTTATAAATTACAGTAGCGTCAGCGGGTTTATTAAAGGGATAATAAACTAGAAATCCTAGGTTTAATATAAGAAGTTATATTAACAAACTTATGATAACATCAATATAAGAGTTATATTGATTATCGATATAAGAGTTATATTGATAGAGTTAGGTAAAACCATTAGCTGGGTTTTAGCCTAAGTAAGATTCCTATAAAATATAAAGTATTCAGGGGGAGGAAAAGTGTATGAGATACATATTTTCCCACCTATGCTATCTCCGGGAAGTTCACACCGTGAGACTCATACTTGGCCTCGTGGCGCAAACGGGAGCGTCCCCCTTCGAATTGTGTTTGGATGAGTCAATATCAAGGTGAATAGAGAGGGTACTTATAGTGAGTGGGAGCAGGTTTAGTGAAAACAAAATCTACGGTCTCTTTTGTCGGTTTACACCGTTACATCACTATGGTCAGCCTGCTTGTTTGGCCTGGACCAGACAATCCCTTCGGAGGGCTTGATCATAGGGGATCGAACACAGTAGACACCCGAAAGGGATAAAGATTTCCTTATACTATTTTTTAATCTAGTCCTCCCTTTGGCGGATTTTATTTGATGGAGACTCTGGGATCTAAAGACAGAGGGTTACACTCACGGGGTACATAAGTTGTGTATGCATCCTGACCGAAAAATAGTAACTAAAACCTATAGGAATAAGAGTTATTCTGGTATTAGGTTTTGCTCAAGAGTGTCTTGATCCAGAGGAGGAGTGTCTTTGATTACCCTTTGGTGTCATACATTCTAAACCTTTGGAGTATCATTGCAAATTATAAATGACCTAGGAATCATTTGATAATTAGCTAAAACATGATTGGATTAGAGTTATAGCAAGACACTCATACAAGTTTGTTTGTAAATTTTCAGCAAAAATGTCTAACTCTATAATTTCCTTATTGGGTGCGAAAAAGTTAACCGGAGAGAATATGATGTCATGGAAAAACAAACTCAACACTATATTAGTAGTGGATGATTTGAAGTTTGTGTTAATTGAGGAGTGTCCTCAGGTGCCAGGCTCGAATGCATCACAAAATGTTCGTGATGCATATGATCGATGGATCAAGGCCAATGATAAGGCCAAGGTCTACATGCTGGCAAGTATGTCTGACATATTAGCCAAGAAGCATGAGGGCATGATTACCGCCAAGGAAATCATGGATTATGTGCAGGGTATGTTTGGACAACTATCCACACAGGCCCGACATAATGCCCTAAAGTACATATTTAACTCAAGGATGCCAGAGGGTACATCTGTTCGAGATCATGTCCTAGATATGATGGTGCACTTTAACATCGCAGAGTCGAATGGTGCTTCCATCGATGAGTCGAGCCAGGTACGCTTCATTCTGGAAACCCTTCCAGATACTTTCCTGCAGTTTAGAAGTAATGGTGTTATGAACAAGCTTACTTTTAACCATACCTCCCTTCTGAATGAACTCCAAACCTTTCAATCTCTGATGAAAATTCAGGGATCGAAAGGTGAGGCAAATGTTGCAAGTAAGAGTTATCAAAGAGGTTCGACCTCTGGGACAAAAACAGCGGCTTCATCTTCTTCTAACCTGAAAGGGAAGAAGAAGAACATGAAGAAGGTTTGTAAAGGGAAACAGGCTGACAAAGCTGCCGCCCAGAAGGGCAAGAAAGTCAAAGACGTTGCTGACAAAGGAAAGTGTTTCCACTGCAACGAAGACGGGCATTGGGAACGTAACTGTCCGAAGTACATTGCAGAAAAGAAGAAGGAAGGTAAATATGATTTACTTTGCCTAGAAGCTTGTTTAGTGGATAATGATAAAACTTCTTGGATACTTGATTCTGGCGCCACTAATCATGTTTGCTCTTCTTTTCAGGGAATTGATTCGTGGCAGTAGCTACAGAAAGATGAGATAACGCTCCCGGTTGGAAATGGAGAAGTCGTCTCAGCTGTAGTAGTAGGCACGATGAAACTTTATTTTGGCAAGAAATATGTAGTGTTGGACAATATATTAGTGATACCAGGGTTTACTAGAAACCTTATTTCCATTTCTTGCCTTATAAAACAATGTATTTTTATTTCCTTCTCTATGAATAAAGTGTTTGTTTTGAAGTAAGGTATAGAAATATGTTCAGCTTCATTAGAAAATGGGTTGAATGTTTTAATACCTAATTCAGTCAAAATGATTTTGAACACTGAATTATTTAAAACTGCAAACGCACAAACTAAGAAACGTAAAATTGCTCCTAAAGAAAATGCTCATCTTTGGCATCTAAGATTGGGTCACATTAATCTCAATAGGACTGAGAGATTGGTAAAAATGAACTTCTAAATGAGTTAGAAGAAAATACTTTACCTGTATGTGAATCCTGCCTGGAAGGCAAAATGACTAAAAGACCTTTTAGTGGAAAAGGTTATAGAGCCAAAGAGCCTTTTGAGCTTATACATTCAGACCTTTGCGGTCCGATGAATGTTAAAGCCAGGGGAGGATGGGAATATTTCATCTCTTTTATAGATGATTATTCTAGATTTGGGCATATTTACCTAATGCACCACAAGTCTGAAGCACTTGAAAAGTTCAAGGAAATCAAGACTGAGGTTGAAAATCAATTAGGTAAAACTATAAAAACACTTCGATCGGATCGAGGTAGAGAGTACATGGATTTAAAATTCTAGAACTATATGATAGAACATCGAATTACATCCCAACTCTTAGCTCTCGGCACACCACAACAAAACTGTGTATCGGAAAGGAGAAATAGAACCCTGTTGGACATGGTTCGATCAATGATGAGTTATGCTCATCTCCTATTTCCTTTTGGGGTTACGCAGTGAGAACTGCGAGATACATTTTGAATAATGTGCCCTCAAAAAGTGTTTCTGAAACACCTTTTGAACTCTGGAAAGGACGTAAAGGTCGTTTATGTCACTTCAGAATATGGGGTTGTCCAGCACATGTGATTGTGACATTTCCAAAGAAGTTGGATTCACGTTCAAAGTTATGCCTATTCGTATGATACCTAAAAGAAACAAGAGGTGGTTTATTCTATGATCCTAAGGAAGATAAGGTTTTTGTGTCGACAAATGTCATTTTCTTAGAGGAGGACCACATAAGGGACCACAAACCAAAAAGTAAAGTAGTGTTGAGTGATTGAGACGGAACAATAGCAAAGGTTGCTAATAAGAACACTAGTACGTCAACAAGAGTTGTTGATACTAGTTTGTCTAGTAAAGAGAGTCCATCTCAAGAGTTGAGTATGCCTCGACATAGTGGGAGGGTTGTGATACAGCCTGACCGTGACATGGGTTTAGCTGAAACCCAAGTTGTAATACCAGATGACAACTGCAAGGATCCATTGACTTATAATCAAGCAATCGTTGACAAAGACAAAGACAAATGGGTCATAGCCATGGACCAAGAAATGGAGTCTATGTACTTCAATTCTGTTTGGGATCTTGTAGATAAGCCTGATGGGGTAAAACCTATAGGTTGTAAGTGGATCTACAAGAGAAAGCGTGGTGTAGATGGGAAGGTGCAAACCTTTAAGGTTAGACTAGTAGCAAAGGGTTATACCCAGGTTGAAGGGGTTGACTATGAGGAGACTTTTTCACCTGTTGCTATGGTAATGTCTATCCGTATCCTTCTTGCAATTCACGTATATTATGACTATGAGGTATGGCAAATGGATGTCAAGACAACCTTTTTGAATGACAATCATGAGGAAAACATCTACATGGACCAACCCAAAGGGTTCATTGAACCAGGACAAGAAAAAAGGTTTGCAGGCTTAAAAGGTCTATTTATGGACTGAAACAAGCTTCTAGGTCCTGGAATATAAGATTTAATGAGGCAATCAGATCTTATGGTTTTAACCAGAATGATGATGAACCTTGTGTCTACAATAAAATCATCAATAGTTCTGTCGTATTCCTGATTTTCTATGTGGATGATATCCTACTCATTGGGAATGATGTAGGTTATCTTATTCACATCAAGGAATGGCTAGCTACGCAATTCCAAATGAAAAATTTGGGTGGTGTGCAGTTTGTTCTTGGGATCCAGATTGTCCGGAACCGCAAGAATAAAACACTAGCCTTGTCTCAAGCATCTTACATAGACAAAGTGTTGTCAAGGTTTAAGATGCAAGATTCCAAAAAGAGCTTGTTGCTTTTTAGACATGGAATCCATTTGTCTAAGGAACAATGTCCTAAGACACCTCAAGAAGTTGAGGATATGAGACGGATTCCTTATGCATCAGCTGTTGGGAGCCTGATGTATGCCATGTTGTGTACTAGGCCTGACATCTGTTTTGCAGTTGGGATGGTCAGTAGGTATCAATCCAATCCAGGACTTGAACACTGGACATCGGTTAAAACAATTCTTAAGTATCTTCAGAGAACAAGGAACTACATGCTTGTGTATGGGGCTAAGGATTTGATCCTTACAGGACACACGGATTCTGACTTTCAGACTGATAAAGATTCTCGGAAATCTACATTAGGGTCAGTATTCACTCTTAACGGAGGAGCTGTAGTATGGCGAAGCGTCAAGCAAGGATGCATCGCTGATTCCACCATGGAGGTCGAATATGTAGCGGCTTGTGAAGCAGCTAAGGAGGCCGTTTGGTTAAGGAAATTCATGCTAAATTTGTAAGCTGTTCCAATTATGACTTTGCCCATCACGTTGTATTGCGATAACAGTGGTGCTGTGACAAATTCGAAGGAACCCCGAAGTCACAAGAGGGGAAAGGACATTGAGCGAAAATATCATCTCATCCGGGAGATCGTGCATAGAGGAGACGTGATTGTCACGAAGATAACCTCAGAGCACAACATTGTTGATCCTTTTACAAAGGCTCTCATGGCTAGAGTATTTGAGAGTCACCCTAGAAGGTCTAGGTTTATAAGTCTTCCCCAACTAGGGCAAGTGGGAGTATTTTTACAAAGGGGTTTAAATGTCCTAGTTTATTGTATTTACATTACTGTAATGTTTTAGTACTCCACAAGCGTTAGGTCAAGTGGGAGATTGTTGGATTTATGCCCTAAACTTGTGTAGTTTTGATCAATTAAATAAAGGGTTATTTGTTTTGATAGAATTAGAGTCTTGCTTTATAAATCCAATAAACTAAGCTCCAAGGTTATAACATATATCTTGAACGTCAGTGTAGTGGACACTATTTGGATTGTGTTAAAGAATATAACCTAAATGGTCTATGGTATAAGAATAAGGTTGGAATCCTCATTCTGGTAACACCATGGATACGACCCACTTTGTAATTAGTACAAATGAGGTAATCCAACTCATTCATGTAGTTGACATGTGAGTGGGGGCATCCTGTATGAATAGTTCATACAAAACCGAACCACAAATCATTAGTCTAACCAGTGTAACACCGTTAACAGGATAAGATTAGTAATTTATAGATGCTCATTAGTGGCTCGATCTGAATCCTGAGCAAGTTAAGAACTCCTGCTTATAGGGGTTTGTCCTTAGACTAGTAAGGGTGAGAGTGGCTTGTAGCCGACTCAATAAGCCTACCTTCTCAGGGACAGAACCTCGTAGGTAGCTGGGAACTTAATTGTGCAAGATTGAATCCACTCATTCCTACAATAAGGAATTAGATAGGTTGTTCCCTTAAGAACTGACTCCAGGTCTTGAACAACGGGGCCCCACCCTCTATGAGGGTATGAGTCTAAGGTAGGACCTTAGACTTGTTATTCATTAGAGGATCAGTGGTGCTTAAGGAGCAAAGAGGTAATCACAGAGGTAAAATGGTAATTTGACCCAACCGGGATTACGAACAACCTGTGAGGGTCGACTCATGGGTAATGACTATATAAATGGACACAATATTATCTACAGTGAGGAGAGTGCAGCTACAAGTGTATAGTGGAGTGACTTGTAGTTAATGAATATTGATTAACTGGATCAAAGAGTTTGATCTGTTAATCTCACATCATTGGAGCTCATGAACTGTATGTCCATTAGGTCCCTCCGTTGGCTCAACATGGTAATATTGAGGGTATAAAGTTAGGAATGAAATTGAAGTGTTCAATTCCATACATGAGGTGTTATATCAATTATATATGATATAATTAATATAATATATAGTTTTAATGTGAGTTAGATTCACAGATAAACCATATACTAAAGAGAGAATAAAGGAGGGGTAGGATGGTCATTTCTATCCTATTTCCCTATATATATGGTTGCATGAGATGCAACTAGGTGAAGTGATTCCAAGCTTTTGTTGTGTTGTTGGAAAAGTTCCAAAACACAAGCGTCTCTCTCACAAAATACCTCACCTCTCCTAAAGGGAACCCACATTCTTCCCTCACCTAGAGAACAACGGAGAAGATCCAGTGGTAGTGTATTCGTCCGTTCGTGTTCCTGTTGCTGAGATCGTGATCGTGGGAGAGAGGAGCACTTGAAGAAAGGTTCTTCAAAGGCAATAATTCTTGTTGTCCATTATGTTTATATGCTTAATCTAGTAGTATATGTTCTTGAATAAAATCACTGTAACTAAATCAAGAGCGCGCGATTCACAATCGTTTCCGCTGCGGGACTCGATTCCCTCCATCTTATTCACATTAAACTATATATTGTGTCAATTATATCACATATAAATGAGATAAATACTCTTTAATGAATTTGAACACTTCAAATCCACTCCAAAATGTAAACCCTAATTTTGTCCAACTGGAGCCAACCGATGGACATAATGGACCTACAAATGATGAGTTCCAATGATACGAGATTAACCAATGTAACTCTTTGACTCGGTTAATCAACATTCGTTAGCTATGGTAACACTCCACTAAAGCCCGTAGTGTTGGGGTTTGTGCCGTAAAACTCGTAGTTTTTAATTTTGTTCTAATTATTGTAATAAAGTTTTATTATTTCAATAAAGAGTTATTGTTCGTTATTTACGATGTTGTCATTGTTTTAACCATAAATCAAATAAACTAAACAACCAAGGCTGTAAAATGTATCTTGAACTGAATGTAGTGTACATATAAAGGATCTCGGTTCGAGATAAAACCTAAAGGGTTTATAGTGAGGGGATAAGGTTTGGGTACCGTACCCATGTAATACTATGGATGTGGCCCACATCGTATATGATACGAACACTACGATCCTGACGTGTTCGTGTAGATGACATGTGAGTGGGGATATCCTATGTAATGAGATTACATAAGACCGGACCGCGAAAGAGTAACCATTAGATGTAACTCCGTTGACTAGCTAGGTTTCTATTTCACTAGGATGACCTAGGCAACTTGATATCAATCCTGAGCGGGTTACGAACTCCTCTTTGGGAGAGATTGTCATTTGACTAGTATGGGTGAGAGTGGCCAGATTCGCTGACTCAATATACCTACCTTCTTGGGGACAAGACCGAGTGAGCAGCTGGGGACTTAGCCTAGCAAGATGAAATTCACTCTTTCTCGCCTACTAGGGTAAGTAGATGAATGTTCCCTTAAGTGGTGTCTCTGGGACTTGAACAAAGGGCCCAACCCTCTCATTGGCCCGAGAGGGACTTCTGTTTATTGGTATGTCCACAAACAAATTGTTCATTAGAGGAGCACTAGTACTTAAGGTACAAGATGTAACCAAGGGGTAAAATGGTAATTTGGCCCAGATGGTGTTACGAACATTCGTGAAGGATTGACTTGCTGTTGTTGGTCAATATCCGTGGACACAGAAATATATCTATCGTGAGAAGAGTGCAACAACGGGACTTTAGTGGAGTGTTCCCACAGTTAACGAATGGTGATTAGGAGGTTAATGGGATTAACCAAATAATTTCGTATCGTTGAGGCTTCTTATCTGTAGGTCCATTAGGTCCACCTTCTAGCTCGTAAAGAGTTCTTAGATCGTTTGAATTTCAAATGTTGAAATTCATTAGGGAAGAAATGTTTATGTATATAGATACATTATAATATAATGTTTTGAAACTTTATATTATAAATTTAATGTGAATACGATTCATATTAAATTATTTGAGAGAATTAAATATTTGAAAGAGTTCAAATATTATTTTAAATATGAATGAGATTCATATTTGAAAACTATAGGTTAAAATTTAATGTGCATAAGATGTGCATTAAAACTATGGGATAGAGGATAATTGATTAAATGTGATTTAATTTATGTTAAATATATGATATTTAATTATGATTAATTAAATGTGATTTAATTAATTATATTATGTTATTTAATTTATATTTTTATTATTTATTAAATAATATAATTAAATAAAAAATGGGAACATGTCAGGAGGACACGTTCCCCATGTCTCCCAACTCCTTAATAGATAGGGAGTGGGGAGTTGCCCTCTAGAGTGCTTCTTCTTCTCCAATTAGGAGAGGAGAAGGACTGATCGACGAATTGAGATTCAAAGTGTGCAAAAACTCTCTCTCTAATTTTCCTCACCTTCTAAATTGTTGGCTCCTTCCCACAAAGGAGAGATCTAAGTAGATACTCAGAGGATATGAGGTTTACATAGTGGTGTTGTCCTGTTGGAGAAAACATAGAAGTTTTTTTTTAGTTCCTGTGTCGCTGTTAAATTGGAGCAAGGAGTTGCTGTTGGAAAAACTACAAAGGTAAATTTAGAATTCCCTTATTGTTTATTTAATTTATCCCATGTTTGCATGTTTAGGATCCATGTTCTAATTAAATTAGGAAATGCATTCCTATTCTTTGTTTTTCCCTAATGTACTGGTATTTGTGTTTAATCAAAATAAACAAGCAATTACGATTTGAAATCATGTTTTCGCTGCTCAAGGGGATCGAATCCCCATCAATTGGTATCAGAGCAATGTTTTTTTTTTTGTTTTGGTGTAGACAAATTTACATTGGATAGGTGGGAATTGCATTTTGGTTTGCTGTAAAAATGTTTAGGAATTTTTGGACTTAGTTTGCTTTGATTTGATCAAATTAAATGTAAAGGCCCCGACGTTTTGGGCAATTAAGTGCATAATCGAGTCTGTAATCGAGTTATGAGTCATTTGGGACCAGTTTCATGCACTTTGGATTAGTATCGAAGGAGAAATTGGCAAATGAAGTTGTTGTGTTCGAAGGTAAATGTTGTTGTCGAAGCAACAACGTTGCAACGCCGAGGCTCCCTATCGATGCGGAAGTTCCAGGGGTCAGCAGCGTTGCAACGCTGCCCCTCAGCGTTGCAACGCTACCCCGATGCCAGGCGAGTGCACGATTGAAGCTGGCGTTGCAACGCTCCCTTCAGCGTTGCAACACCGTGATGCCTACTTGAAGGAGCAGATCGGTTTGGGTGGTTATTGTAGTTTTTTGTCCGGTTCAAGCGGTTTGAGCCCGGTTCAAGGGGATTTGGACCAATTTTGTAATTAGATGAGTGTAATTTTATTATTTTTGCACTTTAGGGGCCAAATTTTTCCTGTTTTACAACTATTTTTCTTTATGAATGTCATTTAGCATTTTTCCCACCCTAGGATAAGCATGTTCATACATTTTATTTGTATAAGTGTTATATATATGGTAGAAATATTGGGATTTTTGTCCTAATCTCGGGTTTGTAAATTACCATTTAAAATTAATAAAGTGTTATTCATTTATTCATTTTGTGTCTCGCATTTAATACAAACTTTGACCAATAAACTAAGCTCCAGGGTCATTGAATATATGAGAGAACTGGAACTTGAACGGTGTGTAGTGGACACACAAGGAGGATCACGTTCGAGTAAATGACCCAAATGATCTACAGTATATGGATAGGGCTGGAGACCTAAACTTGGATACGCTGTAGATGCGACCCGCTTTGTATTAAGATACAAATGAGGTGATCTGACTCGTTCATGTGGTTGACATGTGAGTGGGGGCATCCTGTGCAATGAGATTGTACAAGACCTGACCGTGAATTATTAGACCTACAGTGAGGACTAATAACTTCGTAGATGACCATTAGTGACTCGACCTGAATCCTGAGCATGATATAGACTCCTATCTGCGGGGGTCTGTCTTTTGAGTAGTACGGGTGAGGGTGGTCACAGTTACTCGCCCGATATGCCTATCTTCTGAGGGGCAGGACCAAGTAGGGAGCTGGGAACTTAACTACGCGAGATGGAATTCACTCGTTCCCGCCTTTAGGGAAACTAGAGGGGTTGTTCCCTTAAGTGTTGTCTCCAAGGCTTCGACAACGGGTGCCCACTCTCTCACTGGCACGAGAGAGTTGTTGTGCATGGTTGGACCATTACAACGTTGTTGTTCATTAAAGGAGTAGTGGGGACTTAAGGAGCAAGAAGTAGACACAGGGGTAAAACGGTAATTTGACCTAGTGTCTACGAACAACGTGTGAATGGTCGACTCATGGGCATCGGTTATATCAGTGGACACGTAATATTCCGCACTGACGGGAGTGCAGCTACGGGCTTTAGTAAAGTGTTACCGTAGCTAATGATTGTTGATTAACCGAGTCATAGAGTTTGATTGGTTAATCACGGATCATTCGAGCTCGTCACTGTAGGCCCATTAAGTCCCTCGGTTGGCTCAATCTGGGTTAAAAGAAGGGTTAATGTTTCGGTGTGAATTATGTCATTTATATGAGATATGAATGATATAATATATAGTCTAATGTGAATGAGATTCATAATAAACTAATAGGTTAGCCTAATTGTTGAATTAGGGTTAATTGTAGAATTTAGGATGAGAGATATTAAATTAAATGTGATTCAATTTAATAAATCCACAATATTGCAAATGTGATTTGTAATATGAGATATGAGATATCTTATAATATATGGTTATGCAAATATGATTTGCATCACCTATACTTGTGGTAAAATGGTAAATAGGTGGAGATTTCAACTCCACCCATCTCCATTATATAAACTCTTCTTGCAAGAAGGAATGTAAGTCATTCTCTCATTTTTTGAAATTCTCACAAAAAAGAAGAGAAATCTCTATCTCAATTCTCTCTCAATTCCTCTCCTCCCTTCACCAAAACAAAAGTTCCCACCAACTTCCTTTTTCCAAAAGAAGAACAACCGAGAAGCCTTTGGTGGTGTTCTTATTCGTGAGAAGAGTTCGAATTTGTAGAGATCGCGGAGCACGAAGAGTTCGTGAATCTGGAAAGGATTTTGAAGAGGGTCTTCAACAAGTAAGTATCTTGAACTTACTATTTTTCTTTCCATTTTATGTATGTTTAGCCTAGATTTAAGTGTTAAATCATTTTAACGAAACAATAGTAGCACAATTTCACCACGACGATTCAATCGTCTTCCGCTGCGTGGGAGTTTAATTCCCTTCAATAGGTATCGGAGCCATACGGTTGTTCGATGTTGTGCACTGTTTTTCGTTTAAATTAGGTGGGTATAGCCTTAATTTATGAGATAAATGTTTGGTTTGCATAATGGATGTTTACGGTTTTTGGCACTAGAATAGATTTACAATTTATGTTGATTTGATCAATCTAAGGGCCCGTTATTTTTGGGCATTTTATTGTAAATCGAGTCTGTAAGTCCATGTCGTTCGTGGCAAGAGTTGCGCTGTGAAGAAATCGGAGCGAAAATGGGCGAGAAACGACGAAGAAGAGAAAAAGGAGCTTGTTGTTCTGTCGACAGCGTTGAGACGCTGTTCCTCGGCGTCTCAACGCTGCCATTGCGGAGGCAAGGCGCGCTGCAGGACAGAGTTGCAACGCCGCTGGCGTTGGGAACGTTGGCACAACGCTAGACGCTGCAGCATTACAACTACCCACGGGGTTGCAACACTGTGTGCGATAGTGGGCAGTTCGCGAGGAGCATTCGAAGTTGATGTGAAAATATCGAGTGCCCTAAACTAATGTAAATTATAATAAGACTCCGACACTTCTACGACGTGCAAGTATACACGGTCGAGAGCAGCAAGTGATAAGCTAAAGTATCGATCCCACGAGGACTAGCTAGACCCTAAAGGAATAAGTGTCCTAGCAAATTTTCCTTATTTTAGTGCAATGCATGAGTGTGCAAAATTACTTTTGTAAATAAATAAATTGATAAGTAAGAAAGATAAGATAAGACAAAAGAAAATAACTGAATTTAAATGCGAGGAGAGGAGAATGCAAACAAGAGGGCAGATGCAAAACATGAGATTTGTAATGAAAAATAGACTCGGGTTAGGTTAGAGTTCAAATGTTCAATTGGAATAAATTTTGAGTGATGCCTTGAATTTTCCTACACATGCATTCAAATGATTCTTTCCAAAATCACTAAGGTTTAAAACCAACAATTTCCCAATTGTGATCTAAATTATGCCCATGATTTTAGGTTGTAGGTGGGTTAATTATCCCTAATTAACTCAAGATCATAGAAGGAAATTTTAATTTCCTAACTCACTAGCTTTTCCAAGTTCTTGAATTTTTAGAGAAGTTAAAGTGGCCAAATTTTAATCCTCATGCATCGTTAAAAACATTAAAATTTCATAAATTCAATCAATGGCATCAACCATAAATTTAATCAAAAATTACATTAAAACAACCTAACCATTGCCTAAAAAAATTTAGTTCATGTAAATCAACTCGCAAATCTCTAATTTATGCATGCTTGTGTTGTTTAATAAATTCAAATGTGTGTTGTAACAGTATCAAAAAACAACCTAAATTAATCACAAATTCAGCCCAAAAACAATCATGAATTTAGCCTAAAACAGTGAGTAAAAAGGGCACAATAAACGCTCAAAATTGGTGTAACAACAAGCCAAAATAATTAGGGAATAGGAGCAATTAACACGAGGCAATTGACATGTGTTTTGCTTCAGCAAAACGCCAAGACCTCACTGAAGGCAGCAAGCAATAGCAACAGGATTAAGTGTTCTTTAGGTTCTGTCCGATAGCAATATCTGATGAATCGAAGCTCACAACGATGATCCAACCGTTGAAAACGACGCTCTATGAGTCCCCAAAGAGCGGATAACATTTAAGCACAATCCAACGGTTCAAACTCCAGCAAACGACAACTTTGTGAGTGTCATCTGTGAAAATCTGAACTGTAGTAGGCGTCCAATGTGACAACGATATCTGACACCGAAAATCTCCAAACGTCGATCCAACCGTTGACAACGGAGCTCTATGTGGCCTTAATAGGCTAACAAGAGTTTAGCAAAATCCAACGGTTGGATAACTGAAAATCACAAACTTTGTGAACGACGTCTGTGAAAACCGAACTGCACTGATGCTCTCGATTTTGCTTTAGTAAAGGTAGTTTGATTCCAGCAGATGGCCAACACTCTACTCTACGGTTTGTTTCAGCAATGCCTCCCTCTCGTGATTTCTTCTTCCCTCACCCAATTGCTTCAGCAAACAACAACCTACCGCCAAACACAACTACACTTTGCTTCAGCAAAAGGGCTCCTTCTCGGATGTGTGCAACAACGTTTGCTTCAGCAAAGGGTTGTAGATTTTTTCCTTCCAACGCAGACTCTTTGCTTCAGCAATCTCACGAGTTCTTTTTCTCCCTCTCGATCTCTTCCTCACAACTTCAACTCCACTCCACACTTGTAAACCCTAGCCTCCTTATACAAGATGATGTTGCCCTAACTCCACAAATTACAAAAATACCCTTAAGGGTAAAAAGACCATATTACCCTTCGGGTAAAATGTCTAAAACGCCTTTTGGGACTCTTGTAATTTTTAAACATCTCCTGCACACAGAAAAATCCCAAATAAATTTATGAAGTCAATTATAAATCAAACTAAATACGCTAGGATTTTTGGAGTTAAGAAAAATCTCAAATTTCGATTTTTAATTAATCGTTAGCTTATTTTCCTAAATTTCTTGAATTAAAGCACAAAAACATCAAAATTAATTCTTTTTTAACCTAATGGTTAAATTCAAGATTTTAAAGCTAACACACATAATTTAGGGATAAAATAACATGAGAATCACTAAATTAAATGCAATTCAATGTGTTAAACACTAAAATTCTAGTAAAATAACTCCCTTATGGTGAGTTATCAAACCACCAAACTTGAACTACTCATTGTCTTCAATGAGTTCTATTCCCCAAAGACTTAAAAGACCTTTAAAGACTCAGATCATTTGGGTAACTAAACAAGGATTGAATATTTATGTTCTAAGCTACAAGTCACCATTCAATCAATGCTCCCTAAGTGGCTCACCTGGGGTTTCTTAGCTACACTTATGCATCAATAACCAAGTGAAAACCAACTAGGATTCGACATCTACCCTCAAGCTCAACCACTAGAATCCTAATCATTCAAATCAAGCAACCCATAGTTAAAAATATGTCATACTCCAAAACTCGCATGACTACAATTTAATGATCATTCCTTTTTACTTTTTTTTATATATATTATTCTTTTTTAAAAAAATAGATATGTGCATTATTCCCCTCAATTTCCATAAAACTCACTGCTAAGGGCAAGATTTTTTTTTTAGTTTTTTTAATTTATTTTTTGACTCTCCCGTAGTTCTTAGAATGACACACGTGTTTAGCGCAACACACCTAAGCAATGGGACTTCCCGTAGTTCTTAGAATTGCACACGTGGTTAGCTTAGCGCACCTAAGCAATGGGAATGAGCTTTTTGCTTGATACCTTCGCTCCAAGAGGTCAGCATGGTTAGTGCCCAAACCCCATGACATCGAGCACCAAGTTGCCTGAACTGACTCTAAATAACAAAATAAGTAGCATATTTTTTTCTAGCCCAACAAAGTTTTAGGGAAATGGAAATGCACACTCTTTCTTTCTTTTTCTTTCTTTTTCTTTTTTTTTGATTAAAAAAACATACGAAGAATTTACCTTTCCCCTCAAACTTAGAGTACTCAATGTCCCCTTTGAGTTAGGGAGGTCGGGTAACTCTCCGAAACTTAAAATGATCACAAATTTGGAGTTTACTCATTTTGGAACATTTTAAACGATGTATGAGTTATCTAACTTATCATGCTTTCTAGCTTTCGAACTTTTTGGCCTAGGAGTTGAATCCTAACTAGTTTGATTGAAACACTAACCATAAGCGCACCAAAAAAAACTCTAATGACAAGCTTGACCTTGAGAAACACCAAACAAGATAGCATACTCCCTCAAACACAAGCAACAACTCTTATTTTCATTAACCCTAAGATTTGACCTTAATTTTTTATTTTCAAGGAGATGCATATCAAGTTTCTACAAAAGACAACACACTTTTTACCATTAAGAACATGCAGAAAACTTGATTTTTATATATGGACAAAAACCATCTTTCCTATTTTTTTATTTGCTTAAACATAATAAATCAACTACCTACATCATGCATATGAAAGACCATGAAAACAAGCAACTAACATGGAATCTGGTAGTCAAAATGGATCATTTTGAAGTCCTAAAGCAAGTAAATAACTTCAGAAATACGAAGGCATGCAACACCCTATAAACGCTAAAAGCACACAGTCTCATCAACAGAAAAATTTTCAATTAAGCCAAAAATCAAGTTTCGAACAACACATCTCCCCCTCATGCTTAAAGCACACATTGCCCTTAAAATATAAACTACTCACCTAAGCATGCTTAAGGACAATTAATAAAGATAGAAGGGAGAACGATTGTGCCCTGAATTGAGGAGACCTCCAATAAAGCACATATCAATCATCAAACCCTAAGGGAGCTGCAAAATAGGCAGGGGTTATTTATTCAAAAACAAAAACAACTAAAAACGAAACAAAAGAAAAAAAAAAGAAACAAACGAAACAAACTTAGGGTTGCCTCCCAAGAAGCGCTTGTTTCACGTCATTAACTTGACGTAGTATTCGTGGGTTTGTCAAGGTACGTAAAAATTCTCCCATTTCTTTGGGCCTCTTTTCCTCGAATCTACAAAAGAAATCAATGCTAGCAAGAATACTAGCTTCTCATGAGATCCCAAGTCAAATATCTTTTTTGATTTTTCATATAATAAAAGAAAAGAAGGAAAAACAACAAAGCAAACATTTTTTGATTTTTTATTTGATAATAGAAAACAATGAAAAGCAAGAAGATGAACAAACTCACACAAAGACACTGACTCGAGAGAATGGAAAGAAAAACACTCACCAATAAGAGAAAAATCAGAAGATAGAACTGACATAGACTCAAAAGTCTCACACTCTACCTCCTGGCCTAACTCAACAACACATGGCTCGACTTTTTCCACCCTCTCCACTAACTCTATCTTGGTGTGTGCTAAAAGGTTCTAGTTCTTTTACATCTAAAGCATAATCATCTAAATGCCCATACTCCAAAAAATGTGAAAGACTAGGATCCTGAAGGTCTATCAGCGGGTCATTGATCAACTGACTCAACGAACTATCTAAGGGTGTGGGTCCTCCCTCACTCTCTTCCCTAGGGTGCTCAACCACAGACGAGTGTAAATACATTTGTTCTATAAGAGAGGCAAGTGTATCTGTTAGGCATTGAATTGACACCCCTATTTGACTATTCATCTCTTCTATTTGCCTATTCCTCTCTTCTGTGGTTCTCATATATTCTAATAACAACATTTTAAGGGAAGATTCGTCTTCTACCGGGGTTTCTTGAATATAGGAAGGATATGGCTCAAAACCCTTAGGATATGGTTCATAGCCCCAATTCCTCTTATTATTATCATATATATGGCTCCCATAAGTCATAGGGTTAATATGATAGTAATTAGGCATTTGGTAACCATAAGATCCATAACCCACACTAGAAGACTCTAAATTCGCAACAGGATGATCATAAGAAAAAGAACTATAATGTGTTTGTTCATTGGACACAGAAGACCACCCAAAATTATTATGAGCCATCATAAAATAATAAATCAATTATAACATGCTCAACAAACACAATATGCACCAACAAAACCAGAAAGAATAACCAAGACTCAACAAAGATAAACACACGAAACAAAGAAAACAAGACACACCCAACAAAAAAAAAACAAGAATAAAATTCACTAAAATAAACTCAAACAAGATAAGAATCAAAACTAGTCCCCGACAACGGCGCAAAAAACTTGATGCGGAAATATCGAGTGCCCTAAACTAATATAAATTAGAATAAGACTCCGACACTTCTACGACGTGCAAGTATACACGGTCGAGAGCAGCAAGTGATAAGTTAAAGTATCGATCCCACGAGGACTAGCTAGACCCTAAATGAATAAGTTTCCTAGCAATTTTTTCTTATTTTTAGTGCAATGCATAAGATTGCAAATTACTGTTGTAAATAAATAAATTGATAAGTAAGAAAGATAAGATAAGACAAAAGAAAATAACTGAATTTAAATGCGGGGATAGGAGAATGCAAACAAGAGGGCAGATGTAAAAGATGAGATTTGTAATGAAAAATAGACTCGGGTTAGGTTAGAGTTCTAATGTTCAATTGGAATATATTTCGGTCTTTAATTAACCGTTAGCTTATTTTCCTAATTTTTTTGAATTAAAGCACAAAAACATCAAAATCAATTCTTTTTTAACCTAATGCTTAAATTTAAGATTTTACAGCTAACACACATAATTTAGGGACAAATAACATGAGGATCACTAAATTAAATGCAATTCAAGTGGATTAAACACTAAAATTCTAGTAAAATAACTCCCTTACGGTGAGTTATCAGCAGTTCGTGGTTAGTTGGACTTCGTGGTCAGTTATTTTTTTTTAGGTTTTATTTAAAATTTATTTGTAAAATGTATTTATTTTATTTATTTGTTTATTTTATTAAATAATATTAATATAAAAGTTATATTAATGTTATTTAATTAAATAAATTGCCACTAGGTGCCAAAACCGGACCATTTTTGCTATTTAATTATTTTATGCATGTGATGTATGGTTTAATTAATATTCTATGTGCATAATGTGAAAGAGTCTAGATTAAGAAAGAGGAAGCAATTTTGGATCTTGAACACTCTAAGTTGATCAATTTTGTAAAATAAAATGCATGTTCAAAACTGGAAAAACAGAGGGATAGAAAACTCAACTTTGAAGATCAAATTCTCTTCACCCGGTGGATGATTTTTAACACGAACACTTCGTGGACAACCGTTAGAGTCTTTCCTACTATCCTCAGGCCTTAGAACGGATTGTGGGATCCTAGGTTTAGAGAATTTGAAAGAAAAGAACTCAAAGGTAATTCGGGAATACCTTTTTTTTCTACAAAATTTTATCAACATACCTCAAATCACCATTATATAAAGCTTCAATAAGCTTCATTAGAGTGACATCTCAACAGTGATGAGGATGGATTGAGGTGGAGGTTGCCAATTTTTGCCAATTTCGAGGATGAGAGGGATTGGGCAAGTTGCAATTTGGATTTTAATGAAAATCCATGAAAATCCACTAATTTTTATTTAATTTTAATTGAAAAATCAATATTAAATTAAAATTAATTTAATTAATTAATTAATTCAAAAAAATTTAATTAATTAATTTTTAATTTAATTTAATATCAAATATTAAATTAAATAATTTTTTCGATCCCGATCAATTTTTCGAACATGAATCCTTATTCATGCTATTAATCGATCCAATATTTAAATCATATTTAAATATATCCACCTCCTATTAATCATTGTTTAATTCATAATTAAGCTATGACTCGTTAAATATATCACATATAATTATAGATTTCTCCCAAAATCGAATTTGAACAATTCAAATTCTTTTCTCTCAAAATGTTACAAGGCTTAGTCCGAGCTAGTAAGGAGGACCTAATGGACCTACAGATCATGAGCTCCAACGATACGAGATTAACCGACCAAACTCTTTAGCCTAGATAATCAACATTCGTTAACTACCGGGGCACTCCACTAAAGCCCAGTGGCTGTACTCTCCTCACTGTTGATATATTTTTGTCTACTCGATATAACCATGATTAATAAGTCGATCCTTCACTGGTCATTCGTAATTACAGCTAGGTCAAAAAAACCGTTTTACCCCTGTAATAACCTCTTGTTCCTTAAGTCCCACTGATCCTCTAATGAACAATTGGTTTGTGGTCCAACCAGCAAACTGAATCCCTCTCGGGCCAATGAGAGGGGTGGACCCTTTGTTCAAGACCCGGAGTCAGCACTTAAGGGAACAACCTCTCTACTAATCCCTAAAGCGGGTAGGAGTAAATTCCATCTTGCAGAACTATGTTCCCAGCTATCTACCCGGTTTTATCCCTGAAATGGGAGGCTTATTGAGTCACAAATCTCGAGCCACTCTCACCCATTCAAATCTAAGGATAATCCGAATAAACAGGAGTCCATAGAACGCTCAGGATTAAGATCGAGTTACCTAGGTTATCGTATGAATATAGTCAGTTAAGACAGTAAACGGAGTTAGAAAGTCTAAGTGACTATTTCGCGGTCCAGTCTTATGCAAACTCATTGCATAGGGCGCCCCCACTCACATGTCTCCACATGAACGATTCAGGATCACATCGTTTGAACTCTAAGGTACCCAACCCTATCCTTATACTATAGACCATTCTGGCTATAACTTGAACTTTATCCACTTTTATGTCACACATAAAGCTCAAGTATTCATCCTATAGCCAAGGGTTCTTTATTGGATTAGGGTTACAAAATACACAATTCACTTTATTCAATAACACCTATACTGAATATATCTCAATAACAACTTTATTGCAAAATAGAATATACATTCAGCTTACAAAACCACGAGTTTTAGGACATAAAACCCAACAAACTCACACTTGGACTAAAACGTCAGTGGGGTAAAACATGGTGAGCAATTACTGTACAACCCGTAGTCCTAGACTTTCTAGGTGTCCCCCAAACACTTTAGCCGTAAGGGGCTTTGTAAACGGATCAGCAATGTTGTGCTCCGAAGCGATCTGCGTGACGATCACGTCTCCTCGTTACACAATCTCTCTGATGAGATGTTATTTGTGCTCTATGTGCTTTCCGCGCTTATGGCTTCTAGGTTCTTTGGAATTTGCCACTGCACCATTGTTATCACAATAAAGGGTGATAGGCAAATTCATATTTGGAACAACTTCCAAATCAGTCAAGAACTTCCTAAGCCATACAGCCTCCTTCGCTGCTTCGCAAGCTGCAACATACTCAGCATCCATGGTGGAGTCAGCAATACAACCTTGCTTTATACTCCTCCATACTATCGCTCCTCCGTTAAGAGTGAACATTGATCCTGATGCGAATTTCCTCGAATCTACATCAGTCTGAAAACCAGAGTAAATGTATCCTGCAAGGATCAAATCCTTTGCATCATACACAAACATATAGTCCTTCTTTCTCCTAAGATACTTGAGGATGATTCTTAACAGCAGTCCAGTGATCATATCCTGGATTAGACTGATATCTGCTGACTATTCCCACTGCATAGCATATGTCGGGTCGAGTACATAGCATGGCATACATCAGACTACCGACAGCTGAAGCATAGGGAATGCGTCTCATATCCTCAACTTCTTGAGGTGTCTTAGGACACTGTTCCTTAGAAAAATGAATTCCATGCCTGAAAGGTAATGAACCCTTCTTAGAATTTTGCATCTTATATCTAACCAACATCTTGTCAATATAAGATGCCTGAGACAGTGCTAGCGTTTTGTTCTTGCGATTTCGAACGATTTGGATTCCAATAACAAACTGAGCCTCTCCTAAATCTTTCATTTGGAATTGGGTCGCTAGCCATTCGTAATGCCAGTCAGGAACCCTGCATCATTCCCAATGAGCAAGATATCGTCTACGTATAGAACTAAGAAAGCTACAGTGGTATTGACTATCTTCTTGTAAACACAAGGCTCGTCAATGTTCTGTTCAAAGCCATAAGATTTGATCACAGTATCAAATCTTATATTCCAGGATCTAGAAGCTTGCTTCAATCCATAGATGAATCGTTTTAGCTTGCAAACCTTTTGCTCTTGACCCTGAACTATGAACCCCTCTGGTTGATCCATATAGATACTCTCCTCAAGATTGCCATTCAGAAAGGCTGTCTGGACATCCATTTGCCAAATTTCATAGTCATAAAATGTGGCAATGGACAAGAGTATTCTAATGGACTTAAGCATGAAAACAGGGGAGAAGGTTTCTTCATAGTCCACCCCTTCCCTATTGGTATAACCATTTGCCACAAGTCTAGCCTTAAAGGTTTGCACCTTACCGACTTGATCTCGTTTCCTCTTGTAGATCCACTTGCAACCGATAGATCTTTCACCATCTGGTTGATCTACAAGTTCCCAAACCTAATTGAAGTATATTGACTCTATTTCAAGGTCCATGAATTTAATCCACTGGTCCCTATCTATATCATTCATTGCCTGTTTATAGGTCAATGGATCCTCAACACCATCATAAGGTATGACGACTTGAGTTTCAATCAAACCCATGTAACGGTCGGGTTGTCTAACATCCCTCCCACTACGCCGAGGCATTCTCAACAATTGAGAAGGACCAGCTTGATCAACAACTTTTGTTGATTTATCTCTAGCTTCCCTGGAAATTATACTTAAGACAATCCTGCTACGAGGTTGATGATCTCTCATGTGGTCTTCCTCTAAGAACGTTGCGTATGTCGACACAAACACCTTGTCCTCTTGAGGATCATAAAACAGACCACCTTTTGTTTCTTTGGAGTATCCTATGAATAGGCATAATTTTGAACGATGTTCCAATTTCTTTGGATTGGACACCAACACTTGTGCCAGACATCCGCAAATCCTGAAGTGACGTAAACTCCCTTTACGTCCTTTCCATAACTCATAGGGTGTTTTTGAAACACTCTTAGAGGGAACCATGTTCAAAATATATACAACAACTTCTACTGCATATCCCCAAAATGAACTAGGCAGCTGAGCGTAGCTCATCATGGATCGAACCATGTCTAATAGGGTTATATTTCTCCTTTCAGATACACCATTCTGCTGAGGAGTACCGCGTGCTGAGAGTTGGGATACGATTCCATATTCTATCATATAGTCTTGGAATCTCAAATCAATGTACTCTCCACCTTGATCTGATCGAAGTGTTTTAATCGTTTTACCTAATGTGTTCTCAACCTCTGCCTTATACTCCTTGAACTTTTCAAGGGTTTCAGACTTATGATGCATTAGGTAAAGATAGCCATACCTAGAATAATCATCAATAAAAATGATGAAGTATTCATACCCTCCTCGTGCCTTGACATTCATAGGACCACAAAGATCTTAATGCACGAGTTCCAAGGGCTCTTTGGCTCTATAAACTTTTTCAGAAAAAAGGTCTTTTAGTCATTTTTCCTTCCAGACAGGACTCACAAGGTGGTAAAGAGTTGTCCTCTAACTGACTTAGGAGACAACTCTTGACCAATCTCCCAATCCTATTGGGATTAATGTGGCCTAGTCTCAAGTGCCAAAGATAGGTACTAGGAGAAAGTTTCTGCCTTTTATTTTGAGTATAAGCTGTTTTAAACATCTCGGTGTTCAAAATAGCTTTTAATTCAGTTGTTCTTAACACATATAAGTTGTTTTCATGTTTAGCAGAACATATCCGTACACCTCTTTTGCAAATGAACGCTTCATTATGATCAAAAGATATTTTATACATATGTTCAAGTAAACAAGAGATAGATACAAGATTTCTTTTGATTCCAGGAACCAAAAGTACATTTTCTAATAAAATGAATCTATCTATAAAGAACAACTTCACTGCTCCCACTGCTTTGGCTGAGACAACCTCTCCTGTTCCAACCCTGAGAGTTATCTCCCCACTAGTAAGCTGCTTCTAGGAACTAGTTTACTGAAAAGAAGAACAAACATGGTTAGTGGCTCCTGAATCTAATATCTAGGCGGAATCATCATGTTCCACTAAACATGTTTCAACGACAAGTAAATCATATTTACCTTGTTTTTCCTTCTCAGCTTTCTTTTCTGCAAGGTACTTTGGGTAGTTCCTCTTCCAGTGCCCATCACCACCACAATGGAAACATTTTCCTATGGCCTTAGCCTTGCATGTGGGAGTTGGTCCCTTCCCTTTGTCCCTCTTCTTCTTTTGAATACCCTTATTCTTGGTAAAAGAAAGACCAGACTTGGTCCCTGAGTACGATCCTTTTAGGAACTTTTTCAAAGTGACAACGTTTGCCTCATTCTCTTTTCCCTTTGATTTCATCAGGGACTCAAAAGTCTGAAGCTCGTTGAGGAGAGTAGCCAGGTTATACTCTATCTTATTCATCACCGTATTAGTGCGGAATGGCAGGAAACTCTTCGGCAGGGATTCCATAATAAAGGTTACATGAATTTTCTCATCTATGACAACCCCATTTACTTCAGCCACGTTGAAGTGGACCATCATGTCAAGAACATGTTCCCTAACAGAGGCTCCCTCCTTCATACGAGAGTTGTAAACGTATTTGAGAGCGTCATAATGGACCAATGAGGATGGTTGTCTTAACATCGCCTTAATGATCCCATGATCTCCTTAGCGTGACCATGCTCTCATGTTTCTTAGACAACACATCAGATATGCTGGCTAAGATATAGGCTCGAGCCTTCTCATTAGCTCTAATCCATCTGTCATATGCATCTCGAGCAATTCGGTTTGTCGTCGAGCTAGGAGGGAGAGGACATTCCTCCGTTAAGACGAACCTCAGATCATCAAGAAGAAGAATCATATTCAAGTTTGATTTTCAGGTTCCATAATTGTTGCCGCTTAGTTTATTGAATGCGAGAAACGGATAAAAGAGTTCGACATGCTGAAAAAGAATGAATTCTATAGTGAATTTTTTGTAACCTATCTAATTAGGAATTTAGCAAAAGTAATAATGTACCCATACACTCATTATTGTTTTTGCAACGATCATCGTGAGTCGAGCAATCTGCACTACAGAGGCGATCAATCACTCCTTCATCGAACCAAGACATTCTTGACTAAATGCTAACACCGGAATAACTCTTATTCCTATAGCATTCTAGTTATCGCTACTTTGGTCAAGAATTTACTAACACTTAGCAATTCTTGTAAGTGTGACCCGTCATTTTCAGACCTCAGAGGTCGGCCCCCAACAATGCTACCGAACTGGAGAGACAAAGCTGGGAATGGACCTAAGAGACTCTATCCATTTCTGGAGTTTTAGTTGTTCCGAATCCCATGTTACATCCCTCCGAATGGATGGTGCTACTTCGGGCAACCTGCAAGCGCAACATGAGAATCTCACGGTCCAACCTAATGGTGGAGACCGTAAGATGTGTTGACACACTTCTCTCTCTCACTTACTATAAATACTTTCTCCATTCACCTTACTCTTTATTTATGCAAACACCATTCGAATGGAGATGCTCTATTGACATCACGAGGCCGAGCATAAATCTCACGGTGTTAACTTTGTGGAGAGCGTAAGAGGAAATTGATATATCATATATACCTTTTCACTCCCACTAAGTATATTAAACAGTTTGGGTACACTTTTACTTTGGCATATTCTGGCTAAAACAATATGACCTAAGTCTACCAATATAACAATTATACTTGAATTACCTAAGTGTATTAACCATTTAATAAACCTAGGTCTATGAGTTAAATTTATTAATTGCTAATAAATGTCAGTCACTAAAGATAATTTGTAACCTCTAGATTAAATTCACTCCCAGGTCAGTTCCCAGGTAGGGGTGTTCCGTTTCCGTCAGCTTAAGTAGCCCAACCTAGCCAGAACCTTCGTTAGTTAGAGAACCTATTTAATCAAAGTTTATAAATTATTGGTTTCCTAATTCTAATCATATTAGAACTAGATAATCTTAGGTCTAATTAATTCCAAAAACCATTTTAAAACTAATTAATTAACCTTAGGTTACATGCATTTCTATGTTATAAATTGCTTCATCATTCATCACATGAATAAACATACATTTATAACAAATTCATCACATGAATAAATGCATAGCAATTATATTTTTAATTTTTAATTAATATAACCCTTATATTAATTATAATTAAAACATATAATATTTGTTTCATAAATTAATATAACTCTTATATTAATTCTTATGAAACCCAATTAACATGCATACAATATATTATAACACTTATAACATACTTTCAATGCATGGAGCATGCTTCCTATCGTGGGATTTTAAAATCTATATGACATACTTTATGCACATACAATCAGGGATTTTAATTAAAACATACATTCACAATGCATAATTAATTAAACACACTAAAGTGGACTTGTTTTGGCATCTAATGCAAGCATACAACTAAATTATTACAATAATAATCTAGAATTAACAACGAGCCACTTCGAACACTTCGAATTTGGGTCGAACAAGCTTGCAAATGTGTGAACTAAACCTTCAAAAGGTTGAACCGAGCTGTAAAGGAGTGAACCGAGCTTCCAAATGATGAAACGAACCTCCAAAATGGAAAAATCGACCTCGAAATAGTGAGAATCGGTCTAAAATCACCTGAACCGGACCGAAAACGAGCCGAACTGGTCCAAAAATCATTAAAACGTTCAAAGTCAACTGAACCGGACAATGGTCAACTGGACCGGTCAAAGTCAACTCATCTTGAACCTTTTGAATACACGGGCTGAAACAAGAATGAACACTTTAGCTGAAATGCAGAATTAAAAAAAACAACCTTAGTTTTTCTATTTTCTGGACCTTCGAGACTTCTTTCTTCAAATTGAAGACCTTCCCGAACTCCAATCAACCCAAAACTTTTGTAGATTATTCTTCACACATTAATGCTCAAAAACACTTGAGCAATTTGAAAATAAAGCATTCATTGATGCTCAATTTAAATGCCAAAATAAGATTAACACTTTAGACGCCCAGAAAAATTGTATTTCAAAAAACACCCACCACATAACAAAATAGATCAAATTGAGTGCTCAAAATTGCATTGATACCAATTGAAAGAGCCTACATTAAGAAAGCGGAAGCAATTTTGGATCTTGAGCACTCTAAGTTGATCAATTTTGTGAAATAAAATGCATGCTCAGAGCTGAAAAACAGAGGGATAGAAAACTCAACTTTGAAGATCAAATTCTTTTTACCCGGTGGATAATTTTCAACACGAACAATTCGTGGACAATCGTTAGAGTCTTTCCTACTATCCTCAGGACTTAGAATGGATTGTGGGATCCTAGGTTTAGAGAATTTGGAAGAAAAGATCTCAAAGGTCACTAATTCGAGAATACCTTTTTTTTCTGCAAAATTCTATCAACATACTTTAAATCTTATAAAAAGCTTCAATAAACTTCATTAGAGTGACATCTCAACAGTGATGAGGATGGATTCAGGTGGGCTGGCCAATTTTGGCCAATTTTGAAGATAAGAGGGATTGGGCAAGTTACAATTTGGATTTTAATGAAAATCCATGAAAATCCACTAATTTTTATTTAATTTTAATTCAAAAATCAATATTAAATTAATTTTAAATTAAATTTAATTTAATGAATTAATTAATTAAAAAAATAAATAAATAAATTAATTTTTAATTTAATTTAATATCTAATATTAAATTAAATAAATTTCTCGATCCCGATCCCGATCGATTTTTCGAACATGAATCCTTATTCATGCTATAAATCGATCCAATATTTAAATCATATTTAATTATATCCACCTCCTATTAATCATAAGTTAATTCGTAATTAAGCTATGACTCGTTAAATATATCACATATAATTAACGATTTCTCCCAAAATCGAATTTGAACAATTCAAACTCTTTTCTCTCAAAATGTGACACGGCTTAGTCCGAGCTAGTAAGGAGGACCTAATGGACCTATAGATCATGAGCTCCAACGATATGTGATTAACCGACCAAACACTTTAGCCTAACTAATCAACATTCGTTAACTACCGGGGCACTCCACTAAAGCCTAGTGGTTGAACTCTTCTCACGGTAGATATATTTGTGTCCACTCGATATAACAATGATTAGTAAGTCGATCCTTCACAGGTCGTTCGTAATTACAGCTGGGTCAAAAAACCGTTTTACCCTGTAATAACCTCTTGTTCCTTTTGTCCCACTGATCCTCTAATGAACAATTTGTTTGTGGTCCAACCAGCAAACAGAATCCCTCTCGGGTCAATGAGAGGGGTGGGCCCTTTGTTCAAGACCCGGAGTCAACACTTAAGGGAATAACCTCTCTAGTAATCCCTAAAACGGGTAGGAGTAAATTCCATCTTGCAGAACTATGTTCCCAGCTATCTACCCGGTTTTATCCCTGAAATGGGAGGCTTATTGAGTCGACAATCTCGAGCCAGTCTCACCCATGCAAATCTAAGGATAATCCGAATAAACAGGAGTCCATAGAACGCTCAGGATTAAGATCGAGTTACCTAGGTCATCGTATGAATATAGTCAGTTAAGACAGTAAACGGGGTTATAAAGTCTAAGTGACTATTTCGCGGTCCATTCTTCTGCAAACTCATTGCATATGACGCCCTCACTCACATGTCTCCACATGAACGATTCAGGATCACAATGTTTGTACTCTACAAAATGGGCCGCGTCCATAGTGTCCCCAGGATAAGGTACCTAGCCCTATCCTTATACTATAGACCATTCTGGCTATAACTTAAACTTGATCCACTTTTATGTCACACATAAAGCTCAAGTATTCATCATATAGCCAAGGGTTCTTTATTGTATTAGGGTTAAAGAATACACAATTCACTTTATTCAATAACACCTTTACTGAATAAATCTCAATAACAACTTTATTGCAAAATAGAATATACATTCAGTTTACAAAACCACGAGTTTTAGGACATAAAATCCAACATAATGTTTGTCATATGGATTTAAAAAACCACCTTAGATTAAACATTTCATGCATGATTTATATTATAAGAGTTATAATATATAATTTGCATGATAGGTTATATTATAAGAGTTATAATATAATTAAATGCATGTTTAATTTAATTAATATAAGTGTTATATTTTTAGATTAAAGTGTGGTCATGCATTTTGATTCATATGATGAATTAATTTTGTTATAGTATATAGTTATTCATGTGATGAATGATCAAGCATTATAACATAGAAATGCAGTCACCAGTCTCTCTGGCATCGTCACAACCTACAAAGCAAACAACAACTAGTAAATAAACTAAGAATTGAAAAATAGCAAACTAAAGACAGAAAATAAAAAAAATGAAAAAGCTTGGGTTGCCTCCCAAGAAGCGCTTTGTTTAACGTCTTTAGCTAGACTGTACTCCCTCAAGGTGCTTCTTTCCTTGCTTGCAGTGCCTGGAGTGATGTGTTCATTTGACCAATCTGGGTCTCTATATTCTTTATTGCAGCTCCATGACTAGCCACTATACCAGATAGACTGGTGACTGCATTCTCCAGCTGGTTGGACCGACTTCTGGATTCAGCTATGAAGGAGTGCAATGTCTATTCCAGAGATGGTTTCCTTTCTGATGTAGAAGCATTCCCTGTAGGAGGATTGAACACATTTTTGTTGTTTGCATAAGAGAAATTCTCATGATATCTCAGACCTGGATTGTAATGTGTTGGTAGGTTATTCTGAGTCTTATTTCACCCATAGGTGTTGCTTCTGTTGTTTAGGTAGTACAATGCTCCAAAGTGGATTCTCCATTAGGCTTGGAGCATTGAGAGGACATCCCTTTTTGTGGTGATCTTGCAAAATTATTAAGAGCATGAGTGAGAGATGCCATATGAGATCTGAGAGAAGTTACCTCATCCAGTTGATATAATCCAACTACTGGCTTAGATCTGTCATTGTCTTTAGGCCACTGGTAGCTGGCAGTTGACACTTCCTCGAGAAGGGCACGTGCTTCTGGCACAATCTTCGCCATGAAAGCCCCTCTAGTAGTGGCATCCAGAATGGTCCTGGTTTTACCTTCCAGTCCATTATAGAACAATTGTACCTGGAGCCAATCTGGGTAGTCATGTTGTGGGCACCTCCTGAGCATGTCTTTGTACTTTTCCCATGCCTCAAATATCTGCTCTCCCTCTTGTTGCATGAATGTTCCTATCTCAGTCCTTAACTTTGCATCTTTCACAGGTGGAAAGAATTTTGTCATGAATGCTTGAGCCAACTCCTCCCAGGAAGTGATACTATCTGAGGGAAGAGACCTTAGCCATTCTTTGGCTCTACAATGCAAAGAGAAGGGAAAGAGACGTAAGCGAATATTATCAGCAGAGATACCATTCATTTTAAATGTGCCACAGATTTCTAATAAATTTTGAAGATGAGAGTTAGGATCTTCTGTGGCTAAGCATCTAAAAGCATCCTCCCTAACCATTTGTATCAGCCCTGTCTTAAGTTTAAAGATATTAGCATTTATAGGGGCATGGACTATTCTAGCCTTCTCAGAATTAAACACAGGTTGGAAATACTCCCTGATAGGTTTAGGGTTATTAATGAGCTCCTGATCAACCATTTCCTGAGGTTCTGTTGTTCCTTCCCTTAGGAGTCTCCTACGGGTCCTCTCGATCTCAGGATCAAAAGGGTGCAAATGTGCAGCTCTATTGGGATTTATGCCCTAAACTTGAGTAATTTTGATCAGTTAAATAAAGTGTTATTTGTTTTGATAGAATTACAGTCTTGCTTTATAAATCCAATAAACTAAGATCCAAGGTTATAACATTTATCTCGGACATCAGTGTAGTGGACACTATTTGGGTTGAGTACAAGAATATAACCTAAATAGTCTATGGTATAAGAATAAGGTTGGAAACCTCATTCTCGTAACACCATGGATGTGGCCCACTTTGTAATTAGTACAAATGAGGAAATCCAACTCATTCATGTAGTTGACATGCGAGTGGGGGCATCCTGTATGAAGAGTTCATACAAGACTGGATCGCAAATTATTTGTCTAACATGTGTAACACCGTTAACAGGATAAGACTAGTAACTTATAGATGGTCATTAGTGACTCGACTCAATCTCGAGTAAGTTAAGAACTCCCGCTATAGGGGTTTGTCCTTAGACTAGTATGGGTGAGAGTGGCTGTGAGTCGACTCAATAAGCCTACCTTCTCAGGGACGAGAACCTCGTAGGTAGTGGGAACTTAACTGTGCAAGATGGAATTCACTCATTCCTACACTAAGGAATTAGATAGGTTGTTCCCTTAAGAACTGACTCCAAGTCTTGAACAACGGGGCCCCGCCCTCTATGAGGGTATGAGTCTAAGGTAGGACCTTAGACTTGTTGTTCATTAGAGGATCAATGGTGCTTAAGGAGCAAAAAGGTAATCACAGGGTAAAACGGTAATTTTACCCAGCCAGGATTACGAACAACCTGTGAAACGTCGACTCATGGGTAATGACTATATTAATGGACACAATATCATCTACAGTGAGGAGAGTGCAACTACATGTCTATAGTGGAGTGACTTGTAGTTAATGAATATTGATTTACTGGATCAAAGAGTTTGATCAGTTAATCTCACATCATTGGAGCTCATGAACTGTAGGTCCATTAGGTCCCTCCGTTGGCTCAATATGGTAATATTGAGAGTATAAAGTTAGGAATGAAATTGTAGTGTTAAATTTCATACATGAGGTGTTATATCAATTATATATGATATAATTGATATAATATATAGTTTTAATTTGAATTAAATTCATATATAAACTATATACTAAAGAGAGAATAAAGGAGGGGTAGGATGGTCATTTCCATCCTATTTCCCTATATATTTGGTTGCATGAGATGCAACTAGGTTAAGAGATTTCAAGCTTTTGTCGTGTTGTTGGAAAGGTTCCATGACACAAACAATTTCACAAAACACCTCACCTCTCCTAAAGGGAACCCACCTTCCTCCCTCACCTAGAAAACAACGGAGAAGATCCGGTGGTAGTGTCGGTGTTCATTCGAGTTCGTGTTGCTGAGATCTTGATCGTGAGAGAGGAGGAGCACTTGAAGAAAGGTTCTTCAAAGGTAACTTTCTTGTTGTCCATTTTGTTCATATGCTTAATCTAGTCATATATGTTCTTGAATTAAATCGTTGTAACTAAATCAAGAGCGCGCGATTCACAATCGCTTCTGCTGCGGGACTCGTATTCCCTTCAAGCTCTCCCCTTAGGCATACACCTAGAGGAACAAAAAGAAAGAAATTAGACAAAACACAAAAGGAAGTCGAAAATAAAATATAAAAGAAAAAAATACAGAAAATAAAGATATGAAACGTAAAACTTGGGTTGCCTCCCAAGAAGCGCTTTCTTTAACGTCTTTAGCTAGACGGTGACTTATCAGGGCACATAAAATTGCTCGTATTTTTTCGGGCCCTTCTTGCTCGAATTGATATAGGCTTCTAAGTCTAAAAAGCTATCATGCTTTTCATCGGCACTAGAGATAGAATTATTTTTGGTATTTTCGTTTAGTGAAATGAAAGAACTGAAATCAAAGCAAGACTCGTGAGTATAGGAAAAATGGTTATAAAAAATAAAGGAAATTTCTTGGAATAAAAGGAAAGTAGGCTTCTCAGCCTCTAATTCTATCACCTGGATCTCCCCTGTGGAACTAAGTGTATCACCACTGCCTTCCTCACTAACCTGATCATGGTATGGCTTAGTCTCCCCCAAACTATCCTCATTATTATCTAAACAAATCCTCCTAGATGACATCTCCTGAGTGGTAAGGATAAGAAATTGTTCCTGTAAGACCTTAAGGGAAACTACTAGCTGGTTAAGATACTGAGCTCTATCCTGTACTATTTCCCAATGTCCTACCACCTCAGTTTCTACCCTATCCAACCTCTCTAATTCACTATGAACCAAATTTTTAAATTTCAATTCTAAAGTATATTCTGCCAATTGGTCCATAAGAGAAGATTTGTCTATGGGTTGGTTAAGGTACGAAACATTATGGTTCCAACTGCCTAGATAACCACCATTATATGAATGCTTATCAATTTAGGTACAGAATGGTAAAAATTAGACAGATGACATTTCGAGAAATCGTGATGCACATACCTAGGGTCCTGAGAGGGACAGTAGAATGGTGGATAGTCAAAATCATGCAAAGTCATAATTAAAAAAAATTAATAATCCAGATCTCTTCTACACAATAGCAACACAACCAAAACAGGGGACAAAGACTCAAAAACACACAAAACTAAAATAAAACAAAAAAAAAGAAACAAACAATCATACAAAAACAAACAAGGACAAACACACAAACAAGCTTTAGTCTAAAATTTCAAATTTTCTCCTAATATTATTTAATCTAAATAATCGCCATTCCCCGACAACGACGCCAAAAACTTGTTGCGTAAAATTATGGATATGCAATACTGCAGTGTACGGGTCAAGTTTTAGTATGGTGATTTATGAGTCCAAGTATCGTCCTCGAGAATGGGTTTCTAGATTAATTAATTACTAAGGTACTAATTCTCAATTTTAGCTAAAGAAACATAAAATGGATAGTTGGTTGAAAGTAAAGACAAGCAAATAAACAAACATGTGGAGACGCGAATTGATAGAATTGAGGGAAGTGATCATACAAGTTAATGACTCAATTAACATATGCTATGAACCAATGAGATGAATTATAAACAAGAAGTAAAATACTCAAGAAAATCCCTCGATTCTTAGTGAGCCTCACACATGCAATAAACTCCATAGTCTCCATATGAACTTACGACATGCATGACATTATGCTACTTCTTTATGTGTTTCCTTAAGATTTCTAAGTTATTCTCTTGCCAGATTTTTAAGGGTTTTGACAAATTTGCTCTAGTTCAAGCTTTATCTCTCGAATCCACTTAAACCAACAAATCAAGAGTAAAGAATAAATTGCCAAAAATTAGAATAAAACATGCTTTAATACATAGTAATAAAGTTATAACAAGCAAATCAAATCCTAACTACAATGTTTAGCTACTCTAAATCACATGAAAATCAAAATAAACAAGTAGAAAGCGTCTTAGAACGCTATTACAAATTGAAAGAAAAGGAAATTAAACTTATGTGTCGATGCCAGTCCTTCGTCTCCGAGCTCCCGCCTTCGATCTCGAACCTCCACGAATACTTTGGCTCCAAAAACACTCTTTTCTCTCTACTTACAAAGTATATTTCGAAATTAGGCTCGAAAATCTACCAAATTCGGCTCCTTGTAATGAAATCATAAGGATATATTTATAGATGGAATCAGTGCAGCGTTGCAACGCTAGGGACAGCGTTGCAACGCTGTACCCTAGGCGGCTGGCAGATATGGAATATATCGATGGTGTTGCAACGCTGAGGGCAGCGTTGCAACGCCACTACCCTAACACGCGCGCTCCTTATCGAAGTGGCGCCCTTTGTGCGGTCCTTCATGCGCATCTTCTTATCGAGATAGCGTTGGGACGCTGCAAAGCAACGTTGCAACGCTATCGCCTGGGGTCTTCAACGCATCTTCGCTGCACGTTCGACGTTGCAACGCTCAACATGGCGTTGCAACGCCATCACCTCGGGTCTTCAAGCCTTGTTTGGTCCTTTCACTTCCAATTGATGTTATTTTGAGCTCTAAATAACCTCATTTCGATCCTGAGTGATCCAAAATGTCTCCAATAGCTCCGTTTTAGCTCTTAACCTGAAATTGAGTGATTTAAACATGTAAAAGTTCTGAAATCATCATAAAACTAGGAACAAATAAGCCTAAGGATAGCACATTTTGTGTGCTATCACCTGGAAACAGACCTGGGAGTGAATTCGATCCGAAGATTCTTAGATTATACTTATCGTGAGTGTCGTTAATTAAAAGCGTTTTACTTTACTCACATAGACCTAAGTAATAATGTGATTAAAAACATAAGCGAAATACCATATAAGAGTTATATCGGTAGACTTAGGTAAATTTTAGCCGGTTTATCTAGGTCAATCCCCAAATTTATAAAGTGCTGAGTGGGAGGAAATATAGTGTACGAGATACATTTAATTTCCGACCACAAATCTCCGTTAAGTTCGCACCGTGAGATCCATACTCGGCCTCGTGGCCCAAATGAGAGCGTCTCCCTTCGGATCGTATTTGTATGGATCAATATCAACGTGGATGGAGAGAGTACTGATAGGGATACAGTTTCCTTGTTGGTTTTCCTTCGTTGTTCACCCTTCGGTGGCTATTGTTTGGACGGATACTTGGAAACTTAAAGATTGAGGGTAACACTCACAAAATTCGTTAAGTGTTAATGAATTCGACTAAATAATGGTTACTGGATGCCTAATGGAATAAGAGTTATTCTGGAATTAGGGTCTAGTCGAGAAAGTCTCGTCCTAGAGGGGTGTGTTTCTGTTCACCCTTTGGTGGCGGTCATTTTAAACATTTAGGATATCATTGCAATTTTTAAATGACCTAGAGATCATAGGATTAAATTTTTATAAAACATGATTGGTTTTTCAAAAGTTTATGCGAGACTGACACAAAATTTATTTGATTTTTCAGCTAAAAATATGTCTAGCTCAATTATAGCTTTACTTGCTTCCGACAAACTAGTGGGAGATAACTTCCAAACTTGGAAGAATAATATCAACAAGATTCTAGTAACTGACGATCTAAAGTTTGTGCTTACTGAGGAGTGTCCTCAGTTGCCGAGCTAGACTGCGTCACGAAGTGTTCGTGATGCTTACGATCGATGGATCAGGGCTAATGAAAAGGCCAAGGTCTATATCGTTGTCAGCTTGTCTGAAGTTTTTGAAAAGAGGCATGAGTTGATGGTCACCGCTATGGAGATCATTGATTCGTTGTAAGACATGTTTGGACAACAGTCCTTTCAGGTCAGGCACGATTCACTCAAACACGTCTTCAACGCACAGATGAAAGAGGGGTCATCTGTCCATGAACATGTTATAGACATGATGCCCCACTTTAATCTAGCAGAGATGAACGGGGCTTTGATCGATGAGTCGAGCCAGGTCAGCTTTATCTTGGAGACTTTTCCGAAGAGTTTTCTTCAGTTTCGTAATAATGCTGTTATGAACAAAATTAGCTATACTCTGACTACCCTCCTCAATGAGCTACAAAATTTTCAGCCCTTGATTAGGATCAGGCCTCCAGAAGCTGAGGCAAACGTTGCCTACAGGTCTTATCACAGGGGTTCAACCTCTGGGACTAAACCTGTTGCTCCTTCACGCACGAAAGTGAAGAAGAAGATGAAGAGGGGTAAAGCTGACCGAGCTGCCGCCCAAAAGGGCAAGAAGGTCAAGGAAGTTGCAGAGAAAGAAAAGTGTTTCCACTGCAATAGGGACGACCACTGGAAGAGAAACTATCCAAAGTTCCTTGCCGAGATGGAGAATCAAGATAAATGCGATTTACTAGTGACTGAAACATGTTTAGTAGAGAGTAGTGACTCTGCCTGGATTAATAAAGTGTTAATCTCGTGTTTGTAAATTACCATTTGAAATTAATAAAGTGTTCTTCATTTTATGTCTCGCATTTTATACAAACTTTAACCAATAAACTAAGCTCCAGGGTCATTGAATATATTAGAGAACTGGAACTTGAACGGTGTGTAGTGGACACACAAGGAGGATCCCGTTGGAGTAAATGACCCGAACGGTCTACAGTATATGGATAGGGTTGGAGACGTAATCCTAGATACGTTTTGGATGCGACCCGCTTTGTATTAAGATACAAACGAGGTGATCTGACTCGTTCATGTGGTTAACATGCGAGTGGGGGCATCCTGTGCAATGAGATTGTACAAGACCAGACCGTGAATTATTAGGTCTACTGATGTAACACCGTTGACCATTAGTGACTCGACTTGAATCCTGACCGTGTTAAGGACTCCTGTCTGCGGTGGTCTGTCTTTGACTAGTACGGGTGAGGGTGGTCACAGTTACTCGTCCGATATGCCTATCTTCTCAGGGACAGGACCAAGTAGTGAGCTGGGAACTTAACTACGAGATGGAATTCACTCGTTCCTGCCTTTAGGGAAACTAGAGGGGTTGTTCCCTTAAGTGTTGTCTCCAGGGCTTGGACAACAGGCGCACACTCTATAACTGGCATGAGAGAGTTGTTGTGTATGGTTGGACCATTATAACGTTGTTGTTCATTAACGGAGTAGTGGGGACTTAAGGAGCAAGAAGTAGACACAAGGGTAAAACGATAATTTGACCCAACAGTGTCTACGAACAACCTGTGAAGGGTCGACTCATGGGCATTGGTTGTATCAGTGGACACGTAATATTCTACACTGACGGGAGTGCAGCTACGAGCTTTAGTGGAGTGTTACCGTACCTAATGAATGTTGATTAACCGAGTCAAAAAGTTTGATTGGTTAAACTCGGATCATTGGAGCTCGTCACTGTAGGTCCATTAGGTCCCTCGATTTGCTCAATCTGGGTTAAAAGAAGAGTTAATGTTTTGGTGTGAATTGAAGTGTTGAATTTCACTTAAAGGGCATTTATGTCAATGAGATATGAATGATATAATATATAGTTTAATGTGAATGAGATTCATAATAAACTAATAGGTTAGCCTAATTGTTGAATTACGGCTAATTGGAGAAATTAGGTTGAGAGATATTAAATTGAATGTGATTCAATTTAATAAATCCACAATTTTGCAAATGTGATTTGTAATATGAGATATGAGATATCTTATAATATATGGTTATGCAAATATGATTTGCATAACCTATAGTTGTGGTAAAATAGTAAATAGGTGGAGATTTCAACTCCACCTATCTCCATTATATAAACCCTTCTTGCAAGAAGGAGTGTAAGTCATTCTCTCATTTTTTAGAATTCTCACCAAAAAGAAGAGAAAACTCTCTCTCAATTCCTATCCTCCCTTCACCAAAACAAAAGTTCCCACCAAATTCCTTCTTCCAAAAGAAGAACAACCGAGAAGCCTTTGGTAGTGTTCTTGTTCGTGAGAATAGTTTTAGTTTCTAGAGATCGAGGAGCACACGAAGAGTTCGTGAATCTGGAAAGAATTTTGAAGAGGGTCTTCAACAAGTAAGTATCTTGAACTTACTGTTTTTCTTTCCATTTTATGTATTTTAGCCTAGATTTAAGTGTTAAATCATTTTAACGAAAGAATAGTAGCACAACTTCACCACGACGATTCAATCGTCTTCCGCTGCGTGGGAGTTTAATTCCCTTAAAGAAATGCATGATATAATTTATTTGTCATAAGTATTTATTTATAATTGTTATAATTAGATAATATGGAAAAAAAATTGCATGAAGCATGAAATTACTTAGTTTAAAATAAATTTTATTTTATTTAAGTAATTCAGTTATTCAATTTGTTGAATAATTTAGTTTATAATTCCAATTTGAATTATTTGTTTGTTCTAATAATATAGTTCCTTGTCATAGGTTAATTATTAAAATTTATAAAAGTTATAAATAAAGGGGTATTATAAACCATAACCTATAACAAAGAATTGCATGCAAACATAGCAAGTTTGGTTAAATTGAATTAGTTTTAAATTGTTCAAAATTAATTTAGACCTAAGTTTAATTTCTAATAGGATTAGAAGATTGTCTTACATAGTATTTTAAATAGTTTAAAATATAGTAGGACAATAGGACATTGGTTATAAGGGAACTCTACCAGTGAAGTTCTGTCTAAGGTTAGAGGTACTTAAGCTGACGGTTAACGGAACACCTCCTACCAGAGAATTGACTCAGAGCTTGACTTGAGTTAACCATAGTTCTTTTTTATATCAAGGTAATTAAAATGTTTATTCCCCTAGACATAAGGATCAAAGACCTAGTTATAATAGTTATAATAGACATAGACTTAAATAGATTCTTTTAGCCAAAATCCAACAAAGTTAAACCTACTCTCTAACCTTAAGAGCTTCAGTGGAAGAAAACGAGATGTTCGCATCAAATTTACTCTCACATCCTCAAGAGTTCACACGTGAGTTCCATGCTCGGCTACGTGGCGTCAATAGGGCGTCCCTCTATGGTAAGTGTTTACATGGTTCATAACAAGGTGAATGAGGGAAGTATCCATAGTAAATGGGAGCAGGACGCGTAGCTGCACTCCCGTCATTGTAAGACAAGTTGTGTCACTGATATATCCAATGCCCATGAGTCGACCCTTCACAAATTGTTCGTAGACACCGCTGGGTCAAATTACCGTTTTACCCCTTTGTCTACTTCTTGCTCCTTAAGTCTCCACTACTCCTCTAATGAACAACAACGTTATAATGGTCCAACCATACACAACACCCCTCTCGGGCAAGTGAGAGGGTGGGCGCCCGTTGTCCAAGCCCTGGAGACAACACTTAAGGGAACAACCCCTCTAGTTTCCCTAAAGACGGGATCGAGTGAATTCCATCTCGAGTAGTCAAGTTCCCAACTCCCCACGTGGTTCTGTCCCTAAGAAGATCGGCGAGTAACTGTTACCACCCTCACCCGTACTAGTCAAAGGACAGACCCCGCAGACAGGAGTCTGTAACACGCTCAAGATTCAGATCAAGACACTAATGGTCATCTACGAAGTTATTAGTCCAATACTGTTAATGGTGTTACATCAGTATGTCTAATACGTCACGGTCTGGTCTTGTACAATCTTATTATACAGGATTTCCCCACTCGCATGTCAACCACATGAACGAGTCAGATCACCTAGTTTGTATCTAATACAAAGCGGGCTGCATCCACAGTGTACCCAGGATTAGGTCTCCAACCCTATCCATATACTATAGACCGTTCGGGTCATTTACTCGAACACGATCCTCCCTGTGTGTCCACTGCGCATATGTTCAATGACCCTGGAGCTTAGTTTATTGGGCAAAGTTTGTAAAATTTGCGAGACACAAAGTAATGAAATAAATAACTCTTATTAATTTCAAATGGTAAAATTACAAACGAAACGAGCTTAGGACATACATCCCAACAAACTCCCACTTGGACTAAGCTAGTGGAGCATACATACATTTCTCAAATGTACACTAGATTACAATAAAGTAATACAATAGAGTAGGGGATTGAATACCCTTTACAATACTCCCACTTTGCCTTAGTGATGAAGCACTCGAAGACCTAGACTCTCTAGGTGACCCTAAAACACCTTAGCCGTGAGGGCCATTATAAATGAATCAGCAACGTTGTGCTCCGACACTATCTGTGTGACTGTCACGTCGCCGCGGTGCACAATCTCCCGTATCAGGTGATACTTCCGTTCAATGTGTTTGCCTCTCTTATGACTTCGAGGCTCTCTGGAGTTGGCTACAACACCATTGTTGTAAGAAAACAGTGTAATGGACAAGTTCATATTTGGAACAACATCCAAATCCATCATCAACTTCCTAAGCCAAACAACTTCCTTTGCAGCTTCACAAGTTGCAACGTACTCATCTTCCATAGTGGAATCAGCGATGCATCCCTACTTAATGCTTCGCCAAACTACAACTCCTCCATTCAAATCTTATGGCTTTGATCAGAATGTTGACGAGCCTTGTGTAGACAAATATCCCTGACATGGTCTTCTTCAAGGAAAGTGGCGTTTGTCGACACAAGCACCCTATTTTCCTTAGGATCGAAAAATAGACCATCCATAGTCTCTTTTGGGTAACCTACAAATAGGAATAATTTTGAACGGGGTTCCAACATTTTCGGGTTTGACACCAACAAGTGGGTCGGGCATCCCCAAATTCTTAAATGGTGTAAACTGCCTTTACGTCCATTCCAGAATTCGAAAGGTGTTTCACAACACTCTTCGACGGAACGTTGTTCAAAATATAGACTGTAGTCTCCACTGCATAACCCCAAAAAGAATCAGGGAGACTACAGTCTATATTTTGAACAATGGTTGAAAAAGAGAAAAACAAATGGGTCATAGTCATGGACCAAGAAATGAAATCGATGTAATTCAATTCTGTTTGGGATCTTGTAGATAAGCCTGATGGGGTAAAACCTATAGGTTGTAAGTGGATCTACAAGAGAAAACATGGTGTAGATTGGAAGGTACAAACCTTTAAAGCTAGACTAGTAGCAAGGTTATAGCCAGGTTGAAGGGGTTGACTATGAGGATACCTTTTCACCTGTTGTTATGGTAAAGACTATCCGTATCCTTCTTGCCATTGCGGCATATTATGACTATGAGGTATGGAAAATGGATGTCAAGACAACCTTTTTGAATGGCAATCTTGAGGAAAACATCTATATGGACCAACCCAAAGGGATCATCGAACAAGGACAAGAGCAAAAAGTTTGCAGGCTTAAAAGGTCGATTTATGGACTGAAACAAGCCTCTAGGTCCTGGAATATAAGATTTGATGAGAGTATCAAATCTTATGGTTTTGACCAGAATGATGATGAACCTTGTGTCTACAAGAAAATCATAAATAGTTCTGTCGCTTTCCTAATTCTTTATGTGGATGATATCCTACTCATTGGGAATGATGTAGGTTATCTTACTGACATCAAGGAATGGCTAGCTATGGAGTTCCAAATGAAAGATTTGGGTGATGCGCAGTTTGTTCTTGGGATCCAGATTGTCCGGAACCGCAAGAATAAAACAATAGTCTTGTCTCAAGCATTTTACATAGACAAAGTGTTGTTTGAAGGGAATCGAAGTCCCCGCATCGGAAGCGATTGCGAATCACGCACTCTTGATTTAGTTACAACGGAAAATTCAAGAACGTAAAACATAGATTAAGCATATATAATAAAATGGACAGCAAGTATTTACCTTTGAAGAACCTTTCTTCAAGTGCTCCTCTCTTCACGGTCACGATTTCAGCAACAATAATTCCAACGTGCGAAGACACGACCACCGAATCTTCTCCGTTGTTCTCTAGGTGAGGGAGGTAGGTGGGTTCCCTTTAGGAGATGTGAGGTATTTTGAGAGAGAGATGTTTTTGTTGTCTTGGAACTCTTCCAACAACAACAAAAGAGCTTATCAAAACCTTAACCTAGTTGCATCTGTTGGGATTTGTGCCCTAAAACGCGTAGTTTGTAATTTTGTTCTAATTAATGTAATAAAGTGTTATTATTTCAATAAAGTGTTATTGTTCGTTACCTACGAGTTTGCCTTTAGGTAAAACCCTAAATCCAATAAACTAAACATCCAAGGCTGTTAAATGAATCTTTAACTGAATGTAATGTACATAAAAGAGATCTCGGTTCGAGATACAACTAAAGGGTCTATAGTTAGGGGATAAGGTTTGGGTACCTTACCCTGGTTAAACTATGGATGTGGCCCACTTTGTATTTGATACAAACACTGTGATCCTAACGTGTTTGTGTAGATGACATGTGAGTGGGGATATCCTATGTAATGAGATTACATAAGACCGGACAACGAAATAGTAACCTCTAGCTGTAACTACGTTGACTAGTTAGGTTTCTATTTCACTAGGATGACCTAGGCAACTTGATCTCAATCCTGAGAAGGTTACGAACTCCTGTTCGCGAGGCATTGTCCTTTGACTAGTATGGGTGAGAGTGGCCAGATTCGTCGACTCAATATGCCTACCTTCTTGGGGACAAGACCGAGTGAACGGCTGGGAACTTACTTAGCAAGATGGAATTCACTCCTTCCCGCCTACTAGGGTAAGTAGAGGAATGTTCCCTTAAGTGGTGTCTCCGGGACTTGAACAAAGGGTCCGACCCTCTCATTGGCCCGAGAGGGACTCTGTTTGTTGGTAGGACCACAAACAAATTGTTCATTAGAGAAGCACTAGTACTTAAGGCACAAGATGTAACCCGGGGGTAAAACGGTAATTTGACCCAGCTGATGTTACGAACATTCGTGAAGGATTGACTTGCTGTTATTGGTCAATATCCGTGGACACAGAAATATATATTTTGCAAAGTGAGAAGAGTGCAATTTGTGGGACTTTAGTGGAGTGTTCCGCAGATTAACGAATCTTGATTGGGAGGTTAATGAGATTAAGCAGACCAATCTCGTATCGTTAGAGCTTCGATCTTTAGGTCCATTAGGTCCACCTTCTAGCTCGTAAAGGGTTCTTAGATCATTTGAATTTAAAATGTTCAAATTCATTAGGGAATATATTTAATGTATTTAGATACGGTATAATATATAGTTTTGGAACTATATATTATAAGTTTAATGTGAATATGATTCATATTAAATTATATGAGAGAATTGAATATTTGAAAGAGTTCAAATGTTATATACCCATTCCTTGAATAGTCATCTATAAAAGAGACAAAGTATTCATAATCTCCTCGTGCTTTAACACTCATAGGACCACAGAGGTCATAATGTATAAGCTCAAGGGGCTCTTTGACTCTATATTCTTTTCCACTAAAAGGACGTTTGGTCATTTTTCCTTCGAGGCATAACTCACACACCGGTAAAGAGTTTTCTTCCAACTCGCTTAGAAGTCCACTCTTTACTAGTCTCTCAATCCTATTAAGATTAATGTGGCCTAACCTTAGATGCCAAAGATTGGCATTTTCTTTTGGAGAAACTGTTACTCTTTTAGTTTGTGTTTCTGCTGTTTTAAATAATTAAGTATTCAAAACGCTTTTGACCGAATTTCATTTCAAAACATACAAATTAGACTCAAGTAAAGCAGAACAAAGTAAATTGCATTTGAAAGAAATAAACGATTTATTAAGTTCAAAGGAAATTGAAATACATTGTTCAATTGAGCAGGAAATAGAAACAAGGTTTCTAGTAACCCCTGGGACTATATGCAAATTATCTAATAATAAGTAATTCCTGCCGAAAAAGAGCTCCACTTTTCCAACCACTGAAACAGAGATAATCTCCCCAGATCCAACTCGTAGAGTCACTTCACCCTCTCGCAGCTGCTGCTAGGAACTAATTCCCTGAAAATAAGAAGAAACATGGTTAGCGGCGCCTGAATCCAATATCCAGGCAGAGTCATTACTCTCCACTAAACAGGTTTCAGTTACTAGTAAATCACATTTACTTGTATTCTTCCTGTCGGCAAGGAACATGGGTCAGTTTCGCTTCCAGTGGTCGTCCCCATTGCAGTGGAAACACTTTTCTTTCTCTGCAAATTTCTTGACCTTTTTGCCCTTTTGGGCGGCAGCGCGGTCAATTTTGCCCTTCTTCATCTTCCCTTTCGAGTGAGAAGGAGCTACAGGTTTTTTCCCAGATGTCGAACTCCTGTGATAGGATTTGAAGGCAATATTTGCCTCGGCTTCCGGTGTCCTGATCCTCATTAAGGACTGGAAGTTCTGTAGCTCGTACAAAAGAGGTTCCACCACCTTCCCTCTCTTAGAGATACAAAGGAGAAGATCTAGCGGACGAATTGAAAACTACTTCGTAGTTTATGGAGAATGCGAGATCGTTGAGATCGTGAGAACGTGAGGATCAAAAGGAGCACGTGTTGTTTTGTCTACAAAGGTAATATACTTGTTGTCCATATGATCTAATATGCACGCTTAATCTTTTTATGTATGTTTTGATTTTATCTATGTAATACATTACAAGAACACGCAATTGAAATAGCTTCCGCTACGGATTCAATCCCATCACCCACTATGTCGAGGCATTCTCAACTCTTTAGAATGGACTTGACTAGACGAGCTAGGATCAAGAACACTTGTTGACGTACTAGCCCCATCAACAACTCTTGTTGATGTACTGCCCATTTCGTTTAACACAACTTTACTCCTAGGCAAATGATCCCTAATGTGGTCTTCCTCAAGGGAAGTGGTGTTTGTCGACACAAGCACCCTATTTTCAATAGGATCGAAAAACAGACCACCTCTAGTCTCTTTCGGGTAACCTACGAAGAGGCATAATTTTGAACGGGGCTCAAACTTCTTCGGGTTTGACACCAACACTCTTCGATGGTGTTAATTGCCTTTACGTCCATTCCAGAGTTCGAAAGGTGTTTCACAAACAGTCTTTGATGGAACATTGTTCAAAATATAGACCGCAGTCTCCACTACGTAACCCCAAAAAGAATCAAGGAGACAAGCATAGCTCGTCATCGAACGAACCATGTCCAATAGGTTTCTTTTTCCACTTTCTTATACACCATTCTGTGTGGCATACCAGGTGCTGAGAGTTGGGACGTAATTTCATGTTCTTTCATATAGTCCTGGAATTTAGTGTCCATATACTCTCCATCTCGATTCGATCGAAGTGTTTTTATAGTTTTCCCTAACAGGTTCTCAACCTCAGTCTTGTACTCCTTGAACTTTCCAAGAGTTTCAAACTTCCTATGCATTAGGTAAATATACCCATACCTTGAATAGTCATGTATAAAAGATACAAAGTATTCATAACTTCCCTGCGCTTTAACACTCATTGGACCACAGAGGTCAGAATGTATAAGCTCATGGGGCTCTTTGGCTCTATATCCTTTTCCACTAAAAGGATGTTTGGTCATTTTGGCTTCGAGGCATGACTCGCATATCGGTAAAGAGTTTTCTTCCAACTCGCTTTGAAGTCCACTCTTCACTTGTCTCTCAATCCTATTGAGATTAATGTGGCCTAACCTTAGATGCCAAATATGGGCATTTTCTTTAGGAGAAACCTTTATTCTTTTAGTTCTTGTTTCAACTGTTTTAAACAATTCAGTATTCAAAACACTTTTGACCAAATTAGGTTTCAAAACGTACAAGTTATTTTCAAGTGAAGCACAATACAATAAGTTTCCATTTCGGGAAATAAACACTTTATTACCATTAAATGAAACGGAAATACAATGTTCAAGTAAGTATGAAATAGAAACAAGGTTTCTAGTAAACCCTGGTACTATATGTTGGGATTTATGCCCTAAACTTGTGTAATTTTGATCAATTAAATAATGTGTTATTTGTTTTGATAAGATTACAGTCTTGCTTTTATAAATCCAATAAACTAAGCTTTAAGGTTATAACGTTTATCTTGAAATCAGTGTAGTGGACACTATTTGGGTTGAGTTCAAAATTATAACATAAATAGTCTATGATATAAGAAGAAGGTTGGAAACCTCATTCTGGTAACACCATGGATGCGACTCACTTTGTAATTAGTACAAATGAGGTAATCCAACTCATTCAATTAGTTGACATGTGAGTGGGGGCATCTTGTATGAAGAGTTCATACAAGACTGGATCGCAAATTATTAGTCTAACCAGTGTACCACCGTTAACAGGATAAGACTAGTAATTTATAGATGGTCATTAGTGACTCGACACGAATCTCGAGCAAGTTAAGAACTCCTGGCGATGGGGTTTGTCCTTAGACTAGTATGGGTGAGAGTGGCCTGTAGTCGACTCAATAAGCCTACCTTCTCAGGGACAGAACCTCGTAGGTAGCTGGGAACTTAACTGTGCAAGATGGAATTCACTCATTCATCTACTGAGGAATTAGATAAGTTGTTCCCTTAAGAACTGCCTCCAGGTCTTGAACAACGGGGCCCCGCCCTCTATGAGGGTATGAGTCTAAGGTAGGACCTTAGACTTGTTGTTCATTAGAGGATAGTGGTGCTTAAGGAGCAAAGAGGTAATCATAGGGGTAAAACGGTAATTTGATTCAGCTGAGATTACGAACAACCTGTGAAGGGTCGACTCATGGGTAATGACGATATCAGTGGACACAATAATATCTATAGTGAGGAGAGTGCAACTACAAGTCTAGAGTGGAGTGACTTGTAGTTAATGAATATTGATTAACTGGATCAAAGAGTTTGATAAGTTAATCTCACATCATTGGAGCTCATGATTTGTAGGTCCATTAGATCACTCCGTTGGCTCAATATGGTAATATTGAGGGTATAAAGTTAGGAGTGAAATTGAAGCGTTCAATTTCATACATGAGGTGTTATATCTATTATATATGATATAATTAATATAATATATAGTTTTAATGTGTATTAGATTCATATATAAACTATATACTAAAACGAGAATAAAGGAGGGGTAGGATGGTCATTTTCATCCCATTCCCCTATATATATGGTTGCATGAGATGCAACTAGGTCAAGTCATTCTAAGTGATTCCTAACCTTTTGTTGTTGTTGGAAAGGTTCCAAGACAACAAACATCTCTCTCACAAAAACACCTCACATTTCCTAAAGGGAACACACCTTCCTCCCTCACCTAGAGAACAACGGAGAAGATCCGGTGGTAGTGTCGGTGTTCATACGTGTTCGTGCAGCGTTGATCTTGATCGTGAGAGAGGAGGAGCACTTGAAGAAAGGTTCTTACAAGGTAACTTTCTTGGTGTCCATTTTATATATGCTTAATCTAGTTTTTCATGTTCTTGAATTTACCGTTGTAACTAACTCAATAGTGCGCGATTCGCAATCGCTTCCGCTGCGGGGAATTTGATTCCCTTCAATTAGTATCAGAGCCCAATTGCGTTCTTGATTTACGTTCTGAATTTTTCAAGAAGAAGGTGGGATTTACTGTTTTTGCATGAGATGTATGAACGATTTTGCAAAATTAGATGTTTTCAATTTTGGCACTTAGATTTACAATTCCCATTGATATGTTCAATGTAAGGGTCCAGTGTTTTGGGCAAATTTAATTCTAAATCGAGTCAGTAAGTCCATGTCGATCGAGGCAAGGCGATTGCTGAGAAGATCGGAGCGAAAACGAGCTAAATTTGGAGAAATCAAAGTGCTGTCTGTGTGCAGCGTTGCAACGCTGTTCATCGGCGTTGCAACGCTGCGATTGCGGGAGAAGGCGCGCACAGGAGGAAGCATTGCAACGCAGCCTCTAACGTTGCAATGGTAGAAGACGACAAAAGCAGCGTTGCAACGCTGCTATCAACGTTGCAACGTCAAATACGTTTCACGTGAGGAGCAACGGGCAGAAAACATTTTTTTATTATATATATTAATTATAAAAATATTTTATATTTAATATATCTAATTTTAATTAATATAATTAGATTATATTAATTAAAATTATTTCTAGGGTGCCAAAATTGGTCTAATTTTTGCTATTCTAATTATACAATTGTCGTGTAATTATTGCCATACATAGTGTATGCTTGTATTTTAGAAATCCCACCTTAGGTTAAGACTTTTCATGCATCATTTATAATATAAGGAGTTATATTATATAGTTTGCATGATTAATTAATATAAGGTTGTTATATTAATTTTTGGACAACATTGACATGCATTAGTTTTCATGAGATGAATATTCTATGAATGTCTTATTATTCATGTGATGAATGATCAAGCACTATAACATAGTATGCATGTCACCTAAGGTTAATTATTAGTTTTAAAATGTTTAGAACTTGGAAATAATAGACCTTAGGTTGTCTAGTTCTAATTAGATTAGAATTAGGAACCAAGTAATTTATAAGCTATGATTAAAAGAGGAACTCTGTCTAAGGAAAGTTCTGTCTAGGCTTGGGTATTTAAGCTGATGGAAACGGAACACCCCTACTTGGGAACTGACCTGGGAGTGAAATTTAATCAGAGAGTCTTATAAATTACAGTAGCGTCAGCGAGTTTATTAAGGGGTTAATAAACTAGAAATCCTAAGTTTAATATAAGGAGTTATATTAACAAACTTAGGATAAAATCAATATAAGAGTTATGTTGATTATCAATGTAAGAGTTATGTTGATAGAGTAAGGTAAAACCATTAGCCGGGTTTTAGCCTAAGAAAGATTCCTATAAACTTAAAGTATTCAGTGGGAGGAAAAGTGTATGAGATACATATTTCTCCGCCTACGTTATCTCTGGAAAGTTCACACCGTGAGACTCATACTTGGCCTCGTGGCTCAAACGGGAGCGTCCTCCTTCGGATGGTGTTTGTATGAGTCAATATCAAGGTGAATGAAGAGGGTACTTATAGTGAGTTTGAGCAGGTTTAGTGAAAACTAAACCTACGGTCTCTTTTGTCGGTTTACACCGTTAGACCACTATGGTCAGCCTGTTAGTTTGGCCTGGACCAGACAATCCCTTCGGAGGGCTTGATCATAGGGAATCTAACACAGTAGACACCCGAAAGGGATAAAGATTTTCTTAGACTATTTTTCAATCTAGTCCTCCCTTCGGCGGATTTTATTGGATCGAGACTTTGGGATCTAAAGACAAAGGGTTACACTCACGGGGTACATAAGTTGTGTATGTATCCAGACCGAAAAATTGTAACTAAAACCTATAGGAATATGAGTTATTATGGTGTTAGGTTTTGGTCAAGAGTGTCTTGATCCAGAGGAGGAGTGTTTTTTATTACCCTTCGGTGTCATACATTCTAAACCTTTGGAGTATCATTGCAAATTATAAATGGCCTAGGAATCATTTGATAATCAGCTAAAACATGATTGGATTAGAGTTATAGCATGAAACTCATAGAAGTTTGTTTGTAAATTTTCAGCAAAAATGTCTAGCTCTATAATTTCCTTATTGTGTGCGGAAAAGTTAACCGGAGAGAATATGATGACATGGAAAAACAAACACAACACTATTTTGGTAGTGGATGATCTGAAGTTTGTGCTAACTAAGGAGTGCCCTCAGGTGCCAGGCTCGAATGTGTCACGAAATGTTCGTGATGCATATGATCGATGGATCAAGGCCAATGATAAGGCCAAGGTCTACATGCTGGCAAGTATGTCTGACATATTAGCCAAGAAGCATGAGGGCATGATTACCGCCAAGGAAATCATGGATTCTATGCAGGGTATGTTTGGACAACAGTTCACACAAGCCCGACATAATGCCCTAAAGTACATATTCAACTCGAGGATGCCAGAGGGTACATCTGTTCAGGATCATGTCCTAGATATGATGGTGCACTTTAACATCGCGGAGTCGAATGGTGCTTCCATCGATGAGTCGAGCCAGGTCAGCTTCATTCTGGAAACCCTTCGAGATAGTTTCCTGCAGTTTAGAAGTAATGTTGTTATGAACAAGCTTACTTTTAATCTTATTTCCCTTCTTAATGAACTCCAGACCTTTCAGTCTTTGATGGAAATTCAGGAATCGAAAGGTGAGGCAAATGTTGCCAGTAGGAGTTATCACAGAGGTTCGACCTCTGGGACAAAAACAGTGGCTTCATCTTCTTCTAACCTGAGAGGTAAGAAGAAGAACATGAATAAGGTTGGTAAAGGGAAACAGTCGACAAAGTCGCGCTTGAGAAGGGCAAGAAAGTCAAAGACGTTGCTGATAAAGAAGAGTGTTTCCACTGCAACGAAGACGGGCATTGGAAACGGAACTGTCCGAAGTACATTGCAGAAAAGAAGAAGGAAGGTAAATATGATTTACTTTGCCTAGAAGCTTGTTTAGTGGATAATGATAAAACAACTTTGATACTTGATTCAGGCGCCACTAATCATGTTTGTTCTTCTTTTCAGGGAATTGATTCCTGACAGCAGCTACAACAAGGAGAGATAACGCTCCGGGTTGGAAATGGAGAGGTCATCTCAAATTGTAATGATGAGGCACAATGAAGCTTTATTTTGGCAAGAAATATGTATTGTTGGACAATATATTAGTGATACCAGGGTTTACTAGAAACCTTATTTCCATTTCTTGCCTTATTGAACAATGTATTTCTGTTTCCTTTTCTATGTATAAAGTGTTTATCTTGAAGAAAGGTTTAGAAATATGTTCAGCTTCATTAGAAAATGGATTGTATGTTTTAAGGCCTAATTCAGTCAAAATGGTTTTGAACACTAGATTATTTAAAATTGCAAACGCACAAACTAAGAAACACAAAATTTCTCCTAAAGAAAATGCTCATCTTTGGCATCTAAGATTGGGTCACATTAATCTCAATAGGATTGAGAGATTGGTAAAGAACAGACTTTTAAACGAGTTAGAAGAAAATTCCTTGCCAGTATGTGAATCCTGCCTAGAAGGCAAAATGACTAAAAGACCTTTTAGTGGAAAAGGTTATAGAGCCAAAGACCCTCTAGAGCTTATACATTCAGACCTTTGTGGTACGATGAATATTAAAGCCAGGGGAGGATATGAATATTTCATCTATTTCATAGATGATTATTCTAGATATGGGCATATTTACCTAATGCACCACATGTCTGAAGCACTTGAAAAGTTCAAGGAATTCAAGACTGAGGTTAAAAATAAATTAACTAAAACAGTTAAAACAATTTGATGAGATCGAGGTGGAGAGTACATGGATTTAAAATTCCAAAACTATATGATAGAACATGGAATTACATCCCAACTCTCAGCTCCTGGCACACCACAGCAAAACGGTGTATCGGAAAGGAGAAATAGAATCTTGTTGGACATGGTTCGATTAATGATGAGTTATGCTCATCTCCCTTTTCCTTTTGGGGTTATGCAGTGGAGACTGCAGTATACATTTTGAATAGTGTGCCCTCCAATAGTGTTTCTGAAACACCTTTTGAACTCTGAAAATGACGTAAAGTTAGTTTATGTCACTTTAGAATATGGGGTTGTCCAACACATGTGCTTGTGACAAATTCAAAGAAGTTGGATTCACGTTCCAAGTTGTGCCTATTCATAGCATACCCAAAAGAAATAAGAGGTGGTTTATTCTATGATCCTAAGAAAGATAAGGTCTTTGTGTCGACAAATACCACTTTCCTGGAGGAGGACCACATAAGGGACCACAAACCAAAAAGTAAGGTAGTGTTGAGTGAGTTAGACGGAACAATAGCAAAGGTTGCTAATAAGAACACTAGTATGTCAACAAGAGTTGTTGATACTAGTTTGTCTAGTCAAGAGAGTCTATCTCAAGAGTTGAGTATGCCTCGACGTAGTGGGAGGGTTGTGATACAACCTGACCGTTACATGGGTTTAGCTAAACCCAAGTTGTTATACCAGATGACATCTGCGAGGATCCATTGACTTATAATCAAGCAATGGTTGAAAAAGAGAAAAACAAATGGGTCATAGTCATGGACCAAGAAATGAAGTCGATGTAATTCAATTCTGTTTGGGATCTTGTAGATAAGCCTGATGGGGTAAAACATATAGGTTGTAAGTGGATCTACAAGAGAAAACGTGGTGTAGATTGGAAGGTACAAACCTTTAAAGCTAGACTAGTAGCAAGGTTATACCCAGGTTGAAGGGGTTGACTATGAGGAGACCTTTTCACCTGTTGCTATGCTAAAGTCTATCCGTATCCTTCTTGCCATTGCGGCATATTATGACTATGAGGTATGGAAAATGGATGTTAAGACAACCTTTTTGAATGACAATCTTGAGGAAAACATCTACATGGACCAACCCAAAGGGATCATCGAACAAGGACAAGAGCAAAAGGTTTGCACGCTTAAAAGGTTGATTTATGGACTGAAACAAGCCTCTAGGTCCTGGAATATAAGATTTGATGAGGCTATCAAATCTTATGGTTTTGACCAGAATGATGATGAACCTTGTGTCTACATGAAAATCATAAATAGTTCTGTCGCTTTCCTAATTCTTTATGTGGATGATATCCTACTCATTGGGAATGATGTAGGTTATCTTACTGACATCAAGGAATGGCTAGCTACGGAGTTCCAAATGAAAGATTTGGGTGATGCGCAGTTTGTTCTTGGGATCCAGATTGTCCGGAACCGCAAGAATAAAACAATAGTATTGTCTCAAGCATTTTACATAGACAAAGTGTTGTTTGAAGGGAATCGAAGCCCCCGCAGCGGAAGCGATTGCGAATCGCGCGCTCTTGATTTAGTTACAACGGAAAATTCAAGAACGTAAAACATAGATTAAGCATATATAATAAAATGGACAGCAAGTATTTACCTTTGAAGAACCTTTCTTCAAGTGCTCCTCTCTTCACTGTCACGATCTCAGCAACAATAATTCCAACGTGCGAAGACATGACCACCAAATCTTCTCCGTTGTTCTCTAGGTGAGGGAGGTAGGTGGGTTCCCTTTAGGAGATGTGAGGTATTTTGAGAGAGAGATGTTTTTGTTGTCTTGGAACTCTTCCAACAACAACAAAAGAGCTTATCAAAACCTTAACCTAGTTGCATCTGTTGGGATTTGTGCCCTAAAACTCGTAGTTTGTAATTTTGTTCTAATTAATGTAATAAAGTGTTATTATTTCAATAAAGTGTTATTGTTCGTTACCTACGAGTTTGCCTTTAGGTAAAACCCTAAATCCAATAAACTAAACATCCAAGGCTGTTAAATGAATCTTTAACTGAATGTAATGTACATAAAAGAGATCTCGGTTCGAGATACAACTAAAGGGTATATAGTTAGGGGATAAGGTTTGGGTACCTTACCCTGGTTAAACTATGGATGTGGCCCACTTTGTATTTGATACAAACACTTTGTGATCCTAACGTGTTTGTGTAGATGACATGTGAGTGGGGATATCCTATGTAATGAGATTACATAAGACTGGATAAACGAAATAGTAACCTCTAGTTGTAACTCACGTTGACTAGTTAGGTTTCTATTTCACTAGGATGACCTTGGCAACTTGATCTCAATCTCGAGCAGAGTTACTTAACTCCTGTCATTCGCGAGGCATTGTCCTTTGACTAGTATGGGTGAGTGGCGATTCGTCGACTCAATATGCCTACCTTCTTGGGGACAAGACCGAGTGAACGATCGGGAACTTAACTTAGCAAGATGGAATTCACTCCTTCCCGCCTACTAGGGTAAGTAGAGGAATGTTCCCTTAAGTGGTGTCTCGGGACTTGAACAAAGGGCCCGACCCTCTCATTGGCCCGAGAGGGACTCTGTTTTGTTGGTAGGACCACAAACAAATTGTTCATTAGAGAAGCTTTGGTACTTAAGGCACAAGATGTAACCTGTGGGTAAAGCGGTAATTTGACCCAACCGGTGTTACGAACATTCGTGAAGGATTGACTTGCTTTGTTATTGGTCAATATCCATGGACACGAAATATATTTGCAAAGTGAGAAGAGTGCGGTTGTGGGACTTTAGTGGAGTGTTCCATGATTAACGAATCTTCGATTGGGAGGTTAATGAGATTAGCAGACTAATCTCGTATCGTTGGAGCTTCTGATCTTTAGGTCCATTAGGTCCACCTTCTAGCTCGTAAAGGGTTCTTAGATCATTTGAATTTAAAATGTTCAAATTCATTAGGGAATATATTTAATGTATTTAGATACGGTATAATATATAGTTTTGGAACTATATATTATAAGTTTAATGTGAATATGATTCATATTAAATTATATGAGAGAATTGAATATTTGAAAGAGTTCAAATGTTATATTAAATGTGAATGTGATTCACATTTGCAAACTATAGGATAAAATTTAATGTGCAATGGTTGTACATTAAAACTATAGGTTAAAGGGGTAATGTGATTAAATGAGATTTAATCCAAATTAAATATATGATATTTAATTTGTATTATTTAAATATGATTTAAATGAATAATTAAATTTGATTTAATTATATTATTATTATAATTATTATAATTATTATTTTAATAATAAATGAGGGAACGTGTCATCCAGACACGTTCCCCACTACCCTTCCCCTTCTCCCTATCGATAGTTTAACAAGGAGAAGGAGGTTGCTCAATATGAGATCGATCGATCATTTTTTCAATTGAGGAATTGCAACTTCCTGGAATTCTCTCTCTCACTCTCTAATTCCTAAAACCTCCAATTGTTGGATCCTTCCCACTAAGGAAGATCTATGAACTCAGTGATATAGAAGGTGATCTCTGGTGGTTGTGTTCTTGCTGGAAGAAAACAAAGAAGTAACTAGACAATGGATTTGCTGTACAACCTTTGGAGCAACAAGTTGCTGGAGAAAGTCTACAAAGGTATCGTTCTCTTTTATTAATTTAATCGTTAAACTTGTAGCATGTTTGTATGCAATTGATCCATGCCTAATAGGATTAGAATCCATACTTGTTCTGTATTTTTTATCAATGTACTGTTTTTTGTTTTAAGCAAATAAATCAAGTAATTAAGATCCCAAACACGTTTTCGCTGCTCAAGGAGATCAGATCTCCATCAGAATCTCATGCAACCATATATATATAGGGGAATGGGATGGAAATGACCATCCTACCCCTCCTTTAATCACTCTTTAGTATATGGTTTATATATGAATCTAATTCACATTAAAACTATATATTATATTAATTATATCATATATAATTGATATAACTCCTCATGTATGAATTTGAACACTTCAATTTCACTCCTATCTTTATACCCTCAATGTTACCATATTGGGCCAACGAGGGGATCTAATGGATCTAGAGATGATGAGCTCCAATGATGTGAGATTAACTAATCAAACTCTTTGATCCAGTTAATCAATATTCATTAACTACAAGTCACTCAACTATAGACTTGTAGTTGCACTCTCCTCAGTGTAGATATTATTGTGTCCACTAATATAGTCATTACCCATGAGTCGACCCTTCACAGGTTGTTCGTAATCACAGCTGGGTCAAATTACCGTTTTACCCCAGTGATTACCTCTTTGCTCCTTAAGCACCACTGATCCTCTAATGAACAACAAGTCTAAGGTCCTACCTTAGACTCATACCCTCATAGAGGGCGGGGCCCCGTTGTCCAAGACCTGGCGTCAGTTCTTAAGGGAACAACCTATCTAATTCCTCAGTAGTGGAATGAGTGAATTCCATCTTGCACAGTTAAGTTCCTAACTACCTACGAGGTTCTGTCCCTAAGAAGGTAGGCTTATTGAGTCGGCTACAGACCACTTTCACCCATACTAGTCTAAGGACAAACCCCTATAAGCAGGAGTTCTTAACTTGCTCACGATTCAGGTCGAGTCACTAATGACCATCTATAAATTACTAGTCTTATCCTGTCAACGGTGTTATACTGGTTAGACTAATATTTTGCGATCTAGTCTTGTATGAACTCTTCATACAGGATGCCCCCACTCGCATGTAAACTACATGAATGAGTTGGATTACCTCATTTGTAATAATTACAAAGTGGGTCGCATCCATGGTGTTACCAGAATGAGGTTTCCAACCTTATTCTTATACCATAGACTATTTAGGTTATAATCTTTAACTCAACCCAAATAGTGTCCACTACACTGATTTCAAGATAAATGTTATAACCTTGGAGCTTAATTTATTGGATTTATAAAAGCAAGACTGTAATCTTATCAAAACAAATAACACTTTATTTAATTGATCAAAATTACACAAGTTTAGGGCATAAATCCCGACAATCTCCCACTTGACCTAAAGGTTGTGGAGTACTAAAGATTACATTAATGTAAATACAATAAACTAGGGCATTTAAACCCCTTTGTACAAAATACTCCCACTTGCCCTAGTTGGGGAAGACTTGTAAACCTAGACCTTCTAGGTGACTCGCAAAAACTTTAACCGTGAGAGCCTTTATAAAAGGATCAGCAATGTTGTGCTCTGAGGCTATCTTCGTGACAATCATGTCTCCTCTATGCACGATCTCCCGGATGAGATAATACTTCCGCTCTATGTACTTTCCCTTCTTGTGACTTCGGGGTTCCCTCGAATTTGCTACTGCACCACTGTTATCGCAATACAGTGTGATGGACAAAGTCATATTTGGAACAACTTTCAAATTTAGCATAAATTTCCTTAACCAAACGACCTCCTTAGCTGCTTCCCAAGCTGCTACATGTTCGGTCTCCATGATGGAATCAACGATGCATCCTTGCTTGACGCTTCGCCATACTACAACTCCTCAGTTAAGAGTGAAAACTGACCCTGATGTAGAATTCGGAGAATCTTTATCAGTCTGAAAGTCAGAATCCGTGTATCCTGCAAGGATCAAATCCTTAGCTCCATACACAAGCATGTAGTTCTGTTGGGATGTATGTCCTCATCTCGTGTAGTTTGTAATATTCCAAGTTGTAAATGAATAAGAGTTATTTATTTCAACATTGTGTAATAAATAAGAGTTATTTATTTCATGCTTTGTGTCTCGCATTTTTCATAAACTTAATCCAATAAACTAAGCTCCAGGGTCATTGTATTAATGAGAGAACTAAGAACTTGAACGGTGTGTAGTGGACACACATGGAGGATCACGTTCGAGTTAATGACCCAAACGGTCTACAGTATATGGATAAGGTTGGAGACCTAATCCTGGATACACTGTGGATGCGCCCGCTTTGTATTAGATACAAACGAGGTGATCTGACTCATTCATGTGGTTGACATGTGAGTGGGGCCATCCTGTGCAATGAGATTGTACAAGACCGGACCGTGAATTATTAGACTTCTCGATGTAACACCGTTAATGAGTGATAGAGCTAATAAATTCATAGATGACCATTAGTGACTCGACCTTAATCACGAGCGTGTTACGGACTCCTCATGCGGGGTCCGTCCTTTGACTAATGCGGGTGAGGGTGGCCACTGTTGCTCGCCCAATATGCCTACCTTCTCGGGCGGGGACCACGTGGGGAGCTGGGAACTTTACTACGCAAGAAGGAATTCACTCGTTCTCGACTTAGGGAAACTAGAAGGGTTGTTCCCTTAAGTGCTGTCTCTAGGGCTTGAACAACGGGGCCCCACTCTCTCATTGTCCTGAGAGGGTTGTTGTTTATGGTTGGACCATGCAACATAGTTGTTCATTAGAGGAGCAGTGGGACTTAAGGAGCAAGAGGTAGACAAAGGGGTAAAACGGTAATTTGACCCAGCTGGGACTACGAACATCCTGTGAAGGGTCGACTCATGGGTATTGGTTACATCAATGGACACAACTTGTCCTACAGTGATGAGAGTGCAGCTACGGGCTTTAGTGGAGTGTTACCGTAGCTAATGAATGTTGAATAACCGGGTCAAAGAGTTTTGTGAGTTAGTCTCGGATCATTGGAGCTCGTCACGTGTAGGTCCATTAGGTCCCTCGGTTGGCTCAAATTGGACAAATTGAGGGTTTACCGTTTGGTGTGAATTTGAAGTGTTCAAATTCATTATTTGGGTATTTATGTCATTTATATGAGATATAGATGACATAATATATAGTTTGATGTGAATGAGATTCATAATAAACTATAGTATAGCCTAATTGATTAATTAGTGCTTATTGGAGAAATTGAATTGAGAGAAATTAAATTGAATGTGATTCAATTTATAATTCCACATTTATGCAAATGAGATTTGTATAATAAGGTATGAGATACCTTATATTATATAATATACAAATGTGATTTGTATATTATATGGTTGTGGTAAAATTGTGATTTGGTGGAGGTTTTAACTCCATCACACAATAGTATTTAAAGGCTTTGCAAGAAGCCTTTGGTATGCCATTTGCCATATTTTGGATTTCCATCTAAAGAGAGCAAATGTTTTCTCTCTAGAACTCTCTCAATTCTCTCTAATTCTCTCCTCACCCAAAACCAAAGGGAGTCCCACCTACTCTCCCTCAACCTCTCGAGAACAACCGAGAAGACCCTTTGGAGGTGTCTCCCTGTTCGGATCGAGGCTCGTGTTCGAGGAGAACGTCGGATCGAGAGAGATCGTGACCGGAGAAGGAGAAAACGTTGAAGAAGAGTTCTTCAAGAGGTTAGTAACTATTACTTACTGTTTACTTCTTCTTATTTGCATGTTTAGCCTAGGATCTATGAGATAGATTCAATTTTAAGATAGGAATTACACAACGGATCAACGACGTTTCACAACGTCTTCCGCTGCGGGAATTCAAAATCCCTTCAAGTTCCTTGTTCTCCGAAGATACTTAAGGATCGTTTTAACCGTTGTCCAGTGTTCAAGTCCTGGATTGGATTGATACCTACTGACCATCCCAACTACAAAACAGATGTCAGGCCTAGTACACAACATGGCGTACATCAGGCTCCCAAAAGTTGGTGTGTAAGGAATCCGTCTCATATCCTCAACTCCTTGAGGTGTCTTAGGACACTGTTCCTTAGACAAATGGATTCCATGTCTAAAAGGCAACAAGCCCTTTTTGGAATCTTGCATCTTAAACCTTGACAACACTTTGTTTATGTAAGATGTTTGAGACAAGGCTAGTGTTTTATTCTTGCGGTTCAGGACAATATGGATCCTAAGAACAAACTGCGCATCACCCAAATCTTTCATTTGGAACTGCGTCGTTAGCCATTCCTTGATGTCAGTAAGATAACCTACATCATTCCCAATGAGTAGGATATCATCCACATAGAGAATCAGGAAAGCGACAGAACTATTGATGATTTTCTTGTAGACACAAGGTTCATCATCATTTTGGTCAAAACCATAAGATCTGATAGCCTCATCAAATCTTATATTTCAGGACCTAGAGGCTTGTTTCAGTCCATAAATCGACCTTTTAAGCATGCAAACCTTTTGCTCTTGTCCTGGTTTAATGAACCCTTTGGGTTGGTCCATGTAGATGGTTTCCTCAAGATTGTCATTCAAAAAGGTTGTCTTGACATCCATTTGCCATACCTCATAGTCATAATATGCGGCAATGGCAAGAACGATACGGATAGACTTTACCATAGCAACAGGTGAAAAGGTCTCCTCATAGTCAACCCCTTCAACCTGGGTATAACCCTTTGCTACTAGTCTAGCTTTAAATGTTTGCACCTTCCCATCTACACTACGTTTTCTCTTGTAGATCCATTTACAACCTACAGGTTTTACCCCATCAGGCTTATTCACAAGATCCCAAATAGAATCGAAGTACATCGACTCTATTTCTTGGTCCATGGCTATGACCCATTTGTCTTTATCAATGTCAACCATTGCTTGATTATAAGTCAATGGATCCTCGGAGTTGTCATCTGGCATAACAACTTGGGTTTCAGCTAAACCCATGTAATGGTCAGGCTGTATCACAACCCTCCCACTACGTCGAGGCATACTCAACTCTTTAGATGGACCCTCTTGACTAGACAAACTAGTATCAACAACTCTTGTTGACGTACTAGTGTTCTTATTAGCAACCTTTGCTATTTTTCCGTCTAACTCACTCGACACTAGCTTACTTTTTGGTTTGTGGTCCCTTATGTGGTCCTCCTCCAAGAAAGTGGTATTTGTCGACACAAAGACCTTATCTTCCTTAGGATCATAGAATAAACCACCTCTTGTTTCTTTTGGGTATCCTACGAATAGGCACAACTTTGAACGTGAATCCAACTTCTTTGGATTTGTCACAAGCACATGTGCTGGACAACCCCATATTCTGAAGTGACATAAACTACATTTACGTCCTTTCCAGAGTTCAAAAGGTGTTTCAGAAACACTTTTGGAGGGCACACTATTCAAAATGTATATTGTAGTCTCTACTGCATAACCCCAAAAGGAACTAGGGAGACGAGCATAACTCATCATTGATCGAACCATGTCGAACAAGGTTCTATTTCTCCTTTCCGATACACCATTTTGCTGTAGTGTGCCGGGAGCTGAGAGTTGGGATGCAATTCCATGTTCTATCATATAGTTCTGGAATTTTAAATCCATGTACTCTCCACCTCGATACGATCGAAGTGTTTTAATTCTTTTACCTAATTGATTTTCAACCTCAGTCTTGAATTCCTTGAACTTTTCAAGTGCTTCAGACTTGTGGTGCATTAGGTAAATATGCCCATATCTGGAATAATCATCTATAAAAGAGATGAAATATTCATATCCTCCCCTAGCTTTAACATTCATCGAACCACAAAAGTCTGAATGTATAAGTTCTAGAGGATCTTTTGCTCTATATCCTTTCCCACTAAAAGGTCTTTTAGTCATCTGCCATATAGGCAGGATTCACATACTGACAAAGAATTTTCTTCTAACTCGTTTAGAAGTCCTCTCTTTACCAATCTCTCAATCCTATTGAGATTAACGTGACCCAATCTTAGATGCCAAAGATGAGCATTTTCTTAAGGAGAAATTTTACGTTTCTTAGTTTGTGCATTTGCTTGTTTAAATAATTCAGTGTTCAAACCCATTTTGACTGAATTAGGCATTAAAACATACAATCCATTTTCTAATGAAGCTGGACATATTTCTAACCCTTTCTTCAAAAGAAACACTTTATTCATAGAAAAGGAAACAGAAATACATTGTTCAATAAGGAAAGAAATGGAAATAAGGTTTCTAGTAAACCCTGGTATCACTAATATATTGTCCAACAATACATATTTCTTGCCAAAATAAATTTTCATTGTGCCTACTGCTACAGCTGAGACGACCTCTCCATTTCCAACCCGGAGCGTTATCTCTTCTTGTTGTATTCGCCATCGAGAATCAATTTCTGAAAAGTAGAACAAACATGATTAGTGGCGCCTGAATCAAGTATCCAAGTTGTTTTATCATTATCCACTAAACAAGCTTCTAGGCAAAGTAAATCATATTTACCTTCCTTCTTCTTTCCTGCAATGTACTTCGGGGAGTTCCATTTCCAATGCCCGTCTTCGTTGCAGTGGAAACATTTTTCTTTGTCAGCAACGTCTTTGACTTTCTTGCCCTTCTGGACGGCAGCGCTTTGTCGACTTGTTTCCCTTTACCAACCCTTTCATGTTCTTCTTCTTACTTACCCTCTCGAGGTTAGAAGAAGATGAAGCCACTGTTTTTGTCCCAGAGGTCGAACCTCTGTGATAACTCCTACTAGAAACATTTGCCTAACCTTTCGATCCCTGAATTTTCATCAAAGATTGAAAGGTCTGGAGTTCATTCAGAAGGGAGGTAAGAATAAAAGTAAGCTTGTTTATAACAACATTACTTCTAAACTGCAGGAAACTATCTGGAAGGGTTTCGAGAATGAAGCTGACCTGGCTCGACTCATCGATGGAAGCATGATTCGACTCCGCGATGTTAAAGTGCACCATCATATCTAGGACATGATCCTGAACAGATGTACCCTCTGGCATCCTCGAGTTGAATATGTACTTTAGGGCATTATTTCGGGCTTGTGTGGACTGTTGTCCAAACATACCCTGCACAGAATCCATGATTTCCTTGGCGGTAATCATGCCCTCATGCTACATGGCTAATATGTCAGGCATACTTGCCAGCATGTAGCCCTTGGCCTTATCATTGGCCTTGATCCATCGATCATATGTATCACGAACATTTCGTGACGCATTCGAGCCTTGCACCGGAGGACACTCCTCAGTTAGCACAAAGTTCAGATCCTCCACTACCAAAATAGTGTTTTGTTTTTCCATGTCATCATATTCTCTCCGGTTAACTTTTCCGCACCCAATAAGAAAATTATAGGGCTAGACATTTTTTTCTCAAAAATTACAAACAAACATGTATGAGTTTCTTGCTATAACTCTAATCGAATCATGTTTTAGCTAATTATCAAATGATTCCTAGGCCATTTATAATTTTCAATGATACTCCAAAGGTTTAGAATGTATGACATCAAAGGGTAGTAAAAAACACTCCTCCTCTGGATCAAGACACTTTTGACCAAAACCTAACACCAGTATAACTCTTATTCCTATAGATTTTAGTTACCATTTTTCGGTCTAGATACATACACAACTTATGTACCCCGGGAGTGTTACCCTTTGTCTTTAGATCCCAGAGTCTCGATCCAATAAAATCTGCCGAAGGGAGAACTAGATTGGAAAATAGTCTAAGGAAATCTTTATCCCTTTCGAGTGTCTACTGTGTTAGATCCCCTATGATCAAGCCCTACGAAGGGATTGTCTGGTCAAGGCCTAACTAGCAGGCTGACCATAGTGGTCTAACGGTGTAAACCGACAAAAGAGACCGTAGGTTTTGTTTTCACTAAACCTGCTCCCAGTCACTATAAGTACCCTCTCCATTCACCATGATATTGACTCATACCAACACCATCCGAAGGGGGACGCTCCCGTTTGGGCCACAAGGCGAATTATGAGTCTCACGGTGTGAACTTCCCGGAGATAGCGTAGGTGGAAAAATATGTATCTCATACACTTTTTCCTCCCACTAAATACTTTAAGTCTATAGGAATCTTTCTTAGACTAAAATTCGGCTAATGGTTTTACCTAACTCTATCAACATAACTCTTATATTGATGATCAATATAACTCTTATATTGATTTTATCCTAAGTTTGTTAATATAACGCCTTATATTAAACCTAGGATTTCTAGTTCATTAATCCCTTAATAAACCCGCTGACGCTACTGTAATTTATAAGGCTCTCTGATAAATTTCACTCCCCAGTCGATTCAGGTAGGGGTGTTAGTTTAAAATCGACTTAAATACCCTGACCTAGACAGAACTTTCCTTAGACAGAGTTCCTCTTTTAATCATAGCTTATAACTTACTTGGTTCCTAATTCTAATCTAATTAGAACTAGATAACCTAAGGTCTATTATTTCCAAGTTCTAAACACTTTAAAACTAATAATTAACCTTAGGTGACATGCATACTATGTTATAGTGCTTGATCATTCATCACATGAATAATAAGACATTCATAGCATATTTATCTCATGAAAAATAATGCATGTCAATGCTGTCCAAAAATTAATATAACAACCTTATATTAATTAATCATGCAAACTATATAATATAACTCCTTATATTATAAATGATGCATGAAAATGCTTAACCTAAGGTGGGATTTTAAAAATACAAGCATACACTATGCATGGCAATAATTACACAACAATTGCATAATTAAAATAGCCAAACTTAGACCAATTTTGGCACGCTAGAAATAATATTAATTAATATAATCAAATTATATTAATTAAAATTAAAATTATTAAATATATTAAAATAAAACGTTTTTATAATTAATATAAATAATAAAAAAAACGTTTCTGCCCGTTACTCTTCGCGTGAAACGTATCCGGCATTGCAACACTGATAGCAGCGTTCAACGCTGCTTTTGTAAATCTTCGTAGCGCGGTAACGCATTGCGCTGCCGCGCTGCGTTTCTCGTTCTAAGCGCGACGTTGCAACGCTGCACACAGATAACAACTAGGAATCCCATTTATTTGCTCGTTTTCGCTCCATTCTTCTCAGCAACCGCCTTGCCTCGATCGGCGTAGACTTACAGACTCGATTTACAATTAAATTTTCCCAAAACACCGGGCCCTGACATTGAACATTTCAATGGAAATGGTAAATCTAAGTGCCAAAATTAAAAACATCTAATTTTGTAAAATCGTTCATACATCTCATGCAAAAACAGTAAATCCCACCTTGTTCTTGAAAAATCCAGAACATAAATCAAGAACGCAATTGGCTCTGATACCAATTGAAGAGAATCGAAGTCACCGCAGCGGAAGCGATTACGAATTGCGTGCTCTTGACTTAGTTACAATGAAAAATTCAAGAACGTAAAACATAAATTAATCATATATAATAAAATGGACAACAAGTATTTAACTTTGAAGAACCTTTCCTCAAGTGCTCCTCTCTCCACGGTCACGATTTCAGCAACAAGAATTCCAACGTGCGAAGACACGACCACCGAATCTTCTCCGTTGTTCTCTAGGTGAGGGAGGAAGGTGGGTTCGCTTTAGGAGATGTGAGGTACTTTGAGAGAGAGATGTTTTTGTTCTCTTGGAACTCTTCAAACAACAACAAAAGAGTTTATCAAAATCATAACCTAGTTGCATCTCATGCAACCATATATATATAGGGGAATGGGATGGAAATGACCATCCTACCCCTCCTTTAATCTCTCTTTAGTATATAGTTTATATATGAATCTAATTCACATTAACACTATATATTATATCAATTATATCATATATAATTGATATAACTCCTCATGTATGAAATTGAACACTTCAATTTCACTCCTAACTTTATACCCTAAATGTTAGCATATTGGGCCAACGGAGGGATCTAATGGACCTACAGATCATGAGCTCCAATGATGTGAGATTAACTAATCAAACTCTTTGATCCAGTTAATCAATATTCATTAACTACCAGTCACTCCACTATAGACTTGTAGCTGCACTCTCCTCAATGTAGATATTATTGTGTCCATCGATCTGGTCATTACCCATGAGTCGACCCTTCACGGGTTGTTCAGTAATCACACTGGGTCAAATTACCGTTTTACCCCTGTGATTGCCTCTTTGCTCCTTAAGCACCACTGATCCTCTAATCAACAACAAGTCTAAGGTCCTACCTTAGACTCATACCCTCATAGAGGGTGGGGCCCCGTTGTTCAAGACCTGGAGGCAGTTCTTAAGGGAACAACCTATCTAATTCTTCAGTAGAGGAATGAGTGAATTCCATCTTGCACAGTTAAGTTCCCAGCTACCTACGAGGTTCTCGTCACACGAGAAGGTAGGCTTATTGAGTCGGCTCTGTGCCACTCTCTCACCCATACTAGTCTAAGGACAAACCCCTATAAGCAGGAGTTCTTAACTTGCTCGGGATTGAGTCGAGTCACTAATGACCATCTATAAATTACTAGTCTTATCCACATTAGCGGTGTTATCTTTGGTTAAACTAATAATTTGCGACCAGATCTTGTATGAACTCTTCATATAGGATGCCCCCACTCGCATGTCAACTACATGAATGAGTTGGATTACCTCATTTGTACTAATTACAAAGTGGGTCGCATCCATGGTGTTACCAGAATGGGGTTTCCAACCTTATTCTTATACCATAGACTATTTAAGTTATAATCTTTAACTCAACCCAAATAGTGTCCACTACACTGATTTCAAGATAAATGTTATAACCTTGGAGCTTAGTTTATTGGATTTATAAAAGCAAGACTGTAATCTTATCGAAATAAATAACACTTTATTTAATTGATCAAAATTACACAAGTTTAGGGCATAAATCCCAACATTGTCAAGGTTTAAGATGCAAGATTCCAAAAAGGGCTTGTTGCCTTTTAGACATGGAATGCATTTGTCTAAGGTACAGTGTCCTAAGACACCTCAAGGAGTTGAGGATATTAGACGGATTCCTTACGCATCAGCTATTGGGAGCCTGATGTACGCCATGTTGTGTACTAGGCCTGACATCTGTTTTGCAGTTGGGATGGTCAGTAGGTATCAATCCAATCCAGGACTTGAACACTGGACAGCGGTTAAAACAATATTTAAGTATCTTCGGAGAACAAGGAACTACATGCTTGTTCATGGGGCTAAGGATTTGATCCTTACAGGATACACGGATTCTGACTTTCAGACTGATAAAGATTCTCAGAAATCTACATCAACTCTTAACGGAGGAGTTGTAGTATGGCGAAGCGTCAAGCAGGGATTCATCGATGATTCCACCATAGAGGCCGAATATGTAGCAGCTTGTAAAGCAGCTGAGGAGGCCGTTTGGTTAAGGAAATTCATGCTAAATTTGGAAGTCGTTCCAAATATGACTTTGCCCATCACACTCTATTGTGATAACAGTGGTGCAGTGGCAAATTCGAGGGAACCCCGAAGTCACAAGAAGGGAAAGCACAAAGAGCGGAAGTATCATCTCATCCGGCAGATCGTGCATAGAGGAGACGTGATGGTCACGAAGATAGCCTAAGAGCATAACATTGCTGATCCTTTTACAAAGGCTCTCACGGCTAAAGTTTTTGAGAGTCACCTAGAAGGACTAAGTTTACAAGTCTTCCCTAACTAGGGCAAGTGGGAGTATTTTGTACAAAGGGGTTTAAATGCCCTAGTTTATTGTATTTACATTACTGTAATGTTTAGTACTCCACAAGCTTTAGGTCAAGTGGGAGATTGTTGGGATTTATGCCCTAAACTTGTGTAATTTTGATCAATTAAATAAAGTGTTATTTGTTTTGATAAGATTACAGTCTTGCTTTATAAATCGAATAAACTAAACTGCAAGGTTATAACGTTCATCTTGAAATCAGTGTAGTGGACACTATTTGGGTTGAGTTAAAGATTATGACCTAAATAGTCTATGGTATAAGAATAAGGTTGGAAACCTCATTCTGGTAACACCATGGATGCGACCCACTTTATAATTAGTACAAATGAGGTAATCCAACTCATTCATGTAGTTGACATGCGAGTGGGGGCATCTTGTATGAAGAGTTCATACAAGATGGATCATGAAATTATTAGTCTAACCAAGTATAACAGAGTTAACAGGATAAGACTAGTAAATTTATAGATGGTCATTAGTGACTCTACACAATCTGAGCAAGTTAAGAACTCCCGCTTATAGGGGTTTGTCCTTAGACTAGTATGGGTGAGAGTGGGTGTGAGCGACTCAATAAGCCTACCTTCTCGGGGATGAGTAACCTCGTAGGTAGTGGGAACTTAAGCTGTGCAAGATGGAATTCACTCATTCCTCATGAAGAATTAGATAGGTTGTTCCCTTAAGAACTGACTCCAGGTCTTGACCAACGGGGCCCCGCCCTCTATGAGGGTATGAGTCTAAGGTAGGACCTTAAACTTGTTGTTGATTAGAGGATCAGTGGTGCTTAAGGAGTAAAGAGGTAATCACAGGGGTAAAACGGTAATTTAACCCAGCTGTGATTACGAACAACCTGTGAAGGGTCGACTCATGGGTAATGACTATATTAGTGGACACAATAATATCTACAGTGAGGATAGTGAAGCTACAAGTCTATAGTGGAATGACTTGTAGTTAATGAATATTGATTAACTGGATCAAAGAGTTTGATTAGTTAATCTCACATCATTGGAGCTCATGATCTGTAGGTCCATTAGATCCCTCCGTTGGCCCAATATGGTAACATTGAGGGTATAAAGTTAGGAGTGAAATTGAAGTGTTCAATTTCATACATAAGGAGTTATATCAATTATATATGATATAATTGATATAATATATAGTTTTAATGTGAATTAGATTCATATATAAACTATATACTAAAGAGAGATTAAAGGAGGGGTAGGATGGTCATTTCCATCCCATTCCCCTATATATATATGGTTGCATGAGATGCAACTAGGTCAAGTCATTCTAAGAGATTCCTAGCCTTTTGTTGTTGTTGGAAAGGTTCCAAGACAACAAACATCTCTCTCACAAAAACACCTCACATTTCCTAAAGGGAACCCACGTTCCTCCCTCACCTAGAGAATAACGGAGAAGATTTGGTGGTAGTGTCGGTGTTCATACGTGTTCGTGCAGCGTTGATCTTGATCGTGAGAGAGGAGGAGCACTTGAAGAAAGGTTCTTCAAAGGTAACTTTCTTGCTGCGATTTTATATATGCTTAATCTAGTTTTTCATGTTCTTGAATTTACCGTCGTAACTAACTCACGAGCGCGCGATTCGCAATTGCTTCCGCTGTGGGGACTTCGATTCCCTTCACTATATACATATTATCTAATAAAATGTAATTCCTGCCAAAATAAAGTTTCACCGTGCTGACCGCTGCAGAAGAGACAACCTCCCCAAATCAAGCCCGTAGCGTTATCTCACCCTCTCGCAGCTACTGCCAGAAAGTAGTTCCGTGAAAAGAAGATCAAATATGGTTAGTGGCGCCCGAATCCAGTATCCAGGAAGGGTCATTACTCTCTACTAAACAAGTTTTAGTTACAAGTAAATCACATTTACCTTTTTCCCTTCTGTTGGCAAGGAACTTGGGACAGTTACCCTTCCAGTGTCTGTCCCCATTGCAGTGGAAACACTTTCCTTTCTCTGCAACTTCCTTGACCTTCTTGCTCTTTTCGGCGGCAGCACAATCATCTTTACCCTTCTTCATCTTGTTCTTCTTCCCTTTCGGGCCTGAAGAACCTACATATTTTGTCCCAGAGGTCGAATTCCTGTGATAGGACCTGAAGGCAATGTTTGCCTCAGGTTCTGGTGTCCTAATCCTAATCAAGAACTGGAAGTTCTGTAGTTCGTTAAGAAGGGTTGTCAGTGTGTACCTAATTTTGTTCATAATAGCATTGCTACGAAACTGAAGGAAACTCTTCGAAAGAGTCTCCAGAATAAAGCTGACTTGGCTCAACCTATCGATCGAAGCCCCGTTCATCTCAGCCAGATGAAAGTGGGTCATCATGTCCAGAACATGTTCACAGACAGACGCCCCTTCTTTCATCCACAAATTGAAGACGTGTTTGAGTGAATCACGTCGGACCTGAAAGGACTGTTCTCCAAACATTTCCTACAAGGATTCCATGATCTCTTTGGCGGTGATCATCAACTCATGCTTCTTTGCCAAGACTTTAGATAAGTTGGCAATGATATAGACCTTTGCCTTTTCATTGGCTCTAATCCATCGAACGTATTCATCACGAACACTTCGTGATGCAGTCGAGCCCGGCACCTGAGGACACTCCTCAGTGAGTACGAACTTTAGGTCGTCAGTTACTAGAATTGTGTTCATATTATTTTTCCACGTTTGGAAATTATCTCCTACCAGTTTGTCGGAAGCTAAAAGAGGGATGATTGAGCTAGACATATTTGCTGAAAAACAAGTAAAACTTTGTGTCAGACTCGCGAAAACTTTTGAAAATCCAATAAAGTTTTAGAAAAATTTTATCCAATGATCCCTAGGTCATTAAAAATTACAATGATACCCCAAAGGTTTAGAATGACCATCACCAAAGGGTGAACGGAAACACTCCTCCTCTGGGACGAGACTTTTTCGATCAGATCCTAATACCAGAATAACTCTTATTCCATTAGGCGTCTAGTTACCATTTTTCGGTATGAATCCATTAACTCTTAATGAATCCCATGAGTGTCACCCTTAATCACTAAATTTCCAAGTATCCGTCCAAACAATAGCCACCGAAGGGTGAACAAAGAAGGAAAACACACAACGAAATTTTATCCCTTTCGGGAATTCACGGTGTTCCGACTCCCATGATCAAGGCCCTCCGAAGGGATCGTCTGGTCCAGGCCAAACTAGCAGGCGGATCATAGGCGTCTCACGGTGTGAATCGAAAGAAGAGACTATGGGTCCTGTTTTCACAATTCCCGCTCCCACTCACTATAATTATTCTCTCCATTCACGTGATATTGACCCATACAAATACCATCTGAAGGGGACGCTCCTATTTGCGCCACGAGGCTGGGTATGGATCTCACGGTGTGAACTTAACGGAGATTTGTGGTCGAAAAAATTAAATGTATCTTATACACTGTATTTCCTCTCACTCAGCACTTTAAATGTATCGGGATTGACCTAGCTGAATCGACTAATATTTACCTAAGTCTACCAATAAAACTCTTATATTGGATTAGCCTAAGTCTATAATCACATTATTAACTTTGGTCTATGCGAGTAAATTAATTAACTTTTAATTAACGACACTCACGATAGTATAACTTATGAATCTCCAGACCAAATTCACTCCTTGTCGGTTCCCAGGTAAGGGTGTTCCGCAAAGCGTTAGCTTAAATACCCAAACTTTAGACAGAACCTTCCTTAGACAGTTACTAATTAGTCTCCCTTCATAAATCATATTTGATTTCCTAATTCTAATCTTATTAGAACTAGAAAACCTACGTCTAATTATTCACGTTCTAAACATTTTAAAACAAATAATTAACTTAGGTTACATGCATTTCTATATTATAATGCTTGATCATTCATCACATGAATAATTAAACTATTTAATATACATTCATCACATGAATTAAATGCATGTGCATGCTTTTAATCTAAGAAATATAACACTTATATTAAATAAATTAAAACATGCATACATTATATTATAACTCTTATAATATAATCGTATCATGCTTACTATATATTATAACTCTTATAATATGAATATGATGCATGAAATGTTTAACCTAATGTGGGATTTTAATCTATATGACATAGAATATACACATAGAATAATTAATTTCATACATCTCATGAATAAAATAAATTAAACAACAAAGTTATATTAATTAACAATAATATAACTTTTAGATTAATATTAATTAATAAAACTATTTTAATAATACATTTTACAAATTAAAAATAACATAAAATAACTAAAATTAACGCCCCACGATCAGCCATGAAGCCAACCAGCCACAACGCGCGAGCTGTCCTCGCGAACTAGCCACTACGCTCGCAGCATTGTCCTCAGCGCGCCCAACACCTCAGCGTTGCAACGCTGACCTGTAGTTCAGCCTGGATCCGCACGGACAGGGTTGAGACGCCGAAGAACAACGTCTCAACGTCGTCGACAGAAACAAACTTCTTTGTTGTTCTTCGTATTTTTTTGCCAGTTTTCGCTCCGATTTTTTCACAGCAACTCTTGCGAATCAAGACACGGACTTACAGACTCGATTTACTTTCTAATTGCCCAAAAAACATGGGCCTTTACATTTATCTCATCAACAGAAAAGTAAATGCAATAAAAAATGCCAAACCGAAACATCAATTTTGCAAACCACAATTTCATCTCATGAATTTGAAGTAAAACCCACCAAATTTTAAGAAACTTAATTTGCACAATGAAGAAGCCAACGTTTGGCTCTGATACTAATTGAAGGGAATAAAACTCCCGCAGCGAAAAACGACTTTGAATCGTCGAGGTTTTCATCGTGAAAACAATTCTTAAAATTAAATCTATCCTATAGAGATTAGCCTAAACATGCTTTAAAGAAGGAAATACAGTAAGAGATAGTACTTACTTGTTGAAGAACCGTTCTTCACGAAATCCTTCTCTGGTCACAAACTCTTCGTGCTCTCGATCTCTACGTTCACGATCTCCCGTACAACGAACAATTCGAACACCTCCAAAGGTTTTCTCGGTTGTTCTCCTTTGGTAAAGAGAAAATGGTGGGGCTCTTTTGGTTTAGGGAGGATAGAAACTTTGAGAGAGATTGAGAGAGTTTTCTTGGATGGAAAATCCAAAAAATGAGAATTGATCGAGCAAACCTTCTTGCAAAGGTGCTTATATAATGGTGATAGGTGGAATTGAAATCTCCACATATTTACCATTTTACCACAACCTTAGCCTATGCAAATCATATTTACATAACCACATATAATAAGATATCTCATACCTTATTATATAAATCACAATTGTATAATTGTGGTTTTTAAACTGAATCACATTCAATTTAATTTCTCTCAATTCAATTTCTCTAAATTAGTCCTAATTAAGCAATTAGGCTAACCTATAGTTTATTATGAATCTCATTCACGTTAAACTATATAATATGCCAATCATATCTCATATAAATGACATAAATACCCTTTTAATGAATTTGAACACTTAAAATTCACACCAAACTGGAAACCCTCTATGTATCCAGTTTGAGCCAACCGAGGGACCTAATGGACCTACAGATGACGAGCTCCAATGATCTGAGACTAACCTGTCAAACTCCTTGACCTGGTTAATCAACACTCATTAGCTATGGTAACACTCCACTAAAGCTCGTAGTTGGACTCCCGTCACTGTGGACAAGTTGTGTCCATTGATATAACCAATGCCCGTGAGTCGACCCTTCACAGGTTGTTCGTAGACACTGCTGAGTCAACTTACTGTTTTACCCCTGTATTAACCTCTTGCTCCTTAAATCCCCACGGCTCCTCTAATGAAAAACAACGTTGTATGGTCCAACCATAAACAACACCCCTCTCGGGCTAGTGAGAGGGTGGACGCCCGTTGTCCAAGTCCTAGAGACAGCACTTAAGGGAACAACCCCTCTAGTTTCCCTAAGTTGGGAACGAGTGAATTCCATATCGCGTAGTCAAGTTCCCAGCTCTCCACGTGGTCCTTCCCCTGAGAAGACAGGCATATTGGGTGAGTAATTGTGACCACCCTCACCCGTACTAGTCAAAGGACAGACCCCCTTAGACAGGAGTTTGTAACACGCTCGGGATTAAGGTCAAGTCACTAATGGTCATCTACGAAGTTATTAGCCCTATACCGTTAACAGTGTTACATCAGTAAGTCTAATAATTCACGGTCTGGTCTTGTACAATCTCATTGTACAGGATGACCCCATTCGCATGTTAACCACATGAATGAGTTGGATCACCTCGTTTGTATCTAATGAAAAGCGGGCCGCATCCACAACGTATCCAGGATTAGGTCTCCAACCATTTCCGTATACTGTAGACTGTTCGGGTCATTTACTCGAACGTGATCCTCCTTGTGTGTCCATTACACACCGTTTTAGTTCTAGTTCTCTCATAATTCAAAGACCTTGGAGCTTAGTTTATTGGACAAAGTTTGTCAATATGCGAGACACAAAGTGATTAAAAAATAACTATTATTTATTTCAATAGTGAACAAATACGTGATTACGACATACAATCCCTCAAAAGGACAAACCCCCCGCAAACGAGGGTCCATAACACGCTCAAGACTAAGGATGAGTCACTAATGGCCATCTACGAAGTTATTTGTCATATACTGTTAACGATGTTACATCAGTAGGTCTAATAATTCACGGTCTAGTCCCGTACAATGTCATTGCTCAAAATGCCCCCACTCGCATGTGAACCACATGAACGAGCTGGATCACCTCGTTTCTATCCACAGTGTCATGAGGAGTAGGTTTCCAGCCTTACCCATATACTGTAGACCGATCAGGTCATTAACTGAAACGTGATCCTTCTGTGTGTCAACTACACACCGTTCAAGTCTTAGTTCTCTCATATAATATACCATGGAGCTTAGTTTATTGGATGACATTTATATAATTCGAGATACAGAGTTTGATAATTAAACAACCTTTATTTATTAAACCAATAAGTATTACAAACTTCACGAGATTAGAGCATACATCCCAACAAACTCCCACTTAAACTAAGCTAGTGGACTACATATACATTTCCTAAATGTAAAGTAATATAATAAACTAGGGCATTGAATACCCCTTTACAATACTCCCACTTTCCCTAGTCAGGAAGAACTCGAAGACCTAGACTCTCTAGGTGACCCTCAAACACCTTAGCCGTGAGAGCCTTTGTAAATGGATCAGCAATATTGTGCTTCGATGCTATCGGTGTGACTGTCACGTCTCCGTGGTGCACAATCTCCGTATCAGGTGATACATGCTTTCAATATGTTTGCCTCTCTTATGACTCAGAGGTTACCTCGAGTTGGCTACCGCCCTACTGTTGTCACAAAACAACGTCACTGGCAAGTTCATATCTGGAACAACTTCAAAATGTAACATGAACTTCCTGAGCCAAACAACTTCCTTAGCAACATCACAAGCTGCAACATACTCGGTTTCCATTGTGGAATAAGCTGTGCATCTCTGGTTGATGCTTCGCCACACGACAGCTCCTTCGTTAAAAGTGAACATTGACCCCGATGTGGACTTCCTAGAATCTATATCGGTCTGAAAGTCAGAGTCTGTGTATCCCGTAGTCCCTCATTCTCCTAAGATACTTCTAGATTGCCTTTACGGCTGCCCATTGATCTAATCCTGGATTAGATTGATACCTACTGACAATCCCAACTGCATAACAGATGTCGGCCCTAGTACACAACATGGCATACATTATGCACATAAATAAATCGTTCAACACTTGCATAAAATTTAAATACAAAAATTGGACCGATTTTGGCACCCTAGGGAGTTTAATTAAATTAATCAATATTAATATAACATTTATATTAATACTAATTAATAAAATTAAATTTAAAACTTATTTTACAAAATTATAAATTAAAAAAAATAGTTAAAAACGGAGAAAATGCTCCATGATGTCTCATTTTCGTCCACTTCCTGCGAAAAACGCAAGTCATGCTCCCACTATCGAAGTAGCGTTGCAATGCTGCGCTCCCCAGCGTCATGGTAGCGTGCTCAACGTGAACAACGTTGCAACGCCATGCCTGGCGTCGCAACGCTGAACGTGCAACTGCCGTCTCAACGTCCAGCGGCGTTGCAACGCTGATCTATTACACAACATTCTCCCGCACAGATGCCGTTGCGACGCCAATGAACAACGTCACAACACTGTCCTCTGTCCAACACCACTATTTGCTGAATTTTGCTCGTTTTCGCTCAATTTTTCACAGCATCTCATCCACGAACGACCCAGACTTACAGACTCGATTTACATTAAAAAATGCCCAAAACAATGGGCCCTTACATTGATCTTATCAACGAAAAATGTAAATTTAGTCTAAGTGTCAAAACCCAAAACATCCATTTTGCAAACTATTAACATTCGTCACTTCCGTAAGATCTTCTCGATTGTTCTCGGGAGGTAGAGGTGAAGGGATCGAATCTCGCATCGGAAGCGATTGTTAATCGCATCTTCATGATTTTGTTACACGAATCTAATACAGGAACTAGATCTAAGATTAAGCATGCTTTTAAGGATTCACAACAAGAAATATACCTTTGAAGAATACTTTCTTCACGAGCTCCTTCTCCCACGATCACGATCTTAGCAACACGAACCGAAACGTATGAAGATCCTCCACTAGGTCTTCTCCGTTATTCTCTAGCTGAGGAATGATTGTGGGTTCCTTCGGGATGAGATGTGTAGGTTAGGGAAATGTGTTTGGAACTCTTTCCAACACAATGAGTGAGAGAACTTTAGGGTTGCACCAAGAGCTTAGTCTCAACAAAGTTGCCTCTTATGCAACTATTTATAGAGAAATAGGATGGAAGTTACCATCCTATCCCTCCTTCATTCTCTCATTAGTATATAGTTAATATGTGAATCTAATTCACATTAAAACAATATATTATATCACATATAATTTATATAACACCTCATATATGATTGAACACTTCAATCTCATTCCTATCTTTATACCCTCAATATTACAATGTTGAGCCAACGGAGGGACCTAATGGACCTACAGTTCATTAGCTCCAATGATGTGAGATTAACTGATCAAACTCTTTGATTTGGTTAATCAATATCCATTAACTACAAGTCACTCCACTATAGACTTGTAGTTGCACTCTCCTCACTGTAGATTATATTATGTCCATTGAATAATTATTACCCATGAGTCGACCTTCACATGTTGATCGTAATCACAGTTGGGTCAAATTACTGTTTTACCCCTGTGATTACCTCTTTGTTCCTTAAGCACCATTAATCCTCTAATGAACAACAAGTATATGGTCGTACCATAAACTCATACCATCTTAGGCTAGTTTAGAGGGTGGGGCCCCATTCTTCAAGACCCGGACTCAATTCTTAAGGGAACAACCTATCTAATTCCTTAGTGTAGGAATGAGTGAATTTCATCTTGCACAGTTAAGTCCCCAGCTACCTACGAGATTCTGTCCCTGTGAAGGTAGGCTTATTTAGTCGGTTGCAGACCACTCTCACCCATACTAGTCTAAGGACAAACTCCTATAAGCAGGAGTTCTTAACTTGCTCAGGATTCAGGTCGAGTCACTAATGAAAATCTATAAATTATGAGTCTTATCCTGTTAACGTTGTTATACTAGTCAGACTAATAATTTGCAGTCCGGTCTTGTATGAATTCTTCATATAGGATGCCCCCACTCGCATGTCATCCACATGAATGGGTTGGATTACCTCATTTCTACTAATTACAAAGTGGGTCGCATCCATGGTGTTACCAGAATAAGGTTTCCAACCTTATTCTTATAACATAGACCATTTAGGTTATACTCTTGAACACAATCCAAATAGTGTCTACTACACTAATGTTCAAGATATATTATAACCTTGGAGTATAGTTTATTGGATTTTATAAAGCGATAATATATTTTTATCAAAACTAATAACTCTTTATTTATTTGCCCAAAATTACATAAGTTTTAGGGCACATATCCCAACAAGCTCCCATTTGACCAAAGCTTGTGGAGTACATAATTTAAACATTACAATAATGTCAAATACAATAAACTAGGGCATTTAAACCCTGTATACAATATACTTCCACTTGCCCTAGTTGGGGAAGACTCGTAAACCTAGACCCTCTAGGTGACTCTCAAATACATTAGTCGTGAGAGCCTTTGTAAAAGGATGAGCAATGGTGTGCTCTGAGGTTATCTTTGTGACGATCACGTCTCCTCGATGAACGATCTCCCAGATGAGATGATATTTTCGCTCAATATGCTTACCTCTCTTGTGACTTCGGAGTTCCCTTGAACTGGAAAGTACCATACAGGTTAGTTACTAACTCAACTCCATGAGGTTGGGTTATTAAGTCACCGATTATAATTGTTGGTGAAACAAACAAAGAGTTGGGTTATTAACCCAACCCCATAAACCAAACACCCCTAAGTGTTATTGCTTGTTGTCAACCACCAATTTAATACTGAATTTTTGGGTTGTTTACGTACTGATTTAGACTACTTTTGCTCACTGTTTTAGGCATAACTCATGACTGTTTTAGGCTAGAATCGTGGTTGATTTAGGCTAATTTAGTGAACATTGTGGGTTGTTTTGCATGAACTCCTTGATAAATAAAAGCATGCTTAAACTAGAGATATGTGACTCAATTTCCATCATGAACTAATTTGTGTTAGGCAAGGGTTAGGTTGTTTTAATGTAATTTTTGATTAAATTGATGGTTGATACCATTGATTGAATTTATGAAATTTTATTGAATTTAACGTTGCATGAGAATTAAAATTGGCCTTTTTAACTTCTCTATAATTCATAAACTTGTCCAAGCTAATGAATTAGAAAACTAAAATTTCATTCTAGGATTATTGAGTTGATTAGGGCCACCTAGAACCTAAAATCATGAGCATAATTTAGATCACAATTGGGAAATTGTAGGTTTTAAAACTTAGTGATTTTGGAAACAATTATTTGAATGCATGTGTAGGTAAATTTAAGGCATCACTCAAAATTTATCTAATTGAACATTAGAACTGTAACCTAACCCAAGCCTATTTTTCATTACAAATCTCATCTCTTGTATCTGCCCTCTTGTTTGCATTCTCCTCTCCCCTCATTTAAATTTAGTTATTTTCTTGCATCTTATCTTATCTTTCTTACTTATCGTATCAACTTATTTATTTTAAACAGTAAATTGCACACTCATGCATTGCACTAAAATAAGAAAAATTTGTTAGGACACTCAATCATTTAGATTCAGCTATTCCTCGTGCGATTGATACTTAACTTATCACTTGCTGCACTTGACCGTTTATACTTGCACGTCATAAAAGTGTTAGAGTCTTATTCTAATTTGCATTAGTTTAGGGCACTCGATATTTTCGCATCAAGTTTTTGGCGCCGTTGATGAGGACTAGTTTAGATTCTTATTTTTTTTTAGTTTATTTTAACATTTTATCCTTGTTTTTCTTGTTCAGTGTGTCTTGTTATCTTTGTTTCGTATTTTTATCTTTGTTGAGTCTTGGTTATTCTTTCTGGTCGTGTTGGTGCAAATTGTGTTTGTTGAGCCTATTATAATTGATTCATTACTTTATTATGGTTTATGATAACTTTGGGTGGTCTTCTGTACCCGATGAACAAACACAATATAGTTCTTCTTCTTATGATCATCCCTTTACCAACTTAGAGTCTTTTAGTGAGGATAATGAAGCTTATGGCTACCAAATGCCTAATTACTATCATACTGAACCTATGACTTATAGGAACCACATGTATGATAATAATCAGAGTAATTGGTCCTATGAACCATATCCTAGGAGTTTTTAGTCATATCCTTCCTATATTCAAGAAACCCAGGTAGAAGATGAATCTTCCCTTAAAATGTTGTTATTAGAATATATGAGAACCACCGATGAGAGGAATAGGAAAATAGGGGAGTTAATTCAACGCCTAACGAATACACTCGTCTCCCTTAGAGAACAAATGTATTTAGACTCATATGAGGTTGACCACCCTAGGTAAGATAGTGAAGGAGGACCCCCATCCTTAGATAGTTCAGTGAGTCACTTGATCACTGACACACTAATACACTTTTATGATCCTAGTCCTTCACATTTTTCAGAGTATGAGCATTTAGAGGATTGTGCTTTAGATCTAAAAGAACTAAAATCTTGTAGCACACACCAGGATAGAGTTAGTGAGAGTGTGGAAGAAGTCGAGCCTTATGTTGTTGAGTTAGACCATGAGGAAGAATTTGAGGCTTTTGAGTCAATGAAAGTTCTATCTTCTGATTTTTCTCTTATTGGTGAGTGTTTTTCTTTCTATTCTCTCGAGTCAGTGTCTTTGTGTGAGTCTGTTTATTTTCCGGTTTTTCCTTTTTTTCTTTTACCATATAAAAAACCAAAAAATGTTTATTTTGTTGTTGTTCCTTCATTTCTTTTAATATATGAAAAATGAAAAAATATATCTGTTTCGGGCTCTCACGAGAAGCTAGTATTCTTGCTAGTTCTGATTTGTTTTGTAGATTCAAGAAAGAGAGGCCCGAAGAAATGGGAGAATTTTTACGTACCTTGACGAGCCCACGTATACTATGTCAAGCTAATGATGTTTAAACAAGCGCTTCTTAGGAGGCAACCCAAGGATTATTTTTTTTGTTTCATTTTTGTTTAGTTGTTTTTGTTTTAGTTTTAGTTTAATAAGTTATCTTTGCCTATTTTGCAGCTCCCGTAGGGTTGATGATTGATATGCGCTGTAGTGGAGGTCTCCTCAATTCAGGGCAGTATTGTTCTCCCTTCTATTTTTTTTTTAGTTGTCCTTAAGCATGCTTAAGTGAATAGTTTATACATTAATGGCAATGTATGCTTTAACCATGAGGGGGAGATGTGTTGTTTTGAATATGATTTTGGGCTTAATTGAAAATTTTTCTGTTGATGAGACTGTGTGCTCATAGAGTTTATAGGGTGTTGCAAGCCTTTGTGTTTATAAAGTTATTTACTTTCTTTAGGACTTCAAAATGATCTATTTTGACTACTGGATTCCATGTTAGTTGTTTGTTTCATGGTCTTTGATATGCATGATGTAGGTAGTTAATTCGTTATGTTTAAGCAAGTAAAAATTGGAAAGATGGTTGTTGTTCCTTGTTTAAAAATTAAATTTCTGCATGTTTTTAATGGTAAAAAGTGTGTTGTCTTTGGTATGAACTTGATATGCATCTCTATGAAAATAAAAAGTTAAGGTCAAATCTTAGGATTAATGAAAATAAGAGTTGTTGCTTGTGTTTGAGGCAAGAGTATGCTATCTTGTTTGGTGTTTCTCAAGGTCAAGCTTGTCATTAGGGGTTTTTTTTTAGTGCACTTATGATTAGTGTGTTAATCACACTAGTTAGGATTCAACTCCGGGGCCAAAAAGTTCGAAAGCTAGAAGCCATGAAAAGTTATGTAACCCATACATCTTTTTGAGCACTCCAAAATTAGTAAACTCCAAATTTGTGATCATGTCAAGTTTGGGGGAGTTACCCGACCTCCCTAACTCAATGAGGACATTGAATACTCTAAGTTTAGGGGGAAAGGTAAATTCTTCTTGTTTTTTTAAGGGAAAAAATGAAAAAAACGTGAAAGAAACAAATAGTGTGCAAACCTTTCATTTCCCTAAACTCAATTGGGCTAAACAAAAAAAGATGTTATTTATTTTGTTATTTACAGTTAGTTCAGGCAACATGGTGCTCGATGTCAGGGGGTCTAGGCACTAACCATGTTGGCCTCTTGGAGCGAAGGTATCAAGCAAGTAACCTGTACCCATTGCTTAGGGCTGTTGTGCTAACCACGTGTGCCATTCTAAGAACTACGGGAGAACCTCATTGCTTAGGTGTGTTGCGCTAACTACGTGTGCCATTCTAAGAACTACGGGAGAGTCAAAAAAATAAATAAAAATATAAATAAAAAAACAAACAAAAAGTAAAAATAGTAATAAAAAAATCTAGCCCTAAGTAGTGAGTTTTATGGAAGTGGGGGAGAATAATGTACATATCTGTTTTTATAAAAAATAAAAAAATAAAAAGGAATGATCATAAAATTGTAGTGATGCGAGTTTTGGAATGTGACTTATCTTTAACTATGAGTTGCTTGATTTCAATGATTAGGATTCTAGTGGTTGAGCATGAGGGTAGATGTCGAATCGTAGTTGGTTTGCTCTTGGTTATGTTTGGATTTCTGCCCTAAAACTCGTAGTTTGTATTTATGTTCTAGTTAATGTAATAAAGTGTTATTATTTCAATAAAGAGTTATTGTTCGTTATCTACGAGTTTACCTTTATTTAAACCCTAAATCTAATAAACTAAACATCCAAAGCTATCATATTAATCTTTAACTAAATGTAGTGTACATATAAAGGATCTCGGTTCGAGATACAGCTTAAAGGGTCTATAGTTAGGGGATAAGGTTTGGGTACCTTACCCTGGTAAAACTATGGATGTAGCCCACTTTGTATTTGATGCAAACACTGTGATCCTAACGTGTTCGTGTAGATGACATGTAAGTGGGGATATCCTATTTAATGAGATTACATAAGACCGGACCACGAAATAGCAACCTCTAGCTGTAACTCCGTTGACTAGTTAAGTTTCTATTTCACTAGGATGACCTAGGCAACTTGATCTCAATCCTGAACAGGTTACGAACTCCTGTTCGCGAGGGATTGTCCTTTAACTAGTATTGGTGAGAGTGGCCAGATTCGCCGACTCAATATGCCTACCTTGTTGGAGACAAGACCGAGTGAGCGACTGGGGAGTTAACTTAGCAAGATGGAATTCACTCCTTCCCGCCTACTAGGGTAAGTAGAGGATTCCCTTAAGTGGTGTCTCCGAACATGAACAAAGGGCCCGACCCTCTCATTGTCTCGAGAGGGACTCTGTTTGTTGGTAGGACCACAAACAAATTGTTCATTAGAGGAGCACTGGTACTTAAGGCACAAGATGTAACCCAGGGGTAAAACGATAATTTGACCCAGCTGGTGTTACGAACGTTTGTGAAGGATTGACTTGTTGTTATTGGTCAATATCTGTGGACACAGAAATATATCTGCAGCGAGAAGAGTGCAGCTGCGGGACTTTAGTGGAGTGTTCCCGCAGTTAACGAATGTTGATTGGGAGGTTAATGAGATTAACCGAGCAATCTTGTATCGTTGGAGCTTCTGATTTGTAGGTCCATTAGGTCCACCTTCTAGATCGTAAAGGGTTCTTAGATCATTTGAATTTGAAATGTTCAAATTCATTAGGGAATATATTTAAAGTATATGGATACGATAAAATATATAGTTTTGGAACTATATATTATAAATTTAATGTGAATATGATTCATATTAAATTATATGAGAGAATTAAATATTTGAAAAAGTTCAAATATTATATTAAATGTGAATGTGATTCACATTTGAAAACTATAGGTTAAAATTTAATGTGCACTGGATGTACATTAAAACTATAGGTTAAAAGGGTAATATGATTAAATGAAATTTAATCCAAATTAAATATATGATATTTAATTTGTATTAATTAAATATAATTTAAATTAAATTAAATTATTATTTAATTATTATTATTTTAATAATAAAATAAGGGAACGTGTCATCCAGACACGTTTCCACTACCCTCCTTCTTCTCCCTATCGACAATTTAACAGGGAGAAGAGGGTTGATGTTCAATTGATCGATCTTGCTGTTTTGCAATTTGAGAATTGCTGTCAAAATTCTCTCTCATTCCCACATTGTCAATTCTTCCAGAAAGTTGGAATCCTTCCCACCAAGAAAAGATCTAAGCATTCAGAGATATAGAAGGTGATCTCTGGCGGTTGTGTTCTTGCTGGAAGAAAACAGAGAAAGTTGTTGTGTTACTACGTTTTGAAGTAAGGAGTTGCTACTGGAGAATTTAGTCTACAAAGGTAATTTCCTTTCCATTCTTAGTTTAATTGTTAAACTTTAATCATGTTTGCATGTATATCTCCATGTTTTAATTAGATTAAAAGCATGCTTGTTCTATACGTTTTTGTCAATGTATCGGTTTTTGATTCAACCTAAACAATCAAGCAATTACGATCCCAAACCACGTTTCCACTGCTCAAGGAGATCAGATCTTCCATCAATTGGTATCAGAGCAATGCTTGTATTGTTTTGTTTTGAAACAAAATTGCATTGATTTGGTGGGAAATGCATTGGGTTTGTTGTTAAACTGTCTATGAGTATTTGGCCATAGTTTACTTTTTTAGATTTGATCAATTTGTAGGCCCCTGCGTTTTTGGGCAAATGGTGCATTTTGAGTTGTAATTGAGTTACGAAATGTTAGGGACCAATTTCAAGCAATTCGGTTGAGAATCGAAGGAGATATTGAAAAAGGAAGTTGTTGTATTCGAAGAATAAAGCTGTTGCCGAAGCAGCAGCGTTCCAACGCGATCAGCAGCGTTGCAACGCCGTTCATCACCGTTGCAACGGTGAAGAACGCGTCGCAACGCCACCGTCCCCTATCGACGCGGGCGTTCAAGGAGTCAAAGGCGTTGCAACGCTACCCCTCAGCGTTGCAACGCCACCCCGATAGCAGGCGCGCAAAGGACAAAGCGGGCGTTGCAACGCCGTAAGGCAATTCCAGCAGTAGCAGGCCGGTTCAAGCTGGTTCGTTGGTTTTGGTCCGGTTCGAGTGGTTCAAGCCCGGTTCAGGGTGTTTTCGGGTCGATTTCATGAAATAAAATTATAGTAATTTTATTTTTTGCACTTTACGGGCCAAATTATTCCGGTTTTACAGCTATATATCTTCATGAATGTCATTTAGACTTTTCCCACCATAGGATAAGCATGTTCATGCATTTTATTTGTATAAATGTTATATGAATATGGTAAGGGAACTCTACCGGTGAAGTTCTATCAAAGGCTGGGAGTACTTACGCTGACGGTTAACAGAACACCTCCTACCTGGGAACTCACCCGGAGCCTGAGTTGAATTAACCTTAGTTCTATTTTATCTCTAGGTAATTAAAATGTTTGTTCACCTAGACATATGGTTAAAAGACCTGGTTATAATAGTTATAATAGACATAGACTTGATAGATTCTTTTAGCCAGAATCCAACTAAGTTAAACCTAAACCCTAATTTTAGGAGCTTCTGTGGGAGAAACGAGATGTTCGCATCAAGTTTACTCTCACGTCCTCAACAGTTCACACCGTGAGTTCCATGCTCGACTACGTGGCGTCAATAGGGCGTCCCCCTATGGTATGTGTTTGCATGGTCGACTACGTGGCGTCAATAGGGTGTCCCTCAGCGTATCCTACGGTCTCCTCCATTAGGACGCACCGTGAGATTTCTATAGTCCGCCTGCTAGGTTGTCCTGGAACAGCCAAACTCTACGGAGGGCCTGACTATAGGGATCGGAACACCGCGAACTCCAGAAATGAATAGGGTCTCTTAGGTAATTTGCCAACACTTGTCTTTCGTAATAGCAGCCTGTTGGCTCGGACCTATTGGATCTGAAAATGGTAGGGTCACATTTACAGGATGAGTTAAGCTAGTTAACATATCCTTGACCAAACAAACAGTTGCTAAGAACCATTGGGACATGAGATGTTCTTGTAGTGAGAATTGGCTGATAAAGTCTCAATTCAAGGGAGGAATGACTGACCGCCCAACGGAGGCTTTTGTTCTAAACCCTTGAAGTATCATTGCAAAATTAAAGGTTTAATTTAAACATTGGGTTTAGTTCAAACACCAGGGTTCTTTAATAATTTTGCTAAATATGATTGGTTTTATGATGGGTTAAAAGGCATAACTAATTAGAACAATTTTAGATTTTCAGCATGTCGTCCTCAATAATAGCCCTACTTAAAAGTGATCGTTTTAACTAGAGAGAATTTTACTATGTGGAAGTCCAACTTCAATACGATTCTCGTTGTTGACGACCTACGGTTTGTACTGACTGAGGAATGTCCTCAGATCCCTGCTCGTAACGCTCCTCAATACGTTAAGGAGGCGTACGACCGCTGGATCAAGGCCAATGATAAGGCCAAGGTCTACATTTTGGGTAGTGTTTCTGAAGTTCTAGCCAAAAAGCACGAGGGCATGGTCTCAGCTCGTGAGCTCATGAGTTCGCTGCAGAAAATGTTTGGACAACCGTCTGGACAGATTCGACACGATTCCCTCAAATATGTTTATTACTCCCGTATGAAATAGGGGTCATCGGTGAGAGAACATGTTCTTGATCTGATGGTCCACTTCAACGTGGCTGAGATGAACGGAGCGGTCATTGACGACTCAAGTCAGGTATCGTTCGTCCTGGAATCTCTTTCGGAGAGTTTTCTGCAATTTCGCAGCAATGTTGTGATGAACAAGATAGGGTATAACCTGACTACTCTCCTTAATGAACTACAAACTTTCCAGTCTCTTATGAAGAATAAGGGACAGGCTGATGGAGAGGAAAATTTGTTTGCCCATTCCAGAAGGTTCCAGAAGGGTTCATCCTCTGGGATTAAGTCCTGTGGTTCATCTTCTGGGTTTAAGAAGACCCAAAAGAAGAAGATAGGAGGGAAAGAGAAGACACTTGCTGCTGACAAGGGCAAGGGAAAAGCCAAGGTTGCAACCAAAGGAAAATGTTTCCACTGCAATGCTGATGGGCACTGGAAGCGAAACTGCCCAAAATACCTTGCTGAGCTCAAAGAGAAGAAAGGTAAATTAGATTTACTTATTCTTTGTTTAGTGGAAAATGATGATTTGACTTGGATACTTGATTCAGGAGCCACTAATCACGTTTGCTCTTCGTTTCAGGAAACTAGTTCCTTCAAGGAGCTCGAAGCGGGTGAGATGACGCTTAGGGTCAGAACGGGAGACGTCATCTCATCTCGTGCAGTGGGAGATGCCAAGCTGATTTTTAGAGATAGATATTTATTTTTAGAAAAACTGTTTATGGTTCCTAAAATTAAGAGGAACTTAATTTCTATCTCTAGTTCAATAGAACTTGGCTACTGTATTACCTTTTCATATAATGAAGCGTTCATTTCAAAGAAAGATGTCAATATTTGTTGTGCTAAGTTAAAAAACGGCTTGTATGTACTTAAACCGAATCAAATTAAAGAAATTTTAAATCATGAGATGTTTAAGAATGCTAGCACTTAAAGCAAAAGGCAAAGAATTTCTCCAAATAATAATACCTATCTATGGCATCTTAGACCCGGTCATATTAATCTCAACCGGATTGAGAGACTCTCTAAGAATGGACTTCTAAACGAGTTAGAAGATGATTCTTTATCGCCTTGCGAGTCTTGCTTTGAAGGTAAAATGACCAAGCGACCTTTTACTGGAAAAGGTTACAGAGTCATAGAGCCCTTAGACTTTGTACATTCGGATCTTTGTGGTCCGGTGAATGTTAAAGCTCGAGGTGGGTACGAATATTTCATCTCTTTCATAGATGATTATTCGAGGTATGGTTATCTATATCTAATGCATCACAAGTCTGAGGCTCTTGAAAAGTTCAAAGAGTATAAGGCTGAAGTAGAGAATGTATTAGGGAAAACCATTAAATCACTTCGATCCGATCGAGGTGGAGAGTATATGGATTTGAGATTCCAGGACTATATGATAGAACCTGGAATTAAATCTCAACTCTCACCAGCTAATACACCACAACAAAATGGTGTGTCAGAAAGGAGAAAAAGAACCTTGTTGGACATGGTTCGTTCTATGATGAGCTATGCTCAATTGCCTGCCTCGTTTTTGAGATACGCAATAGAGACTGCAGTTCAAATCTTGAACACTGTTCCATCAAAAAGTGTTTCAGAAACACCTTTTGAGCTGTGGAAGCGGCGTAAACCTAGTTTACAAACCCTTAAGGATTTGGGGTTGTCCGACACACGTGCTCGTGACAAATCCAAAAAACTGGAACCTCGTTCAAGATTGTGCCAATTTGTTGGCTATCTCAAAGAAACGAGAGGTGCCATTTTCTTCGACCCACAAGAAAACAAGGTGATTGTATCGATAAACGCCACATTCTTGGAGAAAGATCACATGAGGAACCACAAACCGCGTAGTAAATTAGTACTAAATGAAGCTATAGATGAACCAACAACAGTTGTTAAGCTGGACCTTCATCAAGAGTTGATGGAGGAACCAACACCTCTAGTCAGTCTCGTCCTTCTCAATCGTTGGGAATGCCTCGACGCAGTGGGAGGGTTGTTTCCCAACCTGACCGCTACTTGGATTTAGCTGAAACTCAAGTTGTCATACCTGATGACGGCGTAGAAGTTCCATGGTCTTATAAACAGGCAATGAATGACGTAGACAAGGACAAATGGATCAAAGCCATGGACCTTGAAATGGAATCAATGGACTGTAATTCAGTATGGGAACTTGTAGACCAACCTGAAGGGGTTAGACCTATAGGGTGTAAATGGATCTATAAGAGAAAGAGAGATGCAGCCGAAAAGGTACAGACCTTTAAGGCTAGACTTGTAGCAAAGGGTTTTACCCAAAGGGAATGAGTTGACTATGAAGAAACCTTTTCCCCTGTTGCTATGCTAAAGTCTATTAGGATACTCTTGTCCTTAGCCACGTTTTATGATTATGAAATTTGGCAAACGGACGTCAAGACTGCATTTTTTAATGATAATCATGACGAGAGCATCTATATGTCTCAGCCCGAAGGGTTCATAGCCCAAGGTCAAGAGCAAAAAGTTTGAAAGCTCATTTGATCCATTTATGGGTTGAAACAAGCGTCAAGATCTTGGAATATAAGATTTGATACTGAGATCAAGTCTTACGGCTTTGACCAAAACGTTGATGAGCCATGTGTTTACTCGGATCATCAACGACAAAGTAGCTTTATTGGTAATTTATGTGGATGATATCCTATTCATTGGGAATGATGTAAGATACCTTACTGATATAAAGAATTTGCTTGCAACCCAATTCCAAATGAAAGATTTGGGAGAGGCGCAATATGTTTTTGGGATTCAAATCTTCAGGAATCGCAAGAACAGAACGCTAGCACTGTCTCAAGCGTTCTATTTCGACAAAATGTTGTCCAGATATTCGATGCAGAATTCCAAGAGAGGCTTATTACCCTTCAGGCATGGAGTTCATCTCTCTAGGGAACAGTGTCCCAAGACACCTCAAGAAGTTGAGGATATGAGACATATTCCCTATGCCTCTGCAGTAGGTAGCTTAATGTATGCTATGTCAGGTGCACGCAGGTAGGACATTTGTTATGCAGTGAGGATAGTCGGTGAGGTACCACCAATCCGAGGTTAGACCACCGGGACAAAGCCAGTAAAAATATCCTCAAGTATCTTAGGAGAACGAGGGACTATGCGCTTGTGTATGGGTCTAAGGATTTCATCCTTACTGGATACACTGATTCTGATTTTCAGACCGATAAGGATTCCCAGAAATCCACATCGGGATCAGTTTTCACCCTTGACGGGGGAGCTATAGTATGGCAAAGAATCAAGCAAGGATGTATCGCTGACTCCACGATAGTGGTTGAGTATGTCGCTGCTTGTGAAGTAGCTAAGGAGGTTGTTTGGCTAAGGAAATTCCTTACTTATTTTGAAGTTGTTCCAAATATGGAATCTCCCATCACCTTATCTCGTGACAACAACGTGTGGTGCGTGACAATTCAAGGAACCTCGCGTGACCATAAGCGAGGCAAGCACATCGAGAGGAAGTATCACCTGTTATGAGAAATAGTGCAACGAGGAGATGTGACAGTCACGAAGATCGCTTCGGAGCACAATATTGCTAATCCGTTTACAAAGACTCTCGCGGCTAAAGTGTTCGAGGGTCATCTGGAAAGTCGGGGTCTACGAGATAGGTACATAGGCTAATCTAGGGCAAGTGGGAGATATGTAATGGGGTATATGGATATCTTAGTTTATTGTATTTCTATCTCATGTAACAACTGTTTTAGATTATGATGTACCCCATTAGAGTTTTAGTTAAAGTGGGAGTTTGTTGGGATTTGTTCCCTAAAACTCGTAGTTTGTATTTATTTTCTAGTTAATGTAATAAAGTGTTATTATTTCAATAAAGTGTTATTGTTCGTTATCTACGAGTTTGCCTTTATTTAAACCATAAATCCAATAAAATAAACATCCAAGTCTGTTATATGAATCTTTAACTGAATGTAGTGTACATATAAAGGATCTCGGTTTGACATACAACTTAAAGGGTCTATAGTTAGGGGATAAGGTTTGGGTACCTTACCCTGGCAAAACTATGGATGTGGCCCACTTTGTATTTGATGCAAACACTTTGATCCTAACGTCTTCGTGTAGATGACATGTGAGTGGGGATATCCTATGTAATGAGATTACATAAGACCGAACCACGAAATAACAACCTCTAGCTGTAACTCTGTTGACTAGTTAAGTTTCGATTTCACTAGGATGACCTAGGCAACTTGATCTCAATCCTGAGCAGGTTACGAACTCCTGTTCGCGAATGATTGTCTTTTGACTAGTATGGGTGAGAGTGGCCAGTTCGCCGACTCAATATGCCTACCTTCTTGGCGACAAGACCGAGTGAGCGGCTGGGAACTTAACTTAGCAAGATGGAATTCACTCCTTCCCGCCTACTGGGGTAAATAGAGGATTCCTTTAAGTGGTGTCTCGAACTTGAACAAAGGGTCGACCCTCTCATTGGCCCGAGAGGGACTCTGTTTGTGGGTAGGACCACAAACAAATTGTTCATTAGAGGCGCACTGGTACTTAAGGCACAAGATGTAACCCAGGGGTAAAACGGTAATTTGATCCAGCTGGTGTTACGAACATTCGCGAAGGATTGACTTGCTGTTATTGGTCAATATCCGTGAACACAGAAATATATCTACAGTGAGAAGAGTGCAGCTGCGGGACTTTAGTGGACTGTTCCCGCAGTTAACGAATGTTTATTGGGAGGTTAATGAGATTAACCGAGTAATCTTGTATCATTGGAGCTTCTGATCTGTAGGTCCATTAGGTCCACCTTCTGGCTCGTAAAGGGTTCTTAGATCATTTGAATTTGAAATGTTCAAATTCATTACGGAATATATTTAAAGTATATGGATACGATATAATATATTGTTTTGGAACTATATATTATAAATTTAATGTGAATATGATTCATATTAAATTATATAAGAGAATTGAATATTTGAAAAAGTTCAAATATTATATTAAATGTGAATGTGATTCGCATTTGAAAACTATAGGTTAAAATTTAATGTGCACTGGATGTACATTAAAACTATAGGTTAAAAGGGTAATATGATTAAATGAGATTTAATCAAAATTAAATATATGATATTTTATTTGTATTATTTAAATATGATTTAAATTAATAATTAAATTAAATTAAATTATTATTTTTTATTATTATTATTTTAATAATAAAATAATGGAACGTGTCATCCATTACACGCGTCCCACTCTCTCTCTTCTTCTTCTCCTATCGGCGGTTTAACGAGGGGAGAAGAGGGTTGATGTTCAATTGATCGATCTTGCTGTTTTGCAATTGGAGAATTGCTGTCAAAATTCTCTCTCATTCCAACATTGCCAATTCTTCCAAAAAGTTGGAATCCTTCCCACAAAGGAAAGATCTAAGCATTCAGAGGTATAGAAGGTGATCTTTGGTGGTTGTGTTCTTCTTTGGAAGAAAGCAGAGAAAGTTGTTGTGTTACTACGTTTTGAAGCAAGGAGTTGCTCTTTGGAGAATTTAGTCTACAAAGGTAATTTCCTTTCCATTCTTAGTTTAATTGTTAAACTTTAATCATGTTTGCATGTATATCTCCATGGTTTAATTAGATTAAAATCATGCTTGTTCTGTACGTTTTTGTGAACGTATTGGTTTTTTATTCAACCTAAACAATCAAGCAAATTACGATCCCAAACAACGTTTCCGCTGCTCAAGGAGATCAGATCTCCATCAGGTTATTGATGCATAAGTGTAGCTAAGAAACCCCAGGTGAGCCACTTAGACAGCAATGATTGAATGGTGACTTGTAGCTTAGAACATAAATATCCAATCCTTGTTTAGTTACCCTAATGATATGAGTCTTTAAAGGTCTTTTAAGTCTTTGGGGAAGAGAATTCATTGAGGACAATGAGTAGTTCAAGTTTGGGGGTTTGATAACTCACCATAAGAGAGTTATTTTACTATAATTTTAGTGTTTAATCCACTTGAATTGCATTTAATTTCTTGATCCTCATGTTATTTTATCCCTAAATTATGTGTGTTAGCTTTAAAATCTTTAATTTAAGCATTAGGTGCAAAAAGACTTAATTTTGATGTTTTTGTGCTTTAATTTAAGAAAGTTGCTTGCGAAGCGACAACGTTATAACGATGAAAGCGGCGTAACGCGCCGTTCATCGCGTTACCTGTAACGCTGAAGAACGGGCGTCGCGACGCTTAGCGCCCCTATCGACGCGGGCGCTCAAGGGGTGGTGGCGTTGGCAACGCGCCGCCTCGGCGTTAACGCCACCCCGATAGCAAGCGTGCAAAGGGCATCAACGTTGCAAAGCCGTGAGGCAATTCCAGCAGTAGCAGACCGGTTCAAGTTGGTTCAGTTGTTTTGGTCCGATTCGAGTGGTTCAAGGCCGGTAAAAGGTGTTTTCGGACCGATTTCATGAAATAAAATTAATGTAATTTTATTTTTCGCACTTTAGGGGCCAAATTATTTCGGTTTTACAGCTATATATCTTTATGAATGTCATTTAGACATTTCCCACCTTAGGATAAGCATGTTAATTCATTTTATTTGTATAAATGTTATATGAATATGGTAAGGGAACTATACCAGTGAAGTTCTATCAAAGGCTAGGGGTACTTAAGCTGACGGTTAACGGAAAACCTCCTACCTGGGAACTGACACGGAGCCTGAGTTGAATTAACCTTAGTTCTATTTTATCTCTAGGTAATTAAAATGTTTGTTCACCCAGACATAAGGTTAAAAGACCTGGTTACAATAGTTATAATAGGCATGACTTAGATAGATTCTTTTAGCCGGAATCAAACTAAGTTAAACCTACACCCTAATTTTAGGATCTTCAGTGGGAGAAAACGAGATGTTCCCATCAAGTTTACTCTCACGTCCTCAACATTTCACACCGTGAGTTCCATGCTCGACTACGTGGCGTCAATAGGGCGTCCCCCTATGGTATGTGTTTGCATGGTCGACTACGTGGCGTCAATAGGGCATCCCTCAGCATATCCTATGGTCTCCTCCATTAGCACGCACTGTGAGATTTCTATAGTCCGCCTGCGAGGTTGTCCTGGAACAGCCAAACCCTACGGAGGGCCTGACTATAGGGATCAGAACACCGCGAACTCCAGAAATGGATAGGGTCTCTTAGGTAATTTGCCAACAGTTGTCTTTCTTAATAGTAGCCTGTTGGCTCAGACCTATTTGATCTGAAAATGGTAGGGTAACATTTACGGGATGAGTCAAGCTAGTTAACAAGTCCTTGAACAAACGGTAGCTAAGGACCATTGGGACATGAGATGTTCTTGTAGTGAGAATTGGCTGAGAAAGTATCAATTCAAGGGAGGAATGACTGATCGCCCGACGGAGGCTTTTGTTCTAAACCCTTGAAGTATCGTGGCAAAATTAAAGGTTTAATTTAAACATTGGGTTTAGTTCAAACACTAGGGTTCTTTAATAATTTTGTTAAATATGATTGGTTTTATGATGGGTTAAAAGGCATAACTAATTAGAACAATTTTGGATTTTCAGCATGTCGTCCTCAATAATAGCCTTACTTAAAAGCGATTGTTTTAACTGGTGAGAATTTTACTATGTGGAAGTCCAACTTCAATACGATTCTCGTTGTTGACGACCTCACGGCTTTTTATCGACCGAGAATGTCCTCGAGATCCTCGCCGTAACGCGCTCCTCAATCAGTTAAGGAGGCGTACGACCGCTGGATCAAGGCCAATGATAAGACCAAGGTCTACATTTTGGCTAGTGTTTATGAAGTTCTGGCCAAAAAGCACGAGGGCATGGTCTCAGCTCGTGAGATCATGAGTTCGCTTTAGTAATGTTTGTGCAACCGTCTTGACAGATTTGACACGATTCCCTCAAATACGTTTATAACTCCCGTATGAAGTAGGGGTCTTCGGTGAGAGAACACGTTCTCGATCTAATGGTCCACTTCAAAGTGGCTGAGATGAACGGAGCGGTCATTGACGAGCAAAGTCAGGTATCGTTCATCCTGGAATCTCTTCCGAAGAGTTTTCTACAATTCCGCAGCAATGTTGTGATGAATAAGATAGAGTATAACCTGACTACTCTCCTTAATGAACTACAAACTTTCCAGTCTCTTATGAAGAATAAGGGACAGGCTAATGGAGAGGCAAATTTGTTTGCCCATTCCAGAAGGTTCCAGAAGGGTTCATCCTCTGGGACTAAGTCCTCTGGTTCATCTTCTGGGTGTAAGAAGACCCAAAAGAAGAAGATAGAAGGGAAAGGGAAGGCACCTGCTGCTGACAAGGGCAAGGGAAATGCCAAGGTTGCAAACAAAGGAAAATGTTTCCACTGCAACGCGGATGGGCACTGGAAGCGAAACTGCCCAAAATACCTTGTTGAGCTCAAAGAGAATAAAGGTAAATTAGATTTAGTTATTCTTGAAACTTGTTTAGTGGAAAATGATGATCTGACCTAGATACTTGATTCAGGAGCAACTAATCACGTTTGCTCTTTGTTTTAGGAAACCAGTTCCTTCAAGGAGCTCGAAGAGCGTGAGATGACGCTTAGGGTCGGAACGGGAGACGTCATCTCATCTCGTGCAGTGGGAGATGCCAAGCTATTTTTTAGAGATAGATTTTTATTTTTAGAAAATCTATTTATAGTTCCTAAAATTAAGAGGAACTTAATTTCTATCTCTTGTTTAATAGAACTTGGCTACTGTATTATCTTTTCATTTAATGAAGCGTTCATTTCAAAGAAAGGTGTCAATATTTGTTGTGCTAAGATAGAAAATGGCTTGTATGTACTTAAACCGAATCAAACTAAAGCAATTTTAAATCATGAGATGTTTAAGAATGCTAACACTCAAAGAAAAAGGCAAAGAATTTCTCCAAATAATAATACCTACTTATGGCATCTTAGACTTGGTCATATTAATCTCAACCGAATTGAGAGACTCTCTAAGAATGGACTTCTAAACAAGTTAGAAGATCATTCTTTACCGCCTTGCGAATCTTGCTTGGAAGGTAAAATAACCAAGCGACCTTTTACTGGAAAAGGTTACAGAGTCATAGAGCCCTTAGAACTTGTACATTCGGATCTTTGTGGTCCGGTGAATGTTAAAGCTCGAGGTGGGTATGAATATTTCATCTCTTTCATAGATGATTATTCGAGGTATGGTTATCTGTATCTAATGCATCACAGGTCTGGGGCTCTTGAAAAGTTCAAAGAGTATAAGGCTGAAGTAGAGAATGTATTAGGGAAAACAATTAAAACACTTCGATCCGATCGATGTGGAGAGTATATGGATTTGAGATTCCAGGACTATATGATAGAACATGGAATTAAATCTCAACTCTCAGCACCTAATACACCACAACAAAATGGTGTGCTAGAAAGGAGAAACAGAACCTTGTTGGACATGGTTTGTTCTATGATGAGCTATGATCAATTGTCTGCCTCGTTCTGGGGATACGCAGTAGAGACTACAGTTAAATTCTTGAACACTGTTCCATCAAAAAGTGTTTCAGAAACACCTTTTGAGCTGTGGAAGCGGCGTAAACCTAGTTTCCAACACTTCAGGATTTGGGGTTGTCCGGCACACGTGCTCGTGACAAACACAAAGAAACTGGAACCTCGTTCAAGATTGTGCCAATTTGTTGGCTATCCCAAAGAAACGAGAGGTGGTCTTTTCTTCGACCCACAAGAAAACAAGGTGATTGTATCGACAAACACCACATTCTTGGCGGAAGATCACATGAGGAACCACAAACCGCGTAGTAAATTAGTACTAAATGAAGCTACAGATGAACCAACAACAGTTGTTGATCAAGCTGGACCTTCATCAAAAGTTGATGAAGGAACCAACACCTCAAGTCAGTCTCGTCCTTCTCAATCGTTGGGAATGCCTCGACACAGTGGGAGGGTTGTTTCCCAACCTGACTGCTACTTGGGTTTAGCTGAAACTCAAGTTGTCATACCTGATGACGGCATAGAAGATCCATTGTCTTATAAACAGGCGATGAATGACGTAGACAACGACCAATGGATCAAAGCCATGGACCTTGAAATGGAGTCAATGGACTTCAATTTAGTATGGTAACTTGTAGACAAACCTGAAGGGGTTAGACCCATTGGGTGTAAATGGATCTATAAGAGAAAGAGAGATGCAACCGGAAAGGTACAGACCTTTAAGGCTACACTTGTAGCAAAGGGTTTTACCCAAAGGGAAGGAGTTGACTATGAAGAAAGTTTTTCCCCTGTTGCTATGCTGAAGTCTATAAGGATACTCTTGTCCATAGCTGCATTTTCTGACTATGAAATGTGGCAAATGGACGTCAAGACTGCCTTTTTGAATGGTAATCTTGACGAGAGCATCTATATGTCTCAGCCCGAAGGGTTCATAGCCCAAGGTCAAGAGGAAAAAGTTTGCAAACTCAATCGATCCATATATGGGTTGAAACAAGCGTCCAGATCTTGGAATATAAGATTTGATACTACGATCAAGTCTTATGGTTTTGACCAAAACGTTGATGAGTCTTGTGTTTACAAGAGGATCATCAACAACAAAGTAGCTTTATTAGTACTTTATGTGGATTATATCCTACTTATTGGGAACGATGTAGGATACCATACTGACATAAAGAATTGGCTGGCGACCCAATTCCAAATGAAAGATTTGGGAGAGGCGCAATATGTTCTTCGGATTCAGATCTTCAGGAGTCGCAAGAACACAACGCTAGCACTGTCTCAAGCGTCTTATATCGACAAAATGTTGTCTCGATATTCGATGCAGAATTCCAAGAGGGGATTATTACCCTTCAGACATGGAGTTCATCTATCTAAGGAACAGTACCGTAAGACACCTCAAGAAGTTGAGGATATGAGACATATTCCCTATGCCTCTGCAGTAGGTAGCTTAATGTATGTTATGCTGTGCACGAGGCCGGACATTTGTTATGCAATGAGAATAGTCAGTAGGTACCAGTCCAATCCAGGGTTAGACCACTGGACAACAGTTAAAAATATCCTCAAGTATCTTAGGAGAACGAAGCACTATACGCTTTGTATGGGTATAAAGATTTGATCCTTACAAGATAAACTGATTCTGATTTTCAGACCGATAAGGATTCTCGAAAATACACATCGGGATCAGTTTTCACTCTTAACGGGGGAGCTATAGTATGGCGAAGCATAAAGCAAGGATGCATCGCCGACTCCACGATGGAGGCTGAGTATGTCGCCGCTTGTGAAGCAGCAAAAGAGGTTGTTTGGCTAAGAAAATTCATTACTGATTTGGAAGTTGTTTCAAATATGGAATTGTTGGGATGTATGTCCTCATCTCATGTAGTTTGTAATATTTCAAGTTGTAAATGAATAAGAGTTATTTATTTCAACATTGTGTAATAAATAAGCGTTATTTATTTAAACTTTGTGTCTCGCATTTTTCATAAACTTAATCCAATAAACTAAGCTCCAGAGTCATTGCATTATGAGAGAAGTAAGAACTTGAACGGTGTGTAGTGGATACACAGGGAGGATCACGTTCGAGTTAATGACCCGAACGGTCTACAGTATATGGATAGGGTTGGAGACCAAATCCGAATCGTGGATGCGCCCGCTTTGTATTAGATATAAACGAGGTGATCGACTCGTTCATGTGGTTGACATGCGAGTGGGGGCATCTGTGCAATGAGATTGTACAAGACCGGACCGTGAATTATTAGACTTGCGATGTAACACCGTTAACGGTATAGAGCTAATAAATTCGTAGATGACCATTAGTGACTCGACCTTAATCTCGGCGTGTCACGGACTCGCCTCTGCGAAGTGCGTCGCCCTTTGACTAGTATGGGTGAGGTGACCACTTTGTTGTGAAGGGATTTTGAATTCCGCTTGTGGAAGGCGTTGTGAAAAGTCGTTGATCCGTTGTGTAATTCCTATCTTAAAATTGAATCTATCTCATAGATCCTAGGCTAAACATGCAAAGAAGAAGAAGTAAGCAGTAAGTAATAGATACTAACCTCTTGAAGAACTCTTCTTCAACGTTTTCTACTTCTCCGATCACGATCTCTCTCGATCCAACGTTCTTCTCGAACACGAACCTCAATTCGAACAACAAGACACTTCCAAAACGTCTTCTCGGTTGTTCTCGGGAGGTTGAGGGAGAGTAGGTGGGACTCCCTTTGGTTTTGGGTGAGGAAAAGTTTTAGAGAGAATTGAGAGAGTTCTAGAGAGAAAACATTTGCTCTCTTTGGATGGAAATCCAAAAAATGGCAAATGGCATACCAAAGGCTTCTTGCAAAGCCTTTAAATACTATTGTGTGATGGAGTTAAAACCTCCACCAAATTACAATTTTACCACAACCATATAATATACAAATCACATTTGCATATTATATAATATAAGGTATCTCATACCTTATTATACAAATCTCATTTGCATAAATGTGGAATTATAAATTGAATCACATTCAATTTAATTTCTCTCAATTCAATTTCTCTAATTAGCATTAATTAATCAATTAGGCTATACTATAGTTTATTATGAATCTCATTCACATCAAACTATATATTATGTCATCTATAACTCATATAAATGACATAAATACCCAAATAATGAATTTGAACACTTCAAATTCACACCAAACTGTAAACCCTCAATTTGTCCAATTTGAGCCAACCGAGGGACCTAATGGACCTACACGTGACGAGCTCCAAAGATTCGAGACTAACCTGTCAAACTCTTTGACTTGGTTATTCAACATTCATTAGCTACGGTAACACTCCACTAAAGCCCGTAGCTGCACTCTCATCACTGTAGGACAAGTTGTGTCCATCGATATAACCAATACCCATGAGTCGACCCTTCACAGGTTGTTCGTAGTCACAGCTGGGTTAAATTACCGTTTTACCCCTGTGTCTACCTCTTGCTCCTTAAGTCCCACTACTCCTCTAATGAACAACTACGTTGCATGGTCCAACCATAAACAACAACCTCGTTTCCCTAAGTCGAACAACCTCTCTAGTTTCCCTAAGTCGGGAACGAGTGAATTCCTTCTTGCGTAGTTAAGTTCCCCGCTCCCCACGTGGTCCTGTCCCTAAAGAGATAGGCATATTGGGCGAGCAACAGTGGCCACCCTCACCTGTACTAGTAAAAGGACAGACCCCCGCAGACAGGAGTCCATGACAGGCTCAGGATTAAGGTCGAGTCACTAATAGTCATCTACGAATTTATTAGCTCTATACTGTTAACGGTGTTACATCAGTAAGTCTAATAATTCACGGTCCGGTCTTGTACAATCTCATTGCACAAGATGCCCCCACTCGCATGTCAACCACATGAACGAGTCAGATCACCTCGTCTGTATCTAATACAAAGCGGGCCGCATCCACAGTGTATCCAGGATTAGGTCTCCAACCCTATCCATATACTGTAGACCGTTTGGGTCATTAACTCGAACGTGATCCTCCCTGTGTGTCCACTACACACCGTTCAAGTTCTTAGTTCTCTCATAATGCAATGACCCTGAAGCTTAGTTTATTGGATTAAGTTTATGAAAAATGAGAGACACAAAGTTTAAATAAATAACTCTTATTTATTACACAATGTTGAAATAAATAACTCTTATTCATTTACAACATGGAATATTACAAACTACACGAGATGAGGACATACATTCCAACAAACTCCAACTTGGACTAAGCTAGTGGAGTACATGATACATTTCTCAAATGTACAGTAAAGTAATACAATAAACTAGGGCATTGAATACCCCTTTACAATACTCCCACTTGCCCTAGTCAGGAAGCACTCGAAGACCTAGACTCCCTAGGTGACCCTCAAACACCTTAGCCGTGAGGGCCTTTGTAAATGGATCAGCAACGTTGTGCTTCGAAGCTATCTGCGTGACTGTCACGTCTCCATGGTGCACAATCTCCCGTATTAAGTGATACTTACGCTCTATATACTTGCCCCTTTTATGACTCCGAGGTTCTCTCGAGTTGGCTATCGCACTGCTTGTTGTCACAAAATAAAGGTGATTGGCAAGTTCATATTTGGAACAACTTCCAAATCCGTCATGAACTTCCTGAGCCAAACAGCTTCCTTTGCAGCTTCACAAGCCGTAACATACTCGGCTTCCATCGTGGAATCAGCGATGCATCCCTTCTTGATGCTTCGCCACACTACAGCTCCTCCATTCAGAATGAAGGCTTACCCCGAAGTGGATTTCCTAGAATCCTTATCGGTCTGAAAGTTAGAATCTGTGTATCCCGTAAGGATCAAATCCCCACTCCCATACACAAGGCTGTAGTTCCTCGTTCTCCTAAGACACTTGAGGATTGCCTTTACGGTTGTCCAGTGATCTAATCCTGGATTGGATTGATACCTACTGACAATCCCAATTGCATAACCGATGTCGGGCCTAGTACACAACATGGCATACATCAGGCTCCCTACAACTGAAGCATACGGGATTCGTCTCATATCCTCAACCTCTTGAGGCGTCTTAGGACATTGATCCTTAGACAGGTGAACCCCATGCCTGAAAGGCAGCAAGCCCTTCTTGGAGTTATGCATCTTATACCTAGACAATATCTTGTCAATGTAAGATGCCTGAGACATGGCTAGCATTCTGTTCTTCCGGTTCCCGACTATCTGGATACCTAGAAGATATTGTGCCTCTCCCAAATCTTTCATTTGGAATTGCGAAACCAACCATTCTTTAATGTCAGTAAGAAATCCCACCTCATTCCCAATGAGGAGGATATCATCCACATACAATATAAGAAACGCGACAGTACTGTTAACGATTTTCTTGTAGACACAAGGCTCGTTAACATTTTGATCAAAGCCATAAGATTTGATCGTCTCATCAAACCTTATATTCCAAGACCTCGAGGCTTGTTTCAGTCCATAAATAGACCTTTTAAGCCGGCAAACTCTTTGCTCTTGGCCTTGGGCAATGAACCCCTTGGGCTGGTCCATGTAGATGGTCTCGTCAAGGTTGCTATTCAGAAAAGCAGTCTTGACATCCATCTGCCATACCTCATAGTCATAATATGCGGCAATGGCCAGAAGGATTCTAATCGACTTTACCATGGCAACAGGTGAAAAAGATTCCTCATAGTCAACCCCTTCCACCTGGGTAAAACCCTTTTCCACTAGTCGAGCTTTGAAGGTCTTCACCTTCCCATCTACGCCACGTTTACGCTTGTAGATCCACTTGCAACCAATAGGCTTTACCCCATCTGGTTGGTCCACAAGCTCCCAGACGGAATTGAAGTACATCGACTCCATTTCCTGGTCCATATCTTTAATCCATTCGTCTTTGTCAACGTCAGCCATTGCCTGATCATAGGTCAATGGATCCTCACAGTCATCATCAGGGGTGACGACTTGGGTTTCAGCTAAACCCATGTAACGTTCAGGCTGTCTCACAACCCTCCCACTACGTCGAGACTGTAAACCCGAGATCTTTCTTTGGAACTTCCTTAATATCAAACAACAAAAGAAAGGAAGAAATGAATGCTTAAAACTTGGTTTTCCTTGTTTTAAAAAGGAAAGAAATGAAGTGAAAGGCAAAAGGAAAACAAGGAAGGAAAGTTTAAACCATTTTGGTTTGGATTGCTTTTAAGACAAAATAAGAAAAGGAAATGAAACAATGTTTAATATACTAAGTTTGTTTTGTTTTGCAAAGAAAAGATAAGAAATGAAAGATAAAGGAAAGGAAAGAAAAGGAAAAAAGAATGTAAAAGGGAAAAGGAAAGTGGGTGGTGGATCCCACCTTAGTTTTCTTTTTAAATCAACCCATTCCATCGATTTCCTTCTCATTTTCAACAAGGAGCAGCAAGGGTTTCCATGAGAGAAGCAGAAAGGAAGAGGAAGAAGGGGTTTTTGGTGCTGGAATTGCAGAAGAGAGGGAGGAGAACTCAAAGATTACTTGTGTAGCAGCAAGGTGAACAACTCAGACCAGTTCCGCTATTTTATTCATCACAAGCTCCACAGAAAGAGGTAAGATTTGAGATTGTGTTTCATGAAAGTTAACTCATATTGGAACAAAATTCGTGAAGGAAGCTTGAGCAAATTCAGATCTTAAGCTACTGTTTTGTGAAGAGAAAGACAGAAGACAGAATTTGCTGTCAAATCCGAGAAGTCTCTGATGTTTTGGTTGTACTGGTCTGTAGAGTTGGAACCAGAAGCTCTAATAGGTATGGTTGGAAAGCGTATTGAATTTCCTACAACTTTCATGAAGTAATCGTGAATAGAAAAGGACTGTAAAATGTTGTAAATAGCAGGTCAAGTTTCGGGTTGCAGCAGAAAATCGAATCTGGAATAGCAGAAGTTGGTTCCTGGGAAAGAAGACTTCGAGGTATTTCTGAAACAATCTATTGGGAATCTCATTTTCATGTCTTCATAAGAATTTTAGAGGATTCAAAACGGAAGCGTTTGGTATAAATTTCACCCTGTTTGGCTAAGAAATGAAGAAGTTATGGCTGTCTAAAAACAGGGCAGAAAATATGAAAATGCTGGAATTTTGAAAGTGTGTTTTCTTGCAAGTTTTAAGGTCAAAAATCATGAGCTCGAGGTTCTAATGATTGATTTGGCTTGTTTGACAGGCCAAGAGCAAATAGGTCAAGTTTACAAGCCAAGGTTCCAATTCTAATACGGTGAGTGACTCTATCTTAGAACTATGTTTGACCTATGTTTTTCTTCATGAACATAAGTGTTGATAATTACATCTTGATTGAACTAGTTGTGAATGGCTTCATAGAGTTTTCTAACATAAAGTCATGATGAAACCTAAGCATGCTTTGAATTAGTTGTAACTATAAATCCGTGTATGGAAACTAAATTATGAAAGTATGCTTTCCTTTAGAGAATGTTTTGTGTAAATCCACTTGGGAACATGTATAAATGACAATGTGGAAATGTCAAGGAATTGTTGTATGTGTTATAAAGACATGATTTCCATGGTACACAAATTATGCCCTTGTTTGGGGTTAACCCCTAATCTTTGAAGGACATTCGAGAGAAGGTACTTAGGGGAATGAATCATGATATCCCGATCATTGAAGGACAATGAGAAGGTATCCAGGGAAGTAAATAGTTTTACCTAAATCTTGAAGGACAATGAGAAGGTATTCGGGTAGTAAATGATTTTACCTTAATCATGAAGGACATAGAGAAGGTATTAAGGAAAACCAAGCGACTAAAGGCATTCCACGTGCACGTGAGAGAGAGAGAGTGGTACGAACCTTATTGGTATAAATGTAACTCTACCACCTCTATGGTTTAATGTGGTATCATGTCATGTGTTTTATTGTTATGAGTTTCTATTTTATTGATCTATCAACCCTCGATATGTTAGTACATTTCGAGTTTTGTGCTATGCACAAGTGATGACTTAAAACACAGTAAATTGGAAGCATGATTTGTTTATGTTTACAAAGCGGATGTTAGGCTATTTTCTACTTATAATCGCCATTATTATGATTCACTGTGAGCTTATAATGTTTTAAAGATAGACACTCACCGAGCTTTTTAGCTCATTCTTTCAATGTTTTCAAACCTTTTAGGTAGAGATCAAGCTCCTGCACTGACATCCCGCCATAGTCACTTTGGAAGTTTCATAAGTTGATAGTTTGTACGTGGTGGTGTTGTATAGCAAGTCGTTATGTAGTTATAGAAGTTTTGTACATTAGTGGTTGTATAAACATTGAGTTGTCTTGTGTTGTTTTGATGCACTTGACTTTTAGTTTCCAAGAGAGACTTATGAAGGGTTTCTCCTTGTTTATGTTTAATAGTTGTCCAGATTCTGTTGTGTTATGTTGAAATGTTCCAAATGCGAACATAGTATGTTTATCAGGAGAACAGGGTCAACAGGTATTGTTAAGAGGTAAACAATGTCTGTTGGTTTCACGCCGCCTTTCGGGCTAAGTAGCAAGTAGTTCGAGAGGGGGTGTGACAGAGACATTCCCAACTCTTAGGAACGGACTTGACTAGACGAGCTAGGATCAACAACACTTGTTGACGTACTAGCATCATCAGCAACTCTTGCTTATGAACTGTCCATTTCATTCAACACAATTTTACTCCTTGGTAAGTGATCCCTGATGTGGTCTTCCTCAAGGAAAGTGGCGTTTGTCGACACAAGCACCCTATTATCCTTAGGATCGTAAAAGTAACCACCTCTAGTCTCTTTTGGGTAACCAACAAAGAGGCACAACTTTGAACGGGGTTCCAACTTCTTTGGGTTTGACACCAATACATGGGTCGGGCATCCCCAAATTCTGAAATGACATAAACTGGTTTTACGACCATGCCAGAGTTCGAAAGGTGTTTCACAAACACTCTTCGATGGAACTGTGTTCAAAATGTAAACCGCAGTCTCCACTGCATAACCCCAAAAAGAATCAGGGAGACGAGCATAGCTCATCATCGACCGAACCATGTCCAACAAGGTTCTGTTTCTCCTCTCCAATACACCATTCTGTTGTGTCATACCTGGTGATGAGAGTTGGGACGTAATTCCATGTTTTATCAAATAGTCCTAGAATTCAGTGTCCATATACTCTCCACCTCGATCCGATCGAAGTGTTTTAAGCGATTTACCTAATAGGTTCTCAACCTCAGTCTTGAACTCCTTGAACTTTTCAAGTGTTTCAGACTTCCTGTGCATTAGGTAAATATACCCATATCTGGAGTAATCGTCTATGAAAGACACGAAATACTCATAACCGCCCCGAGCTTTAACATTCATCGGACCACAGAGGTCAGAATGTACTAACTCAAGAGGCTCTTTGGCTCTATATCCGTTTCCACTAAAAGGACGTTTGGTCATTTTGCCCTCAAGGCATGACTCACACACCGGTAAAGAGTTTTCTTCCAACTCGCTTAGAAGTCCACTCTTCACTAGTCTCTCAATCCTATTGAGATTAATGTGGTCCAACCGAAGATGCCAAAGATTGGCACTTTCTTTTGGAGAAACTTTTAATCTCTTAGTTCGCGTTTCAGCTGTTTTAAACAATTCTGTGTTCAAAACACTTTTGACCGAATTTGGGTTCAAAACATATAAATTACTCTCAAGCGAAGCAGAACAAACCAAATTTCCATTTCGAGAAATAAACGCTTTATTACTCTTGAATGAAACATAAATATTTTGTTCTAATAGGCAGGAAATAGAAACTAGGTTTCTCGTAAACCCAGGAACTATGTACATATTATCAATAATAAGTACTTCCGCCAAAGAAAAAACGACTTCACTGCGCCCTATTCTTTGCGGTGAGACAACTTATCCGGATCAAACCGTGAGTGATATCTCACCCTCTTGCAGCCGCTGCCAGGAACTTAATCCTTGAAAAGTAGAGCAAACATGGTTAGCGGCTCCTGAATCCAATATCCAAGCTGAGTCATTACTCTCCACTAAACAAGTTTCTGTGACAAGTAAATCACATTTACCTGTCATTTTCTTTTCATCGACGAACTTGGGACAACTCCTTTTCAGGTGTCCATCCTCCACATTGTGAGAGAAACACTTTCTGGCAACATCCTTGATTTCTTTTCCTTTTAGGGCGGCAGCGCGGTCAACCTTAACTTCCTTCAACTTCTCCTTCTTCCCCTTAAGGCCTGAAGAGCCTACAAACATTATCCCAGAGGTCATACCCCTGTGAAAAGGTCTTAAGGCAACACTTGCCTCAGCTTCTGTAAACCCGAGATCTTTCTTTGGAACTTCCTTAATATCAAACAACAAAAGAAAGGAAAAAATGAATGCTTAAAACTTGGTTTTCCTTGTTTTAAAAAGGAAAGAAATGAAGTGAAAGGCAAAAGGAAAACAAGGAAGGAAAGTTTAAACCATTTTGGTTTGGATTGCTTTTAAGACAAAAGAAGAAAAGGAAATGAAACAATGTTTAATATACTAAGTTTGTTTTGTTTTGCAAAGAAAAGATAAGAAATGAAAGATAAAGGAAAGGAAAGAAAAGGAAAAAAGAATGTAAAGGGAAAAGGAAAGTGGGTGGTGGATCCCACCTTAGTTTTCTTTTTAAATTAACCCATTCCATCGATTTCCTTCTCATTTTCAACAAGGAGCAGCAAGGGTTTCCATGAGAGAAGCAGAAAGGAAGAGGAAGAAGGGGTTTTTGGTGCTGGAATTGCAGAAGAGAGGGAGGAGAACTCAAAGATTACTTGTGTAGCAGCAAGGTGAACAACTCAGACCAGTTCTGCTATTTTATTCATCACGAGCTCCACAGAAAGAGGTAAGATTTGAGATTTTGTTTCATGAAAGTTAACTCATATTGGAACAAAATTCGTGAAGGAAGCTCGAGCAAATTCAGATCTTAAGCTACTGTTTTGTGAAGAGAAAGACAGAAGACAGAATTTGCTATCAAATCCGAGAAGTCTCTGATGTTTTGGTTGTACTGGTCTGTAGAGTTGGAACCAGAAGCTCTAATAGGTATGGTTGGAAATCTTATTGAATTTCCTACAACTGTCATGAAGAAATCGTGAATAGAAAATGATTGGAAGACGTTGTAAATAGCAGGTCAAGTTTCGGGCTGCAGCAGAAAATCGAATATGGAATAGCAGAAGTTGGTTCCTGGGAAAGAAGACTTCGAGGTATTTCTGAACCAATCTATTAGGAATCTCATTTTCATGTCTTCATAAAAGTTTTAGAGGATTCAAAAAGGAAGAGTTTGGTATAAATGTCACCCTGTTTGGCTAAGTAATGAAGAAGTTATGGCTGTCTGAAAACAGGGCAGAAAATCTGAAAATGCTGGAATTTTGAAAGTGTGTTTTCTTGCAAGTTTTAAGGTCAAAAATCATGAGCTCGAGGTTCTAATGATTGATTTGGCTTGTTTGACAGGCCAAGAGCAAATAGGTCAAGTTTACAAGCCAAGGTTCCAATTCTAATACGGTGAGTGACTCTATCTTAGAACTATGTTTGACCTATGTTTTTCTTCATGAACATAAGTGTTGATAATTACATCTTGATTGAACTAGTTGTGAATGGCTTCATAGAGTTTTCTAACATAAAGTCATGATGGAACCTAAGCATGCTTTGAATTAGTTGTAACTATAAATCCTGTATGGAAACTAAATTATGAAAGTATGCTTTCCTTTAGAGAATGTTTTGTGTAAATCCACTTGGGAACATGTATAAATGACCATGTGGAAATGTCAAGGAATTGTTGTATGTGTTATAAAGACATGATTTCCATGGTACACAAATTATGCCCTTGTTTGGGGTTAACCCCTAAATCTTGAAGGACATTCGAGAAGGTACTTAGGGGAATGAATCATGATATCCCGATACTAAAGGACAATGAGAAGGTAAGGGAAGTAAATAGTTTTACCTAAATACTTGAAGGACAATGAGAAGGTATTCGGGTAGTAAATGGTTTTACCTTAATCTTGAAGGACATAGAGAAGGTATTAAGGAAAACCAAGCGACTAAAGGCATTCCACGTGCACGTGAGAGAGAGAGTGGTACGAACCTTATTGGTATAAATGTAACTCTACCACCTCTATGGTTTAATGTGGTATCATGTCATGTGTTTTATTGTTATGAGTTTCTATTTTATTGATCTATCAACCCTCGATATGTTAGTACATTTTGAGTTTTGTGCTATGCACAAGTGATGACTTAAACTTGTAAATTGGAAGCATGATTTGTTTATGTTTTACAAGCAGATGTTAGGCTATTTTCTACTTATAATCTGCCATTATTATGATTCACCGTGAGCTTATAATGTTTTAAAGATAGACACTCTTTGAGCTTTTTAGCTCATTCTTTCAATGTTTTCAAACCTTTTCGTGTAGAGATCAAGCTCACAGCTTACGACATCCCTGTCATAGTCTGTTTGGAAGTTTCATAAGTTGATAGTTTGTACGTGGTGGTGTTGTATAGCAAGTCGTTATGTAGTTATAGAAGTTTTGTACATTAGTGGTTGTATAAACATTGAGTTGTCTTGTGTTGTTTTGATGCACTTGACTTTTAGTTTCCAAGAGAGACTTATGAAGGGTTTCTCCTTGTTTATGTTTAATAGTTGTCCAGATTCTGTTGTGTTATGTTGAAATGTTCCAAATGCGAACATAGTATGTTTTATCGAGAGAACAGAGGTCAATGGTATTGTTAAGAGGTAAACAATGTCTGTTGGTTTCACGCCGCCTTTCGGGCTAAGTAGCAAGTAGTTCGAGAGGGGGTGTGACAACTTGGTATCAGAGCAATTAGCTTCATGGGAATGAGACAGAGCAAGTTAGCTCTAGAAGGAACTGAAAAGTAAATAGCAAGTTATCGAGTTAGTTCAATAGAACTAGTAGAGCATGGTCCAAGTAAGGATAAGAGTAAGTCCAGTCAGGACTAGAATGTGAACACAAGTCTAGAATTGTGCATTTGAGTTGAGTACTCATTACATGTCTAGTATGTTAATATGTTATAGAAGTCATGCCACCACGTACTAGCAGACGATGCAGGCAAGATCAGGACGGGACGCAAGATCCTACCCAAGATCAATCCCAGTGGAGATCTAGTGCCCCGAGAGTTCAGATAGGGGCCAAAACTAAGCAACATGCTAATTCCTCACAGGAGGTAGGTAAGCCATAGGTAGCAGGGCTAAGTAATCCAGATAAGACATATATAATAGATTACCTAAAAGAATTAGGAGCCACAGTGTTTGAGGGTTCCAAAGATCCGGTTAAGTCGAGTTTATCCAAATGAAAGTCGAGGTTATCGGTTTGAAGTCGAGGTTTGGTGATTAAGCTTGATAAATGTTTTGATGTTATGAGTTTCTCCGAGAAGCAAAATGCTAAGTTGGCTACATTCTGCTTTGCTAAAGGAAGCGAGAAGGATGATGGAAATCGATGTTAGCTTGATTGTAGTGATGCACGTACTTCACACCGCAAACTTTCAGAAGTATATTTGAAAATAAATATTACCCTAGCACGTACCGAGAGGCAGGGAGGGATTGATTTTTGTTAGAACTAAAACAAGATACACTTTCGGTGGTGAGTATGAGAGAAGATATACCGAGTTGTCGCGGTATGTTGATGTGATTGTGGCATCTAAGAGCGGCAGTGTGTCGACGATTTGAAAGAGGTTACGACACGAGATACGCACCCGATTCTGACCATTTGCTGGAGTGGGTGACTTCTCACGGTGGTAGAGAGCGCACTACGTGTTGAGCAGAGTATAGCGAGAGGAGAAGTCGATGAGTGAAGCCTAGTTGTGGAGGCTTCGGCAACAAGCAGTTTCCAAGGTCGTGAGCAGCGGAGGTTCACACTTGGAGTAAATGTTTCTAAGTCAATATGACTTTAAGGAGCAAGCTAGTAGCCAAATAGCCAGGCATCGAGGCATATGTTTGTGGTCGTGCACCTATCAGAGGCAGAGTTAAAGAGGACCTAGTTAGTTTGTTTGATTGGCAGCAAGTTGCAGGGAGGGCAAGAGTCTATGCCAGTATAGCAAGGAAAACTCCATGTGTGATCTGTTGCAAGAATCATCAAGGTCATTGTCTTGTGAATGTTGGTACATGCTACTAGTCGACAACGAGGACATGTCAAGAGGATTGTCCACGGCTATGGACACCGCACGAGAGGGACTAGGGAGTTAAGTCCCGATTAGTTGAGCGTGAGAGTATCGTGAGTTGCAAGAGAGGGCACCGGTGGTGTTAAACTAAAAGAGAGTTGTAGGAGGCCTAGGCAACACGGAAAGGTCTAGGTTATGACTCAAAGAAGAAGTCGAGGATGCACCGAGATATGATTATTGGTACAATTACTATTTGAAATGTACCGCACTTGTCTTGATAGAACAAGGTGCTACACATTTCTTTGTTTTTAGTATGTTCTTGACTAAGTTGAATGTGAAGCTAGAACCTTTATGTAAAAGGTTAGTTATATACACTCCAGTTGGTGATGCTTTATTAGTCAATCCAGTGATGCAAAATTGTGAGGTCTTAGTAGAAGGTCTCAATATGTTAGTGGATCTTCTTCCCACTAGAGTTGCAGTGTTAGATGCAATCCTAGGAATGGATTTCTTATTCACTCATTATGCTTCGAGAAATTGCCATATAAAGGAAGTTGTTTTCAAGAAACCAGGATTAGTGAAGTGGTTTTATGGGATGAAAGAAAGATTATCCCTACGAGTTTGTTTTCAACATTCAAAGCTCAGAAGTTATTGAGGAAAGGTTGCACGACGTTTCTTGCACATGTAGTTGAGGTGCAGAAAGAAAAGTTAAAACTAGAAGATGTTCTTGTTGTGAACGAGTTTCTTAATGTTTTTCAGTGAGATCTGTCGTGGTTGCCACACGATAAGGAAGTTGAGTTCACTATTGAATTGCTACCGGGAACAACACCTATTTCGTAAGCGTCGTATGGAATGGCTCAAGCGAGCTCAAAGAGTCAAGACGCGATTACAAGAACTAGTTGATAAAGGATACACGGACCTAGTGTATCACCCCGGGAGCTCAAGTGTTATTTGTAAAGAAGAAAGATGGTACCCTTGGATTATGCATTGATTATGGATAGTTAAACAAGTCACGACACGTAATAAGTATCCTTTACCCCGTATGGATGACTTGTTTGACCCGATTCTGAGGAGCATCAATGTTTTCTAAGATTGATTTGAGATCGAGGATACCATCGATTAAAGGTAAGGGAATCGAGATATTCCTAAAACAAGCATTCGAAAAAGCAGTGCGGGCATTATGAGCTTTTAGTAATGTCGTTCGGTTTGGCGAATGCATGCACAAAATAGATTTTCATGGACCTCATGAGAATGAATATTCCACCGATATTTGGATCGGTTCGTGATAGTATTTATTGATGATATACTAGTTTACACAATTAATAGGAAAGCTCATGAGGAACATTTGAGGATTATTCCACAAACACTACGAGATAAGCAGTTGTATGCTAAATTCACCAAATGTGAGTTTTGGTTGAATCAGGTAGTGTTTCTGGGGCATGTTGTTTCAGCAAATGGAGTTAGTGTGGATCCGCATTAAGTGAAAGTTGGGTTCAACTGGGAGAGACCAACCAGTATGACAGAGAGGCACGTAGTTTTCTAGGCTTGGCGGGGATACTATAGACGGTTTGTTGAGGATTTCTCACGATTAGCATTACCATTAACAATTTTGACAAGGAAGAATGCTAAGTTCGAATGGTTAGATAAGTGTGAACAGGGTTTTCAAGAGCTGAAAAAGAGATTAGTTACAGCACCTATTCTGACACTTCCTGTAACGGAAAAAGAGTATGTGGTTTACTGTGATGCCTCGAGGAAAGATTTAGGGTGTGTACTGATGCAAGAAGGAAAAGTAATAACTTATGCGTTAAGGCAATTGAAAAAGCACGAATGTAATTACCATACCCATGATCTTGAGTTAGCAGCAGTTGTTCTAGCATTGAGGATCTGGAGACATTACCTGTTTGGTGAAAGGTGTCACATTTACACAGATCATAAAAGTCTGAAGTACATCTTTGATCAAAGGAAGTTGAATATGAGACAGAGAAGATGGTTAGAACTGATTAAAGATTATGATTGTACCATAGAATACCATCCTGGTAAGGTGAATGTGGTAGTGATCACATTGAGCAGAAGTCAAGACTTCCTAGGGATGCCTTGTGTGGTATTCAAGCAACATTTTTTTAAGTACTCTAAGGGTTTCTAAAGGCAATTTGTGATTGCAAAGAATTGTGGGGTCTCTTAGCTCAATTCCAGATCAGGTCTTCACTCGTAACAAAGATTGTGAGAAAACAACCAAAGATTAGTAACTTGCAGAAATGTTTGGAATGTCCAAACAGAGCCCAGAGGTATAATCTAGAATGAGAACAGGTGAAACCATAGTTAAGCAGAGAAAACTATGTGTCCGTGTATTAGTGAGCTTATGATGCTATTCTAGAGGAAGCTCACATTTCAGCTACGCTTATGCATCCAGGAAGCACCAAGATGTGTAAAGCGTGAAAGGGACTTATTGGTGGCACCGGGATGAAGCGGGAGATAGTTGATTATGTTGATAGATGTTTAATCATCATTCGACAAGTTGAACCAGATTAGACAAGACTAAGAGAACTTCTTAATCCACCACTTGTGGTAGAGTGGAAATAAGAGGATAATGCCTATGGATTTCTGTTGCTTGTACATCTTACTCCCGATGGACATTATGGTATATGATAATGGTCGATAGACTCACTAAGACAAAAGACCGTGTCTATACTTCGAGATAGAGATCAGAGATTTACTTCTATGTTTTGGCCTAGCTTACAAAAAAAAACTATGGGGACAAAGTGAGTTTTAGTACAACGTTTCATGATCGGGACAGATGGTCCGTCCGAGAGGACCATCAGGACCTAGAAGACATGTTGCAAGCATGTGTCTTTCAAGTTAAGGGAAGTTGAAATACACACCTATCACTTATGGAATTTGCTTACAATAACAATTATCAGTCTAGTTTTGACATGGCACCATTTGAAGCTCTAGATAAAAAAAGATAGTGTAGAAACGCTCGTATATTGGAATGAAGCTGGAAGAGCGGAAGCTAATCGGACTGAGTTGGTGCAAGTTATGACAAACAATAGTAAGATAATCAGAGAGAATCAGAAGGTAGCACAAGACCGTCGAGAAGAGTTATGCGAGATAAGCGACGAAAGGACTTGGAATTCGGATCGGAGATCAAGTTTTCTTGAAGTTATCTCCGTGGAGATGTGTCCTTCGTTTTGGTAAGAAAGGTAAACTAAGCCCTAGATATATTGGTCCTTATCAAGTAACAAAGACAAGTTGGGGCATGACCTCTGAGACTAGAATTGCAGCAGAACTATCTTGAGAAAGTATATTCTAGATCGACACATGTGCTACAAGCACAACTGTTGAGTGAAAAAAAGACATGAGTTCTGTGCAGAGGATGCAGTTCAAATTCTCGTGAGAAAAGAACAAGTTTTGAGAAACAAGACGATCCCACTCGTGAAGGTTCGTTGGAGACATCACTGAGTGGAGGAGGCAACTTTGAGAGTTAGAAGACTAATGAGGAGGAAGTATCCAGATGATTTTTACCTAAGGACTACTAAATTTCGAGGACGAAATTTCTTAAGGAGGTAAGTTGTAAACCCGAGATCTTCCTTTGGAACTTCCTTAATGTCAAACAACAAAAGAAAGGAAGAAATGAATGCTTAAAACTTGGTTTTCCTTGTTTAAAAAAGGAAAGAAATGAAGTGAAAGGCAAAAGGAAAACAAGGAAGGAAAGTTTAAACCATTTTGGTTTGGATTGCTTTTAAGACAAAAAGAAGAAAAGGAAATGAAACAATGTTTAATATACTAAGTTTGTTTTGTTTTGCAAAGAAAAGATAAGAAATGAAAGATAAAGGAAAGGAAAGAAAAGGAAAAAAGAATGTAAAAGGGAAAAGGAAAGTGGGTGGTGGATCCCACCTTAGTTTTCTTTTTAAATTAACCCATTCCATCGATTTCCTTCTCATTTTCAACAAGGAGCAGCAAGGGTTTCCATGAGAGAAGCAGAAAGGAAGAGGAAGAAGGGGTTTTTTGTGCTGGAATTGCAGAAGAGAGGGAGGAGAACTCAAAGATTACTTGTGTAGCAGCAAGGTGAACAACTCAGACCAGTTCTGCTATTTTATTCATCACGAGCTCCACAGAAAGAGGTAAGATTTGAGATTTTGTTTCATGAAAGTTAACTCATATTGGAACACAATTCGTGAAGGAAGCTCGAGCAAATTCAGATCTTAAGCTACTGTTTTGTGAAGAGAAAGACAGAAGACAGAATTTGCTGTCAAATCCGAGAAGTCTCTGATGTTTTGGTTGTACTGGTCTGTAGAGTTGGAACCAGAAGCTCTAATAGGTATGGTTGGAAATCTTATTGAATTTCCTACAACTGTCATGAAGAAATCGTGAATAGAAAATGACTGGAAGACGTTGTAAATAGCAGGTCAAGTTTCGGGTTGCAGCAGAAAATCGAATCTGGAATAGCAGAAGTTGGTTCCTGGGAAAGAAGACTTCGAGGTATTTCTGAACTAATCTGTTGGGAATCTCATTTTCATGTCGTCATAAGAGTTTTAGAGGATTCAAAAAGGAAGAGTTTGGTATAAATTTCACCCTGTTTGGCTAAGTAATGAAGAAGTTATGGCTGTCTGAAAACAGGGCAGAAAATCTGAAAATGCTGGAATTTTGAAAGTGTGTTTTCTTGCAAGTTTTAAGGTCAAAAATCATGAGCTCGAGGTTCTAATGATTGATTTGGCTTGTTTGACAGGCCAAGAGCAAATAGGTCAAGTTTACAAGCCAAGGTTCCAATTCTAATACGGTGAGTGACTCTATCTTAGAACTATGTTTGACCTATGTTTTTCTTCATGAACATAAGTGTTGATAATTACATCTTGATTGAACTAGTTGTGAATGGCTTCATAGAGTTTTCTAACATAAAGTCATGATGGAACCTAAGCATGCTTTAAATTAGTTGTAACTATAAATCCAGTATGGAAACTAAATTATGAAAGTATGCTTTCCTTTAGAGAATGTTTTGTGTAAATCCACTTGGGAACATGTATAAATGACAATGTGGAAATGTCAAGGAATTGTTGTATGTGTTATAAAGACATGATTTCCATGGTACACAAATTATGCCCTTGTTTGGGGTTAACCCCTATCATGAAGGACATTCGAGAAGGTACTTAGGGGAATGAATCATGATATCCCGATCTTGAAGGACAATGAGAAGGTATCCGGGAAGTAAATAGTTTTACCTAAATCTTTGAAGGACAATGAGAAGGTATTCGGGTAGTAAATGGTTTTACCTTAATATCTTGAAGGACATAGAGAAGGTATTAAGGAAAACCAAAGCGACTAAAGGCATTCCACGTGCACGTGAGAGAGAGAGTGGTACGAACCTTATTGGTATAAATGTAACTCTACCACCTCTATGGTTTAATGTGGTATCATGTCATGTGTTTTATTGTTATGAGATTCTATTTTATTGATCTATCAACCCTCGATATGTTAGTACATTTCGAGTTTTGTGCTATGCACAAGTGATGACTTAAAACACATGTAAATTGGAAGCATGTTTTGTTTATGTTTACAAGCGGATGTTAGGCTATTTTCTACTTATAATCTGCCATTATTATGATTCACACTGTGAGCTTATAATGTTTTAAAGATAGACACTCACCGAGCTTTTTAGCTCATTCTTTCAATGTTTTCAAACCTTTTCGGTAGAGATCAAGCTCACGGTACACGACATCCCGCCATAGTCTCACTGGAAGTTTCATAAGTTGATAGTTTGTACGTGGGTGGTGTTGTATAGCAAGTCGTTATGTAGTTATAGAAGTTTTGTACATTAGTGGTTGTATAAACATTGAGTTGTCTTGTGTTGTTTTGATGCACTTGACTTTTAGTTTCCAAGAGAGACTTATGAAGGGTTTCTCCTTGTTTATGTTTAATAGTTGTCCGATTCTCTGTTGTGTTATGTTGAAATGTTCCAAATGCGAACATAGTATGTTTATCGAGAAGAGCAGGGTCAGCGTGTATTGTTAAGAGGTAAACAATGTCTGTTGGTTTCACGCCGCCTTTCAGGCTAAGTAGCAGGTAGTTCGAGAGGGGGTGTGACAGCTTCCTGTCCCCTAGTTTGCACCAAGGACTGGAAGGTTTGTAGATTGTTGAATAGGATCGTTGAACCGAGCACACGAGGACCCTCCTCAATGATCGCGAACTCTTGGTAGTCATTTACCAAAATCGTGTCTATATTATTTTTCCACGAAATACTATCGCGACTATCTTAACTGAAGCTAAAGGCGTTAAAAGCGTTTGACATTTTTTTTTGTTTGAAATAAAATGAAAAACTTTGTATTAGTCTCATAAAACTTTTGAAAATCCAATCGGGTTTTAGCAAATTTTTATCCTATGATCCCTAGGTCATTCAAAAATTTGCAATGATACCCTAAAGGTTTAGAATGACCGCCACCGTAGGGTAGACAAACCCACTCCTCCTTTAGGACGAGACTCTCTCGACCAGACCCTAATACCAGAATAACTCTTATTCCATTAGGCATCCAGTTACCATTTTTCGGTCAAAATCCATTAACTCTTAATGAATCCTTTGAGTGTCACCCTCAATCTTTAAATTTCAAAGTATCCGTCCAAACAATAGCCGTCGTAGGGAGGACTAAGAAGGAAAACCAAAAAGGAAATCGTATCCCTTTCGAGAATTCACGGTGTTCCGACTCCCATGATCAAGGCCCTCCGTAGGGATTGTCTGGTCCAGGCCAAACTAGCAGGCGGATCATAGGCGTCTCACGGTGTGAATTGAAAGAAGAGACCGTGGGTCCCGTTTTCACAGGTCCCGCTCCCACTCACTATAAATACTCTCTCCATTCACGTTGATATTGACCCATACAAATGCCACCCGTAGGGGGACGCTCTCATTTGCGCCACGAGGCCGAGCATGGATCTCACGGTGCGAACTTAACGGAGATTTGTGGATCGAAAATTAAATGTATCTCATACACTTTATTTCCTCCCACTCAGCACTTTAAGATAATCGGGATTGACCTAGATAAACCGGCTAAAAATTACCTAAGTCTACCAATATAACTCTTATATTGGATTAACCTAAGTTTATAATCACATTATTAACTTAGGTCTATGTGAGTAAATTAATTAACTCTTAATTAACGGCACTCACGAGAATATAACCTAAGAATTTCCGGATCGAATTCACTCCCAGGTCGGTTTCAAGGTAGGGGTGTTCCGCAAGCGTCAACTTAAATACCCCAGCCTTAGACAATGCCTTCCTTAGACAGAGTTGCTTATCAGTCTCCATTCAAAGGTTATATTTGATTTCATCATTCTAATCTTATGAAGTTCCAGCAACACCACTTTTGTTGTTTTTCAACGAAATCGCCCGTTTTTGCTCCGTTTTCTTCACGACAACTCTTGCCACGAACGACACGGACTTACAGACTCGATTTACATTAAAAAATGCCCAAAACAACGGGCCCTTACATTGATCTCATCAACTTTAATGTAAATCTAAAATGTGCCAAAAATCGAAAACATCCAAAATTGCAAACCATTAACATTCATCTCATGAAAATTAATGCTACCCACCTAATTTTAAGAATTAACAGAATACACAACGAAGAGCAACGATTGGCTCTTATACCAATTGAAGGGATTTTGAATTCCCGCAGCGGAAGACATTGTGAAACGTCGTTGATCCGTTGTGTAATTCCTATCTTAAAATTGAATCTATCTCATAGATCCTAGGCTAAACATGCAAAGAAAAAGAAGTAAGCAGTAAGTAATAGATACTAACCACTTGAAGAACTCTTCTTCAACGTTTTCTCCTTCTCCGGTCACGATCTCTCTCGATCCAACGTTCTTCTAGAACACGAACCTCGATCCGAACAACAAGACACTTCCAAAACGTCTTCTCGGTTGTTCTCGGGAGGTTGAGGGAGAGTAGGTGGGACTCCCTTTGCTTTTGGGTGAGGAGAAGTTTTAGAGAGAATTGAGATAGTTCTAGAGAGAAAACATTTGCTCTCTTTGGATGGAAATCCAAAAAATGGCAAATGACATACCAAAGGCTTCTTGCAAAGCCTTTAAATACTATTGTGTGATGGAGTTAAAACCTCCACCAAATCACAATTTTACCACAACCATATAATATACAAATCACATTTGCATATTATATAATATAAGGTATCTCATACCTTATTATACAAATCTCATTTGCATAAATGTGGAATTATAAATTGAATCACATTCAATTTAATTTCTCTCAATTCAATTTCTCCAATTAGCACTAATTAATCAATTAGGCTATACTATAGTTTATTATGAATCTCATTCACATCAAACTATATATTATGTCATCTATATCTCATATAAATGACATAAATACCCAAATAATGAATTTGAACACTTCAAATTCACACCAAACTGTAAACCCTCAATTTGTCCAATTTGAGACAACCGAGGGACCTAATGGACCTACACGTGACGAGCTCCAATGATTCGAGACTAACCTGTCAAACTCTTTAGGCCGGTTATTCAACATTCATTAGCTACGGTAACACTCCACTAAAGCCCGTAGCTGCACTCTCATCACTGTAGGACAAGTTGTGTCCATCGATATAACCAATACCCACGAGTCGACCCTTCACAGGTTGTTCGTAGTCACAGCTGGGTCAAATTACCGTTTTACCCCTGTGTTTACCTCATGCTCCTTAAGTCTCACTGCTCCTCTAATGAACAACTACGTTGCATGGTCCAACCATAAACAACAACCCTCTCAGGCCAATGAGAGAGTGGGGCCCCGTTGTTCAAGCCCTGGAGACAGCACTTTAGGGAACTACCTCTCTAGTTTCCCTAAGTCGGGAACGAGTGAATTCCTTCTTGCGTAGTCAAGTTCCCAACTCCCCACGTGGTCCTGCCCCTGAGAAGATAGGCATATTGGGCGAGCAACAGTGGCCACCCTCACCCGTACTAGTCAAAGGACAAACCCCCCGAGGCCGAGTTCGTTACACACTCCAGGATTAAGGTCGAGTCACTAATGGTCATCTATGAATTTATTAGCTCTATATCGCATTATGATGTTACATCGATGAAGTCTAATAATTCACGGTCCGATCTTGTACAATCTCATTGCAGGATGCCCCCACTCGCATGCCAACCACATGAACGAGTCAGATCACCTCGTTTGTATCTAATACAAAGCGGGTCGCATCCAAAGTGTATCCAGGATTCGATCTCCAACCCTATCCATATACTGTAGAACTTGAATAATTAGACTTAGGTTTTCTAATTCTAATAAGATTAGAATTAGGAAATCAAATATGACCTTTGAATGGAGACTCGATAAGTAACTCTGTCTAAGGAAGGTTTTGTCTAAGGTCAGTATTTAAGTTGACGCCATGGAACACCCTACACCGGAAACCTGCAGGAGTGAATTCGGTCCGGAGATTCTTAGGTTATATTCTCCTGAGTGCCGTTAATTAAGAGTTAATTAATTTACTCACATAGACCTAAGTTCATAATGTGATTATAGACTTAGGCTAATCCAATATAAGAGTTATATTGGTAGACTTTTTAGTTTATTTATCTAGGTCAATCCGATTATTTTAAAGTCTTTGAGTGGGAGGAAATAAAGTGTATGAGATACATTTAATTTTCCATCCACAAATCTTCGTAAAGTTCGCACCGTGAGATCCATGCTCGGCCTCGTGGCACAAATGGGAGCGTCCCCCTACGGGTGGCATTTGTATGGGCAATATCAACGTGAATGGAAAGAGTACTTATAGTGAGTGGGAGCGGGACCTATGAAAAAGGACCCACGGTCTCTTCTTTCGATTCACACCATAAGACGCCTATGATCCGCCTGCTAGTTTGGCCTGGACCAAACAATCCCTACGGAGGGCCTTGATCATGGGAGTCGCAACACCGTGAATTCCCGAAAGGGATACGATTTCCTTGTTGGTTTTCCTTCTTAGTCCTCCCTACGGTGGATATTGTTTGGACGGATACTTGGAAATTTAAAGATTGAGGGTGACACTCACATGATTCATTAAGAGTTAATGGATTCTGACCGAAAAATGGTAACTGGTTGCCTAATGGAATAAGAGTTATTCTGGTATTAGGGTCTGGTCGAGAGAGTCTCGTCCTAGAGGAGGAGTGGGTTTGTCTACCCTACGGTGGCGGTCATTCTAAACCTTTAGGGTATCATTGCAAATTTTTGAATGACCTAGGGATCATAGGATAAAATTTGCTAAAACCCGATTGGATTTTCAAAAGCTTTTGCGAGACTAATACAAAGTTTTTCATTTTATTTCAACAACAAAATGTCAAACGCTTTTAACGCTCCATTAGCTTTCGTTAAGTTAGTCGGCGATAGTATTTCGTGGAAAAATATTATAGACACGATTTTGGTAAATGACCACCAAGAGTTCGCACTCACTGAGGAGGGTCCTCAGGTGCTCGGTTCAATGATCCTATTCAACATTCTAAAAACCTTCCAGTCCTTGGTGCAAACTAGGGGACAGGAAGCTGAGGCAAGTGTTGCCTTAAGACCTTTTCACAGGGGTTCGACCTCTGGGATAAAGTTTGTAGACTCTTCAGCCCTAAGGGAAGAAGGAGAAGTTGAAGGAAGTTAAGGTTGGCCGTCTTGCGCCCTAAAAGGCAAAGAAATCAAGGATGTTGCAGTAAAGTGCTTCATCGCAATGAGGATGGACACACGAAAAGGAGTTGTCCCAAGTTCCTTGATGAAAAGAAGAGGACAGGTAAATATGATTTACTTGTCACAGAAACTTGTTTAGTGGAGAGTAATGACTCAGCTTGGATATTGGATTCAGGCGCCACTAACCATGTTTGCTCTACTTTTCAAGGATTAAGTTCCTGGCAGCGGCTGCAAGAGGGTGAGATAACACTCACGGTTGGATCCGGAGAAGTTTTCTCATTTGCAAAGCAATAGGCACATGATGAAGTTTGTTCTTTGGCGGGAAGTACTTATTATTGGATAATATGTACATAGTTCTGGGTTTCTGAGAAACCTAGTTTCTATTTCCTACCTATTAGAACAAAATATTTCTGTTTCATTCAAGAGTAATAAAGCGTTTATTTCTCGAAATGGAAATTTGATTTGTTCTGCTTCACTTAAGAGCAATCTATATGTTTTGAACCCAAATTCGGTCAAAAGTGTTTTGAACACCGAATTGTTTAAAACAAACGAAAGCATGAACTAAGAGATTAAAAGTTTCTCCAAAAGAAAGTGCCCATCTTTGGCATCTACTGGCTAGGCTACATTAATCTCAATAGGATTGAGAGACTAGTGAAGAGTGGACTTCTAAGCGAGTTGGAAGAAAACACTTTACCGGTGTGTGAGTCATGCCTTGAAGGCAAGATGACCAAACGTCCTTTTAGTGGAAAAGGATATAGAGCCAAAGAGCCTCTTGAGTTAGTACATTCGACCTCCGTGGTCCGGATGAATGTTAAAGCTCAGGGCAGTTATGAGTATTTCGTGTCTTTCATAGACGATTACTCCAGATATGGGTATATTTACCTAATGCACAAGAAGTCTAATACTCTTGAAATGTTCAAGGAGTACAAGACTGAGGTTGAGAACCTTTTAGGTAAATCGCTTAAAACACTTCGATCGGATCGAGGTGGAGAGTATATGGACACTGAATTCTAGGACTATATGATAGAACATGGAATTACGTCCCAACTCTCAGCACCTGGTATGCCACAGCAAAATGGTGTATCGGAGAGGAGAAACAGAACCTTGTTGGACATGTATCGGTCGATGATGAGCTTTGCTCGTCTCCCTGATTCTTTTTGGGGTTATGCAGTGGAGATTGCGGTTTACATTTTGAACATAGTTCCGTCGAAAAGTGTTTGTGAAACACCTTTCGAACTCTGGCATGGACGTAAAACCAGTTTACGTCATTTCAGAATTTGGGGATGCCCGACCCATGTGTTGGTGTAAAACCCGAAAAAGTTGGAACCCCGTTCAAAGTTGTGCCTCTTTGTAGGTTACCCAAAAGAGACTAGAGGTGGTTACTTTTACGATCCTAAGGATAATAGGGTGCTTGTGTCGACAAACGCCACTTTCCTTGAGGAAGACCACATCAGGGAACAGTTACCAAGGAGTAAGATTGTGTTAAATGAAATGGACATCTCATCAGCAAGAGTTGCTGATGGTGCTAGTACGTCAACAAGTGTTGTTGATCCTCGTTCGTCTAGTCAAGTCCGTTCCGAAGAGTTGAGCTGAAACCCAGGTTGTCACTCCTGATGACGTACTAGCACCAAACGTTACATGGGTTTAGCTGAAACCCATGTTGTCACTCCTGATGATGACTGTGAGGATCCATTGACCTATGATCAGGCAATGGCTGACGTTGACAAAGACGAATGGATTAAAGCTATGGACTAGAAAATGGAGTCGATGTACTTCAATTCCGTCTTGGAGCTTGTGGACCAACCGGATGAGGTTAAAACTATTGGTTGCAAGTGGATCTACAAGCGTAAACGTGGCGTAGATGGGAAGGTGCATACCTTCAAAGCTCGACTAGTGGCAAAGGGTTTTACCCAGGTGGAAGGGGTTAACTATGAGGAAACCTTTTCACCTTTTGCCATGGTAAAGTCGATTATAATCCTTCTGGCCATTGCCGCATATAATGACTATGAGGTATGGCAGATGGATGTCAAGACCGCCTTTCTGAATGGCAACCTTGATGAGACGATCTACATGGACCAGCCCAAGGGGTTCATTGCCCAAGGCCAAGGGCAAAGAGTTTGCCGGATTAAAAGGTCTATTTATGGACTGAAACAAGCCTCGAGGTCTTGGAATATAAGGTTTGATGAGGCGATCAAATCTTATAGCTTTCATCAAAATGTTGACGAGGCTTGTGTTTACAAGAAAATCGTTAACAGTACTGTCACATTTCTTATATTGTATGTGGATGATATCCTTCTCATTGGGAATGAGGTAGGATTTCTTGCTGACATTAAGGAATGGCTGGCTTCGCAATTCCAAATGAAAGATTTGGGAGAGGCACATTATGTTCTAGGTATCCAGATAGTCCGGAACCGGAAGAACGCTTGCCATGTCTCAGGCATCTTACATTGATAAGAGGTTGTTTAGGTATAAGATGCAGAACTCCAAGAAGGGCTTGCTTCCTTTCACGCATGGGGTTCACCTGTCTAAGGATCAATGTCCTAAGACGCTCAAGAGGTTGAGGATATGAGACGAATCCCAGATGTTTCAGCTGTAGGGAGCCTGATGTATGCCATGTTGTGGACTAGGCCCGACATCCATTATGCGATTGGGATTGTCGGTGAGGTATCAATCCAATCCGAGATTTGATCACCGGATGGTAGTAAAGGCAATCCTCAAGTATCTTAAGAGAACGAGGAACTACAACCTTGTGTATGGGAGTGGGGATTTGATCCTTACGGGATACTCAGATTATGACTTTCAGACCGATAAGGATTCTAGGAAATCCACTTGGGTCACCTTCATTCGAATGGAGGAGTCAGAGTGTGGCGAAGCATCAGCGAGGATGGATGCATCGATTCCATGATGGAAGTCGAGTATGTTGCGGCTTGTGAAGTCGCAAAGGAAGTCTGTTTGGCTCAGGAAGTTCATGACGGATTTGGAAGTTGTTCCAAATATGAACTTGCCAATCACACTGCTTTTTTGTGAAATGGTGGTGCAAAGAGCTAAACTCGAGAGAACCTCAGAGGCATAAAAGGGGCAAGCATATAGAGCGTACGTATCACCTAATACAGGAGATTGTGCACCGCGGAGACGTGACATTCCCGCAGATAGCTTCGGAGCACAACGTTGCTGATCCATTTACAAAGGCCCTCACGGCTAAGGTGTTTGAGGGTCACCTAGAGAGTCTAGGTCTTCGAGTGCTTCCTGACTAGGGTAAGTAGGAGTATTGTAAACGGGTATTCAATGCCCTAGTTTATTGTATTACTTTATTGTATTACCTTACTGTACATTTGAGAAATGTATCATGTACTCCACTAGCTTAGTCCAAGTGGGAGTTTGTTGGGATGTATGTCCTCATCTCGTGTAGTTTGTAATATTCCATGTTGTAAATGAATAAGAGTTATTTATTTCAACATTGTGTAATAAATAAGCGTTATTTATTTAAACTTTGTGTCTCGCATTTTTCATAAACTTAATCCAATAAACTAAGCTCCGTGGTCATTGCATTATGAGAGAAGTAAGAACTTGAAGCGGTGTGTGTAGTGGATACAGAGAGGAACACGTTCGAGTTAATGACCCGAACGGTCTCTGATATATGGATAGGGTTGGAGACCTAATCTCGGATACACTTTGTGGATGCGGCCCACTTTGTATTAGATACAAACGAGGTGATCCGACTCGTTCATGTGGTTGACATGCGAGTGGGGGCATCTGTGCAATGAGATTGTACAAGGCCAGGACCATGAATTATTAGACTTCATCGATGTAACACCGTTAATGATGAGAGAGCTAATAAATTAGTAGATGACCATTAGTGACTCGACCTTAATCCTGAGCGTGTCACGGACTCCTGTCTGCGGGGGTCTGTCCTTTAACTAGTACGGGTGAGGGTGGCCACTGTTGCTCGCCCAATATGCCTATCTTCTCAGGGGTAGGACCACGTGGGGAGCTGGGAACTTGACTACGCAAGAAGGAATTCACTCGTTCCCGACTTAGGGAAACTAGAGAGGTTGTTCCCTTAAGTGTTGTCTCCATGGCTTGAACAACGGGGCCCCACTCTCTCATTGGCCTGAGAGGGTTGTTGTTTATGGTTGGACCATGCAACGTATTTGTTAATTAGAGGAGCAGTGAGACTTAAGAAGCAAGAGGTAGACACAGGGGTAAAACGGTAATTTGACCCAGTTGTGACTACGAACAACCTGTGAAGTGTCCACTCATGGGTATTGGTTATATCGATGGACACAACTTGTCCTATAGTGATGAGAGTGCAACTACGGGCTTTAGTGGAGTGTTACCGTAGCTAATGAATGTTGAATAACCGGGTCAATGAGTTTGACAGGTTAGTCTCGCATCATTGGAGCTCGTCACGTGTAGGTCCATTAGGTCCCTCGGTGGCTCAAATTTGACAAATTGAGGGTTTACAGTTTGGTGTGAATTTGAAGTGTTCAAATTCATTATTTGGGTATTTATGTCATTTATATGAGATATAGATGACATAATATATAGTTTGATGTGAATGAGATTCATAATAAACTATAGTATAGCCAAATTGATTAATTAGTGCTAATTGGAGAAATTGAATTGAGAGAAATTAAATTGAATGTGATTCAATTTATAATTCCACATTTATGCAAATGAGATTTGTATAATAAGGTATGAGATACCTTATATTATATAATATGTAAATGTGATTTGTATATTATATGGTTGTGGTAAAATTGTGATTTGGTGGAGGTTTTAACTCCATCACACAATAGTATTTAAAGGCTTTGCAAGAAGCCTTTGGTATGCCATTTGCCATTTTTTGGATTTCCATCCAAAGAGAGCAAGTGTTTTCTCTCTAGAATTCTCTCAATTCTCTCTAAAACTTCTCCTCACCCAAAACCAAAGGGAGTCCCACCTACTCTCCCTCAACCTCCCGAGAACAACCGACAAGACCCTTTGGAGGTGTCTCACTGTTCGGATCGTGGTTCGTGTTCGAGGAGATCGTTGGATCGAGAGAGACCATGACCCGAGGAGAAAAGCGTTGAAAAAGAGTTCTTCAACAAGTAAGTATCTTATAGTTCCTTACTGTTTTCTTCTCTTATTTGCATGTTTAGCCTAGGATCTATGAGATAGATTCAATTTTAAGATAGGAACTACACAACGGATCGACAACGTCTTCTGCTGCCGGAATTCAAAATCCCTTCAGGAATCTCCTATCACCTTATACTGTGACAACAGTGGTGCGGTAGCCAATTCCAAGGAACCCCTCATCCATAAGCGAGGTAAGCCCATCGAGAGAAAATATCACCTGATACGAAAAATAGTGCAACGAGGAGATGTGACACTCACGAAGATCACTTCAGAGCATAATATTGCTGATCCGTTCACAAAGACTCTCACGGCTAAAGTGTTCGAGGGTCATCTAGAAAGTCTGGGTTTACGAGATATGTACATAGGTTAATCTAGGGCAAGTAGGAGAAACGTAATGGGGTATATAGATGTCCTAGTTTATTGTATTTCTATCTCTTGTAACCACTGTTTTAGATTATGATGTACCCCACTAGAGTTTTAGTTCAAGTGGGAGTTTGTTGGGATTTGTGCCCTAAAACTCGTAGTTTGTAATTATGTTCTGATTTATGAAATAAAGTGTTATCATTTCAATAAAGAGTTATTGTTCGTTATCTACGAGTTTGTCTTTATTTAAACCCTAAATCCAATAAACTAAACATCCAAGGTTGTCATATGAATCTTTAACTGAATGTAGTGTACATATATAGGATCTCAGTTCGAGATACAACCTAAAGGGTCTATAGTTAGGTACCCTTGTAAAATTATGGATGTGGTCTACTTTGTATTTGATGCAAACACTGTGTTCCAAACGTGTTTGTGTAGATGTCATGTGAGTGGGGATATCCTATCTAATGAGATTACATAAGACCAGACCACGAAATAGCAACCTCTAGCCGTAACTCCGTTGACTAGTTAGGTTTCTATTTCAATGGATGACCTAGGCAACTTGATCTCAATCCTGAGCAGGTTACGAACTCCTGTTCGCGAGGGATTGTCCTTTGACTAGTACGGGTGAGAGTGGCCAGATTCGCCGACTCAATATGCCTACCTTCTTGGAGACAAGACCGAGTGAGCGGCTGATAACTTAACGTAGCAAGATGGAATTCACTCCTTCCCGGCTACTAGGGTAAGTAGAGGAATGTTCCCTTAAGTGGTGTATCCGGGACTTGAACAAAGGGCTCGACCCTCTCATTGGTCCGAGAGGGACTCTATTTGTTGGTAGGACCACAAATAAATTGTTCATTAGAGGAGCACTGGTACTTAAGGCACAAGATGTAACCAAGGGGAAAACGGGATTTTTACCCAGCTGGTGTTATGAACATTCGTGAAGGATTGACTTGCTGTTATTGGTCAATATTCGTGGACACAAACATATATCTGCAGTGAGAAGAGTGCAGCTGTGGGACTCTTGTGGAGTGTTCCTGCAGTTAATGAATGTTGATTAAGAGGTTAATGACATTAACCGAGCAATCTCGTATCGTTGGAGCTTCTGATCTGTAGGTCCATTAGGTCCACCTTCTAACTCATAAAGGGTTCTTAGATCATTTGAATTTCAAATGTTCAAATTCATTAGGGAATATATTTAATGTATTTATATACGATATAATATATAGTTTTGGAACTATATATTATAAATTTAATGTGAATATGATTCATATTAAATTATATGAGAGAATTGAATATTTGAAAGAGTTCAGAAAACTATAGGTTAAAATTTAATGTGCACTGGATGTACATTAAAACTATAGGTTAAAGAGGTAATATGATTAAATGAGATTTAATCGAAATTAAATATATGATATTTAATTTGTATTATTTAAATATGATTTAATTTAATAATTAAATTTGATTTAATTATTATTTAATTATTATTATTATTATTTTAATAATAAAATAAGGGAATCGTGTCATCCAGACACGTTCCCACTATCCCTCTTCTTCTCCCTATCGACAGTTTAACAGAGAGAAGGGGTTGCTCATTGCAAGAGGAATTGATGATCATTTGACAATTGAAGATTTGCTATTCCAAGAATTCTCTCACTCTCTCATTCCCTTCTTCTTCCAAAAGTTGGAATTCTTCCAACCAAGGAGGATCTAAGCATTCAGAGGATAGAGGGTTTACACTATTGGTGGTGTTCTGTAAAACTGAGAACTTTTGCAAGTTCCTGTGTTGTTGAGTTACTGGAATAAACATTGGAGCAAGGTGTTCCTGCGAGTCTACAAAGGTAATAATTCCTTTCTCTTCTTATTTTAATAGTTAAATTTAGGTATGTTTGCATGTATATCTCCATGTTTTAATTATATCTTCACTCCTAGGTCAGTTCCCAGGTAGGGGTGTTCCGTTTCCGTCAGCTTAAATACCCCAGCCTAGACAGAACTTTCCTTAGACAGAGTTCCTCTTTTAAACATAGCTTATAAATTACTTGGTTCCTAATTCTAATCTAATTAGAACTAGATAACCTAAGGTCTATTATTTCAAAGTTCTAAACATTTTAAAACTAATAATTAACCTTATGTGACATGCATACTATGTTATAGTGCTTGATCATTATCCACATGAATAATAAGACATTCATAGCATAATCATCTCATGATATATAATGCATATCAATGTTGTCCATAAATTAATATAATAACTTTATATTAATCATGCAAACTATATAATATAACTCCTTATATTATAAATGATGCATGAAAATGCTTAACCTAAGGTGGAATTTCTAAAATAAAAGCATACATTATGCATGGCAATAATTACACAACAATTGCATAATTTAAATAGCAAAATTAGACCAATTTTGGCACTCTAAAATTAATTTTTAATTAATATAATCTAATTATATTAATTAACATTAAATAAATTAAATATAAATAAATATAAAACGTTTTTTATATTTATTATTTGTAATAATTACAAAATTCTGCCCGTTGCTCCTTCGCGTGAAACGCCTGTGGCGTTGCAATGCTGATCGTTTAGAAGCGTTGCAACGCTGCTTCTTGTCTTCTTCTGCCAGTTGAAACGCGCCTCTCGTCAAGCGTTGCAACGCTGTCGTCTCCTGCGCGCTCCTTTCGCAAGCGCATCGTTGCAACGCTGCACACAGACAACACTTCGAATCTGCTATTCCTTGCTCGTTTTCGCTCCGATCTTCTCAGCAACCAATTTGCCTTGATCGACACAGACTTACAGACTCGATTTACAATTAAAATTTCCCAAAATACCGGGCCCTTACATTGAACGATTCAATGGAAATTGTAAATCTAAGTGCCAAAATTGAAACAATCTAATTTGCAAAATCGTTCATACATCTTATGCAAAAACAGTAAATCCCACCTCATTCTTGAAAAATCCAGAATGTAAATCAAGAACGCAATTGGGCTCTGATACCAATTGAAGGGAATCAAATCCCGCAGCGGAAGCGATAGTGAATCCCGCGCTCTTGATTTAGTTATAACGATGTTATTCAAGCACGAAAACAACTAGATTAAGCATATAAAACTAGATGGACAACAAAAAATATTACCTTTGAAGAACCTTTCTTCAAGTGCTCCTCCTCTCTCACGATCAAGATCTCAGCAACACGAACCACGAACGGACTAAGACACGACCACTGGATCTTTTTCGTTGTTCTCTACGTGAGGGAGGAATGTGGGTTCTCCTTGGCTAAGATTAGATGTTGTGAGAGAGAGAGAGATTGTGTTTTGGAACCTTTCGAACAACACAACAAAGCCTTAGGTTAACTTTACCTAGTTGCATCTTATGCAACTATATATAAGGAGATAGGGATGGAAATTACCATCCTATCCCTCTTTCATTCTCTCTTTAATATATAGTTAATATGTGAATCCAATTCACATTAAAACTATATATTATATCAATTATATCACATATAATTGATATGACATCTCATATATGAAATTGAACACTTCAATTTCATTCTTAACTTTATACCCTCAATATTACCATGTTGAGCCAACGGAGGGACCTAATGGACCTACAGTTCATGAGCTCTAATGATATGAGATTGACTGATCAAACTCTTTGATCCAGTTAATGAATATTCATTAACTACAAGTCATTCCACTATAGACTTGTAGCTGCACTCTCATCACTGTAGATTATATTGTGTCCACTGATATAATCATTACCCATGAGTCGACCCTTTACACCTTCGTAATCACAGCTAGGTCAAATTACCGTTTTACCCCTATGATTACCTCTTTGTTCCTTAAGCACCACTGATCCACTAATGTACAACAAGTCTAAGGTCCTACCTTAGACTCATACCCTCATAGAGGGCGGGGCCCCGTTGTTCAAGACCTGGAGTCAGTTCTTAAGGGAACCACCTATCTAATTCCTTAGTGTAGGAATGAGTGAATTCCATCTTTCACAGTTAAGTTCCCAGCTACCTACGAGGTTCTGTCCCTGAGAAGGCAGACTTATTGAGTCGGCTACAGGCCATTCTCACCCATACTAGTCTAAGGACAAACCCCTATAAGCAGGAGTTCTTAACTTGCTCAGGATTCAGGTCGAGTCACTAATGACCATCTATAAATTACTAATCTTATCCTGTTAACGGTGTTACACTGGTTAGACTAATCATTTACGGTCCGGTCTTGTATGAACTCTTCATACAGGATGCCCCCACTCGCATGTCAACTACACGAATGAGTTGGATTACCTCATTTGTACTAATTACAAAATGGGCAACATCCATGGTGTTTCCAGAATGAGGTTTCCAACCTTATTCTTCTACCATAGACCATTTAGGTTATATTCTTGAACACAATCCAAATAGTGTCCACTACACTGATGTTCAAGATATATGTTATAACCTTGGAGCTTAGTTTATTGGATTTATAAAGCAAGACTGTAATTCTATCAAAACAAATAACCCTTTATTAAATTGATCAAAATTACACAAGTTTAGGGCATAAATTCCAACAATCATGTCTCGAGCATCTTATATTGACAAGATGTTGTCTAGATATAAGATCCAGAACTCTAAGAAGGGCTTGTTGCGTTTCAGGCATGGGGTTCACTTGTCTAAGGATCAGTGTCCTAAGACTCCTCAAGATGTTGAGGATATGAGACGGATCCCATATGCTTCAGCTGTAGGGAGCCTGATGTATGCCATGTTGTGTACTAGGCCCGACATCTGTTATGCAGTAGGGATTGTCAGTCGGTATCAATCCAATCAAGGATTAGATCACTGGACAGCCGTAAAGGCAATCCTCAAGTATCTTAGGAGAACGAGAAATTACAGCTTAGTGTATGGCAGTGGGGATTTGATCCTTATGGGATACACGGATTCTGACTTTCAGACCGATAAGGATTGTAGGAAATCCACTTCGGAGTCAGCCTTCATTCTGAATGGAGGAGTTGTAGTATGGTGAAGCATCAAGCAGGGATGAACCGCTGATTCCACTATGGAAGCGGAGTACATTGCGGCTTGTGAAGCTGCAAAGGAAGCTGTTTGGCTCAGGAAGTTCATTGCAGATATGGAAGTTTTTCCAAATATGAACTTCTCGATCACACAGTTCTGTGATAACGTTGGTGCAGTAGCCAACTCCAAAGAGCCTGGAGCCATAAGAGAGGCAAACACATTGAGCGGAAGTATAACTTGATACGGGAGATTGTGCACCGCGGAGATGTGATAGTCACGCAGATAACATTAGAGCATAACGTAGCTGATCTATTTACAAAGCCCCTCACGACTAAGGTGTTTGAGGGTGACCTAGAGAGTCTAGTCTTCGAGTACTTCCTGACTAGGGCAAGTGGGAGATGTGTAAACGGGTATTCAATGCCCTAATTTATTTGTATTACTTCGTTGTAATTTATGTACATTTGAGAAATGTATTTTCTCCACTAGCTTAGTCCAAGTGGGAGTTTGTTGGGATTTTTGTCCTAATCTCGTGTTTGTAAAATACTGTTTGAAATTAATAAGAGTTATTTATTTCATTACTTCGAGTCTTTCAATTTTTACAAACTTTTCCAATAAACTAAGCTCCAGGGTCATTGAATTTATGAGAGAACTAGAACTTGAACGGTGTGTAGTGGACACAAAAGGAAGATCACGTTCGGGTTAATGACCCGAAACATCTCTGATATATGGATAGGGTTGGAGACCTAATCCACGGATACACTATGGATGCGACCCAGTTTGTATTAGATACAAACGAAGTGATCTCGACTTCGTTCATGTGGTTGACATGCGAGTGGGGGCATCTGTGCAATGAGATTGTATAAGACCGGACCGTGAATTATTAGACCCTCACGATGTAACACCGTTGTGAGAAGAACTAATAACCGTAGATGACCATTAGTGACTCAACTCGAATCCTCGAGCGTGTTACGGACTCACATCTGCGGGGTCCGTCCCTTTTACTAGTACGGGTGAGGGTGGTCACAGATACTCGCCCAATATGCCTATCTTCTCAGGGACAGGACCAAGTAGGGAGCTGGGAACTTAACTATGCGAGATGAAATTCAACCGTTCCCGCCTTCAAGGAAACTAGAGGGGTTGTTCCCTTAAGTGTTGTCTCCAGGGCTTGGACAACGGTCGCCCACCTTCTCACTGGCCCGAGAAGGGTGTTGTGTATGGTTGGACCATCACAATATGTTGTTCATTAGAGGATAAGTGGAGACTTAAGGAACAAGAAGTAGACAAAGGGGTAAAATGGAAATTTGACCCAGCCGTGTCTACGAACAACCTGTGAAGGGTCGACTCATGGTTATTGGTTATATCAGTGGACAGTAATATTTTGCACTGACGGGAGTGCAACTACGGGCTTTAGTGGAGTGTTACTGTAGCTAATTAATGTTGATTAACTGGGTCAAAGAGTTTGATAGGTTAATCTCGGATCATTGGAGCTCGTCACAGTAGGTCCATTAGATCCCTCGGTTGGCTCAATCTGGGTTAAAAGAAGGTTTAATGTTTTGGTGTTAATTGAAGAGTTCAATTTCACTTAAAGGGCATTTATGTCATTTATATGAGATATGATGATATAATATATAGTTTAATGTGAATGAGATTCATAATAAACTATAGGTTAGCCTAATTGTTAAATTAGGGCTAATTGGAGAAATGAATTGAGAGAAATTAAATTGGATGTGATTAAGTTTAATTAAATCCACAATTATTGCAAATGTGATTTGTAATATTAGATATGAGATATCTTATAATATATGGTTATGCAAATGTGATTTGCATAACCTATAGTTGTGGTAAAGTGATAATAATGTGGAGATTTTAATTCCATGTTCTTTCACTATTTAAACCCTTTGCAAGAAGGGTTTCTCAAGCTTTTCTCTCATTTTTGGAAATTTGGCCAAAAGAAGAATTCCACTCTCAACTTTTCTCTCAACTCTCCTCCCTCTCCAAAACCAAAAAGATCCCACCATCTTCCTTCTTTCCAAAAGAAGAACAACCGAGATTCCAAGTGGTTGTGACCGGATCTTATTCGTGAGTTCGAGTTCGTTGAGATCGAGAAGCACGAAGTGTTTGTGATCAAGGAAGAAAAACTGAAAAATTGTCTTCCATTAATTTGTATGTTTAGCCTAGATTATTTGATAATCAATTTTAATGAATTTCGAGTAGCGTAATGATACCTTGATGATTTGATCATCTTCCGCTATGCGGGGATTCTCATTCCCTTCAGCCATAACAGGAATAGGTTCATTTTGGTTAACCATAAGCCATGGAAGTCGATTTAGCAAAAGGAAGTTGATCTGAGCATCAACTACCGAGGCTTTGAGCCATTCTGGTAAGTCTAAGTGCATTTTAATTTTTTTCGAACCCCTGTACGTGTTGTTAGTATGTTAATTGTCTTAATCCTCATTGGTCGACGTTTATGACATTAGGCTAGATCTCATTCCCTCCCTTTGAGCATCCTTCTTAGGATTAGCGTGAGGGTTGCATGATTGAGTAAATTCACTCGTTCCATATTTTAGAATTCTGAATTATTAGAGGTAGATTGCTTACTTAGTATGTTTATGCTCACCTTTGTTACTTAATGTTGTGTTTTGCAGGTAATACTCAAAGTTTTGGTCATAATGTTGTCAATAAGTTTCATGTTTAAACCCTTTACAATGTGTTAGGCTAGTGAATTTAAAGTTCTCTTGTTTTGTAAACCTCTTTGAATGTTAGTTGAGTTGATGGCTTAAGATTGTTACAATAGTTCTTGTAATTTTTGAATTGTTTTACATGAGGTTTGATAAGTCTTTGTAATTTTAGAATTGTTCATGAACTTAATAGTTTGATATTGTTAAAGATGTAAATTTTTGTTAAAATGTGGAAGATTGGTTGATGAAATTATGCAATTTTCAATATTACTATTGGAACACGGTGTAGAAAATTCAAGACAATAAGGAATATTTAATAGATTGAAAAAAACACAAACCAACAAAACGTGTATAATGTGTCAAGATCTAATTCCTCTTGACATTTTTGAAACGTCAAGATAAAGTTATATTTGACTCATTTAAATCGTCACGTAATTTATATTTGACATTCTTGAAACATCAAGATAAACATATATTGACACAAAGAAAACGTCAAGTATTAACACAAATTTGATACTTTTTCAAAGTCAAGATAAAATTACATTTGACGAATAAAATTTGTCAAACTTTCATGTTAAAAATGACACATTATAAGCGTAAAAAAAGACTATACATAACACTTTATAAGTGTCAAGTATTGTATATTATTCTTGACGGTGGATTCCTTTACGGTTTAGAAAACGTCAAGTAAAGAAAAATTCGACATTTTATAAGCATCAAGAAATATAGTTTTTGTAGTAGTGCACAAGAACATGTGTTGGACAACTTCAAATTATGAAATGACATAAACTACCTTTACGTTCTTTCCAAAGTTCAAAAGGTGTTTCAGAAACAATTTTTGATGGCACATTTTTCAAAATGTGTGTAGTAGTCTCTACTGCGTACCTCCAAAAGGAATTATGGAGATGAGCATAACTCATCAACGATCGAACCATGTCCAACAAGGTTCTATTTCTCCTTTCCAATACCCCATTCTGTTGAGGCATACCGGGTGCTGAGAGTTGGGATGTCATTCCATGTTCTATCATATAGTTCTGAAATTTCAAATCCATGTACTCTCCACCTCGATCTGATCGAAGTGTTTTAATTGTTTTACCTAATTGATTTTCAACTTCACTCTTGAATTCCTTAAACTTTTCAAGTGCTTAAGACTTATGATGCATTAGGTAAATATGCCCAAATATGGAATAATCATCAATGAAAGAGATGAAATATTCATATCCTCTTTTGGCTTTAACATTTATCGGAGCACAAGGGTCTGAATGTAAAAGCTCAAGAGGTTTTTTGGCTCTATAACCTTTTCCACTAAAAGGTTTTTTAGTCATTTTGCCTTCTAGGTCGGATTCACATACAGGTAAAGTATTTTCTTTTAACTCATTTAGAAGTCCATTCTTTACCAATCTCTCAATCCTATTGAGGTTAATATGACCCAATCTAAGATGCCAAAGATGAGCATTTTGTTTAGGAGAAATTTTACGTTTCTTAGTTTGTATGTTTGCAGTTTTAAATAATTCAGTGTTAAAACAGTTTTGACTGAATTTGGTCTTAAAACATACAAGTCATTTTCTAATGAAGCTGAACATATTTCCACACCTTTCTTTAAAATAAACACTTTATTTAAAGAAAATGAAACAGAAATACATTGTTCTATAAGGCAAGAAATTGAAATGAGGTTTCTAGTAAACCTTGTTATCACTAATACATTGTCTAGCAACATATATTTCTTGCCAAAGATAAGCTTCATTGTGCCAATTGGTACAGCTGAGATGACATCTCCATTTCCAACCCAGAGCGTTATCTCTCCTTTCTGTAGCTGCTGCAAGGAATCAATTCCCTGAATAGAAGAGCAAACATGATTAATGGCGCCAAAGTAAATCATATTTACCTTTTTTCTTCTTCGCGGTCAGGTACTTTGGTCAATTCCATTTCCAGTGTTCATCCTCGTTGCAATGGAAACATTTTTCTTTGTCAGCAACTTCCTTGACCTTCTTACCCTTTTGGGTGGCAGCTTTATCATCCCGTTTCCCTTTACCAACCTTCTTCATGTTCTTCTTCTTCCCTTTCAGGTTAAAAGTCGATGAAGCCATTGATTTTGATCCAGAGGTCGAACCTCTGTGATAACTCCTACTGACAACATTTGTCTCACCTTTCGATCTCTGAATTTTCATAAAAAATTTAAAGGTCTTGAGTTCATTAAGAAGGAAGGTAAGACTAAAAGTAAGCTTGTTCATAACAACATTACTTCTAAACTATAAAAAACTATCTGCAAGAATTTCCATAATGAAGTTGACTTGGCTCGATTCATCGATAGAAGCACCACTCGACTCTGCAATGTTAAAGTGTACAGTCATATCAAGGACATGATCCTGAATAGATGAACCCTCTGACATTCTCGAGTTGAATATATACTTGAGGGTATTGTGTCGGGCATGTGTAGACTGTTGTCCAAACATACCTGATGGAGATCTGATCTTCTTGAGCAACGGAAACGTGGGTTGGGATCGTTAATAGCTTGATTGTTTTAATTGAAACAAAAACCAGTGCATTGAGAAAAACATACAGAACAAGCATGGTAATTCTAATCTAATTAGCCATGGAGATATACATGCAAAGATTCCTAAATTTAACTGTTAAATTAAGAAGAGAAAAGAATTACCTTTGTAGTTTCTAATTCCCCAGCAACTTGTTGCTCCACAGGTTTTACAGCAAAACAATTATATAGGGACTTCTCTGTTTTCCTCCAGTAAGAACATAACCACCAGAGATCACTTCCTATATCTCTGAGTTCTACTTAGATCCTCCTTGGTGGGAAGAATTCCAGCTTTTGGATAGAATTGGGAATGGGAGAGTCAGAGAGAGAATTCTTCTGTGTGAGAGCAATTCTCAATCGCAAAAATCCAGCCTTGATTCGTTGTCTGCCTCTCACTTGGAGAAGAAGACCCTGTAGAGGGCATCTCCCACTCCCTATCGATTAGGGAGCTGGGAGAGATGGGGAACATGTCCTCCTGACACGTTCCCTATTTTTTTTATAATTAATCGTATTAATTAATAAATCAATTAAATCTTATTTAATTAAATTAAATTCAATATCATATATTTAATTTAGATTAAATCACATTTAATCAATTTTCCCTCTAACCTATAGTTTTAATGCACATCTTATGTACATTAAACTATATTTTATAGTTTTCAAATATGAATCACATTCACATTTGAATTTAATATTTGAACTCTTTCAAATATTTAATTCTCTCACATATTATTTAATATTAATCATATTCACATTAAATTTATAATATATAGTTCCAAAACTATATATTATATCGTATCTAAATACATTAAATATATTCCCTAATGAATTTGAACATTTCAAATTCTAAAGATCTAAGAACCCTTTACGAGCTAGACGGTGGACCTAATGGACCTACAGATTAGAAGCTCCAACGATATGAGATTGCTCGGTTAATCTCATTAACCTCCCAATCAATATTCGTTAACTACGGGAACACTCCACTAATGTCCCACAGCTGCACTCTTCTCATTGCAGATATATTTCTGTGTCCATGGATATTGACCAATAACAGCAAGTCAATCCTTCACGAATGTTCGTAACACCAGCTGGGTCAAATTACCGTTTTACCCCTAGGTTACATCTTATGCCTTAAGTACCAGTGCTCCTCTAATGAAAAATTTGTTTGTGGTCCTACCAACAAACAAAGTCCCTCTCGGGCCAATGAGAGGGTCGGGCCCTTTGTTCAAGTCCCGGAGACACCACTTAAGGGAACATTCCTCTACTTACCATAGTAGGCGGGAAGGAGTGAATTCCATCTTGCTAAGTTAAGTTCCCAGCCACTCACTCGGTCTTGTCCCCAAGAAGGTAGGCATATTGAGTCGGCGAATCTGGCCACTCTCACCCATACTAGTCAAAGGACAATCCCTCGCAAACGAGAGTTCGTAACCTGCTCAGGATTGAGATCAAGTTGCCTAGGTCATCCTAGTGAAATAGAAACCTAATTAGACAACGGAGTTACAGCTAGAGGTTACTATTTCGTGGTCCGGTCTTATGTAATCTCATTACATAGGATATCTCCACTCACATGTCATTTACACGAACACGTTAGCATCACAGTGTTTTCATCCATAGTTTAACCAGGGTAAGGTACCCAAATCTTATCCCATAACTATAGACCCTTTAGGTTGTATCTCGAACCGAGATCCTTTTTATGTACATTACATTCAGTTAAAGAATCATTTAACAGCCTTGGATGTTTAGTTTATTGGATTTAGGGTTTAAATAAAGGCAAACTCGTAGATAAAAAATAATAACACTTTATTACATTATTTAGAACATAATTACAAACTACGAGTTTTAGGGCACAAATCCCAACAAACTCCCACTTGAACTAAAACTCTAGTGGGGTACATTATAATCTAAAACAATGGTTACAAGAGATAGAAATACAATAAACTAGGGCTTCCAGATACTCCATTACATATCTCCCACTTGCCCTAGATTAGCTTATGTACATATCTCATAGACCCAGACTTTCTTGATGACCCTCGAACACTTTAGCCGTGAGAGTCTTTGTAAACAGATCAACAATATTGTGCTCCGAAGCGATCTTCGTGACTGTCACATCTCCTCGTTGCACTATTTCTCGTATCAGGTGATACTTCCTCTCGATGTGGTTTCCTCGCTTATGGCTGCGAGGTTCCTTCGAATTGGCTACCGCACCACTGTTGTCACAGTATAAGGTGATGGGAGATTCCATATTTGGATCAACTTCGAAATCAGTAAGGAATTTCCTTAGCCAAACAACCTCCTTAGCTGCTTCACAAGCAGCGACATACTCAGCCTCCATTGTGGAGTCAGCGATGCATCCTTGCTTGATGCTTCGTCATACTATAGCTCCCGTTCGGTGGTGGCCCGATCCCGATGTGGATTTCCGAGAATCCTTATCGTTTGAAAATAAGAATTAGTGTATCCAGTAAGGATCAGATCCTTAGACCCATACACAAGCATATAGTCCCTCGTTCTCCTACTGACTATTCCCACTGCATAGCAAATGTCCGGCCTCGTGCATAGCATAGCATACATTAAGCTACCTACTGCAGAGGCATAGGGAATATGTCTCATATCCTCAACATCTTGAGGTGTCTTGGGACACTGTTCCCTAGACAAATGAACTCCGTGCCTGAAGGGTAATGTGCCCCTCTTGGAATTCTGCATCGAGTATCTGGACAACATTTTGTCGATATAAGATGCTTGAGAGAGTGCTAGCGTTCTGTTCTTGCGATTCTTAAAGATCTGAATCCCAAGAACATACTGCGCCTCTCCCAAATCTTTCATTTGGAATTGGGTCGCCAACCAATTCTTTATGTCAGTTAGGTATCCTACATCATTCCATATGAGTAGGATATCATCCACATAAAGTACTAACAAAGCTACTTTGTCGTTGACGATCCTCTTGTAAACACAAGGCTCGTCAACGTTTTGGTCAAAGCCGTAAGACTCGATCGCAGTATGAAATCTTATATTCCAAGATCTTGATGCTTGTTTCAATCCATAAATCGATCGATTAAGCTTGCAAACTTTTTGCTCCTGACCTCGTGCTATGAACCCTTCGGGCTGAGACATATAGATGCTCTCGTCAAGATTACCATTCAAAAAGGAAGTCTTGACGTCCATTTGCCAAATTTCATAATCATAAACCACGGCTATGGACAAGAGTATCCTTATAGACTTCAGCATAGCAATAGGGGGAAAAGTTTCTTCATAGTCAACTCCTTACCTTTGGGTAAAACCCTTTGCTACAAGTCTAGTCATAAAGGTCTGTACCTTTCCGGCTGCATCTCTCTTTCTCTTATAGATTCATTTACACCCTATGGGTCTAACCCCTTCAGGTTGGTCTACAAGTTCCCATACTGAATTGAAGTCCATTGACTCCATTTCAAGGTCCATGGCTTTGATCCATTGGTCCTCGTCTACGTCATTCATTGCCTGTTTATAAGACAATGGATCTTCTACGCCGTCATCAGGTATGACAACTTGAGTTTCAGCTAAACCCAAGTAGCGGTCAGGTTGGGAAACAACCCTCCCACTGCGTCGAAGCATTCCCAACGATTGAGAAGAACGAGACTGACTTGAGGTGCTGACTCCTCCATCAACTCTTGATGAGGGTCCAGCTTGATCAACAACTCTTGTTGGTTCATGTGTAGCTTCATTTAGTACTAGTTTACTATGCGGTTTATGGTTCCTCATGTGATCTTCCTCCAAGAACGTGGCGTTTGTCGATACAATCACCTTATTTCCTCCATCAACTCTTGATGAGGGTCCAGCTTGATCAACAACTCTTGTTGGTTCATGTGTAGTTTCATTTAGTACTAGTTTATTATGCGGTTTATGGTTCCTCATGTGATCTTCCTCCAAGAACGTGGCGTTTGTCGATACAATCACCTTATTTTCTTGTGGGTCGTAGAAAAGACCACCTCTCGTTTCTTTGGGATAGCCAAAAAATTGGCACAATCTTGAACGAGGTTCCATTTTCTTTGGGTTTGTCACGAGCACGTGTGTCGGACAACCCAAAATTTTGAAGTATTGTAAACTAGGTTTACGCCCCTTCCAAAGTTCAAAAGGTGTTTCTGAAACACTTTTTGACGGAACACTGTTCAAGATTTGAAATGCAGTCTCTACTGCGTATCCCCAAAACGAGCCAGGCAATTGAGCATAGCTCATCATAGAACGAACCATGTCTAACAAGGTTCTATTTCTGCTTTCTTACACACCTTTTTGCTGTGGTGTATTAGGTGCAGAGAGTTGAGATTTAATTCCATGTTCTATCATATATAGTCCTAGAATCTCAAATCCATATACTCTCCACCTCGATCGGATCGAAGTGTTTTAATGCTTTTCCCTAATGCATTCTCTACTTCAGCCTTATTTATACTCATTGAACTTTTCAAGAGCTTCAGACTTGTGATGCATTAGGTATAGATAACAATACCTCGAATAATCATTTATGAAAGAGATGAAATATTCGTACCCTCTTCGAGCTTTAACATTCACCGGACAACAAAGATCCGAATGTATAAGTTCTAAGGGTTCTACAACTCTATAACCTTTTCCAGTAAAAGGTCGTTTGGTCATTTTACCTTCCAAGCAAGACTCGCAAGGCGGTAAAGAATCATCTTCTAACTTGTTTAGAAGTCCATTCTTAGAAAGTCTCTCAATCCGGTTGAGATTAATATGACCAAGTCTAAGATGCCACAGATAGGTATTATTATTTGGAGAAATACTTTGCCTTTTATTTTTAGTGTTAGCATTCTTAAACATCGCATGTTTAAAATTGCTTTGGTTTTATTCGGTTTCAGTTCGTACAAGCCATTTTTCAATTTAGCAGAACAAATATTGACACCCTCTTTCTAAATGAACGCTTCATTGATTGAAAAAGAAATACAATAACCAAGTTTTATTAAATAAGAGATAGAAATTATGTTCCTTTTAAGCTTAGGAACTATATACAGATTTTTCATTAAAATAAATCTATCTCCGAAAAATAACTTGGCATCTCCCACTGCACGAGTTGAGACGACGTCTCCCGTTCCGACCCAGAGTGTCATCTCACCCTCTCCGAGCTCTTTGAAGGAACTAGTTTCCTAAAATGAAGAGCAAACGTGATTAGTGGCTCCTGAATCAAGTATCTAGGTTAAATCATCATTTTCCACTAAACAAGTTTCAAGAACAAGTAAATCTAATTTACCTTTCTTCTCCTTGAGCTCAGCAAGGTATTTTGGGCAGTTTCTCTTCCAGTGTCCATCCATGTTGGAGTGGAAACACATTCCTTTATCTGCAAGCTTGGCTTTTCCCTTTCCATTGTCAGAAGCAGGTCCCTTCCCTTTCTCTCCTATTTTCTTCTTTTGGGTCTTCTTTAGCCCATAAGATGAGCTACAGGACTTAGTCCCAGAGGATGAACCCTTCTGGAACCTTCTGGAATGGGCAAACAGTTTTGCATCTCCATCAGCCTGTCCCTTATTCTTCATAAGAGACTGGAAAGTCTGTAGTTCATTAAGGAGAGTAGTCAGGTTATAATCTATCTTGTTCATCACCGCATTGCTGCGGAATTGCAGGAAACTCTTCGGAAGAGATCCAGGATGAACGATACCTGACTCTGCTCGTCAATGACCGCTCCGTTCATCTCAACCACGTTGAAGTGGACCATCAGATCAAGAACGTGTTCTCTCACCGATGACCCCTCCTTCATACGGGAGTTATAAACGTATTTGAGGGATTCGTGCCGAATCTGTCCAGACGGTTGTCCAAACATTTCCTGCAGTGAACTCATGATCTCACGAGCTTAGACCATGCCCTCGTGCTTTTTGGCCAGAACTTGAGAAACACTAGCAAAAATGTAGACCTTGGCCTTATCATTGGCCTTGATCCAACGGTCGTACGCCTCCTTAATAGATTGAAGAGCGTTACGAGCAGGAATATGAGGACATTCCTCAGTTAATACAAACCGAAGGTCGTCAACAACGAGAATCATATTCAAGTTGGACTTCCACGTAGTAAAATTCTCACCAGTTAAACGATCGCTTTTAAGTAAGGATATTATTGAGGACGACATGCTGAAAATCCAAAATAGTTCTAAGTAGTTATGCCTTTTAAACCCATTATATAAACCAATTTAATTTAGAAAAATTATTAAAGAACCCTAGTGTTTAAACTAAAACCCATTGTATAAGTTAAACCTTTAATTTTGCAACGATACTTCAAGGGTTTAGAACAAAAGCCTCCGTCGGGCGGTCAGTCATTCCTCCCTTGAATTAAGACTTTCTCAGCCAATTCCCACTACGAGAACATCTCATGTCCCAATGGTCCTTAGCTATCATTTGTTTGGTCAAGGACTTGTTAACTAACTTAACTCATCCCGTAAATGTGACCCTATCATTTTCAGATCCAATAGGCCCGAGCCAACAGGCTACTATTAAGAAAGACAACTGCTGGCAAACAACCTAAGAGACCCTATCCATTTCTGGAGTTCGCGGTGTTCCGATCCCTATAGTCAGGCCCTCCGTAGGATTTGGCTGTTCCAGGGCAACCTAGCAGGCGGACTATAGAAATCTCACGGTGCGACCTAATGGAGGAGACCGTAGGATACGTTGACACGCGTCCTGCTCCAATTTACTATGGATAATTCCCTCATTCACCTTGGTATTGAACCATGCAAACACATACCGTAGGGGACGCCCTATTGACGCTGCGTAGCCGAGAATGGAACTCACGGTGTGAACTTTTGAGGACGTGAGAGTAAACATGATGCAAACATCTCGTTTTCTCCCACTGAAGTTCCTAAAATTAGGGTATGGATTTAACTTAGTCAGATTCTGGCTAAAAGAATCTATCTAAGTCTATGCCTATTATAACTATTATAACTAGGTCTTAAAACCTTATGTCTAGGTGAATAAACATTTTAATTACCTAGAGAGAAAAAAGCAGAATCGAGGTAATTCAACTCGGGTTCCGGTCGGTTCGGTGCAGGAGGTGTTAGTTAACTGTTATCTTAAGTAATTCTGACTTTAGACAGAACTTCACCGGTAGAGTTCCCTTATAACCAAAGTCCTAAAGTCCTACTATATTTTAAACTATTTAAAATATTACGTAAGACTTATTTCTAATCCTATTAGAAATTGAAACTTAGGTCTAAATTAATTTTAAACGATTTAAAACTAATTAAATTTAACCCAAGTTCCTATGTTTGCATGCATTTCTTTATTATAGGTTATGGTTTCTAAAACCCCTTTAATTTATAACTTTTATAAATTTTAATAATTAACCTTTGAGAAAGAAACTATATTATAAATCCAACAATCTATATACAAATTGGAATTATAAAAGAAATTCAACTATTTGAATTATAAAATTACTTAAATAAAATAACATTTATTTTAAACTAAGTAATTTCATGCTCCATGCAATTTATTTTCCATATAATCTAATTATAACACTTATAATTAATTACTCATGAAAAAATAAATTAGTCATGCATTCAACCATATTCATATAACATTTATATAAATAAAATGCATGAACATGCTTATCCTAAGGTGGGAATAATCTAAATGACATTCATATAGATAAAAAGCTGTAAAACCAAAATAATTTGGCCCCTAAAGTGAAAAAAAAATAAATTACATTAATTTATTTCATGAAACCGGTCAAAAAACACCTTGAACCGGCCTTGAACCGCTCGAACCGGACCAAAACTAATGAACCAGCTCAAACCGGTCTGCTGCTGCTTGAATCGCCTCACGGCGTTGCAACGCCCGCTTCATCCTCGCGCTGCTATCGGGATGGGCGTTGTAACGGCGAGGGTAGCGTTTGTAACGCCGCTTACCCTTGATCGCGCGTCGATCGGGAGCGTTAGCGTTGCGACGCTGCTGTTCGGTGGCGTAACAGCGATCTTTGCCGGCGGCGACCTTCTTCCACGAACACAGCAGTTTCGTTCTTCAATTTCTTCTTCGATTCTCAACCAAAATGAATGAAACTTGTCCCGAACAACTCGTAACTCAATTACAAACTCAATTTTGCACTTTTTGCCCAAAAACGCAGGGGCCTTTACATACAATTGATCAAAATCAAAGTAAACTAAGGCCAAATCATTCCTAAACAAGTTTTACAGCAAACCAAATGCAATTCCCACCAAATCAATGCAATTTTGTTTCAAAACAAAACAATACAAGCATTGCTCTGATACCAATTGATGGAGATCTAATCTCCTTGAGCAGGGAAAACGTGGTTTGGGATCGTTAATAGCTTGATTGTTTTAATTGAAACAAAAACCAGTGCATTGAGAAAAACATACAGAATAAGCATGGTAATTCTAATCTAATTAGACATGGAGATATATATGCAAACATTCCTAAATTTAACTGTTAAATTAAGAAGAGAAAAGAATTACCTTTGTAGTTTCTAATTCTCCAGCAACTTGTTGCTCCAAAGGTTGTACAGCAAAACAATTGTACAGGGACTTCTCTGTTTTCTTCCAGTAAGAACACAACCACAAGAGATCACCTCCTATATGTCTGAGTTCTACTTAGATCCTCCTTGGTGGGAAGGATTCCAACTTTTGGATAGAATTGGGAATGGGAGAGTCAGAGAGAGAATTCTTCTGTGTGAGAGCAATTCTCAATCGCAAAAATCCAGCCTTGATTCATTGTCTGCCTCTCACTTGGAGAAGAAGACCCTGTAGAGGGCATCTCCCACTCCCTATCGATTAGGGAGTTGGGAGAGATGGGGAACGTGTCCTCCTGACACGTTCCCTATTTTTTTTATAATTAATCGTATTAATTAATAAATCAATTAAATCTTATTTAATTAAATTAAATTAAATATCATATATTTAATTTAGATTAAATCACATTTAATCAATTTTCCCTCTAACCTATAGTTTTAATGCACATCTTATGTACATTAAATTATAATCTATAGTTTTCAAATATGAATCACATTCACATTTGAATTTAATATTTGAACTCTTTCAAATATTTAATTCTCTCACATATAATTTAATATGAATCATATTCACATTAAATTTATAATATATAGTTCCAAAACTATATATTATATCGTATCTAAATACATTAAATATATTCCCTAATGAATTTGAACATTTTAAATTCTAAAGATCTAAGAAGCCTTTATGAGCTAGAAGGTGGACCTAATGGACCTACATATCAGAAGCTCCAACGATACGAGATTGCTCGGTTAATCTCATTAACCTCCCAATCAACATTCGTTAACTGCGGGAACACTCCACTAAAGTCCCACAGCTGCACTCTTCTCACTGCAGATATATTTCTGTGTCCATGGATATTAACCAATAACAACAAGTCATCCTACACGAATGTTTGTAACACCAGCAGGGTCAAATTACCGTTTTACCCCTGGGTTACATCTTATGCCTTAAGTACCAGTGCTCCTCTAATGAACAATTTGTTTGTGGTCCTACCAACAAACAGAGTCCCTCTCGGACCAATGAGAGGGTCGAGCCCTTTGTTCAAGACCCAGAGACACCACTTAAGGGAACATTCCTCTACTTACCCTAGTAGGCGGGAAGGAGTGAATTCCATCTTGCTAAGTTAAGTTCCCAGCCGCTCACTCGGTCTTGTCCCCAAGAAGGTAGGCATATTGAGTCGGCGAATCTGGCCACTCTCACCCATACTAGTCTAAGGACAATCCCTCGCGAACGAGAGTTTGTAACTTGCTCAGGATTGAGATCAAGTTGCCTAGGTCATCCTAGTGAAATAGAAACCTAACTAGTCAACGGAGTTATAGCTAGAGGTTACTATTTCGTGGTTCGATCTTATGTATTCTCATTACATAGGATATCCCCACTCACATGTCATCTACACAACACGTTAGGATTACAGTGTTTGTATCAAATACAAAGTGGGCCACATCCATAGTTTAACCAGGGTAAGGTACCCAAACCTTATCCTCTAACTATAGACCCTTTAAGCTGTATCTCGAACCGAGATCCTTTTTATGTACATTACATTCAGTTAAAGATTCATTTAACAACCTTTGATGTTTAGTTTATTGGATTTACTGTTTAAATAAAGGCAAACTCGTAGATAAAAAACAATAACACTTTAATGAAATAATAACACTTTATTACATTAATTAGATCATAATTACAAACTACGAGTTTTAGGGCACAAATCCCAACAATACCCTGCATTGAATCCATGATTTCCTTAGCAGTTTTCATACCCTCGTGCTTCTTGGCTAATATGTCTGATATACATACCAGCATATAGACCTTGGCCTTATCATTGGCCTTGATCCATCGATCATATGCATCACGTACATTTCTTGTAGCATTCGAGCCTGACACCTGAGGACACTCCTAAGTTAGCACAAACTTAAGATCATCCACTACCAAAATAATGTTAAGTTTGTTTTTCCAATTCATAATGTTCTCATCGGTTAATTTTTCTACACCCAGTAAGGAAATAATAGAGCTAGAAATTTTGCTGAAAATTTACAAAAAAAATTTGTATAAGTTTCTCGCTACAACTGTCTAATCCAATCATATTTTAGCTAATTATCTAATGATTCCTAAGTCATTATTAATTTGCAATGATACTCCAAAAGTTTAGAATGGATGATACCGAAGGGTAATAAAAAACACTCCTCCTCTCGATTAAGACATCCTTAACCAAAACCTAATGTCAGAATAACTCTTATTCCTAGGCTTTAGTTACCATTATTTGGTTGGGATACATACACTTCTTATGTACCTCGTGAGTGTAATCCTCTGTCTTTAGACTCCAGAGTCCCCATCCAACAAAATCTGTCAAAGGGAGGACTAGGTTGAAATACAGAATAAGAAAATCTTTATCCCTTTCGAGTGTCCACTGTGTTCGATCCCCTATGATCAAGCCCTCCGAAGGGATTGTCTTGTCCAGGCCAAACTAGCATGCTGACCATATAGTCATCTTACAGTGTGAATCGACAGAAGAGACCATAGGTTTTGTTTTCACTAAACCTGCTCCCACTCACTATAAGTACCCTCTCCATTCACCTTGATATTGACTTATACAAATACCATCCGAAGGGGGACGCTCCCGTTTGCGCCAAGAGGCCATGTATGAGTCTCACGGTGTGAACTTCCCAAAGAAACGTAGGTGGAATTATATGTATCATATACACTTTTCCTCCCACTGGATACTTTAACTCTATAAAAAATTGACCTAGGCTAAGCCCGACCAATGGTTTTACCTAAACTTATCAATATAACTCTTATATTGATAATCAATATAACTCTTATATTTATTTTATCCTAAGTTTGCTAATATAACTCCTTATATTAAACCTAGGATTTCTAGTTTATTAACCCCTTAATAAACCCGTTGACGCTAATATAATTTATAAACCCTCTGATTAAAATTCACTTCCAGGTCATTTTCCAGGTAGGGGTATGTCGTTTTCGTCAACTTAAATTCTCCAGCCTAGACAGAACCTTCATTAGACAGAGTTACTCTTTTAATCATTATTTATAAATTACATGGTTCCTAATTCTAATCTAATTAGAACTAGATAACCTAATGTCTATTAATTCCAAGTTCTAAACATTTTAAACTAATAATGAACCTTAGGTGACATACATACTTTGTTATATTTGTTGATCATCCGTCACATGAAAAATAAACATACATAGCATATTCATCTCATGAATCATAATGCATGTCAATGCTATCCCAAAATTAATATACCACTTTATATTAATTATTCATGCAAACTATATAATCTAACACTTTATATTTTAAATGATGCATGAAAATGCTTAACCTAAGGTGGGATGTCTAATTAAAAGACTACATTATGCATGACAATAATTATACAACATTTGCATAAATAAAATAGCACAACTAGACAAATTTTGGCACCACTAAAATTATTTTTAATTAATATAATCTAATTATATTAATTAAAATTAATAATGTTAAAAAAAATTAATATAAAACATTTTTATATTAAATATATATAAAAAAATGCATTTCCTCCCGTTGCCTTCTTATTGAAACGCCTATGGCATTGCAACGCTCATACTTATCCGTTTCTGCCTATTGGAGCGCGCTGTGAAACGTCTTCAGGTTCAGCGTTGCGACGCTCGTGCATGCGTTGTAACGCCAATGCCTCATCGTCCAAGCTTTGTGACGTTGGGAGGCACGTTGCAACACTACGTTTGTCTACAACCTAAAATTCGCCTCATCGGCGTTGCAAAGCTGGTGAACAGCGTTGCAACGCTACACATAGTACAACAAACACCTCTTGCTGTTTTTGCTCATTTTTTATCTGTTCTTCTCAGCAACCACTTTTCCTCGATTGACATGGACTTACAAACTCCATTTACAATTAAAATTGACCAAAACACCGGGCCCTTACATTGAACGATTCAATAAAAAATTGTAAATCTATGTGCCAAAATTGAAAACATCAAATTTGCAAACCGATCGTACATCTCCTGAAATCAGTAAATCCCACACTTGTTCTTGATAAATCCAGAACAAATTCAAGAACACAATTGGGCTCTGATACAAATTGAAGGGATCGAAACCCACAGTGAAAGTGAATGTTAATCGCGTGTTCATGATTTTGTTACACGAATCTAATACAAAAACTAGATCTAAGATTAAACATGCTTTTAAAGATAGGACAACAAGAAATATACCTTTGAAGAATACTTCCTTCACGAGCTCCTTCTCCCACGATCACGATCTCAACAATACGAACCCGAACGCATGAAGATCCTCCAGTAGGTCTTCTTTGTTGTTCTCTAGGTGAGGGAGAATTGTGGGTTCCTTTAGGATGAGATGTGTAGGTTAGAGAAATGTGTTTGGAACTCTTTCCAAAACAATGATTGAGAGAACTTTAGGGTTGCACCAAGAGCTTAGTCTCAAAGTTGCATCTTATGCAACTATTTATAGAGAAATAGGATGGAAGTTACAATCCTATCCCTCCTTAATTCTCTAATTAGTTTATAGTTAATATGTAAATTTAATCCACATTAAAACTATATATTATATCACATATAATTGATATAACACCTCATATATGAAATTGAACACTTCAATCTCATTCCTAACTTTATACCCTCAATATTACCATGTTGAGCCAATGGAGGGACCTAATGGACCTTCAATTCATGAGCTCCAATGATGCAATTATTACTTAAAATTATTTCTAGGGTGCCAAAATTGGTCTATTTTTGCTATTTTAATTATGCAAATATTGTGTAATTATTGCCATGCATAGTGTATGCTTGTATTTTAGAAATTCCACCTTAGGTTAAGCATTTTCATGCATCATTTATAATATAAGGAGTTATATTATATAGTATGCATGATTAATTAATATAAAGTTGTTATATTAATTTATGGACAACATTGACATGCATTATATTTCATGTCATGAATATGCTATGAATGTCTTATTATTCATGTGATGAATGATCAAGCACTATAACATAGTATGCTGATAACTCACCATAAGTGAGTTATTTTACTAGAATTTTAGTGTTTAATCCACTTGAATTGCATTTAATTTAGTGATCCTCATGTTATTTTATCCCTAAATTATGTGTGTTAGCTCTAAAATCATGAATTTAAGCATTAGGTTAAAAAAGAATTAATTTTGATGTTTTTGTGCTTTAATTTATGAAATTTAGGAAAATAAGCTAACGGTTGATTAAAGACCGAAATTTGAGATTTTTCTTAACTCCAAAAATCCTCGCGTATTTAGTTTCTTTTATAATTGACTTTATAAATTTATTTGGGATTTTTCTGTGTGCAGGAGATGTTTAAAAATTACAAGAGTCCTTAAGGGCATTTTAGACATTTTACCCAAAGGGTAAGATGGTCTTTTACCCTTAAGGGTATTTTTGTAATGTATGGAATTAGGGCAACACCATCTTGTATAAGAAGGCTAGGGTTCTGGTGAAAGGGGCAGAGGATTGGCGACAAGAGAAAGAGACCGAGGAGAGAAAGAGAAGCAGGCGATTGCTACGACAAATGTGTGCATTGGAGAGACAAATCATGAAGGTGTATTTGCTGTAGCAATCGTGTGGTCCATCCATTGCTGAAGCAATCATGGTTGGTGTCACACCCCTAAAAACCGGGCATCCCAATGGCCTAGTGGATAGCCCGGGCAACCCCGAAAAGGAAGGCAAACCCTGCGAGCAAGAGACCGAGAGAGAAGAAGGACAACACCGGACAAGCCTAAATTAGGTGTTTTCCCCCACACTCGAAGGCAAAAGAACCCGTGATGCCCAAGCAGCCTGTATTAACTTGGAACATCACAACCTCAGCACGACGATGGTCCATGCTGGTAGCAGTCCTGTGTTGGGCGCGAAAGGACCAGCAGGAGTGGGCAGTGCCACCCACCGAGGCATGACGCACATGTACGGGAAGACAACCGTCGCAGCCAGTCGCAGCGTCAGCATCAAGAGGCGAGGACAAGGCTTGGCGAGAGCAAGCCAACCATGGGAGTACCTAGGGGAGGCAGCAGCGTGCTCCGCGCCCCGCGGCCCACAAGGGGGCGTTGAAATGCCGTGATCGGATGAACAGCAGCTGACACCATGCATGATGCACGGTCATGACCCAGGGATTGATGACACCCATGGCAAGACGAACGCCGTGCGTGCGAGCGCGAACCACGCCCAACCCATGACGCGAGGAAGGAAGAGCGGCGCCGAGCGGCGCACTATGCGAAAGTGCGCAAGGCATCGGTGTGCGTCAACACCAGCCCATGGGCGGACGCCCAGCACAATTGACCCAGCACGCAAGCGGACGGCGCGCGCGCATGCGAGACGCCAACACATGCGCACGCCCGTGCAATGATGCGCAGGGATGCACATCAGTGACGAGAGCCTGGCGAGCGAGCGACGAGGCGCGCGCGCGCGCGCTTTGCCCGGTGCGCGACCACCGGTAAATCAGCGTCCCAAAGAACGCGGCGCCAACGGCGGCCGCAGACGACGATCGGCACGCACAAGGAGGCAGAGCCGTCAGCGCTCCCGCTCCTCGCATCAATCAGGGGCACCCTCCTAATAGTTGGCGCCATCAGTTGGAATAGTCGGGCTTAAGGACAATTGTGCAGGGGACCACGAAGACACTCGTTCCTTAACTGTGGAATGAGAAAACAACTACCCGTACGTGGGTGAGTTGAGGGAAGGAGCAAGGAAGACATTCGCCTTGGAACTAAAGAGGACCATCACGAAGCAAAGCTGAGTGAGGATCCCTTTTATAAGCCAAGGAAAAACTACCCTTCTAACCATAACGGGAGGGACGCCTTAGGATCGTGACAAGTGGCAGACGTAGAGGGAACTAAGGAGAGTCCACACGTCCACTTCGGTGGTGGGTCAAACTACCACTTAGTGGACGGTCCACACCTCCACTTCGGTAGTGGGTCAAACTACTACCTAGTGGACGGGAGTTACAACCGCCCAAGGAGTGGACCGAAGTTTATGGTAAGAAGTTAGCTAAACATGGGAAGTTAGCAAAACGTGGGTAGTTAGAAAAACGTGGGACACATGTCCCCCTCGTGTACTTCCCCCTTCCCTATTTAAAGAAGCGACCCTCAATGTTGAGAGAGAGCTTCTGACCCCGATTTTTTAAATTGGAGAGTGTATTGATCTTCTCGATTTCAATAAAGTTAGAGTGAAAAGGGTGTTGGCCCCCATAAAGCTTGTGCTTGTTCTTCTATTCTCTATCTCTTAGTCTTTGTCCCTATTCCGCAAGTCCAAAAGAGTCATAGGCTGTACTAAGGAAACCTCCTTAGGCCGCACGGTGGTAGGCGTTGCAAGCAAAAAATTCTAGTCTCGGAATTTACCCCGTGACAGTTGGTATCAGAGCCAGGTTGATTTCAACCAGGCAAAGTCCGTGTTGTTCCAATCGGAGCTACCTTGGAGGAAAGTCGCAGCTGGAACGAGCAAGGAGAGACGCTCTGCTGGACAAAACCATTGGACAAAGATGGCGCATCTGGTGACTGCCGCCAAGATGAGAAAGCTGGAGGAACACATCCTCCGCGTAGAAGAAAGATTGGGGATACCGAGAGGACAACTTTCCTCGGAATTGATGGGTACTGAACAACCACCCGCTCGAGCTTCTCCCATCCTCGACCTTGTGGATCAGCAAATTGACAAGGTAGAGGCCCTCGAGGAATCTGTTCAGTTCATTAGCCAACATCTCCATGATCAGGCTCTAGAGGCGAATCATCAACTCCTTGCCTTTCGAGGAAACCTCCGTTCCCTCAAAGAGGAGATTCGCCAGTTGAAAAACGCTATCTCTAGCCCTGCAGGATACCGCGTGGCGGGCCATAGAAGTGCCACGCCCAACGCATGGAACGTGAACGCACCGCCCTACGCTCGAGACGCTGGGGAGTCTGCGGGCACCGTGGTCATCGACCTTGTTTCGGAAGAGTCGAGTTCGCCGCCGCGTCGCAATGAAGACGAGTGCGAATTGTGCGAGATCAGCCACGACGCAGACGATTGTCCAAGAAACAGCATCTGGGGAACGATGGATTCGACGGGACCATCTGACTTCTAAGTACGTTTAGAAGAAAGGTTGCACGCTGCTTCCATGTAACCGCCCAGAAGCCTCTTATTTTCTTGGAAATATAGTCGTTCACTTTGTCTTACTGTTTGACCTTGTAGGCCAAACCCCATGCATTATAATAAAGGTATCCATCCACTTGCTAGACGTTCTTTTTTTTTCTATCTTCTTTTCTTTCTTTCCACAGGGATGAATTAGAAGAAAGATAGAGATGTGAAGTCTCTCAACGAGGACGTTGGAGATCAAGCGGGGGAGGTTTGTCACAACCCTAAAAACCGGGCATCCCAATGGCCTAGAGGATAGCCCGGGCAACCCCTAAAAGGAAGGCAAACCCTGCGAGCAAGAGATCGAGAGAGAAGAAGGACAACACCGGACAAGCCTAAATTAGGTGTTGTCCCCCACACTCGAAGGCAAAAGAACCCGTGATGCCCAAGCAGCCTGTATTAACTTGGAACATCACAACCTCAGCACGACGATGGTCCATGCTGGTAGTAGTCCTGTGTTGGGCGCGAAAGGACCAGCAGGAGTGGGCAGTGCCACCCACCAAGGCATGACGCACATGTACGGGAAGACAACCGCCGTCGCGACCGCAGTGTCGGCATCGAGAGGAGAGACAAGGCTTGCCGAGAGCAAGCCAGCCATGGGAGTACCTAGGGGAGGCAGCAGCGTGCTCCGCGCCCCGCGGCCCACAAGGGGGCGTTGAAATGCCGTGATCGGATGAACAGCAGCTGACACCATGCATGATGCACGGTCATGACACAGGGATTGATGACACCCATGGCAAGACAGGCAACCGTGCCAGGCGCAGACCACGCATAGCCCATGACGCGAGGGCAGGGGAAGGACAGTGCCAGGCCAGCGCACTATGCGAAAGTGCGCAGGGCATCGGTGTGCGTCAAACATCAGCCATGGCGGGGGCGCCAAAGACAATTGACCAAAGACGCAGCGGGCGGCGCGCGCGCGCATGCGAGACGCCAACACATTGCGCGCGCGCGCGTGCAATGATGCGCAGGGATGCACATCAGGTAGACGGAGCATTACTGGCGAGCTCGAGGCGCACGCGCCGCCGCGCGCCGCTGCCAGATTGCGCGGCACCAGTACCGCCCAGCGTCCCGGCAAAGAACGCGGCGCCAACAAAGGCCGCGACGTAGATCGACGCGACGCACAAGGAGGCAGAGCCGTCAGCGCTCCCGCCCCTCGCATCAATCAGGGGCACCCTCCTAATAGTTGGCGCCATCGGTTTGGAATAGTCGGGCTTAAGGACAATGTGTGCGGGGACCACGAAGACACTCTCGTTCCTTAACTGTGGAATGAGAAAACAACTACCCGTACGTGGGTGAGTTGAGGGAAGGAGCAAGGAAGACATTCCCCTTGGAACTAAAGAGGACCATCACGAAGCAAAGATGATGAGGATCCCTTTTATAAGCCAAGGAAAAACTACCTTTCTAACCATAACGGGAGGGATGCCTTAGGATCGTGACAAGTGGCAGACGTAGAGGGAACTAAGGAGAGTCCACACCTCCACTTCGGTGGTGGGTCAAACTACCACTTAGTGGACGGTCCACACCTCCACTTCGGTAGTGGGTCAAACTACCACCTAGTGGACGGGAGTTACAACCGCCCAAGGAGTGGACCGAAGTTTATGGTAAGAAGTTAGCTAAACATGGGAAGTTAGCAAAACGTGGGTAGGTAGAAAAACGTGGGACACATGTCCCCCTCGTGTACTTCCCCCTTCCCTATTTAAAGAAGCGACCCTCAATGTTGAGAGAGAGCTTCTGACCCCGATTTTGTAAATTGGACAGTGTATTGATCTTTTCGATTTCAATAAAGTTAGAGTGAAAAGGGTGCTGGCCCCCATAAAGCTTGAGCTTGTTTTTCTATTCTCTATCTCTTAGTCTTTGTCCCTATTCCGCAAGTCCAAAAGAGTCATAGGCTGTACTAAGGAAACCTCCTTAGGCCGCACGGTGGTAGGTGTTGCAAGCGAAAAATTCTAGTCTCGGAATTTACCCCGTGACAGTTGGTATGGTGAGAATTGCTACAACAAAGCCAAGAGAGGATTCGTGAAGGGCTTCGATTTGCTGAAGCATTTGGAGGACAGAGGCACTTCGATTTGCTGTAGCAATTTTGAGGGCGGCATCGAGAGAGGCGACCCATCAATTTTTGCCAAGCAATTGTGAAGGAAGGTCAAAGGAGCGATTTGCTGAAGCAATATGCATGAGGTTGCTGAGAGGTTGCGGATTGCCAAGAGTTGCTGAAGCAATCATTGGAAGAAAAAATGATTTGCCGAGAGGTTTGTTGAGCAATCGTGTGAAGGGACTGTCGTTGGGAGCTGTCAAGGATTGCTGAAGCAATCACGTGAGGTTACTAACATTGAGAGTTGTCAAGGATTGCTGAAGCAATCACGTGAGGCTGCTGCAGTTTTGTTGTCTGCTTTTTGCTGATGCAATTAGTGGATCCAAGGGGTTGTTGCTGCTGTTGCTTGCCTTTGCTGAAGCAATTGGTTGCACTGTTGCTGAAGCCAACCCAAGGGCTTTGCTGAAGCAAAGTGCCCTGCTGCAGACCATCGACAGAGGCCTGCATCTAGGCAATTGCTGTAGCAAAACAAGGCCACTTGCTATGTAAATTGTTCCCCTTTCTTTTAATGCTTTTGCCGATTATTTTTGCCAATTATCACTGCTTTTGTTGGGTTGTTTATACACTAATTAGAGGTTAATTTGCTCACTGTTCTAATCAGTTTGTTTGGTTGTTTTGGGTTATTTTTATATGTGAACTTCTTGATTAGTGAAAACATGTTCAATTTAACGATGTGTGATTTGATTCCTATCATGGACTAAATTATCTTAGGCAAGGGTTAGGTTGTTTTAATGTAATTTTTTATTAAATTTATGGGTGATGCCATTGATTGAATTTATGAAATTTTATTGAATTTAATGTTGCATGAGAATTAAAATTGGCCTTTTTAACTTCTCTATAATTCATAAACTTGGGAAAGCTAATGAATTAGAAAACTAAAATTTCATTCTAGGATTATTGAGTTTATTAGGGATAATTAACCTACCTAGAACTTAAAATCATGGGCATAATTTAGATCACAATTGGGAAATTGTAGGTTTTAAAACTTAGTGATTTTGGAAAGAATCATTTGAATGCATGTGTAGGTAAATTCAAGGCATCACTCAAAATTTATTCCAATTGAACATTAGAACTCTAACCCGAGCCTATTTTTCATTAAAAATCTCATCTCTTGCATCTCCCCTCTTGTTTGCATTCTCCTCTCCCCGCATTTAAATTTAGTTATTTTCTTGCGTCGTATCTTATCTTTCTTTTAATTTATTTATTTCCAATAGTAATTTGCACACTCATTCATTGCACTAAAATAAAGAAAATTTTCTAGGACACTCATTCATTTAGGTCTAGCTAGTCCTCGTGGGATCGATACTTTTACTTATCACTTGCTGCTCTCGACCGTGTATACTTGCACGTCGTAAAAGTATCGGTGTCTCATTCTAATTTACATTAGTTTAGGGTACACGATATTTTCGCATTAAGTTTTTGGCACCGTTGCCGGGGACTAGTTTTGATTCTTATTTTGTTTGAGTTGATTTTAGCATTTTATTCTTTTTCTTGTTGGGTGTGTCTTGTTATCTTTGTTTCGTATTTTTATCTTTTTTGAGTCTTGGTTATTCTTTCTGGTTGTGTTGGTGCGTATTGTATTTGTTGAGCGTGTTATAATTGATTCATTATTTCACTATGGCTTATGATAACTTTGGGTGGTCTTCTGTGCCCAATGAGCAACCACAATATAATTCCTTTTCTTATGATTATCCCTATGCCAATTTAGAGTCTTCTAGTGAGGGGTATGGAGCTTATGGCTACCAAATGCCTAATTACTATAATACTGAATCTATGACTCATGGGAACCACATGTATGATAATAATCATAGCAATTGGGCCTATGAACCATATCCTAGGGGTTTTGAGCCACATCCTTCCTATATTCAAGAAACCCAGGTAGAAGACGAATCGTCCCATAAAATATTGTTATTAGAATATATGAGAACCACAGAAGAGAGGAATAGGCAAATAGAAGAGATGAATATTCAAATAGGGGAGTCAATTCAACGCCTAACGGATACACTTGTCTCCCTTAGAGAACAAATGTATTTAGACTCATCTGAGGTTGAACACCCTAGGGAAGATAGTGAAGGAGGACCCACACCCTTAGATAGTTCGGTGAGTCACTTGATCACTGACCCACTGATAGACCCTCAGGATCCTAGTCCTTCACATTTTTCTGAATATAGGCATTTAGAGAATTGTGCTTTAGATGTAAAAGAACTAGAACCAAGTAATTTATAATCTATGATTAAAAGAGGAACTCTGTCTAAGGAATGTCCTGTCTAGGCTGGGGTATGTAAGCTGACGGAAACGGAACACCCCTACCTAGGAACTGACCTGGGAGTGAAATTTAATCAGAGAGCTTTATAGATTACAGTAGCGTCAGCGGGTTTATTAAGGGGTTAATAAACTAGAAATCCTAGGTTTAATATAAGGAGTTATATTAACAAACTTAGGATAAAATCAATATAAGAGTTATATTGATTATCGATATAAGAGTTATATTGATAGAGTTAGGTAAAACCATTAGCCGGGTTTTAGCCTAAGTAAGATTCCTATACACTTTAAAGTATTCAGTGGGAGGAAAAAGTGTATGAGATACATATTTTTCCACCTACGCTATCTCCGGGAAGTTCACACCATGAGACTAATACTTGGCCTCGTGGCGCAAACGGGAGCGTCCCCCTTCGGATGGTGTTTGTATGAGTCAATATCAAGGTGAATGGAGATGGTACATATAGTGAGTGGGAGCAGGTTTAGTGAAAACAAAACCTACGGTCTCTTTTGTCGGTTTACACCGTTAGACCACTATGGTCAGCCTGCTAGTTTGGCCTGGACCAGACAATCCCTTCAGAGGGCTTGATCATAGGGGATCGAACACAGTAGACACCCGAAAGGGATTAAGATTTCCTTAGACTATTTTCCAATCTAGTCCTCCCTTCGGCGAATTTTATTGGATCGAGACTCTGGGATCTAAAGAAAGAGGTTAACACTCACGGGGTACATAATTTGTGTATGTATCCAGACCGAAAAATTGTAACTAAAACCTATAGGAATAAGAGTTATTCTAGTATTAGGTTTAGGTCAAGAGTGTCTTGATCCAGAGGAGGAGTGTTTTTTATTACCCTTCGGTGTCATACATTCTAAACCTTTGGAGTATCATTGCAAATTATAAATGGCCTAGGAATCATTTGATAATTAGCTAAAACATGATTGGATTAGAGTTATAGCAAGAAACTCATACAAGTTTGTTTGTAAATTTTTTCAGCAAAAATGTCTAGCTCTATAATTTCCTTATTGGGTGCGGAAAAGTTAACCGGATAGAATATGATGACATGGAAAAACAAACTCAACACTATATTGGTAGTAGATGATCTGAAGTTTGTGCTAACTGAGGAGTGTCCTCAGGTGCCAGGCTCGAATGCGTCACGAAATGTTCGTGATGCATATGATCGATGGATCAAGGCCAATGATAAGGCCAAGGTCTACATGCTGGCAAGTATGTCTGAAATATTAGCCAAGAAGCATGAGAGCATGATTACCGCCAAGGAAATCATGGATTCTATGCAGGATATGTTTGGACAACAGTCCACACAGGCCCGACATAATGCCCTAAAGTACATATTCAACTCGAGGATGCCAGAGGGTACATATGTTCGGGATCATGTCCTGGATATGATGGTGCACTTTAACATCGCGGAGTTGAATGGTGCTTCCATCGATCAATCGAGCCAAGTCAGCTTTATTCTGTAAACCCTTCCAGATAGTTTCCTGCAGTTTAGAAGTAATGTTGTTATGAACAAGCTTACTTTTAATCTTACCTCCCTTCTGAATGAACTCCAGACCTTTCAGTCTTTGATGAAAATTCAGGGATCGAAAGGTGAGGCAAATATTGCGGTAGGAGTTATCACAGAGGTTCGACCTGCAGGACAAAAGCGATGGCTTCATCTTCTTCTAACCTGAGAGGAAAGAAGAAGAACATGAAAAAGGTTGGTAAAGGGAAACAGGATGACAAAGCTGCCACCCAAAAGAGCAAGAAAGTCAAAGACGTTGCTGACAAAGGAAAGTGTTTCCACTGCAACGAAGACGAGCATTGGAAATGGAACTATCCGAAGTACATTGCAGAAAAGAAGAAGGAAGGTAAATATGATTTACTTTTCCTAGAAGCTTGTTTAGTGGATAATGATAAAACAGCTTGGATACTTCATTCAGACGCCACTAATCATGTTTGCTCTTTGATGCGATATCAATGCCCCAAACTAATGTAAATTAGAATAAGACTCCAACACTTCTACAACGTGCAAGTATACACGGTCGAGTGCAGCAAGTGATAAGTTAAAAGTATGGATCCCACAAGGACTAGCTAGACCCTAAATGAATGAGTGTCCTAGCAAATTTTCCTTATTTTAGTGTAATGCATGAGTGTGCAAATTATTGTTGTAATTAAATAAATTGATAAGTAAGAAAAATAAAATAAAAGAAAATAACTGAATTTAAATGCGGGGAGAGGAGAATGAAAACAAGAAGGCAGATACAAGAGATGGGATTTGTAGTGAAAATAGGCTCGGGTTAGGTTTGAGTTCTAATGTTCGATTGGAATAAATTTTGAGTGATGCCTTGAATTTACCTACACATGCATTCAAATAATTCTTTCCAAAATCACTAAGTTTTAAAACCTACAATTTTCCAATTATGATCTAAATTATGCCCATGATTTTAGGTTCTAGGTGGGTTAATTATCCCTAATCAACTCACTAATCCTAGAATGAAATTTTAGTTTTCTAATTCATTAGATTTCCCAAGTTTATGAATTATAGAGAAGTTAAAAAGGCCAATTTTAATTCTCATGCAACGTTAAATTCAATAAAATTTCATAAATTCAATCAATGGCATCAACCATAAATTTAATCCAAATTTACATTTGAACGCAACCTAACCTTTGCCTAAGACAATTTAGTTCATGATTAAAATCGAGTCACACATCTTTAAATTAAGCATGCTTTTATTGATCAATGAGTTCATGCAAAAAAACCAACAACATTTACTAAAATAGCCTAAATCAACCACAATTATAGCCTAAACCAATCACGAGTTCGGCCTAAAACGGTGAGCAAAAGTAGTCTAAATCAGTATATAAACAACCCAAAAAATCAGTATTAAATTGGTAGTTTGCAACAAGCAATAAAACTTAGAGATAGGGAAAAGGTTACACAACAAGTGGCATAGCTTTTGCTACAGCAATTGCCTAGCAGCAACCCTCTGTTGATGGTCTGCAGCAGGGCACTTTTCTTCAGCAAAGCCCTTTGGTTTGCTTCAGCAACAGTGCAGCCAATTGCTTCAACAAAGGCACACAACAACAGCAACAACCCCTTGGTTCCACCGATTGCTTCAGCAAACAGCAGACAACACCACTGCAACAACTCCACAGATTGCTTTAGCAATTGCCAAGCACTAACAGCAGGTGGACAACGCGATTTTGCTTCAGCAATGCTGATGGCTTCTTCAGAACTGCAAGTCGATTGCTTAAGCAAAGAGGCTTCAGATTGTCTTTACGCACAGGTTCCACTGATTGCTTCAGCAACGCCCAGACAACTCCTCTCTTTGCTCTTCCCTCTTGATTGCTACAACAATGTTAAGTTTATCCACTCGGTTTTTTCCCTTGATTGCTGTAGCAATATCGATGGTTCCTCTTCTCTCTCGATCTCTTCCTCTTGTCACAACTCCAACTCCCCCTTTTCACTTGTAAACCCTAGCCTCCTTATACAAGATGATGTTGTCCTAACTCCACAAATTACAAAAATACCCTTAAGGGTAAAAGCACCATATTACCCTTCGGGTAAAATGTCTAAAATGCCCTTAGGGACTCTTGTAATTTTTAAACATCTCCTACACACAAAAAAATCTCAAATAAATTTATGAAGTCAAATATAAACCAAACTAAATACGCAAGAATTTTTGGAGTTAAGAAAAATCTCAAATTTCGGTCTTTAATTAACCGTTAGCTTATTTTCCTAAATTTCTTGAATGAAAACACAAAAACATCAAAATTAATTCTTTTTGCACCTAATGCATAAATTCAAGATTTTAAAGCTAACACACATAATTTAGGGATAAAATAACATGAGGGTCACTAAATTAAATGCAATTCAAGTGGATTAAACACTAAAATTCTAGTAAAATAACTCACTTATGATGAGTTATCAAACCCCCAAACTTAAACTATTCATTGTCCTCAATGAGTTCTATTCTCTAAAGACTTAATAAAAGACCTTTAAAGACTCGAATCATTTGGGTAACTAAACAAGGATTGAATATTTTTGTTCTATGCTACAAGTCACCATTCAATCAATGTTCTCTAAGTGGCTCACCTTGGGGTTTCTTAGCTACACTTATGCATCAATAACCAAGAGCAAACCAACTAGGATTCAACATCTACCCTCAAGCTCAACCAGTAGAATCCTAATCATTCAAATCAAGCAACCCATAGTTAAAAATAAGTCATACTCCAAAACTCGCATGGCTACAATTTAATGATCATTCCTTTTTATTTTTTTATGTATTTTTTTTTTAAAAAAAAATAGATATGTGAATTATTCCCCTCAATTTCCATAAAACTCATTGCTAAGGGCAAGGTTTTTTTTTTTTTTTTTACTTTCCTTGTTTTTTGGTTTTATTTTTATTTATTTTTTGACTCTCCCGTAGTTCTTAGAATGGCACACGTGTTTAGCGCAACACACCTAAGCAGTGGGACTTCCCGTAGTTCTTAGAATGGCACACGTGGTTAGCGCAGCGCACCTAAGCAATGAGAATAGGCTTCTTGCTTGATACCTTCGCTCCAAGAGACCAACATGGTTAGTGCCCAGACCCCCTGACATCAAGCACCAAGTTGCCTAAAATAACAAAATAAATAGCACATTTTTTTGTCTAGCCCAATGAAGGTTTAGGGAAATGAAAGGTTTGCACACTCTTTCTTTCTTTCACTTTTTTTTTCTTTTTTCTTTTTTTTTTAAAACACCGAAGAATTTACTTTTCCCCCCAAACATAGAGTACTCAATGTCCTCATTGAGTTAGGGAGGTCGGGTAACTCCCCCAAACTTGAAATAATCATCAATTTGAAGTTTACTAATTTTGGAGTGCTCTAAAAAAATATATGGGTTACCTAACTTGTCATGGCTTCTAGTTTTTGAAATTTTTGGCCTAGGAGTTGAATCCTAACTACTTTGATTGACATACTAACCATAAGCGCACTAAAGAACCCTAATGACAAGCTTGACCTTGGAAAACACCAAACAAGATAGCATACTCTTGCCTCAAACACAAGCAACAACTCTTATTTTCATTAACCCTGAGATTTGACCTTAACGTTTTATTTTCAAGGAGATGCATACCAAGTTTCTATAAAAGACATAGCACTTTTTACTATTAAAAACACATGAGAAACTTAATTTTTAAACAAGGGACAACAACCATTTTTTCTATTTTTACTTGCTTAAACGTAATGAATCAACTACCTACATCATGCATATCAAAGACCATGAAAACCAGCAACTAAACATGGAACCTGGTAGTCAAAATAGATCATTTTGTAGTCCTAAAGTAAGTAAATAACTTTATAAACACAAAGGCTTGCAACACCCTATAAACTCTAGCAGCACACAGTCTCATCAGCCGAAAAATTTTCAATTAAACCCTAACTCAGATTCATAACAACACATCTCCCCCTCATGGTTAAAGCACACATTGCCCTTAATGTATAATCTACTCACTTAAGCATGCTTAAGGACAATTAATAAAGATGGAAGGGAGAACAATACTACCCTGAATCGAGGAGACCTCTACCGTAGCACATATCACTGATCAATCCCCAAAGGAGCTGCAAGATAGGCAAGGGTTATTTATTCGAAAAAAAATCAACTAAAAATGAAACAAAATAAAAAAAATTTAAAACAAAACAAACGAAATAAATTTTGGGTTGCCTCCAAAGAAGCGCTTGTTTAAACGTCATTAGCTTGACGGAGTACACTTGGGCTTGTCAAGGTACATAAAAATTCTCCCATTTTTTCGGGCCTCTCTTTCTTGAATCTACAAAACAAATCAGAGATAGCAAGAATACTAGCTTCTCGTGAGAACCCGAGTCAGATATGTTTTTTGATTTTTTATATAATAAAAGAAAAGAAGGAAAAACAACAAAGTAAGCATGTTTTGGTTTTTTATTTGATAAAAGAAAATAAGGAAGAACAGGAAAATGAACAGACTCACAAAAAGACACTGACTCGAGAGCATAGAAAGAAAAACAGTCACCAATAAGAGAAAAATCAGAAGATAGAACTGACATACACTCAAAAGCCTCACACTCTACCGCCTGGCCTAACTCAACAGGCTCGACTTTTTTCAAGCTCTCACTAACTCTATCCCGGTATGTGTTGAAAGGTTTTAGTTCTTTTACATCTAAAGCACAATCCTCTAAATGCCCATACTCCGAGAAATGTGAAGGACTAGGATCTTGAAGGTCTTTCAGCGGCTTAGTGATCAAGTGACTCACCGAACTATCTAAGGGTGTGGGTCCTCCCTCACTCTCTTCCCTAGGGTGCTCAACCTCAGACGAGTCTAAGTACATTTGTTCTCTAAGGGAGACAAGTGTATCCGTTAGGCGTTGATTGACTCCCCTATTTGCCTATTCCTCTCATCTGTGGTTCTCATATATTCTAATAACAACATTTTAAGGGAAGATTCCTCTTCTACCTGGGGTTCTTGGATATGGGAAGGATATGACTCAAAACCCCTAGGATATGGTTCATAGGCCCAATTGCTATGATTATTATCATACATATGGTTCCCATAAGTCATAGGGTTAGTATGATAGTAATTAGGCATTTGGTAGCCATAAGATTCATACCCCTCACTAGAAGACGCTAAATTGGCATAGGGATAATCATAAGAAAAGGAACAATATTGTGGTTGCTCATTGGGCACAGAAGACCACCCAAAGTTATCATAAGCCATAGTAAAGTAATGAAGCAATTATAACAGGATCAACAAACACAATATGCACCAACACAACCAGAAAGAATAACCAAGACTCAACAAAGATAAAAACACGAAACAAAGATAACAAGACACACCCAACAAAAAAACAAGGATAAAATGCTAAAATCAACTCAAAAAAAATAAGAATCAAAACTAGTCCCCGGCAACGGCGCCAAAAACTTGATGCGAAAATATCAATGCCCCAAACTAATGTAAATTAGAATAAGACTCTGACAGTTCTACAACGTGCAAGTATACACGGTCGAGTGCAGCAAGTGATAAGTTAAAGTATCGATCCCACGAGGACTAGCTAGACCCTAAATGAATGAGTGTCCTAGCAAATTTTCCTTATTTTAGTGTAATGCATGAGTGTGCAAATTATTGTTGTAATTAAATAAATTGATAAGTAAGAAAGATAAAATAAAATAAAATAACTGAATTTAAATGCAGGGAGAGGAGAATGCAAACAAGAAGGCAGATACAAGAGATGGGATTTGTAGTGAAAAATAGGCTCGGGTTAGGTTGGAATTCTAATGTTCGATTGGAATAAATTTTGAGTGATGCCTTGAATTTACCTACACATGCATTCAAATAATTTTTTCCAAAATCACTAAGTTTTAAAACCTACAATTTTCCAATTATGATCTAAATTATGCCCATGATTTTAGGTTCTAGGTGGGGTAATTATCCCTAATCAACTCAGTAATCCTAGAATGAAATTTTAGTTTTCTAATTCATTAGCTTTCCCAAGTTTATGAATTATAGAGAAGTTAAAAGGGCCAATTTTAATTCTCATGCAACGTTAAATTCAATAAAATTTCATAAATTCAATCAATGGCATCAACCATAAATTTAATCAAAAGTTACATTTGAACACATCCTAACCTTTGCCTAAGACAATTTAGTTCATGATTAAAATCGAGTCACACATCTCTAAATTAAGCATGCTTTTATTGATCAATGAGTTCATGCAAAACAACCAACAACATTCACTAAAATATCCTAAATCAACCACAATTATAGCCTAAACCAGTCACGAGTTCGGCCTAAAACGGTGAGCAAAAGTAGTCTAAATGAGTATATAAACTTCCCAAAAAATCAGTATTAAATTGGTAGTTTGCAACAAGCAATAAAACTTAGAGATAGGGAAAAGGTTACACAACAAGTGGCATAGCTTTTGCTACAGCAATTGCCTAGCAGCAACCCTCTGTTGATGGTCTGCAGCAGGGCACTTTTCTTCAGCAAAGCCCTTTGGTTTGCTTGACAAAGCTTGATGCGACCAATTGCTTCAAAGAAAGGCACACAACAACAGCAACAACCCCTTGGTTCCACCGATTGCTTCAGCAAACAGCAGACAACACCACTGCAGCAACTCCACAGATTGCTTTAGCAATTGCCAAGCAATAACAGCAGGTGGACAACGCGATTTTGCTTCAACAATGCCGATGGCTTCTCCACAACTGCACGTCGATTGCTTCAGCAAAGAGGCTTCAGATTGTACTTTATGCACAGGTTCCACTGATTGCTTCAGCAACGCCCAGACAACTCCTCTCTGCTCTTCTCTCTTGATTGCTACAGCAATGTTAAGTTTATCCACTCGGTTTTTCCCCTTGATTGTTGTAGCAATATCGATTGTTCCTCTTCTCTCTCTCTCGATCTCGTCCTCTTGTCACAACTCCAACTCCCCCTTTTCACTTGTAAACCCTAGCCTCCTTATACAAGATGATATTGCCCTAACTCCACAAATTACAAAAATACCCTTAAGGGTAAAAACACCATATTACCCTTCGGGTAAAATGTCTAAAATGGCCTTAGGGACTCTCGTAATTTTTAAACATCTCCTACACACACAAAAATCTCAAATAAATTTATGAAGTTAATTATAAATCAAACTAAATACGCAAGGATTTTTGGAGTTAAGAAAAATCTCAAATTTCGGACTTTAATTAACCGTTAGCTTATTTTCCTAAATTTCTTGAATGAAAACACAAAAACATCAAAATTAATTCTTTTTGCACCTAATGCTTAAATTCAAGATTTTAAAGCTAACACACATAATTTAGGGGCAAAATAACATGAGGATCACTAAATTAAATGCAATTCAAGTGGATTAAACACTAAAATTCTAGTAAAATAACTCACTTATGATGAGTTATCACTCTTCTTTTCAGGGAATTGATTCATGGCAGCAGCTACAACAATGAGAGATAACGCTCCGTGTTAGAAATGGAGAAGTCGTCTCAGCTGTAGCAGTAGGCACAATGAAGCTTTATTTTGGCAAGAAATTTGTATTGTTGGACAATATATTAGTGATACCAGGGTTTACTAGAAACCTTATTTCCATTTCTTGTCTTATAGAACAATGTATTTTTGTCTCCTTTTCTATGAATAAAGTGTTTATTTTGAAGAAAGAATTAGAAATATGTTCAGCTTCATTAGAAAATGAATTGTATGTTTTAAGGCCTAATTCAGTCAAAATGGTTTTGAACACTGAATTATTTAAAACTGCAAAGGCACAAACTAAGAAACGTAAAATTTCTCCTAAAGAAAATGCTTATCTTTGGCATCTAAGATTGGGTCACATTAATCTCAATAGGATTGAGAGATTGGTAAAGAACGGACTTCTAAACGAGTTAGAAGAAAATTCTTTGCCAGTATGTGAATCATGCCTAGAAGGCAAGATGACTCAAAGACCTTTTAGTGGCAAAGGTTATAGAGCCAAAGACCCTCTAGAGCTTATACATTAAGACCTTTGTGGTGCGATGAATGTTAAAGTCAGGGGAGGATATGAATATTTCATCTCTTTTATAGATGATTATTCTAGATTTGGGCATATTTACCTAATGCACCACAAGTCTCAAGCACTTGAAAAGTTCCAGGAATTCAAGACTGAGGTTGAAAATCAATTAGGTAAAACTATTAAAACACTTCGATCGGATCGAGGTGGAGAGTACATGGATTTAGAATTCCAGAACTATATGATAGAACATGGAATTATATCCCAACTCTCAGCTCCCGGCACACCACAGCAAAACGGTGTATCCAAAAGGAGAAATAAAACCTTTTTGGACATGGTTCGATCAATGATGAGTTATGTTCATCTCCCTAGTTCCTTTTGGGGTTACACAGTGGAGACTGCAGTATACATTTTGAATAGTGTGCCCTCAAAAAGTGTTTCTGAAACACCTTTTGAACTCTTGAAAGGACGTAAAGGTAGTTTATGTCACTTCAGAATATGGGGTTGTCCAGCACATGTGCTTGTGACATATCCAAAGAAGTTGCATTCACGTTCAAAGTTATGCCTATTCGTAGGATACCCAAAAGAAACAAGAGGTGGTTTATTCTATGATCCTAAGGAAAATAAGGTTTTTGTGTTGACAAACGCCACTTTCATGGAGGAGGACCACATAAGGGACCACAAACCAAAAAGTAAACTAGTGTTGAGTGAGTTAGACGGAACAATAGCAAAGGTTGCTAATAAGAACACTAGTACGTCAACAAGAGTTGTTGACACTAGTTTGTCTAGTCAAGAGAGTCCATCTCAAGAGTTCAGTATGCCTCAACGTAGTGGGAGGGTTGTGATACAGCCTGGCCGTTACATGGGTTTAGCTGAAACCCAAGTTGTTATACCAGATGACAACTGCGAGGATCCATTGACTTATAATCAAGCGATGGTTGACACAGACAAAGACAAATGGGTCATAGCCATGGACCAAGAAATGGAGTCGATGTACTTCAATTCTGTTTGGGATCTTGTAGATAAGCCTGATGGGGTAAAACCTATAGGTTGTAAGTGGATCTACAAGAGAAAACGTGGTGTGGATGGGAAGGTGCAAACCTTTAAAGCTAGACTAGTAGCAAAAGGTTATACCCTGGTTGAAGGGGTTGACTATGAGAAACCTTTTCACTTGTTGCTATGGTAAAGTCTATCCGTATCTTTCGTGTCATTGTCGCATATTATGACTATGAGGTATGGCAAATAGATGTCAAGACAACCTTTTTGAATGTCAATCTTAAGGAAAACATCTACTTGACCAACCCAAGAAGAAGGACAAGAGCAAAACGTTTGCAGGCTTCAAAGGTCAATTTATAGACTGAAACAAGCCTCTACGTCCTGGAATATAAGATTTGATGAGGCAATCAGATCTTATGGTTTTGACCAGAATGATGATGAACCTTGTGTCTACAAGAAAATCATCAATAGTTCTGTCGCATTCCTAATTCTCTATGTGGATGATATCCTACTCATTGGGAATGATGTAGGTTATCTTACTGACATCAAGGAATAGCTAGCTACGCAGTTCCAAATGAAAGATTTGGGTGATGCGCAGTTTGTTCTTGGGATCCAGATTGTCCGGAACCCAAGAATAAAACACTAGCCTTGTCTCAAGCATCTTACATAGAAAAAGTGTTGTCAAGGTTTAGGATGCAAGATTCCAAAAAGGGTTTGTTACCTTTTAAACATGGAATCCATTTGTCTAAGGAACAGTGTCCTAAAACACCTCAAGGAGTTGAGGATATGAGACGGATACCTTACGCATCAGCTGTTGGGAGCCTGATGTACGCCATGTTGTGTACTAGGCCCGACATCTGTTTTGCAGTTGGGATGGCCAGTAGGTATCAATCCAATCCAGGACTTGAACACTGGACAACAGTTAAAACAATCCTTAAGTATCTTCGGAGAACAAGGAACTACATTCTTGTGTATGGGGCTAAGGATTTGATCCTTACAGGATACACGGATTCTGACTTTCAGACTGATAAAGATTCTCGAAAATCTACATCAAGGTCAGTATTCACTCTTTACGGAGGAGCTGTAGTATGGCGAAGCGTCATGTAAGGATGCATCGATGATTCCACCATGTTGGCCAAATATGTAGCAGCTTGTGAAGTAGCTAAGGAGGCCGCTTGGTTAAGGAAGTTCATGTTAAATGTGAAAGTTGTTCCAAATATGACTTTGCCCATCACGCTGTATTACGATAACAGTGGTGCAGTGACAAATTCGAGGGAACCCCGAAGTCACAAGACGGGAAAGCACATAGAGCAGAAATATCATCTCATCCGGGAGATCGTGCATAGAGGAGACGTGATTGTCACGAAGATAGCCTCAGAGCACAACATTGCTGATCCTTTTACAAAGGCTCTCACGACTAAAGTATTTGAGAGTCACCTAGAAGGTCTAGGTTTACAAGTCTTCCCCAACTAGGGCAAGTGGGAGTATTTTGTACAAAGGGGTTTAAATGCCCTAGTTTATTGTATTTACATTACTGTAATGTTTAGTACTCCACAAGCTTTAGGTCAAGTGGGAGATTGTTGGGATTTAGGCCATAAACTTGTGTAATTTTGATCAATTAAATAAAGTGTTATTTGTTTTGATAGAATTACAGTCTTGCTTTAATAAATCCAATAAACTAAGCTCCAAGGTTATAACATTTAATCTTGAACATTAGTGTAGCGGATACTATTTTGGTTGAGTTCAAGAATATAACCTAAATGCTCTATGGTATAAGAATAAGGTTGGAAACCTCATTCTGGTAACACCATGGATGCGACCCACTTTGTAATTAGTACAAATGAGTTAATCCAACTCATTCATGTAGTTGACATGCGAGTGGGGGCATCCTGTATGAAGAGTTCATACAAGATTGGATCGCAAATTATTAGTCTAACCAGTGTAACACCGTTAATAGGATAAGACTAGTAATTTATAGATGGTCATTAGTGACTCGACCTGAATCCTGAGCAAGTTATGAACTCCTGCTTATAGGGGTTTGTCCTTAGACTAGTATGGGTGAGAGTGGCACTGTGGCCAGGCTCAATAAGCCTACCTTCTCTGTGACGGAACCTCGTGAGGTAGCCGGGAACTTAAGCTGTGCAAGATGGAATTCACTCATTCCTATACTAAGGAATTAGATAGGTTATTCCCTTAAGAACTGACTCCAGGTCTTGAACAACGGGGCCCCACCCTCTATGAGGGTATGAGTCTATGGTAGGACCTTAGACTTGTTGTTCATTAGAGGATCAGTGGTGCTTAAGGAGCAAAGAGGTAATCACAGGGGTAGAATGGTAATTTGACCCAGCTGTGATTACAAACAACCTGTGAAGGGTCGATTCATGGGTAATGACTATATCAATGGACACTATAATATCTACAGTGAGGAGAGTGCAGCTACAAGTCTATAGTGGAGTGACTTATAGTTAATGAATATTGATTAATTTGATCAAAGAGTTTGATCAGTTAATCTCACATCATTGGAGCTCATGAAATGTAGGTCCATTAGATCCCTCCGTTGGCTCAACATGGTAATATTAACGGTATAACGTTAGAAGTGAAATTGAAGTGTTCAATTTCACACATGAGGTGTTATATCAATTATATTTGATATAATTCATATAATATATAGTTTTAATGTGAATTAGATTCATATATAAACTATATACTAAAGAGAGATTAAACGAGGGGTAGAATGGTCATTTCCATCCTATTTCGCTATATATATGGTTGCATGAGATGCAACTAGGTTAAGGAATTACAAGCTCTATTGTTGTGTTGTTGGAAGAGTTCCAAAGCACACATCTCTCTCAAAATACCTCACATCTCCTAAAGGGAACCCACCTTCCTCCCTCACCTAGAGAACAACGGAGAAGATCCGGTGGTCGTGTCTTCGTACGTTGGAGTTCCTATTCCTTAGATCGTGATCGTGGGAGAGTGGAGCACTCGAAGAAAGGTTCTTCAAAAGAAATTTTCTTGTTGTCCATTCTGTTTTACATGCTTAATCTAGTTATATTTGTTCTTGAATTTATCGTTATAACTAAATCAAGAGCGCGATTCGCAATGGCTTCCGCTGCGGGACTTCGATTCCCTTTACTTTTCATACAGGATGCCCCCACTTGCATGTCATCCACATAAATGAGGTTGATTACCTCATTTGTACTAATTACAAAGTGGGTCACATCCATGGTGTAACAAGAATAAGGTTCATCCTTATTCTTATACCATAGACCATTTAGGTTAACTCTTAAACACAATCCAAATAGTGTCTACTACACTGATATTCACGATATATTATAACCTTAGAGCTTAGTTTCTTTGATTTTATAAAGCGAGAATATAATTTTATCAAAATAATAACTTTTTTTTTATTGGACCAAAATTACATAAGTTTTAGGGCACATATCCCAACAAGAGGGAGAGTGGTGGAACTCCCTTTAGAATTTTTGTTGGAGAGAGTTGTAGAGAATTGAGAGAGAAGCTAGAGAGAATTTGCTTTGTTCTTTAGATTCAATTCAAAAAATGAGAACAATTTCCTACCAAATGATTCATAAAGTACCTATTTATAATGGTGTATGGTGGAGTTAAAATCTCCCCCAAAACTATATGATATGCAAATCATATTTGCATATCACATAATATAAGGTATCTCATACCTTATTATACAAATCCTATTTGCATAATTGTGGAATTTTAAAATGAATCATATTCAATTTAATTTCTCTCAATTCAATTTCTCCAAATTAGTCCTAATTAATCAATTAGGCTATACTATAGTTTATTATGAATCTCATTCACATTAAACTATATATTATGTCAACTATATCACATATAAATGACATAAATACCCTTTTAATGAATTTAAACACTTGAAATCCACTCCAAACTGTAAACTCTCACTTTGTCGAATGTGAGCGAATTGGGGGATGTAATGGACCTACAAATGATGAGCTCTAATGATACGAGAATAACCAATCAAACACTTTGACCTGGTTAAACAACATTCATTAGCTACAATAACACTCCACTAAAGCCCGTAGCTGCACTCCCATCGCTGTAGGATAAGTTGTGTCTATCGATATAACCAATGCCTGTGAGCCGTCCCTTCACAAGTTTTTCCTAGTCAGTGTTGGGTCAAATTACTCTTTTACCCTTGTGTCTACTTCTTGTTCCTTAAGTCCCACTGCTCCTCTAATGAACAAGTTTGTTGAATGGTCCAACCATAAACAACGTCCCTCTCGGGCCAGTGAGAGGGTGGGCGCCCGTTGTTATAGCCTTGGAGACAACACTTAAGAAAACAACCCCTCCGGTTTCCCTAGTTCGGGAACGAGTGAATTTCTTATGGAGTAGCTAAGTTCCCAACTCCCCACGAGTCCTGTCCCCAAAAAGATAGGCATATTGGGCGTACTCAGGCCACTCACACCCGTACTAGTAAAAGAACAGACCCCCTGCAGATAGGGGTCCGTAACACGCTCAAGATTAAGGATGAGTCACTAATGGTCATCTACGAAGTTATTAGTACTATATTATTAATGGTGTTACATCAGTAGGTCTAATAATTCACAGTCTGGTCTTGTACAATCTCATTGCACAGGATGCCCCCACTCGCATGTCAACCACATGAACAAGCTAGATCACCTCGTTTGTATATAATACAAAGCGGACCGCATCGACAGTGTCACAAGGATTAGGTTTCCAACCCTATCCATATACTGTAGACCGATCGGGTCATTAACTCAAACGCGATCCTCCCCTGTGTCAACTGCACACCGTTCAAGTTTTAGTTCTCTCATATAATATGACCCTGGAACTTAGTTCATTCGATTATGTTTATAAAATGTGAGGTACAAACTTTGATGAATAAACAACCTTTATTTATTAAAACAATAAATATTACAAACTTCACGAGATTAGGGCATTCTTCCCAACATTTAGCTTGCCATAGAATAAATATTTGTAATAAAAGAGACAAAAATAGTCAAGTTTAAGTCTAATAATCCTCATAAATGAGAATTATCAAAATGGTTCCCACCCGGTATTGCACTTCAATGGATTAAGAGCAAGATCCCTCTGAACTTTACCGCGTAAGCTACCACCCTACCTTAGCCCGCAAGAGATTTAATTATCCCGAACTTGTTCGGGTGATTATGTATCACTCTTACTTCTCTCCATTTTTTCCTTATAGAAATGAACCTCCCGTATGACTATGCTCTTACTTAAATAAAAATTGACAAAAAATTATCTAAGCATTTATCAATAAAAAAGTGGAGAAAACAACTATCAATATATCTCGCATCCAAACCTTTTATTTACATATTAATGAAATCCAAATCATGAGGGTCGATTGACCTAGTCTTGATAACTAATTTAGCTACTGAAATTCATGGAAAAGATGAACAACAAATGGAAAATAAACGACATGAATGGAAAGAGAAAAAGAGATAAAGAAAAGTAGGTTGTTGCAATGCTTATGGAGTTGTGATTTGCTTCAACTCAGTCCTTTGGACCAGTTTTCCGATGACGATTCCTCCTTCTCGGGTGATAATCAATCCTCTTTCAGTTTTGTAGATCACTCCTTTCGAGAGTGATTTTCACCTTCTTCCTTCCTTTTCTTTCTCTCTCAAAAAAATAGAAATTCTAAAGGTGTGAAAAAGACTTCTTCTCTTTCAAGCCATCAGGATGTTAATAAGCCACAAAATGCTTCCTTCATGTGCGTGTCAGCTTCTTCTACTCGTAGTACGGCTGACCCACTAACTGCCCCCCCTTTTAGCGTTTGCATTAGGTCAGACTCCTCTGAAAAGTTTTCAGCATGCTCCTTGTCCTTTCTGACACAAGTAGTGCATGCACTTCCCTCTTTGTCTCCTCCAGGCGGACCAACGCGTCATTGGATCTCGCCTACCACATGTTTTCCTTTTTCCTTCCAAAGTAATCGCTAGTCTTTCTCATTACGCGCTAGAACAAGAATTTAATAAAATGGTATGTGGTTGCTTTATCCATGCATTTTATAACTCTACCACCTTAAATGACAGTTGTTTACGTGCTAAAGTGGAAAAACTATTATAAATATGAGGGGGTCGAATCCCACAGCAGAAGAGATAGTGAATCGCGTGTTCATGATTTTTTTACATAGATCTAAAATACAAGAACTAAATCTAAGATTAAGCTTGTTTTTAAAGATAGGACAGAATAAGTATACCTTTGAAGAATACTTTCTTCACGAGCTCCTTCTCCCATGATCACGATCTCGCAACACGAACCCAAACCTATGAAGATTCACCAATAGATCTTCTCTGTTTTTCTGTAGGTGAGGGAGGAAGGTGGGTTCCTTTAAGATGAGATGTGGAGGTTTGAGAGAAGTTTTTGTTTGGAACTCTTTCAAACACAAAATGGAACTCAAGGGTTTATGTGTAAAAACCCGTTTTTTTTTTTAAACCCAAAGTTGCATCTCATGCAACTATTTATAGGGAAATAGGATGGAAATTAGCATCCTATCCCTCTTTCATTCTCTCATTAGTATATAGTTAATATGTGAATCTAATTCACATTAAAACTATATATTATATCAATTATATCACATATATTTGATAAAGCACCTCATATATGAAATTGAACACTTCAATCTCATTCCTAACTTTATACCCTCAAAATTACAATGTTGAGCCAACGAAGGAACTAATGGACCTACGATTCATGAGCTCCAATGATGTGAGATTGACTGATCAAACTCTTTGATACAGTTAATCAATATTCATGATCTACAAGTCACTCCACTATAGAATTGTACCTGCACTCTCCTCACTGTAGATTATATTATGTCCATTGATATAATCATTACCCATGAGTCGACCCTTCACAGGTTGTTCGTAATCACAGTTGGGACAAATTATCGTTTTACCCTTGTGATTACCTCTTTGTTCCTTAAGCACAACTGATCCTCTAATGATCAACAAGTCTATGGTCCTACAATAAACTCGTACCCTCGTAAGCAAGTTTAGAGGGCGGGGCCCCGTTGTTCAAGACCTGGACTAAGTTATTAAGGGAACAACCTATCTAATTCCTTAGTGTAGGAATGAGCGAATTCCGTCTTACATAGTTAAGTCCCCAGCTACCTACGAGGTTCTGTCCCTAGGTAGGTAGGCTTATTGAGTCGACTACAGGTCTCTTTCACCCATACTCGTCTAAGGACAAACCCCTATATGCAGGAGTTCTTAACTTGCTCAGGATTCAGGTCGAGTCACTAATGACCATCTATAAATTATCAGTCTTATCGTTTTAACGACATTATACTTGTCAGACTAATAATTTGCAGTCTGATCTTGTATGAACTCTTCATACAGGATGTGCGCACTCCCATGTCATCCACATGAATGCGTTTGATTACCTTATTTGTCTTAATTACAAAGTGGGTGGCATCCTTGGTGTTACCAGAATAAGGTTTCTAACCTTATTCTTGTACCATAGACCATTTAGGTTATACTTTTGAACACAATCCAAATAGGGTCTACTACACTGATGTTCAAGATATATTATAACCTTGGAGCTTAGTTTATTGGATTTATAAAGCGAGAATATAATTTTATCAAAACAAATAACTCTTTATTTATTTGATGAAAATTACATAAGTTTTAGGGCACATATCCCAACAATCTCCCACTTGACCTAAAGCTTGTGGAGTACATAGTTCAAATGGTGTTTCTGAAACACTTTTTGACGGAACATTGTTCAAGATTTGAACTGCAGTCTCTACTGCGTATCTCCAAAACGAGGCAGGCAATTGAGCATAGCTCATCATAGAATGAATCATGTCTAACAAGGTTCTATTTCTCATTTTTGACTCACCATTTCGCTGTGGTGTATTAGGTGCAGAGAGTTGAGATTTAATTCCATGTTCTATCATATAGTCCTGGAATCTCAAATCCATATACTCTCCACCTCGATCGGATCAAAGTGTTTTAATGCTTTTCCCTAATGCATTCTCTACTTCAGCCTTATACTCTTTGAACTTTTAAAGAGCTTCAGACTTGTGATGCATTAGGTATAGATAACCATACCTCGAATAATCATCTATGAAAAAGATAAAAATATTCGTACCCTCCTCGAGCTTTAACATTCACCAGACCACAAAAATCCGAATGTATAAGTTCTAAGGGTTCTACGGCTCTATAACCTTTTCCAGTAAAAGGTCGTTGGGTCATTTTACCTTCCAAGCAAGATTCACAAGGCGGTAAAGAATCATCTTCTAACTTGTTTAGAAGTCCATTCTTAGAAAGTCTCTCAATCCGGTTGAGATAATATGACCAAGTCTAAGATGCCACAGATAGGTATTATTATTTAGAGAAATTCTTTGCCTTTTATTCTGTGTGCTAGCATTCTTAAAAATCTCATGATTTAAAAGTGCTTTGGTTTTATTGGGTTTCAGTACGTATAAGCCATTTTTCAATTTAGCAAAACAAATATTGACACCCTCTTTCAAAATGAACGCTTCATTGATTGAAAAAGAAATACAATAACCAAGTTCTATTAAACAAGAGATAGAAATTAAGTTCCTTTTAAGCTTAGGAACTATATACAGATTTTTTAAAGAAATAAATCTATCTCCGAAAAATAACTTCAGATCTCCCATTTGATTTAGTGAGACGAGCGTCTCCGTTCAGACCACGAGCGTCATCTCACCCTCTTCGAGTTCCTTGAAGGAACTAGTTTCCTAAAATGAAGAGTAAACATGATTAGTGGCTCCTAAATCAAGTATCCAGGTTAAATCATCATTTTCCACTAAAAAAGTTTCAAGAACAAGTAAATCTAATTTACCTTTCTTCTCTTTAAGCTCAGCAGGGTATTTTGGGCAGTTTCTCTTCCAGTGCCCATCCATGTTTCAGTGGAAACACTTTTCTTTCTCTACAAGCTTGGCTTTTCCCTTGCCTTTGTCAGCAGCAGGTGCCTTCCCTTTCCCTCCTGTTTTCTTCTTTTGGATCTTCTTAAGCCCAGAAGATGAGCTACAGGACTTAGTCCCAGAGGATGAACCCTTATGGAACCTTCTGCAATGGGCAAACAGTTTTGCCTCTCCATTAACCTGTCCCTTATTCTTCATAAGAGACTTGAAAGTCTGTAGTTCATTAAGGAGAGTAGTCCGGTTATACTCTATCTTGTTCATCACCGCATTGCTGCGGAATTGCAGGAAACTCTTCGGAAGAGATTCCAGGATGAACGATACGTGACTCTGCTCGTCAATGACCGCTTCGTTCATCTCAGCCACGTTGAAGTGGACCATCAGATCAAGAACGTGTTCTCTCACTGATGACCCCTCCTTCATACGGGAGTTATAAACGTATTTGAGGGATTCGTGTCGAATCTGTCCAGACGGTTGACCAAACATTTCCTGCAGTGAACTCATGATCTCACGAGCTGAGACCATGCCCTCATGCTTTTTTGCCAGAACTTCAGAAACACTAGCCAAAATGTTGACTTTGGCCTTATCATTGGCCTTGATCCAGCGGTCGTACGCCTCCTTAACAAATTGAGGAGCGTTACGAGGAGGAATCTGAGGACATTCCTCAGTTAGTACGAACCAAAGGTCGTCAACAATGAGAATCGTATTCAAGTTGGACTTCCACGTAGTAAAATTCTCACCAGTTAAACGGTCGCTTTTAAGTAAGGCTGTTATTAAGGACGACATGCTGAAAATCCAAAATAGTTCTAATTAGTTATGCCTTTAAACCCATTGTAAAAACCAATCTAATTTAGCAAAATTATTAAAGAACCCTAGTGTTTAAACTAAAACCCACTGTTTAAGTTAAACCTTTAATCTTGCAACGATACTTCAAGGGTTTAGAACAAAAGCCTCCGTCGGGCGGTCAGTCATTCCTCCCTTGAATTGAGACTTTCTCAGCCAATTCCCACTACCAGAACATCTCATGTCCCAATGGTCCTTAGCTACTGTTTGTTTGGTCAAGGACTTGTTAACTAACTTAACTCATCCCGTAAATGTGACCCTACCATTTTCGGATCCAATAGGCAGAGCCAACAAAGCTACTATTAAGAAAGACAATCTGGCAAACAACCTAAGAGACCTATCCATTTATGGAGTTCGCGGTGTTTCGATCCCTATAGTCAGGCCCTCCGAAGGGTTTGGCTGTTCCAGGACAACCTAGCAGGCGGACTATAGAAATCTCACGATGCGACCTAATGGAGGAGACCGTAGGATACGTTGACATGCGTCCTGCTCCCATTTACTATGGATACTTTCCTCATTCACCTTGGTATTGAACCATGCAAACACATACCGTAGGAGGACGCCCTATTGACGCCGCGTAGCCGAGCATGGAACTCACAGTGTTAACTCTTGAGGACGTGAGAGTAAACTCGATGCGAACATCTCGTTTTCTCCCACTGAAGTTCCTAAAATTAGGGTATGGATTTAACTTAGTCGGATTCTGGCTAAGAGAATCTATCTAAGTATATGCCTATTATAACTATGATAACTAGGTCCTAAAACCTTACGTCTAGGTCAATAAACATTTTAATTACCTAGAGATAAAACAGAACTGAGGTTAATTCAACTCGGGTTAGGTCTGGTTTCAGGAGGAGGTGTCTGCTAACTGTCGACTTAAGTACCCCAACCTTGAGACAGAACTTCACCCAGAGAGAGTTCCCTTATAACCAAAGTCCTAAAGTCCTATTATATTTTAAACTATTTAAAATATTACGTAAGACTTATTTCTAATCCTATTAGAAAATTAAACTTAGGTCTAAATTAAATTTAAACAATTTAAAACTAATTAAATTTAACCCAAGTTCCTATATTTGCATGCATTTCTTTATTATAGGTTATGGTTTCTAAAACCCCTTTAATTTATAACTTTTATAAATTTTAATAATTAACCTATGATAAAGAAACTATATTATAAATCCAACAATTAATATTCAAATTGGAATTATAAAAGAAATTCAACTACTTGAATTATAAAATTACTTAAACAAAATAACATTTATTTTAAACGAAGTAATTTCATGCTCCATGCAATTTATTTTCCATATAATCTAATTATAACACTTATAATTAATTACTCATGAAAAAATAAATTAGTCATGCATTCAACCATATTCATATAACATTTATATAAATAAAATGCATGAACATGCTTATCCTAAGGTGGGAATAATCTAAATGACATTCATATAGATAAAAAGCGGTAAAACCGGAATAATTTGACCCCTAACGTGCAAAAAAAATAAATTACATTAATTTATTTCATGAAACCGGTCCAAAAACACCCTGAACCGGTCTTGAACCGGCTCGAACCGGTCTGCTACTGCTTGAATCGCCTCACGGCGTTGCAACGCTGATGCTAGCATTGCAACGCCCGCTTCATCCTCACGCGCGCCTGCTATCGGGATGGCGTTGCAATGCTGAGGGGCAGCGTTGCAACGCCGCTTACCCCTTGATCGCCCGCATCGATAGGGAACGCTGCCGTTGCGATGCTTTTCTTCAGCGTTGCAACGCTACTGCTTCGGCAGCAACCTTCTTCCACGAACACAGCAGCTTCGTTCTTCAATTTCTTCTTCGATTCTCAACCAAAATGAATGACACTTGTCCCGAACGACTCGTAACTCAATTACAGACTCAATTTTTGCACTTTTTGCCCAAAAACGCAGGGGCCTTTACATACTAATTGATCAAAATCAAAGTAAACTAAGGCCAAAATATTCCTAAACAAGTTTTACAGCAAACCAAATGCAATTCCCACCAAATAAATGCAATTTTGTTTCAAAACAAAATAATACAAGCATTGCTCGGATACCAATTCATGGAGATCTGATCTCCTTGAGCAGCGAAAACGTGGTTTGGGATCGTTAATAGCTTGATTATTTTAATTGAAACAAAATCCAGTGCATTGAGAAAAACATACAGAACAAGCATGAAATTCTAATCCTATTAGACATGGATTGTAGAAAACATGCAAACATGTGTTTAACAATTAAACTAAAGAGGATAGAAAGAAGAATTATTACCTTTGTTGACTCACAGCAACTCCTTGCTCCAAGCAATTTACAGTAACTCAGCAAGCTTTAGCTTCTCTGTTTTACAAAACACCACCAAAAGAATAAACCTTCTATCCTCTCAGTGCTTAGATCTTTCCTTTGTGGGACGAATTTCAACAGTTGGGAAAATTTTGGGGATGAGAGTGTGAGGGAGAGAGAATTCTTTCAGAGACACTTCTCCAAAATTTTGCAGATCGATCAAAAGTGCGACCCCCTTTTCCCAGTTAAACTGTCGATAGGGAGAAGGGGAGAGGTAGTGGGGAACGTGTCTGGATGACACGTTCTCTTTTTATTTTTAAAATAATAGTAATAATAATAATAATAATAATTAAATAAAATTTAATTATTAATTAAATAATACAAATTAAATATCATATATTTAATTTGGATTAAATCTCATTTAATCATATTACCCCTTTAACCTATAGTTTTAATGTACATACAGTGGACATTAAATTTTAACCTATAGTTTTCAAATGTGAATCACATTCACATTTAATATAATATTTGAACTCTTTCAAATATTCAATTCTCTCTTATAATTTAATATGAATCACATTCACATTAAATTTATAATATATAGTTCCAAAACTATATATTATAATGTATCAACATACATTAAGTTTATTCCCTAATGAATTTGAACATTTCAAATTCAAATGATCTAAGAACCCTTTACAAGCTAGAAGGTGAACCTAATGGACCTACAGATAAGAAGATCCAACGATACGACATTGCTCGGTTAATCTCATTAACCTCCAAATCAACATTCGTTAACTGCGGGAACACTCCACTAAAGTCCCGCAGCTGCACTCTTATCACTGCAGATATATTTCTGTGTCCATGGATATTGACCAATAACAGCAAGTCAATCCTTCACGAATGTTCGTAACACCAGCTGGGTCAAATTACCGTTTTACCCCTGAGTTTGTAAAATGTAATTTTTTATTTATTTTATTAAATAATATTAATATAAAAGTTATATTAATGTTATTTAATTAAATAAATGCCCCTAGGTGCCAAAAACCGGTCCATTTTTGCTATTTAATTATTCTATGCATGAGATGTATGATTTAATTAATTTCGATGTGCATAATGTATGTCATATAGATTTAAAATCTCATCTCAGGTTAAACATTTCATGCATCATTTATATTATAAGAGTTATAATATATAGTTTGCATGATAGGTTATATTATAAGAGTTATAATGTAATTAAATGCATGTTTTAATTTAATTAATATAAGTGTTATATTTTTTTAGATTAAAGTATGCTCATGCATTTTAATTTCATGAGATGAAATATTTATTTTGTTATAGTATATAGTTATTCATGTGATGAATGATCAACCACTATAACATAGAAATGCATGCAAACTAAGTTAATTATTAGTTTAAAAGTGTTTTGAACTTGAATAATTAGACTTAGGTTTTCTAGTTCTAATAAGATTATAATTAGGAAATCAAAGTATAGTCTTTGAATGGTGACTGATTAGTAACTCTGTCTAAGGAAGGTTTTGTCTGGGGTATTTAAGTTGACGCTTGCGGAACACCCCTACCTGAAAACTGACCTGGGAGTGAATTCGGTCCGGAGATTCTTAGATTAAATACCATATAAGAGTTATGTTGGTAGACTTAGGTAAATTCTAGCCGGTTTATCTAGGTCAATCCCGAAATTAATAAAGTGTTGAGTGGGAGGAAACATAGTGTATAAGATACATTTATTTTTCAACCACAAATCTCTGTTAAGTCTGCACTGTGAGATCCATACTCGGCCTCGTGGCGCAAATGGGAGCGTCCCCCTTAGGATGGTATTTGTATGGGTCAATATCAACGTAGATGGAGAGAGTATGGAGAGAGTACTTATAGTGAGTGGGAGCGGTACCTGTGAAAACGAGAACCACGGTCTCTTCTTTCGATTCACACCGTGAGACCCCTATGATCCGCCTGCTAGTTTGGCCTGGACTGAGACAATCCGCCGGAGGAGGGCCTTGATCATGGGAGTGAAACACCGTGAATTCTCTCAAGGGATCTGATTTCCTTGTTGGTTTTCCTTCGCGGTTCACCCTTCGGTGGCTATTGTTTGGACGGATACTTGGAAACTTAAAGATTGAGTGTGACACTCACAAAATTCGTTATGTGTTAATGAATTCGACCAAATAATGGTAACTGGACGCCTAATGGAATAAGAGGTATTCTGGGATTAGGGTCTGGTCGAGAAAGTCTCGTTCTAGAGGAGGAGTGTTTATGTTCACCCTTCGGTGGCGGTCATTCTAAACCTTTAGGATATCATTGCAAATTTTAAATGACCGAGGTATTATAGGATTAATTTTTGCTAAAACTTGATTGTTTTTAAAAAAGTTTATGCGAGACTGACACAAAATTTATTTGATTTTTTCAGTTAAAAATATGTCTAGCTCAATAATAGTTTTACTTGCTTCCGACAAATTAGTGGGAGATAACTTCCAAACATGGAAGAATAATATCAACACGATTCTAGAACCTGACGACCTGAAGTTCGTGCTTACTGAGAAGTGTCCTTAGTTGCTGTTGCGTGAAATTATAATGCAATATCGCAAGTGTACGGGTCAAGTTTTAGTATAGTGATTTATGAGTCCAAGTATCGTCCTCGAGAATGGGTTTCTAGATTAATTAATTATTAAGGTACTAATTCTCGATTTTAGCTAAAGAAACATAACATGGATAGTTGGTTGAAGTAAATACAAACAAACGAACAAACATGTGGAGACACAAATTGATAGAATTAAAGGAAGTGATTTTACTAGTTAAAGACCTAACTAGCACATGCATTGAATCAATGAGATGAAATTATAAACAAGAAGTGAAATACTCAAGAAAATCTCTCGATTCTTAGTGAGCCTCACACATGCAATAAACTCATAGTCTCCATATGAACCTACAACATGCATGGCATTAAGCAACTTCTTTATGTGTTTCCCTAAGATTTCTAGGTCACTCGTGCGGACTTCCAAGGGTTTTGACAATGTTGCTCTAATTCAAGCTTTATCTCTCGAGTCCACTTAAATCAACAAATTAAAAGTAAAAACGAATTGCCAAAAATAACGACATAACATGCTTCAATACATCACAAGAAAGTTATAACAAGTAAATCAAATCCTACTACAATGTTTAGCTACTCTAAATCACATGAAAAACAAACTAAACAAGTAGAAAACGTCTTAGAACGCTATTACAAATTGAAAGAAAGAGAAATAAACTTAGGTGTCGATCTGCAGGTCCTTCGTGTCCGAGCTCCGTCTTCGATCTCGAACCTCCACGAATGCTTTGGCTCCCAAAATCACTTTTTCTCTCTTCTTACAAGGTGTATTTTCAATTTAGGCAAAACTCTACCAAATTGTGCTCTCCTTTTCTCAATTGCATAATGTTGTATTTATAGGCCTCAATGGGACAGCGTTGCAATGCTAGGGACAGCGTTGCAACGCTGTACCTTAAACGCGTGGTAAATATGAAAACTATCAGCGGCGTTAACGCTAAGAAACAAGGCAAGGTAACGCCGCTACCTTAACGCTGCGGCGCGCGTTATCGATCTGGCGTTGCGGCCGCTGCAAGCGCGTTGCAACGCCGTGTGTGCGGCTTCTTATGCGTGCGGCCTTATTGATATAGCCTTGCGCGACGCTGCAGCGGCGTTACAGCGCAATCAGCGATGATCTTTGAGTTGTTTGGCTGCACGTTCGGCGTTGCAACGCTCGGTATGGCGTTGCAACGCCATCACCTCGGGTCTTCAGCTTGGTTTGCTCTTTTCTCTTCCATTTGATGTTATTTTTGGCTCCAAATAGCCTCGTTTTGATCCCGAGTGATCTAATTTGTCTCTAATAATTCCGTTTAAGCTCTGAACCTGAAATTGAATGAATTAAACACGTAAAAGCCTTGAAATCATTATAAAACTAGCAATTATTAAGCCTAAGGATAGCACATTTTGTGTGCTATCAAACACCCCCAAACTTAACCTTTTGCTAGTCCCGAGCAAAAGCAATTAAACATCGATTGTTCTTAAACATACATTTGATTCAAGCCTCAAAGATTTAAGAGAAAATTTTGCAACCACAGGAAACACTTAAACATAGCACTTCAACAAGTAATTTAAAACTTTTCCTAAGTGTTCCTACGTGTGTGTGTGATTAGCCTATGTTCCCTTCATTTTTACTAAGCCCGGATCAACTTTATTAGGCTCTCCATTCAACTTCCCCCTACACTGGTCATAATTACTAATCCTTGAGTCTTCTACATTCAAGAAATAAATAACTCTATTTAGCACTTAATCATTATTATATATATATATATATATATATATATATATATATATATATATTATGCAAGAGCACTAGCTTTCACACATCCACTGCAGGACCCTTACCAGCAGCACTCGCTCAATGAGTGGCCTAGCGATCACGAGTGGAGGTAGCTCTCTTTTGCCCTCACGATTTTTTCTTTAGCAAACAAACAAATGAAACAACATAGTTCACATATTACTCTGAGATCATGCGCTTCATATTGTCATTCACCTATCCTGCAGCTTTTAACTCTCAAATCGGTTCTTAGACCTATCGAGGTGACATCAAACTTCTAAGCCTAATAACTTTGTTATAAGCATTTCAAAACTACAGGAACACATGCTATGTGCATAATGGTGCAGGAAAAACTCAAGAAAATTTTAAATTAACTCAAATTCATGTCATGCTCTCAAGTTTCAGCAGAATCACAAGGATTTCCAATTAAATCTCATCCTAGGCTATCATGATCATACTTATGCAAAAGATTAATCAACAATTCAGCACATACTAAGGACAGTCTCATCAGATGAACAACATCCCACCCCCAAACTTAAACCAAACATTGTCCCCAATGTTTGCAGAACTAAGCACAAATTAAGTGTCAGGGTATCCTGGTTTATAGAGCTCTTTCTGGTATTCTAGGATAGCCAAAGCATGTGTGTTGGAGTTCCTCAGAATGGGAGCATGGATTTCAACAAAGAGGGACATCTCCACCACCTACGAAGTAAAACAACAAACTAATAAGGAAACTAAGAATGGAAGAACAACTAAAAAAACAAACTAACGCAAGCTAAAGGCAGAAAAGAAAAAGTAAGTAAAACTTGGGTTGCCTCCCAAGAAGCGCTTTGTTTAACGTCTTTAGCTAGACTGTACTCCCTCAAGGTGTTTCTTTCCTTGCTTGCAGTGCCTGGAGTGATGTGTTCATTTGGCCAATCTGGGTCTCTATATTCTTTATTGCAGCTCCATGACTGGTCACTATACTAGATAAACTGGTGACTGCATTCTCCAACTGGTTGGACCGATTTCTGGATTCAGCTATGAAGGAGTGCAATGTGTCTTCTAGAGATGGTTTCCTCTCTGATGTAGAAGCATGCCCTGTGAGGAGGATTCAACACATTCTTGTTGTTAGCATAAGAGAAATTCTCATGATACCTCAAACTCGGATTGTAATGTGTTGGTAGGTTATTCTCGAGTCCGATTTCCTCCATAGTGGTTGCTTCTATTGTTGAGAGTAGTGCAATTGCTCCATATTGGATTCTCCATTGGTGGAGCATTGAGAGGACATCCACATCTGTGGTGATCCTGCAAAATTATTCAAAGCATGAGTGAGAGATGCCATATGAGATCTAAGAGAGGTTACCTCGTCCAGTTGATATAATCCAGCTACTGGCTTAGATCTGTCATTTTCTGTAGGCCACCGGTAGCTAGCGATTGACACTTCCTCCAGGAGGGCACGTGCTACGCGCACGTCTTCGCCATGAAAGCCCCCAAAGAAGTGGCATCGAGAATGGTCTGGTCTTACCTTCCAGTCCATTATAAAACGATTTGTACTGGAGCGATGCAGGTAGCCATGCTTTGTGGGCACCTCCCGAGCATGTCCTTGTACCTTTCCTGTGCTTCAAATAATCGCTCTCCCTCTGCTTTGCTGAATGTTTCTATCTCGGTCCTCAACTTTGCAGCTTTTTGTGGTGGAAAGAATTTGGTCATGAAGGCTTGGGCCAACTCCTCCAGAAGTGATACTCCCGAGGAAGGGACCCTAGCCATTCTTTGGCCCTACCCGCAAAGAAAAAGGAAAGAGCGTAAGCGAATACTATCGGTGAGAGATACCATTCATTTTAAATGTACCATGATTTCCAAAAATTTTGAAGATGAGAGTTAGGATCTTACGTGGCTAGGCCTCTGAAAGCACCTTCCCTAACCATTTGTATCACCTACATTTCTAGTTCAAAGTTATTAGCATTGATAGGGGCATGGACTATTCCAGCCTGCTCAGAATTAAACACAGGTTGGAAATACTCCCTTATAGGTTTAGGGTTATTGATGAGCTCCTGATCAGCCCATCTCTGGAGGTTCTCGCTCTTCCTTTCTAGAAGTTTCCTACAGGTCCTCTCGATCTCAGGATCAAAAGGGTGCAAGTCTGCAGCTCTCCCTTTGGGCATACACCTGGAGGAACAGAAAGAAAGAAATTAGATAAAAAAAAAAGAAAAAACTAACAACTAGAAAACAAAAACTAAAGACATAAAACATAAAACTTGGGTTGCCTCCCAAGAAGCGTTTTCTTTAACGTCTTTAGCTAGACGGTGACTTATCAGGGCACATAAAATTGCTCATACTTCTCTGGGCCTTTCTTGCTCGAATCAATGTAGCCCTCTAAGTCTAAAAGGCTATCTTGCTTTTCATGGGCGCCAGAGACATAATTATTTTTGGTATTTTTGTTTAATAAAATGAAAAAACAGAAATCAAAACAAGACTCGTGAGTGAAGGACCAATGGTTATCAAAAATCAAGGAAATTTCTGCGGATAAAGGGAAAGAAGACTTCTCAGCCTCTAACTCTATCACCTGGATCTCTCCTGTGGAACTAAGTGTATTACCAGTGTCCTCCTCACTAACTGATCATGGTGTGCCTCAGTCTCCCCCAAACTATCCTCACTAACATCTAAACAATTCCTCCTAGGTGGCATCTCCTGAGTGGTAAGGAATATAAATTGTTCTGTAAGGTCTTAAGGGAAACTACTAATTGATTAAGATACTGGGATCTATCTCTGACTGCTTTTCCCAATGTCTTACCACCTCAGCTTCTAACCTATCCAACCTTTCGAATTCATCATGAACCAAATTTTTAATTTTCAATTCTAAGGTATATTCCATCAATTGGTCCACAAGAGAAGATTTTTCAAGGGGTTGGTTAAGGTATGAAAAACTATGGTTCCAAGTGCCTAAATAACTACCTTCATGTGAATTTTCATATATGTCAGTCATGAATGGTAAAAATTAGACACATGGTATTGAGAAAAATCATGATGCACAAAACTAGGGTCCGAGAGGAGTAATAGAATGATGGAGAAAAATCATGCAAAGTCATGCTTGAAAAATTACTAATTCAGACCAGACTTCTACACAATAGTAACACAACAAAAAACAGGGGACAAAGACTCAAAAACACACAAAACTAAAATAACACAAATAAAGGAACAAACAATCACACAAAACAATTAAGGAAAGACAAACAAACAAGCTTTAGTCTAAAATTTCAAATTTTCTCCTAATATTATTTAATCTAAATAATCGCCATTCCCCGGCAACGGTGCCAAAAACTTGTTGCGTGAAATTATAATGCAATACCGCAAGTGTACGGGTCAAGTTTTAGTATAGTGATTTATGAGTCCAAGTATCGTCCTCGGGAATGGGTTTCTAGATTAATTAATTAGTAAGGTACTAATTCTCGATTTTAGCTAAAGAAACATAACATGGATAGTTGGTTGAAGTAAATACAAACAAACGAACAAACATGTGGAGACACAAATTGATAGAATTAAAGGAAGTGATTTTACTAGTTAAAGACCTAACTAGCACATGCATTGAATCAATGAGATGAAATTATAAACAAGAAGTGAAATACTCAAGAAAATCTCTCGATTCTTAGTGAGCCTCACACATGCAATAAACTCATAGTCTCCATATGAACCTACAACATGCATGGCATTAAGCAACTTCTTTATGTGTTTCCCTAAGATTTCTAGGTCACTCTCGTGCCAAACTTCCAAGAGTTTTGACAATGTTGCTCTAATTCAAGCTTTATCTCTCGAGTCCACTTAAATCAACAAATTAAAAAGTAAAGAACGAATTGCAAAAAATAACGACATAACATGCTTCAATACATCACAAGAAAGTCATAACAAGTAAATCAAATCCTACTACTATGTTTAGCTACTCTAAATCACATGAAAAACAAACTAAACAAGTAGAAAACGTCTTAGAACGCTATTACAAATTGAAAGAAAGAGAAATAAACTTAGGTGTCGATGTCGGTCCTTCGTCTCCGAGCTCCCGTCTTCGATCTCGAACCTCCACGAATGCTTTGGCTCCCAAAATCACTCCTTTCTCTCTTCTTACAAGGTGTATTTCGAATTTAGGGCAAAACTCTACCAAATTGTGCTCTCCTTTTCTCAATTGCATAATGTTGTATTTATAGGCCTCAATGGGACAGCGTTGCAACGTTGTACCTTAACGCGCGTGGTAAATATGGAAACTATCGGCAGCGTTGCAGTAACGCTAAGAACGGCGTTACGGTAACGCTTCGCTACCTTACGCGCGCGCGCGCTTATCGATCCTGGCGTTGCGACGCTGCAAGGCAGCGTTGCAACGCCCTGTGTGCGGCTTCTTATGCGTGCGGCCTTATTGATATAGCGTTGCGACGCTGCAAAACAGCGTTGCAACGCAATCGGCAGTGATCTTCAGAGTTGTTTGGCTGCACGTTCGGCGTTGCAACGCTCTGTATGGCGTTGCAACGCCATTACCTCGAGTCTTCGGCTTGGTTTGGTCTTTTCTCTTCCATTTGATGTTATTTTTGGCTCCAAATAGCTTCGTTTTGATCCCGAGTGATCCAATTTGTCTCTAATAGTTCCGTTTAAGCTCTGAACCTGAAATTGAATGAATTAAACACGTAAAAGCCTTGAAATCATTATGAAACTACCAATTATTAAGCCTAAGGATAGCACATTTTGTGTGCTATCGATTCGATTTTCGATCGCATCACGAAGTGTTCGTGATGCATACGATCGATGGATCAGGGTCAATGAAAAGACCAAGGTCTACATCATTGCCAGCTTATCTGAAGTTTTGGCAAAGAAGCACGAGTTGATGATCACCGCTTAGGAGATCATGCAGTCGTTGAAAGACTTGTTTGGACAAAAGACCTTTCAGGTCGGGCACGATTCGCTCAAACACGTCTTCAACGCCCAGATGAAAGAAGGGACGTTTGTCCGTGAACACGTTCTAGACATGATGACCCACTTTAATCTGGCGGAGATGAACGGGGCTTCATCAACGAGTCGAGCCAGGTCAGCTTTATCTTGGAGACTCTTCCGAAGAGTTTCCTTCAGTTTCGTAGCAATGCTATTATGAACAAAATTAGCTACACTCTGACTACCCTCCTCAATAAGCTACAGAATTTCCTGTCCTTGATGAGGATCAGGGCACCGGAATCTGAGGCAAATGTTGCCTACAGATCTTATCACAGGGGTTCGACCTCTGGGACTAAACCTGTTGCTCTTTCACGCCCGAAAGGGAAAAAAAAGATGAAGAGGGGTAAAGCTGACCGAGCTGCCACCCAAAAGGGCAAGAAGGTCAAGGAAGTTGCAGAGAAAGGAAAGTATTTCCACTGCAATGAGGATGGTCACTGGAATAGAAATTGACCCAAGTTTCTTGCCGAGAGGAAGAATCAAGGTAAATGTGATTTACTAGTAACTGAAACTTGCTTAGTGGAGAATAGTGACTCTGCCTGGATTTTAGATTCGGGCGCCACTAACCATGTTTGTTCTTCTTTTTCAGTGAATTTATTCCTGGCAGCAGCTGCGAGAGGGTGAGGTGACTCTACGGGTTGGATCCGGGGAGATAGTCTCTGCTGCAGCTATCGGCAAAGTGAAGCTCTATTTCGGCAGGAATTACTTATTGTTTGACAATTTGTACATAGTCCCAGGGTTTACTAGAAACCTTGTTTCTCTTTCCTTTCTTCTTGAAGATTCAATTTCTGTAAATTTTTCTAGTAATAAAGCGTTTATTTCTAGAATGGAAATTTCTTGTGTTCTGTTTCACTTAAGTCTAACTTGTATGTTTTAAAGCCTAATTCGGTCAAACCCATTTTGAATACTGAATTGTTTAAATCTGCAGAAAGGCGAACTAAGAGAGTTAAGATTTCCCCAAAAGAAAATGTTCATCTTTGGCATCTAAGGTTAGGCCACTTTAATCTCAATCGGATTGAGAGACTAGTGAAGAGTGGACTTCTATGTAAGTTGGAAGAAAACTCTTTAACGGTGTGTGAATCATGCCTCGAAGGCAAAATGACCAAACATCCTTTTAGTGGAAAAGGATTTAGAGCCAAGGAGCCCCTTGAGCTTATACATTCTGACCTCTGTTGTCCGATGAGTGTTAAAGCACGAGGTGGTTACGAATGTTGAGATTTTTGTCCTAATCTCGTGTTTCTAAGTTACTTATTGAAATTAATAAGAGTTATTTATTTCATTACTTTGTGTCTCGCAATATTTATAAACTTGTCCAATAAACTAAGCTTCATGGTCATTGAATTTATGAAAGAACTAGAACTTAAATGATGTGTAGTGGACACACAGGGAGGATCACGTTCAAGTTAATGACTCGATCAGTCTAAAGTATATGGATAGGGTTGGAGACCTAATCCTGGATACACTATGGATGCGGCCCACTTTGTATTAGATACAAACGAGGTGATCTGACTCGTTCATGTGGTTGACATGCGAGTAGGGGCATCCTGTGCAATGAGATTGTACAAGACCAGGACCGTGAATTATTAGACCCCATCGATGTAACACCGCTGATGTGATGGGACTAATGTTCGTAGATGACCATTAGTGGCTCGACCTGAATCCTGAGCGTGTTACGGACTCTCCTGTCTGCGGGGGTCTGTCCTTTGACTAGTACGGGTGAGGGTGGTCACAGTTACTCGCCCAATATGCCTATCTTCTAAGAGACAGGACCAAGTAGGGAGCTGGGAACTTTACTACGCGAGATGGAATTCACTCGTTCCCACCTTTAGGGAAACTAGAGGGGTTGTTCCCTTAAGTGTTGTCTCTAGGGCTTGGACAACGGGCGCCCACCTTCTCACTGGCCCGAGAAGGGTGTTGCGTATGGTTGGACCATCACAATATGTTGTTCATTAGAGGAGCAGTAGGGACTTAAGGAACAAGAGGTAGACACAGGGGTAAAACAATATTTTGACCCAGCCGTGTCTGCGAACAACCTGTGAAGGTTCGACTCATGGGCATTGGTTATATCAGTGGACACGTAATATTCTGCACTGGCGGGAGTGCAGCTACGGGCTATAGTGGAGTGTTACCGTAGCTAATGAATGTTGGTTAACTGGGTCAAAAAGTTTGACGGGTTAATCTCGGATCGTTGGAGCCCGTCACTGTTGGTCCATTAGGCCCCTCGGTTGGCTCAATTTGGTTTAAAAGAAGGGTTAATGTTTTGGTATGAAATTGAAGTGTTCAATTTCACTTTAAGGGCATTTATGTCATTTGTATGAGATATGAATGATATAATATATAGTTTAATGTGAATGAGATTCATAATAAACTATAGGTTAGCCTAATTGTTGAATTAGGGCTAATTGGAGAAATTAATTGAGAGAAATTAAATTGGATGTGATTCAATTTAATTAATCCACAATTATTGCAAATGAGATTTCTAATATGAGATATGAGATATCTTATATTATATGGTTATGCAAATGAGATTTGCATAACCTATGGTTGTGGTAAAGTGGTAATAATGTGGAGATTTTAACTTCATCATTCCACTATTTAAACCCATTGCAAGAAGGGATTGATGAGGCTTTTTTCATTTTTTTTGTTTTGACAAAAGAGAAAAACTAAAATTCTCTCTACTATCTCTCAATTCTCCTCCCTCTCCAAAACCACAAGTTCCCACAAACTTTCTTCTTTCTGAAGGAAGAACAACCGAGACTCCAAGTGGTAATGTTCGGGTTCCGTTCGCGGAGAGCATTTGTTGAGATCGAGAAGCACGAAGTGTTCATGACCGAGGAAGAAATCCTTGAAGTTTGTCTACAACAAGTAAGTAAACTTCTTCTCGTTGTAAATTTCTTCCTTTCTAGCATGTTTAACTTAGATCTAAGAGTTAGATCGTTTTAACAAAATCAAGTAGCGTAATGATACCATGACGATTCGATCGTCTTCCGCTACACGGGGATTCTCATTCCCTTCTATTGGTATCAGAGCCATTTCGATGGTTCTTCGTTATGCACTGTTTTTGTTAAAATAGGTGGGTAAATTACCTTAATTTATGTGATAAATTGTTGGTTTGCATAATGGATGTTTCGGTTTTTTGGCACTAGATTAGATTTACATTTTATGTTGATGAGATCAATGTAAGGGCCCGTTGTTTTTGGGCATTTTGTTGTAAATCGAGTCTGTAAGTCCGGGTCGTTCGTGGCAAGAGTTGCTATGATGAAATTGGAGCGGAAACAGGCGAAAATCGGTGAAGAGCAGCAAAGTTGTTTGTGGTTCTGTCGATGGCGTTGAGACGCTGTTCTTCGGCGTCTCAACGCTATCCTTGCGGACAGGGGCCCTGCTGCAGAGCAGCGTTGCAACACCACGGCGTGCAGCATGTTGTTCTTGACGCTGGACGCGGCAACGTTGCAACGATGCCCACGGCGTTGCAACGCCGCACGCGTAGAGGGAGCAGTTGTAGAGGCAGTTTCGCGAAAACGTGGGCACAAGGAGAAAGTGGGGCAGTTATTTTTTCGTTTTTTATTTAATTTTATTAATTTTAAAATGTATTTATTTATTTAATTTAATTATTTCATTAAATAACGTTAATATAAGAGTTATATTAATGTTATTTAATTAAATAATTGCCCCTAGGTGACAAAACTCGGCCCATTTTTGCTGTTTAATTATTTTATGCATGATATGTATGATTTAATTAATTTCTATGTGCATATTGTATGTCATATAGATTTAAAATCCAACCTTAGGTTAAACTTTTCATGCATCATTTATATTATAAGAATTATAATATATAGTTTGCATGATAAGTTATATTATAAGAGTTATAATATAATTATAATGCATGTTTAATTTAATTAATATAAGTGTTATATTTTTTAGATTAAAGTATGCTCATGCATTTATATTCATGTGATGAATTATATTATGTTATAGTGTATAGTTATTCATGTGATGAATGATCAAGCACTATAACATAGAAATGCATGCAACCGAAGTTAATTATCAGTTTTAAAGAGTTTAGAACTTGAATAATTGGACTTAGGTTTTCTATTTTCTAATAAGATTAGAAATTAGGAAATCAAAGTTTAGTCTATGAATGGAGATTGATTAGTAACTCTGTCTAAGGAAGGTTTTGTCTAAGGTTGGGGTATTTATGTTGACGCTTGCGGAACACCCCTACCTGGAAACCGACCAGGGAGTGAATTCGGTCCGGAGATTCTTAGATTATACTTATTGTGAGTGTCGCTAATTAAAAGTGTTTTAATTAACTCACATAGACCTAAGTTATAATGTGATTATAGACTTAGGTAAATACCATATAAGAGTTATATTGGTAGACTTAGGTAAATTTTAGCCGGTTATCTAGGTCAATCCCTATTAAAATTAAAGTGCTGAGTGGGAGGAAATATAGTGTATGAGATACATTTGAATTTCCAACCACAAATCTCCTTTAAGTCCGCACCGTGAGATCTATACTTGGCCTCGTGGCGCAAATGGGAGCGTCCCCCTTCGGGTGGCATTTGTATAGGTCAATATCATCGTGGATGGAGAGAGTACTTATAGTGAATGGGATAGGGACTTGTGAAAACGAGACTCACGGTCTCTTCTTTCGATTCACACCGTGAGACGCCTATAATCCGCCTGCTAGTTTGGCCTGGACCAGACAATCCCTTCGGAGGGCCTGATCATGGGCGTCGGAACACCGTGAATTCTCGAAAGGGATACAGTTTCCTGGTTCGTTTTCCTTCTTGGTTCACCCTTCGGTGGCTATTGTTTGGGCGGATGCTTGGAAACTTAAAGATTGAGGTGACACTCACTGCAATTCGTTAAGTGTTAATGAATTCGACCGAACAATGGTAATTGGACGCCTAATGGAATAAGAGTTATTCTGGGATTAGGGTCTGATCGAGAAAGTCTCGTCCTAGAGGAGAAGTGTTCTGTTCACCCTTCGGTGGCGGTCATTCTAAACCTTTAGGGTATCATTGCAAAATTTTGAATGACCTAGGGATCATGAAACAATTTTTGCTAGAACTTGATTGGATTTCAAAAAGTTTTTTGCGAGACTAACAAAAAGTTTTCTTAATTTTTTAAGCTTAAAAATGTCTAACGCAATAATAGCTCTACTCGCGTCCGATAAGTTAGTGGGAGATAATTACCAAAGTTGGAAAAACAACATTAACACGATTTTGGTAACTGACGGCATAAAGTTCATGTTGTCTGAGGAGTGTCCTCAGATGCCGGGCTCGACAGCGTCGCGAAGTGTTCACGATGCATACGATCGGTGAATCAGGGCCAATGAAAAGGCCAATGTCTACATAATTGCCAGCATGTCTGATATATTGGCAAAGAAGCATGAGCTGATGGTCTCTGCCAAGGAGATCTGGAGTCCTTGATGGAAATGTTTGGACAACAGTCCTTTTAAGTCCGGCATGACTCGGTCAAATACGTCTTCAACGCACGGATGAAGGAGGGGTAGTCTGTCCGTAAACATGTTCTAGACATGATGACCCATTTTTATCCTAATCTCGTGTTTGTAAATTACTGTTTGAACTTAATAAGAGTTATTTACTTCATTACTTTGTGTCTCGCAATATTTATAAACTTTTCCAATAAACTAAGCTCCAGGGTCATTGAATTTATGAGAGAACTAGAACTTAAACGGTGTGTAGTGGACACACAGGGAGGATCACGTTCGAGTTAATGACCCAAACGGTCTACAGTATATGGATAGGGTTGGAGACCTAATCCTAGATACATTGTGAATGTGGTCCACTTTGTATTAGATACAAACGAGGTGATCTGACTCGTTCATATGGTTGACATGCGAGTCGGGGCATCCTGTGCAATGAGATTGTACAAGACCGGACCGTGAATTATTAGACTCACGATGTAACACCGCTGTTGTGATGGGACTAATAACGTCGAGATGACCATTAGTGACTCGACACGAATCTTGAGCGTGTTACGGACTCCTGTCTGCGGGGTCTGTCCTTTGACTAGTACGGGTGAGGGTGGTCACAGTTACTCGCCCAATATGCCAATCTTCTCAGGGACAGGACCAAGTTGGGAGCTGGGAACTTAACTACGCGAGATGAAATTCACTCGTTCCCGCCTTTAGGGAAACTAGAGGGGTTGTTCCTTTAAGTGTTGTCTCTAGGGCTTGGACAACGAGCGCCCACCTTCTCACTTGCCCGAGAAGGGTGTTGTGTATTATTGGACCATCACAATATGTTGTTCATTAGAGGAGCAGTGGGGACTTAAGGAACAAGAGGTAGACACAGGGGTAAAATGGTAATTTGACCCAGTAGTGTCTACTGAACAACTGTGAAGGGTCGACTCATGGACATTGGTTATATCGGTGGACACGTAATATTCTCGTGACCGAGCGGGGAGTGCGGCTACGGGCTATAGTGGAGTGTGTTACCGTAGCTAATGGTGTTGGTTAACCGGGTCAAAGAGTTTGACAGGTTAATCTACTTTGTTTCTTTCATTGATGATTATTCGAGGTATGGGTATATTTACCTAATACATAGAAAGTCTGAAACTCTTGAAAAGTTCAAGGAGTACAAGACTGAGGTTGAGAACCTGTTAGGTAAAACGATAAAAACACTTCGATCGTGTCTAGGTGGAGAGTATATGGACACTGAATTCCAGGACTATACGATAGAACACTGAATTGCGTCCCAACTTCCAGCACCTGGTATGCCACAGCAGAATGGTGTATCGAAGAGGAGAAACAGAACCTTGTTGGACATGGTTCGGTCGATGATGAGCTATGCTCGTCTCCCTGATTCCTTTTGGGGTTACGCAATGGAGACTGCGGTGTATATTTTGAACAACGTTTCGTCGAAGAGTGTATGTGAAACATATTTCAAACTCTGGAATGGTCGTAAAGGTAGTTTACACCATTTCAGAATTTGGGGATGCCCGACCCATGTGTTGGTGTCAAACCCAAAGAAGTTGGAACCCCGTTCAAAGTTATGCCTATTCGTAGGTTACCCAAAAGAGACCAGAGGTGGTCTACTTTACGATCCAAAGGATAATAGGGTGATTGTGTCGACAAACGCCTCTTTCCTTGAAAAAGACCATATCAGGGATCATTTGCCTAGGAGCAAAATCGTGTTAAACGAAATGGACAGTACATCAGCAAGAGTTGCTGATGGGGCTAGTACGTCAACAAGTGTTTTTTATCCTAGCACGTCAAGTCAAGTCCGTTCCCAAGAGTTGGGAATGCCTCGACGTAGTGGGAGGGCTGTGAGACAGCTGAATGATACATGTGTTTAGCTGAAACCCAAGTCGTCAGTCCGGATGATGACTACGAGGATCCATTGACCTATGTTCAAGCTATGGTTGATGTCTACAAGGACGAATTGATTAAAGCTATGGACCACGAAATGGAGTCGATGTACTTCAATTATGTCTGGGAGCTTGTGGATCAACCGGATGGGGTAAAACATATAGGTTGTAAATGTTGGGATTTTTGTCCTAATCTCGTGTTTGTAAATTACAGTTTGAAATTAATAAAGTGTTATTCATTTCATCATTTTGTGTCTCGCATTTTATACAAACTTTGACCAATAAACTAAGCTCCAGGGTCATTGAATATATGAGAGAATTAGAACTTGAACGGTGTGTAGTGGACACACAGAGAGGATCACGTTCAAGTAAATTACCCGAACGGTCTACAGTATATGGGTAGGGTTGGAGACCTAATCCTGGATACACTGGGGATGTGGCCCGCTTTGTATTAGATACAAACGAGATGATCTGACTCGTTCATGTGGTTGACATGTGAGTGGGGGCATCCTGTGCAATGAGATTGTACAAGACCGGACTGTAAATTATTAGACCTACTGATGTAACACCGTTGACAGTTAGGATTATTAACTTCGTAGATGACCATTAGTGACTCGACCTGATTCCTGAGCGCGTTACGGACTCCTGTCTGCGGGGGTCTGTCATTTGACTAGTACGGGTGAGGGTGGTCACAATTACTCGACCAATATGCCTATCTTCTCGGGGACAGGACCAAGCAGGGAGCTGGGAACTTAACTACGCGAGATGGAATTCACTCATTCCCGCGTTCAGGGAAACTAGAGGGGTTATTCCCTTAAGTGTTGTCTCTAGGGCTTGGACAACGGGCGCCCACCTTCTCACTGACCCGAGAAGAGTGTTGTGTATGGTTGGACCATCACGATATGTTGTTCATTAGAGGAGCAGTGGGGACTTAAGGAACAAGAGGTAGACACAGGGGTAAAACGGTAATTTGACCCAACTGTGTCTACGAACAACCTGTGAAGGGTCGACTCATGGGCATTGGTTATATGAGTGGACACGTAATTTTCTGCACTGACGGGAGTGCAACTACGGGCTATAGTGGAGTGTTACCGTAGCTAATGAATGTTGATTAACCAGATCATTGTGAATTAATTAAATTGAACAACCTGTATGTGGACGATATTCTTCTCATTGTGAATGTGATTCATAATAAACTACAGGTTAGCCTAATTGCTGAATTAGGGCTAATTGGAGAAATTAATTGAGAGAAATTAAATTGGATGTGATTCAATTTAATTAATCCATAAATATTGCAAATGTGTTTTGCAATATGTGATATGAGATATCTTATATTATATGGTTATGCAAATATGATTTGCATAACCTATGGTTGTGGTAAAATGGTAATAATGTTGAGATTTTAACTCCATGATTATTCCACTATTTAAACCCTTCTTACAAGAAGGATGGTAAGTTTAAACTTTCATTTTTTGGATTCTCGCCCAAAAAGAAGAGAACACCCTCAATTATTCTCTCAAATTCTCCTCCCTCTTAAAAACCAAAAGTCCCACCACTTTCCTTCTTCCAAATGAAGAACAACCGAGAAGGTCGTTGGTGGTGTTCGGTTTTCGTTCGAGAGAAGCATTCGTTGAGATCGAGAAGAAAGAAGTGTTCGTGACCAAGGAAGGAACTTCGAAGAACAGTCTACAACAAGTAAGTACATTCTTCTTGTTGTAATTTCTTCCTACTGTTATATGTTTAACTTAAATCTAAGTGTTTGATCATTTTGACAAAATTCTAGTAGCGTAATGATACCTTGACGATTCAATCGTCTCCCACTGCGCGGGAATTTTCATTCCCTTCAGTAAATGGATCTACAAGCGTAAACGTGGCGTAGATGGGAAGGTGGGGACCTTCAAAGCACGACTAGTGGCAAAGGGTTTTACCTAGGTCGAAGGGGTTGACTATGAGGAAACCTTTTCACCTGTTGCCATGGTAAAGTCGATCAGGATCCTTCTGGCCATTGCTGCGTATTATGACTACGAGGTATGGCAGATGGATGTCAAAACCGCCTTTCTAAATGGCAACCTTGACGAAACCATCTACATGGACAAGCCCAAGGGGTTCATTGCCCAAGGCCAAGAGCAAATGGTTTGCCGACTTCATAGGTCTATTTATGGACTAAAACAAGCCTCGAGGTCTTGGAATATAAGGTTTGATGAGGAAATCAAATCTTATGGCTTTGATCCGAATATTGACGAGCCTTGTGTCTACAAGAAAATATAGTTTTGGAACTATATATTATAAATTTAATGTGAATATGATTCATGTTAAATTATATGAGAGAATTAAATATTTGAAAGAGTTCAAATATTAAATTCAAACGTGAATGTGGTTCAGATTTGAAAACTATAGGTTAAAATTTAATGTGCATTAGATGTGCATTAAAACTATAGGATAGAGGGATAATTGATTAAATGTGATTTAATCTAAATTAAATATAAAATATTTAATTAATTAAATACGATTTAATTAATAATTAATTAGATTAATTATTATTAATTTACTTGTTAAATTAATGGAAACGTTTCAGGAGGTCACGTTCCCACTTCCCTCCAACTCCCCATCGATAGGGAGTGAGGAAGTGATCCCTTCACTTGAGGCTTCTTCTCCTGGTGAGAAGAAATTGGATCAGTTAGTGGTTTTTTTATATCAGTTCTCTCTGCAAGAATTCTCTCTCACTCATTTTCTTAGAATTCCTCATCTTCCAATTGTTGGAACTCCTTTCCACAAAGGGGAGGTCTAAGTAGAACTCAGAGGATAGAGGGTTATCCAAGTGGTAGTGTCTTGCTGAAGGAAGCAGAGAAGTCCCTGTTGCTGAGTTGCCGATTTCTTTTGGAGCAAGGAGTTGTTGTTCTGTGGAAAACTACAAAGGTATTCTTTCTTCTTTTTTAGTTCAATTGTTAAACTAAGTATGTTTGCATGTATGTCTCCTTGCCTAATTAGATTAGATAAACATGTTTGTTCTATTTTGTCAATGTACTGGTTTTTGCATTTCTAACCAAAACAATCAAGCAATTTTGATTCCAAACTCGTTTCTGCTGCTCAAGGGAATTAGATCTCCATGAATTGGTATCAGAGCAATGCTTGTTTTGTTTTGATTGAAGCAAAATTGCATTGATAAGGTGGGATTTGCATTTGGTTTGCTGTAAAACTAGTTTAGGAGTATTTTGCCATAGTTTACTCTTTTGATTTGATCAATTTGTATGAAAAGGCCCTTGTGTTTTGGGCAATTAAGTGCATTATCGAGTTTGTATTCGAGTTAAGAGTCGTTCGGGACCAGTTTCATGCATTTTGGTTGAGAATCGAAGGAGAATTTGAAGATTGAAGCTGCTGTGTTCGAAGAAGAAAGTTGTTGTCGATGCAGCAGCGTTGCAACGCTGAGGAACGGCATCACAACGACAGTCTCCCTATCGACACAGGAGCTTCAGGGGTCAGCGGCGTTGCAACGCTGCCCTTCAGCGTTGTAACACCACCCCGATAGAAGGCGCGCGCGCGGACGAAGCGGGCGTTGCAACGCTCGCATCAGCGTTGAAACGCCGTGATGGCATTCCAGCAGCTGCAGACCGGTTAAGTAGTTTGATTTGTTTTCGGTCAGGTTCGAGCGTTCCAAGCCCGGTTCAAGGAGGTTTGGACCGGTTTATGTAATAAAATTAGAGTAATTTTATTATTTTGCACTTTACGAGCCAATTTATTTCGGTTTTACAGTTGTATTTCTTTATGAATGTCCTTTAGATTTTTTCCCACCTTAGGATAAGCATGTTCATGCATTTTATTTGTATGATTGTTATTTGAATATGGTTTAAATGCATGATTAATTTATTTTTCATGAGTAAATAATTATAAATGTTATAATTAGATTATATGGAAAATAAATTGCATGGAGCATGTAATTACTTAGTTGAAAATAAATGTTATTTTATTTTAAGTAATTTAGTTATTCAATTAGTTGAATAGTTTTATAATTCCAATTTGAAAAATAATTGTTGGTTTTATAATATAGTTTCTTTGTCATAGGTTAATTGTTAAGTTTATAAAAGTTATAAATTAAAGGGGTTTTAGAAACCATAACCCATAATAAAAAAAAATGCATGCAAACATAGGAACTTGGGTTAAAATTTAAATTAGTTTTAAATTGTTTAAAATTAATTTAGACCTAAGTTTTAATTTCTAATAGGATTAGAAATTAGTCTTACATAGTATTTTAAATAGTTTAAAATTTTAGTAGGACATTAGGACTTTGGTTATAAGGGAACTCTACTGGTGAAGTTCTGTCTAAGGTTGGGGGTACTGACGCGAAAATATCGAGTGCCCTAAACTAATGTAAATTAGAATAAGACTTCGACACTTCTACGACGTGCAAGTATACACGGTCGAGAGCAGCAAGTGATAAGTTAAAGTATCGATCCCACGAGGACTAGCTAAACCTAAATGAATGAGTGTCCTAGCAATTTTTCCTTATTTTAATGCAATGTATGAGTGTGCAAATTACTATTGTAAATAAATAAATTGATGTGATAAGTGTGTAAAGACAATACTAGACTCAAGAAAATAACTAAATTTAAATGAGGGGAGAGGAGAATGCAAACAAGAGGGGAGATGCAAGAGATGAGATTTTTAATGAAAAATAGGCTCGGGTTAGAGTTCTAATGTTCAATTGGAATAAATTTTGAGTGATGCCTTGAATTTACCTACACATGCATTCAAATGATTCTTTCCAAAATCACTAAGTTTTAAAACCTACAATTTCCCAATTGTGATCTAAATTATGCTCATGATTTTAGGTTCTAGGTGGGTTAATTATCCCTAATCAACTCAATAATCCTAGAATGAAATTTTAGTTTTCTAATTCATTAGCTTTCCCAAGTTTATGAATTATAGAGAAGTTAAAAAGGCCAATTTTAATTCTCATCCAACGTTAAATTTAATAAAATTTCATAAATTCAATCAATGGGCATCAACCATAAATTTAATCCAAAATTACATTAAAACAACCTAACCTTTGCCTAAGAAAATTTAGTTCATGATTAAAATCGAGTCACATATCTCTAGTTTAAGCATTCTTTTATTGATCAAGGAGTTCATGCAAAACAACCAACAATGTTCACTAAATTAGCCTAAATCAATCCCAATTCTAGCCTAAAACAGTCACGAGTTATGCTTAAAACAGTGAGCAAAAGTAGTCTAAATCAGTACGTAAACAACCCAAAAATTCAGTATTAAATTGGTGGTTGACAACAAGCAATAACATTTAGAGATAGGGAAAACGTTACACAGCAGGTGGCCTTATTTTTCAGGTTCAGTTCGATAGCAATATCTCATCAACGAAAGCTCAAAACAACGATCCAACCGTTCAAAACGAAGCTCTATGAGTCTCGAACAAGCTGTCAAAATTTCAGGACAATCCAACAGTTGAAACTCCGGGAATAGACAACTTTGTGAGCGCCACCGGTGAAAAACCGAACTGCTCTGATCTCCTAATCCGACAGAAATATCTGGCACACCGAAGCTCAGAACGATGATCCAACCGTTCAAAGTAAAGCCCTATGAGTCTCGAATAATCTGGCAAAATTTCAGCACGATCCAACGGTTCTAACTCCGGCAAACGACAACTTTGTGAGCATCGTCTGTGAAAAACCGAACTGCTGTTGTCGCCCAATGTGACTGCGATATCTGACACAGGAAAGCTCGAAACCACGATCCAACCGTTCAAATGGGAGCTCTATGAGTCCTCAACAGGCTGACAAAGTTTTAGTAAAATCCAACGGTTGGATCGCCGGTAATCACAAATTTCGTGAATGACATCTGTGAAAATCGAACTGCACTCTCAATTTTGTTACAACAATGGCCTCTCGGTTTGCTACAAAGAATAACACCCTAAATCTTCAATTTTTCCTCACTCGTACGATTGCTACTTCAATTTTTCCTCACTCGTACGATTGCTACAGCAATGGAACCTTCACGATTTTCCTCTCCAATGCACACCTTTGCTATAGCAATCGCCCGTTCTCTCTCGGTCTCTTCCTTTTGTCACAACTCCAACTCCCCTTTTACACTTGTAAACCCTAGCCTCTTTATATAAGATGGTGTTGCCCTAATTCCATAAATTACAAAAATGCCCTTAGGGGTAGAAAGACCATCTTACCCTTCTCTAAAATGCCCTTAGGGACTCTTGTAAATTTTTATCTCTCTCTCTGCATTACAGGAAAATCCCAAATAAATATATGAAGTCAATTATAAATCAAAATACGCAAGGATTTTTGGAGTTAAGAAAAATCTCAAATTTCGGTCTTTAATTAACCGTTAGCTTATTTTCCTAAATTTCTTAAATTAAAGCACAAAAACATCAAAATTAATTCTTTTTGCACCTAATGCTTAAATTCAAGATTTTAAAGCTAACACACATAATTTAGGGATAAAATAACATGAGGATCACTAAATTAGATGCAATTCAAGTAGATTAAACACTAGAATTCTAGTAAAATAACTCACTTATGGTGAGTTATCAGGTACTTAAGTTGATGGTTAACGGAACACCTCCTACCTGGAAACTGATCCAGAACTTGAGTTGAATTAACCTTAGTTCTATTTTATATCTAGGTAATTAAAATGTTTATTCACCTAGACATAAGGTTAAAAAACCTAGTTATAATAGTTATAATAGGCATAGACTTAGATAGATTCTTTTAGCCAGAATCCGACTAAGTTAAACCTATACCCTAACCTTCGGAGCTTCAGTTGGAGAAAACGAGATGTTCGCATCAAGTTTACTCTCATGTCCTCAAGTGTTCACACCGTGAGTTAGTGCTCAAACACGTGGCATCAATAGGCGTCCCCTACGGTATGTGTTTGCATGGTTCAATACCAACTTTGAATGAGGAAGTATCCATAGTAAATGGGAGCATGACGCGTGTCAACGTATCTCACGGTCTCCTCCATTAGGTCGCGATTTGTGAGATTTCTATAGTCCTTTGGTAGGTTGTCTTTGAAACTTGACCAAATCCTATGGAAGGCCTGACTATAGGGATCGGAACACCGCGAACTCCAGAAATGGATAGGGTCTCTTAGGTAATTTGCCAACAGTTGTCTTTCTTAATAGTAGCATGTTGGCTCGGACCTATTGGATCTGAAAATGGTAGGGTCACATTTACGGGATGAGTTAAGCTACAAGTCCTTGACCAAACAAACGGTAGCTAAGGACTATTGGGACATGAGATGTTCTGGTAGTGAGAATTGGCTGAGAAAGTCTCAATTCAGGGGAGGAATGACTGACCACCCGACGAAGGCTTTTGTTGTAAACCCTTGAAGTATCGTTGTAAATTAAAGGTTTAATTTAAACATTGAGTTTAGTTTAAGCACTAGGGTTCTTTCATAATTTTGCTAAATGTGATTGGTTTTATAATCGGTTAAAAGGCGTAACTAATTAGAACTATTTTAGATTTTCAACATGTCGTCCTCATATATAGCCTTACTCAAAAAGGAAACTTTAACTGGTGAAAACTTTACTACGTGGAAGTCCAACCTGGATGCGATTCTTGTTGTTGGCAACCTTTGGTTCGTACTAACTGAGGAATGTCCTCAAATTCCTACTCAAAATGCACTGACGCTACTATAATTTATAAACCCTCTGATTAAAATTCACTCCCAAGTCAGTTCCCAAGTAGAGGTGTTCCGTTTTCGTCAGCTTAAATACCTCAGCCTAGACTGAACCTTCCTTAGACAGAGTTCCTCTTTTAATCATTGTTTATAAATTACTTGGTTTCTAATTCTAATCTAATTAGAACTAGATAACCTAAGGTCTATTAATTCCAAGTTCTAAACATTTTAAAACTAATAATTAACCTTAGGTGACATGCATACTATGTTATAATTGCTTGATAATCTATCACATGAATAATAAACATACATCATAGCGTATTCATCTCATGAATTATAATGCATGTCAATGTTGTCCATAAATTAATATAACACCTTATATTAATTATACATGCAAACTATATAATATAACATTTTATATTATAAATGATACATGGTAATGCTTAACCTAAGGTGGGATATCTAAAATAAAAGCATACATTATGCATGGCAATAATTATACAACAATTGCATAATTTAAATAGCAAAATTAGACCATTTTTGGCACCCTAAAATTAATTTTAATTAATATAATCTAATTATATTAATTAAAATTAAATAAATTAAATATAATTAAATATAAAATATTTTTATATTTAATATATATATTAATAAAAACGTTTTCCGCCCGTTGTGAAACTCTTGAAACGCCTTCGGCGTTGTAACGCTGATGGCAGCGTTTCAATGTTACACCTTGTCCGTTTCTGCCCGTTGAAGCGTTACTCCATCAGCGTTGCAACGCTAAGGATCGCGTTGCAATGCTGACTCCTTCATGTCGCGCGCCTCAGCTGCTCCAGCGTTGCAACGCCAAGGCCTCATCATCCAACCGTTGTGACGCTGGGAGGCGAGTTGGAACGCTGCACATGTCTGCAGCCTGAAAACCGCCCGATTGGCGTTACAACGCTGCACATAGTACAACAAGGAGTCTCCACTGTTTTTGCTCGTTTTCGCTCTGTTCTTCTTGGAAACCACTTTGCCTCGATCAACACGGACTTACAGACTCGATTTACATAATAAAATGCCCAAAACAATAGGCCTTACATTTAACAATTCAAGTAAATTATGTAAATCTATGTGCCAGAAATGAAAACATCTAATTTTTGCAAACCGTTCATTCATCACATGAAAATAGTAAATCTCACCTTTGTTCTTGATAAATCCATAACAAAATCAAAAACACAATTGGGCTCTTTGAAACCAATTGAAGGGATTGAATCCCACAGCGGAAGTGATTGTGAATCGCGTGTTCTTTATTTTGTTACATAGATTTCAATCAATAACAAAACATATATGTTTAAGCATGTAATACAAAGTAGGACAACAAGATATTATCTTTGAAGAACTTTCTTCACGAGCTCCTTCTCCCATGATCACGATCTCAGAAACTTGAACCTGAACGTATGAAGATTCACCACTGTTGGGATGCATGTCCTCATCTCGTATAGTTTGTAAATTACTATTTGAAATTAATAAGGAGTTATTCATTTATCATTTTGTGTCTCGCATTTGTTACAAACTTTGTCCAATAAACTAAGCTCCAGGGCTATTGAATTTATGAGAGAACTAGAACTTGAACGGTATGTGGACACACAGGGAGGATCACGTTCAAGTTAATGACCCGAACGGTCTACAGTATATGCATGGGGTTGGAGACCTAATCCTTGATACGTTGTGGATGCGACCCACTTTGTATTAAGATACAAACGAGGTGATCTGACTCGTTCATGTGGATGACATGCGAGTGGGGGCATCCTGTACAATGAGATTGTACAAGACCGAATCGTGAATTATTAGACCTACTGATGTAACACCGTTAACAGTATGAACCAATAACTTCGTAGATGACCATTAGTGACTTGACCTGAATCATGAGCGTGTTACGAACTCCTGTCTGCGAGGGTCTGTCCTTTGACTAGTATGGGTGAGGGTGGTCACAGTTACTCGCCCAATATGCCTATCTTCTTTGGGACAAGACCAAGTAGGGTGCTGGGAACTTACATACGCGAGATGGAATTAACTCGTTCCCGCCTGTAGGGAAACTAGAGGGGTTGTTCTCTTAAGTGTTGTCTCCAAAGCTTGGACAACGGGCGCCCACCCTCTCACTGACTCTAGAGGGTTGTTGTGTATGGTTGGACCATTACAACGTTGTTGTTCATTAGAGGAGCAGTGGGGACTTAAGGAGCAAGAAGTAGACACAGGGGTAAAACGGTAATTTGACCTAGCAGTGTCTACGAACAACCTATGAAGGGTCGACTCATGGGCATTGGTTATATCAATCGGCACATCTTGTCTTACATTGACGGGAGTGCAGCTACGAGTTTTAGTGGAGTGTTACCATAGCTAATGAATGTTGATTAACCAAGTCAAAAAGTTTGATAGGTTAATCTCGGATCATTGGAGCTCGTCACTGTAGGTCCATAAACTCCCTCGGTTGGCTCAAACTTGATTAAAAGAAGGTTTACATTTTTGGTGTGAATTTGAAGTGTGGAAGTTCACTAAAGGATATTTATGTCATTTATATGAGATATGAATGATAGATTATGTAGTTTAAAGTGAATGAGATTCATAATAAACTATAGGTTAGCCTCATTGTTGAATTAGGGCTAATTTGGAGAAATTAGATTGAGAGATATGAGATATCTTATAATATGTGGTTATGCAAATATAATTTGCATAACCTATAGTTGTGGTAAGATGGTAAATAGGTGAAGATTTCAACTCAACCTATCACCATTATAAAAACCCCTTTGCAAGAAGGGTTCTTGCATGAAATTCTCATTTTTGGAATTCTCACCAAAAGAAGAATTCTTTTTTCTCTCTAAAACTCTCTCAAAGTCTCTTCTCCCTAACCCAAAAGAAGGATCCCACAATCCTTCTTCTTCCTAAAGTAGAACAACCGAGAAACCAAGTGGAGATGTTCGATCGGTGTTCGTGTGAAGAGTACGAGATCGTTGAGAACGAGGACAGCACGAAGAGTTCGTGATCTAACGGAAGGAAAGCTTGAAGATTGTCTTGAACAAGTAAGTATCTATAAACTTGTTCTTTTTCCTTTATAGAAATGCATGTTTAGCCTTAACAATGTGATAGTTTATTTTTAACAAAATTGAGTTGCATAATAATACCACGACGGTTCGATCGTCTTCCGCTGCGCTGGGATTCTAATTCCCTTCAATTTGTATCAGAGCCAGGTTGTTGGCTTCTTGTTGTGCATTAAAACTTGTTAAAATAAGGTGGGTTTATTCTTTGATTCATGAGATGAATGTTGGTTTGCGAAATGGATGTTTTTCGGTTTTGGCACTTTTAATTAGATTTACATTAAAGGTTATTCGATCAGTGTAAGGGCCCGTGTTTTGGGTATTCTTTAATGTAAATCGAGTTTGAATGTCCATGTCGTTCGTGGCATGCGATGCTGTGAATAAATCAAAGCGGAAACGGGCGAGAAACGACGAAGAACAGTAAGGGGTGCTTGTTGTTCTGTCGACAGCGTTGAGATGTTGTTCATCGGCGTCTCAACGCTGCAATCGCGAGCGGAGCCTTAACTGCAGGCGTAGCATTGCAACGCCGCCGGTGTGGAGCACTTCGGGCGTGTGACTGACGCCGCTATGCGATAACGCGCGCCACGACGTTGCAACGTTGCAAGCGTAGTGGGCAGTTTCACGAGGCGCACGCGTGAATTTCGTGGAGCAAGGCTTCGTGGGCAGCAGTTTTGAACTTGTTTTAATTTTCTTTTTTGAAAAAAATGTATTTATATTTCATTTATTTAATTTATATTATTAAATAATATTAATATAATTATTATATTAATGCTATTTAATTAAATAAATGCCTCTAAGTGCCAAAACCGATCCATTTTTGCTATTTAATTATTTTATGCATGTGATGTATGATTTAATTAAATTCTATGTGCTTAGTGTATGTCATATAGATTTAAAATCTCACCTTAGGTTAAACATTTCATGCATCATTTATATTATAAGTGTTATAATATATAGTTTGCATGATAGGTTATATTATAAGTGTTATAATATAATTAAATGCATGTTTTAATTTAATTAAATATAAGTGTTATATTTTTTAGATTAAAGTATGCTCATGCATTTTAATTTCATGTGATGAATTATTATGTTATAGTATAGTTATTCATGTGATGAATGATCAAGCACTATAACATAGAAATGCATGTAACCTAAGTTAATTATTAGTTTTAAAGTGTTTAGAACTTGAATAATTAGACTTAGGTTTTCTAGTTCAAATAAGATTAGAATTAGGAAATCAAAATGTAATCTTTGAATGGTCACTGATTAGTAACTCTATCTAAGGGAGGGTTTGTCTAAGGCTAGGGTATTTAAGTTGACGCTGAAGGGAATGAGAATCCTCGTGCAGCGGAAGACGATCGAATCGTCGTGGTACCATTATGCTACTCGATTTCACTAAAATTAACTATCTAATAGTTTAGGCTAAATATGCTTAAAAGTGGAAAGAAAAAACAGCAAGTAGAACACTTACTTTTTGTAGAGGTGCTTCGACTTTTCCTTTCCGGTCACAAACTCTTCGTGTTCTCCCAACGATCTCAAACTTCTCGAACTCTTCTCCCGATCAATAACGAACACAACCAATCGGAGTCTCGGTTGTTCTTCTTTTGGAAGAAGGAAGATTGTGGGAACTTGAATTTTGGTGGAGGAGAGAAATTGAGAGAGAATTGAGAGAGAATGTTTTCTCTTCTTTTGGTGAAAATCCAAAAATGAGAAAATGTGTTACCTTCCTTCTTGCAATAAGGGTTTAAATAGTGAAAATGATGGAGTTAAAATCTCCACATTATTACCATTTTACCACAACCATAGGTTATACAAATCATATTTGCATAACCATACAGTATAAGATATCCCATATCTCATCTTACAAATCATATTTGTATAATTGTGGATTTATTAAATTGAATCACATATTCAATTTAATTTATCTCCATTAATTTCTCCAATTAGCCCTAATTCAACAATTAGGCTAACCTATAGTTTATTATGAATCTCATTCACATTAAACTTTATATTATATCATTCATATCTCATATAAATGACATAAATGCCCTTTAAGTGAAATTGAACACTTCAATTCACACCAAAACATTAACCCTTCTTTTAACCCAGTTTGAGCCACCCGAGGGACCTAATGGACTACAATGACGAGCTCAAATGATCCGAGATTAACCTTTCAAACTCTTTGACCCGGTTAATCAACCTTCATTTGCTACAGTAATACTCCACTAAAGCCCGTAGCTGCACTTCCGTCAGTAAATAATATTACTTGTCCACTGATATAATCAATAACCATGAGTCGACCCTTCACAGGTTGTTCGTAGACACGGCTGGGTCAAATTACCGTTTTACCCCTGTGTCTACTTCTTGCTCCTTTAGTCCCCACTGCTCCTCTAATGAACAACAACGTTGTAATGGTCCGACCATACACAACAACTCTCTCGTGTCAGTGAGAGAGTGGGCACCCGTTGTCCAAGCCCTGGAGACAACACCTAAGTGAACAACCCCTCTAGTTTCCCTAAAGGCGGGAATGAGTGAATTTCATCTCGCGTAGTTAAGTTCCCAACTCCCTACTTGGTTCTGTCCCTTAGAAGATAGGAATATTAGGCGAGTAACTATGACCACCCTCACCCTTACTAGTCAAAGGGCGGACCCCTGCAGACAGGAGTTCGTAACACGCTCAGGATTAAGGTCGAGTCACTAATGGTCATCTACGAAGTTATTAGTCCTTACTGTCAACAGTGTTACATTAGTAGGTCTAATAATTCACGGTCCGATCTTGTACAATCTCATTGCACAGGATGCCCCCACTCGCATGTCAACCACATGAACGAGTCAGATCACCTCGTTTGTATCTTAATACAAAGCGGGCGCATCCACTGCGTATCAAGGATTAGGTCTCCAACCCTATCCATATACTGTAGACCGTTCGGGTCATTTACTCGAACGTGATCCTCCCTGTGTGACCACTACACACCATTCAAGTTCTCGTTCCCTCATATATTGAATGACCCTGGAGCTTAGTTTATTGGTCAAAGTTTGTATAAAGTGCGAGATACAAAATGATAAAATGAATAACACTTTATTAATTTCAAACAGTAATTTACAAACATGAGATTAGGACAAAAATTCTACCTCATTCCCAATGAGAAGAATATCATCCACGTATAATATCAGAAATGCGACAGTTTTGTCAACGATTTTCTTGTAGACACAAGGCTCTTCAACATTCTGATCAAAGCCATAAGATTTGATTGCCTCATCAAACCTTATATTCCAAGACCTCGAGGCTTGTTTCAGTCCATAAATAGACCTATGAAGCCGACAAACCTTTTGCTCTTGGCCTTGGGCAATGAACCCTTTGGGTTGATCCATGTAGATGGTTTCGTCAAGGTTGCCATTCAGAAAGGTGGTCTTGACATCCATCTGCCATACCTCGTAGTCATAATACGCGGCAATGGCCAGAAGGATCCTGAACGACTTTACCATGGCAACAGGTGAAAAAGTTTCCTCATAGTCAACCCCTTCGACCTGGGCAAAACCCTTTGCCACTAGTCGTGCTTTGAAGGTCTGCACCTTCCCATCTACGCCACGTTTACGCTTGTAGATCAACTTGTAACCTATAGGTTTTAACCCATCAAGTTGATCCACAAGCTCCCAGACAGAATTGAAGTACATCGACTTTATTTCCTGGTCCATAGCTTTAATCCATTTGTCCTTCTAAACATCAGTAATAGCCTGATCATAGGTCAATGGATCCTCGCAGTCATAATCAGGACTGATGACTTAAGTTTCAGCTAAACCCATGTAACATTCAGGGTGTCTCACAGCCCTCCCACTACGTCGAGGCATTCCCAACTCTTGAGAACGGATTTGACTTGACGTGCTAGGATCAACAACACTTGTTGACGTATTAGCCCCATCAGCAACTCTTGCTGATGAACTGTACATTTCGTTTAACACCATTTTGCTCCTAGGCAAATGATCCCTGATGTGGTCTTCCTCAAGGAAAGTGGTGTTTGTTGACACAAGCACCCTATTATCCTTAGGAGCGTAAAACAGACCACCTCTGGTCTCTTTTGGGTAACCTACGAATAGGCATAACTTTGAACGGTGTTCCAACTTCTTTTGGTTTGCACCAACACGTGGGCCGGGCATCCCCAAATTCTGAAGTGGTGCAAACTACCTTTACGTCCAGTCCAGAGTTCGAAAGGTATTTCACAAACACTTTTCGACGGAACGTTGTTCAAAATGTAAACCGCAGTCTCCACTACGTAACCACAAAAGGAATCAGGGAGACGAGCATAACTCATCATCGACCGAACCATGTCTAACACGGTTCTGTTTCTCCTCTCTGATACACCATTCTGTTGTGGCATACCAGGTGCTGAGAGTTGGGACGTAATTCCGTGTTCTATCATATAGTCCTAGAATTCAGTGTCCATATACTCTCCACCTCGATTCGATCGAAGTGTTTTTATGGTTTTACCTAACAGGTTCTCAACCTCAGTCATATACTCCTTGAACTTTTCTAGAATTTCAGACTTCCTATGCATTAGATAAAGATACCCATACCTCGAATAGTCATCTATGAAAGGTACAAAGTATTCGTAACCACCTCGTGCTTTAACACTCATCGGACCACAGAGGTCAGAATGTATAAGCTCAAGGGGCTCCTTTGCTCTATATCCTTTTCCACTAAAAGGACGTTTGGTCATTTTGCCTTCGAGGCATGACTCACACACTAGTAAAGAGCTTTCTTCCAACTGACTTAGAAGTCCACTCTTCACTAGTCTCTCAATCCGATTGAGATTAATGTGGTCTAACCTTAGATGCCAGAGATGGGCATTTTCTTTCGGAGAAACTTTAACTTTCTTAGTTCGCGTTTCTGTATTTTTAAACAATTCAGTATTCAAAACGCTTTTGACCGAATTTGGCTTTAAAACATACAAGTTAGACTTAAGTGAAGCAGAACAAATAAGATTACCATTTCTGGAAATAAACGCCTTATTACCATTAAATGAAACGGATATACATTGTTCTAATAAGCAGGAAATAGAAACAAGGTTTCTAGTAAACCCTGGAACGATGTACATATTGTCCAATAATAAAAAATTCCTTTCAAAATAAAGCATCACTTTGTCGATCGCTGCAGCAGAGACTATCTCCTCGGATCCAACTCGTAGAGTCACCTCACCCTCTCGCAGCGGCTTCCAGGAATCAATTCCCTTAAAAGACGAACAAACGTGGTTAGTGGCGCCCGAATCTAAAATCCAGGCAGTCATTACTCTCCACTAAACATGTTTCAGTAACCAGTAAATCACATTTACCTTGATTCTTCCTATCGGCAAGGAACTTGGGACAGTTTCGTTTGCAGTGGTCGTCCCCGTTGCAGTGGAAACCCTTTCCTTTCTCTGCAACTTTCTTGACCTTCTTGCCCTTTTGGGCGGCAGCTCGGTCAGCTTTACCCCTCTTCATCTTTTTCTTCCCTTTCGTGCGTGAAGGAGCAACATGTTTAGTCCCAGAGGTCGAACCCCGATGATAAGACCTGTAGGCAACGTTTGCCTCTGATTCCGGTGCCCTGATCCTCATCAAGAACTGGAAATTTTGTAGCTCATTCAGGAGGGTAGTCAGAGTGTAGCTAAGCTTGTTCATAACAGCGTTGCTACGAAACTAAAGGAAACTCTTCGAAAGAGTCTCCAGAATAAAGCTAACCTGGCTCGACTCGTCGATCGAAGCCCCGTTCATCTCCGCCAAATTAAAGTGGGTCATCATGTCTAGAACATGTTCAGGGACAGACGACCCTTCTTTCATTCGGGCGTTGAAGACGTGTTTGACCGAATCGTGCCTGACTTGAAAGGACTGTTGTCCAAACATGTCTTGCAACGAATCCATGATCTCCTTAGCGATGACCATCAACTCATGCTTCTTTGCCAAAACTTCGGATAAGCTGGCAATGAGACCTTGGCCTTTTCATTGGCCCTGATCCATCGATCGTAAGCATCACGAACACATCGTGATGCAATCGAGGTCGGCAACTGAGGACATTCCTAAGTAAGCACGAACTTCAGGTCGTCAGTTACTAAGATCGTGTTAATATTATTCTTCCAAGTTTGGAAGTTATCTCCCACTAATTTGTCGGAAGCTAATAAAGCTATAATTGAGTTAGACATGTTTTTAGCTGAACAAATCAAATAAAATTTTGTGTCAATCTCGCATAAACTTTTGAAAACCAATCAAGTTTTAGCAAAATTAAATCCTATGATCCCTAGGTCATTTAAAAAATCCAATAATATCCTAATGGTTTAGAATGACCACCACCGAAGGGTGAAAGAAACACTCCTCCTCTAGGCCGAGACTTTCTCGACCAGACCCTAATACCAGAATAACTCTTATTCCATTAGGCGTCCAGTTACCATTATTTGGTCGAATTCATTAACACTTAACGAATCCCGTGAGTTTCACCCTCAATCTTTAAGTTTCCAAGTATCCGTCCAAACAATAGCCACCGAAGGATGAACCACGAAAGAAAACCAACAAGGAAACCGTATCCCTTTCGGGAATTCACGGTGTTCCGACTCCCATGATCAAGGCCCTCCGAAGGGATTGTCTGGTCCAAGCCAAACTAGCAGGCAGATCATAGGGGTCTCACAGTGTGAATCGAAAGAAGAGACCGTGGGTTACGTTTTCAGAGGTCCCGCTCCCACTCACTATAAGTACTCTCTCCATCCACTATGATATTGATCCATACAAATACCATCTGAAGGGGGACACTCCCATTTGCGTCACGATGTCGAGTATGGATCTCACGGTGTGGACTTAACGGAGATTTGTGGTCGAAAATTAAATGTATCTCATACACTATATTTTCTCCCACTCAGCACTTTATAAATTTCGGGATTGACCTAGATAAACCGGCTAAAATTTACCTAAGTCTACCAATATAACTCTTATATGGTATTTAATCTAAGTTTATAATCACATTATTACTTAGGTCTATGTGAGTAAATTAAAACAATTGTAATTAACGACACTCACGATAAGTATGATCTAAGAATCTTCGGACCGAATTCACTCCCAGGTCGGTTTCCAGGTAGGGGTGTTCCGCAAGCGTCAACTTAAATACCCCAGCCTTAGACAAAATCTTCCTTAGACAGAGTTACTAATCAGTCACCATTCATAGACTATACTTTGATTTCCTAATTCTAATCTTATTAGAACTAGAAAACCTAAGTCTACTTATTCAAGTTCTAAACACTTTAAAACTAATAATTAACTTAGGTTGCATGCATTTCTATGTTATAGTGCTTGATCATTCATCACATGAATAACTATATACTATAACAAAATTAATTCATCACATGAATATAAACGCATGAGCATACTTTAATCTAAAATATAACACTCATATTAATTAAATTAAAACATGCATATAATTATATTATAACACTTATAATATTGAAAGAGTGTAGATTAAGAAAGCGGAAGCAATTTTGGATCTTGAACACTCTAAGTTGATCAATTTTGTAAAATAAAATGCATGCTCAAAGCTGGAAAAACAGAGGGATAGAAAACTCAACTTTGAAGATCAAATTCTCTTCACCCGGTTGATGGTTTTCAGTACGAACACTTCGTGGACGACCGTTAGAGTCTTCCCTACTATCCTTGGGCCTTAGAACGGATTGTGGGATCCTAGGTTGTGAGAATTTGGAAGAAAAAACCTTAAAGGTCACTAATTCGGGAATATTGAATTTTCTCTAAAATTCTCTCTACATCCCTCAAATCACCATTATATAAAGCTTCAAAAAGCTTCAATGGAGTGACAACTCAAGGGTGATGAGGATGCTTTGAGATGGAGGTGGCCAATTTTGGTGAATTTTGAAGATGAGAGGATTGGGCAAGTTGTATTTTGGATTTTATTGAAAATCCATGAAAATCCACCAATTTTCATTTAATTTTAATTCAAAAATCAATATTAAATTGATTTTAAATTAAAATTAATTTAATTAATTAAATAATTCAAAAATTAATTTAATTAATTAATTTTTAATTTAATTTAATATTAAATATTAAATTAAATAAATTGTCCAATCCGATCGTTTTTTCTCGAACATGAATCTTTATTCATGCAATAAACCTATCCAATATTTAAATCATATTTAAATATATCCACCTCTTATTAATTATAGTTTAATTCATAATTAAGCTATAACGCTTTCTCCCAAAGTTGAATTTGAACAATTCAAATTCTTTTCTCTCAAAAATTATAAGACTAAGTCAGGAGCTAGTAAGGAGGACCTAATGGACCTACAGATCATGAGCTCCAACGATACGAGATTAACCGACCAAACTCTTTAGCCTAGCTAATCAACATTCGTTAACCACCGGGACATTCCACTAAAGCCTAGTGGCTGCACTCTCCTCACTGTAGATATATTTCTGTCCACTCGATATAACCATGATTAGTAAGTCGATCCTTCATGAGGTCATTCGTAAATATACTGGTGGGTCAAAATTACCGTTTACCCTCAGTAATTACCTCTTGTTCCTTAAGTTCCACTTGATCCTCTAATGAACAATTGGTTTGTGGTCCAACCAAACAAACCAAATCCCTCTCGGCCAATGAGAGGATGGGCCCATTGTTCAAGACCCGAGTCGATGCTTAAGGAACAACCTTTCTACTAATCCCTAAAGCGGGTAGGAATGAATTCCATCTTCTTTGAACTATGTTCCCACTATCTACCGGTTTTATCCCTGAAATGGGAGGCTTATTGAGTCGGCAGTCTTGAGCCACTCTCACCCATGCAAATCTAAGGATAATCCGAATAAACAGGGGTCCATAGAACGCTCAGGATTAAGATCGAGTTACCTAGGTCATCGTATGAATATAGTCGATTAAGGCAGATGAGACGGAGTTATAAAGTCTAAGTGACTATTGCGCGTGTCGATCTTATGCAAACTTATTGCATAGGCGCCCCACTCACATGTCTCCACATGAACGATTTAGGATCACATCGTTTGTTCTCTACAAAGTGGGTCACGTCCATAGTGTCCCCAGGATAAGGTCCCCAACCCTATCCTTATACTATAGACTGTTCTGGCTATAACTTGAACTTGATCCACTTTTATGTCACACATAAAGTTCAAATATTCATCCTATAGCCAAGGGTTCTTTATTGGATTAAGGTTACACAATACACAAAAGTCAATAACACCTTTACTGAATAAATTTCAATAACAACTTTATTGTGATATAGAATATATATTCAGTTTACAAAACCACGAGTTTTAGGACATAAAACCCAACAAATATAACCTATCATGCAAACTATATAGTATAAATCTTATAATATAAATGATGCATGAAATGTTTAACCTAAGGTGGAATTTTAAATCTATATTACATACATTATGCACATAGAAATTAAGTAAATCATACGTCTCATGCATAAAATAATTAAATAGCAAAAATGGACCGGTTTTTGGTACCTAGGGGCAATTTATTTAATTAAATAACATTAATATAACTTTTATATTAATATTATTTAATAAAATAAATTAAGTAAATAAATATAAATTCATTTTAAAATTTAAATAATAAATAAAATAAATAAAACTGCCCCACTAAAGCCAACTGCCCACGTCTCGCGAAACCGCCTCTTAAACCGCCTACTACGCGTGCGGCGTTGCAACGTTTTGGGCAGCGTTTCAACGCTGCCGCGTCCAGCGTCACGCCCTGCATGCTCCACGCCGTGGCGTTGCAACGCTGCTCTGCAGCTAAGCCAGTGCCCGCAAGGATAACGTTTCCGATCTTATTTCTTCACAGCAACCCTTGCCACGAACGACATGGACTTACAGAAATGTATTTGCTCCACTAGGTTAGTCCAAGTGGGAGTTTGTTGGGATGTATGTCCTAATCTCGTATAGTTTGTAAATTAATAAGGAGTTATTTATTTCATCATTTTGTGTCTCGCATTTCTTACAAACTTTGTACAATAAACTAAGCTCTAGGGATATTGAATATATGAGAGAACTAGAACTTGAACGGTGTGTGGACACACATGGAGGATCACGTTCAAGTTAATGACCCGAACGGTGTACAGTATATGGATGGGGTTGGAGACCTAATCCTGGATACGCTGTGGATGCGGCCCGCTTTGTATTAAGATATAAACGAGGTGATCTGACTCGTTCATGTGGATGACATGCGAGTGGGGGCATCCTGTACAATGAGATTGTACAAGACCGATCTGTGAATTATTAGACCTACTGATGTAACATCGTTAACAGTATGGACTAATAACTTCGTAGATGACTATTAGTGATTCGACCTGAATCCTAAGCATGTTACGGACACCTGTATGCGGGGGTCTGTCCTTTGACTAGTATGGGTGAAGGTGGTCACAGTTACTCGCCCAATATGTCCATCTTCTTAGGGACAGGACCAAGTAGGGAGCTGGGAACTTAACTATGCGAAATGGAGTTTACTCGTTCCCGCCTTTAGGGAAACTAGAGGGGTTGGTCCCTTAATTGCTGTCTCCAGGGCTTGGACAACGAGCGCCGACCCTCTCACTGGCCCGAGAGGGTTGTTGTGTATGGTCGGTGAAAGTGTCTAGATTAAGAAAGTGGAAGCAATTTTGGATCTTGAACACTTTAAGTTAATCAATTTTGTAAAATAAAAAACATGCTCAAAACCGAAAAAACAGAGGGATAGATAACTCAACTTTGAAGATCAAATTCTCTTCAACCGATGGATGGTTTTCAACATGAATACTTCGTGGACAACCGTTAGAGTCTTCCCTACTATCCTCAGGCCTTAGAACAGATTGTGGGATCCTAGGTTGAGAGAATTTGGAAGAAAAGTCCTTTAAGGTCACTAATTCAGGAATTTAGAATTTTCTACAAAATTCACTCAAAACACCTCAAAGCACCATTAAATAACGCTTCATCAAGCTTCATTTGAGTGACAACTCAAGTGTGATGAGGATGGTTTGAGATGGAGGTGGCCAATTTTGGTGAATTTGAAGATGAGAGGGATTGGGCAAGTTGCAATTTGGATTTTATGGAAAATCCATGAAAATCCACTAATTTTAATTTAATTTTAATTCGAAAATCAATATTAAATTAATTTTAATTAAAATTAATTTAATTAAATAAATAATTAATTTAATTAATTTAATTAATTAATTTTTAATCTAATTTAATATCAAATATTAAATTAAATATATTGCCCCATCCCGATCGATTTTTCGAATATGAATCTTTATTCATGCTATAAACCGATCCAATATTTAAATCATATTTAAATATCCTTTTAATCATAGTTTAATTCATAATTAAGCTATGATTCGTTAAATATATCACATATAATTAACGTTTTCTCTCAAACTCGAATTTGAACAATTCAAATTCTTTTCTCTCAAAATGTTACAAGGCTTAGTCTGAGCTAGTAAGGGGGACCTAATGGACCTACAAATCATGAGCTCTAACGATACGAGATTAACCGGCCAAACTCTTTAGCCTAGCTAATCAACATTCGTTAACCACTGGGACACTCCACTAAAGCCCAGTAGTTGCACTCTCCTCACTGTAGATATATTTTTGTCCACTCAATATATCCATGATTAGTAAGTCGATCCTTCACAGGTCGTTCGTAATTACAACTGGGTCAAAATTACCGTTTTACCCCTGTAATTACCTCTTGTTCCTTAAGTCCCACTGATCCTCTAATGAACAATTGGTTTCTGGTCCAACCAACAAACTGAATCTCTCTCGCGCCAATGAGAGTGGTGGGCCCATTGTTCAAGACCCGGAGTCAGTACTTAAGGGAACAACCTCTCTACTAATCCCTAAAGCGGGTAGGAGGGAATTCCATCTTGCAGAACTATGTTCCCAGCTATCTACCCGGTTTTATCCTTGAAATGGGATGCTTATTGATTCGGCAGTCTCGAGCCACTCTCACCCATGCAAATCTAAGGATAATCCGAATAAACAGGAGTCCATAGAATGATCAGGATTAAGATCGAGTTACCTAGGTCATCGTATGAATATAGTCGCTATTAACACGAACGGAGTTATAAAGTCTAAGTGACTATTTCATGATCCAATCTTATGCAAACTCATTGCATAGGCGCCCCACTCACATGTCTCCACATGAACGATTTAGGATCACATCGTTTGTTCTCTACAAAGTGGGTCGCGTCCATAGTGTCCCCAGGATAAGGTACCCAGCCCTATCCTTATACTATAGACTTTTTTGGCTATAACTTGAACTTGATCCACTTTTATGTCACACATAAAGTTCAAGTATTCATCCTATAGCCAAGGGTTCTTTATTGGATTAAAGTTACACAATACACAATAGTCAATAACACCTTTACTGAATAAATTTCAATAACAAGTTTATTGTGAAATAGAATATACATTCAGTTTACAAATCCACGAATTTTAGGACATAAAACCCAACAATCTCCCACTTGGACTAAAACGTCTGTGGGGTAAAACATGTTGAGAAAAAAAAAGCGCCCCTCTCATGCACAACCCGTAGTCCTAGACTCTCTAGGTGTCCTCAAACACTTTAGCCGTGAGGGGCTTTGTAAACGGATCAGCAATGTTGTGCTCTGAAGCGATCTGCGTGACGATCACGTCTCCTCGTTGCACAATCTCCCTGATGAGATGATATTTGCGCTCTATGTGCTTTCCACTCTTATGGCTTCCAGGTTCTTCGGAATTTGCCACTGCACCACTATTATCACAATAATGGGTGATAGGCAAAATTCATATTTGGAACAACTTCCAAATCAGTCAAGAACTTCCTAAGCCATACAGCCTCCTTCGCTGCTTCGCAAGCTGCGACATACTCAGCCTCCATGGTGGAGTCTGCAATACAACCTTGCTTTATCCTGCAAGGATCAAATCCTTTGCACCATACACAAGCATATAGTCCCTCGTTCTCCTAAGATACTTGAGGATGTTCTTAACGGCAGTCCAGTGATCATATCCTGGATTAGACTGATATCTGCTGACTATTCCCACTGCATAACATATGTCGGGTCGAGTACATAGCATGACATACATTAGACTACCGACAACTGAAGCAAGGGAATGCGTCTCATATCCTAAACTTCTTGAGGTCTCTTAGGACACTGTTCCTTAGACAAATGAATTCCATGCCTGAAAGGTAATGAACCCTTCTTGGAATTTTGCATCTTATATCTAACCAACATCTTGTCAATATAAGATGCTCGAGAGGCGATGCTAGCATTTTGTTCTTGCGATTCCGAACGATTTGGATTCCAAGAACAAACTGAGCCTCTCCCAAATCTTTCATTTGGAATTGGGTCGCTAGCCATTGCTTAACGCCAGTCAAGAATCTTGCATCATTCCCAATGAGCAAGATATCATCTACGTAAAGAAATAAGAAAGCTACAGTGGTATTGACTATTTTCATGTAAACACAAGGCTCGTCAATATTCTATTCAAAGCCATAAGATTTGATCGCAGTATCAAATCTTATATTCCAGGATCTAGATGCTTGTTTCAATCCATAGATGGATCGTTTAAGCTTGCAAACCTTTTGCTCTTGACCCTGAACTATGAACCCCTCTGGTTGATCCATATAGACACTTTCTTCAAGATTGTCATTCAGAAAGGCTGTCTTGACATCCATTTGCCAAATTTCATAGTCATAAAATGTGGCAATGGACAAGACTATTCTAATGGACTTAAGCATGGCAACAGGGGAGAAGGTTTCTTCATAGTCCACCCTTTCCCTTTGAGTATAACCCTTTGCCACAAGTCGAGTCTTAAAGGTTTGCACCTTACCGACTTGATCTCGCTTCCGCTTGTAGATCCACTTGCAACCGATTGGTCTTTCACCATCTGGTTGATCTACAAGTTCCCAAACTTAATTGAAGTACATTGACTCCATTTCAAGGTCCATGGCTTTAATCCACTCGTTCCTATCTATATCATTCATTGCCTGTTTGTAGGTCAATGGATCCTCAACGCCATCATCAGGTATGATGACTTGGGTTTCAGTCAAACCCATGTAACGGTTGGGTTGTCTAACATCCCTCCCACTATGTCGAGGCATTCTCAACACTTGAGAAGGACCAGCTTGATCAACAACTTTTGTTGATTTATCTGTAGCTTCCCTAAAAATTTCACTTAAGACAATCCTGCCACGAGGCTGATGATCTCTCATGTGGTCTTCCTCTAAGAACGTGATATTTGTCGACACAAGCACCTTGTCCTCTTGAGGATCATAAAACAGACCACCTTTCGTTTCTTTGGAGTATCCTACGAATGGCATAATTTTGAACGATGTTCCAATTTCTTTGGATTGGACACCAACACATGTGTCGGACACCCCCAAATCCTGAAGTGACGTAAACTCCCTTTACGCCCTTTCCATAACTCATAAGGTGTTTCTGAAACACTCTTAGAGGGAACCATGTTCAAAATATATACAACAGCTTCTACTGCATATCCCCAAAACGAACTGGGCAGCTGAGCGTAACTCATCATGGATCGAACCTTGTCTAACAGAGTTCTATTTCTCCTCCTAGATACACCATTCTGCTGAGGTGTACCGGGCGCTGAGAGTTGGGATACAATTCAATGTTCTATCATATAGTCTTGGAATCTCAAATCCATGTACTCTCCACCTCGATCTGATCGAAGTGTTTTAATCGTTTTACCTAATGTGTTCTCAACTTCTGCCTTATATTACTTGAACTTTTCAAGGGTTTCAGACTTATGATGCATTAGGTAAAGATAGCCATACGTAGAATATTCATCAATGAAACTGATGAAATATTCATACCCTCCTCGCGCCTTGACATTCATAGGACCACAGAGATCCGAATGCACGAGTTCCAATAGTTCTTTGGCTCTATAACCTTTTTCAGAAAATGGTCTTTTAGTCATTTTTCCTTCGAGACAAGACTCACATGGTGGTAAAGAGTTGTCCTCTAACTGACTTAGGAGACCACTCTTGACCAATCTCCCAATCCTATTCAGATTAATGTGGCCTAGTCTTAAGTGCCAAAGATAGGTACTATGAGAAAGTTTCTGCCTTTTATTTTGAGTATCAGCTGTTTTAAACATCTCGGTGTTCAAAATAGCTTTTACTTCAGTCGGTCTTAACACGTATAAGTTGTTTTCAAGTTTAGCAGAACATATTCGTATACCTCTTTTGCAAATGAACGCTTCATTATGCTCAAAAGATACTTTATACATATGTTCAAGCAAACAAGAGATAGATACAAGATTTCTTATGATTACAGGAACCAAAAGTACATTTTCTAATAAAACGAATCTATCTCTAAACAACAGCTTCACTGATCCCACTCCTTTGGCTGAGACAACCTCTCCCGTTCCAACCCTGAGAGATATCTCCTATCGCAAGTTCTTTGCCAGAACTAGTTTCCTAAAAAGAAGAACAAACATGGTTAGTGGCTCCTGAATCTAATATCCAGGCGGAATCATCATGTTCCACTAAACATATTTCAATAACGAGTAAATCATATTTACCTTGTTTTTCCTTCTCAGCTTTCTTTTCTGCAAGGTACTTTGGGCAATTCCTCTTCCAGTGCCCGTCACCACCACAATGGAAACATTTTCCTGTGGCTTTCGCCTTGCGTGTGGGAGCTTGTCCCTTCCTTTTGTCCTTCTTTTTCTTCTGAATATTCTTATTCTTGGTAAAAGAAGGACCATACTTGGTCCCTGAGGACGATCCTTTTAGGAACTTCTTCGAAGTGACAACGTTTGCCTCCTTTTCTTTTCCTTTTGATTTCATCAGGGATTCAAAAGTCTGAAACTCATTGAGGAGAGTAGTCAGGTTAAACTCTATCTTATTCATCACCGCATTGGTGCGGAATGGCAGAAAACTCTTCGGAAGAGATTCCATAATAAAGGTTACTTGACTTTTCTCATCTATGATGACCCATTTCATTTACTTGACCACGTTGAAGTGGACCATCATGTCAAGGACATGTTCCCTATGAGGCTCCCTCCTTCATACGGGAGTTGTAAACGTATTTGAGAGCATCATAATGGAGTGATGAGGACGGTTGTCCGAACATCGCCTGTAATGATCCCATGATCTCCTTAGCGGTGACCATGCTCTCATGCTTCTTAGACAGAAAATCAGATATGTTGGCTAAGATGTAGACTCGGGCCTTCTCATTAGCCCTAATCCATCTGTCATAAGCATCCCGAACAACTCGGTTTGCAGTCGAGCTAGGAGAGGGAGGACATTCCTCCGTTAAGACGAACCTTAGATCATCAAGAACAAGAATCGTATTCAAGTTTGATTTCCAGGTTCCATAATTATCGCCGCTAAGTTTATTGAAGGCGAGTAACTGGATAAAAGAGTTCGACATGCTGAAAAAGAATGAATTCTATTAGTGAATTGTTTGTAACCTATCCAATTTAAGAATTTAGCAAAAGTGATAATGTACCCATAAACTCATTATTATTTTTGCAACGATACTTCAGTGAGTCAGAGCAACCGCTACCGAGGGGCAGTCAATCACTCCTTCACTGAACCAAGACATTCTTGACTAAATGCTAATACCGAAATAACTCTTATTCCTATAACATTCTAGCTATCGCAACTTTGGTCAAGAACTTACTAACACTTAGCAATTCTTGTAAGTGTGACCCGCCATTTTAGACCTCAGAGGTCGGCCCCAACAATGCTACCGAAGTGGAGAGACAAAGTTGGGAATGGACCTAAGAGACGCTATCCATTTATGGAGTTTGAGTTGTTAGAATCCCATGTTACATCCTCCGAATGGATGGTGCTACTTGAGCAACTGCGCAGCGCAACATGGGAATCTCACGGTCCAACCTAATGGAGGAGACCGTAGGATGTGTTGACACATTTCCTTCTCTCACTTACTATAAATATTTTCTCCATTCACCTTGCTCTTGATTTATGCAAACACCATCCGAATGGGGATGCCCTATTGACATCGCGAGGCCGAGCATAAATCTCACGGTGTGAACTTCGCGGAGAGCGTAAGAGAAAATTGATATATCATATATACCTTTTCACTCTCACTAAGTATTTTAAACAGTTTGGGTATAGTTTTACTTAGGCATATTTCGGCTAAAACAATATGACCTAAGTCTACCAATATAACAATTATACTGAAATTACCTAAGTCTACTAACCATTTAATAAACCTAGGTCTATGAGTTTAATTTATTAACATTTAATAAACGCCACTCACGAAAGATAATTTATAAACCTATGGATTAAATTCACTCCCAGGTCAGTTCCCAGGTAAGAGTGTTCCGTTTCCGTCAGCTTAAGTACCCCAACCTAGCCAGAACTTTCCTTAGTCAGAGTCCCTCTTTAATCAATGTTTATAAATTATTGGTTTCCTAATTCTAATCTTATTAGAACTAGATAACCTAAGGTCTAATTAATTCCAGTTCTAAAACCATTTTAAAACTAATTAATTAACCTTAGGTTACATGCATTTCTATGTTATAAATTGTTTCATCATTCATCACATGAATAAACATACATTTATAACAAATTCATCACATGAATAAGTGCATAGCAATTATATGTTTAATTTTTAATTAATATAACCCTTATATTAATTATAATTAAAACATATAATATTTGTTTCATAATTTAATATAACTCTTATATTAATTCTTATGAAACTCAATTAACATGCATACAATATATTATAACATTCATAACATACTCACAATGCATGGAGCATGCTTCCTATGGTGGGATTTTAAAATCTATATGGCATACTTTATGCACATACAATAAGGGATTTTAATTAAAACATACATTCACAATGCATAATCAATTAAACACACTAAAGTGGACTGGTTTTGGCATCTAATGCAAGCAAACAACTAAATTATTACAATAATAATCTAGAAATAATATCGAACCACTTGAACACTTGAATTTGGGTCGAACCAGCGTTGCAAATGTGTGGAACCGGACCTTCATAAGGTTGAACCAACAGTAAAGGTCGAATCAAGGCTAGGCCAATTGGTGAAACGGACTTCCAAAATGAAAAAACCGACATCGAAATAGTCAGAACTGATCTAAAAATACCCGGACCAGACCAAAATCGAGTCGAACCGGTCCAAAATTAATTGAACCGGTCAAAGTCAAACAAATGAAGGTCAAAGTCAATGAATTGGGCATGATGACATGATGCTGACGTCACACTTCCTTCTTCAAAATGAAAAACACGCGGGCTGAACGTAATTACTGTAGTAGAAGAAGAAGAAAAAATCCAGAAGCCCCTGTTTTCATTTTTTTTTATCTTTAGAGCTTCTCTCTTCAAATTGAGGGTCTTTTCGAACTCCAAATGACTTGAATTTTTTACAACTTATTCTACACACATTAATGCTCAAACAAACTTGAGAAATTTGAAAATAAAGCACAAATTGATGTTCAATTTAATTGCCAAAACCAGAAGAACACTTTAGACGCCCAGAAAAAATAGATCTCAAAAAACACCCACCACAGAATAAAATAGATCAAATTCAGTGCTCAAAATTTCTCTGATTCCAATTGAAAGTGTCTAGATTAAGAAAGAGGAAGCAATTTTGAATCTTAAACACTCTAAATTGATCAATTTTGTAAATTAAAAAACATGCTCAAAACTGGAAAAACAGAGGGATAGAAAACTCAACTTTGAAGATCAAATTCTCTTCAATCGGTGGATGGTTTTCAACACGACACCGTTATAGTATTCCCTACTATCCTCAGGCCTTAGAACGTAGGTTGAGAGAATTTGGAAGAAAAGTCCTCAAAGGTCACTAATTCGGGAATTTAGAATTTCCTGCAAAATTCACTCACAACACCTCAAAGCACCATTAAATAAAGCTTCATCAAGCTTCATTTGAGTGACAACTCAAGTGTGATGAGGATGGTTTGAGATGGAGGTGGCCAATTTTGGTGAATTTGAAGATGAGAGGGATTGGGCAAGTTGCAATTTGGATTTTATGGAAAATCCATGAAAATCCACTAATTTTCATTTAATTTTAATTCAAAAATCAATATTAAATTGATTTTGAATTAAAATTAATTTAATTAATTAAATTATTAAATAATTAATTTAATTAATTAATTTTTAATTTAATTTAATATCAAATATTCAATTAAATAAATTGCCTAATCATGATCGATTTTCCGAACATGAATCTTTATTCATGCTATAAACCGATCCAATATTTAAATCATATTTAAATATATACACCTCCTTTTAATCATAGTTTAATTCATAATTAAGCTATGATTCGTTAAATATATCACATATAATTAACGTTTTCTCCCAAACTCGAATTTGAACAATTCAAATTCTTTTCTCTCAAAATGTTACAAGGCTTGGTTCGAGCTAGTAAGGGGGACCTAATGGACCTACAGATCATGAGCTCCAACGATACGAGATTAACCGACCAAACTCTTTAACCTAGCTAATCAACATTCGTTAACCACCAGGACACTCCACTAAAGCCCAGTGGTTGCACTCTCCTCACTGTAGATATATTTCTGTCCACTCGATATAACCATGATTAGTAAGTCGATCCTTCACAGGACGTTCGTAATTACAGCTGGGTCAAAATTACCGTTTTACCCCTGTAATTACCTCTTGTTCCTTAAGCCCCACTGATCCTCTAATGAACAATTGGTTTGTGGTCCAACCCCAAACCGAATCCCTCTCGGGCCAATGAGAGGGGTGGGCCCATTGTTCAAGATCCGGAGTCAGTAGTTAAGGGAACCGCCTCTCTACTAATCCCTAAAGTGGGTAGGAGTGAATTCCATCTTGCAGAACTATGTTCCCATCTATCTACCTGGTTTCATCCTTGAAATGGGAGGCTTATTGATTCGGCAGTCTCGAGCCACTCTCACCCATGCAAATCTAAGGATAATTTGAATAAACAGGAGTCCATAGAACGCTCAGGATTAAGATCGAGTTACCTAGGTCATCATATGAATATAGTCAGTTAAGACAGTAAACAGAGTTATAAAGTGTAAGTGACTATTTCGCGGTCGAGTCTTATGCAAACTCATTGCATAGGGAACCCCCACTCACATGTCTCCACACGAACGATTTAGGATCACATCGTTTGTTTTCTACAAAGTGGTTCGCGTCCATAGTGTCCCCAGGATAAGGTACCCAGCCCTATCCTTATACTATAGACTGTTTTGCCTATAACTTGAACTTGATTCACTTTTATGTCACACATAAAGTTCAAGTATTCATCCTATAGCCAAGGGTTCTTTATTGGATTAAGGTTACACAATACACAATAGTCAATAACAACTTTACTGAATAAATTTCAATAACAAGTTTATTGTGAAATAGAATATACATTCAGTTTACAAAACCACGAGTTTTAGGACATAAAACCCAACAGTCGGACCATTACCACGTTGTTGTTCATTAGAGGAGCAGTGGGGACTTAAGGAGGAAGAAGTAGACATAGGGGTAAAACGGTAATTTGACCCAACAGTGTCTACGAACAACCTGTGAAGGGTCGACTCATGGGCATTGGTTATATCAATGGACACATCTTGTCTTACACTGACGGGAGTGCAACTACCGGCTTTAGTGGAGTGTTACCGTAGCTAATGAATATTGATTAACCGGGTCAAAGAGTTTGATAGGTTAATCTCGGATCATTGGAGCTCGTCACTGTAGGTCCATAAACTCTCTCGGTTGGCTCAAACTTTATTAAAAGAAGGTTTACATTTTTGGTGAGAATTTGAAGTGTGCAAGTTCACTAAAGGATATTTATGTCATTTATATGAGATATGAATGATATATTATGTAGTTTAATGTGAATGAGATTCATAATAAACTATACGTTAGCCTAATTAATTAATTGGGGCTAATTTGGAGATATTAGATTGAGAGATATTAAATTGGATGTCATTCAATTTAAAAATCTATGATAATGCAAATGTGATTTGTAAAAATGAGATATGAGATACTTATAATATGTGGTTATGCAGATATGATTTGCATAACCTATAGTTGTGGTAAAATGGTAAATAGGTGGAGATTTCAACTTCACCTATCACCATTATATAAACCCCTTTGCAAGAAGGGTTCTTGGATGAAATTCTCATTTTTTCGAATTCTCACCAAAAGAAGAATTTTCTTTTCTCTCTAAAACTCTCTCAAAGTCTCTTCTCCCTAACCAAAAAGAAGGATCCCACAATCCTCCTTCTTCCTAAAGTAGAACAACGGAGAAACCAAGTGGAGGTGTTCGATCGGTGTTCGTGTGAAGAGTACGAGATCGTTGAGAACGAGGAGCGCACGAAGAGTTCGTGATCTAATGGAAGGAAAGCTTGAAGATTGTCTTCAACAAGTAAGTATTTATAAACTTTTCTTTTCCCTTTATAGAAATGCATGTTTAGCCTAACTATGTGCTAGTTTATTTTTAACGAAATTGAGTTGCATAACAATACCACGACGATTCGATCATCTTTCGCTGCGCTGGGACTCTAATTCCCTTCAACCACTAGATCTACTCCGTTGTTCTCTAGGTGAGGGAGGATGTTGAGTTCCTTTAGGGTGAGATGGGGAGGTTTTGAGAGAAGTTATGTTTGGAACTTTTCCAACAACACAATGATATGGAACTCTAGGGTTACCAAAAGATGAGTCTCAAAGTTGCATCTCATGCAACTATTTATAGGGAAATAGGATGGAAATTATCATCCTATCCCTCCTTCATTCTCTCATTAGTATATAGTTAATATGTGAATCTAATTCACATTAAAACCATATATTATATCAATTATATCACATATAATTGATATAACACCTCATATATGAAATTGAATACTTCAATTTCATTCCTGACTTTATACCCTCAATATTACCATGTTGAGCCAACGGAGGGACCTAATGGACCTACAGTTCATGAGCTCCAATGATGTGAGATTAACTTATCAAACTCTTTAATCTAGTTAATCAATATTCATTAACTACAAGTCACTCCATTATAGACGTGTAGCTGCACTCTTCTCACTGTAGATTATATTGTGTCCATTGATATAATCATTACCCAAGAGTCGACCCATCACAGATTGTTCGTAATCACAGTTGGGTCAAATTACCGTTTTACCCCTGTGATTACCTCTTTGTTTCTTAAGCACCACTGATCCTCTAATGAACAACAAGTATATGGTCCTACCATAAACTCATACCCTCTTAAGCCAGTTAAGAGGGTGGGGCCCCGTTGTTCAAGACTTGGACTCAGTTCTTAAGGGAATAACCTATCTAATTCCTTAGTGCAGGAATGAGTGAATTCCATCTTGCATAGTTAAGTGCTCAGCTACCTACGAAGTTCTGTCCCTGAGAAGGTAGGCTTATTGAGTCAGCTACAGGCCACTCTCACCCATATTAGTTTAAGGACAACCCCCAATAAGCAGGAGTTCTTAACTTGCTCAGGATTCAAGTCGAGACACTAATGACCATCTATGAATTATAAGTCTTATCCTGTCAACGACCTTATATGTTGGGTTTTGTGCCCTAAAACTCGTAGGTTGTAATTATGTTCTAATTAATGTAATAAAGTGTTATTATTTAAATAAAGAGTTAGTGTTTGTTATCTACGAGTTTGCCTTTATTTAAACCCTAAATCCAATAAACTAAACATCCAAGGCTGTTAAATGAATCTTTAACTAAATGTAGTGTACATATAAAGGATATCGGTTCGAGATACAACCTAAAGGGTCTATAGTTAAGGGATAAGGTTTAGGTACCTTACCCTGGTAAAACTATGGATGTGGCCCACTTTGTATTTGATACAAACATTGTGATCCCAACGTGTTCGTGTAGATGACATGTGAGTGGGGATATCCTATGTAATGAGATTACATAAGCCGGACCACGAAATAGTAACCCTAGCTGAAACTCCGTTTACTAGTTAGGTTTCTATTTTACTAGGGTGACCTAGGCAACTTGATCTCAATCCTGCGCAGGTTACGAACTCCTGTTCGCGAGGGATTGTCCTTTGACGAGTATGGGTGTGAGTGGCAAGATTCGCCGACTCAATATGCCTACCTTCTTGGGGACAAGACCAAGTGAGCGACTGGGAACTTAACTTGGCAAGATGGAATTCACTCCTTCCCGCCTACTAGGGTAAGTAGAGGAATTTTCCTTAAGTGGTGTTCAAATTCATTAGGGAATGTATTTAATGTATAGGGATACGATATAATATATAGTTTTGGAACTATATATTATAAATTTAGTGTGAATATGATTCATATTAAATTATGTGAGAGAATTAAATATTTGAAAGAGTTCAAATATTAAATTCAAATGTGAATGTGATTCATATTTGAAAACTATAGGTTAAAATTTAATGTGCACTGGATGTACATTAAAACTATAGGTTAGAGAGATATATTGATTAAATGTGATTTAATCCAAATTAAATATATGATATTTAATTTGTTTTATATAAATGTGATTTAAATTAATAATTAAATTTAATTTAATTACTATTTTAAAAATAAAATAAGGGAACGTGTCCTCTAGACACGTTCCCACTATCCCCTTCCTTCTCCCTATCGATAGCTTAACAGGGAGAAGGGGTGTGAATTAATCGATTGATCATTTTGCAATTGAAGAATTGCAACTACCTGAAACTCTCTCTCACACTCTAAAATTCCCAAATACTCTAATCGTTGGATTCCTTCCCACAAAGGAATTGATCAAAAGCATCCAGAGAATAGAAGGTTTTCTTACTGGTAGTGTTCTGTTGGAGAAAACAGAGGAGTTCTTTTGGGAGTACCTGTGTTGCTGGAATCTCTAGGTGCAAGGAGTTGTTGTTCGAGGAAAAACTACAAAGGTAATACCTTTTCCCCTTTTAGTTTAAATGTTAAATTAATTTAAGCATGTTTGCATGTAAACCTCCATGTTTAATTAGATTAAAGAGCATGTTTATTCTGTATGTTTTTGTCAATGTATTGGTTTTTATTTCAACTCAAACAATCAAGCAAATTACGATCCCAAACATGTTTCCGATGCTCAAGGAGATCAGATCTCTATCAATTGGTATCAGAGCAATGCTTGTATCGTTTTGTTTTGAAACAAAATTGCATTGATTTTGTGGGAAATGCATTTGGTTGCTGTAAAACTATTTAGGAGTTTTTGGCCATAGTTTACTTCTTTTGATTTGATCAATTTCTATGTAAAGGCCCCTGCGTTTTTAGGCAAAAAGTGTATTATTGAGTCTGAATTTGAGTTACGAGTCGTTTGGGACCAGTTTCAAGCAATTCGTTAGAGAATTGAAGGAGAAATTGCAGTTGGAAGCTGTTGTGTTCGTGGATTTTCTTCTCTGCAAAGCGAAGCGGCGTTGCAATCGCTTGTTCATCAGCGTTACCTTGCTGAAGAAACGGCGTCGCCGCAACGCCAATGTCCCCTATCGACGCGGGCGTTCAAGGGGTTAGCGGCGTTTAACGCGCTGCCCCTCGCGTTGCAACACCACCCCGATAGCAGGCGCGCGCGAGGATGAAGTGGGCGTTGCAACGCTTGCATCAGCATTGCAACGCCATGACGCCTTTCCAGCAGGTGCAAGCCGGTTCAGCTTGTTCGTTGTTTTCGGTCTGGTTCGAGCGGTTCAAGGTCAGTTCAAGGTGTTTTTGGACCAGTTTTATGAAATAAAATTAATGTAATTTTATTTTTTTGCACTTTAGGTGCCAAATTATTCTGGTTTTATAGTTTTATGTCATTATGAATGTCATTTAGTTTATTCCCACCTTAGGATAAGCATGTTCAAGCATTTTATTTGTATAAATGTTATATGAATATGGTTGAAAATGCATGATCGATTTATATTTCATGAGTAATTAATTATAAGTGTTATAATTAGATTATATGAATATAAATTGCATGAAGCATGAAATTACTTAGTTTATAATAAATGTTATTTTATTTATGTAATTTTATTATTCAATTAGTTGAATATTTTGTTTAATTCCAATTTGAATAATGATTGTTGGATTTATAATATAGTTTCTATATCATAGGTTAATTATTATATTTATAAAAGTTATAAATTAAAGGGGTTTTAGAAACCATAACATATAATAAAGAAATGCATGCAAACATAGGAACTTGGGTTAAAATTTAAATTAGTTTTAAATTGTTTAAAATTAATTCAGACATAAGTTTCAATTTCTAATAGGATTAGAAATTAGTCTTACATAGTATTTTAAATAGTTTAAAATATAGTAGGACTTTAGAACTTTTGGTTATAAGGGAACTCTACCGGTGAAGTTCTGTCTAAGGCTGGGGGTGCTTAAGCTGACAGTTAACGGAACACCTCCTACCTAAGAACTGACCTGGAGCCTGAGTTGAATTAACCTTAGTTCTATTTTATATCTAGGTAATTAAAATGTTTATTCACCTAGACATAAGGTTAAAAGACCTAGTTATAATAGTTATAATAGGCATAGACTTAGATAGATTCTTTTAGCCAGAATCCGACTAAGTTAAACCTATACCCTAATCTTAGGAGTTTCAGTGCGAGAAAACGAGATGTTCGCATCGAGTTTACTCTCTCGTCCTCAAGAGTTCACACCGTGAGTTCCATGCTTGGCTACGTGGCGTCAATAGGGCGTCCCCCTACGTTATGTGTTTGCATGGTTCAATACCAAGGTGAATGAGGAAGTATCCATAGTAAATGGGAGCGGGACGCGTGTCAACATATCCTACGGTCTCCTCCATTAGGTCGCATCAGTGAGATTTCTATAGTCCACTTTGCTAGGTTGTCTCGAGCAAGCAAAACCCTACGGAGGGCCTGACTATAGGGATCGGAACACCGCGGACTTCATAAATGGATAGGGTCTCTTAGATAATTTGTCAACAGTTGTCTTTCTTAATAGTAGCCTGTTGGCTCGAACCTATTGGATCTGAAAATGGTAGGGTCAAATTTACGGGATGAGTTAAGCTAGTTAACAAGTCCTTGACCAAATAAACGGTAGCTAAAGACCATTGGGACATGAGATGTTCTTGTAGTGTGAACTGGCTGGGAAATTTTCAATTCAAGGGAGGAATGATTGACCGCCCGACGGAGGCTTTTGTTATAAACCCTTGAAGTATCGTTGCAAAATTAAAGGTTTAATTTAAACATTGGTTTTAGTTTAAACACTAGGGTTATTTAATAATTTTGCTAAATATGATTGATTTTCCAATGGGTTAAAAGGCATAACTGATTAGAACATTTTGGATTTTCAGCATGTCGTCCTCATATATAGCCTTTACTCAAAAAGGAACGTTTAACTGGTGAAAACTTTTGAATTCCATCTTGCACAGTTAAGTTCCCCGCTACCTACGAGGTTCTGACCATGAGAAGGTAGGCTTATTGAGTCGGCTACAGGCCACTCTCACCCATACTAGTCTAAGGACAAACCCCTATAAGCAGGAGTTCATAACTTGCTCAGGATTCAGGTCGAGTCACTAATGACCATCTATAAATTACTAGTCTTATCACGTTAACTGTTTACCTTTGGTTAGACTAATAATTTGCAATCCAGTCTTGTATGAACCCTTCATACAGGATGCCCCCACTCGCATGTCAACTACATGAATGAGTTGGATTACCTCATTTGTACTAATTACAAAGTGGGTCGCATCCATGGTGTTACCAGAATGAGGTTTCCAACCTTATTCTTATACCATAGACTATTTAGGTTATAATCTTGAACTCAACCCAAATAGTGTCCACTACACTGATTTCAAGATAAATGTTATAACCTTGGAGCTTAGTTTATTAGATTTATAAAAGCAAGACTGTAATCTTATCAAAACAAATAACACTTTATTTAATTGATCAAAATTACACAAGTTTAGGGCATAAATCCCAACAATATCCCACTTGACCTAAAGCTTGTGGAGTACTAAACATTACAGTAATGTAAATACAATAAACTAGGGCATTTAAACCCCTTTGTACAAAATACTCCCACTTGCCCTAGTTGGGGAAGACTTGTAAACCTAGACCTTCTAGATGACTCTCAAATAATTTAGCCGTGAGAGCCTTTGTAAAAGGATCAGCAATGTTGTGCTCTGAGGCTATCTTCCTGACAATCATGTCTCCTCTATGCACGATCTCCCGAATGAGATGATACTTCTGTTCTATGTGCTTTCCCTTCTTGTGACTTCGGGGTTCCCTCGAATTTGTCACTACACTACTGTTATCGCAATACAGTGTGATGGGCAAAGCCATATTTGGAACAACGTCCAAATTTAGCATGAATTTCCTTAACCAAACGACCTCCTTGCATTTGCTTCACAAGTCGCTACATATTCGACCTCCATGGTGGAATCAGCGATGCATCCTTGCTTGACGCTTCGCCATACTACGACTCCTCCGCTAAGAGTGAATATGAACTGGCGTAGATTTTCGAAAATCTTTATCGATCGAAAGTCGAAATCGTGTATCTGTAAGGATCAAATCCTTAGCCCCATACACAAGCATGTAGTTCCTTGTTCTCCGAAGATACTTAAGGATTGTTTTAACACATTGTCCGGTGTTCAAGTCCTAGATTGGATTGATACCTCACGACCATCCCAGCAAAAGCAGGATGTCGGGCGTAGTACACAACATGGCGTACATCAGGCTCCCAACAACTGATGCATAAGGAATTCGTCTCATATCCTCAACTCCTTGAGGTGTCTTAGGACACTTTTCCTTAGACAAATGGATTCCATGTCTAAAAGACAACAAGCCCTTTTTGGAATCTTGCATCTTAAACCTTGACAACACTTTGTCTATGTATGATGCTTGAGACAAGGCTAGTGTTTTATTCTTGCGGTTCCGGACAATCTGGATCCCAAGAACAAATAACACATCACCCAAATCTTTCATTTGGAACTGCGTAGCTAGCCATTCTTTGATGTCATAAAGATAACCTACATCATTCCCAATGAGTAGTATATCATCCACATAGAGAATTAGGAAAGCAACAGAACTATTGATGATTTTCTTGTAGACACAAGGTTCATCATCATTCTGGTCAAAACCATAAGATCTGATTGGTTTATCAAATCTTATATTCCAGGACCTAGAGGCTTGTTTTAGTCCATAAATTGCCCTTTTAAGCCTGCAAACGTTTTACTCTTGTCCTGGTTCAATGAACCCTTTGGGTTGGTCCATGTAGATGGTTTCCTCAAGTTTGCCATTCAAAACGGTTGTCTTGACATCCATTTACCATACCTCATAGTCATAATATGCGACAATGGCAAGAAGGATACGAATAGACTTTACCATAGCAACAGGTGAAAAGGTCTCCTCATAGTCAACCCTTTCAACCTGGGTATAACCCTTTGCTACTAGTCTAGCTCTAAAGGTTTGCACCTTTCCATCTACACCACGTTTTCTCTTGTAGATCCACTTACAATCCATAGGTTTTATCCCATCAGGCTTATATACAAGATCTCAAACATAATTAAAGTACATCGACTCCATTTCTTGGTCCATGGCTATGACCCATTTGTCTTTGTCTTTGTCTGTGTCAACCATTGCTTGATTATAAGTCAATGGATCCTCGTAGTTGTCATCTGGTATAACAACTTGGGTTTCAGCTAAATCCATGTAACGGTCAGGCTGTATTACAACCCTCCCACTATGTCGAGGCATACTCAACTCTTGAGATGGACTCTCTTGACTAGACAAACTAGTATCAACAACTCTTGTTGACGTACTAGTGTTCTTATTAGCAACCTTTGTTATTGTTCCGTCTAACTCACTCAACACTACTTTGCTTTTTGGTTTGTGGTCCCTTATGTGGTCCTCCTCCAAGAAAGTGGCATTTGTTGACACAAAAACCTTATCTTCCTTAGGATCATAGAATAAACCACATCTTGTTTCTTTTGGGTATCCTACGAATAGGCATAATTTTGAACGTGAATCCAACTTCTTTGGATTTGTCACAAGCACATGTGCCGGACAACCCCATATTCTGAAGTGACATAAACTACCTTTACGTCCTTTCCAGAGTTCAAAAGGTGTTTCAGAAACACTTTTGGAGGGCACATTATTCAAAATGTATCTGCGATCTCCAGCTGCGTAACCCCAAAAGGAACTAGGGAGATGAGCATAACTCATCATTGATCGAACCATGTCCAACAAGGTTCTATTTCTCCTTTCCGATACACCGTTTTGTTGTTGTGTGCCGGGAGCTGAGAGTGCGATGTAATTCCATGTTCTATCATATAGTTCTGGAATTTTAAATCCACGTACTCTCCACCTCGATCCGATCGAAGTGTTTTAACAGTTTTACCTAATTGATTTTCAACCTCAGTCTTGAATTCCTTGAACTTTTCAAGTGCTTCAGACTTGTGGTGCATTAGGTAAATATGCCCAAATCTAGAATAATCATCTATTAAAAGAGATGAAATATTCATATCCTCCCTTAGCTTTAACATTCATCGGACCACAATGATCTGAATGTATAAGCTCTAGAGGGTCTTTGGCTCTATAACCTTTTCCGCTAAAAGGTCTTTTAGTCATTTTACCTTCTAGGCATGATTCACATACTGATAAAGAATTTTCTTCTAACTCGTTTAGAAGTCCGTTCTTTACCAATCTCTCAATCCTATTGAGATTAATGTGACATAATCTTAGATGCCAAAGATGAGCATTTTCTTTAGGAGAAATTTTACGTTTCTTGGTTTGTGCGTTTGCAGTTTTAAATAATTCAGTGTTCAAAACCATTTTGACTAAATTAGGCCTTAAAACATACAATCCATTTTCTAATGAAGCCGAACATATTTCTAAACTTTTCTTCAAAATAAACACTTTATTCATAGAAAATGAAACAGAAATACATTGTTCTATAACGCATTATTGTAATAGTATGTGAATAGTAGTGTGCATTATTGTAAAGAATCAAATATTTTACTTTTCATACTTTTTGTTTATTGTAATCAATCCAGTCAGGGGTCTTGTCCTGTCGGATTGAATCTTATCTTTTAGTTTTTCGCATTGAATTGTAATTTCAAATTTGGAGTTTATAAAAGACTTCGATCTTGTAATCAAAGGGCATCCAAAAAAACTTTCGAGCTTTCTTCTAAAGTTTGAAATATTTTCACGCTCTCTTAAGCCTTGTACACGATCCTAATTCTCTTCGCGGTTAACCATGGAGCAATTGGTATCAGAGCCTATATTTAATAAAATTACCTTCTTTTATTCATCCTTTGCTAGAAAAGAAAATTTTTCAATCTCTTTTCCAAACTTTGGAAGCTCATCAATTATATCCTGCGTCCGCTAGTTGTCAGCTGATTGGTAAAGGTTGTGTTCCCAGCAGCAAGTGTAAGTCCGTTGGTAAACTCCTGTTCCCCAGTAACTAGTACTTGATATAATTGTTGTATTTTCTACAAGTTTTGAAAAAGAATGAAAAATTATTTCTAATCTATTTTAAGTTATGCATAAAAGAAGTTAATTATGTCTAAAATTTTGAAAAAGATAACGAGTCCTGAAGTCAAAGGAAAAGCTATTTCAATTTCAGATGACCATGAAGATTACAAAGGTGATTCAAATACAATACTTTCTAAATTAACTAATCAAGAGTTATCAATAGCAAAAATAGAAGACAAACTTCATCAATGGAGTATCCCAAAGATAGATCCAAAAATGGTCTATTACCATTGTACTTTCAATCTCACTCAGAGAAATTGTGTAAAAAATTCTGAGAAAAACATTCTCATAAACAATGACCATGAATCAATAAATCTTTTTTCAAAAAAGTTTATTCTACAACACCGTGAAGAATTTAATTATCTTCACATAGGGCTAGTTCAAATTGTCATCAAGCCTTTATTCAGGCTAGGCTTAGGTATACCTGTCTTAGTCTCCCTAAGAGATAAAAGACACTTTAATTTTTCAAACTCTCTTCTCGGGGTGGTTCAGTCTAACCTCGAAAAAGGACCAATTTTCTTCAATTGTTATCCAAATTTTACTCTTTCCTTACAAGATCCAAACATCCTATCCTCATTGATAGCCGATGTTTATACAAAAAAATCTTAATATTCAAGAAGAACCTCACTCCGCAGTGGTGATTTTTAGAATTTGTTACAAATTAATGAATACAAACATTTCTCCAAGAGCTTTAAGATCTTCCCCAAAGGGATCAACAATCCTTATAGAAGCAAATCTAGATAAATCCTCAATTATTGTCCCAAAAAGTTTATCTTGGGAACAAATCACTAGAAATCCAACATGGAAGCTTACGGAAGCTTTCACTCCACCAAAAAGAAATTCAAATTTAGCCCAAATTATTGAACATACAGATGGGGTCGTTGAAATACAATTCTCAGAAGAAACAGAGGTTACTAAACTCAAGGAATTCATGTCCTCAAGACCAAGTACCTCTTGATCTTCTGCATCCTCAGAAGCCGACTCAAAATTCTATTTTGATCGATCTAACTCGTTGCGAGTAAAATCAGTCAATATAGAACAAAACATAGCAAATGTTCATTATGAAGGGCAACAACAATCTCCAACTCAAACAAACATGGATAATCGATCCATGTTTGCTAGTCAACTAAATGTTCTTATTGAAGGATTTTCAATTAATAAGGAAGCATTGAAAAAGGATTTCCTTTCACCAAAAAATAAAACAAAGAGAAATGCCTTTTTAGAAAAATATGAAAGAAATAGAGCAAAATATTCCATTTTTTACATGGATGAAACAATCTGAAAGCGAAATCAATATGTTGCTGGAAACATGGAAAACAAGCCAAAGGAGAAATAGTCACTCAACTCATCCTCCCCTAGAAGAGATAGATTTTGAAACAATCTATGGAGAAAAGGTCAAAGCTAGTCCATTGAAAAATATCAGTGAGAAGGACGAGAAAAATATTCCTACCCTCAAAGATATAAAAAATATTCAACTTCAAAATAATTTTTCCAATAAAATTCTTTCCACAATAGCAAATCAAGTAGAGAAGATTGAGGGAAGAATAACAAAACCTTCCATTGCTTCGTCTTCCAATGGGGGAATATTAATACCTCCAATAGATGAATCAATTCCTTTATTTAAACCTACAATCATTGATAGCAAAATTAAAATAAGAACTAAAGAAGAAGAAACTTTAGCTTTAATAGAAGAAAAGCTAAACAACCTTCATATTTCAAAAACAACTCCCACAATAAACGTTATAAAAGATTCCATCATTGACCAAATTATCCAAAAGACTAAGGATCTTTCTCTAAATGAAGAAAGAATCGAGTCTCCAAATGAAGTCTTAAAAAATTGGTACAAAATCAAAATATTCAACAATGAGGAATTGGTATCCTCAACCATCATTCCCAGATATTCAATTTGAAGAAAAAACACAAATGACTCAAGTCGTTTATGATGGATTAGCCATCCACGAATGGAATGTGGACGGAATATCTGATTATCTAATCATAAACGTAATAAACGAGATGTTGATCGCCTCCAATGCCTATAGACAAAGAGGCAAAAGAGATCATGAAATAGCACAACTTCTCGTTACCGGATTCACAGGACAATTAAAATAATGGTGGGATTAATACTTAAAAGAAGGTGATCGCCACTATATCTTAAATCATTCTAGTACTGAAAAAAGAGTATAAACACTTAAAGTAGAAGGTCAATTACCTCAAACTATAGAAGTAGAAGAAAAAATAGACGATGAAGTAAATACCCTCGTCTATACAATAACAAATGCCTTCATAGGAGACCTAACTCAATATCAAGCCAGATCGGCAGAAATCCTTCTAAATCTCAAATGTCCAACGTTAGGAGACTTTAGATGGTACAAAGATATGTTCCTAAGCAAAGTCTTAATTAGAGATGATTGCTCTTCCTCAATTTGGAAGGAACAATTCATCAAAGGACTTCCCAATTACTTTGCTGAAAGAGTCATAATCGATTTAAATGCGAAATATGACAGAAAAATTCCTTGGGATAGTCTAACCTATGGAAATTTAACTTCATTCATAATAAGTGAAGGTATCCGTCTATGCAATGAATCCAAAGTTCAAACAAAACTTAACAAAACTTTTGGTTCAAAAAAGACAGAATTATTAATTTTCTGTGATCAATATGGATGTGGAAAAGTCCATCCACCCTCTGCAGTCCGAAAAACTGCTATAAAGAGATACAGAAGACATCAAGAAAGACAAAATTATCGACCATATAGGTCATTCCAAATAAAGAATTATAGAAAGCCCTATAATTCTTATTCCAAAAAACGACCGACTTATAAAGGTGGACATTCAAAAGAAAAGATTCAATGCTATAAATGTTGATCACATGGACACTATGCCAATAAGTGTCCTATGAAAAAGAAGATCAATGAGTTAGAAATTGATGATGAAATTAAACATCAACTTCTAAACATCATCCAATCTGATTCTGAAGAGTCAATTTATAGTTCTGATGAAGGTCAAATACTTGAATTACAAGAAGAAACTGATTCATATTCCGATAGTGAATATGATGAAGAAGAAAAGGAAAGCAAACGAGTTTGTTCAGGATGCATATGTGTCCTGACCAAAGATCAAGAAACTCTACTTAACGTTGTTGATGAAATAGACAACGTAGAACTCAAAAAATCAATTCTTCATAGCCTAAAAAGTTCAATACTCGAAAAGAAAGATCAAGGAGAAACTAGTAATTTCAAACCCTATGAATGGAAAAACGTTATCAAAAAATTCGAGGAACCAAAACCAATCACTATTCAAGATCTTCAAGCAGAAATTAACAACCTAAAAGGAGAAGTCAATAAAATAAAAAATGACACTGATCGTGAGATTTTTTATCTCCGTCTAGAAATGTCTCAAATGAAATCCCAAGCTGAAGAAACTCCGAACGAAGAGGAAGAATATTTCGTTGGAGCTATCTCAAGCATTCGATTTCAAAAATGGCACTCTTTAGTGACCCTCAAAATTCATGACTTCAAAATCACTTTGCGTGCCTTAATTGATTCAGGTGCAGATCAAAACTGCATCCAAGAAGGATTAATACCATCAATTTACTTTGAAAAAATATCAGAAACACTCCGAGGTGCAAACAATCAATAATTAATGATTAATTACAAATTGTCAAAAGTTCATGTTTGCAACAAGGGAGTCTGTTTTGTAAACTCTTTCTTGTTAGTCAAAGACCTAGGTCAAGAGTTGATTTTAGGGACGTCGTTTCTTACTCAATTATACCCAATATCAATATCAGAAGAAGGAATAATATCCAATATATTGGGACAAGAAATAATATTCAAGTTTACAAGTCCAATAACCCGCCATGAAATCCATAATCTACAACAAACAACGGTCCAAAAATCCATAAATATTATAGTGAGCAAACAAAAACAAATTCAATTCTTAAAGGAAGAAATTTCATACAAGAAAATAGATGAAGAATTAAAAAGAAAAGCAATACAAGACAAAATATCTAATTTCAAAACAAAATTAGAAAATTAGGTTTGTTCAAATTTTTCAAATTCCTTTTGGAAAAGGAAACAGCATATAGTTAATCTCCCTTATATCAAAGACTTCAATGAAGAAAAAAGTCCAACAAAAGCTAGGCCAATCCAAATGAATTCTGAATTATTGACCAATTGCAAAAAGGAAATAGATGATCTTTTACAAAAAGGACTCATCAGACCGTTCAAAAGCCCTTGGTCTTGCGCCGCATTTTATGTCAATAATCAAGTAGAAAAGGAACGAGAAGTTCCAAGGTTGGTTATTAATTACAAACCACTCAATAAAGTTTTAGAATGGATAAGATACCCAATTCCAAATAAACAAGATTTACTTAAAAGAATTTCAAACTCTAAAATATTCTCAAAATTTGATATGAAATCGGGATTCTGGCAAATACAAATTTCTGAAAAAGATCGATACAAAACCGCCTTCAATGTCCCTTTTGGCCAATATGAATGGAATGTTATGCCATTCGGGTTAAAAAATGCTCCATCAGAATTTCAAAAAATTATGAACGATATATTCAACCCTTTTCAAGAATTCTCAATTGTTTACATCGATGATGTCCTAATATTTTCTCAAAACATAGATCAACATTTTAAACACCTCAATATATTTCTTGATATTATTAAACGACATGGTTTAGTAGTATCACTCCCAAAAATTAAACTTTTTCAAACCCAAATCCGATTTTTAGGATTTGATATTCATTTGGGTTTAGTATAACCGATACAGAGATCAATTGAATTTGCTTCAAATTTCCCTGACCAAATTTTAGATAAGACTCAATTGCAACGATTTTTAGATTGCCTCAATTATGTTTCAGATTTTATTCAAAACCTAAGGCCTATATGCAAGCCACTTTTTCAAAGGCTAAAAAAGATTCCAGAGCCATGGTCGGATAAGCATACAAATGCTGTCAAATCAATTAAAACTTTAGTCAAATCAATTCCTTGTTTAAGTCCGATAAATCCAAAAGCAAATTTAATAGTGGAATCAGCGCATCCAGGCATAGGATATGGAGGAAACCTAAAACAGTGTATAGATAAGAACGAATCAATTATTCGATTTCATTCTGGAATATGGAATAGTACTCAAAAGAATTATTCAATAGTCAAAAAAGAAATTTTGACAATAGTTTTATGTGTTCAAAAATTTCAAGGAGACTTTATTAATAAACATTTTACAATTAAAACCGATTCAAGAGCCTCAAAATTCGTTTTAGAAAAGGATGTTAAAAATCTTGTTTCAAAACAAATTTTTGCAAGATGGCAAGCTATCTTATCATGTTTTTATTTTCAAATCTTGCCTATAAAAGGAGTTCAAAACCCCCTTGCAGATTATCTCTCAAGGGAATTTCTCACAAAGAAAACTTCTTCTCTCTCTATTTCGAAACATGAGTGATCAGCGAGGCAAAGCCTCATCTTCAAAGGGCAAAAGCCCAACCTCTTCTTCAAACATTCCAGCTCCCATGAGCGCCGATCTACGCAATGGATTTGGGTTTCACTCAAGTGAATCGTCCAAGAACCAGAAGCGCCTCGATTCAAATAAGAGATTCAATGGAGTCATTAACTCCACGATCGAGGCCATCAGCCTCTCTCATGCTACTGTCGTTACACCATTGAGACCTTCCGTCTCACCTACTACTCCATCTTCATCTCAACAGGGATCTTCAATCCCTACAACCTTTGTTGAAGTCGTCAATCCTCCCAAAAGGTTTATCCCTAAACCTTAAATCAAAAATTATTTTGAAAAACCACTTCAAATTTCTGAGCCAATCGTCGAAGTTGAATTCGGTAGTAGTTCAATTGTTGAAATTATTCAAAATATGTATCCTCAAGGATTCTATTTCCCACCAGAATCTTTGATCAAAACAAGGAAATATTATGAATTCATCCTTGTAGACTCAAGATCTGTCTAGATAACTCATATCCCAGACAGAAATGATCCTTCAAAAATTGCCTACTCAAAGCTAAAAATTTTTACGGTCTTAAACCCTAACAATTGGAATCAAAGTATCTTCACAGAAAGAACACTCTCAAAACCATTCAATCCACAGACGTACTCGTACCGAGATTACGTTGAAGATTGGTACAAAGTAATGTGGTACAAGAATTATGAACATTCTTGGTTTATTCAATTCTGTCAAAATGCTTACAAAATAGATTACCCATTCTGGTTTATCAAATGGTGGAAGACTTTTGGCCTATCAGAAGAAATCTTCCCAGTTCCTATTCAAGAATCATTTCATTATTTTTCACAAACAATACACAAAAATGCATTCCCACTCACAATGCGTTTTTGTTTATACTTTCAAACCCCTTGGATATTCTGTTGGAATTTCCAAATAAATACATACACCTATTACAAACAAATCGTAAAAGTTTTACAAATCAAATGGTGGGACAAGTACAACTTTTCTCACGTAGGAATCAAAGAAGTGAAGCAATGGTTTGCCGATAATGGCTACCTCCAAGACCTGTCAAAGAAGAAAAATGCAGAGTTCCTCAATTCCAAATCAAAGCTATTAGCTGCCTTAGCACAAACAACAACAGAGGCAGATTTACAGAAAATTTTAAATCAAGTTACTTCAATAGCATCTTCATCTTCCCCACAAAACTCTGAAGTGGAAGAAGATGATGAATATGATATCAATGACCCATTTCTAGATTCCCAACCAATGTAAAAAAAAAAAGTGTTGTACATTATAATATATTGTAAATTATAAACTCCACATCAGAACATAAGGATAATGCCCGAATCTCGTAGCAGGAGAAAATTATGAAGAATCACCATAAAGGACTGATGAGAAGGATTGTTGTGGTGTGTGGTCCCGGTAATAAATCTCGAGATGAGTAATGAATTCGTTGGTTAGCATACCTTGCCTTCACGCCTGAAAAGCGATTTGACATGATCGAACCTATCAGATAAGGACAACAATTATCATCTTTATTAAAGCCACTTTAATAAAGAGATACGACAAAAGATGGTGGAGGAATAGTAGTACGCATTATTGTAATAGTATGTGAATAGTAGTGTGCATTATTATAAAGAATCGAATCTTTTACTTTTCGTACTTTTCGTACATTTTGTTTTTTGTAATCATTTTATCTTTTGTCATATCAATCCATTCATGGGTCTTGTCCTGTCGGATTGAATCTTATCTTTTAGTTTTTTGCATTGTATTGTAATTTCAAATCCGCAGTCTATAAAAGACTTCGATCTTGTAATCAAAGGGCATCGAAAAAAACTTTCGAGCTTTCTTCTAAAGTTTGAAATATTTCCACACTCTCTTAAGCCTTGTACACAATCCTAATTCTCTTCGCGGTTAACCGAGGAGCAATTTATCATTATCCACTAAACAAGCTTCTAGGCAAAGTAAATCATATTTACCTTCCTTCTTCTTTTCTGCAATGTACTTCGGACAGTTCCGTTTCCAATGCTTGTCTTCGTTGCAGTGGAAACACTTTCCTTTGTCAGCAACGTCTTTGACTTTCTTACCCTTCTAGGCGGCAGTTTTGTCAGCCTGTTTCCCTTTACCAACCATCTTCATGTTCTTCTTCTTACCTCTCAGGTTAGAAGAAGATGAAGCCACTGTTTTTGTCTCAGAGGTCGAACCTCTGTGATAACTGCTACTGGCAACATTTGTCTCACCTTTCGATCCTTGAATTTTCATCAAAGACTGAAAGTTCTAGAGTTCATTCAGAAGGGAGGTAAGATTAAAAGTAAGCTTGTTCATAACAACATTACTTCTAAACTGCAGGAAACTATCTGGAAGGATTTCCAAAATGAAGCTGACCTGGCTCGACTCATCAATAGAAGCACCATTCGACTCTGCGATGTTAAAGTGCACCATCATATCCAGGACACGATCTCAAACAGATGTACCCTCTGGCATCCTCGAGTTGAATATGTACTTTAGGGCATTATGTCGGGCTTGTGTGGACTGTTGTCCAAACATACCCTGCACAGAATCCATGATTTCCTTGGCGATAATCATGCCCTCATGCTTCTTGGCTAATATGTCAGACATACTTGCCAGCATGTAGACCTTGGCCTTATCATTGGCCTTGATCCATCGATCATATACATCACGAACATTTCGTGACGCATTCGAGCCTGGCACCGAGGGCACTCCTCAGTTAGCACAAACTTCAGATCATCCATTACCAAAATTGTATTGAGTTTGTTTTTCCATGTCATCATATTCTCTCTGGTTAAATTTTCCGCACCCAATAAAGAAATTATAGAGCTAGACATTTTTGCTGAAAATTTACAAACAAACTTGTATGAGTTTCTTGCTATAACTCTAATCCAATCATGTTTTAGCTAATTATCAAATGATTCCTAGGCCATTTATAATTTGCAATGATACTTCAAAGGTTTAGAATGTATGACACCGAAGGGTAATAAAAAAACATTCCTCCTCTAGATCAAGACATTCTTGACCAAACCTAATACCAGAATAACTCTTATTCCTATAGGTTTTAGTTACCATTTTTCGGTCTGGATACATACACAACTTATGTACCTCGTGAGTGTAACCCTCTGTCTTTAGATCCCACAGTCTCGATCCAATAAAATCCGCCGAAGGGAGGACTAGATTGGAAAATAGTCTAAGGAAATCTTTATCCATTTCGGGTGTCTACTGTGTTTGATCCCCTATGACCAAGCCCTCCGAAGGGATTGTCTTGTCCAGACCAAACTAGCAGGCTGACCATAGTGGTCTAACAGTGTAAATCGACAAAAGAGACCGTAGATTTTGTTTTTACTAAACCTGCTCCCACTCACTATAAGTATCTTCTCCATTCACCTTGATATTGACTCATACAAACACCATCGAAGGGGGACGCTCCCGTTTGCACTACGAGGCCAAGTATGAGTCTCACGGTGTGAACTTCTCGGAGATAGCGTAGGTGGAAAAATATGTATCTCATACACTTTTTCCTCCCACTGAATACTTTAAAGTTTATAGGAATCTTACTTAGGCTAAAAACCCGGCTAATGGTTTTATCTAACTCTATCAATATAACTCTTCTATTGATAATCAACATAACTCTTATATTGATTTTATCCTAAGTTTGTTAATATAACTCCTTATATTAAACCTAGGATTTCTAGTTTATTAACCCCTTAATAAACCCGCTAACGCTATTGTAATTTATAAGACTCTCTGATTAAATTTCATTCTCAGGACAGTTTCCAGGTAGGGGTGTTCCGTTTCCGTCAGCTTAAATACCCCAGCCTAGACAGAACTTTCCTTAGATAGAGTTCCTCTTTTAATCATAGCTTATAAATTACTTGGTTCCTAATTCTAATCTAATTAGAACTAGATAACCTAAGGTCTATTATTTCCAAGTTCTAAACACTTGCAAAACTAATAATTAACCTTAGGTGATATGCATATTATGTTATAGTGCTTGATCATTCATCACATGAATAATAAGACATTCCCGCAGCGGAAGACGTTGTGAAACGTCGTTGATCCGTTGTGTAGTTCCTATCTTAAAATTGAATCTATCTCATAGATCCTAGGCTAAACATGCGAATAAGAAAAGAAAACAGTAAGGAACTATAAGATACTTACTTGTTGAAGAACTCTTCTTCAACGCTTTTCTCCTCCGGTCACGGTCTCTCTCGATCCAACGATCTCCTCGAACACGAACCACGATCCAAACAGTGGGATACCTCCAAAGGGTCTTCTGGGTTGTTCTCGGGAGGTTGAGGGAGAGTAGGTGGGACTCCCTTTGGTTTTGGGTGAGGAGAAGTTTTAGAAAGAATTGAGAGAGAATGAGAGAAAGTCTCTTGCACTTTTTGGATCAAAATCCAAAAAATGGCAAAATGCATACCAAAGGCTTCTTGCAAAGTCTTTAAATACTATTGTGTGATGGAGTTAAAACCTCCACCAAATCACAATTTTACCACAATCATATAATATACAAATCACATTTGCATATTATATAATATAAGGTATCTCATACCTTATTATACAAATCTCATTTGCATAAATGTGGAATTATATATTGAATCACATTCAATTTAATTTCTCTCAATTCAATTTCTCCAAATAGCACTAATTAATCAATTACGCTATACTATAGTTTATTATGAATCTCATTCACATCAAACTATATATTATGTTACCTATATCTCATATAAATGACATAAATACCCAAATAATGAATTTGAACACTTCAAATTCACACCAAACTGTAAACCCTCAATTTGTCCAATTTGAGCCAACCGAGGGACCTAATGGACCTATACGTGATTGTGAGCTCCAATGATCCGAGACTAACTTTGTCAAACTCTTTGACCGGTTATTCAACATTCATTAGCTACGGTAACACTCCACTAAAGCCCGTAGCTGCACTCTCATCACGGTAGGACAAGTTGTGTCCATCGATATAACCAATATCCATGAGTCGACCCTTCACGAGTGCTTGTTAGTAGTCACTGGGTGGGTCAAGTCTTATTTTACCCCGTGTCTACCTCTTGCTCCTTAAGTCCCACTGCTCCTCTAATGAACAACTACGTTGCATGGTCCAACCATAAACAACAACCCTCTCAGGCCAATGAGAGAGTGGGGCCCCGTTGTTCAAGCCCTGGAGATAGCACTTAAGGGAACAACTCCTCTAGTTTCCCTAAGTCGGGAACGAGTGAATTCCTTCTTGCATAGTCAAGTTCCCAGCTCCCCACGTGGTCCTGCCCTTGAGAAGATAGGCATATTGGGCGAGCAATAGTGGCCACCCTCACCCGTACTAGTCAAAGGACAGACCCCCGCAGACAAGAGTCCGTGACACGCTCAGGATTAAGGTCGAGTCACTAATGGTCATCTATGAATTTATTAGTTCTATATTGTTGACGGTGTTACATCAGTAAGTCTAATAATTCACGGTCCGGTCTTGTACAATCACATTGTACAGGATGCCTCCACTCGCATGTCAACCACATGAACGAGTCAGATCACCTCGTTTGTATCTAATACAAAGTGGGTCGCATCCACAGTGTATCCAGGATTAGGTCTCCAACCCTATCCATATACTGTAGACCGTTCGGGTCATTAACTCGAACGTGATCCTCCCTCTGTGTCCACTACACACCGTTCAAGTTCTTAGTTCTCTCATAATACAATGACCCTGGAGCTTAGTTTATTGGATTAAGTTTATGAAAAATGCGAGACACAAAGTTTAAATAAATAACTCTTATTTATTACACAATGTTGAAATAAATAACTCTTATTCATTTGCAACTTGGAATATTACAAACTACACGCGATGAGGACATACATCCCAACAAACTCCCACTTGGACTAAGCTAGTGGAGTACATGATACATTTCTCAAATGTACAGTAAAGTAATACAATAAACTAGGGCATTGAATACCCCTTTACAATACTCCCACTTACCCTAGTCAGGAAGCACTCGAAGACCTAGACTCTCTAGGTGACCCTCAAACACCTTAGGCGTGAGGGCCTTTGTAAATAGATCAGCAACGTTGTGCTCCGAAGATATCTGCGTGACTGTCACGTCTCTGCGGTGCACAATCTCCCGTATCAGGTGATACTTACGGTCTATATGCTTGCCCCTTTTATGACTCCGAGGTTCTCTCGAGTTGGCTATCGCACCATCTTGTTGTCACGAGCGGCATGATCGGCAAGTTCATATTTGGAACAACTTCCAAATGTCATGAACTTCCGAGCCAAATGACTTCCTTTGCGAGTTCACAAGCCGTAACATATTCGGCTTCCATCGTGGAATCGCGATGCATTCTCGCTTGATGCTTCGCACACACTCTGACTCCTCCATTAAGAATGAAGGCTGACCTCAAAGTGTATTTCCTAGAATCCTTATCGGTCTGAAAGTCAGAATCTGTGTATCCCGTAAGGAACAAATCCCCACTCCCATACACAAGGCTGTAGTTCCTCGTTCTCCTAAGATACTTGAGGATTGCCTTTACGGCCGTCCCGGTGATCTAATCTGGATTGGATTGATACCTCACCGACAATCCCAAGCTGCATAATGGATGTCGGGCCTAGTACACAACATGGCATACATCGGGCTCCCTACACGGTGAAGCATAGGGGATTCGTCTCATATCCTCAACCTATTGAGGCGTCTTAGGACATTGATCTCAGGCAGGTGAACCCCATGCCCGAAAGGCGCAAGCCCCTTCTTGGAGTTCGCATCTTATACCTAGACAACATCTTGTCAATGTAAGATGCCCGAGACATGGCTAGCGTTCTGTTCTTGATTTAGGACTATCTCGGATACCTAGAACATACTGTGCCTCTCCCAAATCTTTCATTTGGAATTAAGCCAACCATTCCTTAATGTCAAGAAGAAATCCTACCTCATTCCCAATGAGAAGAATATCATCCACATACAATATAAGAAATGCGACTGTTTTGTCGACGATTTTCTTGTAGACACAAGGCTCGTCAACATTTTGATCAAAGCCATAAGATTTGATCGCCTCATCAAACCTTATATTCCAAGACCTCGAGGCTTGTTTCAGTCCATAAATAGACCTTTTAAGCCGGCAAACTCTTTGCTCTTGGCCTTGGGCAATGAACCCCTTGGGTTGGTCCATGTAGATGGTCTCGTCAAGGTTGCCATTCAGAAAGGCGGTCTTGACATCCATCTGTCATACCTCATAGTCATAATATGCGGCAATGGCCAGAAGGATTCTAATCGACTTTACCATGGCAACAGGTGAAAAGGTTTCCTCATAGTCAACCCCTTCCACCTGGGTAAAATCCTTTGCCACTAGTCGAGCTTTGAAGGTCTGCACCTTCCCATCTACGCCACGCTTACGCTTGTAGATCCACTTGCAACCAATAGATTTAACCCCATCCGGTTGGTCCACAAGCTCCCAGACGGAATTGAAGTACATCGACTCCATTTCCTGGTCCATGGCTTTAATCCATTCGTCTTTGTCAACGTCTGTCATTGCCTTATCATAGGTCAATGGATCCTCGCAGTCATCATCAGGAGTGACAACTTGGGTTTCAGCTAAACCCATGTAACGTTCAGGCTGTCTCACAGCCCTCTCACTACGTCGAGGCATTCCCAACTCTTGGGAACGGACTTGACTAGACGAGCTAGGATCAACAACACTTGTTGACGTACTAGCACCATCAGCAACTCTTGCTGATGAACTGTCCATTTCATTTAACACAATCTTACTCCTTGGTAAGTGACCCCTGATGTGGTCTTCCTCAAGGAAAGTGGCGTTTGTCGACACAAGCACCCTATTATCCTTAGGATCGTAAAAGTAACCACCTCTAGTCTCTTTTGGGTAACCTACAAAGAGGCACAACTTTGAACGGAGTTCCAACTTCTTCGGGTTTGACACCAACACATGGGTTGGGCATCCCCAAATTCTAAAATGACGTAAACTGGTTTTACGACCATGCCAGAGTTCGAAAGGTGTTTCACAAACACTCTTCGATGGAACGGTGTTCAAAATGTAAACTGCAGTCTCCACGCGTAACCCCAAAAAGAATCAGGGAGACGAGCATAGCTCATCATCGACCGAACCATGTCCAACAAGGTTCTGTTTCTCCTCTTCGATACACCATTCTGCTGTAGCATACCAGGTACTGAATGTTGGGACGTAATTCCATGTTCTATCATATAGTCCTGGAATTCAGTGTCCATATACTCTCCACCTCAATCCGATCGAAGTGTTTTAATCGATACGAAGTATTCGTAACCTCCTCGTGCTTTAACATTCATCGGACCACAGAGATCAGAATGTATAAGCTCAAGGGGCTCCTTGGCTCTATATCCTTTTCCACTAAAAGGACGTTTGGTCATTTTGCCTTCAAGGCATGACTCACATACCGGTAAAGAGTTTTCTTCCAACTCGCTTAGAAGTCCACTCTTCACTAGTCTCTCAATCCTATTGAGATTAATGTGGCCTAACCGAAGATGCCAAAGATGGGCACTTTCTTTTGGAGAAACTTTTAATCTCTTAGTTCGCGTTTCAGCTGTTTTAAACAATTCGGTGTTCAAAACACTTTTGACCGAATTTGGGTTCAAAACATATAGATTGCTCTCAAGCGAAGCAAAACAAATCAAATTTCCATTTCGAGAAATAAACGCTTTATTACTCTTGAATGAAACAGAAATATTTTGTTCTAATAGGCAGGAAATAGATACTAGGTTTCTCGTAAACCCATGAACTATGTACATATTATCCAATAATAAGTACTTCCCGCCAAGAAACGACTTCACCACCTTATTATTCTCTGCATTGGTGAGACAACTCTCTAGGATCAAACCCTGAGTGTTATCTCACCCTCTTGCAAATCATTGCCAGAACTTAATCCTTGAAAAGAAGAGCAAACATGGTTAGTGGGCGCTGAATCCAATATCCAAGTAGAGTCATTACTCTCCACTAAACAAGTTTACGTGACAAGTAAATCACATTTACTGTCATCTTCTTTTCATCAAGGAACTTGGGACAACTCCTTTTAGGTGTCCATCCTCATTGCAAAGAGAAACACTTTCTCGGCAACATCCTTGATTTCTTTACTTTTTTAGGGCGACAGTATGATCAACACTATCCTTTTTCAACTTCTCCTTCTTCCCTTTAGGGCTGAAGAGCCTACAAACTTTGTCCCAGAGTTCATACCCCTGTGAAAAGGTCTTAAGGCAACACTTGCCTCAGCTTCCTGTCCCCTAATTTGTACCAAGGACTGGAAGGTTTGTAGATCGTTGAATAGAACTGTTGAACCGTGCACCTGAGGACCCTCCTCGGTGAGCGCGAACTCTTGGTCGTCATTTACCAAAATCGTGTTTATATTGTTTTTCCACGAAATACTATCGCCAACTAACTTAACGGAAGCTAAAGGGGCGTTAAAAGCGTTTGACATTTTTGTTGCTAAAATTAAATGAAAAACTTTGTATGAGTCTCGCAAAAACTTTTTAAAAACCAATCAGGTTTTAGCAAGTTTTTATCCTATGATCCCTAGGTCATTCAAAATTTGCAATGATACCCTAAAGGTTTAGAATGACCGCCACCGTAGGGTAGACAAACCCACTCCTCTTCTAGGACGAGACTCTCTCGATCAGACCTTAATCCCAGAATAACTTTTATTCCATTAGGCATCCAATTACCATTGTTTGGTCGAATTCATTAACACTTAACGAATTCCGTGAGTGTCACCCTCAATCTTTAAATTTCCAAGTATCCGTCCAAACAATAGCCGCCGTAGGGACTACTAAGAAAGAAAACCAACAAGGAAATCGTATCCCTTTTGGGAATTCACGGTGTTCCGACTCCCATGATCAAGGCCCTCCGTAGGGATTGTCTGGTCCAGGCCAAACTAACAGGCGGATCATAGGCGTCTCACGGTGTGAATCGAAAGAAGAGACCATGGGTCCCGTTTTCACAGGTCCCGCTCCCACTCACTATAAGTACTCTCTCCATTCACGTTGATATTGACTCATACAAATGCCACCCGTAGGGGGACGCTCCCATTTGTGCCACGAGGCCGAGCTTGGATCTCACGGTGCGAACTTTACGGAGATTTGTGGATGGAAAATTAAATGTATCTCATACACTTTATTTCCTCCCACTCAGCACTTTAAAATAATCGGGATTGACCTAGATAAACCGGCTAAAATTTACCTAAGTCTACCAATATAACTCTTATATTGGATTAGCCCAAGTCTATAATCACATTATTAACTTAGGTCTATGTGAGTAAATTAATTAACTCTTAATTAACGACACTCACGAGAATATAACCTAAGAATCTCCGGACCGAATTCACTCCCAGGTCGGTTTCCAGGTAGGGGTGTTCCGCAAGCGTCAACTTAAATACCCCAGCCTTAGACAGAACCTTCCTTAGACAGAGTTACTTATCAGTCTCCATTCAAAGGTCATATTTGATTTCCTAATTCTAATCTTATTAGAACTAGAAAACCTAAGTCTAATTATTCAAGTTCTAAACCATTTAAAACTAATAATTAACTTAGGTTACATGCATTTCTATGTTATAGTGCTTGATCATTCATCACATGAATAATACTATACTATAACATACATTCATCACATGAATTAAATGCATGAGCATGCTTTTAATTTAAAAAATATAACACTTATATTAAATAAATTAAATCATGCAAACATTATATTATAACTCTTATAATATAATCCTATCATGCATACTATATATTATAACTCTTATAATATAAATATGATGCATGAAATGTTTAACCTAAGGTGAGATTTTAAATCTATATGACATACTCTATGCACATAGAAATAATTAAATCATACATCTCATGCATAAAATAATTAAATAGCAATATTGGACCGATTTTTGGCACCCTAGGGACATAAAATTAAATTAACTAACATTAATATAACATTTATATTAATATTAATTAAAATAATTAAATAAAATACATTTAAAAAATTAATTTTACAAATAAATAAATAATAAACAAAAATAAAATGGCAGTTGCACAACTGAAGGCTTGAAACACCGCCACGACCACGCTTCCCGCAAATCCCGTGCTCCACACACCACTACGCCATGGCGTTGCAACATTGTTATTGCGTTGCAACGCTATAATGTATAGCGTCGCGCCCAGCGTTGTCAACGTTGTGGTGTTGCAACGCCACCGCTTAGCGCGCGCAACGCCGCGACCGCAGTTGCGACCTACTGGCAGCAAGGATGGCGCTCTCAACGCCAAGAAGAAACGTCGCAACGCTGATGAACTTCCATCAACACAAATTTTGTTGTTTTTCACGTAAATCGCCCGTTTTTGCTCCATTTTCTTCACGACAACTCTAGCCACGAACGACACGGACTTACAGACTCGATTTACATTAAAAAATATCCAAAAACAACGGGCCCTTACATTGATCTCATCAACTTTAATGTAAATCTAAAAAAAGCCAAAAACCGAAAACATCCAAAATTGCAAACCATTAACATTCATCTCATGAAAATTAATTCTACCCACCTAATTTTAAAAATTCACAGAATACACAACGAAGAGCAACGATTGGCTCTGATACCAATTGCAGGGACTTTTAATTCCCGCAGCGGAAGACGTTGTGAAACGTCGTTGATCCGTTGTGTAGTTCCTATCTTAAAATTGAATCTATCTCATAGATCCTAGGCTAAACATGCAAATAAGAGAAGAAAAGCGAAGAAGGAACTATAAGATACTTACTTGTTGAAGAACTCTTCTTCAACGCTTTTCTCCTCCGGTCACGGTCTCTCTCGATCCAATGATCTCCTCGAACACGAACCACGATCCGAACAGTGAGACACCTCCAAAGGGTCTTCTCGGTTGTTCTCGGGAGGTTGAGGGAGAGTAGGTGGGACTCCCTTTGGTTTTGGGTGAGGAGAAGTTTTAGAGAGAATTGAGAGAGAATGAGAGAAAATCTCTTGCACATTTTGGATCAAAATCCAAAAAATGGCAAAATGCATACCAAAGGCTTCTTGCAAAGTCTTTAAATACTATTGTGTGATGGAGTTAAAACCTCCACCAAATCACAATTTTACCACAACCATATAATATACAAATCACATTTGCATATTATATAATATAAGGTATCTCATACCTTATTATACAAATCTCATTTGCATAAATGTGGAATTATAAATTGAATCACATTCAATTTAATTTCTCTCAATTCAATTTCTCCAAATAGCACTAATTAATCAATTAGGCTATACTATAGTTTATTATGAATCTCATTCACATCAAACTATATATTATGTCATCTATATCTCATATAAATGACATAAATACCCAAATAATGAATTTGAACACTTCAAATTCACACCAAACTGTAAACCCTCAATTTGTCCAATTTGAGCCAATCGAGGGACCTAATGGACCTATACGTGACGAGCTCCAATGATCCGAGACTAACCTGTCAAACTCTTTGACCAGGTTATTCAACATTCATTAGCTACGGTAACACTCCACTAAAGCCCATAGTTGCACTCTCATCACGGTAGGACAAGTTGTGTCCATCGATATAACCAATACCCATGAGTCGACCCTTCACAGGTTGTTCGTAGTCACAACTGGGTTAAATTACCGTTTTATCCCTATGTCTACCTCTTGCTCCTTAAGTCCCACTGCTCCTCTAATGAACAACTACGTTGCATGGTCCAACAATAAACAACAACCCTCTCAGGCCAATGAGAGAGTGGGGCCCCGTTGTTCAAGCCCTGGAGACAACACTTAAGGGAACAACCCCTCTAGTTTCCCTAAGTTAGGGAGGAACGAGTGAATTCCTTCTTGCGTAGTCAAGTTCCCGACTCCCACGTGGTCCTGCCCCTGAGAAGATAGGCATATTGGGCGAGCAACAGTGGCCACCCTCACCCGTACTAGTCAAAGGACAGACCCCTGCAGACCCTCACCCGTACTAGTCAAAGGTCGAGTCACTAATGGTCATCTATGAATTTATTAGCTCTATACTGTTAACGGTGTTACATCAGTAAGTCTAATAATTCACGGTTCGGTCTTGTACAATCTCATTGTACAGGATGCCTCCACTCGCATGTCAACCACATGAACGAGTCAGATCACCTCGTTTGTATCTAATACAAAGCGGGTCGCATCCACAGTGTATCTAGGATTAGGTCTCCAACCTTATCCATATACTGTAGACCGTTCGGGTCATTAACTCGAACGTGATCCTCCCTATGTGTCCACTACACACCGTTCAAGTTCTTAGTTCTCTCATAATACAATGACCCAGGAGCTTAGTTTATTGGATTAAGTTTATGAAAAATGTGAGACACAAAGTTTAAATAAATAACTCTTATTTATTACACAATGTTGAAATAAATAACTCTTATTCATTTGCAACTTGGAATATTACAAACTACACGAGATGGGGACATACATCCCAACATGGCAATAATTACACAACAATTGCATAATTAAAATAGTAAAAATTAGACCAATTTTGGCACCCTAGAAATAATTTTAATTAATATAATCTAATTATATTAATTAAAATTAAATATATTAAATATATTAAATATAAAACGTTTTTATAATTAATATATATTAAAAATTTGTTTTCTGCACGTTGCTCCTTGCGTGAAACGTATCGCGGCGTTACAGTGATTTGATAAGCGGCGTTGCAACGCTGCTCCTTGTCGTTTTCTGCCGAGCATTGCAACGCTAGAGGCTGCGTTGCAACGCTGCCTCCTGTGCGCTCCTTCTCCCGCAAGCGCAGCGTTGCAACGCCGATGAACAGCGTTGCAACACTACACACAGACAACAATTAGATTTCTCCAAATCTTGCTTGTTTTCGCTCGAATCTTCTCAGCAACCGCTTTGCCTCGATCGACACGGACTTACAGACTCAATTTACAATTAAAATTGCCCAAAACACCGGGCCCTTACATTGAACGATTCAATGGAAATTGTAAATCTAAGTGCCAAAATTGAAAACATCTAATTTTGCAAAACCGTTCATACATCTCATGCAAAAACAGTAAATTCCACCTTGTTCTTGAAAAATCCAGAACATAAATCAAGAACGCAACTGGGCTCTGATACCAATTGAAGGGAATCGAAGTCCCCGCAGCAGAAGCGATTGCGAATCGCGCGCTCTTGATTTAGTTACAACGATTAACTCAAGAACATACATAACAAGATTAAGCATAAAATCAGAATGGACAGCAAGAATTTATCTTTGAAGAACTTTTCTTCAAGTGCTCCTCTCTCCCACGGTCACAATCTCAAAGAATGGGAACTCCAACGTGCGAAGACACGACCACGGATCTTCTCCGTTGTTCTCAGGTGAGGGAGGAAGGTGGGTTCCCTTTAGGAGAGGTGAGGTAATTTGAGAGAGATGTGTGTGTCTTGGAACCTTTCCAACAACACAACAAAGAGCTTGTAATTCCTTAGAATTCCTTAACCTAGTTACATCTCATGCAACCATATATATAAGGGAATGAGATGGAATTGACTATCCTACCCCTCTTTTATTCTCTCTTTAGTATATAGTTTATATATGAATCTAATTCACATTAAAACTATATATTATATCAATTATATCATATATAATTGATATAACACCTCATGTATGAAATTGAACACTTCAATTTCACTCCTAACTTTATACCCTCAATATTACCATGTTGAGCCAACAGAGGGATCTAATGGACCTACAGTTCATGAGCTCCAATGATGTGAGATTAACTGATCAAACTTTTTTGATCCAATTAATCAATATTCATTAACTACAAGTCACTCCACTATAGACTTGTAGTTGCACTCTCCTCACTGTAGATATTATTGTGTCCACTGATATAGTCATTACCCATGAGTCGAACCTTCACAGGTTGTTCGTAATCACAGCTGGGTCAAATTACCGTTTAACCCCTATGATTACCTCTTTGCTTCTTAAGCACCACTGATCCTCTAATGAACAACAAGTCTAAGGTTCTACCTTAGACTCATACCCTCATAGAGGGCGGGGCCTCGTTGTTCAAGACCAGGAGTCAGTTCTTAAGAGAATAACCTATCTAATTCTTCAGTAGAAGAATGAGTGAATTCCATCTTGCACAGTTATGTTTCCAGCTACCTACGAGGTTCTGTCCCTGAGAAGTTAGGCTTATTGAGTCGGCTACAGGCCACTCTCACCCATACTAGTCTAAGGACAAACCCCTATAAGCAGGAGTTCTTAACTTGCTCAGGATTAAGATCGAGTCACTAATGACCATCTATAAATTACTAGTCTTATCTCATTAGCGGTGTTACCTTTGGTTAGACTAATAATTTGCGATCCGATCTTGTATGAACTCTTCATACAGGATGCCCCCACTCGCATGTCAACTACATCAATGAGTTGGATTACCTCATTTGTACTAATTACAAAGTGGGCCGCATCCATGGTGTTACCAGAATGAGGTCTCCAACCTTATTCTTATACCATAGACTATTTAGGTTATAATCTTGAACTCAACCCAAATAGTGTCCACTACACTGATTTCAAGATAAATGTTATAACCTTGGAGCTTAGTTTGTTGGATTTATAAAAGCAAGACTGTAATCTTATCAAAACAAATAACACTTTATTTAATTTATCAAAATTACACAAGTTTAGGGCATAAATCCCAACACGTTATCTACGAGTTTGCCTTTATTTAAACCCTAAATCCAATAAACTAAACATCCAAGGTTGTTAAATAAATCTTTAACTGAATGTAGTGTACATATAAAGGATCTCGGTTTGAGATACAGTCGAAAGGGTCTATAGTTAGGGGATAAGGTTTGGGTACCTTACCCTGGTAAAACTATGGATGTGGCACACTTTGTACTTGATACAAACACTGTGATCCTAACGTGTTCGTGTAGATGACATGTGAGTGGGGATATCCTATGTAATGAGATTACATAAGACTGGACCACGAAATAGTAACCTCTAGCTGTAATTCCGTTGACTAGTTAGGTTTCTATTTCACTAGGATGACCTAGGCAACTTGATCTCAATCCTGTGCAGGTTATGAACTCCTGTTCGTGAGGGATTGTCCTTTGACTAGTATGGGTGAGAGTGGCTAGATTTGTCGACTCAATATGCCTACCTTCTTGGGGACAAGAACGAGTGAGCGGCTGGAAACTTAACTTGGCAAGATGGAATTTACTCCCTCCCGCCTTGCTGGTATTTTTGTCCTAATCTCGTGTTTGTAATATATTGTTTGAAATTAATAAGAGTTATTCATTTCATCACTTTGTGTCTCGCAATATTTATAAACTTTTCCAATAAACTAAGCTCCAGTGGTCATTGAATTTATGAGAGAACTAGAACTTGAGCGGTGTGTAGTGGACACGGGGAGGATCACGTTCGAGTTAATGACCCGAACGGTCTACAGTATATGGATAGGGTTGGAGACCTAATTGTGGATACACTATGGATGCGGCCCGCTTTGTATTAGATACAAACGAGGTGATCTGACTCATTTATGTGGTTGACATGCGAGTGGGGGCATCCTGTGCAATGAGATTGTACAAGATCGCATCAGTGAATTATTAGACCTCATTGTTGTAACACCGATTGTGATGAAGGACTAATAACTTCGTAGATGACCATTAGTGACTCGACCTGAATCCTGAGCGTGTTACGGACTCCTGTCTGCGAGGGTCTGTTCTTTGACTAGTACGGGTGAGGGTGGTCACAGTTACTCGCCCAATATGCCTATCTTCTCAGGGACAGAACCATGTAGGGAGCTGGGAACTTAACTACGCGAGATGAAATTCACTCGTTCCCGCCTTTAGGGAAACTAGAGGGGTTGTTCCCTTAAGTGTTGTCTCCGGGGCTTGGACAACGGGCGCCCACCTTCTCACTGGCCCGAGAAGGGTGTTGTGTATGGTTGGACCATCACAATATGTTGTTCATTAGAGGAACAGTGGGGACTTAAGGAACAAGAGGTAGACACAGGGGTAAAACGGTATTTTGACCCAGTCGTGTCTACGAACAACTTGTGAAGGGTCGACTCATGGGCATTGGTTATATCAGTGGACACGTAATATTCGTGACTGACTGACGGAGTGCGGCTACGGGCTATAGTGGAGTGTTATCAGAAGCTAATGAATGTTGATTAACAGGGACAAAGAGTTTGTGAGTTAATCTCGGATCATTGGAGCCCCGCCTTTGTAGGTCCATTAGGTCCCTCGGTTGGCTCAATCAGGTTAAAAAGAAGGGTTAATGTTTTGGTATGAAATTGAAGTATTCAATTTCACTTTAAGGGCATTTATGTCATTTATATGAGATATGAATGATATAATATATAGTTTAATGTGAATGAGATTCATAATAAACTATAGGCTAGTCTAATTGTTGAATTAGGGCTAATTGGAGAATTTGATTGAGAGAAATTAAATTGGATGTGATTCAATTTAATTAATCCACAATTATTGCAAATGAGATTTGCAATATGAGATATGAGATATCTTATATTATGTGGTTATGCAGATGAGATCTGCATAACCTATGGTTGTGGTAAAGTGGTAATAATGTGGAGATATTAACTCCCTCATTCCACTATTTAAACCCTTTGTAAGAAGGGATTAATGAGCCAACTTCTCATTTTTTGATTTGGATCAAAGAGAAGAAACTAGAATTCTCTCTACTCTCTCATTTCTCCTCCCTCTCCAAAACACAAAAAAGTTCCCACCAACTTCCCTTCTCTAAAAGAGAACAACCGAAAAGACCATTTGGTTGTGTTCGGGATCCATTTGTGGGAAGATTTCGTTGAGATCGAGTAGCACGAAGAGTTCGTGATCCGAGGAAGAAATTGTTGTGTTTGTCTACACCAAGTATGTAAAATCTCTACTTGCTGTAAATTTCTTCTTCTTTAGGCATGTTTAGCGTAGGTCTAAGTGTTAGATCAATTTTAATAAACACAAGTTGCATAATGATACCTCGACGATTCAATCGTCTTCCGCTGCGCGGGGATTCTCATTCCCTTCACGCCTACTAGGGTAAGTAGAGGAATGTTCTCTTAAGTGGTGTCTCCGAGACTTGAACAAAGGGCCCGACCCTTTTATCTGCCCGAGAGGGACTCTGTTTGTTGGTAGAACCACAAACAAATTGTTGATTAGAGGAGCACTGGTACTTAAGGCACAAGATGTAAACTAGGGGTAAAACGGTAATTTGACCTAGCTGGTGTTACGAACATTCGTGAAGGATTGACTTGTTGTTATTGGTCAATATCCGTGGACACAAAAATATATCTGCAGTGAGAAGAGTGCAGCTACGGAACTTTAGTGGAGTGTTCCTACAGTTAACGAATGTTGATTGGGAGGTTAATGAGATTAATCGAGCAATCTTGTATCGTTGGAGCTTCTGATCTATAGGTTTATAGGTTCATTTGAATTTGAAATGTTCAAATTCATTAGGGAATATATTTAATGTATAGGGATACGATATAATATATAGTGTTGGAACTATATATTATAAATTTAATGTGAATATGATTCATATTAAATTATGTGAGAGAATTAAATATTTGAAAGCGTCCAAATATTAAATTCAAATGTGAATGTGATTCATATTTGAAAACTATAGGTTAGAATTTAATGTGCATTGGATGTACATTAAAACTATAGGTTATAGGGATATATTGATTAAATGTGATTTAATCAAATTAAATATATGATATTTAATCTGTTTTATTTAAATGTGATTTAAATTAATAATTAAATTTGATTTATTATTATTATTATTATTTTAATAATGAAATAAGAGAACGTGTCCTCCAAACACGTTCCCACTATCCCCTTCCTTCTCCCTATCGATAGTTTAACAAGGAGAAGGGGTGTGAATTGATAGATCGATCATTTTGCAATTGAAGAATTGCAACTGCCTGAAACTCTCTCTCTCACTCTCAAATTCCCAAATACTTCTATCGCAGGATTCTTTCCCACAAACGAATTGATCAAAAGTATCCAGAGAAAAGAAGGTTTTCTTACTGGTAGTGTCCTGTTGGAGAAAACAGAGGAGTTCTTTTGGGAGTACCTGTATTGTTGGATTCTCTAGGTGCAAGGAGTTGTTGTTCGAGGAAAAACTACAAAGGTAATACCTTTTTCCCTTTTAGTTTAATTGTTAAATTAATTTAAGCATGTTTGCAAGTAATCCTTCATGTTTAATTAGATTAAATAGCATGTTTATTCTGTATGTTTTTGTTTCAACTAAAACAATCAAGCAAATTACGATCCCAAACACGTTTCTGCTGCTCAAGGAGATCAGATCTCCATCATTATACTGGTTAGACTAATAATTTGTAGTCCGGTCTTGTATGAACTCTTCATACAGGATGCCCCCACTCGCATGTCAACCACATGAATGAGTTGGATTACCTCATTTGTACTAATTACAAAGTGGGATGCATCCATGGTGTTACCAGAATAAGATTTCCAACCTTATTCTTATACCATAGACCATTTAGGTTATACTCTTGAACATAATCCAAATAGTGTCTACTACACTGATGTTCAAGATATATTATAACCCTGGAGCTTAGTTTATTGGATTTATAAAGCAATAATATAATTATACCAAAACAAATAACTCTTTTATTATTTGATCAAAATTACATAAGTTTAGGACACAAATCCCAACATCCCGATGTGGGGAGATGTTTTGTTACTACTACATCGACTTTTTACCAACTCCCATGTGAGCCAAGATATAAAAGCCTTCTCATTTCCACAAATTTTCCAATGTGGAACAAACACTCTCATTCACATATGGGATAAACACCTCATTCATCATGTGACTTTTGGGCCTTGGGCCCAAGTCATTGTCCACAATTATAACTCAAAATTGCGAATAGTTTTCGAAAATATTATTTCCATGGTACATGGTTTACAATTCATAAAACAATCACTAAAAGAAAAAAAAAGCTCAACCTCGAGATTTAGAATCTTGCATCCCAAACATTGACTTTTGATTCCAAAGCTTCCCAATTCTAATTCTCATACTTGAACTGCTAGATAAACTCTCAAGGTTTGTTTGGGGCACATGTTATAATAATTTGTGTTATAATAACTTGTAGAATACTCTGGACCTCAAACACAGACTATTATAACCATAGACTAAACAACTGTGCATTTTAAATAATATTATATAATTCCACAGACTATAATAACCCCACATACTATTATAACTCATGTTATTATAACCCACCCAGCGCCCCAAACAACCCTAGGCTTCTGATTTCGAACATGCGCCTCAAACGCCCCCAATATATATCAGTTTACTCTTCATACTTTAAAAATTTTTACAATTTAGTCCATACCATGAAAAATATTATCAAGATTTAATGAGATTTCTTACCTTTGAGATCGATAAATTCATTAGAAACCAAATTTATTTATAAACTACAAATACAAAGTCATTACTTAATAAAAATTTGTTCTTAATTTTGATGAAAAATCTCATTATTGGGACTAAATTGTTATAAATTTTAAACTACAAGGACTATATTATTACACATTAAAGTTTAGAGACCAAATTGTTACAAAAATGAAAGTATATAAACTAAGAAAGGGCAAACTATAGTTCAAAGATTAAGACCTCATTTGATAACCATTTGGTTTTTGAAAAAACTGTAATTATTTTTTCATCATTTCTCTACAATAAATTTCATCTTTGTTAAGAAAACATTTAAAATTTTAGTTATAATTGAAAAAATCAAAAAACGTTTTTAAAAATTACTTTTTTTTTTAGTTTCCAAAATTTGACTTAATTTTTTAAAATATAGATTGGTAACAAAAAAAAAAAAACAAAGATGAAAATAATATTTATAGACTTAATTTTAAAAAACAAAAAACTAGATTTAGTTGTTTTTTATTTTTGGTTTAAGGAGCATTTGAATTGGAGAATAAATTTTTGAAAATTACTTTTTTAAGTTTTCAAAACATGGCTTAGTTTTTTAAAATATAAGTTAAAAGTAGATAAAAAAAACAAGTAAATCAATAGCATTTATAAGATTAATTTTCTAAAACTAAAAACTAAATATTAAATAATTATCCAATCCAATCTAGAAGGTGAATCTTATAAAAATTTAAGAAGGGAGAGTGTTTTTAAATAAATTAAAAAAAAAAACAAGAAAAAGAAAAAGAAAAAGAAATGAAAATCGGTGGGTGAAAGAGATAAAAAATCAAAAGGGTATGGAAGGATTGGAAGTGATTTGACAACACGAAGAGAAGTAGTAGAATTAATATTAGTAAAAAGAGGTAATGAGATTAAGACATTTGATCTGACCTTTCAAACCCCAAAAAAACATTACTCTAAAAGAACCACTCATCACCCACTTCTGCAAACGGTCCCCAAAAACCCTAACCCTAAACAAACCAAAACCCTCTCTCTTTCACCTCTGTAACTGCAACTGCAACTGCAACTGCAAGAGGGTAATTCAATAAATAAAAAATTGTGGGGTTAAATTTTCAATGCTCATTTTGTATTATTATTATTATTATTATTATTATTATTAATAAGATTATTATAAATGTGGAGAGACGGCACTGATTCTCACATGCGTAATTACTCTTCTGATTCTCATTCAGTTTTTCTGTGTTTGCTAAAACATGTTGCCAGCCACAGTTGTTGATTGTAATGGGACACTTCATTAAACACAGAGAGAGGAAAAAAAAAAACAAAAGAGATTTGTTTGAAGTTTCACTCACGTGTCACGTCACATGGTCTTGTCTCGTCTCTCTTTCAGGGTTTTGTTTTTCATTATTCCTTTTGCTGTCTTTGGTCCCCCTCTGGATTTACCCTTACGCTCATCTCTGCCTTTTCTTTTGTTTTCTTTTATCCAAAAATTACTATCTTTTATTCATTTTCTAATCACTACACATTCTTAACTGCACTTAACACTTTCTATCGTCCATTGGTTCTTTCTATTAAATCTAACACACTCACGCAAACACTTCTTGCTTTCTGCCTTTTTTTTTTTTTTTGTCATTTTCTTCAATTGAATATTTTAGTATATGGAGTGTCCATTGTGAACTAGTTTTGTTGGAATTTGAAGCATTTTTTCTTGTTTAATATATTGGAAAATTATAATTGGTAGCAAGAAATATTAAGATATTCGTAAATTTATCTATGATTTTTCGAGATTGGTAAATATAGCAAAATGTTTTTAAACTTATTTTCGTTTTTTATTATTCCAATCTTACCCTTAGTAGTGTATCAATGGTATACTAGTAATATATCTGATATACTTTATATTTAATATATAAATAGTATATCAATAGTATATTTGGTATACCAGTCAACCAATACATACCTAAAGTGAAGTATATTAGTAGTATATTACTTACTATTAATACACTTATATTTAGATGTATTAGTTACATGATATAATCTATATGAATTATATCAGTAAAATTAAGGATATTTTGGATATTGTGGTGTATCACTGATATACTTAACATTGAGTATATCAGTAGTATATCAATGATATATTTCATTAAATAATATGATTGATCATTTTAAGTGATAAATACTAAATCATTTATTACTGATATAATGTATCGACAAAAATAAGCGTATCAACAAAATTGTAGTGACAAAAAACGATTAAATAAAGTGAAAAACAAAAATAAGGTATATCGATAGTATATATCACTCATTTATTTTATATTACGTATATTTCTTTTCATATCTTGATATATTAAGTAAAGTATATTAGTAATATATTATTGATATCTTTAATATTATAATATTTGATAGACGGAGTATGAACCACTATTATACTCTTGATATAATTCATATTAACTATTTTTAATATATTATTGATATACTAAATATTAGAATTTTTATTCAATTGATTTACATAAATAAGTTATATCAGTAGTATATTGTTCATATACATGATATTAGATATATGTGATATACCGAACTTGAATCATTATTATATTATTCATATATATTTGCATTAACTATTTTTGATATATTAAATATTAGAACTTCCATTTCATTGATAAACTAAATAAAGTATATCAATAGTATATCATTATTATATATTAGGTATATCGAGTATATTCATAATATATCAATGATAAACGGTCGATGTACTTGATATTATAAAGATGCAGGATTACACAATAAGGGTGCTATGGACTATTTGCGAATTTATAATGAGTTGGGCCAAAAATGTTACTATCTTTGCAAAATAAGAAAATACAAGACACGCTTGTAATTGTTCATTCCTTTTTGTCATTTTTGCAGCTGCCCCTAATAAATTTACTGCTATTTCTCTCTTTAACTATTTATTGTTTATTATTGATATTTGTTTTTTTTATATACATAAAGAATTTGTGTAATCTTCAGTTTTATTTTTATTTTTTAATTTTTCGGGTGGGACTTTTGGAGAGATGGATGAAATGTTACTATTTATGATGGAGTAGAATAGAAGGTTTAAATGCTCATACCTACTCCAAAGTTTATTCGAACATGTGAAGAGGAAAGAGTCATGTCAGCCCAGAGTAATTAACAAAAACAAAATATAAATCTTATATTATTTTACCAATAATATAAGATTTACTCTGAAATTATTTTTTTTAAAAAAAAAAATGTTTCAACATTTTTTTTAATTTCGTATCTCATTAGTAGTAGTGAAGGTAAAAACTGGCTGGTGATAGATGTAATTCTTAGAATAAGAAAAAAAAGTCATCTAAGACAGGAAAATTTCTAAGAAAATATCTCTTAGATGACATTTGTCTCCTCTAATTTCTGTAAATTTACTAAGTTTTATATCATATAATAAGATTATCAAAAAAAAAAAATCATTCAGTAACAATGAAGGACTAAATTGATATTAATATGTAGGAACAAAATCGAAACTTTTTAAAAAATAGAGAATAAATTAAAAGAAAACCCAAACATTAGAGAGTAAAACAAATATATAGCTTTTTGTCAATTCATTCCAAGTTGGTAGAGTCCAATGAGTAACCTAACTACTATATCCATCATTCCATTAGGTGAAGTAATAATATTATTAATTTTATTCAAGGGCTGTGTATGTGCAACTATTTTCTAAACCTGTTTAATAATTATTTAGACTTGATTTTTAGTTTTTGAAAATTGTGATTGTTTTCTCGTCATTTCTTACAATAAATTTCATCTTTCATAAATATTCCACATTGACTAGGGAAGGGATTGATCGTTGATATATAAGTGAAGACAATTATCTCCATTGGTATGAGACCTTTTGATGGGAACCATAAACGAAGCCACGAGAACTTATGTCCAAATTGGGCAATATCTTACCATTGTGGAAATCTATCGGTGTCCGTTGTCCTTATCAATTTGTTGGGAGAATAATAATAATAATCACAATATTAATTACTACTATACAACATGATAACTAAGAATAAACAATAAAGAAAAACCTTCAACTCTACAAGATATTTGGTCACACATTTTTTTCTTTCGCTGTTGGCGGTCACACACGCAAACATCATATATATGTGTTCCTAATAATCATATATATGTGTTCCTAATATTCAAATGAGCCTTGGTGCATTGACTTTTTATTTTCCTCCCCACAAAAACCCAGCACAAAGAATCATTAAAACATAATTTAATACTTTATAATTTTATATGTTAAGACTACCACATTTCATCGAAGGAATAAATCACTATTACACATTTGAGTCTTCTATGATGCCAAGGCAAACAAATAAAGGAAAGGAAGAAAAAAAAGTCATAAAAATGCCTTTGTTGTCCTTTTTCATTTTTATGACTTTTTTTTAAACGACCCTACATATAGTTAATCACAACTCAACTTGGTTAGTGTTTCATTAATTTTGTAATTTTGTAGACTTGATTTTTAATGGGTCTTTTATCTTCTTAGCATGTACTTCTTCTTTTGAGTTTCGAAGTTCAAATCTTCATATCTCATATTTGTTGTAGTAAAAAAACAATCTAAATGTCAATTTAACCTATTAATTTGGGAATGTTGTTAATTAAAAATATTAAAAAGAAGAAATAGAAAACTTTAACCAAATATTTTTTTTTACACCTGCTCTTTTACTATACCTTAAGTCAAATGGACAAAGTATATTATTCCCATCATTAAATAATTATTCGAGTTATTCAAATCCTCGTCTTATCAAACTCCCCATAAGAGACAGTTATATATTTTGTTCAACAATATTTGATAATGTATGGTTGGAAGTAGTGATTAGATTCTATGTTTCTTTTGACTTTTTGTATAATATTTACAATCTATAGAAAAAAGATTTTTCTCTTTTTCTTTTTCTTCTTTTTGTAAATTTTGTAGGGTTATTAAGATAGTGTAAAACTATGCTATCTTCTCTTAGGTCAATCGTTGCATATGGTGGAAACTCTAAGATGTACGAGAGAGAATAAGATGGAAAAGAATATCCTTCATGCAATTTAAGGAGCCTCAACAAATTTTCATAATTACAAAAGGCAGATAAGTCATATTTCATTTAAATGAGATTAGCAATGAGACAAAAATAGATTATTCCAGCAAAGATTTAATGAGAATAATGTCATACCAACATCCAAGTTAAGACTTGTTGTTAATGATAAGCAACAAGTCAAGCTCGACTTAATGCAAGGGTTACGCCTAATTAATTAGTCGTCATTGGCCTAATGATAAGGTCATTGGCCTATGAAAGTAAAAATAATAAGTAGATTATTTCCAAATTGGATCATAGTTGCTATTATTCCAATTACTCAAATCGTCAAATTCCTTAGAACAAAACTAACTTTATACCGTTTTATTTTTCTTTTGAGTTCAACTACTTGTAAGGTTGGGGAATTCAAACCTCTAACCTTACTCATAAGTATATACCTTAACCGGTTGATATGGGTTCAGTTTTGACAACTTTATACCGTTGTTTAAGGACCTATGTACATTTCTTTTGATTTTGTGGACATATTTATTTCCAAATAAATGGTAGTGCATGAGATGTGGGGACCAAGGTCCATTTGCAATCCTTCATGAATGTTGAATTTCATAATTCCATAAGCTTTCTACCATATTTACAAACATTATTTTTCTGTTATATATGTGAGCAGTTTAGGTTTATATCATGCACTTGCCTAGCTATATGTAGCCATTGCATAGCGTGAGAATAGGAAGTATTATTATAGCCCTTCTCTTCAAAAGAGACTCAAATTCTACAATATAGTTATTATTTTGTTTTCTAAGTACGTTGTAGTGCCAAAAGGTTCTTGCTATATTGGAAACTGTCCCATCAGTGTGCGGCCTGGTTTTCAGTTGTTCCTTTGTTAAAACCTTTGAACTTTAGAAAGTTAAGAAATACGAATATGATTTGATTAGTATTTTTGTTTCTTATTTTTTTTTTAAAAAAAAGAAATAAAAACATAAATTTGTTTGATAATTGTTTCTGGTTTCTGAATGTTTTTTTTCTTCTCATTTTTCTTTCTCGTTTTTTATAGTTTAAAAAGAATTTAGTTATATAATATAAAATTTATAACCTGCATTAAAATATATAAAAATAAAATTAATTATAAAAAATTTATATTATCTAATACCAAACAAGTTTCCATACAAAATTAACAACAATAATAAAAGTAAATCAATAAAATTGTTTTGTCCTTCAAATGTTGTTTAAATTTGAACTGCAATGTTATCACTTAGTCGAGTCATTCGTCTTAAATGATGTCGGCTCAAATCAAACTCAATTATATTGCTAAATGTTGTGATAGTAAAATATTACGTGAGGCTAAATGCATGTTTCAGTGAGCAAAATTTATTAATTGCAAAATTCTAACGGGTTCTTAATGGGCTCAAAATTAAAATAATACATATTGCAAAAACCAAAATTTAAAATTAAAACAATATATGCACATTTTAAAAATCTAGAATTCAGAATTAAAAATAATATTATATATATATATCTATACACATATTTATTTATTTATTTATTGCAAAATAAAAAATTAAAATAATATTGTTGACATGAGATTTTAATAAAGAAATTTAGTACGTGCCAATAAATTTGTATTGGTATTAATTTCAGTATAGTGAGTACAATCTCTAATATTCTTTCCTCTGATTCTTTCTCCAATGTGTGTGCTTTCGATTGAGGGCTAAGTAACTTGCTATCGTTATTGAAAACTTCAATGGATCTGTGGAGTCGTTCAGACAGTGTTTGATCTTCAGAAGCTTATGGAGACTTCACAACTTTATTTCTGAATTCTCTCTTTGAGCTTCTTCAGTCCTGAACCTTGAAAATGAAGGAGGAAGGTCTCTATTTATAGAGTTTTCTGGGCCTCCAGATGGGTTTAAGCCTATTGGACCAGGTCAGGTTGATGTTGGTCCAATCTGTTGGGTTGGACCCTGTTGACCTTGGACCATCTCTTTTAGGCTTGAATCTGTTTGACTTTGGGTCAGTCTTTTGGACTGGGCCTAAACTTTGGGTCAAATTTTTTTTTTGGACTAGACTTGACTAATTTTTGGTCTTCAATTTGGACTTTAGTCTTCTAAATTTTAAACAACTAAATGTGGACCTACATTTACCATAATTTAATGTAGGAACGCTTACAAATTTAATTAATCCCTAATTAAATATAATTTCGCCAACAATGTTAGGTGATGACGTGACAATTTTGGATTCAACAAAATTTCTATTCCAATAAATGCCCCATTTCGAGATTTATACACAAATATATGCGTTTGAATTCCGAAAAAGTTATTTTGGAATCAAGACTTGGAGATTTGCTCTAATTTGGATGAGGTTTTCTCTAGTTTGAATTCCACTTGATCTGTCAATCTAATCAAATATGAAATTTGGTTCATAACTTGATTTTTTTTCCTTGACACATATTTTTTCTTTATGCCAGTATATCAAAATATGTATTTGAGTCAATGTTTTGATTTTCTTTCTTTCTTTTTTTTTTTTCCCATAAAATTTGGTTTCAATTTAGTAGAATCGATGTTCTACTTTAATTCAAAACCAAAATTTGGGGAAAGGTTAATTTTATCCCATTTTTTAAAAAAATTGGACTAGAGTTTGGAATTTTATCCAATTTTTTTAAATAGAAATTTAACACTTACTCCAATTCTAATATGAAACAAAATTTAGATTATAGTTAAATTTTGGCTTTGAAAATTTTTAATTGAAATTTGGCCAAATTTTAGTTTTGGACAATAGTTTGATTTATGCTCAAGATTTGAAGAATTAAAGATTGGGTCCAAAATTTGATTTGGAGTAAAAAATTAGACGGAAAATTTGAGCAAGTCTAACATGAAATTAGATAAAAATTTTCGTTTATGAACCAGATTTTAGAATTTTAATTTAGAAATTGACCAATAATTATTTTGAGACAAAACTTAAATCATGTCCCAACTTCAATTTTGAGAAACTATACTGGGCAAAAATTTGTTTTTAAAAATTTGAATTATTTATATTTGAAAAACTTGATTTGAAATTTTGCCAAAAATTCGTTTGGAAAGAAAATTTGATTTGGCCCAAAAGTTTGAGAAACACAAAAATTTAATGTATGCCCAAAATTAAATGTAGGATAAAAGATTTAAGTCATGTCTCCAAACCTTTAACTATGTTGGATTTTATGTCCTAAAACTCGTAGTTTGTAATTGATAAACATTTTCTTTTTTGATACAAATTAGTTTACTATAATCTTGAATCTAATAAACTAAGGTCCTGAGGCTTTTTAATGTAGACTCTAACTTTATGTGATGACATAAAACATAGATCAAGTTCGAGTATATGCCTGAAATGGTCTATAGTATAAGAATAAGGTTGAACGCCTTATTCTAGGGATACTATGGATGCGACCTGCTTTTTAGTTAGTTCAAATGATGTGATCCTGAATCATTCATATAGAGATATGTAAGTGGAGGCATCCTATGCAATGATTTGTATAAGACAGAACCACGACTTAGTCACTTTTTCTTTATAACACCATTTACTATATAAAATTGACTAATTCAAATTTGATGACCTAGGTAACTCGATCTCAATCCTGAGTTAACTATGAACTCCTGTTTATTTAGGAGTATCCTTAGATCTGCATGGGTGAGAGCAGCTCAATAGCGCTGACTCAATAATCCTCCCATTTCAGGCGTAAGACTGGGTAAATAGCTGGGGACATGGGGTGCAAGACGGAATTCACTCCTACCCGACTCTAGGGATAGTAGATAGGTTGTTCCCTTAAGTGCTGACTTCGGAACTAGAACAAGGGGCCCCACCCTCTCACTAGGGACTAGATTTGTTGGTTGGACGATAAATCAATTGTTCGATAGAGGTTCAGTGGGACTTAAGGAACAAAAAGTATTCTCGAGGGTAAAACAGTATTTTGACCCAACAGAGACCACGAACAACCTGTGAAAAATTGACTTACTGGTTACGGTTATATCAGGTGGACAAAAATATATCTACAGTGAGGGAGTGCAACTACGAGACTTTAGTGGAATGACCCGTTAGTTAACAAAAGTTGATTAATTAGGTTAAAGATTTTGACTGGTTAATCTCAGATTGTTGGAGCCCATGATCTGTAGGTTCCTTAGGTACCCCGGCTAGCTCATATGGATTAAACTTAGAATAGTATGTTTGATTAATTTGAATTCTTCGAATTAGGAAAGGAGTTTTAAACCGATAAGTATATGTGATATAGCTATCGGTTTTTGCATAACACTCTATATTCAAATGTGATTTTAATTTCGAAAATATGAATGCGGATTCATATTCGGGAGGTCAAAATTAGTCAAGAAGGTCAAAACCATAAATAGTCAAAGGGTTGACTTTTTTAGCTTGGGAAAAGTCAAAGTTTGACTTTGACCAAATGGAAAAGATCATTTTACCCTTGACTAGAGTTAGTGGAATTATCCAACTTTTTTGTTGGATAATTCCACTAACTTAATTGGACTATGTGTAAACATTATATAATGACACATAACCCACTTTAGTTAGTGTTTTGTGAGGTGTTGCATTTTGGTGAGCTTTTACATGCATTTGATGCCTGTAATTGTTTTATAAATAGAAATGGTTTTAAAACAAAGGAGCCTTCTTGCTGAAATTTTTTAGATTTTTCCCAAAGAGTCGCAACAAAAATCATTTTCCCTCACATAAACCTTTTAACTTCTCATTCTTCCTTTTCATTCCTTCATTCACCAAGTCCCACAATCCGATTCTGAATGCAGAGGATAGCGGGGAAGCTCTAGTGTTGGTTCGATTGTGTTCGGATTGTGCTTAGACAAGGAGATCGTGTAGAAATCGAGCTACAAAGGTTGTACTCTCTTCCCTTTTTTAGTTCACTATTTTTTGTATGTGTATGTTAATTTCTATTAAGTTAGATGCAATTAAAGTGTCATTAGATCTTTTTCTTTTCCTCTGCGTATGCCTCGTCTTCCATCATATGGTATCAGAGCATGCTTTAATTTCACTTAATTGTATATGGTGGGTTGTTATTTTACATGTGATGAAATTTGTTGAAAGTTAAAATTGACTCACTCTTTTGGCATCTTTTAGGCTTTAATTTCTTGTTATAAAATGTAATTTGCTCAATGGTTTTGAGCCTTAATGTGTGCCTAAGGAGTCTGTAAAATTTGGGAGTCAATAGAGTTGAAATTAGGTTGTAATTGGAGTATCAAGGGAGGTTGCACACTGCCAAAAAAACTACAATGTGTTGTTTTTTTGGAATGATTTTTAGCCGTTATCCGTGTGAAGTTGTTGTTGTTTTCAAGTTGGTTCAGATCGGTTCGAAGGGTTTGAGATTGGTTCGGAGCTTGTTTTCAAATTATTATTGTAATAATTTAGTTAATTGTTTGTTTAGGATGCCTCTAATTTTATGTTTTGTATTATTTTATGTATTATGAATGTGTTTAATTGTTTAAATCTTTATTGTGGCATAAAGTATGTCATGTAGATTTAAACTCCCACCATAGGTTAACATGCACATGCATTGAATGTATGTTATAATAGTTATAATATATATAGTATGCATGTTGGATTTCATGAATTATTGTAAAAGTTATATATAATTTATAATTTCTTTAAGTGACTTAATATGGTAATTAATTAATTTAATTTGGCTAAATATTATTTGGTTAAATTAAGTAAATTAAATTCGTATTAATTTTTTATTATATAATTGTTATGTAATGAATGTGGAATGCATGTTATAGGTTTGCCAATTATTTTTATAAATGTTATAAAATTAATTACAATTTTTAAATCTATAACAAAGATAAGTTGCATGCTCACTAAGGGTTAACCATCGAACAATCCCTTTTTTCATAGAAAATAGGTCGATTTCATATAAAACCGAAGTTACAAGAAAACTCACCCGACAAGATTTTGGTAAAAAGTTAGATAAGATAACTAAGCTTGAAAGGTTTTAAGTTGACGGTTCACGAAACACCTACTACCTAGAGATCGAGTCAGTGTCTGAGTTAGGTTAAATCGGTTTTATGAGCATGCGTGAGCGGTGCGAGGTAATAAAATTTGTTTATTACCTAGACATCATAGGTTAAAATCCAGTATAAAAGTTATACTCGGATGTTTTACCTACACTTAGGATATGTTTTAGTTAGCCGAAATGTATTGCTATGTAAATATACACTAACCGTTTAGAACACTTCAGCTGGAGAGAAGTAATGTACTTTTAACTCTAGCGTCCCTAAGAGTTCACACCGTGAGATTCATGCTTGGCTTTGGGTCGCCCTGGGAGCGAACTCCATTCGGAGAGTGTTTGCATGAGTCAATATCAAGGTTAATAGGGAAAGTCGTCCATAGTAAGTGGGAGAAGGAAGTGTGTCAACGCATCCTACGGTCTCTTCCATTCGGCCGCACCGTGAGATTCCTATAATGCACCTGCATGTCTGCCCTGGAGCGAGCTTACCAATCGGAGGGTTGTATTATAGGATTCGAAACACTGTGAACTCCAGAAATAGATAGGGCCTCTCAGGTACATTTTCATTCTTGTCTTTCCAAATTTGGGACCATAATGATCCTAATCTTTGAGGTCTGAAAATGGAAGGTTACACTTACAAGAATTACTAACTGTTAGTAAATTCTCGATCAAAGTAGCGATAACTAAGATACTATATGAATAAGAGTTATTCTGGTGATAGTATTTAGTCAAGATAGTTTTGGTTCAACGGAGGAATAGTCGGTCATCCCTCGGTGAAGGTTATTCTAAACCGTTGAAATATCGTTGCAAACATAATAATGATGGGTACATTATTTTTTTGCTAAATTTGATTGGATTTTAAAGGTTAATGTTTTTTTACTAAAAATGATATATTTTTTTTCCAACATGACTAGCTCTTTAGTTCAACTATTAGCTTCTGAAAAACTTAACAACAACAACTACATAACATGGAAAACAAATCTGAATACAATACTAGTAATGGATGACCTGAGATTTGTCTTAACTGAGGAATGTCCTCAGGCCCCTGCCTCGAATGCTAACCGAACTAGTCGGGAAGCTTATGATCGATTGGTTAAGGCTAACGATAAAGCCTGTGTCTATATTCTTACCAACATACTGATGTATTGGGGAAGAAATACGAATCCTTGGGCATAACTAAGGCTATCATGGATTCGTTAAAAGAGATGTTCAGGCAACCGTCATCAATTTTAAGACATGAGACTATTAAGTACATTTACATTAAGTATATGAAGGAAGAGACCTCTGTTAGAGTTGTCCTAGACATGATGTCCCACTTCAATATTTCTGAAGTAAATGGTGGCGCCATCGACAAGGCAAATCAGGTTACAACAGGAGAGGCCGACTCAGCCGACGCAATGGGAGACTTGAAGTTGTATTTCGACGATAGATATATCATACTTAAAGATGTTTTGTATGATCCTAAAATGAAACGGAATTTAATATCTATCACATGTATATTAGAACAAATGTATAAAATATCCTTTGAAATCAATGAAGCGTTCATTTTAAGAAAATGTATTCAAATTTGTGATGTTATACTAGAAAACTACTTATATAAGTTAAGACCAACTAAAGCAAAATTTGTCTTAAATACGGAGATGATTAGAATAGTCGAAACTCAGAATAAAAGACAAAAAGTTTCTCCCAAGGCCTATTTATGGCACTTAAGACTTGGTCACATAAATCTCAATAGGATTGGGAGATCGGCTAAGAATGGACTCCTAAATAAGTTAGAAGACTCTTTACCTCCATGTGAGTCTTGTATTGAGGGAAAAATGACTAAGAGATCTTTTAAAAGAAAAGGTCTCAGAGCTACAATACCCTTAGAGCTCGTACATTCGAACCTTTGTGGATCGATGAATGTCAAACCTTGAGGTGGGTATGAATATTTCATCAGTTTTATTGATGATTATTCAAGGTTTGGTCATATTTACCTAATGCATCACAAGTCTGATTCTTTTGAAAAGTTCAAAGAATATAAGATTGAGGTTGAGAACCAGTTAGGTAAAACGATTAAAACACTCCGATCAGATTGAGGTGGGGAATACATTGACTTAAGATTCCAGGACTATATGATAGAACACGGAATCAAGAAACAACTCTCTTCACCTAATATGCCTTAGCAGAAAGGTGTATCTGAAAGAAGAAACATAACCTTGTTGGATAGGTTCACTCAATGATGAGCTTTGCTCAGTTACTTGATTCCTTTTGGGGACATTCATTAGAAACTGTTGTCTATATTTTGAATAACGTTCTCTCTAAAAGTGTTTTAGAAACACCTTATGAGCTATGAAAAGAGTGTAAAGGCAGTTTATGTCACTTTAGGATTTGTGAATGCCCGTCACACGTGTTTGTGCAAAATCCTAAAAAATTAGAATGTCGTTCAATGTTATGTCTATTTGTAGGCTATCCAAAAGAAACAAAAGGTGGTTTGTTTTACGATCCTCAAGTGAATAAAGTGTTTGTGTCGACAAATGCCACATTCTTAGAGGAACACCATATCAGAAGTCATCAACCTCGCAGTAGACTATTATTAAATGAACTTTCCAAAGACGCTACAGATAAAGTTCATCTACTAAAGTAGTAGACAAAACTAGTACATCTGGCCAGTCTCATCCTTCTCAAGAGTTGAGAATATCTCGACGTATTTGAAGGGTTATTTATAAGCCTAACTGTTACTTGAATTTAACTAAAACTCAAGTCGTCATACCTGATGATGACATAGAGGATTCCATCGACCTATAAACAGACGATGAAAGATGTGGACCGTGACCAGTGGGTCAAAGTCATGAACCTCGAAATCGAGTCTATGTACTTCAATTCCGTCTGGGTACTTGTAGATCAACCAAATGACGTAAAACCAATTGCTTGTAAGTGGATCTACAAGATAAAACGAGACCAGACCGATAAAGTACAAACTTTTAAGGTTTGACTTGTCGCAAAGGGTTATTCCTAGACAATTTTTCTGACGAGCAATTGTTCATGGTAGCTAAAGTGCAGGCTGTGCAAATCCGTTGGTTTGTTGATTTTGCTAATTTTGCAGCAAGTGGTATAGTGTTAGAAGATCTCAAGGGACAACAACTAAAAAAAATTCTTCATGATGCTAAGTCCTACTTTTGGGATGAGTCTTTCCTGTACAAGCAATGTGCTGACAGGATCCTAAGAAGATGTGCTGCTGAGAGTGAATTTTTGTCCATCTTAGGCCATTGCCATGCTTCTCCCTATGGAGGACACTTTGGTGGTCAGAGAACAACAACCGAGATATTCCAAAGTGGATTATTTTGGCCACCATTTTTTAGGGATGCCCATTTGTTCAGCAAGACTTGTGAGAGATGTCAAAGAAAAGGCAACATAGGAGATGTCAAAGTGAAATTCCCCTTACTAAATACTTGAGGTAGAATTGTTTGATGTTTGGGTAATAGATTTCATGGGGCCTTTTCCTCCTTCTTTTGGCAATCTCTACATCCTCATGGAAGTAGACTATGTGTCAAACTGGGTTGAAGCAGTGGCTTGTCCAGCAAATGATGCCAAAACAGTGTTGAAATTTCTTCATAGGAACATCTTTACCAGATTTGACACTCTAAGAGCCCTCATCAGTGATGAAGGCTCTCATTTTGTTAATCGAGCAATGACTTCCCTATTGGAAAAGTACAATGCCAAGCACAAGGTGTCAACATCATACCACCCGCAGGCCAATGGACAGGTGGAAGTGTATAATAGAGAAATAAAAGGCATTTTGGAGAAAGTAGTCAACTCCAACAGAAAGGATTGGTCAGTTAAGCTTGATGATTTCTTATGGGCCTACAAAACAACCATCAAAACTCCTCTAGGCATGTCCTCTTACAGGTTGGTTTATGGAAAAGCCTTTCATTTACCTCTTGAGCTAGAACATAAAACATTTTGGGCAATGGAGGAGCTAAATTTAAATCTATTAGCAGTAGGTGCCACTAGCATGTTGTAGTTAAATGAGTTGAAGGAATTTAGGCACTTTTCTTATGAGAATGCCAAGGTCTACAAGGAGAAAACAAAAGTTGTGCATGATAAGAAAATTGTCTCCAAGTCCTTTGAAAAAGGACAAGATGTGTTGTTGTATAATTCAAGGTTGAAGCTTTTCCTTAGCCAATTAAAGTCAAAGTGGTCTGGCAGATTTCGAGTAATTGAGGCATTTCAACATGGTGTTTTTACCTTTGAGAAATGAAAAAAATGGAAGAGAATTCAAAGTGAATGGTCAGATGCTCAAGCATTATTAGGGAGAGGAATTCAAAAGAAGGATAGCCTCTAAGAGGCTACTCTCGGATTAATAAGACATCCAAGCCAAAAGTTAAAAGAGTGTAGATTAAGAAAGTGGAAGCAATTTTAGATCTTGAACCATCTAAGTTGATCAATTTTACAAAACAAAAAGCATGCTCAAATCTGGAAAAACATAGAATAAGAACTCATACCTTTGTAGCTAAAAATTCTCCTAATCCGTGGGGAATTTCTTATCACAAACGCTTTGTGGACAACCTCTAATGTCTTCCCTACTATGCTCAGGCCTTGGAACACATTGTGGGATCTTAAGTTGAGAAAATTTGGAAGAAGAGTGAGAATGGTTCAAAACCGAGAATTTAGAAAATGTTCTTCAAAATCTACTTAATCCACCAATTTCTTCTCTATTAAAGGCCATATCTAGCTTCTTTAAGCTAAGAGAAGAAGCCAACAAAGAGATGATGAGGATTAAGGAAGAAGGTGGTGGGCAATTTGGGTGAATTTGACTTTCAAAGAAGGTTATTTACCCAATTTTGTATTTGGTCCTTGTTGATTCAAAAATGAATTTGAATTTGTTTTAAATTTTAATTGAAAATTAATAAAATTAATTTTAAATTAAAATCAATTTATTTATTTAATTAAATAAATAAGTTAGTTAATTAATTTTAAATAATTATTTAATTTAATAACAAATATCAAATTAAATAATTGGACCAATCCCGATTTCTTAAATCGACCGTTCAAACATGAATCCCTATTCATGTTATAAACCAAACCAATAGTTAAATCATATTTAAATATTTCTACCTCTGCTTTATTATAGTTTAATTCATAATTAAAATGTGGCACGTTAAGTATATCACATATAATTAACGTTTTCTCCCAAAACCGAATTTGAACAATTCAAATTCTTTTCTCTCAAAATGTTACAAGGCTTAGTCCGAGCTAGTAAGGGGACCTAATGGACCTACAGATCATGAGCTCCAACGATACGAGATTAACCGGCCAAACTCTTTAGCCTAGCTAATCAACATTCGTTAACCACCGAGACACTCCACTAAAGCATAATGGTTGCACTCTCCTCACTGTAGATATATTTCTGTCCACTCGATATAACCATGATTAGTAAGTCGATCCTTCACAGGTCGTTCGTAATTATAGCTGGGTCAAAATTATCGTTTTACCCCTGTAATTACTTATTGTTCCTTAAGTCCAACTGATCCTCTAATGAACAATTGGTTTGTGGTCCAACCAACAAACTGAATCTCTCTAGGGCCAATGAGAGGGGTGGGCCCTTTGTTCAAGACCCAGAGTCAACACTTAAGGGAGCAACCTCTCTACTAATCCCTAAAGCGGGTAGGAGTGAATTCCATCTTGCAGAACTATGCTCCCAGCTATCTACCCAGACTTATCCATGAAATGGGAGGTTTATTGAGTCGCAATCTCAGACCACTCTCACCCATGCAAATCTAAGGATAATCCGAATAAACAGGAGTTCATGGCACGCTCAGGATTAAGATCGAGTTACCTAGGTCATCATATGAATATAGTTAGTTAAGACAGTAAACGAAGTTATAAAGTCTAAGTGACTATTTCTCGGTTCAGTCTTATGCAAACTCATTGCATAGGACGCCCCCACTCGCATGTCTCCACATGAACGATTCAGGATCACATCGTTTGTACTTTACAAAGTGGGTCGCGTCCATAGTGTCTCCAGGATAAGGTACCTAGTCCTATCCCTATACTATAGGCCGTTATGACTATAACTTGAACCTGATCCACTTTTATGTCACACATAAAGTTCAAGTATACATCCTATAGCCATGGGTTCTTTATTGAATTAGAATTTCAAAATATACAGTTCACTTTATTCAATAACACATTTATTTGAATAAATCTCAACAACATTTTTATTGCAAAATAGAATATACATTCAGTTTACAAACTCACGAGTTTTAGGATATGAAACCCAACAAACTCCTACTTGGACTAAAACGCCAGTGGAGTTAAACATGTTGAGCAAGAAAACTGTCATACTGTACAACCCGTAGTCCTAGACTCTCTAGGTGTCCCTCAAACATTTTAGCCGTGAGGGACTTTGTAAACGGATCAACAATGTTGTGCTCTGAAGCGGTCTGTGTGACACTCACGTCTCCTCGTTGCACAATCTCCTTGATGAGATGGTATTTGCGCTCTATGTGCTTTCCACGCTTATGGCTTCTAGGTTCTTTAGAATTTGCCACTGCACCACTATTATCACAATAAAGCGTGGTAGACAAATTCATATTTGGAACAACTTCTAAATCAGTGAAGAATTTTCTAAGCCATACACCTTTCTTCGCTGCTTCGCAAGTTGCGACATACTCAGCTTCCATGGTGGAGTCAGTAATATAACCTTGCTTTATACTCCTCTATACTATATCTCCTCCGTTAAGAGTGAACACTGATCTTGATGTGGATTTCCTCGAATCTACATCAGACTGAAAATCAGAGTCAGTGTATCCTGCAAGGATCAAATCCTTCGCGTCATAAACAAACATATAGTCTCTTGTTCTCCTCAGATACTTGAGGATATTCTTAACGATAGTCCAATGATCATATCCAGGATTGGACTGATACCTGATGACAATTCCCACTGCATAGCATATGTCGGGTCGAGTACATAGCATGGCATACATCAGACTACCGACAGCTGATGCATAGGGAATGCGTCTCATATCCTCAACTTCTTGAGGTGTCTTAGGACACTGTTCCTTAGACAGATGAATTCCATGCTTGAAAGGTAATAAACCTTTCTTGGAATTCTGCATCTTATATCTAACCAACATCTTGTCAATATAAGATGCCTGAGACAACGCTAGCGTTTTTGTCTTGCGGTTTCGAACAATTTGGATTCCAAGGACAATTGAGCCTCTCGCAAATCTTTCATCTGGAATTGGGTCGCTAGCCATTGCTTAACGCCAGTCAGGAATCCTGCATCATTCCCAATGAGCAAGATATTATCTACGTATAGAACTAAGAAAGCTACAGTAGTATTGACTATCTTCTTGTAGACACAAGGCTCGCCAATATTCTATTCAAAACCATAAGATTTGATCGCAGTATCAAAACTTATATTCCAGGATCTAGATGCTTGTTTCAATCCATAAATGGATCGTTTTAGCTTGCAAACCTTTTGCTATTGACCCTGAACTATGAACCCCTCTGGTTGATCCATGTAGATACTCTCTTCAAGATTGCCATTCAGAAAGGTTGTCTTGACATCCATTTGCCAAATTTCATAATCATAAAACGTGACAATGGACAAAAGTATTCTAATCGACTTAAGAATGACAACAGGGGAGAAGGTTTCTTCATAGTCCACCCCTTCCCGCTGGGTATAACCCTTTTCCACAAGTTGAGCATTAAAGGTTTGCACCTTAACATTCATTGGACCACAGAGATTTGAATGCACGAGTTCCAAGGATTCTTTGGCCCCATAACCTTTTTTAGAAAAAGGTCGTTTAGTCATTTTTCCCTCAAGACATGACTCACATGGTGGTAAGGAGTTGTCCTCTAACTGACTTAGGAGACCACTCTGAACCAATCTCTCAATCCTATTGAGATTAATGTGACCTAGTCTCAAATGCCCAAGATAGGTACTTGGAGAAATTTTCTGCCTTTTATTTTGATTATCAGCTGTTTTAAACATCTCGGTGTTCAAAATAGCTTTTATCTCTGTTGGTCTTAACACATATAAGTTGTTTTCAAGCTTAGCAGAACATATTCGTACACCTCTTTTGCAAATGAACGCTTCATTATAATCAAAAGATACTTTATACATATGTTCAAGTAAACAAGAGATAGATACAAGATTTAATTGATTCCAGGAATCAAAAGTACATTTTATAATAAAACGAATCTATCTCTAAATAACAACTTCACTGCTCCCACTGCACTAGCTGAGACAACCTCTCCTGTTCCAACCCTGAGAGTTATCTCACTATCAGCAAGCTGCCTCCAGGAACTAGTTTCCTTAAAAGAAGAACACACATGGTTAGTGGCTTCTGAATCTAATATCCAAGCGGAATCATCATGTTCCACTAAACATGTTTCAACAACGAGTAAATCATATTTACCTTGTTTTTCTTTCTCAACTTTCTTTTTCGCAAGGTACTTCGGGCAGTTCCTCTTCTAGTGCCCGTATTCACCACAATAGAAACATTTTCCTGTGGCTTTAACCTTGCGTATGGGAGCTTTTTCCTTCCCTTTATCCTTCTTCTTCTTTTGAATACCCTTATTCTTAGAAAAAGAAGGACCAAACTTAGTCCCTGAGGATAATCCTCTCAGGAACTTCCTTGAAGTGACAACGTTTGCCTCCTTCTCTTTTTCCTTTGATTTCATGAGGGACTCAAAATTCTGGAGCTCGTTAAGTAGAGTAGTCAAGTTATACTCTATCTTGTTCATCACCAAATTGGTGCGGAACTGCAGGAAACTCTTCGGAAGAGATTCCATTATAAAGCTAACCTGACTGTTCTCATCTATAACAACCCCGTTTACCTCTGCCACGTTGAAGTGGACCATCATATTAAGGACATGCTCCCTAACAGAAGTTTCTTCCTTCATTCGGGAGTTGTAAACGTACTTGAGAGCGGAAGGGAATAAGAGTCCCAGCGCAGCAGAAGAAGATTGAATCGTCATGGTTTTGTTGTGCAACTCAACTTTGTTAAAACTAAACTATCACATATTTAATAGGCTAAATATGCAATCTATGAAAGGAAAAACAACAAGTCCAAGATACTTACTTGTTGAAGACGATCTTCAAAGTTTCCTTTCCATTCACGAACTCTTCGGCTGTAGTTCCTCGTTCTCCTAAGATACTTGCAGATTGCCTTTACGGCTGTCCAGTGATCTAATCCTGGATTGGATTGATACCTACTGACAATCCCTACTGCATAACCGATGTCGGGCCTAGTACACAGCATAACATGCATGAGGCTCCCTACAGCTGAAGCATAGGGGATCCGTCTCATATCCTCAACCTCTTGAGGAGTCTTAGGACACTGATCCTTAGACAGGTGAACCCCGTGCCTGAAAGGCAACAAACCCTTCTTGGAGTTCTGCATCTTATATCTAGACAACATCTTGTCAATATAAGACGCTTGAGACATGGCCAACGTTCTATTCTTCCGGTTCCGGACAATTTGGATACCTAGAACATACTAAGCTTCTCCCAAATCTTTCATTTGGAATTGCGAAGCTAGCCATTTCTTTACGTCAGTAAGAAATCCTATCTCATTCCCAATGAGAAGGATATCAATCCACAATAATATCGTAAATGCGGCGGTTTTGTCGATGATTTTCTTGTAGACACAAGGCTCGTCAACATTCTGATCAAAGTCAAAAGATTTGATTGCCTTATCAAACCTTATATTCCAAGACCTCGAGGCTTGTTTCAGTCCATAAATAGACCTATGAAGCCGGGATACTTTTTGCTCTTGGCCTTGGGTTATGAACCCTTTGGGCTAGTCCATGTAGATGGTTTCGTCAAGGTTGCTATTCAGAAAGGCGGTCTTGACATCCATCTGCCATACCTCGTAGTCATAATACGCGGCAATGGCCAGAAGGATCCTGATCGACTTTACCAAGGCAACAGGTGAAAAGGTTTCCTCATAGTCAACCCCTTCGACCTGGGTAAAACCCTTTGCCACTAGTCGAGCTTTGAAGGTCTGCACCTTCCCATCTACGCCACGTTTACGCTTGTAGATCCATTTGCAACATATAGATTTTACCCATCCGGTTGATCCAGAAGCTCCAAGACAGAATTGAAGTACATCGACTTCATTTCCTGGTCCATAGCTTTAATCCATTCGTCCTTGTCAACATCTGCCATTGCCTGATCATAGGTCAATGGATCCTTGTTTTCATCATCAGGAGTGACGAGTTGGGTTTCAACTAAACCCATGTAACGTTCAAGCTGTCTCACAGCCCTCCCACTACGTCGAGGCATCCCAACTCTTGCGAACTGACTTGACTTGACGTGCTAGGATCAACAACACTTGTTGACGTACTAGCCCCATCAGCAACTGTTGCTGATGTACTGTCCATTTTGTTTAACCCGATTTTTCTCCTAGGCAAATGATCTCTTATGTGGTTTTCTTCAAGGAAAGTGACATTTGTCGACACAAGCACCATATTTTCCTTAGGATCGAAAAATATACCACCCCTAGTCTCTTTTGGGTAACCTACGAATAGACACAATGTTGAACGGGGTTCCAATTTCTTCGGTTTTGACACCAAACCGTGGGTCGGGCATCCCCAAATTCTAAAATGGTGTAAACTGCCTTTACGTCCATTCCGGAGTTCGAAAGGTGTTTCACAAACACTATTCGATGGAACATTATTCAAAATATATACCGCAGTGTCCATAACGTAACCCCAAAAAGAATCAGGGAGACAAGCATAACTCATCATCGACCAAACCATGTCCAGCAGGGTTCTGTTTCCCCTTTCTGATACACCATTCTGATGTGGCATACCAGATGCTGAGAGTTGGGACGTAATTCCGTATTCTATCCTATAGTCCTGGAATTTAGTGTCCATATACTCTCCACCTCGATCCGATCAAAGTGTTTTTATGGTTTTACCTAACAGGTTCTCAACCTCAGTCTTGTACTCCTTGAACTTTTCAAGAGTTTCATACTTCCTATGCATTAGGTAAATATACCCATACCTCGAATAGTCATCTATGAAAGATACAAATTATTCATAACCACCTCGTGCTTTAACATTCATCGGACCCCAGAGGTCAGAATGTATAAGCTCAAGAGGCTCTTTGGCTCTATATCCTTTTCTATTAAAAGGAAGTTTGGTCATTTTGCCTTCGAGACATGACTCACACACCGGTAAAGAGTTTTCTTCCAATTGACTTAGAAGTCCACTCTTCACTAGTCTCTCAATCCTATTGAGATTAATGTGGCCTAACCTTAGATGCCAAAGATGTCATTTTCTTTTGGAGAAACTTGAACTCTTTTAGTTCAGGTTTCTCAGTTTTAAATAACTCAGTGTTCAAAACGCTTTTGACCGAATTAGGCTTTAAAACATACAAATTTGACTTAAGTGAAGCAGAACAAATAAAATTACCATTTCTGGAAATAAACGCTGGAACTATATACATGTTGTCAACAAAATGTAATTCCTGCCAAAGAAAAGTTTCACTTTGCCGATAGCTGCAGCAGAGACTATCTCCCCGGATCAAACCCTCTCCCAGTTGCTGTAAGGAATCAATTCCCTGAAAAGAAGAACAAACGTGGTTAGTGGCACCCGAATCCAAAATCCAGGCAGAGTCAGTACTCTCCACTAAACAAGTTTCAGTCACAAGTAAATCATATTTACCTTGATTCTTCCTCTCGGCAAGGAACTTGGGACAGTGCCTCTTCTAGTGGCCGTCCCCATTGCAGTGGAAACACTTTCCTTTCTCTGCAACTTCCTTGACCTTTTTGCCCTTTTGGGCGGCAGCTCGGTCAGTTTTACCCTTCTTCATCTTCTTCTTCCATTTCGGGCGAGAAGGAGCAACAAATTTGGTCCCAAGGTCGAACCCATGTGATATGATCTGAAGGCAACATTTGCCTCAGCTTCCGGTGTCCTGATCCTCATCAAAGACTGGAAGTTCTGTAGCTCATTGAGGAGGGTAGTCAGAGTGTAGCTAATTTTGTTCATAACAACATTGCTACGAAACTGAATCAAACTCTTCAGAAGAGTCTCCAAAATAAAGGTTACCTGGCTCGACTCATCGATCGAAACCCCGTTCATCTCTGCCAAATTAAAGTGGGTCATCATGTCCAGAACATGTTCACGGACAGACGCCCCTTCTTTCATTCGGACGTTGAAGACGTGTTTGAGCGAATCATGCCTGACCTGAAAGGACTGTTGTCCAAACATGTCCTGCAACGACTCCATGATCTCCTTAGCGGTGATCATCAACTCGTGCTTCTTTGCCAAGACTTCAGATAAGCTGGCAATGATGTAGACCTTGGCCTTTTCATTGGCCCTGATCCATCGATCGTATGCATCACGAACACTTCGTGATGCGCCGAGGTCGAAGAATCGAGGACATTCCTCGAAGAAGCACGAACTTCAGGTCGTCGGTTACAAGAATCGTGTTTATATTATTCTTCCACGTTCAGAAGTTATCTCCCACTAACTTATCCGAAGCGAGTAAAACGATGATTGAGAGCTAAACATTTTAGCTGAAAAAATCAAATATAATTTTGTGTCAGTCTCGCATAAACTTTTGAAAACCAATCAAGTTTTAGCAAAATTTAATCCTATGATCCCTAGGTCATTTAAAAATTGCAATGATATCCTAAAGGTTTAGAATGACCGTCACCGAAGGGTGAATGAAACACTCCTCCTTTAGGATGAGACTTTCTCGACCAGACCCTAATCCAAGAATAACTCTTATTCCATTAGGCATCCAATTACCAATATTTGGTCGAATTCATTAACACTTAACGAATCCCGTGAGTGTCACCCTCAATCTTTAAGTTTCCAAGTATCCGTCCAAACAATAGCCATCGAAGGGTGAACCACGAAGGAAAACCAACAAGGAAACTGTATCCCTTTCGAGAATTCATGGTGTTCTGACTCCCATGATCAAGGCCCTCCAAAGGGATTGTCTGGTCCAGGCCAAACTAGCAGGCGGATCATAGGGGTCTCACGGTGTGAATCGAAAAAAGAGATCGTGGGTCCAATTTTCACAGGTCCCGCTCCCACTCACTATAAGTACTATCTCCATCCACTTTAATATTGATCCATACAAATACCATCCGAAGCGTGACGCTCCCATTTGCGCCACAAGGCCGAGTATGGATCTCACGGTGAGGACTTAACGGAGACTTGTGGTCGGAAAATTAAATGTATCTCATACACTTTATTTCCTCTCACTCAACACTTTGTAATTTTCGGGATTGACCTAGATAAACCGACTAAAATTTACCTAAGTCTACCAATATAACTCTTGTATTGTATTAGGCCTAAGTTTATAATCACATTATTACTTATGTCTATGTGAGTAAATTAATCAACTTTTAATTAACGACACTCACGAAAAATATAACCTAAGAATCACCGGACGGAATTCACTCCCAGGTCGGTTTCTAGGTAGGAGTGTTCCGCAAGCATCAACTTAAATACCCCAACCTTAGACAAAACATTCCTTAGACAGAGTTACTTATCAGTCACCATTCAAAGATTACATTTTGATTTCCTAATTCTAATCTTATTAGAACTAGAAAACCTAAGTCTAATTATTCAAGTTCTAAACACTTTAAAACTAATAATTAACTTATGTTACATGCATTTCTATGTTATAGTGCTTGATCATTCATCACATGAATAACTATACTATAACATAAATATTCATCACATGAAATTAAATGCATGAGCATACTTTAATCTAAAAAATATAACACTTATATTTAATTACATTAAAACATGCATTTAATTATATTATTACACTTATAATATAACCTATCATGCAAACTATATATTATAACACTTATAATATAAATGATGCATGAATCTATTTAACCTAAGGTGAGATTTTAAATCTATATGACATACATTATGCACATAGAATTTAATTAAATCATACATCATATGCATAAAATAATTAAATAGCAAAAATGGACCGGTTTTGGCACTTAGGGGCATTTATTTAACTAAATAACATTAATATAACATTTATATTAATATTATTTAATAAAATAAATAAAATAAATAGAATAAAATACATTTTACATTTAAAAAAAATAAAAATGATGAAAATCGCTGCTCACGAAGCCAATTGCTGCTCACGCCCACGTTTGTCGCGAACTAGGCGCTGGAACCGCCCTCAACGCATGTGCGTTGCAACGCCGTGGCCAGCGTTGCGCCCCGCGCGCTCCACGCCTCGACGTTGCAACGCTACGCCTAGCGTTGTAACGCTGCTCTGTAGCCAAGCGTCCGCCCGCATGTGTAGCGTTGAGACGCCGATGAACCGCGTCTCAACGTGGTCGACAGAACAACAAGCACCTCTTGCTGTTCTTCGTCGATTCTCGCCCGTTTCCGCTCCAATTTCTTCACAGCATCTGATGCCACGAACGACACAGACTTACAGACTCAATTTACATTAAAAATTTCTCAAAACACGAGCCCTTACATTGATCGAATCAACATTAATGTAAATCTACTAAAAAGTGCCAAAATCGAAAAACATCCATTTCGCAAACTAACACTCATCTCATGAATCAAAGCATAAACCCACCTAAATTTTAATTAAATTAAGTGCACAACAAGAACCAACGATTGATTATGTTACCAAGTGAAGGGAATAAGAGTCCAAGCGCAGCGGAAGACGATCGAATCGTCATGGTTTTGTTATGCAACTCAACTTTGTTAAGACTAAACTATCACATAGTTAATAGGCTAAACATGCAATCTATGAAAGGAAAAACAGCAAGTCCAAGATACTTACTTGTTGAAGACGATCTTCAAAGTTTCCTTTCCGTTCACGAACTCTTCGTGGTCTCCTCGATCTCTTCACACAAGCACCAATCGGACACCTCCAATAGGCTACACGACTGTTCTACTTTTGGAAGAAAGAGGATTGTGGGATCCTTTCCTTTTGGTTTGGGAGGAGAAAAAGAGAGAGGATTTGAGAGAGAAGTTAAAGCTTCTTTTGGTGAGAATTCCAAAAATGAGCATGAGGATTATGAAACGTTCTTGCAAAGGGGTTTATATAATTGTGATAGGTGGAGTTGAAATCTCCACCTATTTACCATTTTACCACAACTATAGGTTATGCAAATCATATTTGCATAACCACATATTATAAGATATCTCATATCTCATTTTACAAATCACATTTGCAATATTGTGGATTTTTAAATTGAATCACATCTAATTTAATATCTCTCAATCTAATTTCTCCAAATTAGCCATAATTCAACAATTAGGCTAACATATAGTTTATTATGAATCTCATTCATATTAAACTATATATTATATCATTCATATCTCATACAAATGACATAAATACCCTATAGTGAATTTGAACACTTCAATTCACACCAAAATAGTAAACCTTCATTTAATCCAGTTTGGGCCAACCGTGGGACCTTATGAACCTATAGTGACGAGCTCCAATGATCCGAGATTAACCTGTCAAACTCTTTGACCCAGTTAGTCAACATTCATTAGCTACGGTAACACTCCACTAAAGCCCGTAGCTGCACTCCCGTCAGTGTAAGAAAAGATGTGTCCACTAATATAACCAATGCCAATGAGTCGACCCTTCACAGGTTATTCGTAGACAGGGCTAGGTCAAATTACCGTTTTATCCCTGTGTCTACTTCTTGCTCCTTACGTCCCCACTGCTCCTATAATGAACAACAACATTGTAATGGTCCAACCATATACAACAACCCTCTCGTGCCAGTGAGAGGGTGGGCGCCAGTTGTCCAAGCCCTGGAGACAACACTTAAGGGAACAATCTCTCTAGTTTCCCTAAAGGTGGGAACGAGTGAATTCCATCTCGTGTAGTTAAGTTCCCAGCTCCCTACTTTGTCCTGTCCTTAAGAAGATAGGCATATTGGGTGAGTAACTGTGACCACCCTCACCCGTACTAGTCAAAGGACAGACCCCCACAGACAGGAGTTCGTAACACGCTCAGGATTCAGGTCGAGTCACTAATGGTCATCTACGAAGTTATTAGTCCATACTGTTAACGGTGTTACATCAGTAGGTCTAATAATTCACGGTCATGTCTTAAACAATCTCATTGTACAGTTTGCCCCCACTCGCATGTCAACCACATGAACGGGTCAGATCACCTCGTTTGTATCTTAATACAAAGCGGGTCGCATCCACAACGTACGTATCCAGGACTAGGTCTCCAACCCCATCCATATATTGTAGACCGTTCGGGTCATTTACTTGAACGTGATCCTCCCTGTGTGTCCACTACACACCGTTCAAGTTCTAGTTCTCTCATATATTCAATGACCATGGAGTTTAGTTTATTGGACAAAGTTTGTAATAAATGTGAGACACAAAATGATGAAATAAATAACCTTTATTAATTTCAAATGTAAATTTACAAATATAACGAGATTAGGACAAACATCCCAACAAGAGCATCATAATGGACCGACGAGGACAGTTGTCATAACATGGCCTGTAATGATCCCACGATCTCCTTTGCGGTGATCATGCCCTCATGTTTCTTAGACAACACATCAGATATGCGGGCTAAGATATAGACTCGGGCTTTATCATTAGCCCTAGTCCATTTGTCAAATGCATCCCGAACTGTTCGGGTTGCTGACGAGCTGGGAGGGGGAGGACATTCGTCTGTTAAGACGGAACTTAGATCATCATTCACAAGAATCGTATTCAAGTTTGATTTCCAAGTTCCAAAGTTATCGCCGTTAAGTTTGTCGGAGGCGAGTAATTGAATAAAAGAGCTCGACATGCTGAAAATAGAACATATTCTATTAGTGAATTGATTTTAACCCATAACATGCATCCAATTAAGAATTTAGCAAAAGTAATAATGTACCCATAATCTCATTATTGTTTTTGCAACGATACTTTAGTGAGTCAGAGCAACCGCTATCGAGGGGCAGTCAATCACTCCTTCACCAAACCAAGACATTCTTGACTAAATGCTAATACCGGAATAACTCTTATTCCTATAGCATTCTAGTTATCGCTACTTTGGTCAATAATTCACTAACACTTAGTAATTCTCGTAAGTGTGACCCGCCATTTTTAGACCTCAGAGGTCGGCCCCAACAATGCTACCAAATTGGAAAGTCAAACCTGGGAATGGACCTAAGAGACCCTATCCATTTCTGGAGTTTGAGTTGTTCCGAATCCCATGTTACATCCCTCCGAATGGATGGTGCTACTACGGGCAACCTGCAGGCGCAACATGGGAATCTCACGGTTCAACCTAATGGAGGAGACCATAGGATGTGTTGACACACTTTCTTCTCTCACTTACTATAAATACTTTCTCCATTCACATTGCTCTTGATTTATGCAAACACCATCCAAATGGGGATGCCCTATTGACATCACGAGGCCGAGCATAAATCTCACGATGTGAACATTGCGAAGAGCGTAAGAGGAAATTGATATTTCATATATACCTTTTCACTCCCACTAAGTATCTTAAATAGTTTGGGTAAACTTTTACCTAGGCATATTTTGGCTAAAACAATATGGCCTAAGTCTACCAATATAACTATTATATTGGAATTACCTAAGTCTATTAACCTTTTAATAAACCTAGGTGTATGAGTTTAATTTATTAACTTTAAAAAAACGTCACTCACGATAAATAATTTTTAAACCTCTGGATTAAATTCACTCCCAGGTTGGTTCCCAGGTAGGGGTGTTCCGTTTCCGTCAACTTAAGTACCCAAGCCTAGCCAGAACCTTCCTTAGACAGAGTCCCTCTTTAGTAATAGTTTATAAATTATTTGTTGCCTAATTCTAATTTTATTAGAACTAGATATCTTAAGGTCTAATTAATTCCAGTTCTAAAACCATTTTAAAACTGATTATTAACCTTATGTTATATGCATTTCTATATTATAAATTGCTTGATCCTTCAACACATGAATATACATACATTTATAACAAAACCATCACATGAATAAATGCATAAAAATTATATGTTTAATTCTTAATTAATATAACACTTATATTAATTCCTATGAAACCCTAATTCATGCATACTATATATTATAACACTTATAACATACTTTCAATGCATGGAGCATGCTTCCTATGGTGAGGTTTTAAAATCTATATGACATACGTTATGCACATACAATCAGAGAATTTAATTAAAACATACATTCACACTGCATAGTTAATTAAACACTAAAGTGGACTGGTTTTGGCATCTAATGCAAGCAAACAACTAAATTATTACAATAATAATCTAGAAATAACATCGAACCACTTCGACCACTTCGAACATGATTGGACCAATCTCGAAATAATATCAAATATCAAATTAAATAATTGGACCAATCTCGATTTCTTAAATGGACCGTTCGAACATGAATCCCTATTCTTGTTATAAACCAAACTAATATTTAAATGATATTTAAATATTTTCACCTCTTTTTTATTATAGTTTAATTCATAATTAAAATGTGGCACGTTAAGTATATCACATATAATTAACGTTTTCTCCCAAAATCGAATTTGAACAATTCAAATTCTTTTCTCTCAAATTGTTACAAGGCATAGTCCGAGCTAGTAAGGGGACCTAATGGACCTACAGATCATGAGCTCCAACGATACGAGATTAACTGGCCAAACTCTTTAGCCAAGCTAATCAACATTCGTTAACCACCAGGACACTCCACTAAAGCCTAGTGGCTGCACTCTCCTCACTGTAGATATATTTCTGTCCACTCGATATAACCATGATTAGTAAGTCGATCCTTCACAGGTCGTTCGTAATTATAGCTGGGTCAAAATTATAATTTTACCCTAATTACTTCTTGTTCCTTAAGTCCCACTAATCTTCTAATGAACAATTGGTTTGTGGTCCAACCAACAAACCGAATCCCTCTCGGGCCAATGAGAGGGGTGGGCCCTTTGTTCAAGACCCTGAGTGAGCACTTAAGGGAGCAACCTCTCTACTAATCCCTAAAGAGGGTAGGAGTGAATTCCATCTTGCAGAGCTATGTTCCCAGGTATTTACCCAGTCTTATCCATGAAATGAGAGGTTTGTAGAGTCGGCAATCTCAGACCACTCTCACCCATGCAAATCTAAGGATAATCCAAATAAACAGGAGTTCATGGCACACTCAGGATTAAGATCGAGTTACCTAGGTCATCGTATGAATATAGTTAGTTAAGACAGTAAACGAAGTTATAAAGTCTAAGTGACTATTTCTCGGTCCAGTCTTATGCAAACGCATTGCATAGGATGCCTCCACTCACATGTCTCCATATGAACGATTAAGGATCACATCGTTTGTACTTTACAAAATGGGTCGCGTCCATAGTGTCTCCAGGATAAGGTACCCAGTCCTATCCCTATACTATAGACCGTTCTTGCTATAACTTGAACCTGATCCACTTTTATGTCACACATAAAGTTCAAGTATACATCCTATAACCATGAGTTCTTTATTGGATTAGGGTTTCAAAATATATAATTCACTTTATTCAATAACACCTTTATTTTAATAAATCTCAACAACATCTTTATTGCAAAATAGAATATACATTAAGTTTACAAACTCACGAATTTTAGGACATGAAACCCAACAAAATTGTGTCAATGGAGTATTCACTTTTGAAAATCTAATTACTCCTGAGAGCTAATTTCATTTAAGTCTTTTCTTTAGTACTTTTGGTAATTAACTTCTTTTTGTTCCTTTTTAGCTTCCTTTTCGTTTGCTTAGTTTATTGTGTGATTTTTGATAAGTTTGCAAGAGGACAAACAACTAGCTAGAGCATCTGTCAAGTGGCATCTGTCATCCACATTTCTCAATTGGGCAATGCAACAACCTCTCGCAGATAAAGTTGTCTGCCTAGTCCATTCTTTCCAAACAAGTCAAAGATAATCTCTGCCATGGAGATTTGGGAATCAAGGAAAAGACTGATTGTGCAAAACTTTATTTAAAAGGAAAATCCTTTTTGCAACTCCTAAGTAAAAAAATAAAGAAAAGTAGACAAGTGTTATGGCTCCATCAAAATCCAAGGGGAATAAGAAGCAGATCGAAGAGCCAGTTGAAGAGGAGGTTCCAACACAAGAACCACCAGAAGAAACAGAAAACTCAAGGCATTCTCATGTAAGGAGCAAGTCTAAGTCATCAAAATCCAAAGGAAAGAAGAAAGATGTTGAAGAAACTGCTGAGGAGGAAGCAAGTTATGATGCTTCAAAGGATCCAGAGCAAGTGGAACCACCAGTGCTGCCTTCTCAACCACGAGCTTCCAAAATGAAACAGAAAACTCAAGGCATTCTCATGCAAGGAGCAAGTCTAAGTCATCAAAATCCAAAGGAAATAAGAAAGATTTTGAAGAAACTGCTGAGGAGGAAGCAGGTTATGATGCTTCTAAAGATCTAGAGCAAGTGGAACAACTAGTGTTGCCTTCTCAACCACGAGCTTCCAAAATGAAAGACAAACATCCAACTAAGTATTGCAAAAGATCTTCTGTGGAGAGGTTTGTTAATGCAACAAGTAGGGAGCGATTTGAGTTGCTTAAGACAAGAGAGTTGCTGCTTGAGAAAGGCTTTGCTCAGCCTTTCACAAGTCTGCCTGTTTTTGTCAAGTCCAATATAATCAATGATGGATGGGAGAATTTATGCCAGCAGCCTGAGCCAACCATCATACCAATAGTGCATGAGTTCCATGCAAATCTAGAACCAAAGTCCAGCTTCCAAACTACAATCAGAGGCAAGTTAGTAGATTGGACTCCATCTGCTATCAATGAGCTTTTTATTTTGCAGGACATACCCAATGCAACCTATAACGAAATTGAGGTAGCAACCCCAGACTCATACCTTAACTCTGCAGTAAAGGTAGTAGGAGTTCGAGGAACACAATGGAGAGTTTCAACCACAGGAATTAGAAGCTTAGAGGTTGCCTATCTCACTAATGAAGCCAATGTCTGGATGTCCTTTGTGAAAAGTCGACTTCTGCCAACCACTCATGACAACATTGTCTCTAAGGACAGGGTTCTCCTAACTTTTGCAATCCTAAAGGTATTGAGCATTAATGTGGGTTGAATAATTGCAAGGAAGATTCAGTCTTGTGCCAAGAAGAAGGTGGGCAAGCTTTTCTTTTTAAACACCATCACTAAATTGTGCCTGGAAGTTGGAGTTCCCTTTCAGCCGACTGAAGACTGAAGGGAATGTGAATCCCGCAGCGAAAAACGACATGAAACATCGGGGTTTTCGTTGTAGAACTGATTTCATAAAATTGAATTTAATACTTAAATCCTAGGCTAAACATGCAATTTTCAAGAAGAATATAGAAATTAAAGGGTACTTACTTGTTGAAGAACACTTCTTCAAGGTTTTCTTCTTCGGTCACGAACCTCTTCGCAACAACGATCTCTGTAATCTCGATCTCTCGAATCGAGCACAGTAACACCTCCGAAAGGTCTTCTCGATTGTTCTCGATCGGTTGAGGGAGAGTTGAGGGACTCCATTTGGTTTGGGTTGGAGAGAATTTGAGTGAGAATTGAGAGAAGAGAGAAAGCTCCTTGGATGAAAATTCCAAAAATGAGCAATTGCCTTACCAAAGGCTTTTTGCAGCCTATATATAATGGTGAGTGGTAGAGTTGGAATCTCCACCAAATCACCATTTTACTACAACCTTATAATATGCAAATCATATTTGCATATTACATATAATAAGGTATCTCATACCTTATTATACAAATCTCATTTGTATAATTGTTGAATTTTAAATTTAATCACATTCAATTTAATTTCTCTTAATTCAATTTCTCAAAATTAGCAGTAATTTACCAATTAGGCTAACCTATATTTTATTATGAATCTCATTCACATTGAACTATATATTATGTCAATCATATCTCATATAAAGGGAGAAGAGAGATCAATTTTTTTTATCGATCATTTTCTGCAATTAGAGGAATTGTTGTGGTTTTCTCTCAAAAACACATATTCCCTTCTCCTTCTCATCAATTATTGATCCCTTCCTACAAAGGGTTTATCTAAGTAAAATCCAAAGGATAGAAGGTTTATCCTGTTGGTAGTGTTCTGTTGGAACAGAGAAGAACCTTGTAGTTGTGTTGTTGTGCAATTGGAGCAAGGAGTTGCTTATTGTGAAAACTACAAAGGTAATTGCTCATTCCTTTTTAGTTTAGTTATTTTACAACATGTTTGCATGTCTAAATTTCGTGCTCTAATTAGATTACATTTAATTGCTTATTCTCTGCATTTTGGCCAATGTATTGGTATTTGCATTAAACCAAAATAATCAAGCAATTGATCTTTAAGTTTAATCCTTATACAACATGTGTTTGCATGTTTTAGTTCCATGCCTAATTAGATTAGATTAGAATGCTTGTCTCTGTATTTTTTAAATGTATTGGTATTTCTAGTAAACGAAAACAAACGAGAAATTTCGATCTTAAAACACGTTTCTACAGCTCACGGGGATAAGATCTTCATCAATCCTCAACTTCTTCAGGTGTCTTAGGACATTGATCCTTAGACAGGTGAACCCCATGCGTGAAACGCAGTAAGCCCTTTTTGGAGTTCTGCATCTTATATCTAGACAACATCTTGTCAATATAAGATGCCTGAGACATGGCTAGTGTTCTGTTCCTCCAGTTCCGGACTATCTGAATACCTCGAACATACTAAGCCTCTTTCAAATCTTTCATTTGGAATTGCGAAGCCAACCATTCCTTAATGTCAGTAAGAAAACCTACCTCATTCTCAGTGAGTAGGATATCATCCACATACAATATCAGAAATGCAACAGAGTTGTTGACGATTTTCTTGTAAACACAAGGCTCATCAACATTTTGATCAAAGCCATAAGATTTGATCGCCTCAACAAACCTTATATTCCAAGACCTCGAGGCTTGTTTCAATCCATAAATAGGCCTTTGAAGCCGGTAAACCTTTTGGTCTTGGCCTTGGACAATGAACCCCTTGGGTTGGTCTATGTAGATGGTCTCATCAAGATTGCCATTCAGAAAGGCTGTCTTGACATCCATCTGCCATACCTCATAGTGATAATATGCGACAATGGTCAGAAGGATCCTGATAGACTTTACCATGGCAACAGGAGAAAAAGTTTCCTCATTGTCAACCCCTTCAACCTGGGTAAACCCATTTGCCACTAGTCTGGCTTTGATGGTTTGCACCTTCCCATCTACGCCACGTTTACGCTTATATATCCACTTGCAACCAATAGGTTTGACCCCATATGGTTGGTCTACAAGCTCCCAGAAAGAATTGAAGTACATTGACTCCATTTCCTGGTCCATAGCGTTAATCCATCCGTCTTTGTCAACGTCTTCCATTGCCTGATCATAGGTTAGTGGATCCTCACAATCATCATCAGGAGTGACGACTTGGGTTTTAGTTAAACCCATGTAACGTTAAGGCTGTCTCACAACCCTCCCGCTACGTCGAGGCATTCTCAACTCTTGAGAACGGACTTGACTTGACAAGCTAAGATCAACAACACTTATTGATGTACTAGCCCCATCACCAACTCATGTTGATGTACCGTCCATTTCATTTAACACAATCTTACTCCTTGGTAAGTGATCCCTAACATAGTCTTCCTTAAGGAAAGTGGTGTTTGTCGACACAAGTACCCTATTTTCCTTAGGATCGTAAAACATACCACCACTAGTCTCTTTTGGATAACCTACAAAAAGGAACAACTTTGAACGAGGTTCCAACTTTTTCGGGGTTGACACCGACACATGGGTCAGGCATCCCCAAATCATGAGATGGTGTAAACTGCCTTTACGTCCATTCTAGAGTTCGAATGGTGTTTCTGAAATACTCTTTGTTGGAACATTGTTCAAAATGTAAATCGCAGTCTCCACTGCGTAACCCCAAAAAGAATTAAGGAGACAAGCATAACTCATCATCAACCGAACCATGTCCAACAGGGTTCTGTTTCTCCTCTCCGATACACCATTCTGTTGTGGCATACCAGGTGCTGAGAGTTGGAACATAATTTCACGTTCTATCATAGTCATGGAATTCAGTGTTCATATACTCTCCACCTCGATCCGATCGAAGTGTTTTAATCGTTTTACCTAACAGGTTCTCAACCTCAGTCTTGTACTCCTTGAACTTTTCAAGAGTTTTAGGCTTCCTATGCATTAGGTAAATGTACCCATACCTCGAATAGTCATCTAGGAAAGATACAAAGTATTCGTAATCTCCTCGTGCTTTAACAGTCATCGGACCACAGAGGCCAGAATGTATAAGCTCAAGAGGCTCTTTGGCTCTATATCCTTTTCCGCTACAAGGACATTTGGCCATTTTGCCTTCAAGGCATGACTCACAAACCGGTAAAGAGTTTTCTTCCAACTCGCTTAGAAGTTGACTCTTCACTAGTCTCTCAATCCTATTGAGATTTATGTGGCGTAACCTTAGATGCCAAAGATGACATTTTCTTTGGAGAAACTTTTATTCTTTTTGTTCGCGTTTAAGCCATTTTAAAGAATTCAGTATTCAAAACACTTTTGACCGAATTAGGTTTTAAATCATACAAATTACTCTCAAGTGAAGCTGAACATAACAAGTTGCATTTGAAAGAAATAAACGCTTTATTTAATTCAATAGTAACAAAAATACAATGTTCAATAAGGCAGGAAATAGAAACTAGGTTTCTAATAAACCCTGGTACTATGCACAAATTATCTAATAATAAGTACTTCCCGCCAAAACATAGCTTCACTGTGTAGATCGCTGCAGCAGAGACAACCTCTCCGGATCCAACCCGTAGTGTTATCTCACCCTCTTGCGGCCGCTACCAGGAACTAATTCCCTGAAAAGAAGAACAAACATGGTTAGTGGCGCCTGAATCCAGTATCCAGACAGAGTCATTACTCTCCACTAAATAGGTTTCTGTAACAAGTGAATCACATTTACCTTTTATCTTCCTGTCGGCAAGGAACTTGGGATAGTTTCTCTTCCAGTGACCATCCCCGTTGCCGTTGAAACACTTTCCTTTGTCCACAAATTTCTTGACCTTTTTGCGTTTTTGGCGGCAGCGCCGTCGGCTTTACCCTTCTTCAAGTTCTTCTTCTTCCCTTTCGGGCCTGAATAACCTACATATTTTGTCCCAGATGTCGAACCCCTTGTGATAGGACTTGAAGGCAACATTTGCCTCAGCTTCCAGTCCCCTGATCCTCATCAAGGACTAGAAGTTCTGTAGTTCGTTAGGTAAGGTTGTCGAGTGTAGCTAATTTTGTTAATAACAACATTGCTACGAAACTGTAGGAAACTCTTAGGAAGAATTTCCATGATAAAGCTGACCTGGCTCGACTCATCGATCGAAGCCCCGTTCATCTCTGCCAGGTTAAAGTGGGTCATCATGTCCAAAACATGTTCACGGACAGACGCCCCCTCTTTCATCCTTGCATTGAAGACGTGTTTGAGGGAATCATGCTGGACCTGAAAGGACTGTTGTCGAAACATTTCCTGCAACGATTCCATGATCTCCTTCGCGGTGACCATTACCTCATGCTTCTTTGCCCAGACTTCAGAAAAACTGGCAATAATGTAGACCTTGGCCTTTTCATTTTCCTCGATCCACCGATCGTGCGCATCACAAACACTTTGCGATACGGTCGAGCCCGACACCTAAAGACACTCCTCAGTGAGCACGAACTTAAGGTCGTCAGTTATCAAAATTGTGTTTATATTGTTTTTCCACGTTTGAATATTATCTCCGACAAGTTTATCAGAAGCTAATAGGGCGAAAATTGAACTCGACATTTTTGCTAAAAAAAAAAACTTTGAATTAATCTCGCAAAAACTTTGAAAATCCAATTGGGTTTTAGAAAATTTTTATCCTATGATCCCTAGGTCATTAAAAATTTCAATGATACCCCAAAGGTTTAGAATGACCGCCACCGAAGGGTAGACAGAAACACTCCTCCTCTGGGATGAGACTTTCTCGACCATACTCTAATACCAGAATAACTCGTATTCTATTAGGCATCCAGTTACCATTATCCAGTCTGAATCCATTAACTCTTAATGAATTCTGTGAGTGTCACCCTCTATGTTTAAATTCCAAGTATCCGTCCAAACAATAGCCACCGAAGGGAGGACTATGAAAGAAAACCAACAAGGAAATTGTATCCCTTTCGAGAATTCACGGTGTTCCGACTCCCATGATCAAGGCCCTCCGAAGGGATTGTCTGGTCCAGGCCAAACTAGCAAGTGGATCATAGGCGTCTCACGGTGTGAATCGATAAAAGAGACCGTGGGTCCCGTTTTCACAAGTCTCGCTCCCACTCACTATAAGTACTCTCTACATTCACGTTGATATTGACCCATACAAATACCATCCAAAGGGGGACGCTCCCATTTGAGCCACAAGGCCGAGTATGGATCTCATGGCGTGAACTTAACGAAGATTTGTGGTCAAAAATTGAAATGTATCTCATACACTTTATTTCCTCCCACCAAGCACTTTAAGTTAATCGGGATTAACCTAGATAAATCGACTAATATTTGCCTAAGTCTACCAATATAAGACTTATATTGTATTAGCCTAATTATATAATCTTATTATTAACTTAGGTCTATGTGAGTAATTTAATCAACTTTTAATTAAACGCCACTCACGAGAATATAACCTATGAATCGCCGAACCAAATTCCCTCCCAGGTCGGTTCCTAGGTAGGGGTGTTCCGCAAAGCGTCAGCTTAAATACTCCAGCCTTAGACAAAACCTTCCTTAGACAGAGTTACTAATTAGTCACCATTGATAAGTCATATTCGATTTCCTAATTCTAATCTTATTAGAACTAGAAAGCCTAAGTCTAATTATTCAAGTTCTAAACCATTTAAAACTAATAATTAACTTAGGTTACATGCGTTGCTATATTATAGTGCTTGATCATTCATCACATGAATAATTAAACTATATAATATACCTACATCACATGTATTAATGCCTGTCAATGCTTTTAATCTAAGAAATATAACACTTATATTAATTAAATTAAAAACATACATTATATTATAACACTTATAATATAATCATGTCATGCATACTATATATTATAACTCTTATAATATAAATATGATGCATGAAATGTGTAACCTAAGATGAGATTTTAATATATATGACATTCATTATGCACATAGAATATTAAGTTTCATACATCATATGCATAAAATTAATTAAACAGCAAAACTGGATCGGTTTTGGCACCTTAGGGACATTAATTAAATTAATTAACATTAATATAACACTTATATTAATGTTAATTAATAAAATTAATAAATAAATACATTTTACAAAATAAATTAATTAAAAATAATTAAAAAATGAAGAAAATCGCTTGAAAACAACCCCATTAAGCCACTATGCGCGAACTGCTCGCTGGAACTGCCCACTACGCGACAACGTTGCAACGCCGTGGCCAGCGTTGCAATGTTGTGTTCCCCAACGGCTTGGCAGCGTGGGCAACACCTACAACATGCGCAATGTCGCGCCTGGCGTCGTAACGCTGTGTCTACAACGCGCCTGGTTCCGCACGGACGACGTTGAGACGCCGAAAAACAACGTCTCAACGCCATTTACAGCATAACAAACTCCTTTGCTGTTCTTCGCCGTTTTTCGCCCGTTTCTGCTCCAATTTCTTCACAGCAACTCTTACCATGAACAACACAGACTTACAGACTCGATTGCAAACAATTTGTCCAAAACAATGGGCCCTTACATTGATCACATCAACGAAAATGTAAATCTAAAATTAAGTGCCAAAACCGAAACATCCAACATGCAAACCAAAATTCATCTCCTGAATTAAAGCATACCCACCTAATTTTATGAAATATAAAATGCACAACGAAATAGCCAATGATTGGCTCTGATACCAATTGAAGGGAATGTGAATCCCGCAGCGGAAAAGGACATGAAACATCGTGATTTTCGTTGTGGAACTGATTTCTTAAAATTGAATTTAACACTTAAATCCTAGGCTAAACATGCAATTTTCAAGAAGAAAACAAAAAGTAAAGGGTACTTACTTGTTGAAGAACACTTCTTCAAGGTTTTCTTCTCCAGTCACGAACCTCTTCGCAACTACGATGGTTCTAACCGAGCACAGTAACACCTCCGAAAACTCTTCTCAGTTGTTCTCGATCGGTTGAGGGAGAGTTGTAGGACTCTGATTTTTGTTGGAGAGAATTTGAGAGAGAATTGAGAGAAGAGAGAAAGCTCTTTGGATTGAAATTCCAAAAATGAGCAATTACCTTATCAAAGGCTTTTTGCAAAGGCTATATATAATGGTGAGTGGTGGAGTTGGAATCTCCACCAAATCACCATTCTACCACAACCTTATAATATGCAAATCGTATTTGCATATTACATATAATAAGGTATCTCATACCTTATTATACAAATCTCATTTGTATAACTTTGGAATTTTAAATTGAATCACATTCAGTTTAATTTCTCTCAATTCAATTTCTCCAAATTATCACTAATTTACCAATTAAGCTAACCTATAGTTTATTATGAATCTTATTCACATTAAACTATATATTATGTCAATCATATCTCATATAAATGACATAAATACCCTTTTAATGAATTTGAACACTTCAAATCCACACCAAACTTTAAACCCTCAATTTATCCAGTTTGAGCGAACCGAGAGGCCTAATGGACCTACGAATGACGAGCTCCAATGATTCGAAATTAACCTATCAAACTCTTTGACTCGGTTATTCAACATTCATTAGCTACGATAACACTCTACTAAAGCCTGTAGCTGCACTCCCATCACTGTAGGACAAGTTGTGTCCATTGATATAATCAATGCCCATGAGTCGACCCTTCACAGGTTGTTCGTAGTCACAGTGATGGGGATCGATCCCCATGAGCAGCGGAAACGTGATTAGAAATCGATATTGCTTTATTGTTTTTGGTTGAAAACAAATATCAGTCCACTGGATAAAAATACAGAGAATAAGAAGTAATCTAATCTAATTAGGCATGAAGCTATAACAATGCAAACATGCTGTAAAATTAACTAAACTAAAAGGGAATTCGAAATTACCTTTGTAGATACGAATTTCCAGCAACTTCTTGCTCCCTTTTGAACAACAACACAACAACAAGATATCTTCTCTTTTTTACAGAACACCACAAACAGGAAAACCTCCTATATCTCTGAGTATCTACTTAGATCAACCTTGGTGGGAAGGTGTTCCAACTAATTTGGAATGGAGAAGGGAATTTGAGAGAGAATTTTTAGCACTTCACCAATTGCACACTTGATTGATCGATCAACTAATTCACAGATCCCCTCTCACTGTTTAACTGTCGATAGGGAGAGGAAGAGGGAAAGTTGGAATGTGTCATCCTGACACGTTCCCTTAATTAATTAATAAACAAATTAATTAATTTAATTAATAATTAAATCATATTTAATTATAAATTAATATTAATTATAATTAAATCACATTTAACCAAAATTAAATTAAATATCATATATTTAATTATGATTAAATCATATTTAATCAATATTCCCTATAATCTATAGTTTAATGCACATGTCATGCACATTAAATTTTAACCAATAGTTTTTAAATATGAATCACATTCACATTTAAATTAATATTTGAACTCTTTGAAATATTTAATTCTCTCATACAATTTAATATGAATTATATTCACATTAAATTTATAATACATAGTTCCAAAACTTTATATTATATCGTATCTATATACAATAAGTTTATTCCCTAATGAATTTGAACATTTCAAACTCAAACGATTTAAAAACCCTTTACGAGCTAGAAGGTGGAACTAATGGATCTACAGATCTGAAGCTCCAAGGATACGAGATTATTCGGTTAATCTCATTAACCTCCTAATCACCATTCGTTAACTGCCGGAACACTCCAGTAAAATCCCACACCTGCACTCTTCTCATTGTATATATATTTCTGTGTCCACGGATATTGACCAATAACAGCAAGTCAATCCTTCACGAATGTTCGTAACTCCAGCTAGGTCAAATTACCGTTTTACCCCTGGGTTACATCTTGTACCTTAAGTACCAGTGCTCCTCTAATGAACAATTTGTTTATGGTCCTACCAACAAACAGAGGTCCCTTTCGGGCCAATGAGAGGGTCGGGCCCTTTGTTCAAGTCTCGGAGACACCACTTAAAGGAACATTCATCTACTTACCCTAGTAGTCGGGAATGAGTGAATTCCATCTTGCTAGGCTAAATCCCCAGCTGCTCACTCGATCTTGTCCCCAAGAAGGTAGGCATATTGAGTCGGCGAATCTAGCCACTCTCACCCATACTAGTCAAAGGACAATCCCTCGCAAACAAGAGTTCGTAACCTGCTCAGGATTGAGATCAAGTTGCCTATGTCATCCTGGTGAAATAGAAACCTAGCTAGTCAACGGAGTTACAACTAGTGACTATTATTTCGCGGTCCGGTCTTATGTAATCTCATTACATAGGATATCCCCACTCACATGTCATCTACACGAAAATGTTAGGATCACAGTGTTTGTATCATATACAAAGTGGGCCACATACATAGTGTTACCAGAGTAAGGTACCCAAACATTATCCCCTTACTATAAACCCTTTAGGCTGTATCTCAAACCGAGATTCTTTTTATGTACACTACATTTAGTTCAAGACACATTTTACAACATTGGATGTTTAGTTTATTGGATTTAGGGTTAAAATAAAGGGCAATATCATAAATAGCGAACAATAACTCTTTATTGAAATAATAACACTTTATTACAGTAATTAGAACAAAATTACAAACTACGAGTTTTAGGGCACAAACCCCAACACACAACTGGGTCAAATTATATCATACTCAAGCCTCAGAGATTTAAAAGAAAATTTCAGCAATCAAGGGAAACAATCAAACATGATACTTTAACAAGCAATATAAAACTTTTCCTAAGTGTTCCTACGTGTGTGTGTGATTAGCCTCCGTTACTTTAATCTCTACTAAGCCCAAAACAACTTTATTAGGTTCTCCATTCAACTTCCCCCTGCACTGGTCATAGTTTCTAATCCTTGAGTCTCCCCACGTTCAAGAAATAAACAACTTTACTCAGCACTTAATCACTTTTTTTTATGTCACATTTTCTATTTTCTTCATCTTCTTTTTTTTTTTTTGTGCAAGGACACTAGCTTTCACACATCTACTGTAGGGACCCTTACCCAGAACACTCGCTCAATGAGTGGCCTAACTGATCACAGTGAAGGTAGCTCTTTTTGTCCTCATGATTTTTTTTTTCTTTAACAAACTAAACAATAGAAGCAAAACAAACCTTTTCACATAATGCACAAATTTTACAGATCATGCACTTCATATTGTCATTCACCGTATCCTGCAATTTAACTCTCAAATCAGTTCTCAGATCTATTGAGGTGACATCAAAATTTTTAACATATCAACTTTGTTCTAAGCATTTCAAAACTAAAGGAACACAGACTATGTGTATAATACTGCAAGAATAACTCAAGAAAATTTTTAAATTAACTCGAATTCATATCATGCTCTCAAGTTTCCGCAAAATCACAAGAACTTTTCAATTAAATCTCATCCTAGGCTATCCTAATCATACTTATGCATAAAATCAATCAACAATTCAATATATACTCAGGAAAGTCAATACAGATAAACAACATCCCACCCCCAAACTTAAACTAAACATTGTCCCTAATGTTTGCAAAATAAGCTCAAAGAAAGTAAAGAAGGGTAATTAAGGGAATGAGAATCCCCGCGCATCGGAAGACGATCGAATCGTCGTGGTATTGTTATGCAATTTGATTTCTTAAACTCAAACTATCTAATAGTAATAGGTTAAACATGCAAATTTAGAAGGAAAAACAACGAGTTAGAATCACCTACTTGTTGAAGACTGTTTTCAAGATTCCTTCCTCCGATCACGAACTATTCGTGTTCTCCTCAACGATCTCGAACTCCTTGAACAATCCCAACGAATGGACACCTCCACTCGATTACTCGGTTGTTCTACTTTAGGTAAAAAGAGAATTGTGGGATTCTTAGTTTGGTTTAGAGATGAGACTTTTAGAGAGAGAGATTTGAGAGAAAATTGATTTGCTTCGTTTGGTGAGAATTCAAAAAATGAGCAAAATGGCTTACCACCCCTTCTTGCAAAAGGGTTTAAGTAATGGTGATAGGTGGAGTTGAAATCTCCACCTATTTACCATTTTACCACAACCATAGGTTATGCAAATCATAATTGTATAACCACATATTATAAGATATCTCATATCTCATTTTACAAATCACATTTGTATACTTGTGGATTTTTAAATTGAATGACATTCAATATAATTTCTCTCAATCTAATTTCTCTAAATTAACCCTAATTCAACAATTAGGCTAACCTATAGTTTATTATGAATCACATTCACATTAAACTATATAATATGTCATTCATATCTCATATAAATGACATATTTACCCTTTAGTGAACTTGAACACTTCAAATTCACATAAAAAATGTAAACCGTCCATTAATCCAATTTGAGCCAACCGAGGGAGCTTATGGACCTACAGTGACAAGCTCCAATGATCCGAGATTAACCTATCAAACTCTTTGACCCTGTTAATCAACATTCATTAGCTACGGTAACATTTCACTAAAGTCTGTAGTTGCACTCCCGTCAGTGTAAGACAAGATGTGTCCACTGATATAACCAATGGCCATGAGTCGACCTTTCACAGGTTGTTCGTAGACACTGCTGCGTCAAATTACCGTTTTACCCCTTTGTCTACTTCTTGCTCCTTAAGTCCCCACTGCTCCTCTAATTAACAACAACGTTGTAATGGTCCAACCATACACAACACCCTTCTCGTGTCAGTGAAAGGGTGGGCGCCCGTTGTCCAAGCCCTGGAGACATCACTTAAGGGAACAACCCCTCTAGTTTCCCTAAAGGCGGGAACGAGTGAATTTCATCTCGCGTAGTTAAGTTCCCAACTCCCTACTTGGTTGTGTCCCTGAGAAGATAGGCATATTGGGCGAGTAACTGTGACCACCCTCACCCGTACTAGTCAAAGGACAGACCCTACTGCATGTGGGAGTTAAGTAACACGCTCGAGATTTGTGTCGAGTAACTAATGGTCATCTACGAAGTTATTAGTCCATACTGTTAACGGTGTTACATTAGTAGGTCTAATAATTCACGGTCTGGTCTTGTACAATCTCATTGTACAGGATGCCCCAACTCGCATGTCAACCACATGAACGAGTCAGATCACCTCGTTTGTATCTTAATACAAAGCAGGTCGCATCCACAACGTATCCAGGATTAGGTTTCCAACCCTATCCATATACTGTAGACCGTTCGGGTCATTAACTCGAACGTGATCCTCACTGTGTGTCCACTACACACCGTTCAAGTTCTAGTTCTCTCATATATTCAATGACCCTGGAGCTTAGTTAATTGAACAAAGTTTGTAAAATTTGCGAGACACAAAAGGATGAAATAAATAACTCTTATTAATTTCAAATGTTAAATTTACAAACTAAACGAGATTAGGACATACATCGCAACAAACTCCCACTTGGACTAAGCTAGTGGAGTAAAAGCATTTCTAAAATGTACAATAAATTACAATGAAGTAATACAATAAACTAGGACATTGATTACCCGTTTACAATTCTCCCACTTGCCCTAGTCAAGAAGCACTCGAAGACTTAGACTCTCTAGGTGACCCTTAAACACCTTAGCCGTGAGGGGATTAGTAAATGGATCAACAATGTTGTGCTTCGACGCTATCTGCGTGACTGTCACGTCGCCGCGGTACACAATCTCCCATATCAGGTGATACTTTCGCTCAATGTGTTTGCTTCTTTTATGGCTCCGAGGCTCCCTGGAGTTGGCTACAGCACCACTGTTGTCACAAAACAGCGTGATCCACAAGTTCATATTTGGAACAACTTCCAAATCCATCATGAACTTCCTAAGCCAAACAACTTCCTTTGCAGCTTCACAAGTCGCAACGTACTCTGCTTCCATAGTGGAATCAGCGATGCATCCCTGCTTGATGCTTCCTAGAATCCTTATCGGTTTGAAAGTCAGAATCTGTGTATCCTGTAAGGATCAAATCCCCACTGCCATACACTAAGTTGTAGTTCCTCGTTCTCCTAAGATACTTGAGGATTGCCTTTACGGTTGTCTAGTGATCTAATCCTGGATTGGATTGATACCTACTGACAATCCCTATGCATAACAGATGTCGGGCCTAGTACACAGCATGGCATACATGAGGCTCCCTACAGCTGAAGCATTGGGGATCCGTCTCATATCCTCAACCTCTTGAGGAGTCTTAGAACATTGATCCTTAGACAAGTGAAACTCGTGTCTGAAAGGCAGTAAGCCCTTCTTGGAGTTCTGCATCTTATATCTAGACAACATCTTGTCAATATAAGACGCTTGAGACATGGCCAGCGTTCTGTTCTTCCGATTTCGGACTATCTGGATATCTAGAACATACTGAGCTTGTCCCAAATCTTTCATTTGGAATTGCGAAGCTAGCCATTACTTTACGTCAGTAAGAAATCCTACCTCATTCCCAATGAGAAGGATATCATCCACGTACAATATCAGAAATGCAACAGTTTTGTCGAAGATTTTCTTCTAGACACAAGGCTCGTCAACATTCTGATTAAAGCCATAAGATTTGATTGCCTCATCAAACCTTATATTCCAAGACCTCGAGGCTTGTTTAAGTCCATAAATGGACATATGAAGCCGACAAACCTTTTGCTCTTGGCCTTGGGTTATGACCCCTTGGCTGGTCCATGTAGATGGTTTCGTCAAGGTTGTCATTCAGAAAGGCGGTCTTGACATCCATCTGCCATACCTTGTAGTCATAATATGCGACAATGGCCAGAAGGATCCTGATCGACTTTACCATGGCAACGGGTGAAAAGGTTTCCTCATATTCAACCCCTTCGACCTGGGTAAAACCCTTTGCTACTAGTCGTGCTTTGAAGGTCTGCACCTTCCCATCTACGCCACGTTTACGCTTGTAGATCCATTTGCAACCAATAGGTTTTACCCCATCCGGTTGATCCATAAGCTCCCAGTCGAAATTGAAGTACATCGACTCCATTTCCTGGTCCATAGCTTTAATCCATTCGTCCTTGTCAACATCAACCATTGCCTGATCATAGGTCAATGGATCCTCGCAGTCATCATCAGGAGTGACGACTTGGGTATCGACTAAACCCATGTAACGTTCAGGGGTCACACAACCCTCCCACTACGTCGAGGCATTCCCAGCTCTTGGGAACGGACTTGACTAGACGTGCTAGGATCAACAACACTTGTTGACATACTAGCCCCATCAGCAACTCTTGCTGATGTACTGTCCATTTCGTTCAACATGTAGGCAAATGATCCCTGACATGGTCTTCCTCAAAGAAAGTGGCGTTTGATGACACAAGTGTTGGGATGTATGTCCTCATCTCGTGTAGTTTGTAATATTCCAAGTTCTAAATAAATAAGAGTTATTTATTTGAACTTCGTGTCTCGCATATTTCATAAACTTAATCCAATAAACTAAGTTCCAGGGTCATTGTATTATATGAGAACAAGGACTTGAATGGTGTGTAGTGGACACACAGAGAGGATCACGTTCGATTTAATGACCCCATCTGTCTACAGTGTACGGATAGGGTTGGAGACCAAATCCTGGATACATTGTGGATGCGACTCGCTTTATATTAGATTTAAACGAGGTGATCTGACTCGTTCATGTGGTTGAGTGGGGGCATCCTATGCAATGAGATTGTACAAGACCGGACCGTGAATTATTAGACTTACTGATGTAAAACCGTTAACAGTATAGGGCTAATAATTTCATAGATGACCATCAGTGACTCGACCTTAATCCTCAGCATGTTACGGACTCTTGTCTGTGGGGGTCTGTCCTTTGACTAGTTTGGGTGAGGGTGGCCACTGTTGCTCGCCCAATATGCCTATCTTCTCAGGGACAGAACCACGTGGGGAGCTGGGAACTTAATTACGCAAGAAGGAATTCACTTGTTCTCGACTTAGGAAAAGTAGAGGAGTTGTTCCCTTAAGTGTTGTCTCTAGGGCTTGAACAACGGGCCCCCACTCTCTAATTGGCCTGAGAGGGTTGTTGTTTATGATTGGACTATGCAACGTAGTTGTTCATTAGAGGAGCAGTGGGACTTAAGGAGCAAGAGGTAGACACAGGGGTAAAACGATAATTTGACCTGGCAGTGTCTACGAACAACCTGTGAAGGGTCGACTCATGGGTATTGGTTATATCGATGGACACAACTGGTCCTACAGTGATGAGAGTGCAGCTACGGGCTTTAGTGGAGTGTTACCGTAGTTAATGAATGTTGAATAACTGGGTCAAAGAGTTTGACAGGTTAGTCTCAGATCATTGGAGCTCGTCACGTGTAGGCCATTAGGTCCCTCGGTTGGCTCAAATTGGACAAATTGAGGGTTTACAGTTTGGTGTGAATTTGAAGTGTTCAAATTCATTATTTGGATGTGGAATTTATATGAGATATAGATGACATAAAATATAGTTTGATGTGAATGAGATTCATAATAAACTATAGTATAGCCTAATTGATTAATTAGCGCTAATTGGAGAAATTGAATTGAGAGAAATTAAATTGAATGTGATTCGATTTAAAATTCCACATTTATGCAAATGAGATTTGTATAATAAGGTATGAGATACCTTATATTATGTGATATGCAAATATGATTTGCATATCATATAGTTTTGGTAAAATGGTGATTTGGTGGAGATGTTAACTCTACATCTCACCATTATTTAAAGGCTTAGTGAGAAGCCTTAGTGAAGAATTTTGCCATTTTTTGGATTTCCATCCAAAGAGAGCAAAAGTATTCTCTCTAAATCCTCTCTCAATTCTCTCAAAATCACTCCTCACCCAAAACCTAAGGGAGTCCCACCTACACTCCCTCAACCTCCCGAGAACAACTGAGAAGACCCTGTGGAGGTGTCTTGCTGTTCGGATCGAGGTTCGTGTTCTAGGAGTTCGTCCGTTCGAGAGAGATCGTGACCGGAGGAGAAAAACGTTGAAGAAGGGTTCTTCAACAAGTAAGTAGCGTTATCCTTACTGTTTTTCTTCTCTAGAATTGCATGTTTAGCCTAGAATTAATGTGATTAATTCAATTTTAAGATAAGATTTACACAACGAATCAACGACGTTTCACAACGTCTTCCGCTGCGGGAATTCAAAATCCCTTCAACAAGCACCCTATTTTCCTTAGGATCGTAAAATAGACCACCTCTAGTCTCTTTTGGGTAACCTACGAATAGGGATAATTTTGAACTGGGTTCCAACTTCTTCGGGTTTGACACCAACACGTGGGTCGGGCATCCCCAAATTCTGAAATGGTGTAAAGTACCTTTACGCCAATTCCAAAGTTCGAAAGGTGTTTCGCAAACACTTTTCGACGGAACATTGTTCAAAATATAAACCGCAGTCTCCAATGCGTAACCCCAAAAAGAATTAGGGAGACGAGCATAGCTCATCATCGACCGAACCATGTCCAAAAGGGTTCTGTTTCTCCTCTCCGATACACCATTCTGCTGTGGCATACCAGGTGTTGAGAGTTGGGACGCAATTTCGTGTTCTATCATATAGTCCTGGAATTCAGTATCCATATACTCTCCACCTCGATCCGATCGAAGTGTTTTTATGGTTTTACATAACAGGTTCTCAACCTCAGTCTCGTACTCCTTGAACTTTTCAAGAGTTTCAGACTTTCTATGCATTAGGTAAATATACCCATACCTCGAATAGTCATCTATGAAAGATACGAAGTATTCGTAACCACCTCGTGCTTTAACACTCATCGGACCACAGAGGTCAGAATGTATAAGCTCAAGGGGCTCCTTGGCTCTATATCCTTTTCCACTAAGAGGACGGTTGATCATTTTGCCTTCGAGGTATGACTCACACACCGGTAAAAAGCTTTCTTCCAAATGACTTAGAAGTCCATTCTTCACTAGTCTCTCAATCCTATTGAGATTAATGTGGCCTAACCTTAGATGCCAAAGATGGACATTTTCTTTTGGAGAAACTTTTACCCTTTTAGTTCGTGTTTCTGCAGTTTAAATAATTTAGTGTTCAAAACACTTTTGACCGAATCAGGTTTCAAAATATATAAATTAGACTTAAGTGAAGCAGAAAAGATGAAGCTTCCATTTCTAGAAATAAATGCTTTATTGCCATTGAAAGAAACAGAAATACAATGTTCTAGAAGACATGAAATAGAAATGAGGTTTCTAGTAAACCCTGGAACTATATACAAATTGTCTAACAACAGTAAGTAATTCCTGCCAAAGTACAACTTCACTTTGCCGATTGCTGCAGCAAAGACAATCTCCCCATATCCAAACCGTAGAGTAACCTAACCCTCTTGCAACTGCTGCCGGGAATCAATTCCATGAAAAGAGTAACAAACGTGGTTAGTGGCGCCCGAATCCAATATCTAGGAAGACTCACTACTCTCCACTTAACATGTTTTAGTTACTGGTAAATCACATTTACCTTTATGCTTCCTCTCGACAAGGAACTTGGGACAGTTACGCTTCCAGTGGTCGTCTCCGTTGCAGTGGAAACACTTTCCTTTTTCTGCAACTTCTTTGACCTTCTTCCCCTTTTAGGCAGCAGCTCGGTCAGCTTTACTCTTCTTTATATTCTTCTTCCCTTTCAGGAGAGAAGGAGCAACAGATTTAGTCCCAGAAGTCGAACCCCTATGATATGATTTGTAGGCAACATTTGCCTCAGCTTCCGGTGTCCTGATCCTCATCAAGGACTGGAAGTTCTGTAGCTCGTTCAGAAGGGTTGTCAGTGTAGCTTATCTTGTTCATAACAGCGTTGCTACGAAACTGAAGGAAACTCTTCGGAAGAGACTCCAAGATAAAGCTGACCTGGCTTGACTCATCGATCGAAGCCCCGTTCATCTCTGCCAAATTAAAGTGGGTCAGCATGTCTAGAACGTGTTCACGGACAGCCGCCCCTTCTTTTATTCGGGCGTTGAAGACGTGTTTTAGTGAGTCATGCCTGACCAGAAAGGACTGTTGTCCAAACATGTCTTGCAACGACTCCATGATCTCCTTTGCAGTGATCATCAACTCATGCTTCTTTGCCAATACTTCAGATATGTTGGCAATGATATAGACCTTTGCCTTTTCATTGGCTCTGATCCATCGATCGTATGCATCACGAACACTTCGTGATGCAGTCAAGGTCGGCAACTGAGAACACTCCTCAGTAAGCACGAACTTAAGGTCGTCGGTTACAGGTATCGTGTTTATATTATTCTTCCACGTTTGGAAGTTATCTCCCACTAACTTATCCGAAGCGAGTAAATGTTATTATCGAGCTAGACATTTTGCTGAAAAATCAAATTAAAATTTGTGTCAGTCTCGCAAAAAACTTTTTGAAGTCCAATCAAGTTTTAGTAAAATTTAATTCTATGATCCCTAGGTCATTTTAAAAATTGCAATGATATCCTAAAGGTTTAGAATGACCGCCACCGAAGGGTGAATTGAAACACTCCTTTTCTTGGACAAGACTTTCTCGACCAGACCCTAATTCTAGAATAACTCTTATTCCATTAGGCCTCCAGTTACCATTATTCGGTCGAATTCATTAACTCTTAATGAATCTCGTGAGTATCAACATCAATCTTTAAGTTTCCAAGTATCCGTCCAAACAATAGTCACCGAAGAGTGAACCAAGAAGGAAAGCCAACAAGGAAACTGTATCCCTTTCGGGAATTCACGGTGTTTCGACTCCCATTGAAGGGAATGAGAATCCCCGCGCAGCGGAAGACGATCGAATCGTCATGGTATCATTACGCTATTCGATTTTGTTAAAACGATCAACTAAAAGATCTAGGCTAAACATGCTAAAAGAGGAAGAAAATACAACAAGATAAAGGTACTTACTTGTTGAAGACACTCTTCAAGATTTCTTCCTCAGATCACGAATGTTTCGTGCTTCTCGATCTCAACGAACGCTTCCCACGAACGGAACCCGAACACTACCACTTGGAGTCTCGGTTGTTCTTCCTTTGGAAAGAGGGAAGTTTGTGGGAACATTGGTGTTTTGGAGAGGGAGGAGAATTGAGAGAAAGTAGAGAGAACTTTCTTCTTCTCTTTGATGAAAATAAAAAAAAATGAGAGAGTGATCCCATTCCTTCTTGCAAGAAGGGATTATATAGTGGAATGATGGAGTTAAAATCTCCACATTATTACCACTTTACCACAACCATAGGTTATGCAAATCTCATTTGCATAACCACATAATATAAGATATCTCATATCTCATATTGCAAATCTCATTTGCAATAATTGTGGATTAATTAAATTGAATCACATCCAATTTAATTTATCTCAATTAAATTCTCCAATTAGCCCTAATTCAACAATTAGGCTAACCTATAGTTTATTATGAATCTCATTCACATTAAACTATATATTATATCATTCATATCTCATATAAATGACATAAATGTGTTTTAAAGTGAAATTGAACACTTCAATTTCATACCAAAACATTAACCCTTCTTTTAACCCAGATTGAGCCAACCGAGGGACCTAATGGACCTATAGTGACCTGTCAAACTCTTTGACCCAATTAACAAACATTCATTAGCTACGGTAACACTCCACTATAGACCGTAGCTGCACTCCCGTCAGTGCAGAATATTACGTGTCCACTGATATAACCAATGCCCATAAGTCGACCATTCACAGGTTGTTCGTAGATACGGCTGGGTCAAATTACCGTTTTACCCCTGTGTCTACTTCTTGTTCCTTAAGTCCCCACTGCTCCTCTAATGAACAATTTATTGTGATGGTCCAACCATACACAACACCCTTCTCGGGCCAGTGAGAAGGTGGGCGCCCGTTGTCCAAGCCCTGGAGACAGCACTTAAGAGAACAACCCCTCTAGTTTCCCTAAAGGCGGGAACGAGTGAATTCCATCTCGCGTAGTTAAGTTCCCAACTCCCTACTTGGTCTTGTCCCTGAGAAGATAGGCATATTGGGCGAGTAACTGTGACCACCTTCACCCGTAGTAGTCAAAGGACAAACCCTCGCAGATAGGAGTCCGTAACACGCTCAGGATTCAGGTCGAGTCACTAATGGTCATCTACGATATTATTAGTCCTTACTGTCAACGGTGTTACATCCGTAGGTCTAATAATTCACAGTCCGGTCTTGTACAATCTCATTACACAGGATGCCCCCACTCGCATGTCAACCACATGAATGAGTCAGATCACCTCGTTTGTATCTAATACAAAGCGGGTCGCATCCACAGTGTATCCAGGATTAGGTCTCCAACCCTATCCATATACTGTAGACTGTTCGGGTCATTAACTCGAACGTGATCCTCCCTATGTGTCCACTACACACCATTTAAGTTCTAGTTCTCTCATAAATTCAATGACCCTGGAGCTTAGTTTATTGGAAAAGTTTATAAATATTGCGAGACACAAAGTGATGAAATGAATAACTCTTATTAATTTCAAACAATATATTACAAACACGAGATTCGTGCAAAAATCCCAACACCCATGATCAAGGCCCTCTGAAGGGATTGTCTGGTCTAGGCCAAACTAGCAGGTGGACCATAAGAGTCTCACGGTGTGAATTGTAAGAAGAGACCGTGGGTCCCGTTTTCACAGGTCCTACTCCTACTCACTATAAGTACTCTCTCCATTCACTATGATATTGATCCATACAAATACCATCCGAAGGGGGACACTCCCATTTTCCCCACAAGGCCGAGTATGGATCTCACGGTGCGGACTTAACGGAGATTTGTGGTCGGAAAATCAAATGTATCTTATACACTTTATTTCCTCCCACTCAACCACTTTATGTTAATCGAGATTAACCTAGATAAACCTGCTAAAATTTACCTAAGTCTACCAATATAACTCTTATATTGAATTTAACCTAAGTTTATAATCACATTATTAACTTAGGTCTATGTGAGTAAATTAATCAACTTTTAATTAACGACATTCATGATAAATATAACCTAAGAATCTCTTGACCGAATTCACTCCCAGGTCGGTTTCCAGGTAGGGGTATTCCGCAAGCGTCAACTTAAATATCCCAACCTTAGACAAAACCTTCCTTAGACAGAGTTACTTATCAGTCACCATTCAAAGGTCATATTTTGATTTCCTAATTCTAATCTTATTAGAACTAGAAAACCTAAGTCTAATTATTCAAGTTCTAAACACCTTAAAACTAATAATTAACTTAGGTTACAGGGATTTCTATGTTATAGTGCTTGATCATTCATCACATGAATAACTATACACTATAACAAAAAATATTCATCACATGAAATTAAACGTATGAGAATACTTTTAATTTAAGAAATATAACTCTTATATTAAATAAATTAAAACATGCTCTTAATTATATTATAACATTTATACTATAACCTATCATGCAAACTATATATTATAACACTTATAATATAAAATGATGCATGAAATGTTTAACCTAAGGTGGGATTTTAAATCTATATGACATACATTATGCACATAGAATTAATTAAATCATACATCTCATGCATAAAATAATTAAATAGCAAAAATGGACCAGTTTTGGCACTTAGGGGTATTTATTTATTTAATTAATATTAATATAACATTTATATTAATATTAATTAATAAAATAAATAAATTACATTTTATAAAATGAAATTTAAATAAAATAAAACTAAAATAAGCCCCGAGAATGAATAAAGGAGAAACCACCCACGTCTTGCGCGTACTGCTCGCTGCAACTTTCCACTACGCTTGCAGCGTTGCAACGCTGCAGAGTCCAGCGTCACGCCCCGCGCGCTCCACACCTCGTCGTTGCAATGCTACGCCTAGCGTTGCAACGCTGTTCTGCAGCCAAGCCTCCGCCCGCGATTGTAGCGTTGACACGCCGATCAACAGCGTCTCAACGCTGTCGAAAGAACAACAAGCTCCTCTTGCTGTTCTTCGTCTTTTCTCGCCCGTTTCCGCTCTGATTTCTTCACAGTATCTCATGCCACGAACGACACGGACTTACAGACTCGATTTACAAAAAAAATTGCCTAAAATACGAGCCCTTACATTGATCACATCAACATAAATGTAAATCTAATAAAAGTGCCAAAACCGAAACCATCCATTTTGCAAAACAAAAATTCATCTCATGAAAGCATCTACCCACCTAATTTTAAGAAAATCAAATGCACAACAAGAAGCCAACGATTGGCTCTGATACCATTTGAAGGGAATGAGAATCCCTGCACAACGAAAGATGATCGAATCGTCATGGTATCGTTATGTAATTTGATTTCTTAAAATCAAACTATCTAATAGTAATAGGTTAAACATGCAAATTTAGAAGGAAAAACAGCAAGTTAGAACCACTTACCTGTTGAAGACTGTCTTCAAGATTCCTTCCTCCGATCACGAACTTTTCGTGTTCTCCTCAACGGTCTCGAACTCCTTGAACAATCCCAACTAATGGAAACCTCCACTCGATTACTCGCTTGTTCTACTTTAGGTAGAAGGAGAATTGTGGGATTCTTAGTTTGGTTTAGAGCGGAGACTTTTAGAGAGAGAGATTTGAGAGAGAATTGATTTGTTTCGTTTAGTGAGAATTCCAAAAATGTGCAAAATGGCTTACCTCCCCTTCTTGCAAAAGGGTTTAAATAATGGTGATAGGTGGAGTTGAAATCTCCACCTATTTACCATTTTACCACAACCATAGGTTATGCAAATCATATTTGCATAACCACATATTAGAAGATATCTCATATCTCATTTTACAAATCACATTTGTATAATTGTGGATTTTTAAATTGAATCACATTCAATTTAATTTCTCTCAATCTAATTTCTCTAAATTAGCCCTAATTCAACAATTAGGCTAACCTATAGTTTATTATGAATCACATTGACATTAAACTATATACTATATCATTCATATCTCATATAAATGAAATATTTACCCTTTAGTGAACTTGAACACTTCAAATTCACACAAAAAATGTAAACCTTCTATTAATCCAGTTTGAGCCAATCGAGGGACCTTATGGACATACAGTGACGAGCTCCAATGATCCGAGATTAACCTATCAAACTCTTTGACCTGGTTAATCAACATTCATTAGCTACGGTAACATTCCACTAAAGTCCGTAGCTGCACTCCCGTCAGTGTAAGACAAGGAGTGTCCACTGATATAACCAATACCCATGAGTCAACCGTTCACAGGTTGTTCGTAGACACTGTTGGGTCAAATTACTGTTGTACCCCTGTGTCTACTTCTTGCTCCTTAAGTCCTCACTCCTCCTCTAATGGACAACAACGTTGTAATGGTCCAACCATACACAACACCCCTCTCGTGCCAGTGAGAGGGTGGGCGCCCGTTGTTATAATCCATTGTGCGATGATTTGGATTGAACCCCCGAGTAAGTCATCGAGGACGATGACGAGATTAAGTGGGGGAGAATGTCACAATCATACTAGAAGAGCGTATGTTTGTGAACCTCACAGTGACAAGTCGTGCCATGATGCGATCGAGGAGGACGGTGCATCATCTAACACACAAAGATAGGTGGGCTCGAAGGCATGTGAGACTGGGGCCAACCGTGTCGTCGGAGGGGTCGATGTGTGGGCGTATGACTCCTCGCCAAAATAACGTGCAAGGGAGGAAGACTCAATATTTCACATAATATACTATAGGGGGTACCATGGTGTCGACTCTCCACCACCCCTGGGCTTGTGGGCCTAAGTGAGTCACCCCGTGGCACGTTCGCGTGTCATGGCTGGGGCGAGCGTCACAAGAGAAGTGTCTTACGCGTTTCCTTTGTAACGGGTTTTCAAGGGACAATGTCGGACGACACAGGTGTGCCGACATTGTGCCCCTTCCCATGGATTGGAGGTTCAGATATAGGGGCCGTTAGCGACCAGCGATCCGAGAATGTCCCATTAAAGCCAACTCATGGGAAAGACAAGTGCAAGTACACGGACGGGCGACGTGTACGACCGAGTTATATTCTGCTGCTTATTTACTTGATGCTTGGTTGATGACTGAAGAACCTCGCCAAAGGCCCGACGAAGCCACAAAGCATTGCGATCATAGAGATGGGGCAGGAGTTCTCCTTAAGGCTGGCCATGTTCGAGAGATGAATCATGGCGCCGCACGGTGCGAGAGGTGCGACCTTGACACCCGTTGTCCAAGCCCTAGAGACAACACTTAAGGGAACAACCCCTCTAGTTTCCCTCAAGGCGGGAACGAGTGAATTCCATCTCGCGTAGTTAAGTTCCCAACTCCCTACTTGGTTCTGTCCCTGAGAAGATAGGCATATTGGCGAGTAACTGTGACCACCCTCACCCGTACTAGTCAAATGACAAACCCCTACAGACAGGAGTCCGTAACACACTCAGGATTCAGGTCGAGTAACTAATGGTCATCTACGAAGTTATTAGTCCATACTGTTAACGGTGTTACATCGGTAGGTCTAATAATTCACGATCCGGTCTTGTACAATCTCATTGTACAGGATGCCCCCACTCGCATGTCAACCATATAAACGAGTCAGATCACCTCGTTTGTATCTTAATAAAAAGCAGACCGCATCCACAATGTATCCAGGATTAGGTTTCTAACCTTATCCATATACTGTAGACCGTTCGGGTCATTAACTCGAACGTGATCCTCCCCGTGTGTCCACTACACACCGTTAAATTTCTAGTTCTCTCATATATTCAATGACCCTAAAGCTAAGTTAATTGGACAATGTTTGTAAAATTTGCGAGACACAAAAGGATGAAATAAATAACTCTAATTAATTTCAAATGTTAAATTTACAAACTAAACGAGATGAGGACATACATCCCAACAAGTAAAAGTGAACAATATTGTCTTGAGTAATGGAGATCTTTATTTTTTTCTGAATTCCTAAGATGACCAAATCACGTGTGATGAAGTACTGCAGAACGGGAGCATGGGTTTCACGAGGGAAGACATCGACCACAACCTAAACAACAAAACAAACAAAGAAAACTAATAACTGAACAAACAAACAAAAAAAACAAACCAAAACAGAAAACATAAATAAAAGAAATTTAAAGCTTGGGTTGCCTCCCAAGAAGAGCTTTCTTTAATGTCTTTAGCTAGACTGCACCTATGATTGGCATCAAGGCACGTAAAATTGCTCATATTTCTTCGGGCCCTTCTTTCTTGAGTCAATATAGCCTTCTAAGTCTAAAAGGCTATCTTGTTTTTCTTGGGCATATGAAAGATAAACATTTTTGTTATTTTTGTTTATCGAAATAAAAGAATAGAATTCACAGCAAGATTCGTGAGTATAGTAAAATGATTATCATGATTAAAATAATTTTTTGGAGATAAAGAGGTGGAGACTTTTTAGCCTCCAACTCTATCACCTTGATTTCTTCTGTCGAAGTGATTGCACTACCATTCTCTACCTCACAAACCTGTTTTTGGTGTGTTTCAGTCCCTTCCAATTCATCCTCACTATCATATGCATAAGTCCTCCTAGGTTGCTCTTCCTCAGTGGCAAGAATAAGAATTTGCTCCTGTAGGACCTTAAGGGATTATACCAGTTGATTAAGATGATGGGTCCTTTCATGTTTTATTGGCCCAAGTTCTACCAGTTTAGCTTCTAACCTATCCAATCTTTTTAACCCTCAACTCCAAAGTATATTCCATTAATAAATCCACAAGAAAAAAGTTTTCTATGGATTGGTTGGGGTGGAAAAAATTTTGGTTCCAAGTGCCTATATGATTACCATCAAAAGAATTCTCATAAATCTTAGATTCAGAATGATAAGAATTAGACATTTGGTATCTAGAGAAATCATGATTCACATACCTAGGGTTCTAAGAAGGATAGTACATTGGCGAATAGTTAAAATCATGAAAAGTCATACTTTAAATCACATCAATTCAAATCTACACTTTTACACAAAATCAACACAACCAATACAGGAGACAAACACTCGAAAAACACATAAGACTAAATTAACAACAAAAAAGAAAAAAACACAAAAATAAATAAGGAGAAAAACACATGAAAGGAAAGAAACAAAAAAGAAAAAGAAAACACAAAAGGAAAAAAACAAATAAGAAAAAACAAGAAATAGGAAAAAAATAATTAAGGAAAGAAACAAAAAAAGGAAAAGAAACAAAAAAGGAAAAAAATAAGGAAAACCAACAAATAAGGAAAAAAACAAATAAGGTAAAAAACAAGGAAAACAACAAATAAGGAAAAAACAAATAAGAAAAAAAAAAGTAAGGAAAAAAACACAAAAGTAAAGAAAACAAATAATGAAAAAAAAATGAGAAAAAACAAATAAAGAAAAAATAAATAAGGAAAAACAACAATTAAGGAAAGACAAAATAAGGAAAAAAAATAAAAAAAACAAAAAACGAAAAAACACAAAAGGGGAAAAAACTTTAGTCTAAAATCTCGAATTTTTTCTAATATTATTCAATCTAAATAATTGTCATTCCCCGATAACGATGCCAAAAACTTGTTACGTAAAATTATATTGCAATACTGCAAGTGTACGGGTCAAGTTTTAATATAGTGATTTGAATTTCAAGTATCGTCCTCAGGAATGAGTTTCTAGATTGATTAAATACAAGATACAAATTCTAAATTTTATCTAAAGCAACACAACTTTGATAGATAGGTGAAATAGACAATGAAAAGTAAATAAACAAGTGGAGAAACGAATATGATAGAATTACAGGGGAATTGATTTCACACTTTGATTTATTATTTAACATGCAATGAACTATTGTTATGAATTTATAAACAAAAAGTGAAAATACTCAAAAAAATCTCTCGACCCATGGTGAGCTTCGTGCAAGCGATAAATACTAAAGTTTCCTTATGAATTTTAAAAGCATGCACGACATTAGGCCACTTCTTTATATGTTTCCCAGAGAATTCTAAGTTACTCTCATACCAGATTTCTAAGGATTTTGACAAGTTTGCTCTAATCTAAGCTTCTTTCTCTCGAGTCCATTTAAACCAACAAGATTGATGAATTAAAGAACGAATTGCCAAAACTAAATACCACAACAAAGTTCAATGCATAATTAAATAAATCCAAAACATACTAATCAACTCCCAACTACAACATCTCACTACTCAAAATAACCATAAAAACAAGCTAAAGTCATAGGAAAAGTCTTTAAACTCAATTACAAACTAAAAGAAAGAGAAATAAAACTCATGTGTCGATGCCGGTCCCTCGATCCCGAGCTCTCGTCACGATCTCGAACCTCCACAAACGCTTTGGCTCCCAAGGAATGCTATTTTTTCTCCCCTTAGAGTGTGTATTTCAAAATTATGACTAAAAACTATCAAATTCGGCTCCGTTTACATTGGGTACAAAGTATTATATTTATACTACAATTCGGCACACTGTTGCAACGCTGTGCTTGCTGCCAACTAGCCCATTGCAACCATTTTTGTCATATCTTTTCGCTTGGGGGTCTGAATGAGCTCTAGTTTGATGCGTTGGAATCGTGATTCGATGTAGAATCTCTCAGTATATTTATTATACTCAAAATACATCTAGATTTTTCTTTCGTCTTCAATTAAGCATGACATGCTCTAAATTGCACCAAAATAGTCTTGAACACTCTATTTTTTGCTTCATAAGTTCAATTTCCTTAAATTAACCATAAAATGCCATGAAATCCCATGTTTTAAGTATACAAACTAGCTAAAATATAGAAATAAGATAACATTTTTGCATGCTACAAGCAGGATAATTTTATGTATAGCTAAGGCCTGACAGTAAGTGTTTGTAAAGCCATTTAGTGATAGCTTGGGGATAAACTCAGGGGCGAGTAATAGTTTAAGTTTGGGGGCTTGATAGCTCTGCAAAAGAGAGCTATTAAGTGGATCACTTTGAGTATTCTAAGCCTTTTTTAGAGTGGACTCTTACATTTTAAAGCAAGAGATTGTGCTTCTAAGTTGTTGGATCATCTTTATGATTTGAGAAGTCCCCTGTTAGTATTTTAAGCTAAGTGATGCCTAATGGATGCTATTATGATCTTTGCAGGGCGATTGCTGCAACGTTATATTCAAATGTTGAGTACATAATGGTTAATTGTTGCAACATCTGTTGAACAAGAAGAGACAACAAAAAATACTGGAGCATTTAGAATGATTTAGCAACATTTCAGTTGCTGGGTCAAAGAAGTGCCAGAATGCTGAAGCTTGAGTTGTGTAAGGTGCATCTTGTGGGAAAGTCTGAGCAACTGGAGCACGTGGCAACAACCTCAATTAATGAGACTGTCAGTTGGACCATGTTGGACCATTCAGAAGTTGATCGCTGGTGTTCCATTGCCATAATAACCCTAAATCTTATTTCGATGGGTGTTATTTAAGCCTCCATTTGCAACCTTTGGTAGGGGGACTCTTTATAGAATTAGATTGGAATCATTTTGTAGACAAGCACACTTAGGGACACCTCGTGGAGCTGGAGAGAAGAAGAAAAGATTTCTCGGAAAAGAGAGTTGATCTCCTCTCGAGAGCTACACAAATTTATTGCATTCTTACTCTTAGTTTAGATTAATTTTAGCTTCTCTTTCAGTGTACTATTTTTATTTTCCTTTCGAAAATTCTTGTTTGTATTTTGGACCTTGCAATGCTTTGTCAATTGAATTCAAGTTGCATTAGCTGCTTTTATTTCTTCTTTATCATGAGCTAAGTAGCTAAGGGAAGAATTAGGGAAGGTTATGTGAATCCGAGTTTTATGCACAACATGAGCTGCACACATCCTCACTTTTAATCATTGTGGGCTTAATCCAAAGTAAGATTCGTCTGGCCAACCGATTTTAGTTGCCTTTATTCTGAATTTGGGAAGAGGAGGAGTAAACTGATTTCTTTGACTAGGATTAGTTCTGATTCGGGGCTAGCTCCAGGGTAATTGAGGATACTAGGAATAGTAACTCACTTAATGAATGCAAGGAGTGGATTAATAAGAAGCAATTTAATGGGAATTAGTTGCAGCAATCAAAGATCTCTAGGAAGAGTATGTGAAAACTTGCATTAAGTGATGGAGTAGTCTTAATGCTGCAACATTCGGCTTGTGAAAGCATAACCAGCCCCCTTATTCAACCCGATCTTAATCAATAGAGTTTACCTTTTATTTGTGTTATTCCAATTTTAGAATTGTTCAAAGTCCATTCTTGCAAGTTTATTTCTAAGTGTTTAGTCCCTGATTGATGTTTGGTTACCCTTGATTCACTGAAGCTAAGTCTATTTCAACAATTCTTGTAGATACTAATCCCAGAGAATCGATTAAATTACTTATCACTTGCTGCAATAAGGTTGTGTACACTTGAACATATTAAGGTGTTGTTTTAACAAAAATATATTACAGTCCTTTTGAGCAACAACGAGCAAGGCCATCTTTGAATCCTTAGAACTATGAGATAGAAGTAGCTTGCCTTTGCAACCTTCTGTCTAAGTGCCTCTTGTTTTAGAGTTGAAACCATTGCCCAAGCATCTCAAGTATGCTTTTCTGAGGGATAAAGAGACTCTGCCTATAGTGATTGCTGCAAATTTGGTGCCTAGTAATGAGGAATTGTTGATCAAGTTGTTGAAGCAATATAAAAAAGCCATAGGGTGGACACTAGCTGACATCAAGGGAATAAGGCTTTCATATTTTATGCATAGGGTTAACTTGGAACAAGGCAACTTCAAGTCAGTGAAGCAGCAAAGAAGGTTGAATCCAGCTATGAAAGAAGTGGTCAAGAAAGAAATCATCAAATGGATAGATGTTGTGGTTATTTACCCTATTTCTGACAGTAACTGGGTAAGTCCAGTTCAATGTGTTCCAAAGAAAGGTGGGGTAACTGTAGTGACAAATGATGCTAATTAGTTAATTCCAACAAGGACAGTCAGTGATTGGAGAATATGTAAGGACTATAGGAGATTAAACAAGGCCATAATAAATGATCACTTTCCTTTACAATTTATTGATCAAATGTTGGATAGGTTAGCTAGACAAACATTTTATTGTTTCTTGGATGGGTACAGTGGATATAATCAGATTACCATAGCCCCCCAGGATCAAGAAAAGACCACATTCACTTGTCCTTATGTGGCCTTTGCTTTTAGGAGGATGCCTTTTTGTCTGTGTAATGCTCCAACAACTTTACAAAGGTGTATGATGACCATCTTTTCTGACCTTGTGGAGAAAATTACGACAGTGTTCATGGATGATTTTTCAGTGTTTGGCAGATCCTTTGAAGAATGTTTGGTTAATCTGGGAAAAGTCTTGAAGAGATGTGAAGACACAAACCTAGTTTTGAATTGGGAGAAGTGTTAGTTTATGGTAACAGAGGGGATTGTCCTTAGCCACAAAGTTTCAAGGGAAGGTATTGAAATGGATAAGGCAGAGGTGGAGGTCATTGCAAAATTAGAGACTCCCTCTTCTGTTAAGGGAATTCAAAGTTTTTTAGGCCATGCTGGTTTTTACAGGAGGTTCATCACGGATTTCTCCAAAATAGCAAAACCTCTCTGTACACTGCTAGAGTTAAACAAACCCTTTGCAATCAATGTTGACTGTGGATAAGCCATTCACAAGCTGAAATTAGCTTTAGTCACAACACCTATCATCTCAAGCCCCAATTGGGAGATACCCTTTGAAGTTATGACAGATGCTAGTGATTATGCAGTGGGGGCTATGTTGGCCCAAAGGTAGGGAAAACTGATTCATCCAATTTACTATGCTTGCAAGCTCCTTAATGAAGCCCAGTTGAACCATAGAGAAGGAATTTTTTGTTGTGGTATTTGCAATCGAACAGTTTATAGCTTATTTGGTTGGAGTCAAGGTGACAATGTACACTGACCATGCAACAATAAAGTACCTCTTAGCAAACAAGGATGTTAAACCATGACTGATTTGTTGGGTGCTCTACTGTAAGAGTTTGATATAGAAATTAAAGACAGGAAGGGAACAAAAAATCAGGTAGTTGATCATCTGTCTAGAATTGAGGCAGCATCTGAAATGCTCCAACATTCAGACGTCAAAGACACCTTTCCTGATGAACAATTGTTTATCGTAACTCAAGTGTGGGTTGTGCAAATCCCGTAGGTTGCTGATTTTGCTAAATTTTCTGCAAGTGGTATAGTGCCAAAAGATCTTAAGGGACAACAACTGAAAAAATTTCTTCATGATGTTAAGTCCTACTCATGGGATGAGCCTTTCCTCTACAAGTAATGTGATGATGGGATTCTAAGAAGATGTGTTGTTGAGAGTGACCTTTTGTCCATCTTAGACCACTTCCATGCTTCTCCAAATGGAGGACACTTTAGTGGCCAGATAACAACAACCAAGATCTTTTAAAGTGGACTATTTTCGCCTACCATTTTTAGGGATTCACATTTGTTCAACAAGACTTGTGAGAGATGTAAAAGAAAAGGCAACCTAGGAAAAAGAGATGAAATGCCCCTTACTTTTATACTTGAAGTTGAGTTGTTTGATGTTTGGGGAAGTGATTTCATAGGGCCTATCCATCCATCTCATGGCAATATCTACATCCTCATAGCAGTAGACTATGTGTCAAAGTGGGTTGAAGCAGTGGCTTGCTCAGCAAATGATGCGAAAATAGTGATTAAATTTCGTCATCGGCATATTTTTACCAGATTTGACACCCCAAGAGCCCTCATTAGTGATGAAGGCTCTCATTTTGTGAATCGAGTAATGACTTCTCTATTGGGAAAATACAATGTTAAGCACAAGGTGTCAACTCCTTACCATCCGCAGGCCAATGGACAGGTGGAAGTGTCTAATAGAGAAATAAAAGGCATTTTTTAAAAAAGTAGTCAACTCAAAAAGAAATGATTGGTCAGTTAAGCTTGAAGATTCCTTATGGGCCTACAGAACAACTTTCAAAAGCCGTCTAGGCATGTCCCCTTACAGGTTGATTTATGGAAAAGCCTGACACTTAGCACTTGAGTTATAACATAAGACATTTTGGAAAGTGAAGGAGCTAAATTTATATCTATCAGCAGCAGGTGCCACTAGAATTTTGCAGCTAAATGAGCTGGAGGAATTTAGGCACTTTTCTTATGAGAATGTCAAGGCCTACAAGGAGAAAACAAAAGTTGTGCAAGATAAGAAAATTGTCTCCAAGTCCTTTGATAAAGGGCAAGATGTGTGTTGTATAATTCAAGGTTGAAGCTTTTCCGTAGCAAATTAAAGTCAAAGTGGTCTGGCCCATTTCGAGTAATTGAGGCATTTACACATTGTGTTATTACCTTGAGAGATGAAAAAAATGGAAGGGAATTCAAAGTGAATGATCAGATGCTCAAGCATTATTGTGGAGAGGAATTCAAAAGGGAGATAGGCTCTAAGAGGCTACTCTCGGATAAATCAAACATCCAAGCCAAAATTGTGTCAAGGGAGTATTCACTTTTGAAAATCTAATTACTCCTGAGAGCTAATTTCATTTAAGTCTTTTCTTTAGTCATTTTTGGTAATTAGCTTCTTTTTTGTTCCTTTTTAGCTTCCTTTCTATTTGCTTAATTTATTGTGTGCTTTTTGATAGATTTGCAATAGGCCAAACAACTAGCTAGAGCATCTGGCAGGTGGCATCTGTCGTCCAGATTTCCCAATTGGGCAAAGCAGCAACCTCTCACAGATAAAGTTGTCTGCCTAGTCCACTCTTTCGAGACTAGTCAAAGGTAATTTCTGCCATGGAGATTTGGGAATCAAGGAAAGGACTTAAGTGTGCAGAAACTTTGTTGGAAAGGACAACATGTTTGCAGAAAGTTTTATGATGCAATTTAATATTATAACCACTTCTCTCCTTTTGTGATCTTTAAATTGAGGAGCTCGACAATAGACTTTCCATCCAACATACGAGCTCCTAAGTAAAAAAAGAGAGAGAGAGAGAGAGAAGCAGGCAAGTACTATGGCTTCATAAAAATCCAAGGGAAAGAAGCAGTTGATCGAGGAGCCAGTTGAAGAAGGAGTTCCAATCCAAGACACCCTTGAGGAAACAAAAAACTCAAGGCACTCTCATGCAAGGAGAAGGTCTAAGTCCTCGAAATCTAAAAGAAAAAAGAAGGTGATTGAAGAAACTACTGAGGAGGAAGCAGGTTCTGATGCTTCCACGGATCCAGATCAAGTGGAACAACCAATGCTGCTTTATCAACCTCAAGTTTCCAAAAAGAAAGACAAACATTCAACTAAGTCTTCTAAATGATCCTTTGTGGAGAAGTTCGTTAATGTAGCAGCTAAGGAGCGATTTGAGCTGCTCAAGACAAGAGAGTTGGTGCTTTAGAAACGCTTTGCTCAGCCTTTCACAAGTCTGCCTATTTTTGTAAGGATCAGATCCCTAACCACCCTACTCAATGAGCTACAAACCTTTCAGTGTCTGATGAAATTCAGGCGACAGGAGGTTGAGAACCTTTTAGGGAAATACACCCTAACCACCCTACTCAACGAGATACAAATGTTGCCCAACGGTCTTTTCACCGAGGTTCGTCCTCCGGGACCAAATCTGTAGGCTCATCTTCTTTAGGCCCGAAAGGGAAGAAAAAGAATATGAAAAAGGAGGTCAGAGGGAAACAAGCTGACCGCGCTGCCGCCTAGAAGGGCAATAAGGCCAAGGACGCTGCAGAAAAAGGAAAAGGTTTCCCCTACAAAATAGATGGTCATTGGAAGCGTAACTGCCCCAAGTACCTGGCCAAGAAGAAGAAAGAAGGTAAATTTGATTTGGTTTGCGTTGAAACATGCTTATTGGAGAGTGACAAGTCTACCTAGATACTAGATTCAGGGGCCACTAACCACGTTTTCTCTTCTTTTCAGGGAACTAGTTCCTGGCAGCAACACCAAAAAGGGGAGATAACACACAGAGTTGGAAATGAAGATGTTGTCTCAACTGTAGCAGTGGGCACGGTGGAGCTGTTATTTGGCAAGAAAACATTGTTATTAGATAACGTGTATAAAGTTCCAGGGTTTACTAGAAACCTTATTTCTATTTCTTTCCTTATTAACCAATGTGTTTCAATTTCGTTCCAATTTAACAAAGCGTTTATTTCATTGAAAGGTTTGGAATTGTGTATAATTATACTTGAAAATAATTTGTATGTTTTAAGGTGTTATTCAGTTAAAATTGTTTTAAACACTGAATTATTTAAAACAACAAATACACGAACTAATAAAAAGCGAAAAGTTTCTCCTAAACAAAATGTCGTTCTTTGGCATCTAAGATTAGGTCATATAAACCTTAATAGGATTGAGGGATTAGTGAAAAATAGACTTTTAAACGAGTTAAAAGAAAGTTCTTTAGCGATATGTGAATCATGCCTTGAAGGAAAAATGACCAAACGACCTTTTACTGGAAAAGGTTATAGAACCAAGAAAACCTTGGAGCTTGTACACTCAGACCTTTGTGGTCCGAAGAGTGTTAAAGCCCGAGATGGGTATGAATACTCCATCTCTTTTATAGATGATTATTAAGGGGTATGGATACATTTGCCTAATGCATCAGAAATTTGAGGCACTTGAAAAGTTCAAGGAATCTAAAACCGAAGTTGAGAACCATTTTGGTAAATTCATCAAGACACTTCGATCTGATTGAGGTGGAGAGTATATGGATAATGAATTCTAGGACTATATGATAGAACATGAAATAACGTCTCAACTCTCAGTCCCGGGTATGGCGCAGCAAAATGGTGTATCGAAAAGGAGAAACAGAACCCTGTTGGACATGGTTCGGTCGATGATGAGTTATGCTTATCTCCCTGACTCGTTTTGGGGTTATGCATTGGAGACTGCAGTTTATATTTTGAACAATGTTCCTTCGAAAAGTGTTTCAGAAATACCTTTCGAATTCTGGAAATGACATAAAGGCAGTTTATGTCATTTCAGAATTTGAGGATGTCCAACCCATGTGCTAATGACGAACCCAAAGAAATTGGAACCTCGTTCAAAATTATGGTTGTTTGTGTGCTACTTTAAAGAAACAAGATGTGGTCTATTTTTCGATTCTAAGGAATATAGGGTGCTTGTGTCGACAAACGCCACTTTCCTTGAGGAGGACCACATCAGGGATCACAAACCTAAAAGTAAAATCGTGTTGAAGGAGTTAGACAATATGACAGTAAAAGTTACTGACAATGCTACGAAATCAACAAATGTTGTTGACCCTAGCTGACTAGTCAAAGTTGTCCATCTCAACAGTTGAGAGAGCCTCGACGTAGTGGGAGGGTTGTTACACAGCCTAACCGTTACATGGGTTTAACTGAAACCCAAGTTGTTACACCAAGTGACGACTGCGAGAACCCATTGCCATATGATCAAGCAATGGATGACATTGACAAAGAGGAATGGATAAAAGCCATGAACCAGGAAATGGAGTCTATGTACTTCATTCCGTTTGGGATCTTGTGGATCAACTTGATGGGGTTAAGCCCATAGGTTGCAAATGGATCTACAAGAGAAAATGTGGTGTAGATGGGAAGGTACAGACCTTCAAAGCTAGACTCGTGGAAAATGGTTATACCCAGCGAGAAGGGGTTGACTATGAGGAAACCTTTTCTCCTGTTGCCATGATCAAGTCTATTCGAATCCTTTCTGAACGACAATCTTGACGAAAATATCTATATGGTACAACCCAAAGGGTTCATTGAACAAGGTCATGAGCAAAAGGTTTGCAGGTTGAAACGATCTATTTATGGGTTGAAACAAGACTCTAGGCTTTGGAACATAAGGTTTGATGAGGCTATCAAATCTTATGGCTTTTATCAAAATGTTGATGAACCTTGTGTATACAAGAAGATAATCAACAGTATTGTCGTTTTTCTAGTGTTGCATGTGGATGATATCCTACTCATTGGGAATGATGTAGGTTTCCTCACTAAAATTAAAAACTAGCTGGCTATGAAGTTCCAAATGAAAGATTTGGGAGAAGCGCAGTTTCTTCTAGGGATCCAGATTGTCCAGGACCGTAAGAACAAAACACTAGCCTTGTCTCAAGCATCATACATCGACAAAATGTTGATTCGATATAAGATGGCGAACTCCAAGAAGGGCTTATTACCGTTCAGGCACGGGGTTAATTTGTCTAAGGAACAATGTCTTAAACACCTCAAAAAGTTGAGGACATGAGACGAATCCCTTATTCATCAGCTGTAGGTAGCCTCATGTAGGCCATGTTGTGTACTCAGCCCGACATCTGTTATGCAGTTGGGATTGCCAGTAGGTATCAATCGAATCCAAGATTAGATCACTAGACTGCGGTAAAAGCATTCCTATAGTATTTTAGGAGAACGAGGGACTATATCTCGTGTATGGGGCTAAGGATCTGATCCTTACAGGATACACGAACTCTAACTTTCAGACCGATAAGGATTCTAGGAAATCCACATCGGAGTCAGTGTTTACTCTTAATGGAGGAGCAGTAGTCTGGCGAAGCATCAAGGAATGATGCATTGCTGACTCCACTATGAAGGATGTGAAGGGAATCGAAGTCCCCGCAGCGGAAGCGATTGCGAATCGCGCGCTCTTGATTTAGTTACAACGGAAAATTCAAGAACGTAAACATGGATTAAGCATATAATAAGAGTATGGACAACAAGTATATACCTTTGAAGGACCTTTCTTCAAGTGCTCCTCTCTCCACGGTCACGATCTCTACGCCAACAAGAACTCAAATGCGAACAGAGACACCACCACCAGGATCTTCTCTCTGTTGTTCTCTAGGTGAGGAGGAAGGTGGGTTCCCTTTAGGAATGGTGAGGTATTTTTGAGAGATATTTGTGTTTTGGAACTCTTCCAACAACACAACAAGGAGGCTAGGAATACTTTAGAAGTCTTAACCTAGTTGCATGTCATGCAACTATATATAGAGATGAATGGGATGGAAATGACCATTCTACCCCTCCTTTAATCTCTCTTTAGTATATAGTTTATATATGAATCTAATTCACATTAAAACTATATATTATATCAATTACATCATATATAATTGATATACTCCCCATGTATGAAATTGAACACTTCAATTTCACTCCTAACTTTATACCCTCAATATTACCATGTTGAGCCAACGACGGGATCTAATGGACCTACAGATCATGAGCTCCAATGAAGTGAGACTCTTTGATCCAGTTAATCAATATTCATTAACTACAAGTCACTCCACTATAGACTTGTTGCTGCACTCTCCTCACTGTAGATATTATTGTGTCCACTGATATAGTCATTACCCATGAGTCGACCCTTCACAGGTTGTGCGTAATCACGGTGGGTCAAATTACCGCTTTTACCCACGTGATTACCTCTTTGCTCCTTAAGCACCACCGATCCTCTAATGAACAACAAGTCTATGGTCCTACCTTAGACTCATACCCTCATAGAGAGGCGGGGCCCGTTGTTCAAGACACGAGTCGGTTCTTAAGGGAACAACCTATCTAATTCCTCGAGAGAGGAATGAGTGAATTCCGATCTTGCAAAGTTAAGTTCCCGACTACCTCACGAGGTTACGTCCCTTAGAAGGTAGGCTTATTGAGTCGGCCATGTGCCACTCTCACCCATACTAGTCTAAGGACAAACCCCTATAAGCGGGATTTCTTAACTTGCTCGAGATTCAGTCGAGTCACTAATGGTCATCTATAAATTACTAGTCTTATCCTCATTAACGGTGTTATCTTTGGTTAGACTAATAATTCGCGATCCGATCTTGTATGAACTCTTCATACAGGATGCCCCCACTCGCATGTCAACTACATGAATGAGTTGGATTACCTCATTTGTACTAATTACAAAGTGGGTTTGCATCCATGGTGTTACGAATGAGGTTTCCAACCTTATTCTTATACCATAGACTATTTAGGTTATAATCTTGAATTCAACCCAAATAGTGTCCACTACACTGATTTCAAGATAAACGTTATAACCTTGGAGCTTAGTTTATTGAATTTATAAAAGCAAAACTGTAATCTTATCAAAACAAATAACACTTTATTTAATTGATCAAGATTACACAAGTTTAGGGCATAAATCCCAACACGATGAGTATGTAGCAACTTGTGAAGCGGCTAAAGAGGTAGTATGGCTTGGGAAGTTCAAGACTGATTTGGAAGTGGTTCCAAATTTGAACCTCCCGATCACCCTTTATTGTGATAACAACGGTCCAGTGGCCAACTCGAGGGTGAAAGAGTGTAGATTAAGAAAGCGGAAGTAATTTTGGATCTTGAACACTCTAAGTTGATCAATTTTACAAAACAAAAAGCATGCTCAAATCTGGAAAAACAGAGAGTATGAACACATACCTTTGTTGTTCAAAATTCTCCTAATCCGTGGGAAATTTCTTGTCACAAATACTTTGTGGACAACCTCTAGTGTCTTCCCTACTATCCTCAGGACTTGGAACAGATTGTGGGATCTTTGATAGAGGGAATTTTAAGAGAGATGGGAGAAAGGTCTTAAAAACGTGAATCCTATCAATTCTTAAAATTCGTACTTAATCTAATGGTTTCTTCTTCAATTAAAGAAACCAAAAGCTTCTTCAAGCTAGGAGAAGATGACAGCAAGAAGATGAGAAGGATTTAGCAAGAAGGAGGTGCTCAATTTGAGTGAATTTGAAAAAGTGGTAAGCTTGCTCATGCTTTTTCCTTTGGTTCAATTGAAATTCAAAATGAAAATTTGAATTTTCATTTAATTTTAATTCAAAATTAATATAAAATTAATTTGAAATTAAAAATAAATTTATTAATTAATTTTAAATAATTTATTTAATTTAATATCAAATATTAAATTAAATAATTGGACCAATCCCGATTTCATAAATCGATCGTTTAAACATGAATCCCTATTCATGTTATAAACCGAACAAATATTTAAATCACATTTAAATATTTCCTCCTCTTCTTTATTATAGTTTAATTCATAATTAAACTGTGACACGTTAAGTATATCACATATAATTAACGTTTTCTCCAAAAACCGAATTTGAACAATTCAAATTCTTTTCTCTCAAAATGTTACAAGGCTTAGTCCAAGCTAGTAAGGGGACCTAATGGACCTACAAATCATGAGCTCCAACGATACAAGATTAACCGGCCAAACTCTTTAGCCTAGCATATCAACATTCGTTAACCAGGGACACTCCACTAAACCCACGGTGGTTGCACTCTCTCACTTTGTAGATATATTTACGTCCCCACTCGATATAACCATGATTAGTATGTCGATCCTTCACAGTCGTTCGTATTTCTGGTGGTCAAAATTACCGTTTTACCCCTGTAATTACTTCTTGTTCCTTAAGTCCCACTGATCCTCTAATGAACAATTGATTTGTGTTCCAACCAACAACCGAATCCCTCTCGGGCCAATGAGAGGGTTGGGCCCTTTGTTCAAGACCCGGAGCTCGTTAAGTAGAGTAGTCAAGTTATACTTTATTTTGTTCATCACCGAGTTGGTGCGAAACTGCAGGAAACTCTTCGAAAGAGATTCCATTATAAAGCTGACCTGACTGTTCTCATCTATAACAACCCCGTTTACCTCTGCCACGTTGAAGTGGACCATCATATTAAAGACATGCTCCCTAACAGAAGTTCCCTCCTTCATTCGGGAGTTGTAAACGTACTTGAGAGCATCATAACGGATCGATGAGGACGGTTGTCCAAACATGGCCTGTAATGATCCCATGATCTCTTTTGCGGTGATCATGCCCTCATGTTTCTTAGACAACACATCAGATATGCTTGCTAAGATGTAGACTCGGGCTTTATCATTAGCCCTAGTCCATTTTTCAAATGCATCCCGAACTATTCGGGTTGCAGACGAGCTGGGAGGAGGAGGACATTCCTCCGTCAAGACGAACCTTAGATCATCAATTACAAGAATCGTATTCAAGTTTGATTTCCATGTTCCAAAGTTATCGCCGTTAAGTTTGTCGAAGGCGAGTAATTGAATAAAAGAGCTCGACAGGCTAAAAATAGAACATATTCTATTAGTTAATTGCTTTTAACCCATAACATGAATCCAATTAAGAATTTAGCAAAAGTAACAATGTACTCATAATCTCATTATTTGTTTTTGCAACGATACTTCAGTGAGTCAGAGCAATCGCTACCGAAGGGCAGTCTATCACTCCTTCACTGAACCAAGATATTCTTGACTAAATGCTAACACCAGAATAACTCTTATTCCTATAGCATTCTAGTTATCGCTACTTTGGTCAAGAATTCATTAACACTTAGTAATTCTCGTAAGTGTGACCCGCCATTTTTAGACCTTAGAGGTCGGCTCCAACAATGCTACCGAATTGGAAAGTCAATGCTGGGAATGGACCTAAGAGACCCTATCCATTTCTGGAGTTTGAGTTTTTCCGAATCCCATGTTACATCCCTCCGAATGGATGGTGCTACTACGGACAACCTGCAGGCGCAACATGGGAATCTCACGGTCCAACATAATGGAGGAGACCATAGGAGGTGTTGACACACTTCCTTCTCCCACTTACTATAAATACTTTCTCCATTCACCTTGCTCTTGATTTATTCAAATACCATCCGAATGGAGATGCCGTAATTACATCACGATGCCGAGGATAAATCTCACGTTGTGAACTTCACGAAGAGCGTAAGAGGAAATTGATATATCATATATACCTTTTCACTCCCACTAAGCATTTTAAACAGTTTGGGTATACTTTCACTTAGGCATATCCAGGATTGGACTGATACCTGCAGACAATTCCCACTGCATAGCATATGTCGGGTCGAGTACATAGCATAGCATACATCAGACTACCGACAGCTGATGCATAGGGAATGTGTCTCATATCCCAACTTCTTGAGGTGTCTTAGGACATTGTTCCTTAGACAGATGAATTCCATGCCTGAAAGGTAATAAACCCTTCTTAGAATTCTGCACCTTATATCTAATCAACATTTTGTCAATATAAGATGCCTGAGACAGCGCTAGCGTTTTGTTCTTGCGATTCCGAACAATTTGGATTCAAAGGACAAACTAAGCTTCTCCCAAATCATTCATTTGGAATTGGGTCGCTAGCCATTGCTTAACGCCAGTCCGAAATCCCGCATCATTCCTAATGAGCAGGATATCGTCTACGTATAAGACTAAGAAAGCTACAGTAGTATTGACTATTGTTGCGTAAAATTATATTGCAATACCGCAAGTGTACGGGTCAAGTTTTAGTATAGTGATTTATGAGTCCAAGTATCATCCTCGGGAATGGGTTTCTAGATTAATGAATTATTAAGGTACTAATTCTCGATTTTAGCTAAAGAAACATAACATGGATAGTTGGTTGAAGTAAATACAAACAAACGAACAAACATGTGGAGACACAAATTGATAGAATTAAAGGAAGTGATTTTACAAGTTAAAGACCTAACTAGCACATGCATTGAATCAATGAGATGAAATTATAAACAAGAAGTGAAATACTCAAGAAAATCTCTCGATTCTTAGTGAGCCTCACACATGCAATAAACTCATAGTCTCCATATGAACCCACGACATGCATGGCATTAAGCAACTTCTTTATGTGTTTCCCTAAGATTTCTAGGTCACTCGTGCGGACTTCCAAGGGTTTTGACAATTTTGCTCAAATTCAAGCTTTATCTCTCGAGTCCACTTAAATCAACAAATTAAAAAGTAAAGAACGAATTACCAAAAATAACGACATAACATGCTTCAATACATCACAAGAAAGTCATAACAAGTAAATCAAATCCTACTACAATGTTTAGCTACTCTAAATCACATGAAAAACAAACTAAACAAGTAGAAAACGTCTTCGAACGCTATTACAAATTGAAAGAAAGAGAAATAAACTTAGGTGTCGATGCCGGTCCTTCGTCTCCGAGCTCCCGTCTTCGATCTCGAACATCCACGAATGCGTTGGCTCCCAAAATCACTCTTTTCTCTCTTCTTACAAGGTGTATTTCGAATTTAGGGCAAAACTCTACCAAATTGTGCTCTCCTTTTCTCAATTGCATAATGTTGTATTTATAGGCCTTGGTAAATATGGAAACTATCGGCAGCGTTGCAACGCTAAGAACAGCGTTGCAACACTGCTACCTTAACGCGCGTGCGCCTATCGATCTGCCGTTGCGGCGCGCAAGCGCGGCGTTTGCAACGCGCCGTGTGCGCGCTTCTTATGCGTGCGGCCTTATTGATATAGCGTTGCGACGCTGCAAAGCAGCGTTGCAACGCTATCGGCAGTGATCTTTAGAGTTGTTTGGCTACACGTTCGGCGTTGCAACGCTCTGTATGGCGTTGCAACGCCATCACCTCGGGTCTTCAGCTTGGTTTGGTCTTTTCTCTTCCATTTGATGTTATTTTTGGCTCCAAATAGCCTCGTTTTGATCCCGAGTGATCCAATTTGTCTCTAAGAGTTCCGTTTAAGCTCTGAACCTTAAATTGAATGAATTAAACACGTAAAAGCCTTGAAATCATTATAAAAGTAGCAATTATTAAGCCTAAGGATAGAACATTTTGTGTGCTATCAAACACCCCCAAACTTAACCTTTTGCTAGTCCCGAGCAAAAACAGAATTAAACATCAGATTGCTCTTAAACATACATTTGATTCAAGCCTCAAAGATTTAAGAGAAAATTTTGCAATCACGGGAAACACTTAAACATAGCACTTCAACAAGTAATTTAAAACTTTTCCTAAGTGTTCCTACGTGTGTGTGTGATTAGCCTATGTTCCCTTCATTTTTACTAAGCCCGGATCAACTTTATTAGGCTCTCCATTCAACTTCCCCCTACACTGGTCATAATTACTAATCCTTGAGTCTTCTACATTCAAGAAATAAATAACTCTATTTAGCACTTAATCATTATTATATATATATTTTTTTTTGCATGCAAGAGCACTAGCTTTCACACATCCACTACAGGGACCCTTACCAAGAGCACTCGCTCAATGAGTGCCCTAACTGATCACAGTGGAGGTAGCTCTTTTTGCCCTCACGATTTTTTTCTTTAGCAAAAAAACAACAGAAACAACATAGTTCACATATTATACAGATCATGCGCTTCATATTGTCATTCACCCTATCCTGCAGTTTTAACTCTCAAATCAGTTCTTAGACCTATCGAGGTGACATCAAACTTCTAAGCCTAATAACTTTGTTCTAAGCATTTCAAAACTACAGGAACACATGCTATGTGCATAATGGTGCAGGAAAAACTCAAGAAAATTCTAAATTAACTCAAATTCATGTCATGCTCTCAAGTTTCAGCAGAATCACAAGGATTTCCAATTAAATCTCATCCTAGGCTATCATGATCATACTTATGCAAAAGATTAATCAACAATTCAGCACATACTAAGGACAGTCTTATCAGATGAACAACATCCCACCCCCAAACTTAATCTAAACATTGTCCCCAATGTTTGCAGAACTAAGCACAAATTAAGTGTCAGGGTAAGAGTGAACAATACTGTCCTGGTTTATAGAGCTATTTCTGGTATTCTAGGATAGCCAAAGCATGTGTGTTGGAGTTCCTCTGAATGGGAGCATGGATTTCAATGAAGAAGGGCATCTCCACAACCTACGGAGTAAAATAACAGCTAACTAAGAATTGAAAAACAACAAAAACAACTAAAGCAAGCTAAAGATAGGAAAACAAAAGTAAGTAAAACATGGGTTGCCTCCCAAGAAGCGCTTTGTTTAACGTCTTTAGCTAGACCGTACTCCCTTAAGGTGTTTCTTTCCTTGCTTGCGATTTCTGGAGTGATGTGTTCATTTGGCCAATCACGGGTCTCTATATTCTTTATTGCGGCTCCATGATGGTCACTATACCGAGATAAATGGTGATTGCATTCTCGGTGGTTGGACCGACCGACGGATTCGGCTATGAAGGAGTGCAATGTATCTTCAGAGATGGTTTCTCTCTCGATGTAGAAGCATGCCTCAGTAGGAGGATTCAACACATTCTTGTTGTTAGCATAAGAGAAATTCTCATGATACCTCAAACCTGGATTGTAATGTGTTGGTAGGTTATTCTGAGTCTGATTTCCTCCATAGTGGTTGCTTCTATTGTTCAGGTAGTTCAATTGCTCCATATTGGATTCTCCATTGGCACGGGAGCATTGAGAGGACAACCCACATGCGTGGTGATCCGCAAAATTATTCAAGGCATGAGTGAGAGGCGCCATATGAGATCTAAGAGAGGTTACCTCGTCCGGTTGATATAATCAAGCCACCGGCTTAGATCTGTCATTTTCCATGAGGCCACCAGTAGTAGTGGCGATTGACACTTCCTCGAGGAGGGCACGTGTTTACGCACGAGTCTTCGCCATGAAAGCCCCTCCAAAGCAGTGGCATCCAGAATGGTCCTGGTCTTACCTTCCAGTCCATTATAAAACAGCTGTACCTGGAGCCAGTCTGGATAGCCATGCTGTGGGCACCTCCTGAGCATGTCCATGTACCTTTCTTAGGCTTCAAATAAATGCTCTCCCTCTTGCTGCCTGAATGTTCCTATCTCAGTCTTCAACTTTGCAGCTTTAACAGGTGGAAAGAATTTGGTCATGAAGGCTTGGACCAACTCCTCCCAGGAAGTGATACTTCATGAGGGAAGGGACCCTAGCCATTCTTTGGCTCTACCCTGTAAGGAAAAAGGAAAGAGACGTAAGCGAATACTATCAGCAGAGATACCATTCATTTTAAATGTACCACAGATTTCCAAAAATTTTTAAGATGAGAGTTAGGATCTTCGTGGCTAGGCCTCTCAAAGCACCTTCCCTAACCATTTTGTATCATTACATTTTCGGTTCAAAGTTATTAGCATTGATAGGGGCATGGACTATTCCGGCTGCTGCGAAATTAAACACAGGTTGGAAATACTCCCGATAAGTTTAGGGTTGTTGATGAGCTCACGATCGGCCATCTCCCGAGGTTCTGCTCTTCCTTCCCTTAGGAGTTTCCTACAGGTCCTTTCAATCTCAGGATCAAAAGGGTGCAAGTCTGCAGCTCTCCCTTTGGGCATACACCTGGAGGAACAAAAAGAGAAGAAATTAGATAAAAAAAAAAACACAAACAACTAGAAAATAAAATAGAAAATAAAGACATAAAGCATAAACCTTGGGTTGCCTCCCAAGAAGCGCTTTCTTTAACGTCTTTAGCTAAACGGTGACTTATCAGGGCACATAAAATTGCTCATACTTCTCTGGGCCCTTCTTGCTCGAATCAATGTAGCCCTCTAAGTTAAAAGGCTATCTTGCTTTTCATGAGCGCCAGAGACATAATTATTTTTGGTATTTTTGTTTAATAAAATGAAAGAATCAAAACAAGACTCGTGAGTGAAAGACCAATGGTTATCAAAAATCAAGAAAATTTCTGGGGATAAAGGGAAAGAAGACTTCTCAGCCTCTAACTCTATCACCTAGATCTCTCTGTGGAACTAAGTGTATCACCGGTGTCCTCCTCACAACCCCGATCATGGTGTGCCTCGTCTCTCCCAAACTATCCTCACTAACATCTAAACAAATCCTCCTAGGTGGCATCTCCGAGTGGTAAGGAATATAAATTGTTCTGTAAGGTCTTAAGGGAAACTACTAATTGATTAAGATATCGGGATCTATCCCTGCACTATTTCCCAAAGTCTTACCACCTCAAACTTCTAACCTATCCAACCTTTTCAATTCATCATGAACCAAATTTTTAAATTTCAATTCTAAGGTATATTCCATCAATTGGTCCACAAGAGAAGATTTTTCAAGGGGTTGGTTAAGGTATGAAAAACTATGGTTCCAAGTGCCTAAATAACTACCCTCATGTGAATTTTTTCATATATGCAGTGCAGAATGGTAAAAATTAGACACATGGTGTTGGAAAAATCATGATGCACAAAACTAGGTCCGAGAGGAGTAATAGAATGATGGAGAAAAATCATGCAAAGTCATGCTTGAAAAATTACTAAATTGAGACAAGACTTCTACACAATAGCAACACAACCAAAAAAGCAGGGGACAAAGACTAAAAAACACACCAAACTAAAATAACACAAATAAAGAAACAAACAATCACACAAAACAATTAAGGAAAGACAAACAAACAAGCTTTAGTCTAAAATTTCAAATTTTCTCCTAATATTTATTAATCTAAATAATCGCCATTCCCTAAAGAATGGCGCCAAAAACTTGTTGCGTAAAATTATATTGCAACACACGCAAAAGTATGCGGGTCAAGTTTTAGTATAGTGATTTATGAGTCCAAGTATTGTCCTTGGGAATGGGTTTCTAGATTAATGAATTATTAAGGTACTAATTCTCGATTTTAGCTAAAGAAACATAACATGGATAGTTGGTTGAAGTAAATACAAACAAAAGAACAAACATGTGGAGACACAAATTGATAGAATTAAAGGAAGTGATTTTACAAGTTAAAGACCTAACTAGCACATGCATTGAATCAATGAGATGAAATTATAAACAAGAAGTGAAATACTCAAGAAAATCTCTCGATTCTTAGTGAGCCTCACACATGCAATAAACTCATAGTCTCCATATGAACATACGACATGCATGGCATTAAGCAACTTCTTTATGTGTTTCCCTAAGATTTCTAGGTCACTCTCGTGCCAGACTTCCAAGGGTTTTGACAATTTTGCTCAAATTCAAGTTTATCTCTCGAGTCAACTTAAATCAACAAATTAAAAAGTAAAGAACGAATTACCAAAAATAACGTCATAACATGCTTCAATACATCACAAGAAAGTCATAACAAGTAAATCAAATCCTACTACAATGTTTAGCTACTCTAAATCACATGAAACACAAACTAAACAAGTAGAAAACGTCTTAGAACGCTATCACAAATTGAAAGAAAGAGAAATAAACTTAGGTGTCGATGCCGGTCCTTCGTCTCCGAGCTCCTGTCTTCGATCTCGAACCTCCACGAATGCTTTGGCTCCCAAAATCACTCTTTTCTCTCTTCTTACAAGGTGTATTTCAAATTTAGGGCAAAACTCTACCAAATTGTGCTCCCCTTTCTCAATTGCATAATGTTGTATTTATAGGCCTCAATGGGACAGCGTTGCAACGCTGTACCTAAAACGCGTGGTAAATATGGAAACTATCGGCGCAGCGTTGCAGCGCTAAAACAGCGTTAGCGTAGCGCTGCTACCTTAACGCGGCGCGCGCGCTATCGATCTGGCGTTGCGACGCTGCAAGGCGGCGTTACGCGCGCGCATGTGCGACTTCTTATGCGTGCGGCCTTATTGATATAGCGTTGCGGCCAGCTGCAGCGGCGTTGCAACGCATTATCGGCGATGATCTTGAGTTGTTTGGTTGCACGTTCGGCGTTGCAACGCTCTGTATGGCGTTGCAACGCCATCACCTCGGGTCTTCAGCTTGGTTTGGTCTTTTCTCTTCCATTTGATGTTATTTTTGGCTCCAAATAGCCTCGTTTTGATCCCGAGTGATCCAATTTGTCTCTAATAGTTCCGTTTAAGCTCTGAACCTGAAATTGAATGAATTAAACACGTAAAAGCCTTGAAATCATTATAAAACTAGCAATTATTAAGCCTAAGGATAGCACATTTTGTGTGCTATCAACTATCTTCTTGTAGACACAAGGCTCGTCAATATTCTGTTCAAAGCCATAAGATTTGATCGCAGTATCAAATCTTATATTCCAGGATCTAGATGCTTGTTTCAATCCATAAATGGACCGCTTAAGCTTGCAAACCTTTTGCTCCTGACCCTGAACTTTGAACCCCTTTGGTTGTTCCATATAGATACTCTCTTCAAGATTGCCATTCAAAAAGGCTGTCTTGACATCCATTTGCCAATTTTTATAATCATAAAACGTGGCAATGGACAAGAGTATTCTAATCGACTTAAGCATGGCAACAAAGGAGAAGGTTTCTTCATAGTCCACCCCTTCCCGCTGGGTATAACCCTTTGCCACAAGTCGAGTTTTAAAGGTTTGCAACTTACCGGCTTGATCTCGTTTCCTCTTGTAGATCCACTTGCAACCGATAGGTCTTTCACCATCTGGTTGATCTACAAGTTCCCAGACTGAATTGAAGTACATTGACTCCATTTCGAGGTCCATGGCTTTAATCCACTGGTCTCTGTCTATATCATTCATTGCCTGTTTATAGGTCAATGGATCCTCTATGCCATCATCAGGTATGACGACCTGGGTTTCAGTTAAACCCATGTAACGGTCGGGTTGTCTAACATCCCTCCCACTACGTCGAGACATTCTCAACTCTTGAGAAGGACCAGCTTGATCAACAACTTTTGTTGATTTATCTGTAGCTTCCTCGGAAATTTCGCTCAAGACAATTCTGCTACGAGGTCGATGATCTCTCATGTGGTCTTCCTCTAAGAACGTGGCATTTGTCGACACAACCACCTTGTTCTCTTGAGGTTCATAAAACAGACCACCTTTCGTTTCTTTGGAGTATCCTACGAATAGGCATAATTTTGAACGATGTTCCAGTTTCTTTGGATTGGATACTAGCACATGTGTCGGACATCCCCAAATCCTGAAGTGGCGTAAACTACCTTTACGCCCCTTCCATAACTCATAGGGTGTTTCTGAAACACTCTTAGAGGGAACCGTGTTTAAAATATATGCAACAACTTCTACTGCATAACCCCAAAACGAACTAGGCAGTTGAGCGTAGCTCATCATAGATCGAACCATGTCTAACAGGGTTCTATTTCTCCTTTTAGATACACCATTCTGCTGAGGTGTACCAGGTGCTGAGAGTTGGGATACGATTCCATGTTCTATCATATAGTCTTGGAATCTTAAATCCATATACTCTCCACCTCGATCTGATCGAAGTGTTTCAATCGTTTTACCTAACGAATTCTCAACCTCTGTCTTATATTCCTTGAACTTTTCAAGGGTTTCGGACTTATGATGCATTAGGTAAAGATAGTCATACCTTGAATAATCATCAATGAAACTGATGAAATATTCATACCCTCCTTGTGTCTTGACATTCATTGGACCACAGAGATCCGAATGTATGAGTTCCAAGGGTTCTTTGGCTCTATATCCTTTTTCAGAAAAAGGTCGTTTAGTCATTTTTTCCTCAAGACAAGACTCACATGGTGGTAAGGAGTTGTCCTCTAACTGACTTAGGAGACCACTCTTAACCAATCTCTCAATCCTATTGAGATTAATGTGACCTAGTCTCAAGTGCCAAAGATAGGTACTTGGAGAAAGTTTCTGCCTTTTATTTTGAGTATCAGCTGTTTTAAACATCTCAGTGTTCAAAATAGCTTTTATCTCTGTTGGTCTTAACACATATAAGTTGTTTTCAAGTTTAGCAGAACATATTCGTACACCTCTTTTGCAAATGAACGCTTCATTATAATCAAAAGACACTTTATACGTATGTTCAAGTAAACAAGAGATAGATACAAGATTTCTTTTGATTCCAGGAACCAAAAGTACATTTTCTAATAAAACGAATCTATCTCTAAATAACAACTTCATTGCTCCCACTGCTCTAGCTGAGACAACCTCTCCTGTTCCAACCATGAGAGTTATCTTATTATCAGCAAGTTGCCTCCAGGAACTAGTTTCCTGAAAAGAAGAACACACATGGTTAGTGGTTCCTGAATCTAGTATCCAGGCGGAATCATCATGTTCCACTAAAGATGTTTCAACAACGAGTAAATCATATTTACCTTGTTTTTCTTTCTCAGCTTTCTTTTCCGCAAGGTACTTCGGGCAGTTTCTCTTCCAGTGCCAATCTTCGCCACAATAGAAACATTTTCCTGTGGCTTTACCCTTGCGAATGAGAGCTTTTTCCTTCCATTTATCCTTCTTCTTCTCCTGGATACCTTTATTCATAGAAAAAGAAGGACCAGACTTAGTCCCTTAGGATGATCCTCTCAGGAACTTCCTTGAAGTGACAACGTTTGCCTCCTTCTCTTTACCCTTTGATTTCAACAAGGACTCAAATGTCTGGAGCTCGTTAAGTAGAGTAGTCAGGTTATACTCTATTTTGTTCATCACCGAGTTGGTGCGGAACTGCAGGAAACTCTTCGGAAGAGATTCCATTATAAAGCTGACCTGACTGTTCTCATCTATGACAACCCCGTTTACCTCTGCCACGTTGAAGTGGACCATCATATTAAGGACATGCTCCCTAACAGAAGTTCCCTCCTTCATTCAGGAGTTGTAAACGTACTTTAGAGCATCATAACGAACCGATGAGGACGGTTGTCCAAACATGGCCTGTAATGATCCTATGATCTCTTTTGCGGTGATCATGCCCTCATGTTTCTTAGACAACACATCAGATATGCTGGCTAAGATGTAGACTCGGGCTTTATCATTAGCCCTAGTCCATTTTTCAAATGCATCCCGAACTATTCGGGTTGCGCATTTGCATTTGGGAGGAGGAGGACATTCCTCAAGTCAAGGCGAACCTTAGATCATCAATTACAAGAATCGTATTCAAGTTTGATTTCCATGTTCCAAAGTTATCGCCGTTAAGTTTGTCGGAGGCGAGTAATTGAATTAAAGAGCTCGACATGCTGAAAATAGAACATATTCTATTAGTGAATTGCTTTTAACCCATAACATGCATACAATTAAGAATTTAGCAAAAGTAATAATGTACCCATAATCTCATTATTTGTTTTTGCAACGATACGTCAGTGAGTCAGAGCAATCGCTACCGAAGGGCAGTCAATCACTCCTTCACTGAACCAAGACATTCTTGACTAAATGCTAACTAGGGGTGTACAAGTAACCCGGTAACCCGACCAACCCGGACTACCCAACCCAACCCTTAAGGGTTGGGTAGGGTTAGATTTTTTTTTCGATTTGGGTTGGGTTAGAAGTTTGAAAAACCGAAAAGTTCGGATCGGTTCTCGGGTTGGGCCTTTTAGACTCGGGTTGACCTAACCCAACCCAACCCAAAGTTTCTATTTTTTAATTTTATTTTAATTAAATATATACTTATAAATGAATTATTTGTTAATTTCTTATGTTTTCTTCTAGATTTCTAACAAAATGTTAAGATATTATGGATTTTGAAGTTTGATATTTGAATTTTATGTGATTTTAGTTATTAATTCAAGAATAAAATATTTTAAATAATTTAAAAATAATTAAAAAATAAAAAAAGTTAACTCGGTGACCCAACACAACCCAACCCGAAAATATTGGGTTGGGTTGGGTTGGGTTACTCTCATGAATAGGGTTGGTTGGGTTGAAGGAATGACCAATCCGAATTTTCGGGTTGGTCCAAAAATCTCCCTCAACCCAACCCAACCCGACTTATGTACACCCCTAATGCTAACACCGGAATAACTCTTATTCCTATAGCATTCTAGTTATCGCTACTTTGGTCAAGAATTCACTAACACTTAGTAATTCTCTTAAGTGTGACCCGCCATTTTTAGACCTTAGAGGTCGGCCCAACAATGCTACCGAATTGGAAAGTCAATGCTTGGAATGGACCTAAGAGACCTTATCCATTTCTGGAGTTTGAGTTGTTCCGAATCCCATGTTACATCCCTCCGAATGGATGGTGCTACTACGGGCAACCTGCAGGCGCAACATGGGAATCTCACAATCCAACGTAATGGAGGAGACCATAGGAGGTGTTGACACACTTCCTTCTCCCACTTACTATAAATACTTTCTCCATTCACCTTACTCTTGATTTATGCAAATACCATCTGAATGGGGATGCCCTATTGACATCACGAGGTCGAGCATAAATCTCACGGTGTGAACTTCACGAAGAGCGTAAGAGGAAATTGATATATCATATATACCTTTTCACTCCCACTAAGTATTTTAAACAGTTTGGGTATACTTTCACTTAGGCATATTTCGGCTAAAATAATAGGACCTAAGTCTACCAATATAACTATTATACTGGAATTACCTAAGTCTATTAACCTTTTAATAAACCTAGGTCTATGAGTTTAATTTATTAACTTTTAATAAACGCCACTCACGAAAATAATTTATAAACTTCTGGATTAAATTCACTCCCAAGTTGGTTCCCAGGTAGGGGTGTTCTGTTTCCGTCAGCTTAAGTACCCACCCTGCAGCGTAACCTTCCTTAGACAGAGTCCCTCTTTAATCACAGTTTATAAATTATTGGTTGCCTAATTCTAATCTTATTAGAACTAGATAACCTAAGATCTAATTAATTTCCAGTTCTAAAACGATTTTAAAACTAATTAATTAACCTTAAGTTACATACATTTCTATGTTATAAATTGCTTGATCATTCATCACATGAATATACATACATTTATAACAAATCCATCACATGAATAAATGCATAACAATTATATGTTTAATTTTTAATTAATATAACCCTTACATTAATTATAATTAAAACATATAATATTTGTTTCATAATTTTAATATAACACTTATATTAAATCCTATGAAACTCTAATTCATGCATACTATATATTATAACACTTATAACATACTTTCAATGCATGGAGCATGCTTCCTATGGTGGGATTTTAAAATCTATATGGCATACTTTATGCACATTTAATCAGAGAATTTAATTAAAACATACATTTACAATGCATAATTATTTAAACACACTAAAGTGGACTGGTTTTGGAATCTAATGCAAGCAAACAACTAAATTATTACAATAATAATCTAGAATTAACATCGAACCACTTCGAACCAGCTTGCATATGTGTGAACCGGACCTTCAAAAGATTGAACCAAGCTGTAAAAGGCTGAACCAGGCCTCCAAATTGTAAAACAGACCTCCAAAATGAAAAAACCGACCTCAAAATAGTCAGTACCGGTCTAAAAACACCTGAATCGGACGAAAATCGAGCCGAACCGGTCCAAAATTAATTGAACCGGTCAAAGTCAACATCCCAGGTCAAAGTCAACATCAACCAGCAAGGATGACATCACAAACCACTTCGGTGATGTCACTCTTCTTCTTAAAATTGAAAACACGCGCGTACTGTAGGTGTTTTAATTTTCAAATTAAAGAACAACAACCACACTCTGTTTTAATTTTCAGTGACCTTTCGAGCTTCTCTCTTCAAATTGAGGACCTTCCCGAACTCCAATCGACTTGAAATTTTTACAGCTTATTCTACACACATTAAAGCTAAAACACACTTGAGAAATTTGAAAATAAAGCACAAATTGATGCTCAATTTAAATGTCAAATCTAAAAGAACACTTTAGATGCCCAGAAAAATTGTATTTCAAAAAACACCCACCACAGAACACAATTGATCCAATTGAGTGCTCAAAATTGCTTTGATACCAATTGAAAGAGTTTAGATTAAGAAAGCGGAAGCAATTTTGGATCTTGAACACTCTAAGTTGATCAATTTTACAAAACAAAAAGCATGCTCAAATCTGAAAAAACAGAGAGTATGAACACATACCTTTGTTGTTAAAAATTCTCCTAATCCGTGGAGAATTTCTTGTCACAAATACTTTGTAGACAACCTCTAGTGTCTTACCTACTATCCTCAGGCCTTGGAACAGATTGTGGGATCTTCGATAGAGAGAATTTTAAGAGAGATGGGAGAAAGGTCTTAAAAACGTGAATCCTATCAATTCTGAAAAATCCTACTTAATCTAATGGTTTCTTCTTCAATTAAAGAAACCAAAAGCTTCTTCAAGCTAGGAGAAGATTACAGCAAGAAGATGAGAAGGATTTAGCAAGAAGGAGGTGCTCAATTTGAGTGAATTTGAAAAAGTAGTAAGCTTGCTCATGCTTTTTCCTTTTGTCCAATTGAAATTTTGAATTTTCATTTAATTTTAATTCAAAATTAATATAAAAATAATTTTAAATTAAAAATAAATTTATTAATTTAATTAATTATTAATTTTAAATAATTTATTTAATTTAATATCAAATATTAAATTAAATAATTGGACCAATCTCGATTTCATAAATCGATCGTTTAAGCATGAATCCCTATTCATGTTATAAACCGAACAAATATTTAAATCACATTTAAATATTTCTACCTCTTCTTTATTATAGTTTAATTCATAATTAAACTGTGACACGTTAAGTATATCACATATAATTAACGTTATCTCCCAAAACCGAATTTGAACAATTCAAATTCTTTTCTCACAAAATGTTACAAGGCTTAGTCCGAGCTAGTAAGGGGAACTAATGGACCTACAGATCATGAGCTCCAACGATACAAGATTAATCGGCCAAACTCTTTACCCTAGCTAACCAACATTCGTTAACCACCGGGACACTCCACTAAAGCCCAGTGGTTGCACTCTCCTCACTGTAGATGTATTTTTGTCTATTCGATATAACCATGATTAGTAAGTCGATCATTCACAGGCCGTTCGTATTTACAGCTGGGGCAAAATTATCGTTTTACCCCTATAATTACTTCTTGTTCCTTAAGTCCCACTGAACAATTGGTTTGTGGTCCAACCAACAAACCGAATCCCTCTTGGGCCAATGAGAGGGGTGGGCCCTTTGTTCAAGACTCGGAGTCAGCACTTAAGGGAACAACCTCTCTACTAATCCTTAAAGCGGGTAGGAGTGAATTCCATCTTACAGAACTATGTTCTCAGCTATCTACCCGGTTTTATCCCTGAAATGGGAGGCTTATTGAGTCGGCAATCTCAGACCACTCTCACCCATGCACATCTAAGGATAATCCGAATAAAGAGGAGTTCATGGCACGCTCAGGATTAAGATCGAGTTACCTAGGTCATTGTATGAATATCGTCAGTTAAGACAGTAAACGGAGTTATAAAGTCTAAGTGACTATTTCTCGGTCCAGTCTTATGTAAACTCATTGCATAGGACACCCCCACTCGCATGTCTCCACATGAACGATTCAGGATCACATCGTTTGTACTTTTCAAAGTGGGTCGCGTCCATAGTGTCATCAGGATAAGGTACCCAACTCTATCCCTATACTATAGACCGTTGTGGCTATAACTTGAACCTGATCCACTTTTATGTCACACATAAAGTTCAAGTATACATCCTATAGCCATGGGTTCTTTATTGGATTAGGGTTTCAAAATATACAATTCACTTTATTCAATAACACCTTTACTGAATAAATCTCAATAATAACTTTATTGCAAAATAGAATATACATTCAATTTACAAACTCACGAGTTTTAGGACATAAAACCTAATAGAGGGAACCTCGAAGTCACAAAAGGAGAAAACACATCGAATAGAAGTATTACTTGATACGGAAAATTGTGCACTGAGGAGACGTGATAGTCAGGAAGATAGCATCGGAGCACAATGTTGCTGATCCATTTACAAAGACTCTCACGACTAAGGTGTTCGAGGGTCACCTAGAAACTGTAGGTTTACACATTAGTACTTGACTAAGGCAAGTGGGAGTATTGTATCAAAGGGTATTCAATGCCCTAGTTTATTGTATTTTCATTATTGTACTCCACTAGCTTTAGGACAAGTGGGAGTTTGTTGGGATTTATGCTCTAAACTCTTGTATTTGTAATTATTTAAGCAAATGAATAAAGTTGTTATTTTTTCCTTCAATCATGGATTCTTGCAATTACAAACTTAAATCCAATAAACTAAGCTCCAAGAGCACATTTAGACAACTTTGAACTGTGTGTAGTTGACACATATCTAGGATGAAGTTCAAGCTTGTGACTCGAATAGTCTATAGTAGATGGATGTGGTTGGGAAGCTCATCTTGGTAACACCATGGATGCGACCCACTTTGTATTTGATACAAACGTGGCGATCCAACTCGTTCATGTAGTGGACATGCGAGTGGGGGCATCCTGTGCAAAAAGTTTGTACAAGACTGGACCAAGAATTGTTAGACCAATCTAGTAACATCGTTGATAGGTTAGGGCTAATAGTTGAAAAGATGACCAATAGTGACTCAACATTAATCTTGAGCGAGTTGCGAACTCCTGTCTGCGGGGGTTTATCCTTTGGCTAGTACGGGTGAGAGTGGCCAGAGTCGCCGACTCAATATGCCTACCTTCTTAGGGATGAAACCTCGTAGGGAGCTGGGGACTCAACTTCGCAAGAAGGAATTCACTCATTTCCGAACTAGGGTAACTAGATAGGTCGTTCCTTTAAGAGCTGAATCAAGGGCTTGAAGAATGGGGCCCCTCCCTCTTGTTGGCCCGAGAGGGATAATGTTTATGGTCGGACCATAAACTTGTTGTTCATTAGAGGATCAGTGGTGCTTAAGGTGCAAGAAGTAGTCACAGGGGTATAACGGTCATTTGACCCAGCTGTGACTACGAACGACCTGTGAAGGGTTGATTCCCGGACATTGGTTAAATCAATGGACACAACTTGTTCTATAGTGAGGAGAGTGTAACTACTAGTCTTTAGTGAAGTGACTCATAGTTAACGAATGTTGATTGACGGGATCAATGAGCTTGATTAGAGCTCATGATCTGTAGGTCTATTAGGTCCCTCGGTTGGATGAACATGGAATTAATAGAGGGTTTAAAGTTTTGGAATGAATTTGAAATGTTCAAGTTCAATTTAGGGATCATATCAATTATATAAGATAAAATTGATATAATATATAGTTCAATGTGAATATGATTCATATTGAACCTAATTGTGTCTAATTATTGAATTAACACATAACTTATTGTAGTATTTTGAGAGAGATGAAATTGGATTTGACTAAATTCAATTTCTCGACATTATGTGAATATGATTCACATAATAAGGTATTTGATACCTTATATTGTGCATTTATGCATAATATGTGGAATTAGTGGCAAAATGGGTGGAGTTTCTCTACCCACATTGCCTATAAAAGCATCCGTTTGGATGCATGTTTGGGAACATAAACCATTTGTGTAGTTTTGCATTTTAGACAAACACAAGAGTTCTCTCTAAATCTTTCTACAAAACATCCCTAATCTCGAAGGAGATCCAACATCTCTCCCTCTCCTAGAGAACAACCGAGAAGGCCTTTTGGCGGTGTTCGAAGATTTAATCGTAGAGAAGAAGAGTTCGTAGACGACGAGGAACTACTTGATGAATCGGTCTTCAAAGGTAACCTACTAATCCTTTTATGCTTTCAAGATGCATGCTTAGCGTAGATTTTCTGTTTTTGAGCATTTCTATGTCACACAATTGAGAGCAAAGGCAATCGTTCCCTTCCGCACGAGATTCGATTCCCTTCAAGTTGAACTCTCCTGACTGTAGGACAAGTTGTGTCTATTGATATAACAAACACTAATGAGTCAACCCTTCACAGGTCGTTCGTAGTCACAGTCGGGTTAAATTACCATTTTATTCCTTTGCCTACCTCTTACACCTTAAGTACCATTGATCCTCTAAGGAACAACCTACCATAAAGAACATCCCTCTCTGGCCAATGAGAGGGTGGGGCTCCGTTGTTCATAATTTAGAGTCAACCCATAAGGGAACAACCTATCTAGATTCCCTAGCATGAGAACGTGTGAATTCCATATACTATAGACTATTCGGGTCATTTACCTGAACGTGTTCCTACCTGTGAGTCCACTACACATTGTTCAAGATCTCATAGATATGTATGACCCTAGAGCTTAGTTTATTGGATTAAGTTTGAAATGTTAGATACAACGTGTGATGTAAAATAACTTTTATTTATATTCATCAAAATGTTACAAACATCACGAGTTTAGGACATACACCCTAACAAACATTTGGTTGTGTTGAATTATTTTTGGTGATTTAATCTTAATGCTTGTTTTTCTCTGGCCAAGATTTGCATGATTTATTAGCTTAAATTTAATTCAAGAGAACAAGCTTTAGACTAGATTAAAATTGCCAAAACCCTTCGTAGGGATTTACACGAGAGTGAAGGGTTCTTTGGAAAACGTTTTAAACAAATTGCTTAATGCCTTGCATGCTTTTAAAATCTAAATGGTGATTTTAAGCTTATTGTTATGCATGGGATCACTAGAGCTCGAGAGAGTCTTTTCATTATCTTTAACTTCTTCTTTATAGTCTCACAACCAAAGTGAATTTCATATGCTAAATTAATGATGTAATTAGTGAAATCAAATCCTTAACGCTTTGCTCATCTTTGTGTCTCCACCTTTATATTTAGTGTTATTTTTATTTCACCTTTGACAAGTTTTTATTTCCTTAGATAAAATTAGGAAATAGTATCTTGGTAGTTAATTAATCTTGAAAACCATTACCGAGGACGACACTCGAAATCTTAAATCACTATATTAAAACTAGACCCGTACACTTGCGATATTGTAATTATTACGTAACACACATCTATTTCTAAATCCTTACATGAGAATGAAGGATTCTGAAAGAAGCATCATAGGAAATAGTTTAATTTCATGTTATTTTTATTAAAGTTTAGAGACACATGTTAAGCTTGAACGGTGTGTATTGGACACAAAAGGAGGATCACGTTCGAGTTAATGACCCGAACGATCTACAGTATACGGATAGGGTTGGAGACCTAATCCTGGATATGTTGTGGATGTGGCCCGCTTTGTATAAGATACAAACGAGGTGATCCAACTCGTTCATGTGGTTGACATGCGAGTGGGGGCATCCTGTGCAATTAGATTGTATAAGACCGAACCGTGAATTATTTGACCTACTGATGTAACACCATTAACAGTACAGGACTAACAACTTCGTAGATGACCAATACTTACTCGACCTTAATCCTAAGCGTGTTACGGACTCCTGTCTGCGGGGGACTGTCTTTTGACTAGTACGGGTAAGGGTGGCCACAGTTACTCACCCAATATGCCTATCTTCTCAGGGACAGGACCACGTGGGGAGCTGAGAACTTGACTACGCTAGATGGAATTCACTCGTTCCCAACATAGGGAAACTAGAGGGGTTGTTCCCTTAAGTGTTGTCTACAGGGCTTGGACAACGGGCACCTACCCTCGGACTGGCCCGAGAGGGTTGTTGTTTATGGTTCGACCATACAACATTGTTGTTCATTAGAGGAGCAGTGGGACTTAAGTACTAGGAGGTAAACACATGGGTAAAACGGTAATTTGACCTAAAAGTGTCGACGAACAACCTGTGAAGGTTCGACTCACGGGCATTGGTTATATCAATGGTCACAACTTGTCCTACAGTGATGGGAGTGCAGCTACAGGCTTTAGTTGAGTGTTACCGTAGCTCATGAATGTTGAATAACCGGGTTAAAGAGTTTGACAAGTTAGTCTCGGATCATTGGAGCTCGTCATCTTTAGGTCCATTACGTCCCTCGGTTGGCTCAAACTGGATAGATAGAGGGTTTACAGTTTGGTGTGGATTTGAAGTGTTCAAATTCATTAAAAGGGTATTTATGTCATTTATTTGAGATATGATTGACATATTATATAGTTTAATGTGAATGAGATTCATAATAAACTATAGGTTAGCCTAATTGATTAGTTAGTGCTAATTTAGAGAAATTGGATTGAGAGAAATTAAATTGAATGTGATTCAATTTAAAATCCACAATTATACAAATGTGATTTGTATTATAAGGTATGAGATATCTTATTATGTATCTTATGCAAATATGATTTGCATAACCTAATGTTGTGGTAAAATTGTAAATAGGTGGAGATTTGAACTCCACCTCTTATCATTATAAAAGCACCTTTGCAATATGGATTGCTGAAGGCATTGCTCATTTTTTGGATTCTCACTAAAAGGAGAACTCACTCTTCTCCCAAATTCTCTCTAGAATTTCTCTCTACCCTAAACCAAAGGAAGTTCCAGCACTCTCCCTCTACCGATGGAGAACAACCGAGAAGATCAATTGGAGGTGTCCAATTCGTTCGGTTCGAGAGATCGTGATCGGAGAAGGAGGTCTTGAAGAAATGTTCTTCAACAACTAAGTAACACTAACTCTATGTTTTTCTTCTTCTCAAGCATGTTTAGCCTAGGATTTATGTGATAAATTCGGTTTTAAGAAAAGGTTTTTCACAACGAGCACCACGACGATTCAAAGTCGTTTTCGCTGCGGGAGTTTTATTCCCTTCACATTAACCTATATAGTCTCAATTGACAGCAACAACTCCTTACTTGTCCACCAAAATCACAACAACTATCTTCTCTTCCTCTGTAAAAGTAGGACACCACCAACAGAGAGCACCTCATATGTCTCTGAGATTCTAAGATCCAACCTTTTGGGAGGTTGCCAACAATTTGGAGTGGGAATTTCGATTTATCAGAATTCAACACATGAATTTCTAATCAATAAACCAACCGCCACTTCTCCCATTCGAGATGAAGAAGACCATTTGAGAGGGGAACTGCCCATAGGGAGTTGGGGAAGAAGTGGGGAACCTAAGTCACTCTCGTGCCCAGATTTACTAAGGATTTTGGCAACGTTTCTCTAATCTAAGCCTTTTCGCTCGAATCAACTTAAACCAACAAAACTTGCTAGACTTGGCTAAAGAAAAGTAAGAACTTTAAGAACGAACTACCAAAAATAGAGCATCACAAACATAAATTCAATTCATGACTAAATTAAGTTCATAACAATTTACATCAATCCCCTAACTACGACAATTAGCTACTCATAATCACCATAAAAACAAGCTAAAGTCATATTAGAGTCTATAAACTAGTCTACAAACTAAAAGAAAGAGATAGAAACTCGTATGTGTTGATGTTGGCCCCTCGTTCCCGAGTTCCTGTCACGCTCTCGGTCTCCACTCACGTCTTGGCTCCCAAGGAATGCTCTTTTTTTCCTCTTAGAGTGTGTATTATAGAAGTCCCTCTCGAGCCATTGAGAGGGTCGCACCCTTTGTTCAAGTCCCGAAGACACCACTTAAAGGAACATTCACCTACTTACCCTAAAAGGCGGGAAGAAGTGAATTCCATCTTGCTAGGTTGTCTCCAGCTACCTACTCGGTCTTTTCCCCCACGAAGGTAGACATATTGAGTCGCCGTCTCGGGCCACTCTCACCCATACTAGTCAAAGGACAATCCCTTGAAAATAGGAGTTCGTAACCTGCTCATGATTGAGATCATGTTGCCTAGGTCATCCTATTGAAATAGAAACCTAACTAGTCAACGGAGTTACATCTAGTGATTACTATTTCGTGGCCCGGTCTTATGCGATCTCATCACATAGGATATCCCCACTCACATGTTGTCTACACGAATACGTTAGGATCACTGTGTTTGTATCAAATACAAAGTGGGTCATATCCATAATATTACTTGGGCGGGGTACCCAAGCCTTATCCCCTTACTATAGACCCTTTATGTTGTATCTCGAACTTAGATCCTTATATGTCCACTACATTCAGTTCAAGAGACATACAACAACTGTGAATGTTAGTTTATTGGATTTAGGGTTGACTTAAGGCAATATAGAAAATAATGATAAAATATAACTCTTTATTGATAACAATAACACTTTATTGATTTAATTTTATTGATTTAATTAGAACATTATTTACAAACTACGAGTTTAAGGGCATAAAACCCAACAAACTCCCACTTGAACTAAGACTCTAGTGGGGTACATTACATTCTAAAATAGTGGTTACAGAGATACAAAAATACAATAAACTAGGGCACCCATATACTCATGACATATCTCCCACTTGCCCTGGATTATCCTATATACATGTCTCATAGACCTAGACTGTCTAGATGACCCTTAAACATCTTAGTCGTGAGAGTCTTTGTAAAAGGATCAACAATGTTGTACTTCGAAGCGATCTTCATGACTATCACATCTTCTCGTTGCACTATCTCTCGAATGAAATGATACTTCCTCTATATGTGCTTCCCTCGCTTGTGGCTACAAGGTTCCTCTTAATTGGTACCGCAGAACTGTTGTCACGGTATAAGGTGATGGGAAATTCCTTATTTGGAACGACTTCCAAATGAGCCAAGAATTTCCTTAGCCAAACAACCTCTTTAGTTGCTTCACAAGTAGCTACATGTTCTACCTCTATAGTGGAGTCAGCGATGCATCCTTGCTTGATGCAACGCCACACTATAGCTCCCCCATTAAGGGTGAAAACTGATCTCGATGTGGATTTTCTAGAATCCTTATCGGTCTGAAAAATAGAATCAATGTATCCTGTAAGGATCAAATCCTTAGACCCATACACTAGCGTATAGTCCCTCGTTCTCCTCAGATACTTGAGGATATTTTTAACTGTGGTCGAGTGGTCTAACCTTGATTGGACTAGTACCTACTAACTATTCCCACAACATAGTAAATGTTTGGCCTCGTGCATAGCATAACATGCATTAAGCTACCTAATGTAGAGGCATAGGGAATACGTCTCATATCCTCAACTTCTTGAGGTGTCTTAAGACACTGTTCCTTAGACATATGAATTCCATGCCCAAAGGGTAATAAACCCCTTTTGGAATTCTACATCGAATATCGGACCGACATCTTGTCGATGACGCTTGAGACAGTGCTAGCGTTTTGTTCTTGCGATTCCTGAAAATTTGAATACTAAGAACATATTGCGCCTCTCTCAAATCTTTCATTTGGAATTGGGTCGCCAGCCAATTCTTTATGTCAGTTAGGTATCCTACATCATTCCCAATGAGTAGGATATCATCCACATATAGTACTAAGAAAGCTACTTTATCGCCAATGATCCTCTTATAAACACAAGGCTTATCAATGTTTGGGCGAAAGCCATGAGACTTGATTGCAATATCAAATCTTATGTTCCAAGATCTGGATGCTTGCTTCAACCCATAAATGGATCGATTGAGCTTGCAAACTTTTTGCTCCTGACCTTTGGCTATGAACCCTTCGGGCTGAGACATATAGATACACTCGTCAAGATTACCATTCAAAAAGGCAGTCTTGACATCCATTTGCCAGATTTCATAGTCATAAAATGTGGTGATGGACAAGAGTATGCTTATTGACTTTAACATAGCAATTGAGAAAAAAGTTTCCTCATCGTCAACTCCATCCCTTTTGGTAACACCCTTTGCCACGAGTCTAACCTTAAAGGTTTGTACCTTTCCGGATGCAACTCTCTTTCTCTTATAGATCCATTTGCTCCTTATGGGTCTTACCTTTTCAGGTTGTTCTATAAGTTCCGAAACCGAATTGAAGTCAATTGACTACATTTCAAGGTCCATGGCTTTGATCCATTAGTCCTTATCTACGTCATTCATTGCCTGTGTTATAAGACAATGGATGCTCTACGACATCATCAAGTATGACAATCTGAGTTTCAGCTAAACCTAAGTAGCGGTTGGTTGTGTGACAACCCTCCCACTACGTAGAGGCATTCCGAACGATTGAGAAGGACGAGATCGACTTGATGTATCGGCTTATTCATTAGCCCTTGATCAAGGTCCAGCTTGGTCAACAACTCTTGTTGACTCCTCCAAGAAAGTAGTGTTTGTCAATACAAACACCTTATTTTCTTGTTGGTCGTAAAAAGGCCACCTCTCATTTCCTTGGGATACTCTAAAATAGGCATAATCTTGAACGAGGTTCCAATTTCTTCGGGGTTATCACTAGCACGTGTGTCGAACAACTCCAAATCATGAAGTGATGCAAACTAGGTTTACGACTTCTTCTATAACTCAAAAGGTGTTTCTGAAACACTCTTTGATGGAACAATGTTCAAGATTTGAACTGCAGTCTCTACTGCATAACCCTAAACTGAGTCCGACAACTGAGCATAACTCATCATAGATCGAACCATGTTTAACAAGGTTCTATATTAGGTGCTGAGAGTTGTGACTGGATTCCATGTTGTATCAAATAGTCCTGGAATCTCAAGTCCATATACTTTCCACCTTGATCGGATCAAAGTGTTTTAATGGTTTTTCCTAATGCATTTTCAACTTCAGCCTTGAACTCATTGAACTTTTCAAGAGTCTCAGACTTATGATGCATTAGATATAGATAACCACGTTGGGATATGTGCCCTAAAACTTATGTAATTTTGGTCAAATAAATAAAGACTTATTTATTTTGATAAAGTTATATTCTCGTTTTATAAATTCAATAAACTAAACTCCAAGGTTATAATATATCTTGAACATTAATGTAGTAGACACTATTTGGATAGTGTTCAAGAGTATAACCTAAATGGTCTATGGTATAAGAATAAGGTTGGAAACCTTATTCTGGTAACACCATGTATGCGACCCACTTTGTAATTAGTACAAATGACGTAATCCCACTCATTCATGTGGAAGACATGCGAGTGGGGGCATACTGTATGAAGAGTTCATACAAGACCGGACTACAAATTATTAGTTTGACCAATATAACGCCCTTAACAGGATAAGACTTATAATTTAAAGATGGTCATTAGTGAGTCGACCTGAATCCTGAGCAAGTTAAGAACTCCTTCTTATGTGGGTTTGTCCTTAGACTAGTATGGGTGAGAGTGGTCTGTAGCCGACTCAATAAGCCTACCTTCTAGGGGACAAAACCTCATAGGTAGCATGGGACTTAACTATGCAAGATGGAATTCACTCATTCCTACACTAAAGAATTAAATAGGTTGTTCCCTTAAGAACTGAGTCCAGGTCTTGAACAACGGGGCCCCGCCCTCTAAACTGGCTTAAGAGGGTATGAGTTTATGGCAGGACCATAGACTTGTTGTTCATTAGAGGATCAGTGGTGCCTAAGGGACAAAGTGATGGAGATCTAATCCCCTTGAGCAGTGGAAACGAGTTTGGAATCGTAATTGCAAGTTCGTTTTGGTTGAAATACAAAAACGAGTACATTGGAAATAAGAACAAAACAAGCATACATTTCTAATCTAATTTGACATGGACATTTACATTCAAATATGTTGTATTTAAATATTACTAAACAAGGGATTCAAAATACCTTTGTACTTTCCCTCAACAATAACTCCTTGCTCCAAATCGTACAACAACACAGGAACCTTTAACTTCTCTACTTTTACAACAGGACACTACCAAAAGAGACCCTCCTATCCTCTGAGTACATAGAACAATTTATTTGTGGGAAGGAATCCAACAATTGGAAGTAGTTTTGGGATTTAAGAGAGAGAGAAAATTTTTCTGCACCGGAAGCTCAATCCAGAGAATGATCGATCGATCAGCCTATCCTCCTCTCACCAGGAGAAAAGAGACCTGTAAAGGGCATCTCCCCACCCCCTATCGATTAGGGAGTTGGGAGACATGGGGAACGTGTCCTCCAGACACTTTCCCCTCTTTCTTTTTTAATTATTATATTTAATAAATAATCAAAATTATAAATTAAATAATAATATATACAATTAATTAAATCACATTTAATTAATCATAATTAAATATCATATATTTAATATAAATTAAATCACATTTAATCAATTATCCCTCTAACCTATAGTTTTAATGCACATCTAATGCACAATAAATTTTAACCTATAGTTTTCAAATATGAATCACATTCACATTTGAATTTTATATTTGAACTCTTTCAAATATTCAATTCTCTCATATAATTTAATATGAATCGTATTCACATTAAATTTATAATATATAGTTCCAAAACTATATATTATATCGTATCTATATACATCAAATTTATTCCCTAATGAATTTGAACATTTCAAATTCAAATAATCTAAGAACCCTTTACGAGCTAGAAGGTGGACCTAACGGACCTACAAATTAGAAGCTCCAACGATATCTGATCACTCGGTTAATCTCATTAACCTCCTAATCAACATTCGTTAACTACGGGAACACACCACTAAAGTCCCACAGCTGCACTCTTCTCACTGCAGATATATTTTTGTATCCATGGATATTGATCAATAACAGCAAGTCAATCATTCGCGAATGTTCGTAACACCAGCTGGGTCAAATTACCGTTTTACCCCTGGGTTACATCTTGTACCTTAAGTACCAGTGCTCCTCTCATGAACAATTTGTTTGTGGTCCTACCAACAAAGATAAGTCCCTCTCGGGCGAATGAGAGGGTCGGACCCTTTGTTCAAGTCCCGGAGACACCACTTAAGGAAACTTTCATCTGCTTACCCTAGTGGGCGGGAAGGAGTGAATTCCATCTTCCTAAGTTAAGTTCCCAGCCGCTTACTCAGTCTTGTTCCCAAGAAGGTAGGCATATTGAGTAGGCGAATCTGGCCACTCTCACCCATACTAGTCAAAGGACAATCCCTCGCGAACAGGAGTTCGTAACTTGCTCAGGATTGAAATCAAGTTGCGTAGGTCATCCTAGTGAAATAGAAACGTAACTAGTCAACGGAGTTACATCTAGTGGTTACTATTTCGCGGTCCGGTCTTATGTAATCTAATTACATAGGATATCCCCACTCACATGTCATCTACACGAACACCTTAGGATCACAGTGTTTGTATCTTATACAAAGTGGGCCACATCCATAGTTTTACCTTGGCAAGGTACCCAAACCTTATCCCCTTACTATAGACCTTTTAGGTTGTATCTCGAACTGAGATATTTTATATGTACACTACATTCAGTTAAAGATACATTTTACAACATTGGATGTTTTGTTTATTAGATTTAGTGTTAAAACAAAGGCAATATCATAGATAGTGTACAATAACGCTTTATTAATGTTAGGTTTTATGTCCTAAAACTCGTGAGTTTGTAAATTGAATGTATATTCTATTTTGCAATAAAGTTATTATTGAGATTTATTCAGTAAAGGTGTTATTGAATAAAATGAATTGTATATTTTGAAACCCTAATCCAATAAAGAACCCATGGCTATAGGATGTATACTTGAACTTTATGTGTGACATAAAAGTGGATCAGGTTCAAGTTATAGCCACAACGGTCTATAGTATAGGGATAGGGTTGGGTACCTTATCCTGGGGACACTATGGACGCGGCCCACTTTGTAAAGTACAAACGATGTGATCCTGAATTGTTCATGTGGAGACATGCGAGTGGGGCGCCCTATGCAATGAGTTTGCATAAGATCGGGCGAGAAATAGTCACTTAGACTTTATAACTCCGTTTCGCCTGTCTTAGCGACTATATTCATACGATGACCTAAGTAACTCGATCTTAATCCGAGCATGCTATGAACTCTGTTTATTTGGATTATCCTTAGATCTGCATGGGTGAGAGTGGCCTTAGATTGCCGACTCAATAAGCCTCCCATTTCGAGGATAAGACCGGGTAGATATAGCGGGAACATAGTTCGCAAGATGGAATTCACTCCTACCCGCTTTAGGGATTAGTAGAGAGGTTGTTCCCTTAAGCACCGACTGCGGGTCTTGAACAAAGGGCCCACCCTCTCATTGGCCCAAGAGGATTCGGTTTGTTGGTTGGACCACAAACCAATTGTTCATTAGAGGATCGGTGGGACTTAAGGAACAAGAAGTAATTACTGAGGGTAAAAGCGGTAATTTTGACCAACCAGTAAATACTGAACGACTGTGAAGGATCGACTTACTAATCATGGTTATATCGAGTGGACAGAAAGATATCTACAGTGAGGAGAGTGCAACCACTAGGCTTTAGTGGAGTGTCCCAGTGGTTAACGAATGTTGATTAGCTAGGCTAAAGAGTTTGGCCAGTTAATCTTGTATCGTTGGAGCTCATGATCCAGTAGGTCCATTAGGTCCCCTTACTAGCTTCGGATTAAGCCTCTGTATCATTTTGAGAGAAAAGAATTTGAATTGTTCAAATTCGGTTTTGGGAGAAAACGTTAATTATATGTGATATACTTAACGTGTCACAGTTTAATTATGAATTAAACTATAATAAAGAAGAGGTGAAAATATTTAAATGTGATTTAAATATTTGCTCGGTTTATAACATGAATAGGGATTCATGTTTAAACGATCGATTTAAGAAATCGGGATTGGTCCAATTATTTAATTTAAAAGAGGAAGATGATGACGTTAGCATGCTTCAGCCCGCGTTTTTTTTTAAAAGAGGAAGATGATGACGTTAGCATGATGTCACCCTTGTTGAAAACGTTGACTTTGACCTTCATGCTTTGACTTTGACCGGTTCAATTGATTTTGGACCGGTTCGGCTCGATTTTGGTCCGGTTCGGGTGTTTTTAGACCGGTTCTGACTATTTCGAGGCTGATTTTTCCATTTTGGAGGTTCGTTTTACCAGTTGGAGGCCCGGTTCAGCCTTTTACAGCCCGGTTCAACCTTTTGAAGGTCCGGTTCACACATATGCAAGCTGGTTCGAATGGGTTCGATTTTAATTCTAGATTATTATTGTAATAATTTAGTTGTTTGCTTGCATTAGATGCCAAAACCAGTCCACTTTAGTGTGTTTAATTAATTATGCATTGTGAATGTATGTTTTAATTAAATTCCCTGATTAAATGTGCATAAAGTATGTCATATAGATTTTAAAATCCCACCATAGGAAGCATGCTCCATGCATTGAAAGTATGTTATAAGTGTTATAATATATAGTATGCATGAATTAGGGTTTCATAGGAATTAATATAAGTGTTATATTAATTTATGAAACAAATATTATATGTTTTAAATTATAATTAATATAAGGGTTATATTAATTAAAAATTAAACATATAATTTTTATGCATTTATTCATGTGATGGATTTGTTATAAATGTATGCATATTCATGTGATGAATGATCAAGCAATTTATAACATAGTAATGCATGTAACTTAAGGTTAATTAATTAATTTTAAAATGGTTTTAGAACTGGAAATTAATTAGACCTTAAGTTATCTAGTTCTAATAAGATTAGAATTAGGCAACCAATAATTTATAAATTGTGATTAAAGAGGGACTCTGTCTAAAGAAGGTTCTGGCAAGGTTGGGGTACTTGTCGACGGCGGAAAGCGGAACACCTACACACGGGAACCAACCTGGGAGTGAATTTAATCCAGACGTTTATAAATTATTTTCGTGAGTGACGTTTATTAAATGTTAATAAAATAAACTCATAGACCTAGGTTTATTAAATGGTTAATAGACATTAGGTAATTCCAGTATAATAGTTATATTGGTAGACTTAGGTTATATTATTTAGCCGAAATATGCCTAAGTAAAAGTATACCCAAATTGTTTAAAATACTTAGTGGGAGTGAAAATGTATATTTGATATATCAATTTCCTCTTACGCTCTTTGCGAAGTTCACACCGTGAGATTTATGCTCGGCCTCGTGATGTCAATAAGGCATCCCCATTCGGATGGTATTTGCATAAATCAAGAGCAAGGTGAATGAAGAAAGTATTTATAGTAAGTGGGAGAAGGAAGTGTGTCAACACATCCTATGGTCTCTCCATTAGGTTGGACCGTGAGATTCCCATGTTGCGCCTGCTGGTTGCCGTAGTAGCACCATCCATTCGGAGGGATGTAACATGGGGTTCAGAACAACTCAAACTCCAGAAATGGATAGGGTCTCTTAGGTCCATTCCCAGTATTGACTTTCCAATTCGGTAGCATTGTTGGGGCCGACCTCTGAGGTCTAAAAATGGTGGGTCACACTTACGAGAATTGCTAAGTGTTAGTGAATTCTTGACCAAAGAAGCGATAACTAGAGTGCTATAGGAATAAGAGTTATTCCGGTGTTAGCATTTAGTTAAGAATGTCTTGGTTCAGTGAAGGAGTGATTGACTGCCCTTCGGTAGCGGTTGCTCTGACTCACTGAAGTATCGTTGCAAAAACAATAATGAGATTATGGGTACATTATTACTTTTGCTAAATTTTAATTGGATGCATGTTTTGGGTTAAAAGCAATTCACTAATAGAATATGTTCTATTTTCAGCATGTCGAGCTCTTTTATTCAATTACTCGCCTCCGACAAACTTAACGGCGATAACTTTGGAACTTGGAAATCAAACTTGAATACAATTCTTGTAATTGATGATCTAAGGTTCGTCTTGACGGAGGAATGTCCTTCCCCTCCCAGCTCGTCTGCAACCCGAACAGTTCGGGATGCATTTGACAAATGGACTAGAGCTAATGATAAAGCCCGGGTCTACATCTTAGCCAGCATATCTGATGTGTTGTCTAAAGAAACATGAGGGCATGATCACCGCAAAGGAGATCATGGGATCATTACAGGCCATGTTTGGACAACCGTCCTCATCGGTCCGTTATGATGCTCTCAAGTACGTTTACAACTCCCGAATGAAGGGAGGAACATCGTTAGGAGCATGTCCTTAATATGATGGTCCACTTCAACGTGGGAGAGGTAAACGGGTCATCATTGATGAGAACACCAAAGTTAGCTTCATAATGGAATCTCTTCCGAAGAGTTTCCTGCAGTTCCGCACCAACTCGGTAATGAACAAGATAGAGTATAACCTGACTACTCTACTTAACGAGCTCCAGACATTTGAGTCCCTGATGAAATCAAAGGGAAAAGAGAAGGAAGCAAACGTTGTTACTTCAAGGAAGTTCCTGAGAGGATCATCCTCAGGGACTAAGTCTGGTCCTTCTTTTTCTAAAAATAAGGGTATTGTAAGAAGAAGAAGGAAGGATAAAGGAAGGAAAAAGCTCCCATTCGCAAGGGTAAAGCCACAGGAAAATGTTTCTATTGTGGCGAAGATGGGCACTGGAAGAGGAACTGCCCAAAGTACCTTGCAGAAAAGAAAGCTGAGAAAGAAAAACAAGGTAAATATGATTTACTCGTTGTTGAAACATGTTTAGTGGAACATGATGATTCCGCCTGGATACTAGATTCAGGAGCCACTAACCATGTGTGTTCTTCTTTACAGGAAACTAGTTCCTGGAGGCAGCTTGCTGATAGTGAGATAACTCTCAGGGTTGGAACAGGAGAGGTTGTCTCAGTTAGAGCAGTGGGAGCGATAAAGTTGTTATTTAGAGATAGATTCGTTTTATTAGAAAATGTACTTTTGGTTCCTGGAATCAAAAGAAATCTTGTATCTATCTCTTGATTACTTGAACATATGTATAAAGTGTCTTTTGATTATAATGAAGCGTTCATTTGCAAGAGAGGTGTACGAATATGTTCTGCTAAACTTGAAAACAACTTATATGTGTTAAGACCAACAGAGATAAAAGCTATTTTGAACACTGAGATGTTTAAAAAAGCTGATACTCAAAATAAAAGGCAGAAGTTTTCTCCAAGTACCTATCTTTGGCACCTGAGACTAGGTCACATTAATCTCAATAGGATTGAAAGATTGGTTAAGAGTGGTCTCCTAAGTCAGTTAGAGGACAACTCCTTACCACCATGTGAGTCTTGTCTTGAGGGAAAAATGACTAAACGACCTTTTTCTGAAAAAGGATATAGAGCCAAAGAACCCTTGGAACTCATACATTCGGATCTCTGTGGTCCAATGAATGTCAAGGCACGAGGAGGGTATGAATATTTCATCAGTTTCATTGATGATTATTCAAGGTATGGCTATCTTTACCTAATGCATCATAAGTCCGAAACCCTTGAAAAGTTCAAGGAATATAAGGCAGAGGTTGAGAATTCGTTAGGTAAAACGATTAAAACACTTCGATCAGATCGAGGTGGATAGTATATGGATTTAAGATTCCAAGACTATATGTTAGAACATGGAATCGTATCCCAACTCTCAGCACCTGGTACACCTCAGCAGAATGGTGTATCTGAAAGGAGAAATAGAACCCTGTTAGACATGGTTCGATCTATGATGAGCTACGCTCAACTGCCTAGTTCGTTTTGGGGATATGCAGTAGAAGCTGCTGCATATATTTTGAACATGGTTCCCTCTAAGAGTGTTTCAGAAACACCCTATGAGTTATGGAAAGGGCGTAAAGGTAGTTTACGTCACTTCAGAATTTGGGGATGTCCGGCACATGTGCTAGTGTCCAATCCAAAGAAACTGGAACATCGTTCAAAATTATGCCTATTCATAGGATACTCCAAGGAAACGAAAGGTGGTCTGTTTTATGATCCTCAAGTGGACAAGGTGCTTGTGTCGACAAATGCCACGTTCTTAGAGGAAGACCACATGAGAGATCATCAACCTCGTAGCAGAATTGTCTTGAGCGAAATTTCCGAGGAAGCTACAGATAAATCAACAAAAGTTGTTGATCAAGCTGGTCCTTCTCAAGAGTTGAGAATGCCTCGACGTAGTGGGAGAGATGTTAGACAACCCGACCGTTACATGGGTTTAACTGAAACCCAGGTCGTCATACCTGATGATGGCATAGAGGATCCATTGACCTATAAACAGGCAATGAATGATATAGATAGAGACCAGTGGATTAAAGCCATGGACCTCGAAATGGAGTCAATGTACTTCAATTCGATGCGGGAACTTGTAGATCAACCAGATGGTGAAAGGCCTATCGGTTGCAAGTGGATCTACAAGAGGAAACGAGATCAAGCCGGTAAGGTGCAAACCTTTAAGGCTCGACTTGTGGCAAAGGGTTATACCCAGCGGGAAGGGGTGGACTATGAAGAAACCTTCTCCCCTGTTGCCATGCTTAAGTCGATTAGAATACTCTTGTCCATTGCTACATTTTATGATTATGAAATTTGGCAAATGGATGTCAAGATGACTTTTACGAATGGCAATCTTGAAGAGAGTATCTATATGGATCAACCGAGAGGGTTCAAAGTTCGTGGTCAAGAGCAAAAGGTTTGCAAGCTTAAGCGGTCCATTTATGGATTGAAACAAGCATCTAGATCTCGGAATATAAGATTTGATATCGCGATCAAATCTTATGGCTTTGAAATGAGAATATTGACGAGCCTTGTGTTTACAAGAAGATAGTCAATACTACAAAGAGCTTTCTTAGTTCTATACGTAGAGAGCGATATCCGCTCATTGGGAATGATGAAAATTCTCGATCGACGTAAAGCAATGGCTAGCGACCCAATTCCAAATGAAAGATTTGGGAGAAGCTCAGTTTGTCCTTGGAATCCAAATTGTTCGGAATCGCAAGAACAAAACGCTAGCTAGCGTTGCCTCGGGCATCTTATATTGACAAAATGTTGATTAGATATAAGATGCGAGAATTCCAAGAAGGGTTTATTACCTTTCGGGCATGGAATTCATCCGTCTAAGGAACAATGTCCTGAGACACCTCAAGAAGTTGAGGATATGAGACGCATTCCCTATGCATCAGCTGTCGGTAGTCTGATGTATGCCATGCTATGTACTCAACCCGACATATGCTATGCAGTGGGAATTGTCGCAGTATCGGTCCAATCTCGGATATGATCATTGATTGCCGTTAAAAATATCCTCAAGTACCTTAGGAGAACGAGAGACTATATGCTTGTGTATGGCGTTAAAGGATTTGATCCTTGCAGGATACACCGACTCGATTTTCGGATCGATATAGATTCGAGGAAATCCACATCGAGATCGATCTTCACTCTTAACGGAGGAGCTATAGTATGGAGGAGTATAAAGCAAGGTTGTATTGTCGACTCCACCATGGAAGTCGAGTATGTCGCAACTTGCTAAGCAACGAAGAGAAGGAGGTATGGCTTAAAAATTCTTTCTTGATTTGGAAGTTGTTCCAAATATGAATTTGCCTATCACTCTTTATTGTGATAATAGTGGTGCAAATGGCAAATTCTAAAGAACCTAGAAGCCATAAGCGCGGAAAGCACATAGAGCGCAAATATCATCTCATCGGGAAATTGTGCGAGGAGACGTGATCGTCACATGAGATCACTTTGAGCACAACATTGTTGATCCATTTACAAAGCCCCTCACGGCTAAAGTGTTTGAGGACACCTAGAGAGTCTAGGACTTGGGTTGTACAATAGGACAGTTTTCTTGCCCAGCATGTTTGACTCCACCGACGTTTTAGTCCAAGTGGGAGTTTGTTAGGTTTTATGTCCTAAAACTCGTGAGTTTGTAAATTGAATGTATATTCTATTTTGCAATAAAGTTATTATTGAGATTTATTCAAAGAAAGGTGTTATTGAATAAAATGAATTGTATATTTTGAAACCCTAATCCAATAAAGAACCCATGGCTATAGGATGTATACTTGAACTTTATGTGTGACATAAAAGTGGATCAGGTTCAAGTTATAGCCACAACGGTCTATAGTATAGGGATAGGGTTGGGTACCTTATCCCGGGACACTATGGACGCGCCCACTTTGTAAAGTACAAACGATGTGATCTGAATTGTTCATGTGGAGACATGCGAGTGGGGCGTCTATGCAATGAGTTTGCATAAGATGGGACCGAGAAATAGTCACTTAGACTTTATAACTCCGTTTACTGTCTTAACTGACTATATTCATACGATGACCTAAGTAACTCGATCTTAATCCTGAGCATGCTATGAACTCCTGTTTATTTGGATTATCCTTAGATCTGCATGGGTGAGAGTGGCCTTAGATTGCCGACTCAATAAGCCTCCCATTTCAGGGATAAGACCAGGGTAGATAGTTGGGAACAACAGTTACGCAAGATGGAATTCACTCCTACCCGCTTTAGGGATTAGTAGAGAGGTTGTTCCCTGAAATCGACTCACGGGTCTTGAACAAAGGGCCCACCCCTCTCATTGGCCCAAGAGGATTCGGTTTGTTGGTTGGACCACAAACCAATTGTTCATTAGAGGATCAAGTGGGACTTAAGGAACAAGAAGTAATTCTGAGGGTAAAGCGGTAATTTTGACCCCGGTTTGTAAATACGAACGACTTCGTGAAGGATCGACTTACTAATCATGGTTATATCGAGTGGACAGTAAAGATATCTACAAAGTGAGGAGAGTGCAACCACTAGGCTTTAGTGGAGTGTCCCAGTGGTTAACGAATGTTGATTAGCTAGGCTAAAGAGTTTGGCCAGTTAATCTTGTATCGTTGGAGCTCATGATCTGTAGGTCCATTAGGTCCCCTTACTAGCTCGGATTAAGCCTTGTAACATTTTGAGAGAAAAGAATTTGAATTGTTCAAATTCGGTTTTGGGAGAAAACGTTAATTATATGTGATATACTTAACGTGTCACAGTTTAATTATGAATTAAACTATAATAAAGAAGAGGTGAAAATATTTAAATGTGATTTAAATATTTGCTCGATAACATGAATAGGGATTCATGTTTAAACGATCGATTTAAGAAATCGGGATTGGTCCAATTATTTAATTTAATATTTGATATTAAATTAAATAAATTATTTAAAATTAATTAATTAAATTATTTAATTAATTAAATTAATAAATTTATTTTAATTTAAAATTAATTTTATATTAATTTTATATTAATTTTGAATTAAAATTAAATGGAAATTCATTTTTGTTTTTGAAATTCAATTGGACCAAAGGAAAAAGCATGAGCAACCATGCTACTTTTTCAAATTCACTCAAATTGAACACCTCCTTCTTGCTAAAATCCTTCTCATCTTCTTCTTGTCATCATCTTCCTAGCTTGAAGAAGCTTTTGGATTCTTTAATTGAAGAAGAAACCATTAGTTTAAATGGAATTAATCAGTTTTTTGATAATTCACGTTTTTGAGACCTTTCTCCCATCTCTCTTAAAATTCTCTCTACCAAAGATCCCACAATCTGTTCTAAGGCCTGAGGATAGTAGGGAAGACACTAGAGGTAGTCCACAAAGTGTTTGTGACAAGAAATTCCCCACGGATTTGGAGAAGTTTGAACTACAAAGGTATGTGTTCATACACTCTGTTTTTCCAGATTTGAGCATGCTTTTTGTTTTATAAAATTGATCAAATTAGAGTATTCAAGATCCAAAATTGCTTCCGCTTTCTTAATCTACACTCTTTCAATTAAAGTAATAACAATTTATCACAATAATTTGAACAAAAATACAAACTACGAGTTTCAGGGCACAAACCCCAAAAAACTTCCACTTGAACTAAAACTCTAGTGGGGTACATCATAATCTAAAACAGTGGTTACAGAGATAGAAATACAATAAACTAGGGCATCCATATACCACATTACATATCTCCCACTTGGCCTAGATTAGCCTATGTACTTGTCTCGGAGACTTAGACTCTCCAGATGACCCTCGAATAGTTTAGCCGTGAGAATCTTTGTAAATGGATCAAAAATGTTGTGCTCCGAAGCGATCTTCGTGACTGTCAGATCTCTTCGTTGCACTATTTCTCGTATCAGGTGATACTTCCTCTCGATGTGTTTGCCTCGCTTATGGCTGCGAGGTTCCTTCGAATTAGCTACCTCACCACTGTTGTCACATTATAAGGTGATGGAAAATTCCATATTTGGAACAACTTCCAAATCAGTAAGGAATTTCCTTAGCCAAACAGCCTCTTTAGCTGTTTCACAAGCAGCGACATACTCAGCCTCCATCTTGGAGTCAGCGATGCATCCTTCCTTGATGCTTCGACATACTATAGCTCCCCCGTTAAGGGTGAAAACTTATCCCGATGTAGATTTCTTAGAATCCTTATTGGTCTGAAAATTAGAATCAGTGTATCCAGTAAGTATCAAATCGTTAGTCCCGTACACAAACGTATAGTCCCTCGTTCTCCTAAGATACTTGAGGATATTTTTAACTGTTGTCCAGTGGTCTAACCCTGGATTGGATTGGAACCTACTGACTATTCCCACTGCATAACAAATGTCTTGCCTGGTGCACAGCATAGCATACATTAAGCTACCTACTGCAGAGGCATAAGGAATACGTCTCATATCCTCAACTTCTTGAGGTGTCTTAGGGCACTGTTCCTTAGACAGATGAACTCCATGCTTGAAGGGTAATAAGCCCCTCTTGGAATTCTGCATCGAATATTGGGGCAACATTTTGTCGATATAAGATACTTGAGACAGAGCTAGCGATTTGTTCTTGCGATTCCTAAAGATCTGAATCCCAAGAACATATTGCGCCTCTCTCAAATCTTTCATTTGTAATTGGGTCGCCAGCTAATTCTTTATGTCAATAAGGTATCCTGCATCATTCCCAATGAGTAGGATATCATCCACATAAAGCACTAAGAAAGCTACTTTGTCGTTGACGATCCTCTTGTAAACGCAAGGCTCATCAACATTTTGGTCAAAGCCATAAGACTTGATCGTAATATAAAATCTTATATTCCAAGATCTGGATGCTTGTTTCAACCCATAAATGGATCGATTGAGCTTGCAAACTTTTTGCTCCTGACCTTGGGTTATGAACCCTTTTGGCTGAGACATATAGATGCTCTCGTCAAGATTACCATTCAAAAAGGCAGTCTTGACGTCCATTTGCCAAATTTCATAATCATAAAAAGCGGCTATCAACAAGAGTATCATAATAGACTTAAGCATAACAACAGGGGAAAAACTTTCTTCATAGTCAACTCGTTCCCTTTGGGTAAAAGCTTTTGCTACAAGTCTAGCCTTAAAGGTGTGTACCTTTCTGGCTGCATCTCTCTTTCTCTTATAGATTCATTTACACCCTATGGGTCTTACCCCTTCAGGTTGGTCTACAAGTTCTCATACTGAATTGAAGTACATTGACTCCATTTCAAGGTCCATGGCTTTGATCCATTGGTCCTTGTCTTTGTCATTCATTGCCTGTTTATAAGACAATGGATCTTCTACGCCGTCATCAGGTATGACGACTTGAGTTTCAGCTAAACCCAAGTAGCAGTAAGGTTGGAAAAGAACCCTCCCACTGCGTCGAGGCATTCCCAACGATTGAGAAGGACGAAACTTATTTAAGGTGTTGGCTTCTCCATCAACTCTTGATAAAGGTCCAGCTTGATTAACAATTCTTGTTTTTTCATCTGTAGCTTCATTTAGGACTAATTTACTACGTGGTTTATAGTTCCTCATGTGATCTTCCTCCATGAAAGTGGCGTTTGTCGATACAATCACCTTGTTTTCTTGTGGGTCGTAGAAAAAATCACCTTTCGTTTCTTTGGGATATCCAACAAATTGACATAATTTTGAACGAGCTTCCAATTTCTTTAGGTTTGTCACTAGCACGTCTGCCGGACAATCCCAAACCCTAATGTGTTGTAAACTCGGTTTACGCCCCTTCCATAATTCAAAAGGTGTTTCTGAAACACTATTTGATGGAACAGTGTTCAAGATTTGAACTGCAGTCTCTACTGCGTATCCCCAAAACGAGGCAGGCAATTGAGCATAGCTCATCATAGAACGAACCATGTCCAACAAGGTTCTATTTCTCCTTTCGGACACACCATTTTGCTGTGGTGTACTAGGTGTTGAGAGTTGACATTTAATTCCATGTTCTATCAAATAGTCCTAGAAATGTCAAATCCATATACTCTCCACCTCGATTGGATTAAAGTGTTTTAATGGTTCTCCCTAATGCTCTTTCTACTTCAGCCTTATACACTTTGAACTTTTCAAGAGCTTCAAACTTATGATGCATTAGGTATAAATAACCATACCTCAAATAATCATCTATCAAAGAGATGAAATATTCGTACCGTCCTCGAGCTTTAACATTCACCGGACCACAAAGATCCGAATATATAAGTTCTAAGGGCTTTATGGCTCTGTAACCTTTTTCAGTAAAAGGTCGTTTAGTCATTTTACCTTCCAAGCATGATTCGCAAGGAGGTAAAGAATCTTTTTCTAACTTGTTTAGAAGCCCATTCTTAGAGAGGCTCTCAATTCGGTTGAGATTTATATGACCAAGTCTAAGATGCCATAGATAGGTATTATTTTGAGAAATTCTTTGCCTTTTACTTTGAGTAGTAGCAATTTTAAACATCTCATGATTCAAAATTGCTTTAATTCTATTCGGTTTAAGTACATACAAGCCGTTTTCTAATTTAGCAGAACAAACATTGACACCCTTTTTCGAAATCAACACTTAATTAATGGAAAAAGAAATACAATATCAAGGTTCTATTAATCAAGAGATAGAAATTAAGTTCATCTTAATCTTAGGAACTATATACAATTTTTTTTAAAAAATAAATCTATCTATGAAAAATAGCTAGGCATCTCCCACTGCACGAGCTGAGACGACGTCTCCCGTTCCGACCCTGAGCATCATCTCACCCTCTTCGAGCTCCTTGAAGGAACTAGTTTCCTAAAAAAAAGAGCAAACATGATTAGTGGCTATTGAATCAAGTATCCAGGTAAAATCATCATTTTCCACTAAGCAAGTTTCAAGAACAAGTAAATCGAATTTACCTTTCTTCTCTTTGAGCTCAACGTCTACAGTAGCAGAAGCTTTCCCTCTTCCTCCTTTCCACTTCTTCCGTGTCTTCTTAATCCCAGAACAAGAACCACAGGGCTTGGTTCCAGAGGATGAACCCATCTGGATCCTTTTAAAATGGGCAAACTGATTTGCCTCTCCATCAACCTGTCCCTTATTATCCATAAGAGACTGGTAACTCTGTAGTTCATTTAGAAGGGAAGTCAGGTTATACTCCCTTTTGTTCATCTCCGCATTGCAAAGGAATGGTAGGAAACTCTTTGGAAGAGATTCCATGATGAAGAATACCGGACTTTGCTCGTCTAAGACCGCTCCGTTCATTTCAACCACGTTGAAGTGAACTATAAGATCGAGAACATGTTCTCTCACTGAAGTTCCCTCCTTCATGCGCGCGTTATAAACGTACTTTGGGGATTCATGCCGAATTTGTTCAGACGATTGTCCAGACAAATTCTTAAGATAATCGATGATCTCACGAGCTGAGACCATACCCTCGAACTTCCGGGCCAAAACATCAAGTATGCCAGCAAGGATATAGGCCTTGGCCTTTTCATTGGCCTTGGACCCGCGGTCAAACGCATCCTTAACTGATTGAGGTGCGTTTTGAGCATGGACCTGAGGACATTCCTCAGTCAGTACAAACCGTAGGTCGTCAACAACAAGAATCGCATCCAGGTTGGACTTCCACGTAGTAAAGTTTTCACCAGTGAAACGTTCGCTTTTGAGTAAGGCTATATAGGAGGACGACATGCTCAAATTCCAAAATAGTTCTAATTAGTTATGCCTTTAACCCATTATAAACCAATCAAATTTAGCAAAATTATTAAAAAAACCCTAGTGTTTAAGCTAAACCCAGTATTTAATTTAAACCTTTAATTTTGCAACGATACTTCAAGGGTTTAAACAAAAGCCTTCGTCTGGCGGTCAATCATTCCTCCTTTGAATTGAGACTTTTTCAGCCAATTCTCTCTACCATAACATCTCATGTCCCAATGGTCCTTAGCTATCGTTTGTTTGGTCAAGGACATGTTAAGTAGCTTAACTCATCCCGTAAATGTAACCCTACCATTTTCAGATCCAATAGGATTGAGCCAACATGCAACTATTAAGAAAGACAATTGTTGGCAAATTACCTAAGAGACCCTATCCATTTCTGGAGTTCACGGTGTTCCGATCCCTATAGTCGGCCCTCCGTAGGGTTTGGCTGTTCCAGGACAACCTAGCAGGCGGACTATAGAAATCTCACGATGCAACCTAATGGAGGAGATCAGAGGATACGTTGACACCCGATCGCTCTCCCATTTACTATGGATACTTCCCTCATTCACCTTGGTATTGAACCATGCAAACACATACCATAGGGGGACACCCTATTGACGTCACGTAGCCGAGCATGGAACTCACGATGTGAACTCTTGAGGACGTGAGGGTAAACTCGATGCGAACATCTCGTTTTCTCCCACTGAAGCTCCTAAGATTAGGGTATAGGTTTAACTTAGTCGGATTCTGGCTAAAAGAATCTATCTAAGTCTATGCCTATTATTATTGTTATAACCAGGCCTTTTAACCTCATGTATAGGTGAATAAACATTTTAATTACCTAGATATAAAATAGAACTAGGGTTAATTCAACTCAAGCTCCGGGTCAATTCCCAGGTAAGAGGTGTTCCGTTAACCGTCTGCTTAAGTACCTCCAACCTCAGACAGAACTTCACCAGTAGAGTTCCTTTATAACCAAAGTCCTAATGTCCTACTATATTTTAAACTATTTAAAATACTACGTAAGACTAACTTCTAATCCAATTAGAAATTAAAACTTAGGTCTAAATTAATTTTAAACAATTTAAAACTAATTTAATTTTACCCAAGTTCCTATGTTGGCATGCATTTCTTTGTTATAGGTTATGGTTTCTAAAACTCCTTCAATTTATAACACTTATAAACTTTTATAATTAACCTATGACAAAGAACTATATTATAAAACCAACAATTATTTTCAAATTGGATTTATAAAAATATTCAACTAATTGAATAACTAAATTACTTAAATAAAATAACAATTATTTTAAACTAAGTAATTTCATGCTCCATGCAACTTATTTTCTACATTTATATAACTATAACAATTATAAATAAATGCATATGAAAAATAAATTAAAACATGCATTTCTATCATATTTATATAACAATTATACAGATAAAATGCATGAACATGCTTATCCTATGGTGGGAAAAATTTTAAATGACATTCATAAAGAAAAAACAACTGTAAAATAAGAATAATTTAGCCCCTAAAGTGCAAAATAATAAAATTACTCTAATTTTGTTACAAAACCGGTCCATCACTCCTTGAACCGGGCTCGAACCGCTCGAACCGAACTGAAAACCAACCAAAACGCCTGAACCGGTCTGCATAAAAAGAATTGGCATCATGGCGTCGCAACGCTAATGGGGCATTGCAATGCCGGCTTTGTCCGCACACGCGCCTGCTATCGGGGTGGCGTTGCAACGCTGTGGGGGCAGCGTTGCAATGCCGCTGACCCCTAGAGAACCCGCGTCGATAGGGAAGCATGGCGTTGTGACGCCGTTCCTTTGCATTGCAACGCTGATGAACGGCGTTGCAACGCTTCTGGTAGCGTTGCAACGCTGATGCTTCGGCAACAACTTTCTCCTTCGAACACAACAACTTCAATCATCAAATTCTCCTTCGATACTCATCCGATTTGCACGAAACTGGTCCCGAACGACTCTTAACTCGATTACAGACTCGATAAAGCACTTAATTGGCCAAAAAACACAGGGGCCTTTACATTTAAATTGATCGAATCAATAGAAAACTAAGGCCAAATATTCATAAATAGTTTTACAACAAACCAAATGCAATTCCCACCTAATCCAATTCAATTTTGTTTCAACCAAAGAAAATCAAACATTGCTCTGATACCAATTGATGGAGATCTAATCTCCTTGAGCAGAGAAAACGAGTTTGGAATCGTAATTGCAAGTTCGTTTTGGTTGAAATACAAAAACAAGTACATTGGAAATAAGAATAGAATAAGCATACATTTCTAATCTAATTAGACATGGACATTTACTTGCAAACATGTTTTATTTAAACATAACTAAACAAGGGATCCAAAATACCTTTGTAGTTTCCCTCAACAGTAACTCCTTGCTCCAAATCGTACAACAACACAGGATCCTCAAACTTCTCTGCTTTTAAAACAGGACACTACTAAAAGAGAGAACCTCCTATCCTCTGAGTACTTAGAACAATTCCTTTGTGGGAAGGAATCCAACAATTGGAAGTAGTTTTTGGAATTGAGAGAGAGAGAAAATTTTTCTGCATCGAGAGCTCAATCCAGAGAATGATCGATCGATCAACCTATCCTCCTCTCACCAGGAGAAGAGGGACCTATAGAGGGCAACTCCCCACTCCCTATCGATTAGGGAGTTGGGAGACATGGGGAACGTGTCCTCCTAACACATTGCCTTTTTTTTAATTATTATATTTAATAAATAATCAAAATTATAAATTAAATAATAATATATACAATTAATTAAATCACATTTAATTAATCATAATTAAATATCATATATTTAATATAGATTAAATCACATTTAATCAATTATCCCTCTAACCTATAGTTTTAATACACATCTAATGCATATTAAATTTTAACCTATAGTTTTGAAATATGAATAACATTCACATTTGAATTTAATATTTGAACTCTTTCAAATATTTAATTCTCTCATATAATATAATATGGATCATATTGACATTAAATTTATAATATATAGTTCCAAAACTATATATTATATCGTATCTATATACATCAAATTTGTTCCCTAATGAATTTGAACATTTCAAATTCAAATGATCTATGAACCCTTTACGAGCTAGAAGGTCGGCCTAATGGACCTACAGATCAGAAGTTCCAACGATACGAGATCACTTGGTTAATCTCATTAACCTCCCAATCAACATTCGTTAACTGCTGGAGCACTCCACTAAAGTTCCGCAGTTGCACTCTTCTCACTGCAGATATATTTCTGTGTCCACGGATATTGACCAATAACAACAAGTCAAACCTTCACGAATGTTCGTAACACCAGCTGGGTCAAATTACCGTTTTACCCCTGGGTTACATTTTGTACCTTAAGTACTAGTGCTCCTCTAATGAACAATTTGTTTGTGGCCCTACCAACAAACAGAATTGTCTCTCGGGCCAATGAGAGGGTCGGACCATTTGTTCAAGTCCCAGAAACACCACTTAAGGGAACATTCATCTGCTTACCGTAGTAGGCAGGAAGATGTGAATTCCATCTTGCTAAGTTAAGTTCCCAGCCGCTCACTCGGTCTTCTCCCCAAGAAGGTAGGCATATTGAGTCAGCGAATCTGGCCACTCTCACCCATACTAGTCAAAGGAAAATCCCTAGCGAACAGGAGTTCGCAACCTGCTCAGGATTGAGATCAAGTTGCCTAGGTCATCCTAGTGAAATAGAAACCTAACTAGTCAACGGAGTTACATCTAGTGGTTACTATTTCACGGTCCGGTCTTATGTAATCTCATTACATAGGATATCCCCACTTGCATGTCATCTAAACGAACACTTTTGGATCACAGTGTTTGTATCATATAGAAAGTGGGCCACATCCATAGTTTTACCAGGGCATGGTACCCAAACCTTATCCCTTTACTATAGACCTTTTAGGTTGTATCTCGAACTTAGATATTTTATATGTACACTACATTCAGTTAAAGATACATTTTACAACCTTGGATGTTTAGTTTATTTGATTTAGGGTTAAAACAAAGGCAATATCATAGATAATGAACCATAACTCTTTATTAAAGTAATAACAATTTATTACAATAATTAAAACAAAAATACAAACTACGAGTTTTAGGGCGCAAACCCTAACAAACTCCGACTTGAACTAAAACTCTAGTGGGGTACATCATAATCTAAAACAGTGGTTACAGAGATAGAAATACAATAAACTAAGGCATCCATATACCCCATTACATATCTCCCACTTGCCCTAGATTAGCCTATGTACGTGTCTCGTAGACCTAGACTCTCTGGATGACCCTCGAACAATTTAGCCGTGAGAGTCTTTGTAAACGGATCAACAATGTTGTGCTCCGAACCAATCTTCGTGACTGTCACATCTCCTCGTTGTACTATTTCTTGTACAAGTTGATACTTCCTCTCGATGTGCTTGCCTCGCTTATGGCTGCGAGGTTACTTCGAATTGGCTACCGCACCACTGTTGTCACAGTATAAGGTGATGGAAAATTCCATATTTGGAACAACTTCCAAATCAGTAAGGAATTTCCTTAGCCAAACAGCTTCTTTAGCTGCTTCTCAAGCAACGACATACTCAACCTTCATCATGGAGTCAGCGATGCATCCTTGCTTGATGCTTTGCCATACTATAGCTCCCCCGTTAAGGGTGAAAACTGATCCCGATGTGGATTTCCAAGAATCCTTATCGGTCTGAAAATCAGAATCAGTGTATATAGTAAGGATCAAATCCTTAGTCACATACACAAGCGTATAGTCCATCGTTCTCCTAAGATACTTGAGGCTATTTTTAACTGTTGTCCTGTGGTCTAACCCTTGATTGGATTGCTACCTAATGACTATTTCCACTTCATAGGAAATGTCTGGCCTCGTGCACAACATAACATACATTAAGCTACCTACTGCAGAGGCATATGGAATACGTCTCATATCCTCAACTTCTTGAGGTGTCTTAGGGCACTGTTCCTTAGAAAGATGAATTCCATGCCTGAAGGGTAATAAGCCCCTCTTGGAATTCTGCATCGAATATCGGGACAACATTTTGTCGATATAAGATGCTTGAGATAGAGCTAGCGATTTGTTCTTGCGATTCCTAAAGATATGAATCCCAAGAACATATTGCGCCTCTCTCAAATCTTTCAATTCCAATTGGGTGGCCAACCAATTCTTTATGTCAGTAAGGTATCCTACATCATTCCCAATGAGTAGGATATCATCCACATAAAGCACTAAGAAAGCTACTTTGTCGTTGATGGTCAAAGCCATAAGCCTTGATTGCAGTATCAAATCTTATATTCCAAGATCTTGATGCTTGTTTCAATCCATAAATGGATCGATTGAGCTTGCAAACCTTTTGCTCCTGACCTCGGGTTATGAACCCTTTGGGCTGAGACATATAGATGCTCTCGTCAAGATTACCATTAAAAAAGGCAGTCTTGACGTCCATTTGCCAAATTTCATAATCATTAAAAGAGGCTATTGACAAAACTATCCTAATAGACTTAATCATCGCAACAGAGGAAAAAGTTTCTTCATAGTCAACTCCTTCCCTTTGGGTAAAACCCTTTACTACAAGTCTAGCCTTAAAGGTCTGTACCTTTCCGGCTGCATCTCTCTTTCTCTTATAGATTCATTTACACCCTATGGGTCTTACCCCTTCACGTTGCTCTACAAGTTTCCATACTGAATTGAAGTACATTGACTCCATTTCAAGGTCCATGGCTTTAATCCATTGGTACTTGTCTACGTCATTCATTACCTATTTATAAGACAATGGATCTTCTACGCCGTCATCATGTATGACAACTTGAGTTTCAGCTAAACCCAAGTAGCGGTCAGGTTGGGAAACAACCCTCCCACTGCGTCGAGGCATTCCCAATGATTGAGAAGGACGGGACTTACTTGAGGTGGTGACTTGTCCATCAACTATTGATAAAGGTGCAGCTTGATCAACAACTCTTGTTGGTTCATCTGTAGCTTCATTTAGGACTAATTTACTACGTGGTTTATGGTTCCTCCTCCAAGAAAGTGGTGTTTGTCGATACAATCACCTTGTTTTCTTGTGGGTCGTAGAAAATAAGACCTTTCATTTCTTTGGGATAGCCAACAAATTGACATAATTTGGAACGAGGTTCTAATTTCTTCGGGTTTGTCATTAGCACGTGTGCCGGACAACCCCAAATCGTGAAGTGTTGTAAACTCGGTTTACGCCCCTTCCATAATTCAAAAGGTGTTTCTAAAACACTATTTAATGGAACAATGTTCAAGATTTGAACTGCAGTCTCTACTGCGTATCCCCAAAACGAGGTAGGCAATTGAGCATAGCTCATCATAGAACGAACCATGTCCAACAAGGTTCTACTTCTCCTTTCTGACACACCATTTTGCTGTGGTGTATTAGGTGCTGAGAGTTGAGATTTAATTCGACGTTCTATCAAATAGTCCTGGAATCACAAATCCATATACTCTCCACCTCGATTGGATCGAAGTGTTTTAATGGTTTTCCCTAATGTTCTTTCTACTTCAGCCTTATACTCTTTGAACTTTTCAAGAGCTTCAGACTTATGATGCATTAGGTATAAAAAACCATACCTCGAATAATCATCTATGAAAGAGATGAAATATTCGTACCCTCCTCGAGCTTAAACATTCACCGGACCACAAAGATCCGAATGTATAAGTTCTAAGGGCTCCATGGCTCTGTAACTTTTACCAGTAAAAGGTCGTTTAGTCAATTTACCAGTGCACGAGCTGAGACGACGTCTCCCGTATACCGACCCTTAGTGTCATCTCACCTTCTTCGAGCTCCTTGAAGGAACTAGTTTCCTGAAACGAAGAGCAAACGTGATTAGTGGCTCCTGAATCAAGTATCCAGGTAAAATCATCATTTCCCACTAAGTAAATTTCAAGAACAAGTAAATCGAATTTACCTTCCTTCTCTTTGAGCTCAACGTCCACAGTAGCAGAACCTTTTCCTTTTCCTCCTATCCTCTTCTTCCGAGTCTTCTTAATCCCAGAAGAAGAACCACAGGGCTTGGTTCCAGAGGATGAACCCATCTGGAGCCTTTTAGAATGGGCAAACTGATTTGCCTTTCCATCAACCTGTCCCTTATTATCCATAAGAGACTGGTAAATCTGCAGTTCATTTAGAAGGGAAACTCTTCGGAAGAGATTCCATGATGAAGAATACCTGAATTTGCTCGTCTAAGACCGCTCCATTCATTTCGGCCACGTTGAAGTGAGCCATAAGATCGAGAACATGTTCTCTCACAGAAGTTCCCTCCTTCATGCGCGCGTTATAGATGTACTTGAGGGATTCATGTTGAATTTGTTCAGACGGTTGTCCAGACAAATTCTTCAAATAACCCATGATCTCACGAGCTGAGACCATACCCTCCAACTTCCTGGCCAAAACATCAGATATGGCAGCCAGGTTATAGGCCTTGGCTTTTTCATTGGCCTTCGACCAGCAGTCAAACACATCCTTAACTGATTGAGGTGCATTTTTAGCAGGGACCTGAGGACATTCCTCAGTCAGTACAAACTGTAGGTCGTCAACAACAAGAATCGCATCCAGGTTGGACTTCCACGTAGTAAAGTTTTCACCTGTTGAACGTTTCCTTTTGAGTAAGGCTATATACGAGGACGACATGCCGAAATTCCAAAATAGTTATAATTAGTTATGCCTTTAACCCATTATAAACCAATCAAATTTACAAAAGCCACTGTTTGTTTGGTCGAGAACTTGTTAACTTGCTTAACTCATCCCGTAAATGTGACCCTACCATTTTCAGATCCAATAGGTCTGAGCCAACATGCTACTATTAAGAAAGACAACTACTGGCAAATTACCTAAGAGACCCTATCCATTTCTGGAGTTCGCGGTGTTCCGATCCCTATAGTTAGGCCCTCCGTAGGGCTTGGCTATTCCAGACAACCTAGCAGGCGGACAATAGAAATCTCACGGTGCAACCTAATGGAGGAGACTGTAGGATACGTTGACACACGTCCTACTCTCATTTACTATGGATATTTCCCTCATTCACCTTGGTATTGAACCATGCAAACACTTACGATAGGGGGGACACCCTATTGACGCCACGTAGCCGAGCGTGGAACTCGCAGTGTGAACTCTTGAGGACGTGAGAGTAAACTCGATGCGAACATCTCGTTTTCTCCCACTGAAGATCCAAAGATTAGGGTATAGGTTCAACTTAGTCGGATTGTGGCTAAAAGAATCTATCTAAGTCTATGCCTATTATAACTGTTATAACCAGGTCTTTTAACCTTATGTCTAGGTGAATAAACATTTTAATTACCTAGATTTAAATTAAAACTAGGGTTAATTCAACTCAAGCTCCAGGTAAGTTCCCAGGTAGGAGGTGTTTCGTTAACCGTCAACTTAAGTACCCCCAACCTTAGACAGAACTTCACAAGTAGTGGTCCCTTATAACCAAAGTGCTAATGTTCTACTATATTTTAAACTATTTAAAATACTATGTAAGACTTGTTGGGATTTTTGTCCTAATCTCGTGTTTGTAATATATTGTTTGAAATTAATAAGAGTTATTCATTTCATCACTTTGTGTCTCGCAATTTTTATAAACTTTTCCAATAAACTAAGTTCTAGGGTCATTGAATTTATGAGAGAACTAGAACTTCAATGGTGTGTAGTAGAAACACAGGGAGGATCACGTTCGAGTTAATGTCCCGAACGGTCTACAATATATGGATAGGGTTGGAAACCTAATCCTTGATACACTGTGGATGCGGCCCGCTTTGTATTAGATACAAACGAGGTGATCTGACTCGTTCATGTGGTTGACATGCGAGTGGGGGCATCCTGTGCAATGAGATTGTACAAGACCGGACCGTGAATTATTAGACCTCATCGATGTAACATCGTTGTGATGAAGGGACTAACAATATCGTAGATGACCATTAGTGACTCGACCTGAATCCTGAGCGTGTTACGGACTCCTGTCTGCGAGGGTCTGTCCTTTGACTAGTACGGGTGAGGGTGGTCACAGTTAAACGCCCAATATGCCTATCTTCTCAGGGACAAGACAAGGTAGGGAGCTGGGAACTTAATTACGCGAGATGGAATTCACTCGTTCCCGCCTTTAGGGAAACTAGAGGGGTTGTTCCCTTAATTGTTGTCTCAAGGGCTTGGACAACGGACACCCACCTTCTCACTGGCCCGAGAAGGTTGTTGTGTATGGTTGGACCATCACAATATGTTGTTCATTAGAGGAGCAGTGGGGACTTAAGGAACAAGAACTAGACACAGGGGTAAAACGGTAATTTGACCCAACCGTGTCTACGAACAACCTGTGAAGGGTCGACTCATGGGCATTGGTTATATCAGTGGACACGAGTATTCTGCACTGATGGGAGTGCAGCTATGGGCTACAGTGGAGTGTTACCGTAGCTAATGAATGTTGGTTAACCGGGTCAAAGAGTTTGAGAGGTTAATCTCGGATCATTAGAGCCCGTCACTATAGGTCCATTAGGTCCCTCGGTTGGCTCAATCTGGGTTAAAAGAAGGGTTAATGTTTTGGTATGAAATTGAAGTGTTCAATTTCACTTTAAGGGCATTTATGTCATTTATATGAGATATGAATGATATAATATATAGTTTAATGTGAATGAGATTCATAATAAACTATAGGTTAGCCTAATTGTTAAATTAAGGCTAATTGGAGAATTTAATTGAGAGAAATTAAATTGGATGTGATTCAATTTAATTAATCCACAATTATTGCAAATGAGATTTGCAATATGAGATATGAGATATCTTATATTATGTGGTTATGCAAATGAGATTTGCATAACCTATGGTTGTGGTAAAGTGGTAATAATGTGGAGATTTTAACTCCATCATTCCACTATATAATCCCTTCTTGTAAGAAGGAATGTGATCACTCTCTCATTTTTTGATTTTCATCAAAGAGAAGAAGAAAGTTCTCTCTACTTTCTCTCAATTCTCCTCCCTCTCCAAAACACCAAAGTTCCCACAAACTTCCCTCTTTCCAAAGGAAGAACAACCGAGACTCCAAGTGGTAGTGTTCGGGTTACGTTCGTGGGAAGCTTTCGTTGAGATTGAGAAGCACGAAACGTTTATCTTGCTGTATTTTCTTGAAGAGTGTCTTCAACAAGTAAGTACCTTTATCTTGCTGTATTTTCTTCATTTTTCAGCATGTTTATCCTAGATCTTTTAATTGATCGTTTTAACAAAATCGAGTAGCATAATGATACCATGATGATTCCATCGTCTTCCGCTGCGCGAGGATTCTCATTCCCTTCAAATGGTATCAGAGACGTTTCGATGGTTCTTCATTATGCACTGTTTTTGTTAAAATAGGTGGGTAAATTGCCTGAAATTTCATGAGATGAATGATGGTTTGCATAACTGGATGTTTCGATTTTTGGCATTTTAGATTTATTTTCTGTCTGATGAGATCAAATGTAAAGGACTCGTATTTTTGGGCATTTTAGAAAATAAATCGAGTCTGTAAGTCCAGGTCGTTTGTGGCAAGAGTTGCTGTGAAGAAATCGGAGCGAAAACAGGCAGAAATCGGTGAAGAACAGCAAAGTGTTTGTTGTTCTGTCGATGGCATTGAGACGCTGCCCTTTGGCGTCTCAACGCTATCCTTGCGGACGGAGGCCCCGCAGCAGAGAAAGCGGCGTTAACGCGCCATTGGCGTTGAGAACGTTGGTCAACGCCGGAAGGCGGCGGCGTTGCAATGCCGCACGCGCGTTGAGGACTCGTTGCGGCTTCCGCCATGAGGCGTGGGCGTTATTCCTTCATCATAAAGGCGATTAATTTCGATTTTTTATTATTTTATTAATTGTAAAATGTATTTTAGCTATGTATTTAATTATTTTATTAAATAATGTTAATATAAGTGTTATATTAATGTTATTTAATTAAATAATTGCCCCTAAGTGCCAAAAAACCGGTCCATTTTTGCTATTTAATTATTTTATGCATGAGATGTATATTTTAATTAATTTCTATGTGCATAATGTATGTCATATAGATTTAAAATCCCACCTTAGGTTAAACATTTCATGCATCATTTATATTATAAGATTTATAATATATAGTTTGCATGATAGGTTATAATCTAATTAAATGCATGTTTAATTTAATTAATATAAGTGATATATTTTTGCTCATGCATTTATATTCATGTGATGAATTATATTATGTTATAGTATATAGTTATTCATGCGATGAATGATCAAGCACTATAACATAGAAATGAATGCAACCTAAGTTAATTATTAGTTTTAAAGAGTTTAGAACTTGAATAATTAGACTTAGGTTTTCTATTTTCTAATGAGATTAGAAATTAGGAAATCAAAGTTTAGTCTATGAATGGAGACTGATTAGTAACTCTGTCTAAGGAAGATTTTGTCTAAGGCTGGGGTATTTAAGTTGATGCTTGCGGAACACCCCTACCTGGAAACCGACCTGGGAGTGAATTCGGTCCGGAGATACTTAGATTATACTTATCGTTGGTGCCGTTAATTAAAAGTGTTTTAATTAACTCACATAGACCTAAGTTATAATGTAATTATAGACTTAGGTTAATAGCATATAAGAGTTATATTGGTAGACTTAGGTAAATTTTAGCCGGTTTATCTAGGTCAATCCCTATTAAAATTAAAGTGTTGAGTGGGAGGAAATAAAGTGTATGAGATACATTTAAATTTCCAACCACAAATCTCCGTTAAGTCTGCACCGTGAGATCTATACTCGGCCTCGTTGCACAAATGGGAGCGTCCACCTTTGGGTGGCATTTGTATAGGTCAATATCATCGTGGATGGAGAGAGTACTTATAGTGAGTGGGAGCGGGACTTGTGAAAATGAGACCCACGGCCTCATCTTTCGATTCACACCGTGAGACGCCTATGATTTGCCTGCTAGTTTGGCCTGCACCAGACAATCCCTTCGTAGGGCCTGATCATGGGAGTCGGAACACCGTGAATTCCCGAAAGAGATATAGTTTCCTGGTTGGTTTTCCTTCTTGGTTCACCCTTCGGTGGCTATTGTTTTGACGGATGCTTGGAAAGTTAAAGATTGAGGGTGACACTCACAGAATTCGTTAAGTGTTAATGAATTCGGCCAAACAATGGTAATTGGACGCCTAATGGAATAAGAGTTATTATGGGATTAGGGTCTGATCGAGAAAGTCTCGTCCTAAAGGAGGAGTGTTCTGTTCACCCTTCGGTGGCGGTCATTCTAAACCTTTAGGGTATCATTGAAAAATTTTGAATGACCTAGGGATCATGAAATAATTTTGCTAAAACATGATTGGATTTTAAAAAGTTTTTGCGAGACTAATACAAAGTTTTCTTAATTTTTTCAGCTAAAAATGTCTAGCGCAATAATAGTACTACTCGCGTCCGATAAGTTAGTGGGAGATAATTACCAAAGTTGGAAAAACAACATTAACACGATTTTGTAATCGGCGACATAAAGTTTCGTCTTTATTCGAGGAGTGTCCTCGGATCTTTGGGCTCGATCGCGCGCGCGAAGTGTTCGCGATACATACGATCGGTGGATCAGGGCCAATGAAAAGGCCAAGGTCTACATAATTGCCAGCATGTCTGATGTATTGGCAAAGAAGCATGAGCTGATGGTCTCCGCCAAGGAGATCATGGAGTCCTGCGAGAAATGTTTGGACAACGATCCTTTCAGTCCGACATGACTCTCGCTCAAGTACGTCTTCAACGACGCATGAAGAGGAGGGGTCGCCTGGTCCGTGAACATGTTCTAGACATGATGACCCACTTTAATCTGGCTGAGATGAACGGAGCTTCGATCGATGAGTCGAGCCAGGTCAGTTTTATTTTGGAGACTCTTCCGAAGAGTTTCCTTCAGTTTCGTAGCAATGTTGTTATGAACAAAATTAGTTACACTCTAACTACCCTCCTCATTGAGCTCTGAAATTTCCAATCCAAAAGCAGGTCAAGGAATGCGAGGCAAATGTTGCCTCATGTGTCTTATCACGGGGTTCGACCTTTGGGACGAAATCTGTTGCTCCTTCACGCCGAAAAGCGGAAGAAGAGGGCGAAGAGGGGTAAAACTGACCGAGTTGCCGCCCACAAGGGCAAGAAGGTAAAGGATGTTGGAGAGAAAGGAAAGTGTTTCCACTGCAATGGGGGCGGACACTGGAAGAGGAATTGTCCCAAATTCCTGGCCGAGAAGAAGAATCAAGGTAAATGTGATTTACTTGTGATGAAACTTGTTTAGTGGAGAGTAGCGACTACTGCTGGATATCGGTTGAGGCGCCACTAACCACGTTTGTTCTTCTTTTCGAGGATTGATTCTGGCACCACCGCGAGAGGGTGAGTTGACTCTACTGGATTGGATCGGGGAGCTTGTCTCTCCGCAATGATCGACATGCAGTGAAGCTACACTTTGGCGGGAAGTACTTATTGTTGGACAATTTGTACATAGTTTGTGGTTTACTAGAAACTTTGTTTCCATTTCCTGCTTAATTGAACAATGTATATCTGTTTCCTTTGAATCTAGTAAAGCGTTTATTTCTTTCAAAGGCAATCTTATTTGTTCAGCTTCACTCGAGCATAACTTGTATGTTTTGAAACCTAATTTGGTCAAAAGTGTTTTGAATACTTAATTGTTTAAAACTGCAGAAACACGAACTAAGAAAGCAAAAGTTTCTCAAAAAAAAAATGCCCATCTTTGGCATCTACGGTTAGGCCACATTAATCTCAATAGGATTGAGAAACTAGTAAAGAGTGGACTTCTAAACGAGTTGGAAGAAAACTCTTTGCCTGTGTGTGAGTCATGCCTTGAGGGCAAGATGACCAAACGCCCTTTTAGTGGAAAATGATATAGAGCCAAAGAGCCTCTTGAGTTAGTACATTCTGACCTCTGTGGTCCGATGAATGTTAAAGCTCGGGGCGGTTTTGAGTATTTCGTGTCTTTCATTGACGATTACTCCAGAAATGGGTATATTTACCTAATGCACAAGAATTCTGAAACTCTTGAAAAGTTTAAGGAGTACAAGACTGAGGTTGAGAACCTCTTAGGTAAATCACTTAAAACACTTCGATCGGATCGAGGTGGAGAGTACATGGACACCGAATTCCGTGCCTATATGATAGAACACGAATTACGTCCCAACTCTCAAGACTGGTATGCCACAGTTGAGAATGGTGTATCGGATAGGAGAAAGCAGAACCTTGTTGGACATGGTTCGGTCGATGATGAGCTATGCTCGTCTCCCGATTCTTTTTGGGGATACGCAGCGGTGGAGCTGCGGTCTATATTTTGAACAACGTTCGTCGAAGAGTGTTTGTGAAACACCTTTCGAGCTGCGGAGTGGACGTAAACGCGGTTTACATCACTTCGAGGATTTGGGGATGCCGACCCACGTGTTGGTGTCAAACCGAAAAAGTTGGAACCCCGTTCAAATTGTGCCTATTCGTAGGTTACCCTAAAGAGACTAGGGGTGGAGTGCATTTTACGATCCTAAGGAAAATAGGGTGCTTGTGTCGACAAACGCCACTTTCCTTGAGGAAGACCACGTCGAGGATCATTTACCAAGGAGTAAAATTGTGTTGAATGAAATGGATGATTACATCAAAGAAGAGTTGCGATGGGGCTAGTACGTCAACAAGTGTTGTTGATCCTAGCACGTCTAGTCAAATCCGTTCCCAAGAGTTGGGAATGCCTCGACGTAGTGGGAGGACTGTGAGACAATCCGATCGCTACATGGGTATAGCTGAAACCTCAGTTGTCACTCCTGATGATGACTGTGAGGATCTATTGACCTATGATCAGGCAATGGTGGATGTTGACGAAGACGAGTGGATTAAAGCTATGGACTAGGAAATGGAGTCTATGTACTTAAATTATGTCTGGGAGCTTGTGGATCAATCGGATGGGGTCAAACCTATTGGATGCAAATGGATCTACAAGCGTAAACGTGGCATAGATGGGAAGGTGCAGACCTTCAAAGCCCGACTAGTGGCAAAGGGTTTTACCCAGGTTGAAGGGGTCGACTATGAGGGGTCGACCTTTTCACCTATTGCCATGGTAAAGTCGATCAGGATCCTTCTGGCCATTGTCGTGTATTATGACTACGAGGTATGGCAGATGGACGTCAAGACAGCCTTTCTGAATGGCAAACTTGATGAGACCATCTACATGGACCAGCCCAAAGGGTTCATTACCCAAGGCCAAGAGCAAAAGGTTTGCCGGCTTCATATATCCATTTATGGACTGAAACAAGCTTCGAGGTCTTGGAATATAAGGTTTGATAAGGCGATCAAATCTTATGGCTTTGATCAAAATGTCGACGAGCCTTGTGTTTACAAGAAAATCGTTGATAAAACTGTCGCATTTTTTGTGTTGTATGTGGACGATATTCTTCTCATTGGGAATGAGATAGTATTTCTTACTGACGTTAAGAAATTGCTAGCTTTGCAATTCCAAATGAAAGATTTGGGAGAAGCTCAGTATGTTCTAGGTATCCAGTTGTCGGAGCAGGAAGAGCAGAGCGCCTAGCCTTGTCTCAGGCGTCTTATATTGACAAGATGTTGTCTAGATATAAGATGCAGAACTCCAAGAAGGGCTTGCTGCCTTTCAGGCATGAAAGTTCACTTGTCTAAGGATCAGTGTCCTAAGACTCCTCAAGATGTTGAGGATATGAGACGGATCCCATATGCTTCAACTGTAGGGAGCCTGATGTATGCCATGTTGTGTACTAGGCCCGACATCTATTATGCGGTAAAGGGATTGTCGGTGAGATATCGGTCCAATCCGAGATTAGATCTTTGGGCACCGTAAAGGCAATCCTCAAGTATCTTAGGAGAACGAGGAACTACGACTTAGTGTATGGCAGTGGGGATTTGATCCTTACGGGATACACGGATTCTGATTTTTCAGACCGATAAGGATTCTAGGAAATCTACTTCGGGGAAGCCTTCATTCTGAATGGAGGGGCTGTAGTATGGCGAAGCATCAAGCAGGGATGCATCGCTGAATCCATTATGGAAGCGGAGTATGTTGCGGCTTGTGAAGCTACAAAGGAAGCTGTTTGGCTTAGGAAGTTCATGACAGATTTGGAAGTTGTTCCAAATATGAACTTGCCAATCACACTGTTCTGTGATAACAGTGGTGTAGTAGCCAACTCACGTGAGCCCGGAGCCATAAGAGAGGCAAACACATTGAGCGCAAGTATCATCTGATACGGGATATTATGCACCGCAGAGACGTGACGGTCACGCAAATAGCGTCGGAGCACAACGTAGCTGATCCATTTACAAAGCCTCTCACGACTAAGGTGTTTGAGGGTCACCTAGAGAGTCTAGGTCTTCGAGAGCTTCCTGACTAGGGCAAGTGGGAGATGTGTAAACAGGTATTCAATGCCCTAGTTTATTGTATTACTTCATTGTAATTTATGTACATTTCAGAAATGTATTTTCTCCACTAGCTTAATCCAAGTGGGAGTTTGTTGGGATTTTTGTCCTAATCTCGTGTTCGTAATATATTGTTTGAACTAAGAGTTATTCATTTCATCACTTTGTGTCTCGCAATATCTATAAACTTTTCCAATAAACTAAGCTCCAGGGTCATTGAATTTATGAGAGAACTAGAACTTGAACGGTGTGTAGTGGACACACAGGGAGGATCACGTTCGAGTTAATGACCCGAACGATCTACAGAATATGGATAGGGTTGGAGACCTAATCCTAGATACACTGTGGATGCGGCCCGCTTTGTATTAGATACAAACGAGGAGATCTGACTCGTTCATGTGGTTGACATGCGAGTGGGGGCATCTGTGCAATGAGATTGTACAAGACCAGGACCGTGAATTATTAGACCCATCGATGTAACACCGCGTTGCAGAAGGACTAATAATATCGTGAGATGACCATTAGTGACTCGACACGAATCCACGAGCGTGTTACGGACTCCTGTCTGCGAGGGTTTGTCCTTTGACTAGTACGGGTGAGGGTGGTCACAGTTACTCGCTCAATATGCCTATCTTCTCAGGGACAGGACCAAGTAGGGAGCTGGAAACTTAACTACGCGATATGGAATTCACTCGTTCCCACCTTTAGGGAAACTAGAGGGTTGTTCCTTAAGTGTTGTCTCCGTGGCTTCGACAACGCGCGCCCACCTTCTCACCGCCCGAGAATGGTGTTGTGTATGGTTGGACCATCACAATATGTTGTTCATTAGAGGAGCAATGGGGACTTAAGGAACAAGAAGTAGACACAGGGGTAAAACGGTAATTTGATACAACCGTGTCTACAAACAACCTGTGAAAGGTCGACTCATGGGCATTGGTTATATCAGTGGACACGTAATATTCGCAGATCGACGGGAGTGCAACTACGGGCTATAGTGGAGTGTAAGCAGTAGCTAATGAATGTTGGTTAACAAGGGTCAAAGAGTTTGAGAGGTTAATCTCGAATCATTGGGAGCCCGCCTTTGTAGGTCCATTAGGTCCCTCCGTTGGCTCAATGCAGGTTAAAAGAAGGGTTAATGTTTTGGTATGAAATTGAAGTGTTCAATTTCACTTTAAGGGCATTTATGTCATTTATATGAGATATGAATGATATAATATATAGTTTAATGTGAATGAGATTCATAATAAACTATGGGTTAGCCTAATTGTTGAATTAGGGCTAATTGGAGAATTTAATTGAGAGAAATTAAATGAGATGTGATTCAATTTAATTAATCCACAATTTTTGCAAATGCGATTTGCAATATGAGATATGAGATATCTTATATTATGTGCTTATGCAAATGAGATTTGCATAACCTATGATTGTGGTAAATTGGTAATAATGTGGTGATTTTAACTCCATCATTCCACTATATAATCCCTTCTTGCAAGAAGGAATGTAATCACTCTCTCATTTTTTTGATTTTCATCAAAGAGAAGAAGAAAGTTCTCTCTACTTTCTCTCAATTCTCCTCCTCTCCAAAGCACCAAAGTGAAGGGAAGCGGTTGCGAATCGCGCGCTGTTGATTTAGTTACAGCGATAAAAGTGAAATGGACAACAAGAATTTTCCTTTGAAGAACCTTTCTTCAAGTGCTCCTCTCTCCACGGTCACGATCTCAGCAACAAGAACTCCAACGTGCGAAGACACGACCACCAGATCTTCTCTGTTGTTCTCTAGGTGAGGGAGGAAGGTCGGGTTCCCTTTAGAAGATGTGAGGTATTTTGAGAGAGAGATGCTTTTGTTATTTTTGAACTCTTCGAACAACAACAAAATAGCTTTTCCAAAAAACCTTAACCTAGTTGCATCTCATGCAACTATATATATAGAGAAATAGGATGGAAATGACCATCCTACCCCTCATTTAATCTCACTTTAGTATATAGTTTATATATGAATCTAATTCACATTAAAACTATATATTATATCAATTATATCATATATAATTGATATAACTCCTAATGTATGAAATTGAACACTTCAATTTCACTCCTAACTTTATACCCTCAATATTACTATATTGAGCCAACGGAGGGATCTAATGGACCTACTGGATCATGAGCTCCAATGATGTGAGATTAAGCGATCAAACTCTTTGATCCAGCTTAATCAATATTCATTAACTACAAGTCACTCCACTATAGACTTGTATTTGCACTCTCCTCATTGTAGATATTATTGTGTCCTTCGATATAGTCATTACCCATGAGTCGACCTTTCACAGGTTGTTCGTAATCAAAGCTGGGTCAAATTACCCTTTTACCCCTGTGATTACCTCTTTGCTCCTTAAGCACCACTGATCCTCTAATGAACAACAAGTCTAAGGTGCCACCTTAGACTCATACCCCTCATAGAGGGCGGGGCCCCGTCGGTCAAGACTTGGAATCAATTCTTAAGGGAACAACCTATCTAATTCCTCGGTAGAGAGTGAGTGAATTCCATCTTGCAGTTAAGTTCCCAACTACCTACGAGGTTCAGCCATTTGATTGAGGAAGGTAGGCTTATGAGTCGGCTACATGTGCCACTCTCACCCATACTAGTCTAAGGACAAACCCTTATAAGCGAGGAGTTCTTAACTTGCTCAGATTGAGTCGAGTCACTAATGACCATCTATAAATTACTAGTCTTATCCTCATTAATCTGTTATACAAAGTTAGACTAATAATTTGCGATCGAGTCTTGTATGAACTCTTCATACAGGATGCCCCCACTCGCATGTCAACTCACAGTTGAAGGAGATGTCGTTGGCTTGTTGAAGCAAATACCCTATTTCCCATCTGCTGGAATCAACTTACCTTTACTGAAGCAAAGTTGAGAGTAAGGGTTTGTCCACCTGCTGTGATTTTCCCATCTTTGCTGAAGCAAAAATCGAGACCTACAAGGGGAGATTAGTGCAGTTCGATTTTTGACAGACAACGCTCACAAAGTTGTCATTTTCCAAAGTTTCAACTGTTGGATTGTGCTGATATTTTGGCAGCTTGTTGGGGACTCATAGAGCTTGTTTTGAACGGTTGGATCATCGTTCGAAGCTTCGGTTCATTAGATATTGTTGTTGGACAGAACCTAAAGAACACTAAAACCTGTTGCTATTGCCTGCTTCCTTCGGTGGGAACTTGGTGTTTTGCTGAAGTAAAACACATGTCAATTGCCTCGTGTAAACTGCTCCTATTCTCTAATTATTCGCATTTGTTTATCTACTACAGTAAATTGCACACCCATGCATTGCACTAAAATAAGTAAAATTTGCTATGACACTCATCCATTTAGGTCTAACTAGTCCTCGTAGGATCGATACTTTAACTTGTCACTTGCTGCTCTCGACCGTGTATAATTGCACGTCGTAGAAGTATCGGAGTCTTATTCTAATTTTGAAAGGAATGAGAATCCCCACGCAGCGGAAGACGATCGAATCGTCGTGGTATCGTTACGCTACTCGAATTTCACTAAAATTAACTATCTAATAGTTAAGGCTAAACATGCTCAAAAGAAAAGAAAAACAGCAAGTAGAACACAAGATACTTACTTGTTAAAGACAATTCCTCACTGTTTGTTCCTTCAATCACGCACACTTCGCAAAATCTCGATCTCAACGAATTCTTCTCTTGAACAAAAGTCGAACACAACCAAAGGTGTCTCGGTTGTTCTTCTTTTGGAAAGAAGGAAGTTTGTGGAAACTTTGTTATGGTTTAGAGTGGAGAAATGCTAGAGAGAAAATTGAGAGAGATTGTTCTCTTCTTTTTGTGAGATTTCCAAAAATGAGAGCTTTCCTTACCTCCCTTCTTGCAAGAAGGGTTTAAATAATGGAGAGAACATGGAGTTAAAATCTCCATATTATTACCATTTTACCACAACCATAGGTTATGCAAATCATATTTGCATAACCATATAATATAAGATATCTCATACCTCATTATACAAATCACATTTGCATAATTGTGGATTTATTAAATAGAATCACATCCAATTTAATTTCTCTCAATTAATTTATCCAATTAGCCCTAATTCAACAATTAGGCTAACTTATAGTTTATTATGAATCTCATTCACATTAAACTATATATTATATCATTCATATCGCATATTAATGACATAAATGCCTCTAAGTAAAATTAAACACTTTAATTTCACACCAAAACATTAACACTTCTTTTAACCTGGTTTGAGCCAACCGAGGGACCTAATGGACCTACAGTGACGAGCTCCAATGATACGAGATTAACCTATCAAACTCTTTGACCCAGTTAATCAACATTCATTAGCTACGGTAACACTCCACTATAGCTCATAGTTGCACTCTCGTCAGTGCAGAATATTACGTGTCCACTAATATAACCAATGCCCATGAGTCGACCCTTCATAGGTTGTTCATAGACACGGCTGGGCAAAATTACCATTTTACCACTGTGTCTAATTCTTGTTCCTTAAGTCCCCACTGCTCCTCTAATGAACAACATATTGTTATTGTCCAACCATACACAACACCCTTCTCGGGCCAGTGAGAAGGTGGGTGCCCGTTGTCCAAGCCCTGGAGACAACACTTAAGGGAATAACCCCTCTAGTTTCCCTAAAGGCGGGAACGAGTGAATTCCATCTCACGTAGTTAAGTTCCCAGCTCCCTACTTGGTCCTATCCCTAAGAAGATAGACATATTAGGCGAGTAACTGTGACCACCCTCACCCATACTAGTCAAAGGACAGACCCCCGCAGACTGGAATCCATAACACGCTCAGGATTCAGGTCGAGTCACTAATGGCCATCTATGAATTTATTAGTCCTTACTTTCAACAGTGTTACATCAGTAGGTCTAATAATTCACGGTCCGGTCTTGTACAATCTCATTGCCAAAGATGCTCCCACTCGCATGTCAACCACATGAACGAGTCAGATCACCTCGTTTGTATCTAATACAAAGCGGGCCACATCCATAGTGTATCCAAGATTCGGTCTCCAACCCTATCCATATACTGTAGACCGTTATGGTCATTAACTCGAACGTGATCCTCCCTGTGTGTCCACTACACACCGTTCAAGTTCTAGTTCTCTCATAAATTCAATGGCCATGGAGCTTAGTTTATTGAAAAAGTTTGTAAAATTTGCGAGACACAAAGTAATGAAATAAATAACTCTTATTAATTTCAAATAGTAATTTACAAACACGAGTTTAGGACAAAAATTCAAACAAACTCCCACTTGGACTAAGCTAGTGGAGAAAATACATTTCTAAAATGTACATAAATTACAATGAAGTATTACAATAAACTAAGGAATTGAATACCCGTTTACATATTTCCCACTTGCCCTAGTCAGGAAGTACTCGAAAACCTAGACTCTTTAGGTGATCCTCAAACACCTTAGCCGTGAGGGGCTTTGTAAATGGATCAGCTACGTTGTGCTCCGACGCTATCTGCGTGACTGTCACGTCTTCGCGGTGCACAATCTCCCGTATCAAGTGATACTTCCGCTCAATGTGTTTGCCTCTCTTATGGCTCCAAGGCTCTCTAGAGTTGGTTACTGCACCACTGTTATCATAGAACAAAGTATCGGCAAGTTCATATTTGGAATAACTTCCAAATCTAACATGAACTTCCTAAGCCAAACAGCTTCCTTTGCAGCTTCACAAGCCGCAACGTACTCCGCTTCCATAGTGGCATCAGCGATACATCCCTGCTTGATGCTTCGCCATACTACAGCTCCTCCATTCAGAATGAAGGTTGACCCCGAACTGGATTTTCTAGAATCCTTATCGATCTGAAAGTTAGAATTCGTGTATCTCGTAAGGATCAAATCCCCACTTCCATACACTAAGCTGTAGTTCCTCGTTCCCCTAAGATACTTGAGGATTGCCTTTACGACTATCCAGTGATCTAATCCTTGATTGGATTGATACCTACTGACAATCCCTACAACTGAAGCATATGGGATCCGTCTCATATCCTCAACCTCTTAAGGAGTCTTAGGACACTGATCCTTAGACAAGTGAACCCCATGCCTGAAAGTCAGCAAGCCCTTCTTGGAGTTCTGCATCTTATATCTACACAACATCTTGTCAATATAAGACGCTTGAGACAAGGCTAGCGTTCTGTTCTTCCGGTTCCGGACTATCTGAATACCTAGAACATACTGAGGTTCTCCCAAATCTTTCATTTGGAATTGCGACGTAATTCCGTGTTCTATCATATAGTCCTGGAATTCAGTGTTCGTATACTCTCCAGCTCGATCCGATCGAAGTGTTTTAAGCGATTTACCTAACAGGTTCTCAACCTCAGTCTTGTACTTCTTGAACTTTTCAAGAGTTTCAGACTTCTTATACTTTAGGTAAATATACCCATACCTCGAGTAATAATCTATGAAAGACACGAAGTATTCATAACCACCTCGTGCTTTAACATTCATCGGACCACAGAGGTCAGAATGTACCAGCTCAAGGGGCTCTTTGGCTCTATATCCTTTTTCATTAAAAGGATGTCTGGTCATTTTGCCTTCGAGGCATGACTCACACACCGGTAAAGAGTTTTCTTCAAACTCGTTTAGAAGTCCACTCATCACTAGTCTCTCAATCCTATTGAGATTAATGTGGCCTAATCGTAGATGCCAAAGATAGGCATTTTCTTTAGGAGAAACTTTCGCTCTCTTAGTTTGTGTTTCTGCTATTTTAAACAATTCAGTATTCAAAACACTTTTGAGCGAATTAGGTTTCAAAACATACAGATTATTCTCAAGTGAAGCTGAACAAATTAAGTTTCCATTTCAAGAAATAAACGTTTTATTGCCTTGAAAAGAAACGGAAATACATTGTTCTAACAGGTAGGAAATAGAAACGAGGTTTCTAGTAAACCCTTGAACTATATACATATTGTCCAAAAAAATGTAATTCTTGCCAAAATGTAGCTTCACCGTGTCGATCGCTGCAGCAGAGACAAGCTCCCCGGATCCAACCCGTAGAGTCACCTCACCCTCTCGCAACTGCTGCTAGGAATCAATTCCCTGAAAAGAAGAACAAACATGGTTAATGGCGCCATAATCTAATATCCAGGAAGAGTCACTACTCTCCACTAAACAAGTTTCAGTCACAAGTAAATCACATTTACCTTGATTCTTCCTCTCGGCTAGGAACTTGGGACAGTTTCTCTTCCAATGGTCGTGCACATTGCAGTGAAAACACTTTCCTTTTTCTGTAACTTCCTTCACCTTCTTGCCCTTCTAGGCGGCAGCTCGGTCAGTTTTACCCTTCTTCATCTTCTTCTTCTTCTCTTTCGGGTGGGAAGGAGCTACAGGCTTTGTCCTAGAGGTCGAACCCCTGTGATAAGACCTAAAGGCAACGTTTGCCTCGACCAGCGCCCCGATCCTCATCAGAGGCTGGAAGGTTTACAGCTCGTTAAGAAGAGTTGTCAGAGTGTAGTTTATCTTGTTCTTAACAGCGTTGTTACGAAACTGAAGAAAACTCTTCGAAAGAGTCTCCAAGATAAAACTGACCTAGGTCGACTCGTCGATCGAAGCTCCGTTCATCTCCGCTAGATTAAAGTGGGTCATCATGTCTAGAACATGTTCACGGACAGACGACCCCACTTTCATCCGTGCGTTGAAGACGTATTTGAGCGAGTCATGCCGGACTTAAAAGGACTGTTGTCCAAACATTTCCTACAAGGACTCCATGATCTCCTTACCGGTGATAATCAGCTCATGCTTCTTTGCTAAAACATCAGACATGCTGACAATGATATAGACCTTGGCCTTTTCATTGGCCCTGATCCATCGATCGTATGCATCACGAACACTTCGCGATGCGATCGAGCTCCAAAGATCGAGGACACTCCTCGGTGAGCACGTAACTTTATGTAAATCGATTACTAAAATCGTGTTTAAGTTATTTTTCCACATTTGATTGTTATCTCCCACTAATTTGTCATACGCGAGTAAAGCTATTATTGAGCTAGATATTTTGCTGAAAAATCAAAAACTTTGTGTTAGTCTCGCAATAAACTTTTGAAATCCAATCATGTTTTAGCAAAAATGATTTCACGATCCCTAGATCATTCAAAATTTGCAATGATATCCTAAACGTTTAGAATAACTGCCACCGAAGGGTGAACAAAACACTCCTCCTCTAGGACGAGACTTTCTCGATCAGACCCTAATCCCAGAATAACTCTTATTCCATTAGGCGTCCAATTACCATTGTTCAGTCGAATTTATTAACTCTTAACGAATTCTGTGAGTGTCACCCTCAATCTTTAAGTTTCCAAGTATTCGTCCAAACAATAGCCACCGAAGGGTGAACCACGAAGAAAAATCAACAAGGAAACTGTATCCCTTTCGGGAATTCACGGTGTTCCGACTCTCATGATCAGGCCCTCCGAAGGGATTGTCTTGTCCAGGCCAAACTAGCAGGCGGATCATAGGCGTCTCACGGTGTGAATCGAAAGAAGAGACCATGGGTCCCGTTTTCACAGGTCCCGCTCCCACTCACTATAAGTACTCTGTCCATCCACGATGATATTGACGCATACAAATGTCACCCGAAGGGGACGCTCCCATTTGCGCAACGAGGCCGAGCACAGATCTCACAGTGCAGACTTAACGGAAATTTGTGGTTGGAAAATCAAATGTATCTTCTACACTTTATTTTCTCCCACTCAGCACTTTATTTTATTGAGGATTGACCTAGATAAACCTGCTAAAATTTACCTAAATTTACCAATATAACTCTTATATGACATTAACCTAAGTTTATAATCAAATTATTACTTAGGTCTATGTGAGTAAATTAATTAACATTTTAATTAACGACACTCACGATAAATATAATCTAAGAATCTCCTGACCGAATTCACTAGCTCCCAGGTCAGTTTCTAAGTAGGGGTGTTCCGCAAGAGTCAACTTAAATACCCCAGCCTTAGACAAAACCTTCCTTAGAAAGAGTTACTAATAAGTCACCATTCAAAGACTATACTTTGATTTCCTGAAAACCTAAGTCTAATTATTCAAGTTCTAAACACTTTAAAACTAATAATTAACTTAGGTTACATGCATTTCTATGTTATAGTGCTTGATCATTCATCACATGAATAACTATATACTATAACAAAAATAATTCATCACATGAATATAAATGCATGAGTATACTTTAATCTAAAAAATATAACACTTATATTAATTAAATTTAAACATGCATTATATAACCTATCATGCAAACTATATATCATAACTCTTAGAATATAAATGATGCATGAATATTTTTAACCTAAGGTGGGATTTTAAATCTATATGACATACATTATGCACATAGAAATTTAATTAAATCATACATCACATGCATAAAATAATTAAATAGCAAAAATAGATCGGTTTTTGGCACCTAGGGGCAATTATTTAATTAAATAACATTAATATAACAATTATATTAATATTATTTAATAAAATAAATTAAAATAAATAATAATTACATTTTAAAAATAATAAAATAAAAAAATTGCCCACTCAACGCAATCAACCGCCCACGTCTCGCGAAACTACCTCTGCAACTGCTCCCACTACGCGTGCGGCGTTGCAACACCATGGGCAGCATTGCAACGCTGCCGCCTCCAGCGTCATGGTCAGTGTGCTCCACGTCGTAGCGTTGCAACGCTGCTCTGCAGCAGGGCCTCCGTCTGCAAGAATGATGTTAAGACGCCCAAGAACAACGTCTCAACGCCATCGACAGAACAACATCTCCACTTGCTGTTCTTCGTCAATTTTTTGCCCGTTTCTGCTCCGATATCTTTTCGGCAACCCTTGCCACGAACGACACGGACTTACAGACTCGATTTACAACAAAATGCCCAAAAACAACGGACCTTTACATTAATCTCATCAACATAAAAATTGTAAATCTAAAAGTGCCAAAAACCGAAATTATCCATTATGCAAACCAACAATTTATCACATAAATTAAGGCATTACCCACCTAATTTTAATGAAAAACAATGCATAACGAAGAACCAACGAGAGGCTCTGATACCAATTGAAGGGAATAAGAATCCCCGCACAACGGAAGACGATCGAATCGTCGTGGTATCGTTAAGCTACTCGAATTTCACTAAAATTAACTATCTAATAGTTAAGGCTAAACATATGCTCAAAAGGAAAGAAAAACAGCAAGTAGAACACAAGATACTTACATGTTGAAGACAATTCTTCACTGTTCCTTCTTTCAATCACGAACCCTTCGCAAAATCTCGATCTCAACGAATTCTTCTCTCGAACAAAAGTCGAACACAACCAAAGGCTTCTCGGTTGTTCTTCTTTTGGAAAGAATAAAGTTTTTCGGAAGTTTGTTTTGGTTTAGAGAGGAGAAATGCTAGAGAGAAAATTGAGAGAGATTGTTCTCTTCTTTTGGTGAGATTTCCGAAAATGAGAGCTTTCCTTACCTCCGTTCTTGCAAGAAGGGTTTAAATAATGGAGAGAACATGGAGTTAAAATCTCCATATTATTACCATTTTTCCACAACCATCGGTTATGCAAATCATATTTGCATAACCATATAATATAAGATATCTCATATCTCATTATACAAATCACAGTTGCATAATTATGGATTTATTAAATTGAATCACATTCAATTTAATTTCTCTCAATTAATTTCTCCAATTAGCCCTAATTCAACAATTAGGCTAACCTATAGTTTATTATGAATCTCATTCATATTAAACTATATATTATATCATTCATATCTCATATTAATGACATAAATGCCTCTAAGTGAAATTAAACACTTTAATTTCACATCAAAATATTAACCCTTCTTTTAACCCAGTTTGAGCCAACCGAAGGACCTAATGGACCTACAGTGACGAGCTCCAATGATATGAGATTAACCTATCAAACTCTTTGACCCGGTTAATCAACATTCATTAGCTACAGTAACACTCCACTATAGCTCGTAGTTGCACTCCCGCCAGTGCAGAATATTACGTGTCCACTGATATAACCAATGCCCATGAGTCGACCCTTCACAGGTTGTTCGTAGACACGACTGGGTCAAATTACCATTTTACCCATGTGTCTACTTCTTTTTCCTTAAGTCCCCACTGCTCCTCTAACGAACAACATATTGTGATGGTCCAACCATACACAACACCCTTCTCGGGCTAGTGAGAAGGTGGGCGCCCGTTGTCCAAGCCCTTGAGACAACACTTAAGGGAACAACCCCTATAGTTTCCCTAAAGGCGGGAACGAGTGAATTCCACCTCGCGTAGTTAAGTTCTCAGCTCCCTACTTGGTCCTGTCCCTGAGAAGATAGGCATATTGGTCGAGTAACTGTGACCACCCTCACCCGTACTAGTCAAAGGACAGACCCCCAAAGACAGGAGTCCGTAACACGCTTAGGATTCAGATCGAGTCACTAATGGTCATCTACGAAATTATTAGTCCTTACTGTCAACGGTGTTACATCAGTAGGTTTAATAATTCACGGTCCGGTCTTGTACAATCTTATTGCACAGGATGCCCCCACTCGCATGTCAACCACATGAACGAGTCATATCACCTCGTTTGTATCTAATACAAAGCGGGTCGCATCCAAAGTGTATCCAGGATTAGGTCTCCAACCCTATCCATATACTGTAGACTGTTCGGGTCATTAACTCGAACGTGATCCTCCCTGTGTGTCCACTACACACAGTTAAAGTTCTAGTTCTCTCATAAATTCAATGACCCTGCAGCTTAGTTTATTGGAAAAGTTTGTAAAATTTGTGAGACACAAAGTAATGAAATAAATAACTCTTATTAATTTCAAATAGTAATTTACAAATACGAGTTTAGGACAAAAATTCCAAGAAATTTTCATTAGTTTAGGGCACTTGATATTTTCGCACAAGATACACTTCTCATTGATTTTCTCACTCATTTAGTTCTCGTTAGTTTATAATTCACTCACTCACTCCATATCTCTCTAAATAAAATCAGACCAAACTAGAGGGTGACACTCTCTCGCTCTTTCATTATACTAAAACTTGACCCCTAAAGTTCCGGTATAAACGTTTTTTGCACACATTAAAAACCACGCCATGAACACCCATCCTTGAAATTTCTATAGGCACAATGATTTAGCATCGCGTTAGGAAGAACAATGGTCCAAATTTGCTAGGCTCTATGGCATCCGCACAAAGAACGATTTGGTAGGATATCTAACCCTCTTTGATGAAGAATTTCAAATGTCAGGATTGTTAGGGTGCAAACAAATGTCCCACATTGGCTAGGGAAGGGATTGATCATGGGTATATAAGTGAGGACAATTATCTCCATTGGTATGAGGCTTTTTGGGGGGAGCCAAAAGCAAATCCATGAGGGTTGATTCCCAAAGTGGATAATATCATACCATTGTGGAGATATGTGGAGGTTCGTTGTCCTTAACAATTGGTATCAGAGCCATGATAAAACCTAGTTGTGTGTCGGAAAAATCCTCAAAGTGGAACAAAAGTTAGTGAGCCTCGGTTGTGCTCTATCAAGTTTTTATACCACTCGCCTTGATAAGAGCAAGTGTGATCCATGTGTGGTGCTCTATGCGGATGTTTCCTCGAGATGAACCAGTTGTGCCTCGAGATGAATGGAAAACTCTCAGTTGAGTGTGGACGGATCTGTTCGAGGGGAGGCTCAAGTGTGGTACTTTGTTCGAGGGGAGGATTGCTAGGGTGCAAACAAATATCCCACATTTGCTAGGGAAGGGATTGATCATGTATATATAAGTGAGGACAATTATCTCAATTGGTATGACGCCTTTTGAGGGAACCAAAAGCAAAGTCATGAAGGTTGATGCCCAATGTAAACAATATCATACCATTGTAGAGATATGTGGAGGTCTGTTGTCCTTAACAAGGATGAAATTCATTGACTACTCTCCAAATAAAATGTTGAACTTTTGATGTGATTTTTAATTTCCTCCCTTAATTGCATGCTTTGCTCTCTGAATTATTGTGGCTAGTAGAAATAGATTTTTTAATCTCCAATTGTCAAAAAGAATTTTGTTTAACTTAGAATACTTCCATTGACCTTCTGAGGTTATGAAATCAGCCACTCTATCCTCATAATTCATGATTTTATGGCAAATAATATGCCACACTTGTTTAGTTTAGAGAGCTTTGTAATTAAAACTATATATCCAAGTCACGAAAGTTAGTGAGGGCTATCCTTGCTATATTAATCTCCCTTTCAACGAAGAACATAGGAATATTTTTTACTTTTATTTTTTTGTTTATTATCAATTTTCTTTCATTACTTGTCTCATTCATTCAGAATCTTTGAAATGCTTGCAAGCTAAGGGCGATGGAAACATAATTAAAGTAACCAAAATACTTACAAAGCTAGTAAGAGTAGGGATTAAATTATTAGTATACTTGCAAGCTAACAATTTGGATATGTGGGCATGCCACATGGATCTATTATTTAGTTAGTAGTATTTAGTTGATGGACGAGTTGGATTTCATTTGTCATGTAGCCTTCAAATTAACATGTTCATGCGACTATATACTCTTTGATTGTGTCCCAACTTTTTGTTAACCATCTTTTTTTAAAAAAAAATTATTTATAGAATGACTTAATTGAGAATTGTAAAAAGATTGAAAACAAAGAATTAAAAAAAAAAAAGAATGATTTTATATGTCTATCCAAATATGAAAATAGAGCTATTACAAATCCACAATTTCATTGCAATGCGATTTGAAAATTGTGAGTTGTTTGGGGTACTGAATGTGTTATAATAATTTGTGGGTTATTATTGTCTATGGAATCATATAATACTATTTAAAATATAGAGCAGTATACTCTAGGCGTGTTTGGGGTGTACAATATTCCACATATTATAATAACAAAAGTTATTATAACCTATGCTCCAAATAGGCCCTTATAGGGTGAATTTCTAGCTACCCTAAAAAAGTTAGGGGGCAGAGAGTATTTGTAATGACTCTACTTTTTAGACTCTCTTTCTAGGGCATTACTAAACATGCATGCATTTGAGGCCATAAAATAACATACACTAAGTCAAATTCATTGAAAATTTAAAACTGCATAGGTTTTGAGATCCTATAAAAGAAAAATCATTTAAAACAATAAAATCTAAAGGTTAAGGCATCTAGTTTAAAATAAATAAATTTCTGAGTCAACATTTACAAATAGGGTCAACTTTAATAAATTTTTTTCCTAAGTTACTGAACAAAAAGCAGAAGACATGACTTTCTATCCCCTATGATCTTAGTAGCTTGATTCACCGTCATTCGCCTTACATACATTTGCCTTTAGCTGAAAACATTTTTAAAAACAAAAAGAAGGGAGAGTATTATAAAATAATACCCAGTAAGTTATCCCGCTACCGAGGTTGGGAGATGCAATCACATACATACATGCCTTTAACTTTCTTGAGTGGGACCAAAAACATTTTTTTACAAATAACATGGCTTTCCTCTTCGGCTTTTAATGGTCAATTAAGTTCACCTTGATCCATGGCCTCTTAGTTTAAAGCGACTCTAAGTCATTCATGACTTGCGTGATAATAAATACATACATACATATATATATACATATATATAAGGAGTTTAATCTTCAGCTTTTTGTGGTTAATTAAGTTCATCATAATCCATGGCCTCTTAGTTTGAGTCGACTCTAAGTTATCAGTGACTTACATAAGTACATATTTATATATATCAGGAGTTTAATCGTCACGACCTTCGTAAACATTTTTCTTTTTATAAAATCTCTCTTCGACTTTTGGTAGTCAATTAAGTTCATCATGATCCATGGCCTCTTAGTTTGAGTCGACTCTAAGTCATCTATGACTTGCATAAGTACATATTTATATATATCAGGAGTTTAATTGTCATAACCTTTGTAAAAAAATTTTATGTACATTCGACATGCATGAAGTCTCATCTTCTCTTTCACATATATTTCCATATTCAATATAACTATAGTGTTGCAACATATCATGACATTCATATGAGCATAATCACATTCACAATCCATGTATACAATCATCGTAAGAACATAGCAATGTTTCCAAATAAACCTAATAAATCTTATAAAAAAATGAATTGAAATTTCTTTTAGTTAATTTTTTTTTTTTGAAATTCAATTTATGAGATATAAGTTTTGATATAATACTTTGGAAAACATATTTTGCTCCCAATTTTAAAATAATTGGCGTGAGATCCCTTACTTTAATTTTCGTTCCAACGGTTTCTAAAACTCAATTCTTATCCCAAAGTGCCCTTCAAACCTGTCCAACAATCAGGTCCTTGAATCAAAGCCCTGTAGATTTTTAAGTACAGAAATTGAAGTCTTTATTATTTCTCGAATTAAGCGCGTGAAAACCGTATCTAGAAAGCCCCTTAGCCGATCTATCCAAAATCGGTCAAATCTTGGCCAAACTCGGTTGTTAGCTTAGTGAACCAATCGATTGAAGCTTCGGTAGAACTAGATATAGCGAAGTTTGGTTTTGTTCGTAAATCCGGCGACAAATCGACACTTGACGAGGTGTTTGTAGATCTGACGCTGCGGCTTCGTCCATTGCGCGTCGGCGAACTCGATCTGGTGTGTGGCTTCTCCCCAGCGACTAGATCCTGTGGGGATCGACGTCACGACGAGGTCCGACGATTCTCGAGTCGTTTGACATTCTGTCGTGTGACGCCCGACACGACAGCAACAATGGGGTGGTTGACGATGTGAGTGACGGCGAGCAAGTGTTGATCGGCGACTGGATCTTCACCCCATGAAGGAGTTGTCGAAAAGCTTGGGGGAGAATGAGGAACATGGTGCCTTGGACTTTGTGCCATAAACAGACAAAATAGCTTAACTCAAACCCTAATTCATTTCATTTTCCAATTTTGTCATTCCTCTTTTATATAACCACAATTTTGCCCTAAATCTCAATTTAGAATTATTGGACACAATTTAGGCATGAAAATTTTAATTTTCATCCCAAACTTAAATGAAAAAACTTTCAATTTCTAAATAAAGCCCAAATTTTACCTACCTAAAATGGCGGGTGTTACATTATTCCACAAGTATTCATCTAAAGTTATACTTGTACTCAAATCACTAGGTACAATATATACCTTTAAGGCGAATTTCTAGCTACCTTAAAAAAGTTTGCTTTATCCATTATGATAGGTTACAACGTTATAAATGTGCTTATATTTTTGCACATTTAAATCGTATCTTCATTCATATCAAAATCATATCGCACAACTCTTTCCTTTTTTGAGGTTATTTGCTCCTTTGCAATTTCCTTCTTTTTTTTTTTTTAGTAATCTTTTTAAAATAGAGTAAGTCTTGGATGCATATGAGTTGCATTGATCTCTTTAAATCTCACTCCAATCATACAACAGGAAAAATTCAAAACTATTTTTTTAAAAAAAAAAGAAGAAGAAAAAGAGTTTGTCGCGTGGCAAACTGTAGATATCGACAACTAAGTGAGTTTACAAAAAGCTTGGGTTATTTTCTCCTTTAAAGTATACTTGTAATTCTTTGTTGAGCACTTGGGGTTGTTTGGGGCGCTCAGTGAGTTTTAATAACATGAGTTATAATTTTTTGTGGGTTATTATAGGTTGTGAAATTATAATATTCTGTGTTTGGGGTACATAGTATTCTACATATTATTTTAACACAGGTTGTTATAATTTTTCCACGAGGATAACTTTAAAAGATTGATTTTTACATTTCAATGGACCATTTTACAGTGTGTTTGGTTGAAAAGAAAGATGAAATAGTACTTGTATCTAATAAAGCAAGAAAAGTTCCATCAATAGTCAATCAAAGTCACTTATATACTTGAAAGTTAAAGAACAATATTAAATGTGCCAAAGCCAAACCAAACCCAACTGAATTTTACTGTGACATGAAAATCAATGCACTTTCAATTTCAAATGGGTATGCAAAAGCAAAGGATATGAAAGCATATACAATATAAAACCACAAAAGGCTTTAACAAGTGAATTGGGGGCAGCCTTTCCCAAAAAGATACATAAAAAGCTTTTCATCACAATGTTGAGAGCCAAAATCTCTTGTAAAGTCCACAGTTCTCTGTCCCATATGAACTTTTTCTTCCTCTTTCAAAGTATAAACAACTGCCTAATTTTAATACTTAACTTAAAATGGACATTGAACACATCTTGTCAATTAATTAACAAGATGAAATCATATTGTTTTATAACCAATTATATATAGAGCTAATAAAAGTTTTTGTGGGCATTGGAGAAAATATTTCCTTTGTTCTCCCTTCTCCCTGCCTCTTTCAATCTAAGTTTGAGTAATTATAATTTTGAATATTTAGTATATTTGGAGATTATTAATGTTTCAGTTCATATAATTGTACTAATATTATGAAAATATATGTGTTCTTCATATTGTAAAAATCACAGACATATATATCATTAGATATTAAATTTTGTTAGCTTAATTGAAATCGAGATTTGTTAAATGTAAAGAACATAAGTAGGAAAATCCCTATACGAACTTTTTCATTTTTAATTCTTTGGAAGAATTTCTAAACCCAGCCTTGATTTTTGTTATAGAAACTTAGCAAGGACTAGAGTACTACATTTTTTTTTATCAATATATCAACATTTCTAGGGATTCAACTTCAACATAAATTAATTTTTTTATATATTTTAAAATATAGACTAAATATAAAAATTATCAACAAAATACCTCCAATATGGACAAAACTTTTACCATGTTTAAAAAGGGTAAAATATTTATTTGATAATTTAAATATTTTTTATGAATGTATGATTTCGTATGATTTTTTCAATAATATCTACCAATGCCATTATTTTATCGCAGCCTCCATAACCGTTTCTATAATGTTTGTTGAGGATTCCACCGTGGACAAGTGGAGAAAAACCTCACAATATATAAGATGTATGATTATTCATCTCATTGTCAATTGGTTATGAGATGGAACCCATATAATTTGAGAAACGCCGGAAGAATAAATTAGCCAACCAAACTTTTGTTTCATAATATGTTTTCTTATTTATTTTGTATTTATGTTTTCAAAAATCAAATGTTATCAAACGGGGCCTTAAATGTTCTTTTTTTTTTGGATTTTGTAAATTAAATTCATAAATACTACTTCCACCTATGATTTTTCTTTTTTTGTTATAATATACTTTTTACATATGTTTTCAAAAACCAAACCAAGTTTTAAAAACTAAAAAAAAAAAGTAATTTTTAAAAACTTATTTTTGTTTTCGGAAATTAGCTAAGAATTTAAATGTTCTCTTAAGAAAGATGAAACTCATTCTAGAGAAATAATGAAAAAATAAGTACAATTTTCAAAAACCAAAACAAAAAATCAAGGCCCTGTTTGATAATCATTTGGTTTTAATTTTTTTATTTTTGAAAATTGTGTGTGTTTAATTTGTTTTCTCATTATTTAATTGATTAAAACCTATTAGTTAGAGGGGAAAAAATGATTCAATGTGATTTAATTCAAATTAATTATATGATATTTAATTTTAATTAAATGTGATTTAATTGATTTATTTATAATTAATATGATTAATTATTAATTAAATAATAAATAAATAAATAAAAAGGAGAATGTGTTCTCCAACTCCCCATCGATAGGGAGTGGGAAAATTTTCCCTCTGATTTGCTTTCTCTAATTGAGTGAGAAGAATCAATTGATCTAGCTATCTGTTTTTCTCTGGAAAATTCTCTCCTCTCTACCTTTCCCTCTCTTCTTCCAAAAGTTAGAACACCTTCCCACCAAGGTTGATCTAAGTGGAATCCAGAGGATAGAAGGTTTGTTATTTTGGTGGTGTCCTGTTGGAGAAGAAAGAACAGAGTAGCATTTGTTGTTGTTGTATTGCTGCACACTTGGAGCAAAGAGTTGCTGCGAAACTATAAAGGTAAATTACGAATTCCCTTTTTAGTTTAGTTTAATTCTAAAGCATGTTTGCATGATTAGTTCCATGCCTTATTAGATTAGGATTTATATGCTCATATCTGTTTTTTCTCTAATGTATTGGTATTTTTTTTCAACCAGAATAAACTTGCAATTACGATTCCAAAACACGTTTCCCCTACTCAAGGAGATTCGATCTCCATTAAAATGTTGTCAACAATGATATCATGATTTCGGTTCCATCTCTTTCCTTTTGTAACATAGTTTATAGAAATTACATTATTATCCTTAAGCGTTTGATTTTCATCAATACTCTTTTGAGTAGTTGTATTCTGGATTTCTCGGGAACATCCATAACTTTTATTTAATCATTTTGATTCTCAACTACTTTTCTTTTTCGAGGATTTTTATCTTTGGAACCCATAAGTCTACCACGCACGCTCACAGCGTATCTCGCATTTATTATTGACAACTTGTTCCTTTGGGATATCAATTTTTTATGGAGCATTTGTAGCTGACATATATGATTTAGTCACTGTTTTAGCATCTGTGAATGCATCTGGTAATTGATTTGCTATATTTTGCAAATGAATTATCTTTTGAACTTCAAGTTCACATTGATCTCTAAGAGGATCTAATTGAGATAATAATGATGCGTTCCATGTAATTTCTTTTTCCAACTTCTTAATTTCTCCCCTTAATTAATGGGGAATCATATCCAACATATATTCCTAACCTTGTTTGAGGACCCATCTTAGTACGTTGTGGTGGAGCAATTAGAACATATATTGCACATCCAAAAATTCTCTGGGAAATATTCGTCCTGGCCATAAGTTAACTGCATAGGGGAATATCTATTATAGGCTACTTGTCTAATACGTAATAATGATTCAGCGTGCAAAATAGCATGACCCCAAACCGATGTAGGAAGTTTAGCTCTCATAAGCAATGGTCTTGCAATTTAGTTGCAGACGTTTTATAAATGATTCTGCTAGACCATTTTGTGTATGAACATGAGCTACAGGATGTTCAACACTTATCCCAATTGGACATACAATAATTATTAAAAGTTTGGGATGTAAATTCACCAACATTATCAAGTCGAATAGTCTTAATTGTATAATCAAGAAATTGTGCTCTTAACTTAATTATTTGAGCAAGTAATCTTGCAAATGCAAGATTTCGACTTGATAATAAGTATATATTTGAGCAAGTAATCTTGCAAATGCAAGATTTCGACTTGATAATAAGTATACATGTGACCATCTACTGGATGCGTCAATTAATACCATAAAATACCTAAATGGACCACTTGGTGGGTTAATAGGTCCACAAATATCACCTTGATTTCGCTCTAAAAATGCAGGTGATTCAATCCCTATTTTAGCTGGTGATGGTCTAATAATTAATTTTCCTTTAGAGCAAGCATCACATGACCACTCATTTGATTGAAGAATCTCTGGTTCTTTAGAGGACGTCCATGTGAATTTTCAATAATTTCCTCATCATTATCGATCCTGGATGACCAAGTCAATCATGCCAAACACTGAATATTTCTGGATTCATGAACTTCTGGTTCATTGTTGCATAGCTTTCGATTACTCGTATATGAGTATAATATAATCCAGAAGAAAAAGCAGGCAGTGTTTCTAATATAGGTTTTTCATGTAAAACAATAGATGTGATATAGAGACACTCTATATTATTTTTACGATCAATTTCAACATGATAACCATTGTTATGTATATCTTTGAAACTCAATAAATTTGTTTTTGATTTGCTTTGAGAAAAAAGCATTATTAATTTTAAATCATGTTCCTCTTGGCAAGATAAAACTTGTTTTTCCAAAACCTTCAATCAAGTTTGCAGAACCTCATATACTATTGACTTTTGCTTCCAGCATTGTCAATTTAATAAAATATTTTCTACTTATGAGTATCGTGTGCGTAGTTGCTGAAGGGATTTTGAATTCCCGCAGCGAAAGACGTTGTGAAACGTCGTTGATCCGTTGTGTAATTCCTATCTTAAAATTGAATCTATCTCATAGATCTAAGGCTAAACATGCAAAATAGTAGAGAAAACAGTAAGTATAATGGATACTAACCTCTTGAAGAAGACTTCTTCAACGTTTTCTCCTTCTCCGGTCATGATCTCTCTCGTACCAACGAACTCCTCGAACTCGATCTTCGATCCAAACAGGGAGACACCTCCAAAACGTCTTCTCGGTTGTTCTCGGGAGGTTGAGGGAGAGTATGTGGGACTCATTTTTATTTTGGGTGAGGAGAGAATTTTGGAGAATTGAGAGAGGATTTGAGAGATAATCACTTGCTCTCTTTGGATGGAAATCCATAAAATGTCAAGATGGCACCCCAAAGGCTTCTTGCAAAGCCTTTAAATACTATTGTGTGATGGAATTCAAACCTCCACTAAATCACAATTTTACAACAACCATATAATATACAAATCATATTTGCATATCACATATTATAAGGTATCTCATACCTTATTATACAAATCTCATTTGCATAATTGTGGATTTATAAATTGAATCACATTCAATTTAATTTCTCTCAATTCAATTTCTCTAATTAGGACTAATTAATCAATTAGGCTATACTATAGTTTATTATGAATCTCATTCACATCAAACTATATATTATGTCATCTATATCTCATATAAATGTCATAAATACCCAAATAATGAATTTGAACACTTCAAATTCACACAAAACTGTAAACCTTCAATTTGTCAAATTTGAGCCAACCGAGGGACCTAATGGACCTACACGTGACGAGCTCCAATGATCCGAGACTAACCTGTTAAACTCTTTGACCCGGTTATTCAACATTCATTAGCTACGGTAACACTCCACTAAAGCCCGTAGCTGCACTCTCATCACTGTAGGACAAGTTGTGTCCATCGATATAACCAATCCCATGAGTCGACCCTTCACAGGTTGTTCGTAGACACTGTTGGGTCAAATTACCGTTTACCCATGTGTCTACCTCTTGATCCTTAAGTCCCACTGCTCCTCTAATGAATAACTACGTTGCATGGTCCAACCATAAACAACAACCCTCTTAGGCCAATGAGAGAGTGGGGCCCCGTTGTTCAAGCCCTGGAGACAACACTTAAGGGAACAACCCCTCTAATTTCCCTAAAGTCGGGAACGAGTGAATTCCTTCTTGCGTAGTCAAGTTCCTAGCTCCCCACGTGGTCCTGCCCCTGAGAAGATAGGCATATTGGGCGAGCAATAGTGGCCACCCTCACCCGTACTAGTCAAATGACAGACCCTCGCAGACAGGAGTCCGTGACACGCTCAGGATTAAGGTCGAGTCACTAATGGTCATCTACGAAATTATTAGCTCTATATTGTTAACGGTGTTACATCAGTAAGTCTAATAATTCACGGTCCAGTCTTGTACAATCTCATTGCACAGGATGCCCCCACTCGCATGTCAACCACATGAACGAGTCAGATCACCTCGTTTGTATCTAATACAAAACGGGCCGCATCCACAGTGTATCCAGGATTAGGTCTCCAACCCTATCCATACACTGTAGACCGTTCCGGTCATTAACTCGAACGTGATCCTCCCTGTGTGTCCACTACACACCGTTCAAGTTCTTACTTCTCTCATAATGCAATGACCCTGGAACTTAGTTTATTGAATTAAGTTTATGAAAAATGTGAGACACAAAGTTTAAATAAATAACTCTTATTTATTACACAATGTTGAAATAAATAACTCTTATTCATTTACAACTTGGAATATTACAAACTACACGAGATGAGGACATACATCCCAACAATTGCGCAGTCTACCAGACATAAATTCTCATTGCTCATTTTCAGGTTACTCAACATATTGAAATAATTCATATTTCTTCATTGATAAGAAAAGAAAAGTGATTAGAAAAAGTCTTAAATATATATAAAAACAACAAAAAAATATTATAATTACAAGCAGTACTTAATTATATATCTTCATACAAAGCATCCTCTACTTGTTTGATTGTATCAATTCTCTCTTCAAGAGATTCAAAATAATCAGTCACATCAAGATGCATCATATTGGACGGGTCAAACACATCATCTTCTTGAATGGCAAGATTTACCTCCACATTCTTCCCTTTTTCTTTTTCCTTCAGGGAAGCTTGATAGAGATTAACAAGGTGTTTTTTGACGCATTTATGTGCACGTGACCGAGACTACCCTAGTCATTCCGCAGCGGAAACATTTATGTTCATCACTTTTTGAACTCCTATCTTGTGGAGCATTTCCTTTATGATCATCATTTCGTGTGGGTTTCTTAAAATTACAATGTCCACCACGAAAATAGGTATTCCTTCCTCTACCGCGGTCACGACCTCGACCACGATTATTAAAATTCACAACATTCACTTCAGGAAATTGTGTTCCTCCAATTGGTCAAGATTCATGATTTTTCATTAATAGCTCCTTATTTTGCTCAGCCACGAGAAGACATGAAATCAATTCTGAATATTTTTTAAAGTCTTTCTCTCGATATTGCTGTTGCAGGAGCATATTCGAGACATAAAAAGTGGAAAATGTCTTCTCTAACATATCGACATCAGTAATCCCTTCTCCGCACAATTTTAATTTTGAACTAATTATGAAAAGTGCAGAATTATATTCACTTACTGATTTGAAGTCCTGCAACCTCAGGTGCATCCAATCATAACGAGCTTTTGGAAGAATAACTGTTTTTTTTATGATCGTACCTTTCTTTCAAAGCTTGCCATAGAATGTAGGGATCTTTTACTATAAGATTCTACATTTTCAATCCCTTGTGAAGATGATGGCGAAGGAAGATCATGGTTTTTGTTTTTTCTTTATTTCATGCATCATTTTCTTTTTTAATTGTTTCTCCAAGATTCATAGAATCTAAATGGATCTCAACGTCAAGGACTCATGACAACTAGTTATTTCCATTAATATCCAAGGCTGCAAATTCTAATTTTGCAAGATTTGTCATAGTAACGCTATCAAAAGGCATTATATTTATTTTAGAAAATTAATATAAACTAGACATGCAAAATAACATTAAAAAAAATAGCTTACCCGGAGGATGTACCTTTAGTGGAAAAACCGGCAGAGTTTCGTGTTGATAACGTGTTGTGAAAATAGGATAGAAATCGGGTATACTCTTACCAATATTTAAATACTAATATTATAATGATGATAATAATAATAAAAGTGTTTGGAAATAGAATATATATATATATATATATATATATATATATAATATAAATATGAGATAGTGGAATTATATGCCAAATTAAATAAGAACTAAAATTGAGAAAAAGTGGGAGAGGAGAAAGAGAATTGGATTGTTTTTCACCAATGAAATGTATTTCATGATCCACCAAATGTCACTATCTATAGGCAATTTGATAATGATGAGTTGGTACATTTGAACACTAAGCATTGGTAAAAATTGAACACATGAAGGACACTTTGACTAAGGAGTATTTGCCACTTGGCATGAGTATGCAAATGACATATGGAATGGACATTTACATTACACATTTTTACAATAAGGCGAACAATTTCAAGCATAGATAATATATGTTGAGCCATTTAGCATCGTCGGTTAGCCGGAAAAAATTGTAGGTTCCAACTTCTCCAAGATCCCACAGTACAATTCTTTTTCCGTAAAGATTTTAACCATTTTTTTAAATAGCATTTTTTTTAGTTCAACAATATTGAAAGGTAAACATACGAACTTCTGACCTTTTGATGGAGGTAAATATACCAATTACTGTTGAGCTAAATTTAGTTGGACTTTTTTTAAATAAGTTGTTCAACATTGTAATTTCTATATATATTTTGAATTCCACTATATCTATAAATTTTAAATATGTAACTTTAATTTGAGCTAAAATACTATTTTGGTCTCTATACTTTGGAATTCATTTTATTTTAGCCTCTATACTCTTATATGTCTAAATTTAATACTCATACTTTCAATAAATCAAATTAGTCCCAATTAACATTTTCAAAAAGAATTTAGTTTTTTTAGTCTTCCCTCTATAAATATTCACATTGTGTCCTATCATAGATGAAAATTATTATGTTTAATAATTTACCGAAAAATCAAATTCAAATTAACAATAATGACTAATTTTAAAATTTCTTGAAAGTACTAGGACTAAATTTGGACATTTAAAAGTAAAGAAGCTAATCTATATATATATATATATATATAATAAATTATAGATTAAAATATCATTATTTATAGAGAATTTGTAATGGGTAGCAATTATAGTTTTAGTATTTATAGATATAGCAACATTTTAAAAGAATTGCAAATATGGCAAAAATCATTAATTTTTTTATAATTCCAATTATACCCTTGGCTTAAACCTATTCCCTTTTTAATTGGTATTTGTTTTTCAATTGGTATGTGTTCTTCACGGTTACTTAAATATTCCTTGTTATTTTTATATTTTTATATTCAAAACAAACATGATTATGCCCGATATTTATATTTTTGATTATTTTACAATTTTAAGCATTTAAACATTTCAATTTTCTAGATTCTCAAACAGAAATAAATATTTAACTACTTGTAAGGCTCTAAATTCACAGCCAAATCAAATGAGATGTATTATAATTTATTTAATATACCTATTTTTTAGAGAATTTGTAATGGGTAGCAATTATGGTTTTAGTATTTGTAGATATAGCAACATTTTAAAATAATTGCAAATATGACAAAAATCTTTAATTTTTTTATAATTCCAATTATACCCTTGGCTTAAACCTATTCCCTTTTTAATTGGTATTTGTTCTTCACGATATTTTTCTTCTTCCGATTTTTGCGACAACATCTTCTTCATTCCAGTCCAATCTTCTCAAACTCTTCTCGATTCCAGTCCAATCTTCTGTCGAGTCGCAAGTTTGAGTATCTTCTCAAATTTAATCGGAGTCGCAAGACTTCCCCTATTCGATCGGGTATCTTCCAGTTCGATCTGTTGAATTGCAGTCCATGAATTTTTATCGAGTTTGTTTGATTATCTTCTCCAATTCGATCGAAGTCGCAAGTTTGTCTGATTATCTTCTCCAATTAGATCGCATTGTAGTATCTTCTTATTCAGTCGAATTATCTTCCAATTCGATCTTTACGAAGTCCAACAGAGCTTTTTTCGTGGGTATTTGAGTTTTTCAATCAACATTTTTCGTGGGTATTTCTTATGTTCATTTTGTTACATCACTGTTTTTCTGCTTTGGAGTCGCAAGTCTTCTTCATTTTTTGTTCTATCAGCAATACTGTTTTCTAGATGATCGACGATATAGGTGACATCAGTGATATCTATCATTGTTTTCTAGATATGATCAATAGATATCAGTTATATCAGTGATCAATAGATAATGATATCAGTGATATCAGTAATCAATAGATATCAATGATATTAGTGATATTAGTGATATACGAGTGACTATTGTGCTTCCAATTAGTGATATACGATCTTCTATTGGAGCTCTTTTCGTGGGTATTTGAGTTTTTCAATCAACCGGAGCTTTTTTCGTGGATATTTCTTTTGTTCATTTTGTTATATCACTGTTTTTCTGCAATGTTTTGGAGTCGCAAGTCTGATTTTGGTGATTGTTTTGTTTTCTAGATATGCTAGTGAATACACATGACATAAGTGATATCAGTGATATCTATCATTGTTTTCTAGATATTAATGATATCAGTGATATCATTGATCAATATATATGATATCAGTGATATCAATGATCAGTAGATATCAGTGATATCAGTGATATCTATCACTGTTTTCTAGATATCAATGATATAAGTGATATTAGTGATCAATAAATATCAATACTATCAGTGATATCATTAATCAATAATATACGAGTGACTATTGTGGTGATCGGTTTCTATATAACTTAATGTTGTTAATGTTGTTATTACTTTTCGTAGGAACTATGATGAAGCTTCCAATAGTTATTTTTTATAGTGGGCAATGGAATGAGAAAAATTTCTATGAGAATTACAAGACCATTGGAATTTTGGTTGATGAGATGATGTGTTTTGATGATTTTATTAATCGATTGTGAAAAGAAGTTCGAATGGATAGTTCTATTTCTTCTATAGAATTGTCGTTGTTATTAGGTTATGGGATGAATGGTGCTCAAGATGTGGTTAAAATTCAAGAAGATAAAGACGTTGCTTGGTTTTTAACTTTAGTGAAAGATCAAAATACAAGATATCCTTTAGTTGCTCATATTAATGATACTTGTTTTGATGGCTCCTCTTGTGCAATTAGTGATGGGAGTGACAACTTATGAAGGTGTAATCCGCCAAGTTGGGAATCATTCGAATGGAGTTCGATAGATGTTGACATGAATGCATTGCCTCCAATTGTTAAAGCGTCAAGCAAGAAGACCCGAAACCAAAGGATAAAGTCGATTGGTGAAGCAAGAAGTCACACAAAATGTAATCAATTTCATCGTGTTGGTCACAATCGTAGGACATGTAAATTTCCACCATTTTTAGCATGATGTAATTTTTGACAATTGGTTTTAGATATATTTTTCATGATAGAACTCAATATTGTTGTTATCATACTATTCATACTATCAATACAAGGTTTGTGATTGTTTCAAAAGTTTAATATCAATACTATGAACACAAGAACTTTGGCATCTGATGAGAAAGTTTGAAGACCACACAACAAACGATGTAATAGCTAATGGTGAAAACAATCGGTGATAGTGATAGACAACTACCACTGATAGAAGTCTATCACTTCTATAAGTGATAGACATCTATCACTGATAGAAGTCTATCACTGGAAAGAAGTTAATGATTGATAGACAACTATCAGTGATAGACATCTATCACTGAGAGAAGTCGGATAGAAGAAAGAAGTTAATAATCATGAAGAACAAGAAGTCTAATAGAAAAGTTATGAGTAATAGGTAATAGATAGGTAGAAGTCTATCAAACAACTATCACTGGTAGAAACCTATGACTTCTATTAGTGATAGTAGTCTATCACTTCTTTTTCATTAACTTTTATCAATCATTAACAGGATAGTAGTCTATCACTTCTATCAATGATAGACAGTGATAGAAGTCGAATAGGAACAAGAAGTCTAATAGATAATAGAAAAGTTATGAGTAATAGGTAATAGATAAACGATTGTGGTAGAAGTTTATCAGATACTATCACTGATAGAAGTCTATCACTTCTATCAGTGATAGATATCACAATAGTAGTTTATCAAAATTATAAGAAAAAAATTAGTTATTAAATAAACAGACAAAAAAATTAGTTATTAAATAAACAGACTTCTATCGGTGATATCACAGATAGAATCCTATCGGTGATATCACTGATAGACTATCAGTGATATTAATAATAGCAGTGACTGGCGTGGGGGTGTTTTAGTAATTTCAATTGCTCTTTTCAAATTTTTGCTATTTTTGTAAATAGATTGAACCATTTGCTATATGAACAATTATATTGGGTCTTTTTGCTACCAACCCAATTGCCCCTTATTTATATAATAAATTATAGATTATATATATATATATATATATATTATATTTCTCATAACAGGGGACTTGTATTCAATTTAGAGAAACACCTTAAGAATAAATTAGTCAGCCAAGCTTTCGTTTGATAATCATTTATGTTCTGTTTGATTACTATTTCATTTTTTATTTTTGATTTTTGAAAATTAAGTTAAAAATACTTCTTTCGATGGGTTGTTATGTTTTTTTATCTATTTTGTATCTATGTTTTTAAAAATCAAGCTAAATTTTGAAAACTAAAAAAAGTAGTTTTCAAAAAGTTGATTTTATTTTTAATTTTTGGTTAGAAACATAAATCATACCTCAACATAGATAGAAATCATTCTAGAGAAGATAAACAGAGATTGTGAAAAATCAAGCATAATTTTCAAAAATCAAATGGTTATCAAACGGGACCTTTTTTTTTTTTAGCTTTTGTAAATTAAATTCAATAAATAATACTTCCACCTATGATTTTTCTTTTTTTTTTTTTTATAATATAGTTTTTGCATATGTTTTCAAAAACCAAACCAAGTTTTAAAAACTAAAAAAAAAAAGTAGTTTTTAAAAAATTATTTTTGTATTTGAAAATTAGCTAAGAATTTAAATGTTCTCTTAAGAAAGATGAAACTCATTCTAGAGAAATAATGAAAAAATAAGTACAATTTTGAAAAATTAAAACAAAAAATCAAGGCCCTGTTTGATAACCATTTGGTTTTAGTTTTTTATTTTTTAAAATTGTGTGTTTTTAATTTGTTTTCTCATTATTTCTCTACAATGAGTTTCATCTTTCTTTTGAAAACATTTGAATTCTTAGCAAGATTTCAAAAATAAAAACTATTTTTTTAGTTTTTGAAACTTGGCTTGGTTCTTCAAAACATAATTAAAAGGTAGATAACAAAATAAGGAAATCCATTGGAAGAATTAGTATTTATAGGCTTAATTTCAAAAACTAAAAACTAAAAATAAAAAACTAAGATCCCATTTGATAACCATAATTTTTTGTTTTGGGGTTTTGACAATTAAGCTTGTTTTCTCCCCATTTCTCTATAATGACTTTCATCTCGCTTAAGGAAGTTTTTAGATTCTTAGCCAAATTCAAAAAACAAAAACTAGTTTTTAAAACTAGTTTTTATAGTTTCCAAAATACGACTTGATTTTTGAAAACATAGGTAAAAAAGTATAGTAAATACATAGGCGAGAGTAGAATTTATAGGCTTAATTTTCAAAAACTAAAAACTAAATGATTATCCAAAGAAACCTTAGGCCCCGTTTGATAACCATTTGAATTTTGGCTTTTGGTTTTTTAAAGTTAAATCTCTAAATACTACTTCAACCTATATATTTACTTGTTTTGTTATCTACCCTTTTACCTATGTTTTCAAAAACCAAACTATTTTTTGGTAACTAATAAAAGTAGTTTTCAAAAACTTGTTTTTGTTTTACAATTTGGCTAAAAATTCAAATGCTTTCTTAGGAGGGATGAAAATCATTGTAGAGAACTTGAGAGAAAATAAGCTTAATTCTAAAAAACTAAAAACTAAAGACTAAAAACTAAGGCCCCGTTTTGATAACCATTTTGTTTTTTGTTTTTAGTTTTTGAAAGTTAAGCTTATTTTCACATGATTTCTCTACAAAAGAGATCATCTCCCTTAAGTGAGCATTTGAACTCTTAGCCAAATTATAAAAACAAAGTCAAGTTTTTGAAACCTATTTTTTTTAGTTTTCAAAAGTTGGCTTAGTTTTTGAAAACATAGGTACAAAGTAGATAAGAAGACATATAAACTCATTGGTAGAAATAGTATTTTTAGGTTTAAATTTCAAAAACTAAAAACCAAAAACAAAATGGTTATCAAACGGGGCCTAAATAATTATCAAACGGGATCTAAATAGTATTCAAATCGGACCCAAATGGTTTTCAAACAGGGCATTAACTTTTGAATTAGGGTAGATTGACCTTTGGACTACTTGATGACACAATTTTAATATCTTCATCAACCACTCTTTTATGGAACCTAGTGGAAGTCTAAGGCTCTTCCCAGCTATCAAACATAGACAAAGTTATGTGAAGTAAAGCTGAAGACATTAGTGAGTAATGTGAAAAAGTTGGAAAAAAGGAAGGTAAGTACATATGGTTGAGAGAGAGAGAGAGAGAGAGAGAGAGAGTTGTAGTCTTTCCACTCAAATTAGTGCAAATTGTGTATGGCATTTTGTGATGATGCTAAATTTAAGCTATTAGTGGAGGTCAAAGAGAAGAATAAGAAAGTGGATGTTGTTGCTTTGATTATATTCTACTTTCAGCCCTTTATATGAATACAAGTGGTAGCAAGTGGTAGCAACTTCACTAATGCTTCTTGATATCCCATTTTCCATCTAATTCAAAGTTCATACTAAATATATATCTCATCAAAACTATGCAATATTCTGGCCATTACAATTTCAATCCACAGCCTCATGTATTTCTTCTTTTAATTTCGCTCGAATATTATTATCACACCTAGTAGTCTAAATCTCATTTTAACTCATCAACTTCTAAATTTTTTATATTTCAAAATGTCTATGTCAATCATTCAACTTTGTTTAAAAAATATGTTAATTCTTGTCATGAACCTACCATCTATGTTTTCTCCACCCATTAACTTCTTCATTAGTCGTTATCGTTGGGTTACAGGTTGAATGTCAAGTAGTAAACTATTGATGACAAAAAAATATATGACTGATTAAATCAAACATTTTAAAAGTCCAAAAATTAAATTAAAAATTGAAGAACTAAGTAAGGTTTAAACCTTATTTGGAGTAGCCTTTTTATTAGATTTAATTAAATGATTTTATTTTTTATATGGGAAATTGCAAAAAATCCATGTTTATTTTATGGAAAAAATTATCATTTTGAGAGAAACAATAATATGTCATCATTTATTGAAAGAAAGATGAATATTGGAATGAGATTAAGTAGTTGGGAAAAAAAAAAGTTGAAAAGGGGAAGAGATGCATGGGTGTGAATATGTCAAAGGTTGCATGATTCGGGCAAAGGCAACTTTGACTGTATAAATTTATTGTGTTGGAAAGAGATTGCAATTTGGTTGAAATATATTTGGTCAAATCTCACTAAGTCTCAACATGCACATGTCTCTCACATTTAGGCCAATCATTTTCAATCCAAAAGTCAAAACTGGCCAACCTTCCATTTCCCTCCAAATTCTAGATTTTTTTTTTTTTTTGTTTGAAAGTTAGAATAATGTATGATTGTGTGGTTCTATGTTACACTCTATGTATGAGATAAAGGATTGGATCCAATTTTAATATTTTGAAATTTTGTTTTTTCTCTACAATTTTCTTCTCTACATTATTTTAAAATGTAAATAAAAAATAAAATTAGTACTCTACATTATTTTAAAATGTGGTTTTTTTAACGTGTGGTGATAAATTAAGTACATTCAATTACTTGGTCTTATTTGATAATCATTTGAGTTTTGAGTTTTTAAAAATTATGTTTGTTTTTTTTTAATCATTTATCTACACTGCTCTATCATGGTTTTCATCTTTTTTAAAAAATATATTTGAATTTTTAGCCAATTTTTAAAAATAAAAACAAGTTTTTCAAAACCATTTTTTATTTTCAGAACTCAAGTTGGTTTTTAAAATCATATGTAAAAAGTTGATAACATAACAAAGAAAGTCATTGATAGAGGTAGTGTTTAGAGATTTAATTTTAAAAAATTAAACAAAAAACTAAATGGTTATCAAACGTGGTTTTAAGTTTTCATTCATTTTTTTTTTTTTTGGAAAATTTGTGGTTGCATACATGGCAACTATTTGTGTAACTTGGTAAGACTAATTTTGCGGATAATGTTTTTTTTTCATTAGTGATTAACAAAATTTTCTTATGCAAACGCATTGAACCATAAAGAAAACCATGCTCACAAAAATATATAGTTTTAAATCATAAAATTATCTACACGATCTAATTACAACATTTTAAGAAGACACCATTAGTTTAATTTAAAATTAATTAAAAAATTAAAAAAAAATTAAGTTTTAAGTCAATTTTCTTTTGAAAGAAAAAAGAAGAAAGAAAGAAAGTTGAATACATTTGGCACACTAATAAATATTTCTTGATATTGATGTATTTATTTGAAGTTGAAACGAGAGCAATACGTAACGGAAGGAAAGGATTTGAATTGACTCCAACAATTTTATTGCACCATTAGAAATAGAGATTTTGATTATGTTGACTACAATTTCCTCCACAAAATTTAATTTATTTTTTTCTTTCTTTGTCAAAAAAAAAAAATTAAATAAAATTTTTTGATTGGATTCTCATTCATTTCCCATTTATGGAGAATTGTCTTTTCCATTTCCATTAACATCTCACGACTAATTACCAACTCACCCTAATTTTGGCATCACAAAGAACAATGATGATAGAGAGAGAAAGAGGAACAAACAATGATAATGGGAAGACCTAAGAGAATCAATACGAGTCAAAAGTCAACAAAATCTGATGATTGTAACCAATTAACAGACATGGTCTAGTTGGAAGAAGCTAACCTAATAAATATCAAAATCTGTCTTGTCTTTGTGTTTCTCTCTCTACGTATCTACTTTGGAAAGAGAAAAAAGAGGACATAAATAAAATAAATAATTACAAAGATTTTTGACAAACACAATACATATCCTTCAGTTCAATGTGATTGATAGCTTAAAAGCATTTAACCCTTTTCAATAGTCACACATGCAATGCATTGGGTTATGTGCTTCTTAGCTACCCTCGTCAAATATATAGTTTACGAAAAAAACACAATTTATATTCTCTAATTGTGTTAATTAAATAAAAATCTGTTGTGCAGTTACTTTTTTTTTTTGTCAAGAATTGTTTTTTAGTAGCTCGTTTGTCCTTATAAACAAGCTCCCTTTCTTTTCTTTGTGTGAGTGTGAGAGTTTGACAATTTTTTTTTTTGAAATTTTTTATTACTCTATTTAGTTTAAATATTTTATAATTAATTTCTAATTCTATTTAGAAATTAATTTGGTGATTTAAAATATTTGGGTGCATGGAGTATTTATGAGTTGGAGTATTTATGAGTGCTTGAGTGCTTTTCCTGTAATCACAACTTTTGAAGTTTAGTAAAAATATTCTTATCGTATTCGCTCGTGGATGTAGGCATAGTCTCTCTTTATTTATTTTGCTATTGCCATAATTAAGATCTAGTTTATTTTTGCAGTGTATTAAACTAAGATTTAACAAGTGGTATCAGATCTTTGGTTTATTAGAACTTGATTTACTAGTGTTTCGTTGGTTAGGGATTTTTTAATATGACAACTGTGAAACACCATGTACAACTTTTGGATCGCAATACTAGATTTTTATTATGGCAAGCTAAAATGCGGGTAATGCTTGTCCAAATGGACTTAGAAGAAGCTTTACTAGGAATTACTAGAATGTATGTGTCTTGGACACAAGAAGAAAAACAAATAAGGGTCGAAAAACTCTTACTTTAATTCATCTTCATTTTTCAAATGAAAGTTTGCAAGATGGTTTGAAAGAGAAAAGTGCTGCTACTTTATGGTTAAGATTAGAGCAGTTGTGCATGACGAAACCCTAGCTATTAAATCGCATTTGAAGCAACAATTATTTTCTTATCGTATGAATAAAAGGGCATCTGTAGATGACCATTTAATTGGCTTGAAGGAAATCGTCTCAGATTTAGAATATATGGAGATTAGTTATGATGTTGGCTCTAATTCTATTGTGTTCTCTTGATCCCTCATATGCAAATTTTAGAGATACAATATAGTTGTGATACTCTCACTTTGAATGATGTATATGATAATTTGTTCTCTGATGAATAAATAAAACATATTACTAGTGGAGGTGAGAGTTCAACAGATGGGTTATTAGCTCGAGGGAGAACACAACAGAAGAAATATAATGGCGATCAGAGAAGTCGGTCAAAATCTTAAAATAAAAACAAAACATGCAATTATTGTAAGAAGAAGTGTCATGTTAAATCTGAATGCTACAAGTTACAGAATAAAAACAAAAGAGCCGCTTAATTTCAAAAAGAAAAACAACCTGAAAGTTCAGGTCTGCATGGTGTTGTTTAAGGTGAAGATAGTGATGGTGATCTCTTTATTGCTTCTGATAACAATTTAAATACTTCTTTTGAATGGATTCTTGATTCAGGATGTTCATTTCATATGTCCTAATAAGGACTGATTTTCAACATATGATACAATGTCCAAAGGTACAATGTTGATGGGAATTAATACATCTTGAAAGATAGCTGGTATTGGAACAGTAAGAATTAAGATGTTTGATGGAGTTGTCAGGACATTTGTTGATGTGAGACACACTCCAGTTTTGAAGATAAATTTAATTTTTGTGAGTACTCTTGATTCAAGAGGGTACAAGTACATTGATGAAGGTGGAGCTTTGAAGGTTAGTAAAGCTGCATTGACAGTTATGAAAGGACAAAAAATTTTTGTAAATCTTTATACATTATAGGGTTCTATAGTTCTGGGTGATGTAGCAGTTTCTACACCTTCTCTATCAGATGGTGAAATTACTCGACTTTGGCATATGCAGCTTGGGCATATGAGTTGAAAAGAGTTGGTCGAGTTAAGCAATAGAGGACTTCTTGATGGACAAAAAATTTGTAAGCTAGAGTTTTGTGAGCATTGTGTGTTTGGAAAACATAAGCGAGTAAAATTCTCGAAAGGTATTCATAATACAAGGGTAACACTTGATTATATACACTTTGATCTTTGGGGATTAGCTAAAGTATCTTCTAAAGGTGGTGCATTTTATATGTTAACCATCATTGACTATTTCTCTAGACAAGTTTGGGTATTTTTCTTGAAGTAGAAGAATGATGTGTGATGCGAAAATATCGAGTGCCCTAAACTAATGTAAATTAGAATAAGACTATGACACTTCTACGACGTGCAAGTATACACGGTCGAGAGCAGCAAGTGATAAGTTAGAGTATCGATCCCACGAGGACTAGTTAGACCTAAATGGATGAGTGTTCTAGCAAATTTTTTCTTATTTTAGTGCAATACATGGGTGTGCAATTTACTGTTGAAAATAAATAAACTGATGTGATAAGTGGAGACAAGACAAGACAAGAAAATAACTGAATTTAAATGAGGGGAGAGGAGAATGCAATGAAGAGGGGAGATGCAAGATATGAGATTTTTAATGAAAATAGGCTCGGGTTAGGTTGGAGTTTTCATGCTCAATTAGAATAAAGATGTGATTGATGCCTTGAATTTACCTACACATGCATTCAAGTGAATCTTTCCGAAATCACTAAGTTTTAAAACCTACAATTTCTCAATTGTGATCTAAATTATGCTCATGATTTTAGGTTCTAGGTGACTTAATTATCCCTAATCAACTCAATAATTCTAGAATGAAATTTTAATTTTCTAATTCATTAGCTCTCCCAAGTTTATGAATTCTAGAGAAGTTATAGAGGTCAATTTTAATTCTCATGCAACGTTAAATTCAATAAAATTTCATAAATTCAATCAATGGCATCAACCATAAATTTAATCCAAAATTACATTAAAACAACCTAACCTTTGCCTAAGAAAATTTAGTTCATGTAAATCAACTCACAAATCTCTAATTTATCCATGCTTGTATTGTTTAATAAATTCAAATATGTGTTGTAACAATATCACAAAACAACCTAAATTAATCACAAATTCAGCCCAAAAACAGTCATGAATTTAGCCTAAAACAGTGAGTAAAAAGAGCACAATAAACGCTCAAAATTGGAGTAACAACAAGCCAAAATAATTAGAGAATAGGAGAGCAATTTACACGAGGCAATTGACATGTGTTTTGCTTCAGAAAAACGCCAAAGATCCCACCGAAGGCAGCAAGCAATAACAGCAGGTTTTAGTGTTCTTTAGGTTCTGTCCGATAGCAATATCTGATGAACGGGAGCTCCGAGTGATGATCCAACCGTTGCAAACGACGCTATATGAGTCCCCAACAGGCTGACAAAAGTTCAGCACAATCCAACGGTTCAAACGCCAGAAAACGATAACTTTGTGAGTGTCGTCTGTGAAAAACTGAACTGCAGTGGACGCCCAATGGGACAGCGATATCTGACACCACAAAGCTCCAAACGACGATCCAACCGTTAAAACCGGAGCTATATTAGTTCTTAATAGGCTGACAACATTGTAGCAAAATCCAATGGTTGGATAGCCGAATATTGCAAACTTCGTGAACAACGTCTGTGAAAACCGAACTGCACTGATGCTCTCGATTTTGCTTCAGCAAAGATGGGCAAATTACAGCACGTGGACAAACCCCTACTCTCGGTTTTGCTTCAGCAAAGGTAGGTTGATTCGAGCAGATGACCAACCCTCTACTCCACGGTTTGCTTCAGCAATGCCTCCCTCTCGTGATTTCTTCTTCTCTCACCCTATTGCTTCAAAACAAAGCGACCCTACCGCTAAGCACACGGTGCACTTTGCTTCAAAGAAAAGGGCTCCATCTCGGATGTAAAACAGCGTTTGCTTCAAAGCAAAGGCACAGAGATTTCTTTTTTTCCAACGCAGGCCCTTTGCTTCAGCAATCTCACGAGTTTTTTTTCTCCCTCACTGTAACGCTCCTACTTTTCTATGACCAACTCCTAGGGACATTACTACACATGCATGCATTTATAGGCCAAGAGATAAAAGAACTTAAAAGAAACTTCCATCCAATATAAATAGTTTCAGGGATCCCAAAAACAAAACATTAAAATCAGGTAAAAGCATCGATTTAGCATGGCCTACTAAAACGTAAATCAGTTTAACTCCAAATAAAAGCATAGAGACAACATCAGTTTGAAACAAGAATATGCGGAACTCATGCCGGTTCCCATGGTCTTAGTAACGCTCCTCCGTCACACGCCCTGCACGTCCTTTCCTTTACCTGGAAAACATTTTTAAAAGAAAGGGTGAGTATTGCAAAACAATACCAGTAAGTAACCTCGCGCACCGAGGTTTGGGATATGCATACACATACAATCATGATCTTTAAACTCATTCGTAACATACATATGTGGGACCTAAACTTTCTCATATTGTCAGGTCTTTAACCCATGACTTCCTTTTTAATTGTGTATTGTCAGGTCTTTAATCCATGACTGCTTTTTCATTTGCGTATTGTCAGGTCTTTAATCCATGATCGCTTTTCTAATTGTCGTCTTTAATCCATGACTACTTTTTTTTCATTTATGCGCCGAGTGGTCATCCCCGAGTCCTTTCATTTCGAGTCTCTCACTGGACCCTCGTAATTAGACCCATAGAGTCTCTATTGCATGTTTGACCATGCACATAATGATCTCGGGATACCAATGTCCACACTATTCATTAATTCATTTCATGGCATACAACACATGTATGAGGTCCCATCATTCACATTATAATAGTGCACATGTCACAAACATCATTGTTGATAGACAAATCATACTTTTCTCATAGAGCAGTTTGAAGGTCATACTTTTGTAAGAAAACATGAAATATTCTCATACAAATTATTTGTCATATTCTCACATGAAATAATGGAATACTTTTACGTAGCATACGAGAATAATCTCACATAAAATAATGGTTTATTTCACATGATGCATCGAAATATTTGCACATAAAATATTAAGTATTCTCACGATAATATCTCAGATATTTTCATAAGAAAAATATAAACTAATTTCGCATGAAATCAAAAATCATTTTTCTTTAATCCCATTAAAAGTTCTAAGACAAGGTCCCTTACCTCGAGCTTTGATTCTTGCTCCAAAACCTAATCGAACTCCCTGCCTACTCTTCTTTTAGTGAAACCTGATTCACACCATAATTTCCGAATTCAATCTCCAAGCATTCACTAAAACCCTAATCATGCGATACTTAAATTACTGTATTAAGATATCGTGCCCCGCTTACCTCAAGCTCAATGCAAAAACCCACTATCCCTTAGTCCGTTTTGACGATCAACCTCCAATTCCGCTCCAAGTTTGTTTCCTACAAGAATGTGTTCGAACCCGTAACCTAAATTCTCAATCAAACGTTTAATCAAACGATAGATCGCACAATTTCCAATTTAGCATGAAACTTAAATCGATTGCTCACCGGTTGAACTCGAAGCTATTGAATGGTTGCTGGTCGGCGTGGTCACAATCGGCGGTGCCGATCAATCAGTGGCAGCAATCGGAAGTCAGCGTGAACATCCGGCGAGCGTCTGCGACATTGGACGCGACCGGCGGCACGGCTGTGATCGTGGCTGCAACGGACGATCGGCTGAACGGGGCTCACGAGCAACCGGCAACTCGGCGGCAAGGGGACTGTGGCTTGCCGGCGCGAGGGTACAGGAACACCGGACGGCGTTTGAGCGCGGCGTGGTCGGCGCGCAGAACGATCAAGAAACCATTTATGCGGATCGGCGTTAAATGCGTCGCTCGTGTTTTCCTTTCGCGTGAGTGGGTCGATGAAGCGAGGGTGCGGTGAGCGAACGAAACTCGCTCGCCGATTGGTCGGCAAGGGTTACCGCACGGTCCTCGGCTTGCAGACGTGTGGCGCGGCAGCTCCGAGCGGCGATGGTGTCCCGTGCGCGCGCCGATGAGCCTCCGTGAAGTAGCTGGACGACGCTCCTTGTCGTGAGGGTTTCCGGCCGACGGTGGTAGCACAATGATGGTATGCTGCAGCTAGGTTAAAACGAGAAGAGAGGGGCTAGGGTTAGGGTTTGCATTCTAGGCCTAAAATGAGGTGAAGGAGATGATGATGGCCTAGGGTTTTCTTGTGGTTAAATACTAAGGAGGCTTAAGGTTTAGGGTTTTAGGTCAAGTCTTATACAACCCTTATTTAAGCAATAATCACCAAAACGCCCTTGAAATTGCCTTTTCCTTTAATTTCATAGTTAATCTCATCTTAAAAGAAATAATTCACATAAGCTAAAAAAATTACGGCCTCCTCTGCATGAGAGCTTGATTAAAATCACTAATCCGACTAAACACGGCCTTTACTAGAGCGTTAAATAAAATAAATAATAATACTGTGATGATGGTCGTCACAATCTTCCCTCCTTAAGAACTTTCGTCCTCGAAAGTTCCTATTCTTGGAATAGTTCGGGATATTTAGCGCGTACTTCCTCTTTCTCGCTCCGGTGTAGCTTCTTCCAGTGCGGTGGTTCCGCCACAACACTTTAACTAAGTCGATCTCGCGATTCACGGAGGGTCTTTCGGTCTCTTGCAATAATTTGTACCGGTCGTTCGCCATAACTCGGATCTTACGCTAATTGCAATGGTTGAAGTCTCACGACATGCGTCGGTCCAAACGTACTTTCTCAACATGGAGACATGAAACACGTTATGGATGGGCCGATAGGGAAGGTGGCGGTGCTAATCAGAGGCCACCGCACCGATCCTCTCTAAAATTTCAAATGGTCCGATGAATCGCGGACTCAACTTCCTTTAGGCCAAACCTTAGAATTCCCTTCATTGGGGCCACCTTAAGAAATACGTGGTCCCCAACATCGAATTCTAGGTCTCTTCGTCTCGTGTCGGCATAACTCTTACCATCGCTTTGGGGGCGTGCTCGCATCCGCGCCTCTAATCTTTTGCTTCGCCTCATTAGTGACTCTGTACTAATTCTGGACCCAACAATCGGCGTTCACCAACCTCCTCCCGTAAAACGGGAGTTCTCGCAACGTTTTCCATAGAGAGCTTCAAATGGAGCCATTAGATGGTCGCATCGATAATCGTTATTATAAGCAAACTCCATCGGATGTAAATGAGTGTCCCAATTGCTCGGAAGTCTAAAGTGCAAGCTCGCAACATATCCTCTAATATCTGGTTTAATCGTTCTGTCTGCCCATCCGTCTGTGGATGAAAAGGCATCATGAAGTTCAATTGCGAACCCAACGCTCTTTGTAAACTTCTCCAGAAGTTGGAGGTGAAACGTGGATCCTCATGCAAATAATCTTGACTGGAATCCCATGCAAACGGACTATCTCTTCCGTGTAAAATCGCGCCACTTATCTGTAGAATAGGTGGGTTTCTGGTATGAAATGTCTTGACTTTGTTAACTGGCCCACTATGACCCAAATTCATTGTGTAACCTCGTAAAGTTCTAGGCACCCAACTATGAAATCCATAGAGATCTCCTCCCATTTCCACCGAGGCACATGTAAAGGTTGCGGCAATCCCGCGGGTCTCTCGTCTCAGGTGCCTTCACCGCCGACAAGTCAAACACTTGGCGACAAACTCTACGCTACGTCGCGCTTCATGTTGCACCACCAAAACGCATCGTTTGAGATCTCGGTACATCTTGGTATGCGCCGGGATGCATAGAAAATGGTGAGTTATGGGCTTCAGCTCAATATTTCGATTTTTAGTTTGTCGTCACCGCACACATAATCGACCTTGAAATAGTAATCCTCCATCCGTGGATAGGGCAAACTCGTCAACTCACCAGTAGAATTCTTTGCGAGACGCTTTTCTACTAAGCGAGGTCCACCGGTGAGCCTCAATGATACGTTGTCTCAAGGTCGGGTTGTATCGTTAATCGGGCTAAGCTAAGCGAGCCGTGGTCTTTCCTACTAGTATCGCAATTTCGGCTCGAGCAAACTCGCTGTAACTCTCGCTGTTGCTCGCTCACTCGCGTAAGTAAGTATGCTGCGGCTTCTCTGCGAGGGCATCGCCACTACATTAGCCTTACAGGGATGGTATTGTATGTCAATATCATAATCTTTCACTAATTCCAACCATCTGCGTTGCCTCATGTTCAATTCCTTCTGGGTGAACAGATACTTCAGACTTTTATGATCCGTGAAAATCTGAATTTTCTCGCCATACAGGTAGTGTCTCCAGATCTTTAATGCAAAGATCACTGCTGCTAGTTCTAAGTCATGAGTTGGATAGTTCCTCTCGTGCGTCTTCAATTGTCGGGATGCATAAGCTATGACCTTACCGTCTTTGCATCGATACGTGCCCCAACCCCTTTCTTAGAAGCATCATCGTAAACCACAAAGCTCCTGTTCCCTGCATCTGTAAGAATCGGGGTGACACTAATCATGCACTTGAGTTCCGGAAACTCGCCTCACAAGCATCATCCCAAACAAATGAGTTTCCCTTGCGCGTCAGCTGCGTCATAGGCATGGCTATCTTGGCAAAATCCTGCACGAATCGTCTATAATATCCTGCAAGACCCAGAAAACTACGTACCTCTGTAACGGTGGTCGGACGAGGCCACTGTGTGACGGCCTCCACTTTCATTTGGGTCACAGAGACTCAACCGGACACAACATGCCCTAGGAAAGATACATGTCGAGCGCGAATTCACACTTGGAGAATTTTGCGTACAACTTATTCTCTCTCAGCGTGAGTAAAACTTTCCTCAGATGCGTTTCATGCTCTTCATCACACCTGGAGTATATCAGTATATCGTCGATGAACACAATCACGAACGTATCAAGGAACTCTTTGAATAAGCGGTTCATCAAGTCCATGAATGCGGCGGGGAGCATTGGTCGAGACCAAGCGGCATCACGGTGAACTCGTAATGCCCATAACGTGATCTCGAATCTTTCGTTTTAGGGATATCCCCTTCATCGATCCTCAATCGATGGTAGCTCGATCTCGGATCAATCTTAGAGAACAACGTCGCGCTCCTTGCAAATCGATCGAACAAATCATCTATTGCGGGAGAGGGTATTTATTCTTGATCGTAACTTTATTCAACTCCCTGTAATCTATACACAGCGCATGGATCCGCTCTTTCTTTTCACGAACAATACAGTGCTCCCAGGTATAAACGGCAGGCGTATAAACCCTTTGTCTAGCAAGTCTTGTAATCGCATACTTTTAGTTCTTTCAACTCTGCTGTGGCGCCATTCTCATGCGGGGCCTTGGATATCGGGGGTCGCCCCAATTCCAATCTGATGTTAAAATCTACCTCCCCACCTGGAGGTATTAGGGAAGTCCTCGGGAAAACGTCAGTAAACTCATTCACCATCGGTAATGCGATGTCACGGAGATCTCTGTGCACCTTGCATCTAGTATGCAAGCTAAGACGCCCAAGCTCCACGATGCAATAACTTCGGCCTTAAGGGCGAATTACCTTAGGCCTACTTCTCGCTATCATGCCTCGAACTCAGAGCTGGGTTGGTCGAGAGGGGTGAACACTACCTCCTTTCCGAAACAATCAATGCAAGCATGGTTTTGCGCTAACTGATCCATGCCCAATATTACATCAAAATCAAACATGTCTAAGACTACTAGATTCTTTGCTAACTCCTGGCCTGCGATGGTCACACTACCATCCTTGACTTTCATATTGGCTAACAAATTTATTCCGCAGGAGTGGAGACATGCAGGGCATATCAGAATCGTTCTAGTTCTAACTCGACTTGACTTACAAAGGATGATGAGAAATAAAAGAGTGTGTAGAACAAGAATCAAATAATATAAAGGCAAGGTGCCCAAGTAATGGAAGTGTACCTGTAACCACTGAGTCTGAGCCATAGATATCTCTACTTGGTGCTTGCATAAGCTCTCCACGATGTATAACCTGGCTTCACAAAGAGCCCACTATTTATAACCCGAGGTGGCTAGTCTTGGCTTGACTCGAGCAGTTATTAGCTCTGTGCCCTTCTTTTCCGCACCTGAAACATACTCCGGACCGGGCCAAACACTTACCCCAGTGCCGCTTACCACATTCTTTGCACGCGTGGCCTATCTCCATTGCTATTTCCGATCTGTTGACTTGTGGTTTTCGACCGGAACTGCATTTAAAATGCCCTTGTCTATGCGGTGTCTAGCGCTGGGACACTGTGTGAGTGGAATTGGGGTGGTCCCACTTCCTCTTATGATTTGCCGTGGGTTTGCCCAGGTTAACCACATCACTGCGCATGCGATCTCGCTGCACCAAATCAATTCCGCCACTCTCACTGCGGAGGCGTAATCAGGAGGTGCTAATGCTTGGATAAAGCCTCGAACGTTCTCATCCAGCCCCATAATGAAGCGCTCAGTCTTCTTTGCCTCTGTATCTACCAGCTCGGGGGCAAAGCGGGACAAACGGGTAAATTCCCTCTCATACACCTCCACTGCCCTCCGGTTACGCACATTGTAAGAATTACCGCCGCTCTGTGAACGAGTGCAGCAGGATAGAATTTCCGCCAGAATGCTTCTTTGAACAGATTCCAGGTAATCGTTTCTCCGCTGGCGACAATGGTTCCCTGGGCGGACTCCCACCATAAATACGCGTCATCCCTCAGCATAAAGGTAGCACAGGACACCCTCCGTCCTCTCAGGCGGTTCATCGATCCAAGATGGTCTCAATGGAGGGCGGCCACAACTCGACCACGGTGGGGTCACTGGAAGACCCATTGAAAGATCTAGGATCATACTTCACGAAGTCCGCCGGTGCGAGACTCGAGTTGCATCGTTTCGCCCCGATTTGCTTGGGCGGTGGGTGGGCTCTTGTAGCTCGCACCAGACTCTGCATAGCCTCCACCATCATAGTCATAACATTGGCGTTCCCTTGATCTGCCACTGGGGCAACTGCAGGTACATTCTCCTGACGGTCAGGCTGGTCCTGGGGGAGGTCTCGAACGGGTGGAGCAACTTCTTCCTGTTCCAATGGTAATTCCGGTTGGGCGTCAACGTTTTCCCTTGCCCTCCGGCCCCTACCACGCCCCCTACCTCTCCCTCGGCCTCTAGGTGGCATTTTGTCAATACTACAATATAGAGAGTTTCTAACTCAGTTTTCTTTACTTTCAAATCAATAGATAGGATCACCCCTTGGGGCTTTTAAGGTTATGTATATGCATAAAACAGTATCATATCGTAATCATTTACTTTCTTAATAAAATATCAGAACGTACCTGGCGGTGACTGGAAAGCGTTGTTAAACCATGGGAACTACTCTGTGCTTACTCTGTAAGCAAGTCTACAGAACCCTTAAACCTAGGGCTCTGATACCAACTGTAACGCCCCTACTTTTCTATGACCAACTCCTAGGGACATTACTACACATGCATGCATTTATAGGCCAAGAGATAAAAGAACTTAAAAGAAACTTCCATCCAATATAAATAGTTTCAGGGATCCCAAAAACAAAACATTAAAATCAGGTAAAAGCATCAATTTAGCATGGCCTACTAAAACGTAAATCAGTTTAACTCCAAATAAAAGCATAGAGACAACATCAGTTTGAAACAAGAATATGCGGAAATCATGCCGGTTCCCATGGTCTTAGTAACGCTCCTCCGTCACACGCCCTGCACGTCCTCCTTTACCTGGAAAACATTTTTAAAAGAAAGGGTGAGTATTGCAAAACAATACCCAGTAAGTAACCTCGCTACCGAGGTTTGGGATATGCATACACATACAATCATGATCTTTAAACTCATTCGTAACATACATATGTGGGACCTAAACTTTCTCATATTGTCAGGTCTTTAACCCATGACTTCCTTTTTAATTGTGTATTGTCAGGTCTTTAATCCATGACTGCTTTTTCATTTGCGTATTGTCAGGTCTTTAATCCATGACTGCTTTTCTAATTGTCAGGTCTTTAATCCATGACTACTTTTTCATTTGCGCGGCCGACTGGTCATCCTGAGTCCTTTCATTTCGAGTCTCTCACAGACCCCTGTAATTAGACCCATAGAGTCTCTATTGCATGTTTGACCATGCACATAATGATCTCAGGATACCAATGTCCACACTATTCATTAATTCATTTCATGGCATACAACACATGTATGAGGTCCCATCATTCACATTATAATAGTGCACATGTCACAAACATCATTGTTGATAGACAAATCATACTTTTCTCATAGACAGTTTGAAGGTCATACTTTTGTAAGAAAACATGAAATATTCTCATACAAATTACTGTCATATTCTCACATGAAATAATGGAATACTTTTACGTAGCATACGAGAATAATCTCACATAAAATAATGGTTTATTTCCACATGATGCATCGAAATATTTGCACATAAAATATTAAGTATTCTCACGATAATATCTGTATATTTTCATAAGAAAAATATAAACTAATTTCGCATGAAATCAAAAAATCATTTTTCTTTAATCCCATTAAAAGTTCGGCACAAGGTCCCTTACCTCGAGCTTTGATTCTTGCTCCAAAACCTAATCGAACTCCCTGCCTACTCTTCTTTTAGTGAAACCTGATTCACACCATAATTTCCGAATTCAATCTCCAAGCATTCACTAAAACCCTAATCATGCGATACTTAAATTACTGTATTAAGATATCGTGCCCCGCTTACCTCAAGCTCAATGCAAAAACCCACTATCCCTTAGTCCGTTTTGACGATCAACCTCCAATTCCGCTCCAAGTTTGTTTCCTACAAGAATGTGTTCGAACCCGTAACCTAAATTCTCAATCAAACGTTTAATCAAACGATAGATCGCACAATTTCCAATTTAGCATGAAACTTAAATCGATTGCTCACCGGCTGAACTCGAAGCTATTGAATGGTTCTTTGGTGCTCGGCGTGGTCTGTCATCGGCGGTGCCGATCAATCGATGGCGAGCAATCGGAAGTCGGCGTGAACATCCGTGAGCGTCTGCGACATTGACGCGACGGCCGGCAGACGGCGTGTGATCGTGGCTGCAACGGACGATCGGCTGAACGGGGCTCACGAGCAACCGGCAACTCGGCGGCAAGGGGACTGTGGCTTGCCGGCGCGAGGGTACAGGAACACCGGACGGCGGCTGGAGCGTGCGTGGTCGGCGGCGTAACGATCAAGATACGCGCTGCGGATCGGCGTTAAATGCGCTCGTGTTTTCCTTTCGCCGCGAGTGGGCGATGAAGCGAGGGGTGCGGCCGAGCGAACGAAACTTCGCCGCCGATCGGTCGGCAAGGGTTACCGCACGGTCCTCGGCTGCGCGGGCGCGTGTGCGCGGCAGCCTCCGCGGCGATGGTGTGGTCCCGCGGCGCGCCGATGAGCCTCCGTGAAGTAGCTGGACGACGCTCCTTGTCGTGAGGGTTTCGGCCGACGGTGGTAGCACAATGATGGTATCTTTGCAAACTAGGTTAAAACGAGAAGAGAGGGGCTAGGGTTAGGGTTTGCATTCTAGGCCTAAAATGAGGTGAAGGAGATGATGATGGCCTAGGGTTTTCTTGTGGTTAAATACTAAGGAGGCTTAAGGTTTAGGGTTTTAGGTCAAGTCTTATACAACCCTTATTTAAGCAATAATCACCAAAACGCCCTTGAAATTGCCTTTTCCTTTAATTTCATAGTTAATCTCATCTTAAAAGAAATAATTCACATAAGCTAAAAAAATTACGGCCTCCTCTCATGAGCTTGATTAAAATCACTAATCCAGCTAAACACGGCGTTTACTAGAGCGTTAAATAAAATAAATAATAATACCTGTGATGATGGTCGTCACACTCACGATATCTTCCTCTTGTCACAACTCCAACTCCACTCTCTCACTTGTAAACCCTAGCCTCCTTATACAAGATGGTGTTGCCCTAACTCCACAAATTATAAAAATACGCTTAAGGGTAAAAAGACCATATTACCCTTCGGTAAAATGTCTAAAATGCCCTTAGGGACTCTTGTAATTTTTAAACATCTCCTGCATACTGAAAAATCTCTAATAAATTTATGAAGTCAATTATAAATAAAACTAGATACGCAAGGTTTTTTGGAGTTAAGAAAAATCTCAAATTTCGGTCTTTAACTAACCGTTAGCTTATTTTCCTAAATTTCTTAAATTAAAGCACAAAAACATCAAAATTAATTCTTTTTGCACCTAATGTTTAAATTCAAGATTTTAAAGCTAACACACATAATTTAGGGATAAAATAACATGAGGATCACTAAATTCAATGCAATTCATGTGGATTAAACACTAAAATTCTAGTAAAATAACACACTTATGGTGAATGTGTTATCTACATGTAAGAATTGGAAGACCATGATTTAGAAACAGAAAGGGATACATGTAAAATACTTTCGTACAGATAATGGTTTGGAATTCTGTTCTGGTGTTTAATACCTTTTGCATGTCAGAGGGAATTATTAGGCATTAAACAGTTCATCATACTCCGCAGCAAAATGAAGTAGCAGAGTGAATGAATCAGACTTTGATCAGTAAGGTTTGTTATATGTTATCAAATGCAAACTTATCTAAAGTTTTTTGGGTTGAAGTTGTTGTTTTAGCATGTCATCTCGTCAATTGCTCTCCTTATATATCTCTTAAGAAAAAGATACCGCAAGAAATGTGGTCTAGTTCTCCTGCCAATTATTCAGAGTTAAAGGTTTTTGGTTGCCCCTGATGGGATTGAATCCCGTAGTAGAAGCGATTTGAATCGCGTGTTCTTGTAGTTTTCTACATATAGATCTAATCAGAAACTGAAGGGAATGGAAATCTTGCAGCAGAAACGACATGAAACGTCGTGGTTCACATTGTGAAAATTGTTTCTTAAAATTGAACTAAACTCTTTAATTCTAGGCTAAACATGCAATTAGAATAACGAAAAACAGTAAAGTAAAATACTTACTTTTTGAAAAACACTTCTTCGTCGATTTCTTCTTCGATCTCGATCTCTTTCGTTCTAACGATCTAACGAACCAGAAAGTTTGGACACCTCCAAATTGATCTTCTCGATTGTTCTCGATCGGTTGAGGGAGAGTGGTGGACTCCCTTTGGTTTTGGTGGAGAGAAATTGATAGAGAATTGAGAGAAGAGAGAGCTCCTTTTGGATAGAATTCCAAAAATGAGCAAGTTCTATCCGAAGCCTTATTGCAAAGGTTCACATATAATGGTGAGATGTGGAGTTAAAATCTTTAGTTATTACCATTTTACCACAACCTTATGTTATGCAAATCATATTTGCATAACACATATAATAAGGTATCTCATACCTTATTATACAAATCATATTTGTATAATTGTGTAATTTTAAATTAAATCACATTTAATTTAATTTCTCTCAATTCAGTTTTTCAAAATTAGCACTAATTAATCATTTAGGCTAACCTATAGTTTATTGTGAATCTCTTTCATATTAAACTATATATTATGTCAATCATATCTCATATAAATGACATGAATACCCTTTTAATGAATTTGAACACTTCAAATCTACACCAAACTTTAAACCCTCAATTTATCCAGTTTGAGCCAACCGAGGGACCTAATGGACTTACAGATGACAAGCTCCAATGATCCGAGATTAACCTGTCAAACTATTTGACCCGGTTATTCAACATTCATTAGCTACGGTAACACTCAACTAAAGCTCGTAGCTGCACTCCCATCATTGTAGGACAAGTTGTATCATCGATATAACTAATTACCGTGAGTCAACCCTTCACAGGTTGTTCATAGACACTATTGAGTCAAATTACCGTTTTACCTCTATGTCTACCTCTTGCTCCTTAAGTCTCACTTCTTCTCTAATGAACAACATCCCTCTCGGGCCAGTGAGAAGGTGGGCACCCGTTGTCCAGGCCCTGGAGATAACACTTAAGGGAACAACCCTTCTAGTTTTCCTGATTCGGGAACGAGTGATTTCCATCTCACGTAGTTAAGTTTCCAGCTCCCCACGTGGTCCTGTCCCTGAGAATATAGGCTTATTTGGTGAGTAACTGTGACCACCCTCACCCGTACTAGTCAAAGGACAGACCCCGTAGACTGAGGTCCGTAACACGCTCAGGATTAAGGACGAGTCACTAATGGTCATCTACGAATTTATTTGTCCTATACTGTTAACGGTGTTACATCAGTAAGTCTAATAATTCACGGTCCGATTTTGTACAATCTCATTACACAAGATGCCCCCACTCGCATTTCAGTCACATGAATGAGTTGGATCACCTCGTTTGTATCTAATACAAAGCGGGTCGCATGCACAACGTATCTAGGATTAGGTCTTGGTAGGTTGAGGGAGAGTGAGTGAGTCTCCCTTTGGTTTTGGGTGAGGAAAATTGTTGAGAGAAATTGAGAGCTATTTGAGAAAGAGCACTCTTCTCTTGGATGCCAAATCCAAAAAATGACAAATCTTACCAAAAGGCTTCTTGCAAAAGCTTTTAAATAATTGTGAGAGGTAGAGCTGAAATCTCCACCAATTCACCATTTTACCACAATCTTATAATATGGAAATCATATTTGCATATTACATATAATAAGGTATCTCAAACCTTATTATACAAATCTCACTTGTATAATTGTCGAATTTTAAATTGAATCACATTCAATTTAATTTCTCTCAATTCAATTCCTCCAATTAGCACTAATTAATCAATTAGGCTAACCTACATTTTATTATGAATCAAATTCACATAAAACTATATATTATGTCAACTATATCACATATAAATGAAATGAATACTCAATTAATGAATTGAACACTTCAAATCCACACTAAACTGTAAACCCTCAATTTATCAAGTTTGAGCCAACCGAGGGACCTAATGGCCACACAGATAACGAGCTCTAATGATCCGAGATTAACTTGTCAAACTTTTTGACCCGGTTATTCAACATTCATTAGCTACGGTAACACTCCACTAAATCCCGTAACTGCACTCCGATCACTGTAGGACAAGTTGTGTCCATCGATATAACCAACGCCCGTGAGTCGACCCTTCACAGGTTGTTCGTAGACACTGTTGGGTCAAATTAGCATTTTACCCATGTGTCTACCTCTTGTTACTTAAGTCGCACTGCTCCTCTAATAAACAATTACATTGCATGGTCCAACCATAAACAACATCCCTCTCGAGCCAGTGAGAGGGTGGGCGCCCGTTGTCAAAGCCTTAGAGACAACACTTAAGGGAACAACCCCTCTAGTATCCCTAATTCGGGAACGAGTGAATTCCATCTCGCATAGTCAAGTTTTCAGCTCCCCACGTGGCTATGTCCCTGAGAAGATAGGCATATTGGGCGAGTAACTATGACCACCCTCATCCGTACTAGTCAAAGGATAGACCCCCGCAGATAGGGATCCGTAACACGCTCAGGATTAAGGTCGAGTCACTATTGGTCATCTACGAATTTATTAGTCCTATATTGTTAACGGTGTTAAATCAGTAAATCTAATAATTCACGGTCCGGTCTTGTACAATCTCATTACACAGGACGCCCCCACTCACATGTCAACCACATGAACGAACCAGATCACCTCGTTTATATCTAATACAAAGCGGCCCGCATCGACAACGTATCAAGGATTAGGTCTCCAACCCTATCCGTATACTGTAGACCGTTCAGGTCATTCATTCGAATGTGATCCTCTCTTTGTGTCCACTACACACCGTTCAAGTTCTAGTTCTCTCATAATACAATGACCCTGGAGCTTAGTTTATTGGGATTAAGTTTATAAATTTGCAAGACACAAAGTAATGAAAAAATAACTCTTATTTATTTCATCATCGAATATTACAAACATACACGAGATTAAGGCATACACCCCAACAACTGTAGACTATGTTGTATCCACTGATATAATCAATACTCGTGAGTTGACCCTTCACAAGTTGTTGGCAGTCACAACCGGGTAAAATTATCGTTTTATCCCTATGACTACATCTTGCTCTCTAAGCACCACGTGTCCTCTAATGAACAACCAGTCTATGGTCCTACCATAAACTTAATCGTTCTTAGGCCAGTAAGAAGGTGGGGCCCCGTTGTTCAAGACTTGGGTTCAGTTCTTAAGAGAACAACCTATCTGATTTCCTAATTTAAGAATGAGTGAATTTCATCTTGAAGAGTTAAGTTCCCAGCTACCTACATGGTTATGTCCCTAAGAAGGTAGGCTTATTGAGTCAGCTACAGGCTGATGGAGATCTAATCTCCTTGAGCAGCGGAAACGTGTTTATGATCGTTAGTGTGCTTGATTGTTTTGCTTAAAACAAAAATCAATACATTGATAAAAAATACAGAGCAAGCATGGAAATTCTAATCCTATTAGACATGGATAATAGCATACATGCAAACACATTAAGATTAACTATTAAACTAAGAGGAGAGGTGAATAACCTTTGTAGTTTTCCTCAGCAGCAACTCCTTGCTCCAATCAGTACAACAACCCAAGAAGCTTTTCTTTCTCTGTTTTACAGAACACCACCAATAGTGTAAACCCTCTATCCTCTGAATGCTTAGACCTAATCGTTTGTGAGAAGGATTCCAACTCTTGAAAAGTTTTTGGGATGATAGTGGGAGAGAGAGAATTCTTTCTGTCAATGGATAAATGATTGATCTCTCAATCGATTGAGCAACCCCCTTCTCCCTGTTAAACTGTCGATAGAGAGAAGGGGAGGGGTAGTGGGGAACGTGTCTGGATGACACGTTACCTCATTTATTATTAAAATAATAATAATATAATATAATTAAATCAAATTTAATTATTCATTTAAATCATATTTAAATAATACAAATTAAATATCATATATTTAATTTGGATTAAATCTCATTTAATCACATTACCCCTTTAACCTATAGTTTTAATGTACAACCAGTGCACATTAAATTTTATCCTATAGTTTGCAAATGTGAATCACATTCACATTTAATATAATATTTGAACTCTTTCAAATATTCAATTCACTCATATAACTTAATATGAATCATATTCACATTAAATTTATAATATATAGTTCCAAAACTATATATTATATCGTATCTAAATACATTAAATATATTCCCTAATGAATTTGAACATTTCAAATTCAAATGATCTGAGAACCCTTTACGAGCTAGAAGGTGGACCTAATGGACTCTATGATCGAAGCTCCAACGATACGAGATTGTTCGATTAATCTCATTAACCTCCCAATCAACATTCGTTAACTGCGGGAACACTCCACTAAAGTCCCACAGCTGCACTCTTCTCACTGCAGATATATTTCTGTGTCCAAAGATATTGACCAATAACAACAAGTCAATCATTCACGAATGTTTGTAACACCAGCTGGGTCAAATTATCGTTTTACCCCTGGGTTACATCTTGTGCCTTAATACCAGTGCTCCTCTAATGAACAATTTGTTTGTGGTCCTACCAACAAACAGAGTCCCTCTCGGGCCAATGAGAGGGTCGGGCCCTTTGTTCAAGTCCAGGAGACACCACTGAAGGGAACATTCCTCTACTTACCCTAGTAGGCGGGAAGGAGTGAATTCCATCTTGCTAAGTTAAGTTCTCAGTTGCTCACTCGGTTTTGTCCCCAAGAAGGTAGGGATATTGAGTCGGCGAGTCTAGCCACTCTCACCCATACTAGTCAAAGGACAATCCCTTGCAAATAGGAGTTCGTAACCTGCTCAAGATTGAGATCAAGTTGCCTAGGACATCCTAGTGAAATAGAAACCTAACTAGTCAACGAAGTTACAGCTAGAGGTTACTATTTCATGGTTCGGTCTTATGTAATCTCATTACATAGGATATCCCCACTCACATGTCATCTACACGAACACGTTAGGATCATAGTGTTTGTATCAAATACAAAGTTGGCCACATCCATAGTTTTACCAGGGTAAGGTACCCAAACCTTAGATAAGGAATAATAACACTTTATTGAAATAATAACACTTTATTACATTAATTAGAACATAAATTACAAACTACGAGTTTTAGGGCACAAGTCCCAACACAGGCTACTCTCACGCATACAAGTCTAAGGACAAACCCCATAAACAGGAGTCCGTAACTTCCTCAGGATTCAGGTCAACTCAGTAATGATCATCTATAAATTATTAGACCTATCTTGTTTAACGGTGTTACGCTAGTAGGTTAGTAATTCACGGTTCGGTCTTGTATAATCTCATTATACAGGATGCCCCCACTCGCATGTCTACCACATGAACTAGTTGGATTACCTCGTTTGTACTGAATACAAAGCGAGTCGCATCCATGGTGTAACCAGTATAAGGTTCCCAACCTTATCAATATACCATAGACCTTTTAGGTTTTACTTGAACAACTTAATCCAACTTGTCTCCACTACACAATTGTTCAAGATCAATCATTATAACCTTGGAATATAGTTTATTGGATTTAGGTTTATGTGTGAGGATATAGTAAATAACATCTTTATTTATTTGAAATATGATTATTACAAAACTACACTTGTTTAGGGCATAAACCCCAACAACCCCACCTATGCTCACGTAAATAATGGTAAACATGAACCAAGATCCTTGAAATGTTTCTTTATTGGTTATAAGTCTTGTGTTAAGGGATATAAGTTATGGTGCCCCGAGACTAGAAAGGTGGTTGTTAGTACAGATGTTATATTTGATAAATCTTTTATGTTGAATAAACAGTCTTCTAAAGAAGAGCCTTCAGAAAAGATTCAATAGAGTTTACCTGTGCAGGTGGAGTTTGGGTTAAACTCTTCTTCCAGATCGAATCAAGACGATGCTTCTAGTACTTCTACTTTTGGTGCATTGTGATAACTCGCCATAGGAGAGTTATTTTACTAGAATTTTAGTGCTTAATCAACTTGAATTGCATAGAATTCATTGAGCTTCATGTTATTTTATCCCTAAAATTATGAATGTTAGTTGAAAATCTTGAATTTAAGCATTAGGTTCTAAAAGAATTAATTTTGATGATTTTGTGCTTTAATTTGGAGAAATTAGCTAACAAGTAATTAAAGACCGCAATTTGAGATTTTTCTTAACTTTTACATATTTAGTTTGATTTATGATTGATAATGATATACGAGGAATTTTCTGTGTGCAGGAGATGTGTAAAAGAAAAAAATTACAAAAACCCATAAGGGCATTTTAGACATTTTATCCGAAGGGCAAAATGGTCTTTATACCCTAAATGGCGTGTTTGTAATTATCAAACTAGGGCAACATCTTCTTGTGATAAAAAGGAAAAGAAGAGAGGAGCTGGCGGGGCGTTTTTTGCGAGAGGAGAGTGCTTGTGTTTGCTGAAGCAATCGCGGAAGAAGTTAGGGTGTTGCTACAGCAAGGCCGAGAGACGGGAACGAGAGGAGCAGTGAGAACACAGTGGCTGCTGTCGATTGCTGAAGCAATTGTGAGGGGAGACTGAGGTTCGGCGTTTTGCTACAGCAAAGCCGAGGGGAGAAAAACGGTGGAGGCATCGAGAGAGCCAACCTACCTCCTTGCTGAAGCAATCGGAAGAAGGCACGAAAATATTGCTGTAGCAATTGCGAGGGGCAGCATCGGAAGAGCAGACCCTTCGATTGCTGAAGCAATCGCGAAGGAGGGACAGAGGAGCGTTGTTGTGCGCGTAGGTGCGAGGAATCGCCCAACTTTTGCTAAAGCATTCGCGCGCATTGGTGAGTATCGGCCAAGTATTCTTTGAAGCATTTGTGCGCGCCTTTGTGTTGTCTTGTGAGGAGTCACCCGATTATTGAAGCAATTTCTCGGAGTCACCCGACTATTCTTTGAAGCAATCACGTGGTAAAGTGTGAAGAGCAAAACCCGATAAGCCATTTCTTTCAAGCAATTTGGCGAGATCGGTGTTGAGGTCAATCGAGGCGCTTCTGAAGCAAAGTACCGTAGTAGACCAAAGTTGAGGTGCTTTGCTAGGCTATTGCTGAAGCAAAAACAAACAAGCTACCTGTTGTGTAACTATTCCTTACTTTGAAGTGCTATTGCTTATTATTCTTGCAAATTTGACACTGTTTTGTTGAGTTGTTTTACACTGATTAGAAGTCAAAATTGCTCACTGTTTAGACAAATTGTGTGGCTGTTTTGTGTTGTTCTCTTGATATAAATCTCTTGATTAGTGAAAGCATGCTGAACTTAAATATGTGTAATTTGACTCCAATCATGAGCTAAATTCTCCTAGGCACGGGTTAAGTTGTTCTGCAATGTATAAATTGTAATAAATTAATGGTTGATGTCATAGTTGAATTTATGAGATTTTAATGTTTACAACGATGCATGAGGGTTAAAATTTGGCCACTTTAACTTCTCTTTAAATTCATGAACTTGGAAAAGCTAGTGAGTTAGGAAATTAGAATTTCATTCTAGGATCATGAGTTAATTAGGGATAATTAATCCACCTAGAACCTTAAAGTCATGAGCGTAATTTAGGTCTCAATTGGGAAATTGTTGGTCTTAAAATTTAGTGATTTTGGAAAAATTCACTTGATCACGTGTGAAGGTAAATTCAAGGCATCAACCACACATTTGTTAATCTAATTATACATGGAACTTCAACTTAACCCTAGCCTATCTCTTAATCTAAAAGCCCCAGTTTTCTCTCGTTTAGTTTATGTTTAATGTTTTCACATATTTAGATTTATTGCATTAGTCTTAATTATATTTAACTCATTCAAACAACAAAACAATCGAATTCTTATTTTTGCATTCATTTATTCCTAACAAAAACTTGCATGCTCATGCATTGCACCAAAAATAAATAGGAGACAAATTTCTAGGACACTCATTGCTTTAGATTCTACTAGTCCTCGTGGGATCGATACTTTTCTTATCACTTGCTGTCTTGACCGACTGTGTATACTTGCACGTCAAAGGAGAGTCGAGTCTCATCCTAGTTGCATTAGTTTAGGACACCGACATTTTTCTCGCATCAAGTTTTTGGCGCCCGGTTCCGGGGACTAGCTTTGAATCTTATCTGTGAGTTCTGTGAAATTTTCTTTACTTTTGTGTTTTTTTTTTTAGGATTAGTTTCTTTTCATAATATTGCTTGAGTTGGGTTTTTTGCATTTGTGTACTTGAGGATAGTTTATGAATGTGCGTCGCGGTTAGAGTTTGATTTTGACCCCAAATAGATAGAACCTTTAGGAAGCAGTTGAGAGAGCAAAAATTAGCCATGGCTAACTGAGAATAATCCTAGAGACCCTATAGATCCTCTAGCCCAACACCATAACCCTAGAGCACCCCAAGATGTTAGAGACAATCCACTCTTTAACCTTCCAAAGCAGGGGGTCCTACCAATGTGATAGAGCTAGCCAATGACCGAGAGCGAGCCATTAGGGACCTATGCCAACCCCTTAGTGGATGAATCGAATCCGTGGATAATCGGACTGTTATACAAGCTACTTCTTTTGAGCTAAAACCGGTTATGTTTCAAATGCTCCAAACGATTGGCGGTTCCATGGCTTACCGTGAGGACCCCATCTCCATTTGAAATCATTCACGGGAGTAAGTGATTCCTTCATCATGCCAGAGTCTCTAGTGACGCCATTAGATTGAGCTTATTCCCTTATTCCCTCGGGGATCTTTGCAAAGAACTGGTTGAATTCGCTCCGCAAAGTCTGGTGATTCTGGAACTCCTTGGCAGAGAAATTCCTAATAAAATATTTCCCACCCACTAGGAATGCAAGATTTAGGAATGAAATTGTAGCTTTCCAACAGTTTGATGATGAAACCCTGAGCGAGGCCGGGGAGAGGTGTAAGGATCTTTTTGCGTAAATGCCCCCACCATGGATTGCCTCACTTTGCATCCAAATGGAGACATTCTACCATGGTTTGAACACCTCCACTAAGCAAGTAGTGGATGCCTCTGCTAATGGAGCTTTGTTGGCCAAAACTTACAATGAGGCCTACGAGATATTAGAGAGGATCTCATCCAACAATTGCCAGTGGGCGGATGTGAGGAGAACTTCGGTAGGAAAAGCAAAAAGGAGTCCTTGAGTTGGACACGTTGAACTCAATAAATGCTCAAATCTCTTCCATGGCTTCCATGTTGAAGAATTTGACTGTAGGTAACGTGAACCAAATTTCTTCCAATGCTCCAACCCCATCTTTTGCACCTCAAGAGAGTTTAGAATCTCGTGTCTCACTGTGGTGAAGGACACACTTTTGAGTTCTGCCCTAGTAACCCTGCATCGGTCTGTTATGTAGGAAACTCAAACCAGGGTCAATCTAGGAATAACCCATATTCGAGCACCTATAACCCAGGATGGAGGAATCACCCAAATCTATCTTGGGGAGGCCAAAGCAGCAATGCCCAAGCCCCTCAAATGCAAAATAGAGTGAATCAACCACCTGGTTTTAGGAATCAAGGGTATCAGAATTATGGGAATCGAACTCGCCCTTCAACCACAAATGTAAGGCTACACCCTCCCAAAGAAGTTTCGGGTGATTCTCTAGAAAGTTTGTTCAAAGAATACATAGCTCGTAATGATGCTATTTTAGCTCGCAATGATGCTATTTTTACTCGCAATGATGCTATTATTCAGAGTCAACAAGCTTCTATAAGAAATCTTGAAATGCAAGTTGGCCAATTAGCAAATGAGCTAAAGGCAAGGCCACTGGGCACGCTCCCTGCAGACACAGAAATCCCAAAGAGAGATGGGAAGGAACATGTTCTAGCAGTAGAATTAAGGAGTGGGAGAATTTTAGGAGAGGGTAGCTGTGAGGAAACCCAGAGAGATGAGCGAACTGACTCTGTTGATGAGGAAGGGCAAGATGAGGAAATGGTAGATCCAAAACATCGGGGGCAGGATGGGATTGAGGATAAACCAGAATCTCAACAAGCCTCAACTTCCAAGGAAACAACGATGAAGGCAGTGTGCCGAGTTCAAACCACCCCACCACCCTATCCTCAAAGATCAAGAGGAAGCGAGAAGAAGGAAGCCCATTTTGAAAAATTCCTGGATATGCTAAAGGAGGTCCATATCAACATACCACTGATTGATGCGTTGAAGCAAATGCCCAACTACTTGAAGTTTCTCAAGGACATCTGTTCTGAAAAAGAGAAGTTCCAAGAGTTCAAAGTGGTATCGTTGAGTGAGGAGTGTAGTGCGGTGTTCAGAAATAGGATACCCCATAAGGAGAAGGATCCTGGATCTTTTACCATACCTGTGTCTATTGGTGGAAAGCGGTTAGGGAGGCGCTATGTGATTTAGGAGCTAGCATCAACTTGATGCCTCTCTCTATTTATAAGGGATTAGGCATTGGGAGGCGAGGCCCACCCACAGTGACCCTGCAGCTGTGACAGATCCATAGCCTACCCCGAAGGAAAAATAGAGGACATCACGGTCCAGTGGATAAATTCATATTCCCAGTGGATTTTATCATCCCGGATTATGAAGTCGACAAGGATGTTCCTATTATCCTAGGGGCGACCTTTCCGAAAACAGTAGAAGCGTGATAGATGTTCATGCAGGACCATTAAGTCGAGAATGAATGATCAAGAGGTCCAATTTAGCATCTATGATATGTGTTGAGGTATCCAAATGGGACAGAAAGTTGTTTCGTAATTCATGTTTTAGATGGAGTTATTTCGAAACCGCCGGTGAAGAATTGAAAGGAATCCATGAGATGAGATTTGGAGATCCGAGAGAAAGTGAGTTAGAGAAGTCGGGAATAGAAGAGTTGACCTGGGGTTTGGAAGAACTAGCGAGAAATAGCAAAGTTCGGAAAAATCTTTGAGTCATTAGATTTGAAGGAAGGAGAGAGACCTTCTATGATACCCTCAGTTCAAGAACCCCAACACTAGAACTTAAACCTTTACCCCAAAGACTTAAAGTATGCATTCTTGGGTGATAAGGAAACTCTTCCCATTATCATATCGCAAGTCTACCCCTAAGGATTTGAACAGTTGTTGCTTAATGTCCTTAAGCAACACAAGAAGGCCATAGGATGGACTCTTGCTGACATTCAAGGGATTAGTCCTTCTTATTGCATGCACAAGATTACCTTAGAGGAAGGGACTTTCAGATCCATAGAGCCCCAGAGAAGACTTAACTTGACCATGAAAGAAGTGGTGAAGAAAGAAGTCATTAAATGGTTGGATTTGGAATTATCTACCCCATAGCGGATAGCAATTGGGTTAGTCCGATCCAATGTGTTCCCAAAAAGGGAGGATGACAAGAATTATTAATGAAGCCAATGAAATCATTCCTTCTAGGGTAGTGAGCGGTTGGAGAGTCTGTATGGACTATAGGAGGCTAAACAAGGCCACCAGGAAAGACCATTTTCCTCTCCCGTTCATAGATCAAATGTTGGACAAACTGGCAGGTCAAGCCTTTTATTGTTTCCTTGATGGTTACAGTGGTTATAACCAAATAACCATTGCACCACAAGACCAAGAGAAAACAACATTTACATGTCCATATGGCACCTTTGCTTTTCGAAGGATGCCATTTGGACTATGTAATGCTCCTGCGACCTTTCAAAGGTGCATGATGGCGATTTTCTCTGACTATGTAGAGGACATCATGGAGGTTTTCATGGATGACTTCTCGGTCTTTGGAAACTCATTTGAGGTTTGCTTGGAGAATTTGGGAAAAGTACTTCAGCGTTGTGAAGAGACACACCTAGTTCTAAATTGGGAAAAGTGTCACTTCATGGTTAGAGAGGGGATTGTGTTAGGGCATAAGATATCATGCATGGGGATAGAAGTAGATAGGGCGAAGATTGAGATTATTGAGAAATTGGAACCGCGCCCACAAATGTCAAGGGAGTGAGAAGTTTCCTTGGACATGCGGGGTTCTATAGAAGATTCATCAAAGATTTCTCAAAAATCTCAAAACCATTGTGCTCTCTCCTGGAAGTCAACAAGCCCTTTATATTTAGTGAGGAGTGTCTCCATGCCTTTAATGTCCTCAAGAGATGACCCTAGTCATTTGCACCTATTATGTCTTCACCGATTGGAAAGCGCCATTCGAGTTGATGTGTGATGCAAGTGACTATCTTTGTGGGTGTTATGCTAGGACAAAGGCAAGAGAAGGTAATACATCCAATTTATTATGCGAGTAAAACTTTAAATGAAGCTCGGATGAACTACACAACTCACGAAAAGGAGTTGTTAGCGATGAGTCTTTGCTTTTGAAAAGTTTAGACCATATCCGGTTGGTACTAAGGTGGTAGTCTACACAGATCATGCCGCCATTAGGTATTTGTTGGCAAAGAAAGATGCCAAACCAAGATTGATTAGATGGGTATTACTTCGCAGGAGTTTGAAGTGGAAATCAAAGATAAAAGGGTTCGAGAGAATGTGGTGGCGGACCATTTGTCTAGGATTGAGAACTCGAGCCTTTACCCTCACACTCCCACATAAGGGATGACTTCCACGATGAGCAACTCTTGTTAGTTGGTGAGGTCCAAAATACCAACCCCCTTGGTTCATGGACTATGCCAATTACTTGGCTTGCAATATCCTTCCCACGATTTGTCAAAGACAATGAAAAAGAGATTCTTGCATGACTCCAAATTTTTTCGTGGGACGATCCATGTTTATATAGAGGATGTGTGTAGATGGTATGATTAGGAGATGTGTGACCGAAAGCGAGATACCATCTATTCTCGAGCATTGTCATTCGTCCCTTATGGAGGCCATTATGGTGGCCAAAGGATCGCAAACAAAGGTGTTCCAGTCTGGCTATTATTGGCCATCTGTCTTTAAGGATGCCTATGTTTTTAGCAAGACATGTGATACATGCCAGAGGAGAGGTAATATAGGAAAGAGAGAGGAAATGCCCTTGACATACATCTTAGAGGTGGAGCTCTTTGATGTTTGGGGATTGATTTCATGGGCCCTTTTCCTCCTCTAAGGGAATTTGTATATCTTAGTGGCAGTGAGATTATGTCTCTAAGTGGGTAGAAGCCATGGCGTGCCCGAATAATGACGCCAAAAGCAGTGGTCGATTCTTGCATAGGCACATATTCACGAGATTTGGGACCCTAGAGTCTTAATCAGTGATGAGGGTTCTCATTTTGTTAATAAGGCAATGAATACCCTCCTGGCCAAGTATAATGTAAAGCATAGAATCTCCACCCCGTACCATCCACAAGCTAATGGACAAGCTGAAGTGTCCAATAGGGAGATTAAAGGAATCCTTGAGAAGGTTGTAAAACCTCAAAGAAAGGATTGGTCCGTCAGTCAGTGGATGAAGCCTTGTGGGCGTATAGGGACCGCCTTTAAAACCCCATTGGAATGTCCCCTTATAGACTTGTGTTTGGTAAGGCTTGTCACCTACCCTTAGAATTAGAGCATAAGGCATTCGGGCCTTAAAGGAACTCAATCTAAATCTAATTGCTTTGCAGGAGATCCGAGGCTACTTCAATTGAATGATTTGGATGAGTTTAGAAGATTTTCTTATGAGAATGCAAAGCTTTACAAAGAAAGAACTAAAACTTGGCATGATAGGAGACTCATTCCAAAGACTTTTGAAGCAAGCCAAAGAGTTTTATTATTCAATTCCCGCCTTAAACTTTTTCCCGGTAAGCTTAGGTCTAGATGGTCGGGCCCTTTACTGATGATCGAAACTCTCCTACGGGGCTATTAAGCTTCGATGTGAGCAGGATGGAAGAGAGTTTCTTGTTAATGGGCAACGTTTGAAACACTATTGGGGTGAAGACTTCCAAAGGAACATGTCCACATGGAAGTTGAGTGATAATGAAGTGTAGTGAATCCTTCTATAAAAAAAATAAAAAAAAAAAAGCTTAGCTAGGTTGTTTTATTTTTTCCTTTTTATTCGTTGTCTATGCATGATAGGAGATTTAGTTGTTCATATGATTCTTGATCCAGTTATTTCATGTTTTTCTCTTTGTTTTATCACATATAGTTAATCTTTGATTAAGTGTCGTTAGGATGTAGAATTGAAGCATACAAAAGGTTAGAGGTAAGAATTCCTTCTCCTCTCGCTCGATCACCAAGCATGATTGTTCATTTCGTATGGCTGAATTAAATACAATTTAATCATGCTTTCCTTTTGTTTAAATGTTGACTTTATGCTTTCCTTTTGTTTTGCAAAGTTGACCTATTTTAGGTTATGTTTTACGCCCTTTAGGTTAAGTAGTTGGACAAAGGATAGGAGTTAGTGGGAAAAAAAAAAAAAAAAAAAAAAAAAAAGAAGTTGCTTTGGGGATTAGTCGTAAAGGGAATCCTAGACTTAGAACCTAAAAATGACTTGAGTTAGGAGAAACCAATCTAGATCCAAATCTAGCTTAGTGAGAATCTTTCTTAGCTTAGGAAGCTTCTGTGTCCATTCCTTAGAATTTTTCTAGTACCTTTCTCTCTTTTGCTTCATATTTAATCATGTGGCTACGAAGAAGCAAAAGCAAGAAAGAGGTAGAAAAATTGAAGAGTGCAATGGTAGAAGTGAGCCAATCCAATCCTAGATCGTCCACCCATTCCTCTCTCTTCCTCGCGGAGTAAAGGAAAGCAAGTGGTTAGTGAATGGCCCTTAGAGGATGCATATCCTTTGGAGGCCCCTAAACCACCGGCACCTAAGTCCAAAAGAGAAGAAAAAAAGAAGAAGAAAGGGTATACTAGGAAAACAATCAGGAAGTGATGAAGGAGGTATTGTGTGAGGAAGATATCCCGAGAGATTTATCGATGAAAGAGCAAGAACAAAATATGAGAAGTTGAAGAAAAGAGCTCTTTTGCTAGAGAGAGGCTTCAACCTAAGCTCAAGAGAGATTCCTCCTTTCCTATCCCAAAATATAGCAAATCTAGGTTGGGAAACATTTTGTAAAGAACCTGAGGCCGCCATCCCCACCATAGTTAGGGAGTTCTATGCGAACATCTATCTTGAGGAGAGGGTATCCATAGTAAGGGGTAGATATGTTCATTGGGACACGGATACAATTAACTCCATGCTTGAATTGCCTTGCCAACTTTATGGTAGGACAAACGAGTTGTTAATGGCCCCATCCGACACTCAAATGAATGCCGCCCTAAGAACGGTAGGGATCAATGGGGCAAAATGGATGGTAAGCTCAACGGGAGCGAGGACTATGTTAGCTTCCTATTTAGCTCCTGAAGCACACATGTGGCTTCCTTTCGTGAAGTTGAATCTCATGCCCACTTCGCATGATTCAACGGTCTCGAGGAGTCGAATCATGCTTCTTTATGCCATCCTCTCAGAATTGCAAATCGATGTAGGAAACCTAGTAGCTAGGGAAATGGAAGGGTGTGCAAAGAAAAAAGAGTGGAAAAATCTTCTTCCCTAGTTTAGTAACCTCTCTTTGCATTAGGGCTGGGGTTCCTTATTATATTTGGGAGGATAAAATCTTAGCTAGCGGGCCTTTAGACACCATTATGGACCATCACACCCAAGTTGGTTCAAATAAGGGGATGGGGTTAATGGTAGGTATGGACCAACTCATACACCAAAACAATGTGATGATGAGCATGATGCACCATATGCAAGATCAATCACATTGTTATTGGAAGTATGCCTGGGAGAGAGATTTAGCCCACCGAGCCGCTATGCAAGCCAATTTTCCAAACCCCTACCCAAATTTCCTGAATTTCCCCACTCCATTTTGCAGCCTTGGATGCGATCAGTGATGATGAAGAAGATGAGATGAACAACGTGGAGGAGGAGGAAGCCCAAGAAGAGGAAAGCGAGGAGGATGACTACTAGAGCAAAAAGAGGAGGCCACTGTTTCTTTTTTTTTTCTTTAGCATTTTGATTTGTTTTGCTTGTTGTCTTTTCTTTTATAATTTGTTCTTTGCCCTTTTTGCAATTTGTTGATTTAATTCCCTTTTTATAAGCATATGTAGGTTTTGTTGGGTGTAATGGTTTCACTGAGAATTCTTTGTTATTTACTTGCTTTAAGACTTCTAAATATTCTGTTTTGACTCATCAAATCCATATTTCATGTTGATTGGTTATGCATGATGTAGGTAGTTGATCTACCATGTTTAAGCAAGTAGAAATAAAAAAAGATGGTTGTTGTCCCTTTTATAAGAACTAAGTTTCTGCATGTTTTTATTGGTAGAAAGTATGTGTCTTTTGTAGAAACTTGGTGAGGAACTCGTTAGAATGAAAAGTTAAAACAATCTTATGGTTAATGAAAACAAGAGTTGTTGCTTGTGTTTGAGGCATGGGTATGCTATCTTGTTTGGTGTTTCTCAAGGTGAAGCTTGTCATTAGGGTTCTTTAGTGCGCTTATGGTTGGTGTGTAAATCAAAGTAGTTAGGATTCAACTCCTAGGCCAAAAGTTCGAAAGCTAGAGGCCATGACAAGTTAGGTAACTCATACATCGTTTAGAATGTTCCAAAATGAGTAAACTCCAAATTTGTGATCATTTCAAGTTTGGGGGGAGTTACCAGGCCTCCCTAACTCAATGAGGACATTGAGTGCTCTAAGTTGGGGGAAAGGTAAATTCTTTCGTGTTTATTTTTAAAGAAAAAAAAAAAAAGAGAAAGAAAGAAAGAGTGTGCAAACTTTCCATTTCCCTAAAACTTTGTTGGGCTAAAAAAAAAAGAGATGTTATTTATTATGTTATTTAGAGTCGATTCTGTAACTTGGTACTCGATGTCGAAGTGCAGGCACTAACCATGCTTTGGCCTCTTGGAGCGAAGGTATCAAGCAAGTAACTTGTACCCATTGCTTAGGTGTCTTTGCGCTAACAACGTGTGCCATTCTAAGAACTACGGAGAACCCCATTGCTTTAGGTGTGCTGCGCCTAACCACGTGTGCCATTCTAAGAACTACGGGAAAGTCGAAAAAAAAATTAAATAAATAAAATTAAAAATAAAAAAATAAAACTAGCCCTACGTTGTGTTTAAGGAAATGGAGGGTAATGTACATATTTGTTTTAAAATATATATATATATAAAATAAAATAAAAGGAATGATCATGAATTTGAAGACATGCGAGTTTTGGATTGTGACTTATCTTTAACTATGGGTTGCTGATTTGAATGATTAGGATTATAGTGATTGAGCTTGAGGGTAGGTGTCGGATCCTAGTTGGTTTGCTCTTGGTACTAAGAATTAAGTGTTATGTAGGAAACTCTGGATGAACCACTTAGAAAGCATTGAATGAATAGTAACTTGCAACTTAGAGCATAAGTCTTTAACTCTTGTTCGATTAGCAATTGATTTGAGTCTTGGAAGGTCTTTAAACTTTTAGGGAATAGAACTCATTGAGGACAATGAGTAGTTCAAGTTTGGGGTTTGATAACTCGCCATAGGAGAGTTATTTTACTAGAATTTTAGTGCTTAATCAACTTGAATTGCATAGAATTCATTGAGCTTCATGTTATTTTATCCCTAAAATTATGAATGTTAGTTGAAAATCTTGAATTTAAGCATTAGGTTCTAAAAGAATTAATTTTGATGATTTTGTGCTTTAATTTGGAGAAATTAGTTAACAAGTAATTAAAGACCGCAATTTGAGATTTTTCTTAACTTTTACATATTTAGTTTGATTTATGATTGATAATGATATACGAGGAATTTTTACGTATGCGGGAGATGTGTAAAGAAAAAAATTACAAAAACCCATAAGGGCATTTTAGACATTTTATCAGAAGGGCAAAATGGTCTTTATACCCTAAATGGCGTGTTTGTAATTATCAAACTAGGGCAACATCTTCTTGTGATAAAAAGGAAAAGAAGAGAGGAGTGGCGGGCGTTTTTGCGAGAGGAGAGTGCTTGTGTTTCTTTGAAGCAATCGCGGAAGAAGTTAGGTGGTGTTGCTACAGCAAGCAAGGAGAGAGAGGGAACGAGAGGAGCGGTGAGAACACGGTTGGCTGCTGTCGATTCTTTGAAGCAATTTTGAGGAGGCGAGGTTCGGCGTTTTGCTACTGACAAAAGCGCAGGGAGAAAAAGCGGTGGAGGCATCGAGAGAGCCAACCTACCTCCTGCTTTGAAGCAATCGGAAGAAGGCACGAAAATATTCTTTGTAGCAATTGCGGCGACATCGGAAGAAGCGGACCCGCCGATTCTTTGAAGCAATCGCGAAGGAGGACAGAGGAGGCGTTGTTGTGCGCGTGGAGTGCGAGGAATCGCCCAACTTTTGCTAAAGCATTCGCGGCGCATTGGTGAGTATCGGCCAAGTATTCTTTGAAGCATTTGTGCGGCCTTTGTGTTCTTGTGAGAGTCCCCGATTATTCTTTGAAGCAATTTCACCGAGTCACCCGACTATTCTTTGAAGCAATCACGTGGTAAGTTGTGAAGAGCAAAACCCGATAAGCCATTTCTTTGAAGCAATTTGGCGATCGATGTTGAGGTCAATCGAGGCGGTTCTTTGAAGCAAAGTACCCATAGTAGACCAAAGTTGAGGTGCTTTGCTAGGCTATTCTTTGAAGCAAAAACAAACAAGCTACTGTTGTGTAACTATTCCTTACTTTGAAGTGCTATTGCTTATTATTCTTGCAAATTTGACTTTGTTTTGTTGAGTTGTTTTACACATCGATTAGAAGTCAAAATTGCTCTTTGTTTAGACAAATTGTGTGGTTTGTTTTGTGTTGTTCTCTTGATATAAATCTCTTGATTAGTGAAAGCATGCTGAACTTAAATATGTGTAATTTGACTCCAATCATGAGCTAAATTCTCCTAGGCACGGGTTAAGTTGTTCTGCAATGTATAAATTGTAATAAATTAATGGTTGATGTCATAGTTGAATTTATGAGATTTTAATGTTTACAACGATGCATGAGGGTTAAAATTTGGCCACTTTAACTTCTCTTTAAATTCATGAACTTGGAAAAGCTAGTGAGTTAGGAAATTAGAATTTCATTCTAGGATCATGAGTTAATTAGGGATAATTAATCCACCTAGAACCTTAAAGTCATGAGCGTAATTTAGGTCTCAATTGGGAAATTGTTGGTCTTAAAATTTAGTGATTTTGGAAAAATTCACTTGATCACGTGTGAAGGTAAATTCAAGGCATCAACCACACATTTGTTAATCTAATTATACATGGAACTTCAACTTAACCTAGCCTATCTCTTAATCTAAAAGCCCCGATTTTCTCTCGTTTAGTTTATGTTTAATGTTTTCACATATTTAGATTTATTGCATTAGTCTTAATTATATTTAACTCATTCAAACAACAAAACAATCGAATTCTTATTTTTGCATTCATTTATTCCTAACAAAAACTTGCATGCTCATGCATTGCACCAAAAATAAATAGGAGACAAATTTCTAGGACACTCATTGCTTTAGATTCTACTAGTCCTCGTGGGATCGATACTTTTCTTATCACTTGCTGCACTGACCGTGTATACTTGCACGTCAAAGGAGAGTCAGAGTCTCATCCTAGTTGCATTAGTTTAGGACACCTGACATTTTTCTGCATCACATTGTCAGAGATCCCTTACAGTGGTGATACTCCATCACCTTTGCAGGTACCATCGCAATATAGTATTGCTAAAGCCAGGCCTAGAAGAGAAATTAGACTTCCACATAGATTTGAAAAGGTTGATTTAGTTGCTTATACTTTGAATGTCGCTGAAGAGATTGATTCTAGTGAGAAACCATCTACTTTTTCAGAGGCTTGTAATGTAGCTATATGGTTGAGGGGACTGTTTGGTGAAATTAGCGATGTTTTACAGATTACTACAGTTTTTTGTGACAGTCAAAGTGCTATCTTCCTTACAAGAGATCATATGTTTCATGAGAAGACAAAGCACATTGATATTCGATACCATTTTGTACGTGAGGTTGTTGCTCGAGGTGATATTATTGTGAGAAAGATTGATACCAACAATAATCCAGCTGATATGATAACTAAATCTCTTCCACTGAGCAAATTCAAGCATTTGCTTGAGTTTGATCGGTGTTTGTAATTCTTAAACCACTTAACTATTTGGAGAAGACGACTGAAGGTTGTCATCTGATGTCTTAGATAGATATATTAACGCAAAGGTAGAGATTTGTTGTGCCGTTATTTTTTTGTCCTATATCGGCAAGAATTGTTTCTTAGTGGCTCTCTTGTCCTTATAAAATAAGCCTCCTTTCTCTCCTTCGTGTGAGTGTGAAAGTTTGAGAGTTTTCTTTTGGAATTTTCTATTACTCTCTTTAGTTCAAATATTTTATAATTAATTTCTAATTCTATTGAGAAATTAATTTGATGAGTTAAAATATTTGGGTGTATGGAGTATTTGGTGAGTGGTTGAGTGTTTTTTCTTGCAATCCCATCTATTGAACTTTAGTAGAAATATTCTCGTCGTTTTCGTCCGTGGATGTAGGCATAGTCCGAACCACGTAAGTTTTGTGTGTTTTTCTTCTCTCTCTCTTTTTTTTTTTTATTTTTTTTATTTTGCTATTGACATAATTAAGATCTAGTTTATTTCGGTTGCGTATTAAACTATGATTTAACAAAATCCTAATTTTTTTAAAAATTAGTCTACGTAAATTAAATGGTTTCGATTTCATTTTTCAAAATTGTCAAGGCATAATCCTCATGCTTGTATAAAACTTATTTAATGATGGAGACGAACATAATATTAGTTTGAAGAGTTAGGATCGGAGTAGGGTAGCAACAATTTTCATGAATAGTTTTTTATCTTCTTTTATTTCTTTATTTTTCTCTGCTTATTTAATAAGAATTATTTAATATTTTTACTTGCTATTAATTTTATTTTATGTCATTTTGGGTTGGTTTTAAATAAAATTTAGTGAAAAGAGTTATGAATGAGTAATAAATTGCCTAAATTCTTTTGCTAAAATAAATTATCTAAATTGATTCATTTATAAAAGTTAACAACTTTAATTGATACAAGTATTTGTTTATAATAAAATTTATTTACCTTTCAAAATTTAGAGGCATAAACTTATTTTTTCCTATAACTAATTACCTTTTTTCTTTTCATTTTTTCAAAACTCTAATTTTAAGTTTATTGATGTGTGAATTTAAAAGAACATTTTTTATGAGAACAATTTTCTTGAGTCTATTTTGTGTGAATTTTAAGCCAATAAAAATGAAATGTTTGGTTAATGTATTTGTAAGAATTTATATTCACATATAAAGAATTTAAAATAATGAGTCTATTTTCTATGATAAAAACTCGTTTAAAACTGGATACCCAACCTTGGGTTAGGAAATATAACAGGAATAGATGTGTTATTTTAGAAGAACTCAGTTAATAAAATATATTTTGATTTCATATCATTATTTTTTATCAAAAATATTTTAACCTGTAATAGTAAGAACACTATAGAAAAGAATCAACACAGTAGTATTACAATTATCCTAACAAGTTTAACCATAATTTAAAATTATGGTAAGAAACCAAAAATATATATATCAAGTTTTTTTTAGTACAATAGGAGTGGAGGAAATTTGAATCACAAACCTCGTGGTCAACACATTCAATATGTAAGTTAATGATACTAATATTAGTGAGACTTTTTCCAACTTCAATCTCAGATTAAAAACTATCACTGATAGACTAATATTCCTATTTAATATCACTCTGATAATATAGAGAAATACTAGTATTTCAATGATAGATTTCAATGATTGGATCTATCAATGATAAACAAACATCAAAGAAGAATATTAGTCTATTAGTTATTGATTGAGAGAAATATCAGCATATCAACGATAAATTTCAGTCACATATTGAAGTATATTAGTAATAGACTAATTTTTCTCTCCAATATCAAAGAAGAATATCAATCTATTATTAAAGAATATATATCCAAAATATCATAGCAAACTCTAAATCTGGGTGATACAAACCATAAAAATGAGCTTAGCAAACAAAAGTATGAACTACTACAAGAAACTCAACGAGAAAATAAAAATAAAATGCTAAAAACCATTTCTGCTCAATTTAGCCTCTAAATAAAATACATATGGACTAAATCAAACACAACCCTCTTTAGTTAACTTGTTTTTTTATGTATTGTAAACCTGTTGGTCGCTACACGCAAGTACACGTGACCGAAGCAATATTAAACTGGAGTAATTCAAGAATATCGCACCAAAGGGAACAAAGTTTAATAAAATCAATGGATGAACCACAAAGTGTTGATAAATTGCAATTGAAAGATAACTAAAATTGTAAAGATTATTATTGGGTGATTTTAGCTTAAATTAAAAAGATTGAAAGACAATGGAAATGTAAGGGAATCAATAATTCGTGGGCCCCTTCGGAAAGAAAGCAATTGCAATCTTAACTAACACGAGACTAAGTAAACAAAATTCAACTCCTATTCGACCTTCTATGAAATATCTTTAGGAGGTCGAGTGACTCCAAAACCCCTAGGTTTTGGAGTCATGCCATATCTCTAGAGTCGAAGTTTCAGAACTCATGTCTTAGTCTTTTCCTTCATTACTTTTGAGACATCTATTTTCCTTAGCCCTTTTGGTATTAAGTTTAAGGCCGATAAGTAATACTAGATGCCCAACTAGGGTTTACCCAGCATTGAACTCACTAAAAACAAATTAAGTTCAAGTGTTAGCTAGATTGATTTTACTATCAAGTCTTACTATAACACCCCTAACTTTTATGAACTCGTTCCTACGGACATTACTAATCATGCATGCATTTTTAGGCTTTTAAAATAAGATAAAATAAATTAAATCAAATCACAGTTGAAATTTCACATTTAGGGATCCCAAAACAGAAAATCAAAACATTTAAATAACATAAATAATGTTTGGCCTTAGTTTCGAAAATGTTATGCTATCTTAAGCAGAAAACAAATCATTTAAAAGACTATTAATTTAGAAAGTACAAAAAACATGATTGTGAGGTCCCCATGGTCTTTGTAACGCATCCCTGTCACTCACTCTATATGCCCTTGCCTTTACCTGAAAAAAACATTTTGAAAAGAAATTGTGAGTATTATAAAAATAATACCCAGTAAGTGACCTCGCTACCGAGGTTTTGGGATATGCATACACATACAATCATGACTATAAAACTTTCATGCATGAGACCTATCATTTTCATAAAACTTTCATGACTATTTTCTTTGGGTTTTAGTGGTCAATTAAGTTCTCTTGAGAGCATGTTGAGTCCGAAAACTCCTATCATATGGAGTCTTCCCTAACCTCGAAAGCATGTTGAGTCCGAAGACTCCTGAATCATGTTGAGTCCGAAGATTTCTGAATCATGTTGAGTCTGAGACTCCTATCATATGGGGTCTTCTCAAACCCCAGGAGCATGTTAGGTCCGAAAACAACTATCATATGTTGAGTCCTCTCAAACTCCTATAGTCATATGGAGAATAATTGCCACAACCACTCACAAACTATATCATGTACATACAAACATGCATGAGGTTCCATCATTCCTTCACATATCCATATACATATTCATAATGATGCAACAATTCATGACAGTCATATAATTATAATCATAGCATGACTTTCATAACATTTAAGCTTAAATCAATCAATCATAAATCAAGCATAATGTTCATAACTTTTAATTTGAAACATTTTAAGCATAATACGTTCGAAATATCAAATCATAAAACTTTAATAAAATCTATAACTTTTATCACATTTTGAAAAGGTTCGGCATGAGGTCACTTACCTTAGCGTTAAGCTCTGAACTGTACTAAAATATGTTCTCACTTTGATGTCTTATCAACTGAAAAATGAACGGATTCCTAAAACAAAATTATAACTCCCTAATTTAAGTTCATACACATAATGAATCTTATTCTTTAAATTCGACACTAACTAGGCTAAATTACAACTAATAGAGGTTGGAAACGAACTCGGGAGAGTGAAACTGATGGGATTGGACAAACTTCAGCGGACGACGACACGTCTTGGCGCGTGGAATCGGGTTTTGGATTGCCCACTCGCCGATCTACAAGGAACCCATCACTAGACTTCAAAAACGGGTTGAAAACCCACTCAAAAACTCGAACCAAGAGTTGAACTGGTGGTTGTTTCTCAACACCTTTCAGACGACGACGATGACTTCATCCACAGCTTCACGGTCAAACAACATCGACAACCAGTCCGGCGACTGGTGTAGAACAAAGGCGGCTTCCTCCCGGCATGACTTACCTTAACCGCTCGGAGGCTGATCAAATAGAAAGAAACGCAGAAGTAGAAGGAGAAGGCTGCAACCCGATGCTCGATCTGCAACATCGATCTCGCAGCTGGGCACGATGGCTGGAGCTGGAACGTGCAACTTCCTCATCTGCAGCGGTTGATCGATCGACCAACTCGCCGGCAGCGGCTGGAGCGGCTCGACTGCATCCATCGATTGGGAGTTAACCCTTTTGTATGGTGGCACTTCACGGTGAGGATGTTGTCCGTGAAACATAAGGGTGAAAGAATGGTGGTTGGTTTTCTCGAAAATCGTGCCTCATCAAGGGTTAACCCTAATTCACTTTCTTTAAGGAATTATAGAAATGCTCCTCCAATCCAATCCTAACTACTAAAATGCCCTTATACTCATTTAAATGTTTTAAAAATGCCTTTAATCAACCAAAATCCTCAATTAGCACAATCCCACCTTGAGTTAACAAACATCAAAGCCCAAGTAAATCCTTTAACTAATACGGGTGAGGGTGGCAAGAGTACGCCCAATATGCCTATCTTCTTGGGGACAGGACCACGTGGGGAGCGAGAAACTTAACTACGCAAGATAGAATTCACTCGTTCCCGAGCTAGGGAAACTAGAGTGGTTGTTCCCTTAAGTGTTATCTCGAGGGCTTGGACAATGGGGCCCCACACTCTCATTGGCACGTGAGGGATGTTGTTTATGGTAGGGCCATGCAACAAAGTTGTTCATTAGAGGAGCAGTTGATGAGTAGAAATTAATTGTACTTATTATCTCTAATTTTCTTACCTTCTAAGTGAATAATATGTTTAATTGTTGAAATTGTGTCCAATTTAGTTTAGGTGACAAATTATCATTTTTAGTAGAACTAGTCCAAAAGGCATACTTTAGTTCAAATTCGTAAATTGAAATAAAAATTAGAAAAACAAAAGAATGAGAGAATTGAAAATAACAAAAGAATTAAAGCTATAAAAAAACATAAAAAAGAATGAAAAGAAAAAAAAAAAAGAAAAGCTTATTATCTAATTTTTTCTTTTGTTTTAGTTTTTCTTCCTTGTGTAGGTGGCATACATGCATGGAGTCTTCCATGAGAAATGCAAGTGAGAAATTATCTTGTGGCTTGACACACATCGTGGAGTAAGAAATGACACATATAAGAGACATATTTCTGGTCATTTGCAAGTATAAAAGGAGGGCAATGCATTGAGCAAAGGGAGAGCAGAGTTTTCGTGTTCTCTACAAAAACAAAAGTTTAGAGAGTGTTCTAGTTTTTTGTTTTTATCCTTTTTATTTTATGTTTTCTCTCCTTTACAGTTATTCTTGTTTTTCCACCATGTGTGGCTAAGCTTTAATTTCTGATTCAAGGGTCATTTCATTTCCAATTGTAATTTTGTGAGGCTTTAGACCTAATTGAAATTTTGTTTCTAATTTAAGAATTCTTTGTTTCTTGTTTTATTTTTATGATTGATCGTTACTAATTAAATTGACGCCTTAATTTAGTTTCAATCAATTTATTGCTATCCATGATTTTGTGATCCGTAATTGTCATAAATGATTGAAAAAAAATGTAGCAAGGGGTTGGCTTATGTGTGTGTAATTAATGGTTTTTCCATTTTACATAGCTTGCATAATAGACTCTAGGGAAACAAAGAAACAAAATTAATTAATTTGTTAATTTTGGTTTAATCCTCTCATTGCTTTTAATGCTATTATTTAATCCATATGGAACGCTATCGTACCCAATGGATTAAATTATAAGTTTTGACTTTGATGCTTGGCTAAGATCAATTAAATTAGGAGATTTTATATTTATTTCGGCTTTTCCGAGTAAATTGACTGAGTTCTTGAATTAGCAAAATTAAAATTGATTTCTTTTTTTCCTTTTGAAGTCTATGATCAAGATTACAATTGAATGAAATTTACATCCTTGAATTGGAAGTTGCATAAAATTATCTTTTTACCTTATTTTTTTTTTAATTTCATTTTTTTGTTCGACAATTCAAACCCCCCTTTATTTTTGTTATCATTATTATTTTTAACTTTGAGAAATTAAATTGATTGGTTCCCTTGGGATTCGACCTGGTCCACTATTTCTACAAGTTAGATCTAGAAAACCAGTAAATATTTTGGAGGGATTCGACAACCCGACCAAAATTTGGCGTCGTTGTCGGGGAATCATTGTTAGTTTCTCTATGTTAGATTTGTTATAAATTTTTTTTTATTTTATTATTTTTTTCCTATACCTATTCTCACATGGCGGAAAACCTTCATCACTATTACACATTTGGTAGAGTTGAATCGTACGTTGATGAGGTTAGTGAGCTTAAAACTCAAATTTCTGAATTAACTTCTGTTATTCTTCAAGTAGTTGTACGAAAGCTACAAGCACTCGAGGCATGCAAATTATGCACGCTTCAAGGATACCCCACAAAAGCATGCCCTCGACTGCAGCGAAACTTTATTCCTAACTCCTGCATCTTGAGAGGATTTAATGGCCATCAAGTAAATTACGAGTTTTTGGATCACTACTATTCTGAATGGGATCAATCCAACTATGGATGTGGATACCAGATGGAACAGAAAACGCCATGCCATCAGACTTCAAACTCAGGTATGTCTCTAGAGGCTATAGTATATGAACTTGCTAAAAGTACTCTTCAATTTGAAGAGGAGACTCGAGCTGGAATGCAGAGCTTGGATGACCAAATTACCCAGGTGGCTAATTTAGTGAGAAGATTGGAGAGTCAACGAGAGCATCAATGCACAAATTTACAAAATAAACTTGTATAAGTTTCTCACAAAAAAAAAAATAATCCAAACGTATTTTAACTAATTATCTAATGATTCCTAGGTCATTAATAATTTGCAATGATACTCCAAAGGTTTAAAGTGTATGACACCGAAGGGTAATAAAAAACACTCCTCCTCTGGATCAAGACATTCTTGACCAATGTCAGAATAACTCTTATTCCTACAGGCTTTGGTTACCATTATTTGGTCAGGATACATACAATTTTTTATGTACCTTGTGAGTGTAACCCTCTGTCTTTAGACCTTAGAGTCTTCATCCAAAAAAATCCGCCGAATGACGGACTAGGTTGAAAAACAGACTAAGGAAATCTTTATTCCTTTCGGGTGTCCACTTGGCCTCGTGGCACAAACGTTGCTCTGATACCAATTGATGGGATCGAATCCCACAGCGGAAGCGATTGTGAATCGCATGTTCATGATAGTGTTACTTAGATTCATATCAAGATCAATATATCTAAGATTAAGCATACATAACAAATTAGGACAACAAGAAATTTACCTTTGAAGAACACTTTCTTCACGAGCTCCTTCTCCAATGATCACGATTTAAGCAACGCAAACCCAAATCATGTGATGATCCGTCACTAGATCTTCTCCGTTGTTCTTTAGGTGAGGGAGGAAGGTGGGTTCCTTTGGGATGAGTTGTGGTGATTTAAGAGAAGTTGTGTTTGGAACTCTTTCCAGCAACACAAAATTGTGGTGATTTGCATGTGATAGTCTATCTCGAAGTTGCATCTTATGCAACTATTTATAGGAAAATAGGATAGAAATTATCATCCTATCCTTCATTCATTCTCTCATTAGTATATAGTTAATTTGTGAATCTAATTCACATTAAACCTATATATTATAACAATTATATCACATATAATTGATATAACACCTCATATATGAAATTGAACACTTCAATTTCATTCCTAACTTTATACCCTCAATGTTACCATGTTGAGCCAACGGAGGGACCTAATGGACATACAGTTCATGAGCTCCAATGATGTGAGATTAACTGATCAAACTCTTTGATCTGGTTAATCAATATTCATTAACTACAAGTCACTCCACTATAGACATGTAGTTGCACTCTCCTCACAGTAGATTATATTATGTCCATTGATATAATCATTACCCATGGTCGACCCTTCACATGTTGTTTTTAATCACAGTTGGGTCAAATTACCATTTTACCCCTTTGATTACCTCTTTGTTCCTTAAGCACCATTGATCCTCTAATAAACAACAAGTGTATGGTCCTACCATAAACTCAAACCTTCTTAAGTTAGTTTAGAGGGTAGGGCCCCATTTTTCAAGACTTGGACTCAATTCTTAAGGGAACAACCTATCTAATTCCTTAGTCTAGGAATAAGTGAATTCCATTTTGCAGAGTTAAGTCCCTAGCTACCTACGAGGTTCTGTCTCTAAGAAGGTAGGCTTATTGAGTCGGCTACAGGCCACTCTCACCGATACTAGTCTAAGGACAAACCCCTTATAAGTCTGAGTTCTTAAATTTCTCAAGATTCAGGTCGAGTCACTAATGACCATCTATAAATTATCAGTCCTATCTTGTTAACGACGTTATACTGGTTAGACTAATAATTTGAAGTCTGATCTTGTATGAACTCTTCATACAGGATGCCGTTACTCGCATGTCATCCACATGAATGAGTTGGATTACCTCATTTGTACTAACTACAAAATGGGTCGCATCCATGGCGTTACCATAATAAGGTTTCCAATCTCATTCTTATACCCTAGACCATTTAGGTTATATTCTTGAACACAATCCAAATAGTGTTTACTACACTAATGTTCAAGATTCATTATAACCTTTGATCTTAGTTTATTTGATTTATAAAGCGAGAATATAATTTTATCAAATCAAATAAATCTTTATTCATTTGACCAAAATTACTCATGTTTAGGGCACATATCCCAACAAAATAGTCACTTAGACTTTATAACTCCGTTTACTATCTTAACTGACTATATTCAACGATGACCTAGGTAACTCGATCTTAATCTTGATCCTCTAATGAACAATTTAGTTTATGGTCCTACCATAAAGAACGTCCCTCTCGAGCCAGTGAGAGGGTGTTACCCAGTTGTTCAAGCCCTAGAGTCAGCATTTAAGGGAACAACTCCTCTAGTTTCCCTAAATCGGGAACGAGTGAATTCCATCTGGCGTAGTTATGTTCCCAACTCCCCACATGGTTCTGCCTCTCAGAAGATAGGCATATTGAATGAGAAACACATACCACTCTCACCCGTACTAGTCAGAGGACAGACCCTCGCAGATATGAGTCTGTAACACGCTCAAGATTAAGATCGACTCACTAATTGTCATCTACGAATTTATTTGTCCTAAACTGTCAATGGTGTTACATCAGTTGGTCTAATAATTCACAGTCTGGTCTTATACAATCTCATTGCATAGGATGCCCCCACTCACATGTCAACTACATGAACGAGCTTGATCGCCTCGTTTGTATCCAATACAAAGTGGGTTGCATCCACATTGTTACCAGGATGAGGTTTCCAACCTTATCCATATATTGTAGACCATTCGGGTCAACTACTCGAACGTGATCACCTTAGTGTCCACTACATACCATTCAAGATTTCATAAATCTGAATGACCCTAGAGATTAGTTTTTTTGATTAAGTTTAAAACGCAAGATACATGGTTTGATGATAAAATAACTTTTATTTATCAATACAACAACTATTACAAATGACACGAGTTTAGGGCATACACCGCAACACTAATGACATCTACTACCCCACCTGGAATATGCTTGCCTAGGATGATTATGTTTTTGGGTTTTATGCCCTAAAACTCGTAGTTTGTAAATAATGTTCTATTGAAACTAATAAAGAGTTATTGTTTATCATTATTTTCCATATTGCCTTAACTTAACCCTAAATCCAATAAACTAACATCCATGGTTATTGCATGTCTCTTGAACTGAATGTATGAGACTAATAGCAAACAAAATGTGTTATCCTTAGGCTTATTTATTGCTAGTTTCTACGATAATTTCAGAGCTTTTATGCGTTTAAATCATATAATTTCAGGTTTAGAGCTTAAACAGTTCATTGGAGACATCATTGATTACTCGGCTTCAAATCGAGGTTTTTTAGAGCTAAAAATAACATCAAATAGAAGAAGAATGAGCAAACCAAGTAAAAGGACCCGAGGTGATGGCGTTGCAACGCCGTACAGGGCGTCACAACGTCATTCGTGCAGATTTTATGCTTAGCCGACCCGTGAAGGCAGCATTGCAAAGCTGTATCGATAAGAAGGCGTGCAGGTTAGGGTAGCGGGGTTGCAACGCCGCCGAAAATTTCCATATATGTCTGCCGCCTAGGGCACAGTGTCACAATGTTGTCCCTAGCGTTGCAACATTGTGTCGAGAACACTATAAATAAAACATGTTGCCAAACATTCAAAGGGAGCCAAAATTGATAGAATTTGTACCCTAATTTAGAAATACACTCTCTAAAAGGAGAAAGAAGAGTATTCCTTGGGAGCCAAAGCGTTTGTGGAGGCTTGAGATAGTGAGAGGAGCTCGGGAACGAGGGATCGACATTGACACATAAGTTTTTTCTCTTTCTTTTAAATTGTAACTTAGTTTTAAAGACTTTTCATACAACTTTAGCTTGATTTTATGGTGATTTTGAGTGGCTAAATATTGTAGTTAGGATTTGATTTACTTGTTTTGGATTTATTTAATTATGTACTAAACTTTGTTGTGTTATTTATTTTTGAAAATTCGTTCTTAAATTCATCAATCTTGTTGGTTTAAGTGGACTCAAGAGAAAGAACCCTAGATTAGAGCAAAGTTGTCAAAATCCTTAGAAATCTGGCATGAGAATGACTTAGAATTCTTTGGGAAACATATAAAGAAGTTGCTTAATGTCGTGTATGCTTTTAAAATTCATAAGGAAACTTTAGGATTTATGTATGTGCGAAGCTCACCATGAGTCGAGAGATCCTTTTGAGTAATGTACTTCTTGTTTATAAATTCATAATATTCGTTCATTACATGTGTTAAATAAAGAATTAACTTGTGAAATCAACTTCGTTTAATTCTATTATATTCGTGTCTCCAATTGTACATTTATTTTCTTATCTTTGTTTTCACCTATATATCCAATTTGTGTTTCTTTCGATAAAATTTAGAATTAGTAACTTGGTATTTAATTAATCTAGAAAATTCATTCGTAAGTACAATACTCTGTACTCAAATCATTATATTAAAACTTGACCCGCACACTTGCAGTATTGCAATATCCTTTTACGCAACAAGTTTTTTGTGTCGTTGTCAGAGAATGACGATTATTTAGATTGATTAATATTAGGAGAAAATTCAAAATTTTACACTAAAGTTTTTTTCCTTTTGTGTTTTTTCCTTTTATGTCTTTTCTCCTTATTTGTTTTTTTTTTCTTGTGTTTTTTCTTTTTTTTTTTGTATTTTTTTCTTATTTGATTTTCTCTCCTTATTTTTTTCTTTTGTGTCTCAAGGTGTATACCCAATGCTAGAGTTGCAGATTTTCAACCTTTTGACCCTGAAATTGAAAGGATTTGTATAAGACATTTTAGGGAAAACAGATCGAAAATTCATCCAATGGCAGATTAGGAGATTATCAACTTCTAAACCCATCAAGGAGTACTTCCAACCTGTGTTTAATTATGAACAGGGTGGAATAGTCCATGCCCCTATTAATGATAACAATTTTGAACTGAAAACATGGTTTATTCAGATGGTTAGGGAATATGCCTTTAGAAGACTTGCCACAGAAGACCCAAATTCTCACCTACAAAATTTTCTAGAAATTTGTGGTAAAGTTAAATTAAATGGGATTTCTGCTGATAATATTCTTTTACGTCTGTTTCCTTTTTTTTTGCAGGGTAGAGCTAAAGAATGGTTGGGGTCCCTTACACCAGAAAGTATCATTTCTTGGAAGGAGTTGGCCCAAACCTTCATGACAAATTCTTCCCACCTGTGAAAGATGCAAAGCTAAGGACTGAGATTGGAACATTTAGGTAGTAGGAAGGAAAGCAACTATTTGAGGTCTTGGACCGTTATAAGGACATGCTAAGGACGTGCCCACAGCATGGGTATCCAGATTGGCTCCAGGTTCAATTATTTTATAATGGCTTGCAGGTCAAACTAGGACCATTCTGGATGCCACTATTGAACGGGTGTTCATCGCGAATATTGTGCCGAAGCGCGGGCCCTCTTAGAGGAAGTGTCAACTACTAGCTACTAGTGGCCCAAAGACAATGACAGATCTAAACAAGTAGCTCGATTTTATCAACTTGATGAGGTAACTGCTCTTAAGTCTCACATGGCATCTCTCACTCACACCTTGAATAAATTTGCAGGAACACCCCAATCCATGGCTATTTCCCAATACTCCGAGCTTGATGGTGAATCTAACATGGAGCAAGCACACTACCTGAACAATAGATGAAATACCTATGGAAAAAATCAGAATCAGAATACTATTCCAACACATTACACTCCAGGTTTGAGGTATCATGAAAATTTTTCCTATGCTAATAATAAAAATGTGTTGAATCCTCATTCAGGTTATGCTTCTACATCTGAGAGGAAGTCATCTCTGGAAGAAACAGTGCACTCCTTTATTGCTGAATCCAGAAGTACGTCTAACCATCTGGAGAATGCAGTCACCAGTCTAACTGGTGTAGTGACCAGTTAAGTAGCTACATAAAAAACATTGAAACTCAGATCAGCAGAATGAGTTATCAATTCGAACACTATAGAGAGGTAAATCCCTAGTGACACAGAGATAAATCCAAGGGAAACTTGTAATGCAATCACACTAAGAAGTGAAAGGAACATCATAAGGGAAGAAGCTGAAAAGGAAGAGGCTCCTGAGATGGTAACTGGGAAGTCACAACCTTCCAGTGGCATCAAACATGAGAAATAGACTAAGCCTTATATCCCTTCTCATTTTAATACTATTCCTTATCCACAATGTTTTACAAAGAAAAAATGATGATCTACAGTTTCAGAAATTTTTAGATATTATAAGGAAGCTGAATGTTAGTATCCCTTTTTCTGATGCCTTGGAACAAGTACCCAACTATGCAAAGTTCATGAAACAGATCCTGTCCAAGGAGAAAAAGTCGAAGGAGTACGAAACCATCAATCTATTTGAGTAATGTAGTGTCATCTTGCAGCAAAAGTTGCCACAAAAGTTGAAAGATCCAGGAAGTTTTACTGTTCCCTATTCTATAGGCAATTTTAACTTTAATGTGTTGTCTGATTTAGGTGCTAACATAAATTTGATGCTTACTCTGTGTTTACAAGATTAAGTTTAGGGGAGGTAAAGCCCACCATAGTGTCTTTACAGTTGGCGGATAGGTCTATCACTTACCCACGTGGGATTTTGGAGGATATATTGGTCAAGGTAGACAAATTTGTATTCCTAGTGGACTCCTTGTGTTAGACATGGAAGAGGATGAAAAGATCCCCATCATCTTTGGGAGACCATTTCTAGCTACAAGTAAGGCTGATATAAGCATGCATGAGGGCACCCAGAAGTTGCATGTAGGGCAAGAGGAGGTTAAATTTCAAATCTTTACCCCTAAAAAAGATGAATCTGAAATAAACTCCTGTTTAAAGATTGAATTGACTAATGCTCTACCTTTTGACTTAGCAAATGACATTCTTGTGAGTGATTCTTTAGACAGGGTAGCAAAGGAGACAAGGAAGGAGCTAAAGGAGGAGGAACCGAAAGAAAGAAGGATAGCACCTTGAAGGAGTACAGTCGAGCTAAAGACGTTAAAAAAAGCGCTTCTTGGGAGGCAACCCAAGCTTTTAGTTTTATTTTTGTTATGTTTTCTTTAGTTTTTTTTGTTTGCTTGCTTAGTTTTGAGTTTGCTTCGGTTTGTTCTGTTTTGTTAGGTTGTGCTTGATGTCTTCCCTCGCGAAACCCATGCTCCCGTTCTTCAGTACTTCATCTCACGTGATTTGGTCATCCAAGGAATTCATAAAAAAATAAAGATCTCCATTACTCAGAACAGTATTGTTCACTCTTACCCTTCTTACTTTCTTTGACCTTATTTTGAAAATATTGGGGACAATGTTTAGTTTAAGTTTGGGGGTGGGATGTTATTTTTCTATTGTGACTGTCTTGAGTATGTGTTGAATTGCTGATTGATTTTATGCATAAGTATGATTAGGATGACCTAGGATGACATTTAATTGAAAAATTCTTGTGATTCTGCTGAAACTTGAGAGAATAATATGAATTCGAGTTAATTTAAAAATTTTCTTATGTTTTTTTCTGCACTATAATGCACATAATCTGTGTTCATGTAGTTTTAAAATGCTTAGAACAAAGTTATTAGGTTTAGAAGTTTGATGTCACCTCGATAGGTCTGAGCACTGATTTGAGAGCTAAACTGAAGGATAGGGTGAATGAAAATATGAAGTGCATGATCTGTGAAATATGTGCATTATGCAAAAAAGTTTGTTTGTTTTGTTTGTTAAAGAAAAAAAATCGTGAGAACAAAAAGAACTACCTACACTATGATCAGTTAGGCCACTCATTGAGCGAGTGCTCTGGGTAAGGGTCCCTGTAGTAGATGTGTGAATGCTAGTGTTCTTGCATAAAAAAAGAAGAAAATAGAAAAAGTGACACAAAAAAATGATTAAGTGCTGAGTAAAATTGTTTATTTCTTGAATGTGGGGAGCCTTAAGGATTAGTAATTATGACAAGTGTAGGGGAAAGTTGAATGGAGAACCCAATAAAGTTGATCCGGGCTTAGTAAAGATGAAAGGAACGTAGGCTAATCACATACACACACACGTAAGAACGCTTAGAAAAGTTTAAAATTGCTTGTTGAAGTATCATGTTTGATTGTTTCTCGTGATTGCAAAAATTTCCTTTTCAATCTATGAGACTTGAGTCAAATGTATGTATAAGAACAATCACATGTTTAATTATATTTTTCCTCGAGACTAGCAAAATTTAAAGTTTGGGGGTGTTTGATAGCACACAAAATGTGTTATCCTTAGGCTTATTTTGTTGGGATTTGTGCCCTAAAACTCGTAGTTTGTAATTATGTTCTAATTAATGTAATAAATTGTTATTATTTCAATAAAGTGTTATTGTTCGTTATCTACGAGTTTGCTTTTATTTAAACCCTAAATCCAATAAACTAAACATCCAAGGTTGTTAAATGAATCTTTAAGAGACCTCGTGCATTGCATTACCATAACTTTAATCAAAATGAATTAAAAAAAAAAAAAGAACTCTTGTGATTCGGAATGAACCTTTCTCGGTGGAAGAAAAGGAATAGCGATGGATTCCTATGGAGCATCCAGGAACAAGAAGATGAAATCGGACGACGAATTCTTACATGGTCCAAGGAAATCAAAGGTCCGCTTCCACGATTTCACCTATATCGAATCTTAATATCAGAATAGCTTATATAGTCATGATTCAATTCTGTTCCGGAGAGCGGAACGAACAGGGCGTGCTTTGGGCTTGTGCGTAGGGATGCTTTTGTGAGAGAAGTGCTACGACCTCCTCTCAATTGATACCATGCTGGTTTGGATCGGGGATAAGGTTTGGGCACCTTACCCTGGTTAAACTATGGATGTGACCCACTTTGTATTTGATACAAACACTTTGATCCTAACGTGTTCGTGTAGATGACATGTGAGTGGGGATATCCTATGTAATGAGATTACATAAGACCGGACCACGAAATAGTAACCTCTAAATTTGTAACTCGTTGACTAGTTAGGTTTCTATTTCACTAGGATGACCTAGGCAACTTGATCTCAATCCTGAGCAGGTTACGAACTCCTGTTCGCGAGCGATTGTCCTTTGACTAGTATGGATGAGAGTGGCCAAATTCGTCGACTCAATATGCCTACCTTCTTGGGGACAAGACCGAGTGAGCGGCTGGGAACATAACTTAGCAAGATGGAATTCACTCCTTCCCGCCTACTAGGGTAAGTAGAGGAATGTTCCCTTATGTGGTGTCTCCGAGACTTGATCAAAGGGCCTGACCCTCTCATTGGCCCGAGAGGGACTCTGTTTGTTGGTAGGACCACAAACAAATTGTTCATTAGATGAGTACTGGTACTTAAGGCACAAGATGTAACCAAGGGGTAAAATGGTAATTTGACCCAGCTGGTGTTACGAACATTCGTGAAGGATTGACTTGCTGTTATTGGTCAATATCCATGGACATAGAAATATATTTGCAGTGAGAAGAGTGCAGATGTGAGACTTTAGTGGAGTGTTCCCGCAGTTAACGAATGTTGATTGGGAGGTTAATGAGATTAACCGAACAATCTCGTATCGTTGGAGCTTCTGATCTGTAGGTCCATTAGGTCCACCTTCTAGCTCGTAAAGGGTTCTAAGATCATTTGAATTTGAAATGTTCAAATTCATTAGGGAATATATTTAATGTATTTAGATACGATATAATATATAGTTTTGGAACTATATATTATAAAATTAATGTGAATATGATTCATATTAAATTATATGAGAGAATTCAAATATTTGAAAGAGTTCAAATATTATATTAAATGTGAATGTGATTCACATTTACAAACTATAGGATAAAATTTAATGTGCATTGGTTGTACATTAAAACTATAGGTTAAAGGGATAATGTGATTAAATGAGATTTAATCCAAATTAAATATATGATATTTAATTTGTATTATTTAAATATGATTTAAATGAATAATTAAATTTGATTTAATTATATTATTATTATTATAATAATAATAAATAAGGGAAAGTGTCATCTTGACAGTTTAACAGGGAGAAGGAGGTTGCTCATTTTAGATGATCGATCGATCAATTTGTTGAAAGACTGCAAGAATTCTCTCTCTCTCAATTATAGAATTCCCAAAACCTTCCAATTGTTGGAATCCTTCCCACAAAGGATTTTGTTCTAAGAACTCAGAGATATAAAAGGTTTTCTCTATTGGTGGTGTCCTGCTTGGAAATACAGAGGAGTGCCTGTGTTGTTGCTTTGTTGATTTCTCTAGGAGCAAGGAGTTGTTGTTCTGCGAATCTACAAAGGTATTCTTCTTCCCTTTAGTTTAATTGTTAAACTTAACATATGTTTGCATGTATGCAATTAATCCATGTCTAATAGGATTAGAATTTCCATGCTTGTTCTGTATTTTTGGTCAATGTACTGGTTTTTGTTTCAATTAAAACAATCAAGCACATTAACGATCCCAAACACGTTTCCGCTGCTCAAGGAGATTAGATCTCCATCAACTGGTATCGGAGCAATGCTTGATTTGTTTTGTTTTGAAACAAAATTGCATTGATTTGGTGGGAAATGCATTTGGTTTACTGTAAAACTTGTTTAGGAATTTTTTGGCCTTAGTTTACTTTGATTTTGATCAAATTGTATGTAAAGGCCCATGCGTTTTTGGGCAAAAAGTGCTTAATTAAGTCTGTAATTGAGTTACAAGTTGTTCGAGACCAGTTTCATTCAATTCGGTTGAGAATCGAAGGAGAAATTGAAGATCGAAGCTGCTGTGTTCGTGACTTTTTTCCACTGCCGAAGCAGCAGCGTTGCAACGCCGTTCATCAGCGTTGCAACGCTGAAAAACGGCGTCGCAACACCAGCGCTCCCTATCGACGCGGCCCTCGAGAAGTCGTGGCGTTGTAACGCCCCTCGGCAAGGCAACGCCATCCCGATAGCGGCGTTGTAACGCTAGCATCGGCGTTACAACGCCGTGGAGCATTCCAAGCATTGCAGAACGATTCGGCCCGTTCGTGTGTTTTGGTCCGGTTCGAGCGGTTCAAGGCGGTTCAGGTGTTTTTAGAGCGGTTTCATGAAATAAAATTAATGTAATTTTATTTTTTGCACTTTAGGGGCCAAATTATTCCGGTTTTACAGTTTTATGTCTTTATGAATGTCATTTAGATCATTCCCACCTTAGGATGAGCATGATCATGCATTTTATTTATATAATTGTTATATGAATATGGTTAAATGCATGATTAATTTATTTTTCATGAGTAATTAATTATAATTGTTATGATAGATATATGGAAAATAAATTGCATGGAGCATGAAATTACTTAGTTTAAAATAAATGTTATTTTGTTTAAGTAATATTATAATTCAATTAGTTGAATTCCTTTTATAATTCCAATTTGAATATTGATTGTTGGATTTATAATATAGTTTCTTTCATAGGTTAATTATTAAATTTATAAAAGTTATAAATTGAAAGGGTCTTAGAAACCATAACCTATAATAAAGAAATGCATGGAAACATAGGAACTTAGGTTAAAATTTAATTAGTTTTAAATCGTTTAAAATTAAATTAGACCTAAGTTTTAATTTCTAATAGGATTAGAAATTAGTCTTACGTAGTATTTTAAATAGTTTAAAATGTAGTAAGACTTTAGGACTTTGGTTATAAGAGAACTCTACCGGTGAAGTTCTGTCTAAGGTTGGGGGTACTTAAGCTAACGATTAACGGAACACCTCCTACCTTGGAACTGACCCGGAACCTGAGTTGAATCAACCTTAGTTCTGTTTTATCTCTAGGTAATTAAAATGTTTATTCACCTAGACATAAGGTTTTAAGACCTAGTTATAATAGTTATAATAGGCATAGACTTTGATAGATTCTTTTAGCCAGAATCCAGCTAAGTTAAACCTATACCCTAATTTTAGGAACTTCAGTGGGAGAAAACGAGATGTTCGCATCGAGTTTACTCTCACGTTCTCAAGAGTTCACACCGTGAGTTCCATGCTCGGCTACGTGGCGTCAATAGGGTGTCCCCCTACGGTATGTGTTTGCATGGTTCAATACCAAGGTGAATGAGGGAAGTATCCTTAGTAAATGGGAGCAGGACGCGTGTCAACGTATCCTACGGTCTCCTCCATTAGGTCGCACCATGAGATTTCTATAGTCCGCCTTCTAGGTTGTCCTAGAACAGCCAAACCCTACGGAGGGCCTGACTATAGGGATCGGAACACCGCGAACTCTAGAAATGGATAGGGTCTCTTAGGTTGTTTGCCAACAGTTGTCTTTCTTAATAGTAGCCTGTTGGCTCGGGCCTATTGGATCTGAAAATGGTAGGGTCACATTTACGGGATGAGTTAAGTTAGTTAACAAATCCTTGACCAAACAAACGGTAGCTAAGGACCATTGGGACATGAGATGTTACAGTAGTGAGAATTGGTGAGAATGTCTCAATTCAAGGGAGGAATAGTGTGATCTTGAAGCGGAGGCTTTTGTTCTAAACCCTTGAAGTATCGTTGCAAAATTAAAAGTTTAATTTAAACAGTGGGTTTAGTTTAAACACTTGGATTCTTTAATAATTTTGCTAAATTTGATTGGTTTTTACAATGGGTTAAAAAGGCATAACTAGTTAGAACTATTTTAGATTTTCAGCATGTCGTCCTTAATAATAGCCTTACTTAAAAGCGACCGTTTAACTGGTGAGAATTTTACTACGTGGAAGTCCAACTTGAATACGATTCTCGTTGTTGACGACCTACGATTTGTACTTCTGAGGAATGTCCTCAAATCCCTACTCGTAATGTTCTTCAATCTGTTAAGGAGGCGTACGACCGCTGGATCAAGGCCAATTACATGGCAAGATCTACATTTTTTGGCTAGTGTTTCTGAAGTTCTGGCCAAAAAGCACGAGGGCATGGTCTCAGCTCGTGAGATCATGAGTTCTCTGCAGGAAATGTTTGGACAACCGTCTGGACAGATTCGACACGAATCCCTCAAATACGTTTATAACTCCCGTATGAAGGAGGGGTCATCGGTGAGAGAACACATTCTTGATTTGATGGTCCACTTCAACGTGGTTGAGATGAACGGAGCGGTCATTGACGAGCAAAGTCAGGTATCGTTCATCCTGGAATCTCTTCCGAAGAGTTTCCTGCCATTCCATAGAAATGCGGAGTTGAACAAAAAGGAGTATAACCTGACTTCCCTCCTAAATGAACTACAAACTTTCGAGTCTCTTATTAAGAATAAGGGACAGGTTGATGGAGAGGCAAATCTGTTTGCCCATTCCAAAAGGTTCCAAAAGGGTTCATCCTCTGGGACTAAGCCCCGTGATTCGACTCGGAAGAAGGGGAAAGGAGGAAAAGGGAAAGCTTCTGCCACTGCAGAAATTGAGCTCAAAGAGAAGAAAGGTAAATTAGATTTACTTGTTCTTGAAACTTGTTTAGTGGAAAATAATGATTTGACCTGGATACTTGATTCAGGAGCCACTAACCACGTTTGCTTTTCATTTCAGGAAACTAGTTCTTTCAAGGAGTTCGAAGAGGGTGAGATGACGCTCAGGGTCGGAACGGGAGACGTCGTCTCAGCTTATGCAGTGGGAGATGCTAAGCTATTTTTCGGAGATAGATTTCTTTCATTAAAAAATCTGTATATAGTTCCTAAGCTTAAAAGGAACTTAATCTCTATCTCTTGTTTAATAGAACTTGGATATTGTATTTCTTTTTCAATTAATCAAGCGTTCATTTTGAAAGAAGGTGTCAATATTTGTTCTGCTAAATTGAAAAATGGCTTGTATGTACTGAAACCGAACAACACGAAAGCAATTTTAAATCATGAGATGTTTGAAAATGCTAACACTCAAAATAAAAGGCAAAGAATTTCTCCAGATAATAATACCTATCTATGGCATCTTAGACTTGGTCATATTAATCTCAACCGAATTGAGAGACTTTCTAAGAATGGACTTCTAAATAAGTTAGAAGATGATTCTTTACTGCCTTGCGAGTCTTGCTTGGAAGGTAAAATGACCAAGCGACCTTTTACTGGAAAAGGTTACAGAGTCGTAGAGCCCCTTGAACTTGTGCATTCGGATCTTTGTGGTCCATTGAATGTCAAAGCTCGAGGAGGGTACGAATATTTCATCTCTTTCATAGATGATTATTCAAGGTATCGTTATCTATACCTAATGCATCACAAGTCCGAAGCTCTTGAAAAGTTCAAAGAGTATAAGGCAGAAGTAGAGAATGCATTAAGAAAAACCATTAAAACGCTTCGTTCCGATCGAGGTGGAGAGTATATGGATTTGAGATTCCAGGACTATATGATAGAACATGGAATTAAATCTCAACTCTCAGCACCTAATACACCACAACAAAATGGTGTGTCAGAAAGGAGAAATAGAACATTGTTAGACATGGTTTGTTCTATGATGAGCTATGCTCAATTGCCTGCCTCGTTTTAGGGATACGCAGTAGAGACTGCAGTTCAAATCTTGAATAGTGTTCCATCAAAAAGTGTTTCAGAAACACCTTTTGAACTTTGGAAGGGGCGTAAACCTAGTTTACAACACTTCAGGATTTGGGGTTGTCCGGCACACGTGCTCGTGACAAACCTAAAGAAACTGGAACCTCGTTCAAGATTGTGCCAATTTGTTGGTTATTCCAAAGAAACGAGAGGTGGTCTTTTCTACGACCCACAAGAAAACAAGGTGATTGTATCGACAAACGCCACGTTCTTGTAGGAAGATCACATGAGGAACCACAAACCGCGTAGTAAATTAGTACTAAATGAAGCTACACATGAACCAACAAGAGTTGTTGATCAAGCTGGACCTTCATCAAGAGTTGATGGAAGAGCCAACACCTCAAGTCAGTCTCGTCCTTCTCAATCGTTTGGAATGCCTCGACGCAGTGGGAGGGTTGAAACTCAAGTTGTCATGCCTGATGACGGCATAGAAGATCCATTGTCTTATAGACAGACAATGAATGACGTAGACAATGACCAATGGATCAAAGCCATGGACCTTGAAATGGAGTCAATGGACTTCAGTTCAGTATGGGAACTTGTAGACTAACCTGAAGGGGTTAGACCATAGGGTGTAAATGGATCTATAAGATAAAGAGAGATGCAGTCGGAAAGGTACAGACCTTTAAGGCTAGGCTTGTAGCAAAGGGTTTTACCCAAAGGGAAGGGGTTGACTATGAAGAAATTTTTTCCCCTGTTGCTATGCTGATGTCTTTAAGGATACTCTTGTCCATAGCCGCATTTTATGAATATGAAATTTGGTAAATGGACGTCAAGACTGCCTTTTTGAATGGTAATCTTGACGAGAGCATCTATATGTCTCAGCCCGAAGGGTTCATAGCCCAAGGTTAGGAGCAAAAAGTTTGCAAGCTTAATCGATCCATTTATGGATTGAAAAAAGCGTCAAGATCTTGGAATATAAGATTTGATACTGCGATCAAGTCTTACGGCTTTGACCAAAATGTTGATGAGCCTTGTGTTTACAAGAGGATCATCAACGACAAAGTAGCTTTGTTAGTACTTTATGTGGATGATATCCTACTCATTGGGAATGATGTAAGATACCTCACTGACATAAACAATTGGCTGGCGACCCAATTCCAAATGAAAGATTTGGGAGAGGCGCAGTATGTTCATGGAATTCAGATCTTTAGGAATCGCAAGAACAGAACGCTAGCACTATCTCAAGCGTCTTATATCGATAAAATGTAGTCCAGATATTCGATGCAGAATTTCAAGAGGGGCTTATTACCCTTCAGGCACGGAGTTCATGTCTAGGGAACAGTGTCCCAAGACACATCAAGAAGTTGAGGATATGAGACATATTCCCTATGCCTCTGCAGTAGGTAGCTTAATGTATGTTATGCTGTGCACGAGGCGGACATTTGTTATGCGATTGGAATAGTCGGTAGAGGTACGGTCCAATCCGAGGTTAGACCACTGGACAACAGTTAAAAATATCCTCAAGTATCTAAGGAGAACGAGGGCCTATATGCTTGTGTATGGGTCTAAGGATTTGATCCTTACTGGATACACTAATTTTGATTTTCAGACCGATAAGGATTCTCGAAAATCCACATCGGGATCAGTTTTCACCCTTAACGGGGGAGCTATAGTATGGCGAAGCATCAATCAAGGATGCATCGCTGACTCCACAATGGAGGTTGAGTATGTCGCTGCTTGTGAAGCAGCTAAAGAGGTTGTTTGGCTAAAGAAATTCCTTACTGATTTGGAAGTTGTTCCAAATATGGAATCTCCCATCACCTTATACTGTGACAACAGTGGTGCGGTAGCCAATTCGAATGAACCTCGAAGCCATAAGCGAGGTAAGCACATCGAGAGGAAGTATCACTTGATACGAGAAATAGTGCAACAAGGAGATGTGACAGTCACGAAGATCGCTTCGGAGCACAATATTGCTGATCCGTTTACAAAGACTCTCACGGCTAAAGTGTTCGAGAGTCATCTGGAAAGTCTGGGTCTACGAGATATGTACATAGGCTTATCTAGGGCAAGTGGGAGATATGTAATGGGGTATATGGATGCCCTAGTTTATTGTATTTATATCTCTGTAACCACTGTTTTAGATTATGTTGTACCCCACTAGAGTTTTAGTGTAAGTGGGAGTTTGTTGGGATTTGTGCCCTAAAACTCGTAGTTTGTAATTATGTTCTAATAAAGTGTTATTATTTCAATAAAGTGTTATTGTTCGTTATCTACGAGTTTGCCTTTATTTAAACCCTAAGTCCAATAAACTAAACATCCAAGGCTGTTAAATGAATCTTTAACTGAATGTAATGTACATAAAAAGGATCTCGGTTCGAGAAACAACCTAAAGGGTCTATAGTTAGGGGATAAGGTTTGGGTACCTTACCCTAGTTAAACTATGGATGTAGCCCACTTTGTATTTGATATAAACACTGTGATCCTAACGTGTTCGTGTAGATGACATGTGAGTGGGGATATCCTATGTAATGAGATTACATAAGACCGGACCACGAAATAGTAACCTCTAGCTATAACTCCGTTGACTAGTTAGGTTTCTATTTCATTAGGATGACCTAGGCAACTTGATCTCAATCTTGAGCAGGTTACGAACTCCTGTTCGCAAGGGATTGTCCTTTGACTAGTATGGGTGAGAGTGGTCAGATTTGCCTGAAGGGAATGAGAATCCCGCGCCGCGGAAGACGATTGAATCGTCGTGGTATCATTATGCAACATGATTTTATTAAAATTATCTACCATAGATCTAGGCTAAACATGCTGGAAAAAAGAAGAAAAACAGTAAGAATAAAGGCACTTATTTGTTGAAAACTTTCTTCAAAGTTTCTTCCTCAAAATCACGAACTCTTCGTGCTTCCTCGAACTCAACGAACTCTCCCCACGAATGGTCTTGAACACCACCAATTGGCCTTCTCGGTTGTTCTCTTTTGGAGAAGGGAAGTTTGTGGGAACCTTTTGTGTTTTGGAGAGGGAGGAGATTAGAGAGAAAGTAGAGAGAACTTTCTTCTTCTCTTTTGTGTAAATCTAAAAAATGAGAGAAGTGATCACCAATCCCTTCTTGCAAAGGGTTTAAATAGTGGAATGAGGGAGTTAATATCTCCTCATTATTACCACTTTACCACAACCATAGGTTATGCATATCTCATTTGCATAACCACATAATATAAGATATCTCATATCTCATATTGCAAATTGCAATAATTGTGGATTAATTAAATTGAATCACATCCAATTTAATTTCTCTAAATTAATTTCTCCAATTAGCCCTAATTCAACAATTAGGCTAACCTATAGTTTATTATGAATCTCATTCACATTAAACTATATACTATATCACTCATATCTCATATAAATGACATAAATGCCCTTAAGGTTAAATTGAACACTTCAATTTCATACCAAAAAATTAACCCTTCTTTTCACCCAGGTGGAGCCAACTGAGGGACCTAATGGACCTACAGTGACGGTCTCCAATGATCCGAGATTAACCTGCCAAACTCTTTGACACGGTTAACCAACATTCATTAGCTACGGTAACACTCGACTATAGCCCGTAGCTGCACTCCCGTCAGTGCAGAATATTACGTGTCCACTGATATAACCAATACCCATGAGTCGACCCTTCACAGGTTGTTCGTAGACACGGCTAGGTCAAATTACCGTTTTACCCCTGTGTCTACCTCTTGTTCCTTAAGTCCCCACAACTCCTCTAATGAACAACATATTGTGATGGTCCAACCATACACAACACCCTTCTCGGGCGGTGAGAAGGAGGCGCTGTTGTCCAAGCCACAGAGACGAGACTTAAGGGAACAACCCTCTAGTTTCCCTAAAGGCGGAAGCGAGTGAATTCCATCTCGCATAGTTAAGTTTCGAGCTCCTACTTGGTCTCGTCACACGAGAAGATAGGCATATTGGGCGAGTAAGCGTGACCACCCTTACCGTACTAGTCAAAGAACATACCCTCGCATGCGAGTCCGTAACACACTCGTGGATTGGTCGAGTCACTAATGGTCATCTACGAAGTTATTGGTCCCTTCTTGTCAGCGGTGTTACATCGGTGAGGTCTAATAAATCACGGTCGGTCTTGTACAATCTCATTGCACATGATGCCCCCACTCGCATGTCAACTACATAAAGCGAGTCATATCACCTCGTTTGTATCTAATACAAAGCGGCCGCATCCACGGTGTATCGAGATTAGGTCTCCAACCCTATCCATATATCATGAGACCGTTCGGGTCATTAACTCGAACGTGATCCTCCCTGTGTGTCCATTACACACCGTTCAAGCTCTAGTTCTCTCATAAATTCAATGACCCTAGAGCTTAGAGTATTGGAAAAAATTATAAATATTGCGAGACACAAAGTGATGAAATGAATAACTCTTATTAATTTCAAACAATATATTACAAACACGAGATTAGGACAAAAATCCCAACAAACTCCCACTTGGACTAAGCTAGTGGAGAAAATACATTTCTGAAATGTACATAAATTACAATGAAGCAATACAATAAACTAGGGCATTGAATACCCGTTTACACATCTCCCACTTGCCCTAGTCAGGAAGCTCTCGAAGACCTAGACTCCCTAGGTGACCCTCAAACGTTGTGCTCCGACGCTATCTGCGTGACCGTCACGTCTCCGCGGTGCATAATCTCCCGTATCAAATGATACTTGCGCTTAATGTGTTTGCCTCTTTTATGGCTCCGAGGCTCACGTGAGTTGGCTACTGCACCACTGTTATCACAGAACAATGTGATCGGCAAGTTCATGTTAGGAACAACTTCCAAATCTGTCATGAAGTTCCTAAGCCAAACAGCTTCCTTTGCAGCTTCACAAGCCGCAACATACTCCGCTTCCATAGTGGAATCAACATTGCATCCCTGCTTGATGCTTCGCCATACTACAACTCCTCTATTCAGAATGAAGGCTGACCCCGAGGTGGATTTCCTAGAATCCTTATCGGTCTGAAAATCAGAATCCGTGTATCCCGTAAGGATCAAATCCCCACTTCCATACACTAAGCTGTAGTTCCTCGTTCTCCTAAGATACTTGAGGATTGCCTTTACGGCTGTCCAGTGATCTAATCCTGGATTGGACTGATATCTACTAACAATTCCTACTGCATAACAGATGTCGAGCCTAATACACAGCATGGCATACATCAGGCTCCCTACAGCTGAAGCATATGGAATCCGTCTCATATCCTCAACATCTTGAGGAGTCTTAGGACACTGATCCTTAGACAAGTGAACCCCATGCCTGAAAGGCAACAAGCCCTTCTTGGAGTTCTGCATCTTATATCTAGACAACATCTTGTCAATATAAGACGCCTGAGACAAGGCTAACGTTTTGTTCTTTCGGTTCTGAACAATCTGGATACCTAGAACATGCTGAGCTTCTCCCAAATCTTTAATTTGGAATTGCGAAGCTAGCCACTTCTTAACGTTAGTAAGAAATTCTACCTCATTGCCAATGAGAAGAATATCGTCCACGTAGAACACCAAAAATGCGACAGTTTTGTCAAGGATTTTCTTGTAGACACAAGGCTCGTCGACATTTTGATCAAAGCCATAAGATTTGATCGCCTCATCAAACCTTATATTCCAAGACCTCGAAGCTTGTTTAAGCCCATAAATGGACCAGCCCAAAGGGTTCATCGCCCAAGGCACCCGTAGAGTCACCTCACCCTCTCGCAGCGGCTGCCAAGAATAAATCCCCTGAAATGAAAAACGGCTGAGTCACTACTCTTCACTAAACATGTTTCAGTCACAAGTAAATCACATTTACCTTGATTCTTCCTCTCGGCCAGGAATTTGGGATAGTTTCTCTTCCAGTGACCGCCTACATTGCACTGGAAACACTTTCCTTTCTCTGCAACCTCTTTGACCTTCTTGCCCTTGTGGGCGGCAACACGGTCAGTTTTACCCCTCTTCATCCTTTTCTTCCCTTTCGGGCGTGAAGGAGCAACAGGTTTCGTCCCAGAGGTCGAACCCCTGTGATAAGACCTGTAGCCAACATTTGCCTCAGATTCCTTGACCATGTTCAAGGATTGGAAATTCTGTAGCTCATTGAGGAGGGTAGTCAGAGTGTAGCTAATTTTGTTCATAACAGCATTGCTACGAAACTCAAGAAAACTCTTCGGAAGAGTCTCCAAAATAAAACTGACCTGGCTCGACTCGTCGATTGAAGCCCCGTTCATCTCGACCAGATGGAAGTGGGTCATCATGTCTAGAACATGTTCACGGACAGACGACCCCTCTTTCATTCGTGCGTTGAAAACGTATTTGAGCGAGTCATGCGGACACGAAAGGACTGCTTTGCCCAAACATTTCTGCAAGGACTCCATGATCTCCTTAGCGAAACCATCACTCATGCTTCTTTGCCAAGACATCAGACATGCTGGCAATTATGTAGACCTTGGCCTTTTCATTGGCCCTGATCCAGCGATCGTACGTGTCGCGAACACTTCGCGACGCGGTCGAGCCCGACATCTGAGGACACTCCTCAGATAGCACGAACTTTATGTCATCTTGTACCAAAATTGTATTAATGTTGTTTTTCCAACTTTGGTAATTATCTCCCACTAACTTATCCGAAGCAAGTAAAGCTATTATTGCGCTAGACATTTTTAGCTGAAAAATAAGAAAAAACTTTGTATTAGTCTCGCAAAAAACTTTTGAAATCCAATCAAGTTTTAGCAAAATTGTTTCATGATCCCTAGGTCCTTCAAAATTTTGCAATGATACTCTAAAAGTTTAGAATGACCGCCACCGAAGGGTGAACAGAACACTCCTCCTCTAGGACAAGACTTTCTCGATCAGACCCTAATCCCAGAATAACTCTTATTCCATTAGGCGTCCAATTACCACTATTCTGTCGAATTCATTAACACTTAACGAATTCTGTGAGTGTCACCCTCGATCTTTAAGTTTCCAAGCATCCGTCCAAACAACAGCCACCGAAGGGTGAACCAAGAAGGAAAACCAACCAGGAAACTGTATCCCTTTCGGGAATTCACGGTGTTCTGACTCCCATGATCAAGCCCTCCGAAGGGATTGTCGGGTCCAGGCAAAACTAGCAGGCAGATCATAGGGGTCTCACGGTGTGAATTGAAAGAAGAGACCGTGGGTCTCGTTTTCACAAGTCCCGCTCCCACTCACTATAAGTACTCTCTCCATCCACGATGTTATTGATCTATACAAATGTCATCTGAAGGGGGACGCTCCCATTTGCGCCACGAGGCCGAGTATAGATCTCACGGTGCGGATTTAAAGGAGATTTGTGGTTGAAAATTCAAATGTAACTCATACACTTTATTTCCTCCCACTCAGCACTTTAATTTTATTAGGGATTGACCTAGATAAACCGACTAAAATTTACCTAAGTCTACCAATATAACTCTTATATGGTATTAACCTAAGTTTATAATCACATTATTAACTTAGGTCTATGTGAGTAAATTAATTAACACTTAATTAATGGCACTCACGAGAATATAACCTAAGAATCTCCGGACCGAATTCACTCCCAGGTCGGTTTCCAGGTAGGGGTGTTCCGTAAGTGTCAACTTAAATACCCCAGCTTTAGACAAAACCTTCCTTAGACAGAGTTACTTATCAGTCTCCATTCAAAGGTTATATTTGATTTCCTCAAATTCTAATCTTATTAGAAAATTAGAAAACCTAAGTCTAATTATTCAAGTTCTAAACACTTTAAAACTAATAATTAACTTAGGTTGCATGCATTTCTATGTTATAGTGCTTGATCATCCATCACATGAATAATACTATATACTATAACATAATATAATTCATCACATGAATTAAATGCATGGGCATGCTTTTAATTTTAAAAATATAACACTTATATTTAAATAAATTAAAACATGCAAACATTATATTATAACTCTTATAATATAATCCTATCATGCATACTATATATTATAACTCTTATAATATAAATGATGCATGAAATGTTTAACCTAAGGTGGGATTTTAAATCTATATGACATACATTATGCACATAGAAATTAATTAAAAAATACATCTCATGCATAAAATAATTAAACAGCAAAAATGGACCGATTTTTGGCACCTAGGGGCAATTATTTAATTAAATAACATTAATATAACATTTATATTAATATTATTTAATAAAATAATTAAATAAATAAATAAAATACATTTTATAAATAATAAAATAATTAAAACCGGAAAATAACTGCCCATGATGAGGCTTGAACCCACGTCCTCGCGAAACTGCCGCGAACTGCTCCTCAACGCGTGCAGCGTTGCAACGCCGTGGGCATCGTTACTGTATTTGTCACTTGTAGCGTCGACGTGTTCTCAACTCCGGCGTTTGTAACGCTGCGTCTGCTGCGCGGGGGCCTCCGTCCGCAAGGACAGCGTTGAGACGCCGTTGGGCAGCGTCTCAACGCCATCGGCAGAACAACAAACACCTTTGCTGTTCTTCATCGATTTTCGCCTCTTTCCGCTTCGATTTCTTCACAGCAACACTTGCCACGAACGACACGGACTTACAGACTCGATTTATTTTCTAAAATGCCCAAAAACACGGGCCCTTTACATTTGATCTCATCAAACAGAAAATAAATCTAAAATGCCAAAAAACCATAAACATCCATTTAAGCAAACCAAGAACTCATCTCATGAATTATGGCAAAATACCCACCAAATTTTAATAAAACAGTGCATAAATGAAGAACCATCGAGATGGCTCTGATACCAATTGAAGGGAATGAGAATCCCGCGCAGCGGAAGACGATTGAATCGTCGTAGTATCATTATGCAACATGATTTTATTAAAATGATCTACCATAGATCTAGGCTAAACATGCTGGAAAAAGGAAGAAAAACAGTAAGAATAAAGGCACTTACTTGTTGAAGACTTTCTTCAAAGTTTCTTCCTCAAAATCACGAACTCTTCGTGCTTCCTCGAACTCAACGAACTCTTCCCACGAATGGTCTTGAACACCGCCAATTGGCCTTCTCGGTTGTTCTCTTTTGGAGAAGGGAAGTTTGTGGGAACCTTTTGTGTTTTGGAGAGGGAGGAGATTAGAGAGAAAGTAGAGAGAACTTTCTTCTTCTCTTTTGTGTAAATCTAAAAAATCAGAGAAGTGATCACCAATCCCTTCTTGCAAAGGGTTTAAATAGTGGAATGAGGGAGTTAATATTTCCTCATTATTACTACTTTACCACAACCATAGGTTATGCAAATCTCATTTGCATAACCACATAATATAAGATATCTCATATCTCATATTGCAAATCTCATTTGCAATAATTGTGGATTAATTAAATTGAATCACATCCAATTTAATTTCTCTCAATTAATTTCTCCAATTAGCCCTAATTCAACAATTAGGCTAACCTATAGTTTATTATGAATCTCATTCACATTAAACTATATATTATATCACTCATATCTCATATAAATGACATAAATGCCCTTAAGGTGAAATTGAACACTTCAATTTCATACCAAAACATTAACCCTTCTTTTTAACCTGTGGAGCCAACCGAGGACCTAATGGACCTCTGATGGCGGGCTCCAATGATCCGAGATTAACTCGCCAAACTCTTTGACACGGTTAACCAACATTCATTAGCTACGGTAACACTCCACTATAGCCCGTGCATTGCACTCCGTCGCGATCGAGAATATTACGTGTCCACCGATATAACCAATACCCATGAGTCGACCCTTCACGGGTTGTTCGAGACACGGTGGGTCAAATTACCGTTTTACCCTCGTGTCTACCTCTTGTTCCTTAAGTCCCCGCGCTCCTCTAATGAACAACATATTGTGATGGTCCAACCATACACAACACCCTTCTCGGGCGGTGAGAAGGTGGTCGCCGTTGTCCAAGCCACGGAGACAAAGACTTAAGGGAACAACCCCTCTAGTTTCCCTAAAGGCGGGAAGCAGTGAATTCCATCTCGCGTAGTTAAGTTCCCACCTCCCTACTTGGTCTGTCCCACGAGAAGATAGGCATATTGGGCGAGTAAGCGTGACCACCCTCACCCGTACTAGTCAAAAAAAACGGACCCTCGCATGAGGCGGGAGTCCGTAACACGCTCAAGATTCAGGTCGAGTCACTAATGGTCATCTACGAAGTTATTAGTCCTTATTGTCAACGGTGTTACATCAGTAGGTCTAATAAATCACGGTCCGGTCTTGTACAATCTCATTGCACATGATGCCCCCACTCGCATGTCAACTACATGAACGAGTCAGATCACCTCGTTTGTATCTAATACAAAGCGGGCCACATCCACAGTGTATCCAGGATTAGGTCTCCAACCCTATCCATATACTGTAAACCGTTCGGGTCATTAACTCGAACGTGATCCTCCCTGTGTGTCCACTACACACCGTCCAAGCTCTAGTTCTCTCATAAATTCAATGACCCTGGAGCTTAGTTTATTGGAAAAGTTTATAAATATTGCGAAACACAAAGTGATGAAGTGAATAACTCTTATTAATTTCAAACAATATATTACAAACACGAGATTAGGACAAAAATCCCATCATCGCCGACTCAATATCCCTACCTTCTTGGGGACAAGACCAAGTGAGCGGCTGGGAACTTAACTTAGCAAGATGGAATTCACTCCTTCCCGCCTACTAGGGTAAGTAGAGGAATGTTCCCTTAAGTGGTGTCTCCAGGACTTGAACAAAGGGCCTGACCCTCTCATTGGCCCGAGAGGGACTCTGATTGTTGGTAGGACGACAAACAAATTGTTCATTAGAGGAGCACTGGTACTTAAGGCACAAGATGTAACCCAGGGGTAAAACGGTAATTTGACCCAGCTGGTGTTACGAACATTCGTGAAGGATTGACTTGCTTTGTTATTGGTCAATATCCATGGACACGTAAATATATCTACAAGTGAGAAGAGTGCAGCTGTGGGACTTTAGTGGAGTGTTCCCGCAGTTAACGAATGTTGATTGGGATGTTAATGAGATTAACCGAACAATCTCTTATCGTTGGAGCTTCTGATTTGTACGTCCATTAGGTCCACCTTCTAGCTCGTAGAGGGTTCTTAGATCATTTGAATTTGAAATGTTCAAATTCATTAGGGAATATATTTAATGTATTTAGATACGATATAATATATAGTTTTGGAACTATATATTATAAATTTAATGTGAATATGATTCATATTAAATTATATGAGAGAATTGAATATTTGAAAGAGTTCAAATATTATATTAAATGTGAATGTGATTCAAATTTTCAAACTATAGAATAAAATTTAATGTGCACTGGTTGTACATTAAAACTAAGGTTAAAGGGGTAATGTGATTAAATGAGATTTAATCCAAATTAAATATATGATATTTAATTTGTATTATTTAAATATGATTTAAATGAATAATTAAATTTGATTTAATTATATTATTATTATTATTATTATTTTAATAATAAATAAAGGAACGTGTCATCCAGACACATTCCCCACTACCCCTCCCCTTCTCCCAATCGACAGTTTAACAGGGAGAAGGGGGTTGCTCATTTTAGATGATCGATCGATCAATTTGTTGAAAGACTGCAAGAATTCTCTCTCTCTCCCAGTTCTAGAATTCCCAAAACCTTCCAATTGTTGGAATCCTTCCCACAAAGGATTTTGTTCTAAGAACTCAGAGATATAGAAGGTTTTCTCTATTGGTGGTGTCCTGCTTGGAAATACTGAGGAGTGCTTGTGTTGTTGTTTTGCTGATTTCTCTAGGAGCAAGGAGTTGTTGTTATGCGAATGTACAAAGGTATTCTTCTTCCCTTTAGTTTAATTGTTAAACTTAACATATGTTTGCATGTATGCAATTAATCCATGTCTAATAGGATTAGAATTTCCATGCTTGTTCTGTATTTTTAGTCAATGTACTGGTTATTGTTTCAATTAAAACAATCAAGCACATTAACGATCCCAAACAGGTTTCTGCTGCTCAAGGAGATTAGATCTCCATCATATTTATTACTAGTTTTTACGATAATTTCAGAGCTTTATGTGTTTAAATCATATAATTTCAGGTTTAGAGCTTAAACAGTTTATTGGAGACATCATAGATTACTCGGGTTCAAATAGAGGTTTTTTGGAGCTAAAAATAACATCAAATAGAAGAAGAATGAACAAACCAAGCAAAAGGACCTAAGGTGATGGGCGTTGCAACGCCCAGCGGGGCGTCGCAACGTCGTTCATGCTAATTTTATGATTAGACGACCCGTGAAGGCAGCGTTGCAACGCTGTATTGATAAGAAGGTGCGCGCGTTAGGGTAGCGCCATTGCAACGCTGGCCTTAGCGTTGCAACGCCACTGAGAATTTTCATATATGCATGGCACCTAGGGCACAACGTCGCAACGTTGTGTCAAGAACTCTATAAATAGAACATGTGCCAAACTTTCAAATGGAGCCGAAATTGATAGAATTTGTACCCTAATTTCGAAATACACTCTCTAAGAGGAGAAAAAAGACCATTCCTTAGGAGTCAAAGCATTTGTGGAGGCTCGAGATCGTGACGGGAGCTTGGGAACGAGGGACCGACATCGACACATAAGTTTATTTCTCTTTCTTTTAGATTGTAACTTAGTTTTAAAGACTTTTCATACAACTTTAGCTTGTTTTTATGGTTATTTTGAGTGGCTAAACGTTGTAGTTAGGATTTGATTAGCTTGTTTTGGATTTATTTAATTATGTACTGAAATTTGTTGTGTTATTTATTTTTGGTAATTCGTTCTTAAATTCATCAATCTTGTTGGTTTAAGTGAACTCCAAAGAAGGAAACTTAGATTAAAGCAAATTAGTCAAAATCCTTTGAAATCTTGCATGAGAATGACTTAAAATTCTTTGGGAAACATATAAAAAATTTGCTTAATGTCGTGCATGCTTTAAAAATTCATAAGAAAACTTTAGAATTTACCGTATGTGCGAGTCTCCCCATGAGTCGAGAGATCCTTATGTGTAATGTATTTCTTGTTTATAAATTCATAATATTCGTTCATTGCATGTGTTAAATAAAAAATTAACTTGTTAAATCAACTTTCTTTAATTCTATCATATTCGTGTCTCCAATTGTACATTTATTTTCTTATCTTTGTTTTCACCTATCTATCAAATTTCTGTTTCTTTAGATAAAATTTACAATTAGTAACTTGATATTTAATCAATCTAGAAAACCTATTCTTGAGGACGATACTTTGTACTCAATCACTATATTAAAACTTGACCCGTACACTTATTTTTTTCTGCTATGGTGGCTTTGAGTATGTCTTTGAATTCTGTGATTGATTTTATGCATAAGTATGATTAGGATGACCTAGGATGAGATTTAATTGAAAAATTCTTGTGATTCTGCTGAAACTTGAGAGCATGATATGAATTCGAGTTAATTTAAAAATTTTCTTGAGTTTTTTCTGCACTATTATGCACATAACCTATGTTCCTGTAGTTTTGAAATGCTTAGAACAAAGTTATTAGGTTTAGAAGTTTGATGTCATCTCGATAGGTCTGAGACCTGATTTGAGAGTTAAATTGCTAGATAGGGTGAATGACAATATGAAGTGCATGATCTGTAAAATATTTGCATTATGTAAAAAAGTTTGTTTGTTTTGTTTGCTAAAGAAAAAAATAGTGGAATAAAAAGAGCTACCTTCACTATGATCAGTGAGGCCACTCATTAAGCAAGTGCTCTGGGTAAGGGTCCCTGTAGTGGATGTGTGAATGCTAGTGTTCTTGCACAAAAAAAGAAGAAAATAGAAAAAGTGACACAAAAAAATGATTAAGTGCTGAGTAAAATTGTTTATTTCTTGAATATGGGGAGGCTTAAGGATTAGTAATTATGACCAGTGTAGGGGGAAGGTTAATGGAGAACCTAATAATGTTGATCCGAGCTTAGTAAAGATGAAAGGAACGTAGGTTAATCACACACACACATAAGAACGCTTAGAAAAGTTTTAAATTGCTTGTTAAAATATCATATTTGATTGTTTCTCGTGATTGCAAAAATTTTCTTTTAAATCTCTGAGACTTGAGTCAAATGTATGTATAAGAACAATCTCATGTTTAATTCTGTTTTTGCTCGTGACTAGCAAAAGTTAAAGTTTGGGGGTGTTTGATAACACAAAAAATGTGTTATCTTTAGCCTTATTTATTACTAGTTTCTACGATAATTTCAAAGCTTTTATGTGTTTAAATCATATAATTTCAGGTTCAGAGCTTAAACAGTTTATTGGAGACATCATAGATTACTCGGGTTCAATAGAGGCTTTTTGGAGCTAAAAATAACATCAAATAGAAGAGAATGAAAAAACCAAGCAAAAGGACCCGAGGTGATGGCGTTGCAACGCCGTTCGTGCAGATTTTATGCTCAGGTGACCCGTGAAGGCAGCGTTGCAACGTTGCATCGATAAGAAGGGGCACCCGTTAGGGAAGCGACATTGCAACGCTGCCCTTAGCATTGCAACGCCACCGAGAATTTCCATATATGCCTGGCACCTAGGGCACAACATCGCAACGCTGCCACTAGCGTTGCAATGCTATGTCGAGAACTCTATAAATACAACATGTTGCCAAACTTTCAAAGGGAGCCGAAATTGATATAATTTGTACCCTAATTTCGAAATACACTCTCTAAGGGGAGAAAGAAGAGCATTCCTTGGGAGCCAAATCGTTTGCGGAAGCTTCAGATCGTGACGGGAGCTTGGAACGAGGGACCGACATCGACACATAAGTTTATTTCTCTTTATTTTAGATTGTAACTTAGTTTTAAAGACTTTTCATTCAACTTTAGCTTGTTTTTATGATGATTTTGAGTGGCTAAACATTTTAGTTAGGATTTAATTAGCTTGTTTTGGATTTATTTAATTATGTACTGAACTTTGTTGTGTTATTTATTTTTGGCAATTCGTTCTTAAATTCATCAATTTTGTTGGTTTAAGTGGACTCGAGAGAACGAAACTTAGAGTAAAGCAAAGTTGTCAAAATCCTTTGAAATCTTGCATGAGAAGTACTTAGAATTCTTTGGGAAACATATAAGCAAGTTGCTTAATGTCGTGCATGATTTTAAAATTCATAAGGAAACTTTAGGATTTATCGTATGTGCGAGGCTCACCATGAGTCGAGAGATCCTTTTGAGTAATGAACCTCTGGTTCATAAATTCATAATATTCGTTCATTGCATGTGTTAAATAAATAATTAACTTGTGAAATCAACTTACTTTATTTCTATCATATTCATGTCTCCAATTGTACATTTATTTTCTTATCTTTGTTTTCACCTATCTATCAAATTTGTGTTTCTTGAGATAAAATTAAGAATTAGTAACTTGGTACTTAATCTATCTAGAAAACTCAGTCCTAAGGACGATACTCTATACTCAAATCACTCTATTAAAACTTGATCCGTACACTTGCGGTATTGCAATATTATTTTATGCAACAGGGACATATTAGGATCTCAGTTCGAGATACAACCTAAAGAGTATATAGTAAGGGGATAAGGCTTGGGTACGTCACCCTGGTAATACTATAGATATGCCCCACTTTTTATATGATACAAACACAGTGATCCTAACGTGTTCATGTAGATGACATGTGAGTGGAGATATCCTATGTAATGAGATTGCATAAGATCAGACCACGAAATAGTAACCACTAGATGTAACTCCATTGACTAGTTAGGTTTCTATTTCAATAGGATGACCTAGGCAACTTGATTTCAATCCGGAGCAGGTTATAAACTCCTGTTTGCGAGAGATTGTGCTCTGACTAGTATGGGTGAGAGTGGTCCGAGTTGCCGACTTAATAAGTCTACCTTCTTTGGGACAAGACCGAGCTGGTTGTTGGGGATTTAACCTAGGAAGAAGGAATTCACTTCTTCTCGCCTATTAGGGTAAGTAGATGAATGTTCATTTAGGTGGTGTCACCAGGACTTTAACAAAGGGTCCGACGCTCTCATTGGCCCGAGAAAGACTGTTTGTTGGTAGGATCACAAACAGGTTGTTCATTAGAGAAGCACTGGAACTTAAGGTAAAAGATGTAACCTAAGGGTAAAACGGTAATTTGACCCAGCTGGTGTAATGAACATTCGTGAAGGATTGACTTGTTGTTATTGGTCGATGTCCATAGACAAAGAAATATATCTGCAGTGAGAATAGTGCAACTGCGGGACTTTAGTGGAGCGTTCCTGCAGATAACGAATGTTGATTAGGAAGTTAATGAGATTAACTGAATAATCTTGTATTGTTGGAGCTTCTGATCTGTAGGTCCATTAGGTCCACTTCCTAGCTCGTAAAGGGTTCTTAGATCATTTGAGTTTGAAATGTTCAAGTTCAATTAGGGAATAAATATGATGTATAAAGATACATTATAATATAAAGTTTTTATGTGCATTATAACTTTATATTATAAATTTAATTTGAATATGATTCTTATTAAATTAATTGAGAGAATTAAATATTTGAAAGAGTTCAAATATTATTTAAATGTGAATGAGATTCATATTAAAAACTATAGGTTAAAATTTAATGTACATGAGATGTGCATTAAAACTATAAGTTAGAGGAAAAATGATTAAATGTGATTTAATCTTAATTAAATATATGATATTTTTAATATTAATTTAATATGATTTATATTATTTAATAATTAATTTGATTAATTATTAAATTAAAAAAAATGAGAACGTGTCAGGAGGGCACTTTCCCACGTCTTCCAACTCCCCATCGATAGGGAGTGGGGAGTTGTCCCTCCAAAGCACTTCTTCTTCTCGATTGTTTGAAGAGAGATTGATCGATGATTTTGGGCAATTTGTGAATTGCAAACTTAGAATCCTCTCTCTCTCTCAAATTCCCTTTCTCTTACAAATTGTTGGAATTCCTTCCCACCAAGGTTGGATTGAGAGAACTCAGAGACATAGAAGGTGCTCTCTTTTGGTAGTGTCTTGTTGAGACAAAAACAAAGGTTGTTGTTTTGTCAAATTGTTGGAGAAGAAAAGCAAGAAGTTGTTGATCTTGTGAAACTACAAAAGTACTATGTGTTTTCGTTTTAGTTTAGGAACTTACAACATGTTTCAATTTATGCCAATCCATGTTTGTATGTTTATCTCTGTTTTTCTAATGTACTAGTTTTTGAAGTAAACAAAAATAAAACTAGCAATTACGTTCCAATTACACGTTTCCGCTACTCAAGTGAATTTAGATTTCCTTCATATGTGATCTAATAACTAGGGGGTTGTGTATCTATTCTGGGATGACATAGAGGGTGTATCTTTCATTGCAAAGACTAGTTAGTGACTTGTGCACTTTGATATGTGATGACATGGAAGATTCTCCTTCATTTGAAGAGCTTGCTAGAGGATCGCTGGGCCTTCAAGGTGTGGTGTGAGGGTTGTGGAGCTTCTTGTTGTATGTTAGCTTTGGAGATGAAGCTCCAAGGATTAGAAGCATGACTTTAGGTCTAGTAATGAGGCTATACCGTAGGTGCAGGTGAATTAACTGGTCACTTAGCTATGAGAGTATAAAATTGGAGTAAATCAGAAGCTTGAGTGGTTTATGGTGGACTTTAAGCCATGGATCAACTTAAGTGGGTTACTTGCTCATATTTTTTATACTCATTTTATGCTATATTGTTTTCTCTTTTAGGGGACAACTAAAACTTAAGATGCACGTGGCACGAGGCATTGGCTTGGCTAGCCTACAGAGGCTATGTTCTTTATTCCCTATGACTGTAGAGTTGTTAGGCTTTTAAGTTCCTTGATTTTGTGTTTTAAATTTATTTTTCTACTGAATTATTACTAGTTGTAGGATTTAACCATGGATTGAAATGTCTTCGCAAGAATTTTATTTTGAATCAAGATCTTGGAGTTAAATCAGTTTTGTGAAATGTTTGGTGTTCTTATTAAAAGGTATTTTAAAACCTTTCTTGTTCGTAGATAGAAACGTGTTGTGTAAGCTTTAAGTAGCGATCCAGAGTGAGTCCTTATAAATATACTTTTTAAAATCAATTTTTAATACAAAATACTTTGTTGGGAAAAATACCTTTTTTAGTCGCTCAAATTTCAAGTGTGTGTTGATTTAATCCTTCTGTTTCAAAATCGAACAATCAAGTCCCTAAATTTTATGAAATGGTTCTATTGACTCCCGAAGCTGTTACTTTTTTTACGGAGGCTAACATGTCAGATTTTTTATTTTAAAATAATATTTTGAAAATAAAATATTAATAATTAAAATAATTATTAAAAAAAAACTCTATTCTCTCTTTCTCTTTGTGCCCCTTCAGGGTCTTGATTTCTTTGCACTTTTTCGATATCTAAATCCCTACAAATTCTCTTCCCATTTTTTCATATCTAAATCCCTAAGAATTTCATCACAATTAGAAGAACAATCGATAATTGGAGAAAAATTCACACGGGGTCTTGATTTCATTGCATTTTTTAATTTGGGTTTCCTTTAGAAGATCAGAATATGTCGATCTCCGTCGCAGTTATGAATTTGTCGGGGTTTTCCCCTTCGTTGTCGATGTTCTGCAACAAGATGTCGATCGTTTCTCCGACGCGGAGACTCTAACGCTAATGCTGGCTCAATTGAAGTCATCGCAGGCTTCATCATTTTGAACTTCTTCCCATTCTTTCCCTTTTTAGACCAGGTTCCCCAAACCCCCTTCTGGGCTTTCTGTCGCGACAGTGGCTTCCTCTTGTTCTCCGTCTTCAGTGTCGTCCAATGCGATCTTGAAGAAGAAGACACCGACGAGGTTAGATATTCCATTGATACCGTTGAGATTTGGTGCTCCAGTGTAGCCGTTGATGATAACACACAAAAATTGTTTTTATGTGTGTTAACCATTGAATTCAAGGTTAAGAGCTTAAACAGGACAATTGGAGACATTTTAGATCACTTGGGATCAAAACGAGGCTTTTTTTAGCTTAAAATAACATTAATTGGAAGTAGAAGGGCCAATCCAAGCTAGAGGGACCCGAGTTGATGGCGTTGCAACGTCGTGATTGTTGTTTTCATGCATAGAGAAGCCATGCCGATAGCGTTGCAACGCTGCCTTGGAGCGTCGCAACGCTATCTCGATAGGAAGATGAGCGTGAAGGACCGTGGCGAGGGCGTTGCAACGCCAGATCGATAAGGACGCGCGAGTTAAGCTAGCAGCGTTGCAACACTGTCCCTAGCATTGCAATGTTGGCGACACATTCCATATATGATATGCGTCTAGGGTACAGCGTTGCAACGCTGTACCGAAAATGCTTATAAATACAACATGATATCTTCTTGCAAAGGAGAGCCGAATTTTGATAGTGTTTGCACCCTAATTTCAAAATGTACTCTGTAAGAAGAGAAAAGTGAGCATTCCTTGGGAGCCAAAGCATTTGTGGAGATTCGAGATCGAGACGAGCTCGGGGACGAAGGACGAACATCAACACATAAGTTTATTTACTCTTTCTTTCAGATTGTAACACTATTCTAAGACGTTTTCTATAACTTTAGCTTGGTTTTATTGTGATTTAGAGTGGCTAAACGTTGTAGTTAGGATTTGATTTATTTGTTTAAGACTTGTTTGTTTTTGTATTGAATTATGTTTGGTTATTTATTTTTAGCAATTCGTTCTACAATTCTTTAATCTTGTTGGTTTAAGTGGACTCGAGGGAAAAAGCTTATATTAGGGCAAAGTTGTCAAAACTGTTAGAAGTCTGACATGAGAATGACCTAGAATTCTAAGGGAAACAGATAAAAAAGTTGCTTAATGCCGTGCATGCTTTAGATTCATATGGAGACTATAGAATTCATTGTGTGTGCGAGACTCACTAAGAATCGAGAGATTTTCTTGAGTATCTTACTTTTTATTTATAAATTAATCACATTAGTTCATTGCATGTGTCAAATAAGTTATTAACGTGTGAAATCAAATTCCTCAAATTCTATCATATTCGTGTCTCCACTTGTTTACATCTTTTATTTTTGTTTTCATCACCTATCCATGTTGTTGATGCCGGAATTTGGTTAGACGGATCAACGGTGAATTTGTATCGTTGGGGACAACGATCTCCTGCAAGAAAGTAAACTAACACCGGTGTGGTGCTCTGCCACACGCACTCCGACGCTCAAGTTAGAGAGGATAATTTCGCACAGAAGTAAATCTCAAGGTAGAACAAAGGCCAAATGATTGCTTACCTTTCTTGGCACCACCAACGAGATAAAATAGTCGCCCAATCGTAACGGTTCATCAAGGGTTTAATTACCCACTAACCATCCATGATTGCGCTTACTTAATGACAACGGTTACGAGAGAGGCCGTTTCGCAACGTTCCCACCTCTTCCACTACATGTCGTAACGGTGTCTGTGGCATACACCCTAGAGGGTCGGCCTCTCCAGGTCGGGAAACCCCTGGCGAACCTCCTACGGTCGCCTGGGAGTGGTCCGGGGGCGATCCTAGTGGGACGGCCTCTTCAAGTCGGGAGACCCCATGCAAACCTCCTACGGTCGCCCGAGAGTGGCTCGGGAGCGACCCTAGAGGGTCGGCCTCTCCGGGTCGGGAGACCCCGGACGAACCTCCTACTGTGCCGCCGGGAGTGGTCCAGGGCCGACCCCCTAGTCGACCTCTGCAGGTCGGGAGACCCCGGGCGAACCTCCTACGGTCGCCCGGGAGTGGTCTAGGGTCGGCCTCTCTGGGTCCAGAGACCCCGGGCGAACCTCCTACAGTCGCCCGAGAGTGGCCAGGGGCCGAGCCTAGGGGGTCGGCCTCTCCAGGTCGGGAGACCCCGGGCGAACGTCCTACGGTCGCCGGGAGTGGTCTGGGGCCAACCCTAAGGGGTTGATCTCTCCGGGTCGGGAGACCCCGGGCAAACCTCCTACGGTCGCCCGGGAGTGGCCCGGGGTCGATCCTAGGGGGTCGGCCTCTCCAGGTCGAGAGACCCCGGGCGAACCTCCTACGGTCGCTCGGGAGTGGCCCTGGGGCGACCCTAAGGTGTCGGCCTCTTCGGGTCAAGAGACCCCGGGCGAACCTCCTACGGTTGCTTAGGAGTGGCTCGGGGGCGACCCTAGGGGGTCGGCCTCTCCAGGTCGGGAGACCCCGGGCGAACCTCCTACGGTCGCCAGGGAGTGGTCCGGGGTCGACCCTATGGGGTCGGCCTCTCCGGGTCGGGAGACCCCAGGCGAACCTCCAACGGTCGCCCGGGAGTGGCCCGGGGCCGATCCTAGGGGGTCGGCCTCTCTAGGTTGGGAGACCCTGGCGAACCTCCTACGCCGCCGAGAGTGGTGGTGGGGGGCGGACCACACAGGGTCGGCCTCTCCGGTCCGGAGACCCCGGCGAATCTCCTCTGATCGCCCGATGGTGGTCGGGAGCGACCCTGAGTGGGTCGGCCTCTCAGTCGAGGAGACCCCGGGCGAACCTCCTACGGTCGCCCGGGAGTGGTCCGGGGTCGGCCTCTCCGGGTCGGGAGACCCCGGGCGAACCTCCTACGGTCGCCCGGGAGTGGGCCGGGCCGACCCTATGGGGTCGGCCTCTCCAGGTCGAGAGACCCCATGCGAACCTCCTACGGTCACCCGAGAATGGCTCGTGGGCGACCCTAGGGGGTCGGCCTCTCCAGGTCGAGAGACCCCGGGCGAACCTCATACGGTCGCTCGAGAATGGTCCGGGGTTGACCCTAGGGGGTCGGCCTCTCCAGGTCGGGAGACCCCGGGCGAACCTCCTATGGTCGCCCGGGAGTGGTCAGGGGGCAACCCTACGGGGTTGGCCTTTCTAGGTCGAGCTGATGCATTTACCTGTCTATCTCGGGATCACCCGTGCTATCTAACTGGGTCCTATTTTTTTTGCCATAACACATGTTATGTTAGTTTAGCTAAAATTGAGAATTAGTATCTTTGTAATTAATTAATATAGAAATCCATATCTGAGAACGATCCTTGTAACTCTCAAATCACTATACTAAAACTTGACCCGTACACTTGTGGTATTACAATATCATTTTACGCAACACTTGTCGTTCAGTGAGGTGATGGGTATTTTGTTTAATGCAAGAGACGGAGGAAGAGAGTTGCTATGGAAGATCGGTATTCTGCTGCAATTGTTCTTGAAGGCAATTCTAAAGAGGTAAATTGCTTTAGAAATCTTGGGGCAGTCTGTGAGGGTTCTGTGAAAGGAAGGGAGAAGACTCAAAAGAGAGAAGAAATTGGAGGGAAATGGGCACGAAGAGAAGGACGAAAATAAAGTGTTTTTTTTTTAAAAAATTATTTTAATTATTAATATTTTATTTAAAAATATTATTTAAATATAAAAAAATCTGACATGTCAGCCTCCGTTAAAAAAGTAACGGCTTACGGAATCAATAGAACCATTTAATAAAATTTAGGGACTTGATTGTTCGATTTTGAAATAGATGGACTAAATCGATACACACAAAATATGAGACACTAAAAAGATATTTTTTCCTATATTAAAATAATTAGATAATTTTCGTGGCGCGATGACTTCATGATAATATTTTGAATTTTTTTAAAGTTATAATTATAAGTAATATTTAATGTCAATTAAGCTATATTTTTGTTGGCAAAATAATTCATTACTATTGTTTAATTAATTAGTAATGGCAGACTTTATTTTCCGAACATAGCTTATAAAATCTAAATATTTATATTTATATTTTTGAATCCGACAGAAATTAGAGGATGATTGCCTACTCCATTGCTGTAGGGTCCACTCCTGATTAAGTTTCCATAAAGTAATGATTAATGTTTGGAGATATCCATTATTAAATTACAATATTGGAGAGATTCAACATCATTACTTTTTGTAATAATATCATATATATGGCTCGTAATCACTGCATTGGTTGATATTGATATAAAGCATAAGAAAAATATCTATATCTTTTTAGATCGTGAAATTTGGAAATCTTTTTTCGTCACCTGCACTTTGAAAAATGTGAGTTTATTCATTAACCTCATAAAAACAATATTTAAACGTATATGTTCTTTTCTAGTTTTACACATTTTTTTTTAATATTCCTAGAGTTATTAAAACATAAAATTTTTAGATTGGAGAAATTTCACAAGACTTTTACGTAAAAATGGTGAGTTTATAATTTTGAAAAGTACGTAACTTGCAAGATGAGAAAAACCAAGACGCCAATATAGTGTGAGATTAATTTAGTGTACTAAGAGAGTTTAGACGGTTCGAATGTGTTTGAAAATTAGCTTACGTTGTCCTCTCTTCAAGAGTTGAGCTTAAAATCCTTTTTTGATACTGCTTTCATGAGATTTCTGTCCTCTAATGGGAACGAACGAATCCAATCAGGCTAAACCAAGGGCGTACAAGTCATAAAGAACAAAGGTAATGTCCGAAAGAGGGTCTTGCCATGTGGTCGACCTCTTTGACCCAAGTCCATTTCTTCATCCTTTAATGTCATGGGTTGGCTTCCTATCAATTGTGATCCCTTTTGATTTTGTATTTAGCTTCTTTCTTCATTTGATCCTTTATTGTAGTCTCTTAGTTTCTTGATGTTCTAATTTTACATATAATAAAAGACAATGTATGCTAATTCAACTTTATCTTTATAATTCCAACCACATAGATTTTTACTGTCGCTCCTGTGATACTCCAATCCTTCAAAAATAGCTTATTCTCTCTTCGAGTCTCCCCTCGAACAAATCCGTCTACTCCAACGAATCACAACATTGTGTGATATTCTTTGATACTCCTCTAAAACAAAGATCTACTCCTCTACCAGGCAGCTTGATAGAGTTTACTACTTGTTTGCCGCTCCAAGCACTTTTTGTTCGACTCTCTGGCACACAACTAGGTTTTATCATGGCTCTAATACTAATTGTTAAGGACAATGGACCCACTACATATCTCCACAATGCTATGATATTGTCCACTTTGGGCATCAACCCTCATGGCTTTACTTTTGGTTCCCCAAAAGGCCTCATACCAATGAAAATAATTGTTCTCACTTATATACCCATGATCAATATATTTCCTAGCCAATGTGGGACTTTTGTTTGCATCCTAACAATAAAGGATGTAAAGATGCCTTGAATCTGTTATCTAGTGGTTCGAATGACCAAGTATGGGGGTCTCGCTGCCTGGTTTGCGAGTCGAGGTACATAGGCGAACCACCCTGGTGGGGGTTGGGAGGTGTTGCCATCGAAACCTAACTCAGTTTATAGTTCGTATTTTGGTCCTATTGGGTCGACTCTGTATTAGGGTTTAGGAGGGGTGCCCATGTATAAACCCCCTAAACTCTTATCTGAAATAAGTTGCTTCTGTGTGTAGTTTTATTCTCTCATTTTTCCTCAATTAATAAAATTATTCTCTCCCTTTACTCGTGGATGTAGCTAACACAACGTTAGTGAACCATGTAAATTTTGTGTGTTGATTTTTCCCTTGTGACTTTTCGCTTATCTACTGTTCCCATTTTAACAAAGGGTGTATAACGAATACACCTTGTCTCCACATTAAATCAATAACAATGGAAAAAGCATAATATCTATAATTAGCTCTTTCATCATAGTTTTAGAAACTCTAGCTCTCTATCAAACCACGGTTGATCATATCATCAATATTTTTATCAATATCATCACTATCATGGTCACATAATAAAATATTTTTTAGAAGTGTCACATAATAAAATATTTTATAAAAGGAGCACAAACGTGGTACTTGTATATTTGTTAGGTACTTAATATTAAGTAATATATTCGTGATAATTTACCACTGATACAGAAGAAGTATATCAATTATATACTATATATATTGGTATATTGAGTCTGATAAGGACAACGACGACATTCAACCTATATCTCCACAATAAATATAAATGCTCATGACATTACTTTTGTTTTTTCTTAAAAAGCCTCATATCAATAAAAATAGTTATCCTTATTTATATATCATGAATATTTTTGTTCCCTAAATATTGTCGGATTTTGTTAAGAATCCTAACAAAATGTACTTGAATATAACAAAATAAGTTAACATATATATAATCAATCAAGAGCTCAGAAGTTTAAATTCTCTAGTCCACATATTTTTTGTCGATGTTCAAATTCTCTACTCTACATATTTTGTTGAACACAAAATATATAAACCCACACATCCACCACTCTACATATTTTGTTGAACTCAAAATATATAAACCACACACATAGACACATTGTCTACTCTACATATTTTGTTGAACTTAAAATATATAAACCGCACGGACGCACAAGATATATTTTATATTAATACTTTATCACATAAATGAGTTATAACTCATTTACAAATTATTTTTCAGTGCACCAAAATTACAAATATGATAATGAATTTTATCATCTGTTATAGATTCATCGTATAGAAGGGGTCATATAATTGTTTGTTTCTTTCTTTTCTTTCTTCTTTTTTTTTTTTTATGAAAATGATTTTTTATATCTTCTTAAATTTCATATGAATTAATAGTTAAATTTAAAAACTAGATTGATTATAACCTTTAAAAGTTGAGAAGGATTGAGAAACGGTTTTAAAGAGTAAGATTAACTTATGAAAGAAAGTGTTAGGAGAAAAAAATTTATTTTTTAACATAGAAAATTAAAAATTAAAATTCAATATTTGTACAAAAAATCAATACGAAAATCTAGAAATTTAAGGAAAATTTTTAAAAAGCCACCCAACAATCAAATCCCCTTTAAATTTGATGCTCGACAACAAAATGTGATACGCGTTGTCTTATAAGATTAGTCGAGAGATTAACGGTGGTAGGATTAATTAAGGTTCTCTCATAAAACTAGTTGAGGTGTACTTTAAGTAAATTTAAATACTTATAGATGATAGTGTTGTTTCAATTCTAAGACTTTAGTATGAGAGATTTATTTTAAAATTGTGCAGTGATGAAAATATCATCGATATTGATTAAAATAACGACCATATGTCCATAACTAAGGGGTTGTTTGACCCCTTGTCTTGGAATCAAAACCTTGGGAATCAAAACTTTGGGGATTTGTTTCAGGGGATTAAAGCCCAGGAATCGAGAAAAGTTTGTGTTTGGAGTGCAGTGTTCTAAAAACTGTAAATAAAAGAAAGCAGATGTTTGGGGTGCGTGTTACGAATCTCAGGTTTATCTTTATTTTTTTATTATGTTTTCTTTAGCTATTTTGTTCTATTATTTTTTAGTGCATGTTTTGTCAATTGTAGAAACCCTTGTATAACATAAATGAGTTACAAAATTGAAACTCTATTTTAGAAATTAAGAAATTGGAAGTCTATATAAGAAATTAGGGAATTTAAAACTATATTTCACACAGTATTTAAAAAAGTATTTTTGAAACTCTATTTTAGAAATTAAAAAAATTTAAAATCCATTTAAGAAATTAGGGATTTAAAGCTCTATTTCAAAAACTATTTAGAAAAGTATTTTGGAACTCTAATTTAGAAATTAAAAAAATAGAAATTTATTTAAGAAATTAGGGAATTAAAAACTCTATTTCACGTTACATAGTATTCTGAAAACTATTTTTTGGAATTCTACTTTAAAATTTAAAAAAATTGAAGTCTATTTAATAAATTAGGTAATTTGAAACTACATTTTATAAATTACTCAAAAACATTTTTTTTAAAATTTTATTTTTAAAAATTAAAAAATTGGAAATCTATTTAAGTGATTAGAAAATTAAAAATTTTATTCCACAAAGTATCCAAAAACCTATTTTTGGAACTCTAATAAGAAAAGTGGTGATTGCGCACAAGTTAAGTCGTTAGGGTAGTTGATTGCTCGAGTGATCGGGTTGTTGGGATAGGCGTATACAAGTCTCTCGAGTGGTTGTCGAAAGTAGTCGTTAGTAGTGGTTAGATCGTCGATTTAGTCATTAGAGTTGTCATCGAAGGTAGTCGTTAGTGGTGGTTGGGGTCACCGGTGTGGTCGTCCGAGTTTTCGTCAGCGGTGGTTAGAATCGTCGGTGTGGTCGTCGGAGTTGTCATTGGAGGTAGTCGTCAGTAGTGGTCGGGGTCATCGGAGGTAGTCGTCAGCGTTGGCAGAGGTCGCAGGTGTGGTCGTCGGAGTTGTCGTGGAGATAGTCATCAACGGTGGTCGGGGTCATCGGTATGGTCGTCGGAGGTAGTCGTTAGCGGTGGCAAGGGTCGCCGGTGTGGTCATCGGAGTTGTTATCAGAGGTAGTCGTCAGCGATGGTTGGAGTTGCTGGTGTGGTCGTCGGAGTTGTTGTCAGGGTAGTCGTCAGCGGTGGTTTGGGATCGTCTGTGTGGTCGTCGAAATTTTTGTCGGAGGTAGTCGTCAGCGGTGGTCGGGGTCATCGGTATTGTCGTCGGAGGTAATCGTCAGCGGTGGTAGGGGACGCCGGTGTGATCGTCGGAGTTACCGTTGAAGGTAGCGAGGTCACCGGTGTGGTCACCGAAGGTAATTGTCAGCAGTGGTCGGGTCACCGAAGTTGTTGTTGGAGGTAGCCATTAGTTGTAGTCGGGTCATTGATGTAATTGTTAGAGTTGTCACCGAAATTGTTGTTGAAATAATCACCGAAATGACAAATAAAATAAGAAAACATGGAACAAACCCATGGGGTTGCACTGTTGTAACCCATGGGGTTGTGTTTCAAAACCAAAAGTTTTGAACACATTGGGCCAAACATGGTTTTGGATTTGGAATCCAAAACCATCCAAATTCAAAACAGAAGGCCAAACGACCCCCTAAGAGTTTTGATAATAATACAATAGGGAGGGTCAATTTTCTAGAATATCACAATATATACTTTGTTGATATCGTCTATATTTTACGATTTTATTTCTTACTCACGGTTGACCATCAAAATATATGTTAATATCCACAATATAATTTTAATGATACCTCTAATTTTGTAGTTTTTTTTTCTCTCTCTACTACCCTCATATATTTTGATTTCTCTCACTTTAAAAAGTTATAGCATGAGCTTTCGTGTTTGACCAAGGATTTAGGGTTACATCAAGCATTTAGGGTCAAATATCCCAACACATATCGTATTAAAAGCTTTTGTCTCTCTATCTTTCTTATTCATTTATTAATAACAATTATTGCTTAATGATGTATTTATTTGTATTGATATGGCTATAAATTACTGTCAAAATGAGCTTAACTCACCGTAATTAATATGCACTCTCTACCAAAATATAAGATGTTCGAATCTCTTTATCCCTAAATGCTGATGAACTAAAAAAAAGACGCAACGATAAGTTATTGAATTAATTAAATTTGTTCATTTCTTGATATACACATTATTTAACTTTTTCTATTCTTATATTGATGTATATGTTTTAATAATATATATGTTTAAAATGATTGTTTATGACATAAATAAGTGTTCCATAATATTTTATTAATAAATTTAAAAAATTTCAATAAATTTCTATGATATGGATGATTTTTCATAAAATATCTATCAATACTCAAATATCAGTCGATATATCTACCATTTTGAATTATCGATATCAATATCAAAATCTATTGTTGAACTTGTATGAATAATTGTAATTTCCATAACTATGATGCATTTTCATATTATTTGTGTGCAACTTTGGATCTGAAAGAAATGTAAATATCCATAATTTTTGCTATTTCAAAAACTTTTGTATTTTGTGGACCACCCGTGCTTCATGAAAAATACAAAATTTGTTCTGTTTGTATGTCAGTTTTTCACTGTTGAAACAACTCGCATGCCATTTCTCAATGCAATAATTATCCTTCGGTAAAAATTTTCACATCATTCCAACGGCTCCAATTACCTACGATTCACTCAAATTCCTTTTGAGTCTCTCCAAAAGGCAATGTTGGAAATGACAATCAAAAATCATATATGTACTGAAATTTGTGCACCAATGCCTATTTGGTTTTTGATTTTATAGTCCTTAAATTTCATAATGTTTTAATTCAATCTATACAAGTTTTAGCGGATACTTCTCTTCTATCATTTTAGTCGTTAACATCACTTGTTGTTGTCAAATTTTGGACAAGAGAATGCATCTGAGCTTCATGTGACAAGGACAATGAATTTACATTCTTGAGGGAAGACACAACCACAAGAAAGCCCTAGACACCGATGTGACGCTTGGCACACCAGCTGCGATACTTAAGTCAAAGAAGGAAAAAAATGTAGTAAGGTATAATTCAGAGAATAAGGGTTAAGGTTAACTTCATGTCTTTGAGTACCCTATCTTTGAATTTCATATTCTTTTTTTATAATTATTTAAATAAATTTTCTTTTTTATCTAGGAATGAGAATTAAAGAGGTTAATTCATTAAATACTGCTTATTAGTGTTTTCTAAATTATATTGATAGCATGGACTAAACAATATTACAATCTAAATTAGTTTAAGAACATTGATAATTGAAAATTTTTAATTTAAGCCTCATTTATAATGTTTTGTTTTTTTGTTTTTTTTTTTAAAATTGATGTTTATTTTCTCTCAATTTTTATTGTTTTCACCATTCATGAAGAAATATTTGTATTCTTAGTCAAATTCTAAACAAAAAAATAAGTTTTGATTTTATTTTTAATTTTTTAAATTTAATTTGATTTTTTAAAATATTGGTAGAAAGTTGATAAGAAAACAACGAACCTTATAGGTAGAAGCAGTAATGATTATTAAATACGACTTTAGGTGATAAAAAAGTACTTTCTTTCCTAATTTTATGATGGCCTAACGTTTATCAAATTCTAAAAAAGAAAATAAAGTATATAATATGATCCTCTTATTTAAATTTCTTGAACCGAGAGATCCTAGATCCAAATGTTAAAATTTTAAAAAATGTTTCAATTTGAGTAAGAGAGAGATTTTCATTTTCAATTTATGTTGGATCATTGCGTACTAATCATTATTTGATGGATTTCTTTCTTAATTTTTTCTTTTTTTTTTAAAAATTTTTTTTTCCCTCCAATTAGTCTTAGAGTGTTTTTAAATGATTGCATTGATCCTATATATATTTTCTTGAGCATATACAGATTTTAGTTCTGAGTCATATCCATATAATTTAGCCTTCGTTTTTTTACTTATTTGTTAGAAATTTCTCTAATATGCAACTATATGTATAATTATTTAATATGTTATTTTGCTATTTTGATAAAATTTAAGATAAATTGTCTACTTATGAAAATATTGTATAAAGTAGTATTTATAGATTAGTTGTGGGTAAAATGTGCCGATATTATTATCTTATTTCTAATTTGATGAGGGACCAATTTAGAAGTGAAAGTAGCTTATGTAATAATTAACCAACAAATTGGTTTCTCATTTGATTTAATTTAGTAGTTGATTACAAAATAATTATGGTTCCAATCTCAGATAGTTAAGTTTGTTTTCTTTCATCCTCATCATACAGAACAAAATCACTTCTTCTCTTCCTATTAAAGGAGGACACAAAAGAAATAAGGCATAAGAAGTAAATGTGATATATCTATCTAGACTTAGAAGATCATACTTATTTTAAAAGACTATTCGACAATGAATATAAGTATATTTTAGTTTTCCCTTTTTGAAATTTAGTTCTCTTAAATTTGACTTGAAAAATTGATTTGTAAGTTAAAATTTATTGATTGATAGTTGTTTATTTTTTTCCAACATTACCCAATTTAATGTTTGTCCTGATGGATCTTAGATTTTGAAGAATTTCACTCTATGTCACCTAAGCTATGATCGTTTATTATATTCCCACTCTCACTTTGAATTTTGTTTCCTTTACTCAATTATGTGAATGAGATACATTATTTCCTTTTCATCACCCACACTGTTTTGTGGAGGACTTCCAATCCCAAGAGTTGATTAGTGTTGGTCATGGAAAATATGGATTTTGGACAAAATAGATCATCACCATTTGCCAAAAGAACATGGGAAAAGTCGAATTTTGACAAAAACATCTTTGTTGGAAAATTCGTGAAATTTACCCTAACTCATCCGTTTAAGTTTATGAGTTGATTGGTGATTTAAAATCGTATCAGAGTAGGAGTTCTAAATTCAAACTCCTGTAATAATTACAATCTCCGCTTAAGCTTTTTGATTGACTAGTGATTTGACAAGTTCAACGACGATACTATTATCGACAACTTTCCTTACAAAAGTATGAACTTTGTGGAAACGAAAATGCCGAGGTTGATACTTTTGCTAACAATTTTATATTTTTATTGGAGAAAAGAAGCAATATCAATGAAATTGAATGTAACGAGCTGTTTTATTTAAAAAAAAAAAAAGACTTCAGAAACGAAAGTCGGGGAGGGCTTCGCCCTCCCCCTCCTCTTCGTGCGCCGCAAGCGTTGCGGCTGGCGGCCCATGCCCCCTTTCCCTCTCGTTTTCTTCCCTCTCCCCGACCCCCCTCTCTCAGTCTTCTCTCTCTCTCTCCCTCTCTCTCTCTCTCTCACCCTCTCCAACGCAAACTCTCTCCCCCTCTCTGTCGCCCGCCGTCTCTCCGCCTTCTCTCTCTCACGCTGTCCTCTCTCTCATCTCATGCCACCGTCGACCTCGCCTGGTAGCTCGAGACGCGCCACCGCCGTCCAGCCCTCGTCGTTGCAGCCGAAGCCGCCGTGCCCAGATCCGCGAGATCCACTGCTTTGGTTCAGCCGGTTCGAGCTCTTTTCGGTCGGTTTTCGTGGGACGGATACCGATTCTGGATAGATCGGGCCGTAGGGATTCCAAATCGCCACCCACGCACGCGCCGCGCGGTCCGCGCGTCGCCGCAGAGCCGCGGCGATCTCCTTCCGTCCGTCGCCTCGGTCCGTTCCGTTGTCCGTTTGGCACCGTTGGGTGAGTTTTACTCCTTGAAAGCTTTTAAAGTCACTTTTACGTTTCAGTTTACTAATATTGTGCGTGTTCTTCGTTAGGGACGATTTGGAAATACAAGTACTTTGGAGCACGCCGCATAACCCAAGTCCTCGTTGTATTCGATTTTCATGTAAGTAGTCGTTTGGACTAAATACCCCTAAGTGTAGGGCTTAGGGGCATATTGCATGCAATTTATGATTGAAAGTAAAGTTTTGATAGTAGCATGATAGGATGAGATGCTCGGTTTTGCTGAATCATGTTCTTTGTGGTTGTTTACGTTTTATCAGATCTTTGGAACTCGAACTCGTTCGTTCTTTACAGTTCTGGTTTGTCATTAGTGTTATGTGATCATAATTAGTAGGGGCGATGTAACCTTGTGTTGAGTTCCTAATTGTTCATCGTGCTATGACTGTTTGTCCCGAGCCTGGTTGTCCTGTGCTTAGTCTGAAGTGACTCGAGAAGTGCCATTGAGCCTTAGAATTGTAGTTAGCACAACTAGCCCTAATGCAGGTCCAAGTCCCAAGTATCTGTGTAACCCTTAATAGGCCGAGACTCAAGGTTGGTGAGATGACGATGATGTTATGGGATGTGATGGTCCGCCCTCCATCCAGTTGTGCGACTCGGGGTATGATCCTTGGAGTCAGAGGGGTTGGATAAAGTCCTTCACCCTAGTACAGATATGGGAATGAGCCCGTGGTCGATTGTGTGCGGTAGTACCGCTTCGTTGCTTTGTGGGATGTGGTGGTCCGCACCCATCCAATTGTGCGACTCGGGGTGTGATCCTTAGAGTCAGAGGGGTTGGATAGAGTCATTCGCCCTAGTGCAGGCCCGGAGATGAGTCTCGTGGCCACGTGCTGCCAACCTAGTCCAGGAGCAAAGGGTAGGACAGAAATAGGAAACCTGAGTAAGAAATAGTGCCATGATGCTTGTTAAGGTTGTTTGGCGGGCTAGGTGTCGTGTTTAGCTAGGTCTAAGGCCGTTCCTTATATTCTGTATTTCTTGGACGAAGTGGGCTGCTTACTGAGTATTTTTATACTCATCCCTTCTTCATTTCTTCTTTTGCAGGTAAGGCAAACGAATGAGGTGACCACCGACGGCGAGATCCCTGCGAGGCTATGGAAGACTTGTAGGACTTAGGAATTTTCGTTTAGGAGTTGTTGTTTTCGCTTGTTTTCTTCCGTTGCGTTCTGCTTCCTTCGTTCATGTTTTAGACTTAGTTTGTATCGTTCGTTATTCGTTTGAATCAAAGCATGTTCTGATGTGTTTCTTTCTTATTCAAAGCATGTTCTGATGTGTTTCTTTCTTATTCAAAGCATGCTTCTGCTGTCTTGAGATTTCTGTTAACTCCGAGGGACTGGAGCCCAACCTATTGTTTTCTGTGTAGTTTGGTGGAGGCTGGGTACCCTCGTGAGTCTTTTGAAGTGCCTTGTATAGGTTCAGGTTCATTTTAATTTTTCTGGATTGTCCAGGTTGCGCCGTTATCTTTTGCCGGATTTTAAAGTGCATGACAGTGCAACTTGGAAATAACATATCTCGAGTGGCAAGTGTTAGATTTTACGGGGCGTTACATTGAAATATGAGTATTGATACTTTTGCCGATAGTTTCGTCAACATTGGTACCATTTTTTATACAAATTGGGTATTGTTATTAAATTGAGAGGCAAAACCGGACACCAAAACTTTACCAAAACATATAATAATAATAATAATAATAATAATATGGATATATAAGAAAATGGAATATAAATATATATATATATATATAATATTTAGAAAAGATAGTGAAATTATATGACAAAATTAAATAAAGAAGGAAAATTAGAGAGAAAGTGGAAGGAGAAGAAAAGGATTGGAGAGCTTCAATGGTTTGTCTTTTATTTTCCACTATAAGCCACTATTTATAGGCAATTTTGAGAGCATGATGTGGTCCATTTGGACACCAATATATGAACTTTGTTGGACACATGGGAGATAAATTGCCTATGGAGACACTTTGCCTATGGAGAATTTGCCACTTGACATGGGTATCAAAGTGACATATGGAATGGGTATTTACATGTGTAATAATTATAATAATCCCCCTTAAATGCTCATTTATATAAAATATGACTTGTTAAAACCTTACTAAGGAAAACCCCAATGGGAAGAAAACCCTAGTGAAGGAAAAAGAGTACCTATTTTATATAGTTTATTATAATACTTTCACTCCCCCTCATGGAGACATCACTTAAAGTCTCTGAGTCGTCACATTCCAATGCCATGTCCTAATTTTCAAAAGTTGCAGTTGGTAATGCCTTCGTAAATAAGTCGGCCAGGTTATCCTTCGAACAAATTTGTTGTACAATGACTTCATCATTTTCTTCCAGATCATGAGTGTAGAAAAGTTTTGGTGAGATATGCTTCGTTCTATCTCCTTTAATATATCCTACCTCGGTTTAGGCTATACAGGCTATGTTGTCTTCATACAATATTTTTGGAAGATGTTTACTAGAAGACAAACCACATGTTTCATGGATATATTGAGTCGTTGACATTAGAAATACACATTGTAGACTTGTTTCGTGAATTCCAAGGATTTCAACATGATTTGAATAAGTGATTGTTATGGTCTAGTTTACTGATCGCCATGATATGATATCTCCTCCACATGTGAACAGATTACCTGTTTGAGATCTAGTTTTGTGTGGATTAGATAAATATCCAGAATCTGCATAACCGACTATATCAAAATTGGATTTGTTCGAATAAAAAAACTGTTGGGATATGTGCCCTAAACTTGTGTAGTTTTAGTAAAAATGAATAAAGAGTTATTTGATTTGATAAAATTATATTCTCGTTTTATAAATCAAATAAACTAAACTCCAAGGTTATAATGAATCTTGAGCATCAGTGTAGTAGACACTATTTGGATTATTTTCACGAGTATAACGTAAACGGTCTATGGTATAAGAATAAGGTTGGAAACCTTATTCTGGTAACACCATGGATGCGACCCACTTTGTAGTTAGTACAAATGAGGTAATCCAACTCATTCATGTGGATGACATGCGAGTGGGGGCATCCGGTATTAAGAGTTCATACAACACTGGATTGCAAATTATAAATCTAACCAGTATAACGCTGTTAACAGGATACAACTGATAACTTATAGATGGTCATTAGTTGCTTGACCTGAATCCTGTGGTGGGATGTATGTCCTAATCTCGTATATGTTTGTAACATTCCTTATTGAAATAAATAAGAGTTATTTCTTTCATCACTTTGTGTCTCGCATATTTACAAACTTAATCCAATAAACTGAGCTTCAGGGTCATTGAATTATGAGAGAAATAGAACTTGAACGGTGTGTAGTGGACACACAGGGAGGATCACGTTCGAGTTAATGATCTGAACGGTATACAGTATATGGATAGGGTTGGAGACCTAATCCTGGATACGCTTTGGATGCGACCCATTTTGTATTAGATACAAACGAGGTGATCCAACTCGTTCAAGTGGTTGACATGCGAGTGGGGGCATTCCGTGCAATGAGAATGTACAAGACCGAACCGTGAATTATTAGACTTACTGATGTAACATCGTTAACAGTATAGGGCTAATAACTTCGTAGATGACCAATAGTGACTCGACCTTAATCCTAAGTGTGTTACGTGATAGGATTGAATCCCGTAGTGGAAGCGATTTGAATCGTGTGTTCTTGTAATGTGTTACGTAGATCAGATCAAAAGCATACATAAAACAATTAAGCATGTAAATTAGATATATGGACAACAGTACTATTACCTTTGTAGACAAAAACATGACATGCTCCTTTGGATCCTCTCATTCTCACGATTTCAACGATCTCGCGTTCTCCACAAACTACGAAGTAGTTTTTGATCCGCCCGCTAGATCTTCTCCATTGTATCTCTAGGAGAGGGAAGGTGGTGGAACATCTTTTGGAGTTGGGAGGGATTTTGAGGAACACAAGTGTTATGGAACTCTTCCAACAAAATGTTGGGGCTTGTGCCCTAAAACTCGTAGTTTGTATTTTTTGTTCTAATTATTGTAATAAATTGTTATTACTTCAATAAAGTGTTACTGTTCGTTATTTACTGTATTGCCATTGTTTTAACCCCAAATCTAATAAACTAAACATCTATGGCTGTAAAATGTATCTTTAACTGAATGTAGTATACGTATAAAGGATCTCGGTTCGAGATACAACCTAAGGGGTCTATAGTAAGGGGATAAGGTTTGGGTACCTTACCCTGGTAAAACTATGGATGTGGCCCACTTTGTATATGATACAAACATTGTGATCCTAACGTGTTCGTGTAGATGACATGTGAGTGGGGATATCCTATGTAATGAGATTACATAAGACCGAACCACGAAATAGTAACCACTAGATGTAACCCCGTTGACTAGTCAGGTTTCTATTTCACTAGGATGACCTAGGCAACTTGATCTCAATCCTGAGTAGGTTACGAACTCTTGTTTGTGAGGGATTGTCCTTTGACTAGTATGGGTGAGAGTGGCCAGATTAGCCGACTCAATATGCCTACCTTCTTGGGGACAAGACTGAGTGAGCAACTGGTGACTTAGCCTAACAAGATGGAATGCACTCCTTCCCCCCTATTAAGGTAAGTAGAGGAATGTTCCCTTAAGTGGTGTCTCCGGGACTTGAACAAATGGCCCGACCCTCTCATTGGCCCGAGAGGGACTCTATTTGTTGGTAGGACCACAAACAAATTGTTCATTAGAGGAGCACTGGTTCTTAAGGTACAAGATGGGTAAAACGGTAATTTGACTCAGCTGGTGTTACGAACATTCGTGAAGGATTGACTTGTCGTTATTGGTCAATATCTGTGGACACAGAAATATATATGCAGTGAGAAGAGTGCAGCTGTCACACTTTAGTGGAGTGTTCCCGCAGTTAACAAATGTTGATTAGGAGGTTAATGAGATTAACCGTGTAATCTCGTATCGTTGGAGCTTCTGATCCGTAGGTCCATTAGGTCCACCTTCTAGCTCGTAAAGGGTTCTTAGATCGTTTGAATTTGAAATGTTCAAATTCATTATGGGAATAAATTCAATGTATATAGATATGATATAATATATAGTTTTGGAACTATATATTATAAATTTAATGTGAATATGATTCATATTAAATTATATGAGAGAATTAAATATTTGAAAGAGTTCAAATATTATTTTAAATGTGAATGAGATTCATATTTGAAAAACTATATGTTATAATTTAATGTGCATAAGATGTACATTAAAACTATAGATTAGAGGGAATATTGATTAAATATGATTTAATCATATTTAAATACATGATATTTAATTTAATTTTGGTTAAATATGATTTAATTAAAATTAAAATTAATTTATAATTAAATAGGATTTAATTATTAATTAAATCAATTAATTAATTTATTAAATTAATTAAAGGGAACGTGTCATGTTGACACGTTCCCACCTTCCCTTTTTCTCTCCCTATCGACAGTTAAACAGGGAGAGGGGATATGCATTTCTTATGATCGATCGATTGATTGGTGGGTGATTTTGTGAAATTGTTCTCTGGAAAACTCTCTCTCTTAATTCTCTTCTTCTTATCTTCCAAAAGTTGGAATTCCTTCCCACCTAAGAAATTGATCTAAGTAGTAGTCAGAGGATGGGAGGTTTTCCTCGTCGTGTTGTCCTGTTGGAGAAAACAGAGAAGAATTGCATGAATTCTTAGTGTTCTTTGCACGATTTGGATTAAAGAGTTGTTGTATAGAAAACAACAAAGGTAATTATGAATTCCCTTTTAGTTTAGTTAATTTCTAAAGCATGTTTGCATGATTATTTCCATGTCTAATTAGATTAGAAATATATGTTTGTTCTGTTTTTCCCAATGTACTGGTTTTTGCTTTTCAACCAAAAACATACTTGCAATTACGATTCCAAAAACACATTTCCGCTGCTCAAGGGGATCAGATCTCCATCACAAAACACTTGTTAAAAGAGCACTAGGGTTGCCTTTTTGAATTAGGTTAACAAATGTGCATCTCATGCACATATTTATAGAGAAATAAGGTGGAAAAGATCATCCTACCCCTATAGTGCTCTTATGATATATTTCTCATGGATTGAACCACATGTTATATCAATTATATCATATATAATTGATATATCCCTTTAAACATGAAATTAAACATTTCAATTTCACTTTAAACTATAAACCCTCCTTATTTCCATGTTGAGCCAACGGAGGGACCTAATGAATCTACAGATCATGCGCTCCAATGATACAAGATTAATTGATCAAACACTTTGATTCAATTAACCAACATTCATTAACTATGAGTCATTCCACTATAGACTCGTAGTTGCACTCTCCTCACTATAGACTATGTTGTATCCACTGATATAATCAATACTTATACAGGTTGTTCGTAATTACAATTGGGTCAAATTACCGTTTTACCCCTGTGAATACATCTTGCTCCTTAAGCTCCACTGATCCTCTAATGAACAATCAGTCTATGGTCCTACCATAAACTTGATCCTTCTTAGGTCAGTAAGAAGGTGGGGCCCCATTGTTCAAGACTCGGATTCAGTTCTTAAGAGAACAACCTGTCTGATTCCCTAATTCAGGAATGAGTGAATTCCATCTTGCATAGTTAAGTTCCCAGCTACTTACAATGTTATATCCCTGAGAAGGTAGGCTTATTGAGTTGGCTACAGGCCACTCTCACCCATACTAGTCTAAGGACAAACCTAACAAGCAAGAGTCCGTAGCATTCTCAGGATTCAGGTCAAGTCAGTAATGATCATCTATGAATTATTATACCTATCTTGATAACGATGTTACACTAGTAGGTTAATAATTCGCGGTTCGGTCTTGTATAATCTCATTATACAGGATGTCTCCACTAACATGTCTACCACATGAACGAGTTGTATTACTTCATTTGTACCAAATACAAAGCAGGTCGCATCCACGGTGATACCAGTATAAGGTTTCCAACCCTCTGCATATACCATAGACCTTTTAGGTTATACTTGAACAAGTTAATCCAACTTATGTCTACTATACAAATGTTCAAGATCTATTATTATAACCTTGGAACTTAGTTTATTGGATTTAGATTTATATGCGAGAATATAATAAATAACATCTTTATTTATTTGAAACAAAACTACACTTGTTTAGGGCATAAATCCCAACAATCCCACTTGTCCTAAAGCTAGTGGAGTACATAATGAACATTACAGTAATGTAAATACAATAAACGAGGGCACTGAATACCCTTTGTACAACACACTCCCACTTGCCCTAGTTAGGGTAAGATACGTAGTCCTAGACCTTCTAGGTGACTCTCAAACATTTTAGCCGAGAGAGCCTTTGTAAATGGGTCAGTAGTATTGTGCTCCGAAGCTATCTTTGTGACGATCACATCTCCTCGATGCACTATTTCTCTGATTAGGTGATACTTTCGCTCAATGTGTTTACCCCTCTTGTGACTTCGGGGTTCTCTTGAATTTGCCACAACACCACTATTATCACAATAAAGTGTGATTGACAAACTCATGTTTGGACAATTTTCAAATCTATCATGAATTTCCTTAGCCATACGACTTCTTTAGCTGCTTCACAAGCTGCTACATATTCCGCTTCCATAGTTGAATCTGCAATGCATCCTTACTTGATGTTTCGCCAAACTACAACCCCTCCGTTAAGAGTGAAAATTGACCCCGACGTTGATTTTCTCGAATCTTTGTCAGTTTGGAAGTCAGAATCTGTGTATGATATAAGGATCAAATCCTTAGCTCCATACACAAGCATGTAGTCCCTCGTTCTCCGAAGATACTTGAGGATTATCTTAACCGCTGTCCAGTGTTCTAATCCTGGATTAGATTGATATCTACTCACCATTCCTACTGCAAAGCATATGTCTGGCCTAGTACACAACATTGCGTACATCAGGCTTCCAACAACTGATGCATAAGGAATTCGTCTCATATCCTCAACTTCTTGAGGCGTCTTAGGACATTGTTCCTTATACAAATGAACTCCATGCCTGAAAGGTAATAAACCTTTCTTGGAATCTTGCATCTTAAATCTTGACAACACTTTGTCGATATAAGATGTTTGAGATAATGCTAGAGTTTTGTTCTTGCGATTTCGAATAATCTTGATTCAAAGAACAAACTGCGCCTCTCCCAAATCTTTCATTTGGAATTGCGTAGCTAGCTATTTCTTAATTTCAGTAAGATAACCTACATCATTCTGAATGAGTAGGATATCATCTAACATATAAGACTAGGAAAGCGACAAAACTATTAATGATTTTCTTGTAGACACAAGGTTCATCATTATTTTGATCAAAGCCATAAGATTTGACTGCCTTATCAAATCTTATATTCAAGGACCTAGAAACTTGTTTCAGTCCATAGATGGACCTTTTGTTTCAGTTCATATATGGACCTTTTAAGCTTGCAAAATTTTTGCTCTAGTCCTGGTTGTATGAACCCTTTGGGTTGGTCCATGTAGATGTTTTTGTCAAGATTCTCATTTAAGAATGTTGTCTTGACATCTATTTGTCATACCTCATAATCATAATATGCGGTAATGGCAAGTAGAATACAGATAGACTTTACCATTACAACAGGTGAAAAGGTTTCCTCATAGTCCACCCCTTCTACCTAGGCATAACCCTTTGCTATTAGTATAGCCTTAAAAGTTTATAATTTTCCATCTACACCATGTTTTCTCTTGTAGATCCACTTACAACCTATAGGTTTTACCCCATCAGGTTTATCTACAAGATCCAAAACAGAATTGAAGTGCATAGACTCCATTTCATGGTTCATGGCTATGACCCATTTGTCTTTATCTTTGTCAACCATTGTTTGGTTAAAAGTTAATGGATCCTCGCAATCATCATTTGATATAACAATTTTGGTTTCAGTTAAACCCATGTAACGGTCAGGTTGTGTTAAAACCCTCCCACTACGTCGAGACACTCTCAACTATTGAGGTGGACTTGACAAATTTGTATCAACAACCCTTGTTGATGTATTATCAACAACTTTTGTTGTTGTTCCATCTAATTCACTAAATACAACTTTACTTCTTTGTTGGCGATCCCTTATGTGGTCCTCCTCTAAGAAAGTGGCATTTGTCGACACAAGTATCTTATCTTCCTTAGGATCATAGAATAACCCACCTCTCGTTTGTTTTGAGTACCCTACAAAAAGACACAATTTTGAACGTGATTCCAATTTCTTTGGATTTGTCACGAGCACATGTGCTGGACATCCCCACTCGCATGTCAACCACATGAACGAGTCAGATCACCTCGTTTCTATCTTAATACAAAGCAGGTCGCATCCACAGTGTATCAAGGATTAGGTATCCAACCCTATCCATATACTGAAGACCGTTTGGGTCAATAACTCGAACGTGATCCTCTCTATGTATCCACAACACACCGTTCAAGTTCTAGTTCTCTCATATATTCAATGACCTTGGAGTTTTGTTTATTGGACAAAGTTTGTAAAATGTGCGAGACACAAAATGATGAAATAAATAACTTTTATTAATTTCAAAAAGTAATTTACAAACTAAACGAGATTAGGACAAACATCCCAACAGTCGATAGGAAAGCTTGGCGTTGCGATGCCGTTCCTCACCGTTGCAACACTGACGAACGGCGTTGCAACGCTGTTGCTTCGGCAACAGTTTTTTCCTTCGAACAAAGCAGCTTCAAACTCCAAATTCTCCCTCGATACTCATCCAAATTGCACAAAACTGATCCCGAACGACTCTTAACTCGATTACGCACTTAATTCCCCAAAAACACAGGGGTCTTTACATTTAATTTGATCAAATCAAAAGAAAACTAAGGCAAAAAATTCCTAAACAGTTTTACAACAAACCAAATGCAATTCCCACCTAATCCAATGCAATTCTGTTTCAACCAAAACAAGACAAGCATTGGTCTGATACCAATTGATGGAGATCTGATCCCCTTGGGCAGCGAAAACGTGTTTTTGGAATCGTAATTGCAAGTTTGTTTTTGGTTGAAAAGCAAAAACCAGTACATTGGAAAAAACAGAACAAGCATACATTTCTAATCTAATTAGATATTGATTTTTGTCATGCAAACATGCTATTTAAATAATAAACTAAAGTAGAAAGGAATTCGTAATTACCTTTGTTGTTTTACGATTCAGCAACACCATGCTCCAAGTGTGATTCTCCAGTAACTCAGCAACAGTGAGAAACTCCTCTGTTCTCCTCCAAGCAAAACACTACCAAAAGTGAGAACCTCCTATTCTCTGAGTAGCTTAGATCTCCCTAGGTGGGAAGGGATCCAACTTTTGGAAGATGAGGGAATTAAAAGAGAGAATTTTCCAGAGAGAAATTTTCACAAAATCACACAAAATGCTTCGATTGATTTCTTCTCACCAGGAGAAGAAAATCTGTCAGAGTGAAAACTTCCCCCACTCCCTATCGATGGGGAGTTGAAGGGAAGTGGAGAACGTGCCACACGTTCCCCTTTTTCTTTTATTTATTATATTATAAAACAAACAATCAAATTATTAATTAATCAAATCATATTTAATTAATTATAATTTAAATATCATATATTTAATTTTGATTAAATCACATTTAATCAATTTTCCCTCTAACCTATAGTTTTAATGCACATCTTTTGCACATTAAATTTTAACCTATTGTTTTAAATATGAATCACATTCACATTAATATTTAAACTCTTTCAAATATTTAACTCTCTCATACAATTTAATATGAATCATATTCACATTAAATTTATAATATATAGTTCAAAAACTATATATTATATCGTATCTATATACATTAAATTTATTCCCTAATGAATTTGAACATTTCAAATTCAAACGATCTAAAAACCCTTTACGAGCTAGAAGGTGGACTTAATGGACCTACAGATCAGAAGCTCCAACGATACGATATTACTCGGTTAATCTCATTAACCACCTAATCAACATTCGTTAACTGCGGGAACACTCCACTAAAGTCCCGCAGCTGCACTCTTCTCACTGCAGATATGTTTCTGTGTCCACGGATATTGACCAATAACAACAAGTCAATCCTTCATGAATGTTCGTAACACCAGTTGGGTCAAATTACCGTTTTACCCCTATGTTACATCTTGTACCTTAAGTACCAGTGCTCCTATAATGAACAATTTGTTTGTGGTCCTACCAACAAACAGAGTCCCTCTAAGGCCAATGAGAGGGTCGGGCCCTTTGTTCAAGTCTCGGAGACACCACTTAAGGGAACATTCCTCTACTTACCCTAGTAGGCGGGAAAGAGTGAATTCCATCTTTCTAGGCTAAGTCTGCAGCTGCTCACTCGGTCTTGTCGCCAAGAAGGTAGGCATATTGAGTCGGCGAATCTGGCCACTCTCGCCCATACTAGTCAAAGGACAATCCCTCGCAAATAGGAGTTCATAACCTGCTCAGGATTGAGATCAAGTTGCCTAGGTCATCCTAGTGAAATAGAAACCTAACTAGTCAACGGAGTTACATCTAGAGGTTACTATTTCGTGGTTCGGTCTTATGTAATCTCATTACATAGGATATCCCCACTCACATGTCATCTACACGAACACGTTAGGATCAGAGTGTTTGTATCATCTACAAAGTGGGCCACATCCATAGTTTTACCAGGGTAAGGTATCCAAACCTTATCCCCTTACTATAGACCCTTTAGGCTGTATCTTGAACCGAGATCCTTTATATGTATACTACATTCAGTTAAAGATACATTTTACAGCCTTGGATGTTTAGTTTATTGGATTTGGGGTTAAAACAATGGCAATAACGTAAATAATGAACAATAACACTTTATTGAAGTAATAACAATTTATACAATAATTAGAACAAAAATTACAAACTACGAGTTTTAGGGCACAAACCCCAACAAACTCCTAGTTGAACTAAAACTCTAGTGGGGTACATCATAATCTAAAACAGTGGTTACAGAGATACAAATACAATAAACTAGGACATCCATATACCCATTACATATCTCCCACTTGCCCTAGATTAGCCTATGTACATTTCTCGTAGACCTAGACTCTCTAGATGACCCCAAACACATTAGCCGTGAGAGTCTTTGTAAACGAATCAACAATGTTGTGCTCCGAAGCGATCTTCGTGACTGTCACGTTTCCTCGTTGCACTATTTCTCGTATTAGGTGATACTTCCTCTCGATATGCTTGTCTCGCTTATTGCTGTGAGGTTCCTTCTAATTGGCTACCACACCACTATTGTCGCATTAAAAGGTGATTGAAAATTCCATATTTGGAACAACTTCTAAATCAGTAAGAAATTTCCTTAGCCAAACAACCTCTTTAGCTGCTTCACAATCAGCGACATACTCAGCCTCCATCGTGGAGTCAGCGATGCATCCTTTGATGGAGATCTAATCTCCTTGAGCAGCGGAAACGTAATTGGGATCGTTAATTTGCTTGATTGTTTTGCTAAAAACAAAAACCAGTACATTGACCCAAAAAATACAGAACAAGCATATAATACACTCTAATCTAATTAGGCATGGATTAAATGCATACAAACATATATGGAGTTTAACAATTAAACTAAAAGAGGATAAAGAAGTTACCTTTGTAGTTTCAACTTGCAGTAACTCCTTGCTCCAAATAAGACAGCAACACAGGAACTTCCAAGATGCTTCTTTGTTTTCTTCAATTGGACAACACCACGAGGAAAACCTTTTATCCTCTGAGATCTTAAATCTTCCTTGGTGGGAAGGTTTCCAACAATTGGAAGATGTAGGGAATTTTTGAGAGAGTGAGAGAGAGAGAGCAATTCTCCAAAAATCAGTCTTCTGTTATTTTTAGATCAATGTCTTCTTCAACCAGAGAAGAAGGATTCAGTAGGTAACTCCCCACTTCCCTATCGAGAGGGAGATGGGGAGTGGTGGGAACGTATCCTCTTGACACGTTTCCATTTAATATTATATTAATATTTAATTAATAATTAAATATATTAAATTAAATCATATTTAATTCATATTTAATTTTAAATAAATGATTAAATCATATTTAATCATTTCACCCTTTATCCTATAGTTTAATGTACATCTTATGCACATTAAATTATAACCTATAGTTTTCAAATATGAATCACATTCACATTTGAATTTGATATTTGAACTCTTTCAAATATTCAATTCTCTCAAGTAATTTAATATGAATCATATTCACATTAAATTTATAATATATAGTTTCAAAACTATTTATTATATCGTATCCATATACATTAAATATATTCCCTAATGAATTTGAACATTTCAAATTCAAATGATCTAAAAACCCTTTACGAGCTAAAAGGTGGACCTAATGGACCTACAGATCGAAGCTCCAACGATATGAGGCTGCGCTCGGTTAATCTCATTAACCTCCCAATCAACATTCGTTAAGCTGCGGGAACACTCCACTAAAGTCCCACATTTGCACTCTTTCTCACTTTGAGATATATTTCTTTGTCCAGGGATATTGACCAATAACAGCAAGTCAATCCTTCACGAATGTTCGTAACGCAGCTAGGTCAAATTACCGTTTTACCCCTGGGTCACATCTTGTGCCTTATGTACCAGTGCTCCTCTAATGAACAATTTGTTTGTGGTCCTACCAACAAACAGAGTCCCTCTCGGGCCAATGAGATGGTCGGGCCCTTTGTTCAAGTCCCGGAGACACCACTTAAGGGAACATTCCTCTACTTACCCTAGTAGGCGGGAAGAAGTGAATTCCATCTTGCTAAATTAAGTTCATAGCCGCTCACTCGGTCTTGTCCCCAAGAAGGTAGGCATATTGAGTCGGCGAATCTGGCAACTCTCACCCATTCTAGTCAAAGGACAATCCCTCGCGAACAAGAGTTCGTAACATGCTCACGATTGAGATCAAGTTGCCTAGGTCATCCTAGTGAAATAGAAACCTAACTAGTCAGCTGAGTTACTGACTTTAGAGGTTACTATTTCGTGGTGAGTCGATCTTATGTAATCTCATTACATAGGATATCCCCACTCACATGTCATCTACACGAACACGTTAGGATCACAGTGTTTGTATCAAATATAAAGTGGGCCATATCCATAGTTTTATCAGGGTAAGGTACCCAAATCTTATCCACAACTATAGACCACTTTTAGTTTGTATCTCGGCGAGATCCTTTTTATGTACATTACATTGATAAAGATTCATTTAACAACCTTGGATGTTTAGTTTATTGGATTTAGGGTTTTAAATAAATGCAAACTCGTAGATAGCGAACAATAACACTTTATTGAAATAATAACACTTTATTACATTAATTAGAACATAATTACAAACTACGAGTTTTAGGGCATAAATCCCAACAAACTCCCACTGAACTAAAACTCTAGTGGGGTACATCAGAATCTTAAACAGTAGAAATACAATAAACTAGGGCATCCATATACGCCATTACATATCTCCCACTTGCCCTAGATTAGCCTATGTACATATCTCGTAGACCCAGGCTTTCCAGATGACCCTCGAACACTTTAGCCGTGAGAGTCTTTGTAAACGGATCAACAATATTGTGCTCCGAAGCGATCTTCGTGACTGTCACATCTCCTCGTTGCACTATCTCTTGTATCAGGTGATACTTCCTCTCGATGTGCTTACCTCTCGCTTATGGTGCGAGGTTCCTTGAATTGGCTACCGCACCACCGATGTCACAAAGTATAAGGTGATGGGAGATTCCATATTTGGAACAACTTCCAAATCGATGAAGGAATTTCCTTAGCCAAACAACCTCCTTAGCTGCTTCACAAGCAGTGACATACTCAGCCTCCATTGTGGAGTTAGGAATGCATCCTTGCTTGATGTTTCACCATACTATAGCTCACCCGTTAAGGGTGAAAACTGATCCCGATGTGGATTTTCAAGAATCCTTATCGGTCTGAAAATCAGAATCAGTGTATCCAGTAAGGATCAGATCCTTAGATCCATTCAGAAGCATATAGTCCCTCGTTCTCCTTAGATACTTGAGGATATTTTTAACTGTTGTCCGATGGTCTAACCTGGATTGGTGAGTACCTCACCGATCGCTCCCCTTTGCATAACAAATGTTCGGCCTCGTGCATAACATAGCATACATTAAGCTACCTACTGCAGAGGCATAGGGAATATGTCTCATATCCTCAACTTCTTGAGGTGTCTTGGGACACTGTTCCTAGAAAGATGAACTCCGTGCCTGAAAGGTAATAAGCCCCTCTTGGAATTTTGCATCGAATATCTGGACAACATTTTGTCGATATAAGACGCTTGAGACAGTGCTAGCATTCTGTTCTTACGATTCCTAAAGATTTGAATCCCAAGAACATACTGCGTCTCTCCCAAATCTTTTATTTCGAATTGGGTTGCCAGCCAATTCTTTATGTCAGTTAGGTATCCTACATCATTCCCAATGAGTAGGATATCATCCACATAAAGTACTAACAAAGCTACTTTGTCGTTGACGATCCTCTTGTATATACAAGGCTCGTCAACGTTTTGGTCAAAGCCGTAAGACTTGATCGCAATATCAAATCTTATATTCCAAGAACTTGATGCTTGTTTCAATCCATAAATGGATCGATTAAGATTTTTGCTCCTGACCTCGTGCTATGAACCCTTCGCGCTGAGACATATAGATGCTCTCGTCAAGATTAGCATTCAAAAAGGCAGTCTTGACGACCATTTGCCAAATTTTATAATCATAAAACACGGTTATGGACAATAGTATCCTTATAGATTTCAGCATAGCAACAGGGGAAAAAGTTTCTTCATAGTCAACTCCTTCCCTTGGGGTAAAACCCTTTGCTACAAGTCTAGCCTTAAAGGTTTGTACCTTTCCGGCTGCATCTCTCTTTCTCTTATAGATTCACTTACACCCTATGGGTCTAACCCCTTCAGGTTGGTCTACAAGTTCCCATACTAAAATGAAGTCCATTGACTCCATTTCAAGGTCCATGGCTTTGATCCATTGGTCCTTGTCTACGTCATTCATTGCCTGTTTATAAGACAATGGATCTTCTACGCCGTCATCAGGTATGACAACTTGAGTTTCAGCTAAACCCAAGTAGCGGTCAGGTTGGGAAACAACCCTCCCACTCCGTCGAGGCATTCCCAACGATTGAGAAGGACAAGACTGACTTGAGTTGCTGACTCCTCCATCAACTCTTGATGAAGGTCCAGCTTGATCAACAACTCTTGTTGGTTCATGTGTAGCTTCATTTAGTAACAATTTACTACGCGGTTTATGGTTTCTCATGTGATCTTCCTCCAAGAACGTGGCGTTTGTCGATACAATCACCTTATTTTCTTGTGGGTCGTAGAAAAGACCACTCTCGTTTTTTTGGGATAGCCAACAAATTGGCACAATCTTGAACGAGGTTCCAGTTTCTTTGGGTTTGTCACGAGCACGTGTCTTGGACATGCCCAAATCTGAAGTGTTGTAAACTAGGTTTACGACCCTTCCAAAGTTCAAAAGGTGTTTGAAACACTTTTTGATGGAATCTTATTCAAGATTTGAGCTGCAGTCTCTCTGCGTATCCCCAAAAAGGCGAGGCAATTGAGCATAACTCATCATAGAACGAACCATGTCTAACAAGGTTCTATTTCTCCTTTTCGACACACCATTTTCTTTTGTGGTGTATTAGGTGGAGAGAGTTGAGATTTAATTCCATGTTCTATCATATAGTCCTGGAATCTCAAATCCATGTACTCTCCACCTCGATCTGATCGAAGTGTTTTAATGGTTTTTCCTAATACATTCTCTACTTCAGCCTCATACTCTTTGAACTTTTCAAGGGCTTCAGACTTGTGATGCATTAGGTATAGATAACCATACCTCGAATAATCATCTATGAAAGAGATGAAATATTCAAACCCTTCTCGAGCTTTGACATTCACTGGACCACAAAGATCCGAATGCACAAGTTCTAGGGGCTCTACGGCTCTATAACCTTTTCCAGTAAAAGGTCGTTTGACCATTTTACCTTCCAAGCAAGACTCGCAAGGCGGCAAAGAATCATCTTCTAACTTGTTTAGAAGTCCATTCTTAAAAAGTCTCTCAATTCGGTTGAGATTAATATGGCCAAGTCTAAGATGCCACAAATAGGTATTATTATTTGTAGAAATTCTTTGCCTTTTATTTTGAGTGTTAACATTCTTAAACATCTCATGATTTAAAATTTCTTTGGTTTTATTCGATTTCAGTACGTACAAGCCATTTTTCAATTTTGCAGAACAAATATTGACACCCTCTTTCAAAATGAACGCTTCATTGATTGAAAAAGAAATACAATAACCCAGTTCTATTAAACAAGAGATAGAAATTAAGTTCTTTTTAAGCTTAGGAACTATATACAGATTTTTTAAAGAAAGAAATCTATATCCGAAAAATAACTTGGCATCTCCCACTACACGAGCTGAGACGACGTCTCCCGTTCCGACCCTGAGCATCATCTCACCCTCTTCGAGCTCCTTGAAGGAACTAGTTTCCTAAAATGAAGAGCAAACGTGATTAGTGGCTCCTGAATCAAGTATCCAGGTTAAATCATCATTTTTCACTAAACATGTTTCAAGAACAAGTAAATCTAATTTACTTTTCTTCTCTTTGAGCTTAGTAAGGTATTTTGGGCAGTTTCTCTTCCAGTGCCCATCCATGTTGCAGAGGAAACACTTTCCTTTGTCTGCAAGCTTGGCTTTTTCCTTGCCTTTGTCAGTAGCAGGTGCCTTCCCTTTCCCTCATATTTTCTTCTTTTCGGTCTTCTTAAGCCCAGAAGATGAGCTACAGAACTTAGTCCCAGAGGATGAACCCTTCTAGAACCTTCTTGAATGGGCAAACTGATTTGCCTCTCCATCAGCCTGTCCCTTATTCTTCATAAGAGATTGGAAAGTCTGTAGTTCATTAAGGAGAGTAGTCAGGTTATACTCTATCTTGTTCATCACCGCATTCTTTGCGGAATTGCGAAACTCTTGAAAGAGATTCCGGGATGAGCGATACGACTCGACTCTGCTCGTCAATGACCGCTCCGTTCATCTCAGCCACGTTGAAGTGGACCATCAGATCAAGAACGTGTTCTCTCACCGATGACCCCTCCTTCATACGGAAGTTATAAACGTATTTGAGGGATTCGTGCTGAATCTGTCTTGACAGTTGTCCAAACATTTCCTGTAGTGAACTCATGATCTCACGAGCTGAGACCATGTCCTCGTGATTTTTGGCCAGAACTTCAGAAACACTAGCCAAAATGTAGACATTGGCCTTATCATTGGCCTTGATCCGGTGATGCGACGCCCTCAATGCATTGAGGAGTGTTACGAGCAGGAATCTGAGGACATTCCTCAGTTAGTACGAACCAAAGGTAGTCAACAACGAGAATCGTATTCAAGTTGGACTTCCACGTAGTAAAATTATCACCAGTTAAACGGTCGCTTTTAAGTAAGGCTATTATTGAGGACGACATGCGGAAAATCCAAAATAGTTCTAATTAGTTATGCCTTTATACCCATTGTAAAAACCAATCTAATTTAGCAAAATTTCCTTAACCAAACGGCCTCTTTAGCTGCTTCACAAGCTGCTACATATTCGGACTCCATGGTGGAATCAACAATGCATCCTTTCTTGACGCTTCGCCATACTACAGCTCCTCTTTTAAGAGTGAAAACTGAACCTGATGTAGATTTCCGAGAATCTTTATCAGTCTGAAAGTCAGAATCCTATTATCCTGTAAGGATCAAATCCTTAGCCCCATACACAATTATGTAGTTCCTTGTTTTCCGAAGATACGTAAGGATCATTTTAACAGCATGGCGTACATCAGGCTCCCAACAGCTGATGCGTAAGGAATCCGTCTCATATCCTCAACTTCTTGAGGTGTCTTAGGACACTGTTCCTTAGACAAATGGATTCCATGTCTAAAAGGAAACAAGCCCTTTTCGGAATCTTGCATCTTAAACCTTGAAAACACTATGTCTATGTATGATGCTTGAGACAAGGCTAGTGTTCTATTCTTGCGGTTCTGGAAAATCTGGATCCCAAGAACAAACTGCGCATCACCCAAATCATTCATTTGGAATTGCGTTGCTAGCCATTCCTTGATGTCAGTAAGATAACCTACATCATTCCCAATGAGTAGGATATCATCCACAGAGAATTAGGAAAGCGACAGAACTATTGATTATTATCTTGTAGACACAAGGTCCATCATCATTCTTGTCAAAACCATAAGATCTGATAGCCTCATCAAATCTTATATTCAAGGACCTAGAGGTTTTTTTCAGTCCATAAATCGACCTTTTAAGCCTGCAAACCTTTTGCTCTTGTCCTGGTTCAATGAACTCTTTGGGTTGGTCCATGTAGATGGTTTCCTCAAGATTGCCATTCAAAAAGGCTGTCTTGACATCCATTTTCCATACCTCATAGTCATAATATGCGGCAATGGCAAGAAGGATACGGATAGACTTTACCATAGCAACAGGTGAAAAGGTTTCCTCAAAGTCAACCCCTTCAACCTGGGTATAACCCTTTGCTACTAGTCTAGCTTTAAAGGTTTGCACCTTCCCATCTACACCACGTTTTCTCTTGTAGATCCACTTACAACCTATAGGTTTTACCCCATCAGGCTTATCTACAATATCCCAAACAGAATTGAAGTGCATAGACTCCATTTCTTGGTCCATTGCTATGACCTATTTGTCTTTGTCAATATCAACCATTGCTTGATTATAAGTCAATGGATCCTCGCAGTTGTCATCTGGTATAACAACTTGGGTTTCAGCTAAACCCATGTAACGGTCAGGCTGTATCACAACCCTCCCACTACGTCGAGGCATACTCAACTCTTGAGATGGACCCTCTTGACTAGACAAACTAGTATCAACAACTCTTGTTGACGTACTAGTGTTCTTAACAGCAACCTTTTCTATTGTTCCGTCTAACTCACTCAACACTACCTTACTTTTTGGTTTGTGGTCCCTTATGTCGTCCTCCTCCAAGAAAGTGGCATTTGTCGACACAAAGACCTTATCTTCATTAGGATCACAGAATAAACCACCTCTTGTTTCTTTTGGGTATCCTACGAATAGGCACAACTTTGAACGTGAATCCAACTTCTTTGGATTTGTCACAAGCACATGTGCTGGACAACCACATATTCTAATGTGATATAAACTACCTTTACGTCCTTTCCAGAGTTCAAAAGGTGTTTCAGAAACACTTTTGGAGGGCACACTATTCAATATGTATACTGCAGTCTCCACTGCATAACCCCAAAAGGAACTAGGGAGATGAGCATAACTCATCATTGATCGAACCATGTCCAACAAGGTTCTATTTCTCCTTTCTGATACACCGTTTTGCTGTGATGTGCCGGGAGCTGAGAGTTGCGATGTAATTCCATGTTCTATCATATAGTTCTTGAATTTTAAATCCATGTACTCTCCACCTCGATCCGATCGAAGTGTTTTAACTCTTTTACCTAATTGATTTTCAACCTCAGCCTTGAATTCCTTGAACTTTTCAAGTGCTTCAGACTTGTGGTGCATTAGGTAAATATGCCCATATCTAGAATAATCATCTATAAAAGAGATGAAATATTCATATCCTCCCCTGGCTTTAACATTCATCGGACCACAAAGGTCTTAATGTAATAGCTCTAGAGGATCTTTGGCTCTATAACCTTTTCCACTAAAAGGTCTTTTAGTCATTTTGCCTTCTAGGCAGGATTCACATAGTGGTAAGGAATTTTCTTCTAACTCGTTAAGAAGTCCGTTCTTTACCAATCTATCAATCCTATTGAGATTAATGTGACCCAATCTTAGATGTAAAAGATGAGCATTTTCTTTAGTAGAAATTTTACGTTTCTTATTTTGTGCGTTTGTAGTTTTAAATAATTCAGTGTTCAAAACCATTTTCACTGAATTAGGCCTTAAAACATACAATCCATTTTCTAATGAAGCTGAACATATTTCTAAACCTTTCTTTAAAATAAACACTTTATTCATAGAAAAGGAAACAGACATACATTGTTCAATGAGGCAAGAAATGGAAATAAGGTTTCTAGTAAACCCTGGTATCACTAATATATTGTCCAACAATACATATTTCTTGCCAAAATAAAGCTTCATTGTGCCTATTGCTAGAAATTTGAGACGACTTCTCCATTTCCAACCCGGGCGTTATCTCTCTCTTCTTGTAGTATGCTTTCGCCATGAATCAATTCCACAAAAGAAGAACAGACATGATTAGTGGCGCTGAATCAAGTATCCAAGCTGTTTTATCATTATCCACTAAACAAGTTTCTAGGCAAAGTAAATCATATTTACCTTCCTTCTTCTTTTGTGGAATGTACTCCGGACAGTTCGGTTTCCAATGCCCGTCTTCGTTGCAGTGGAAACACATTCCTTTGTCAGCAACGTCTTTGATTTTCTTGCCCTTTTGGGCGGCAGTTTTGTCAGCTTGTTTCCCTTTACCAACCTTCTTCATGTTCTTCTTCTTACCTCTCAGGTTAGAAGAAGATGGAGCCACTGTTTTTTGTCCCAGAGGTCGAACCTCTGTGATAACTCCTACTGGCAACATTTGCCTCACCTTTCAATCCCTGAATTTTCATCAAGGATTGAAAGGTCTGGAGTTCATTCAGAAGGGAGGTAAGATTAAAAGTAAGCTTGTTCATAACAACATTACTTCGAAAATGCAAAAAACTATTTGGAAGGGTTTCCAGAATGAAGCTGACCTGGCTCGACTCATCGATGGAAGCACCATTCGACTCCGCGATGTTAAAGTGTACCATCATATTTAGGACATGATCCCGAACAGATGTACCCTCTGGCATCCTCGAGTTGAATATGTACTTTAGGGCATTATGTCGGGCTTGTGTGGACTGTTGTCCAAACATATCCTGCACAGAATCCATGATTTCCTTGGCGGTAATCATGCTCTCATGCTTCTTGGCTAATATGTCAGACATACTTGCCAGCATGTAGACCTTGGCCTTATCATTGGCCTTGATCTATCGATCATATGCATCACGAACATTTCGTGACGCATTCGAGCCTAGCACCTGAGGACACTCCTCAGTTAGCACAAACTTCAGATCATCCATTACCAAAATAGTGTTGAGTTTGTTTTTCCATGTCATCATATTCTCTCCAGTTAACTTTTCCGCACCCAATAAGGAAATTATAGAGCTAGACATTTTTTCTTTGAAAATTTACAAACAAACTTGTATGAGTTTCTTGCTATAACTCTAATCCAATCATGTTTTAGCTAATTATCAAATGATTCCTAGGCCATTTATAATTTGCAATGATACTCCAAAGGTTTAGAATGTATGACACCGAAGGGTAATAAAAAACACTCCTCCTCTGGATCAAGACATTCTTGACCAAAACCTAACACCAGAATAACTCTTATTCCTATAGGTTTTAGTTACCATTTTTCGGTATGGATACATACACAACTTATGTACCCCGTGAGTGTAACCCTTTGTCTTTAGATCCCAGAGTCTCGATCCAATAAAATCCGACGAAGGGAGGACTAGATTGGAAAATAGTCTAAGGAAATCTTTATCCCTTTCGGGTGTCTACTGTATTAGATCCCCTATGATCAAGCCCTCCGAACGGATTGTCTGGTCGAGGCCAAACTAGCAGGCTGACCATAGTGGTCTAACGGTGTAAACCGACAAAAGAGACCGTAGGTTTTGTTTTCACTAAACCTGCTCCCACTCACTATAAATACCCTCTCCATCACCTTGGTATTGACTCATACGAACACCATCCGAAGGGGGACGCTCCCGTTTGCGCCACGAGGCCAAGTATGATTCTCACGGTGTGAACTTCACGGAGATAGCGTAGGTGGAAAAATATGTATCTCATACACTTTTTCCTCCCACTGAATACTTTATGTCTATAGGAATCTTTCTTAGGCTAAAATCCGGCTATTTGTTTTACCAAACTCTATCAACATAACTCTTATATTGATAATCAATATAACTCTTATATTGATTTTATCCTAAGTTTGTCAATATAACTCCTTATATTAAACCTAGGATTTCTAGTTTATTAACCCCTTAATAAACCCGCTGACGCTACTGTAATTTATAAGACTCCTTGATTAACTTTCACTCCCAGGTCAGTTCCCAGGTAGGGGTGTTCCGTTTTCGTTAGCTTAAATACCCAGCCTAGACAGAACTTTCCTTAGACAGAGTTCCTCTTTTAATCATAGCTTATAAATTACATGGTTCCTAATTCTAATCTAATTAGAACTAGATAACCTAAGGTCTATTATTTCCAAGTTCTAAACACTTTAAAACTAATAATTAACCTTAGGTGACATGCATACTATGTTATAGTGCTTGATCATTCATCACATGAATAATAAGACATTCATAGCATATTCATCTCATGAAAAATAATGCATGTCAATGCTGTCCAAAATTAATATAACAACCTTATATTAATTAATCATGCAAACTATATAATATAACTCCTTATATTATAAATGATGCATGAAAATGCTTAACCTAAGGTGGGCTTTATAAAATACAAGCATACACTATGCATGACAATAATTACACAACAATTTCATAATTAAAATAGCAAAAATTAGACCAATTTTGGCACCCAAGAAATAATTTTAATTAATATAATCGAATTATATTAATTAAAATTAAAATTATTCAATATATTCAAATAAAACGTTTTTATAATTAATATAAATAATAAAATTTTGGTTTCTGCCCATTGCTCCTCACGTGAAACGTCTTCGGCGTTGCAATGTTGATAGCAGTGTTGCAACGCTGCTTTTGTCGTTTTCTGCCGAGCATTGCGCAACGCTGTCGTCTTCTCTAGCCGCACGCCTGCCGCAGTGGCGTTGCAACGCTGAAGGCAGCGTTGCAACGCCATTCACAGAATAGCCATTGAAATCTTCATTCCTTGCTCGTTTTTGCTCCGATCTTCTCAGCAACCGCTTTGCCTCGATCGACACGGACTTACAGACTCGATTTACAATTAAATTTATCCAAAACACCGGGCCCTTACATTGAACATTTCAATGAAATTGTAAATCTAAGTGCCAAAATTGAAAACATCTAATTTCGCAAAAACCGTTCATACATCTCATGCACAAAACAGTAAATCACACCTTGTTCTTGAAAAATTCAGGACATAAATCAAGAACACAATTGGGCTTTGATACCAATTGAAGGGAATCGAAGTCCCCGCAGCGGAAGCGATTGCGAATCGCGCGCTCTTGATTTAGTTACAATGGAAATTTCAAGAATGTAAAACATGGATTAAGCATAAAATAAGAGTTTGGACAGCAAGAAGTTACCTTTGAAGAACATTTCTTCAAGTGCTCCTCTCTCCACGGTCACGATCTCAGCAACAAGAACTCCAACGTGCGAAGACACGACCACCGGATCTTCTTCGTTGTTCTCTAGGTGAGGGAGGAAGGTGGGTTCCCTTTAGGAGATGTGAGGTATTTTGAGAGAGATGTATGTTTTTGGAACTCTTCCAACAACACAACAAGGGGGCTAGTGATTCTATGACCATCCTATATATTATAGAGAATTGGGATGGAAATGACCATCCTACCCCTCCTTTAATCTCTCTTTAGTATATAGTCTAAACAACATTAAAACTATATATTATATCAATTATATCATATATAATTGATATAACTCCTCATGTATGAAAATGAACACTTCAATTTCACTCCTAACTTTATACCCTCGATATTACCATGTTGAGCCAACGGAGGGATCTAATGGACGTACAGATCATGAGCTCCAATGATGTGAAATTAACTGATCAAACTCTTTGATCTAGTTAATCAATATTCATTAACTACAAGTCACTCCACTATAGACTTGTAGATGCACTCTCCTCACTGTAGATATTATTGTGTCCACTGATATAGTCATTAGCCATGAGTCGACCCTTCACAGGTTGTTCGTAATCACAGTTGGGTCAAATTACCGTTTTAACCCTGTGATTACCTCTTTGCTCCTTAAACACCACTGATCCTCTAATGAACAACAAGTCTAAGGTCCCACCTTAGACTCATACCCTCATAAAGGGCGGGGCCCCGTTGTTCAAGACCTGGAGTCAGTTCTTAAGGGAACAACCTATCTAATTCCTCAGCAGAGGAATGAGTGAATTCCATCTTGCATAGTTAAGTTTCCAGCTACCTACGAGGTTCTGTCCCTGATAAGGTAGGCTTATTGAGTCGGCTACAGGCCACTCTCACCCATACTAGTCTAAGGACAACCCCCTATAAGCAGGAGTTCTTAACTTGCTCAGGATTCAGGTCGAGTCACTAGTGACCATCTATAAATTACTAGTCTTATCTTGTTAACGGTGTTATACTGGTTAGACTAATAATTTGCGTTCCAGTCTTGTATGAACTCTTCATACAGGATGCCCCCACTCGCATGTCAACTACATGAATGAGTTGGATTACCTCATTTGTACTAATTACAAAGTGGGTCACATCCATGGTGTTACCAGGATGAGGTTTCCAACCTTATTCTTATACCATAGACTATTTAGGTTATAATCTTGAACTCAGCCCAAATAGTGTCCACTACACTGATTTCAAGATAAGCGTTATAACCTTGGAGCTTAGTTTATTGGATTTATAAAAGCAACACTGTAATCTTATCAAAACAAATAACACTTTATTTAATTGATCAAGATTACACAAGTTTAGGGCATAAATCCCAACACAGTAAGGATCATATCCTTAGACCCATACACAAGCATATAGTCCCTCATTCTCCTTAGATACTTGAGGATATTTTTAACTGCTGACCAGTGGTCTAACCCTGGATTGGATTGGTACCTACTGACTATTCCCACTGCATAACAAATGTCCGACCTCGTGCATAGCATAGCATACATTAAGCTACCTATAGCAGAGGCATAGCGAATATGTCTCATATCCTCAACTTCTTGAGGTGTCTTGGGACACTATTCCCTTGACAGATGAACTCCGTGCCTGAAGGGTAATAAGCCCCTCTTGGAATTTTGCATCGAATATTTGGACAACATTTTGTTGATATAAGACGCTTGAGACAGTGCTAGCGTTCTGTTCTTGCGATTCCTAAAGATCTGAATCCCAAGAACATACTGCGCCTCTCCCAAATCTTTCATTTGGAATTGGGTCGCCAGCCAATTCTTTATGTCAGTTAGGTATCCTACATCAATCCCAATGAGTAGGATATCATCTACATAAAGTACTAACAAAGCTACTTTGTCGTTGACGATTCTCTTATAAACACAAGGCTCGTCAACGTTTTGGTCAAAGCCGTAAGACTTGATCGCATAATCAAATCTTATATTCCAAGATCTTGATGCTTGTTTCAATCCATAAATGGATCGATTAAGCTTGCAAACTTTTTGGTCGACCTCGTGCTATGAACCCTTGGAAATTTGAGACATATAGATGCTCTCGTCAAGATTACCTTTCAAAAAGGCAGTCTTGACGTCCATTTTCCAAATTTCATAATCATAAAATGCGGCTATGGACAAGAGTATCCTTATAGACTTCAACATAGCAATGTTGGAATTTTTGTCCTAATCTCGTGTTTGTAAAATATTGTTTTGAAATTAATAAGAGTTATTATTTTCTTCACTTTGTGTCTCGCAAATATTTTAAACCTTTCCAATAAACTAAGCTCCAGGGTCATTGAATATATGAGAAAACTAGAACTTGAACGGTGTGTAGTTGACACACAAGGAGGATCACGCTCGAGTTAATGACCCGAACGGTCTACAGTATAAGGATGAGGTTGGAGACCTAATTCTGGATAAACTGTGGAATCGGCCCGCTTTGTATTAGATACAAACGAGGTGATCTGACTCGTTCATGTGGTTGACATGCGAGTGGGGGCATCCTGTACAATGAAATTGTACAAGCCAGGACCGTGAATTATTAGACTTATTGATATAACAATCATTACATGAAGAAAAGACTAATAAATTCGTAGATGACCATTAGTGACTCGACACGAATCACGAGCGCGTGACACGGACTCGTGTCTGCAGGGTCTGTCCTTTGATTAGTATGCGGGTGAGAGGTGGTCCCACCACTCACCCAATATGTCTATCTTCTCGGTGACGAGAACCAAGTAGAGAGCTGAGAACCTAATTACGCGAGATGGAATTCACTCGTTCCTGCCTATAGGGAAACTAGAGGGGTTGTTCCCTTAAGTGTTGTCTCCAGGGCTTGGACAACGGGCGCCCACCTTCTCACTGGCCCGAGAAGAGTGTTGTGTATGGTTGGACCATCACAATATGTTGTTCATTAGAGGAGCAATGGGGACTTAAGGAACAAGATATAGACACGAGGGGTAAAAGCGGTAATTTGACCCCAGCGGTGTCTATGAACAACTGTGAAGGGTCGACTCATGAGCATTGGTTATATCAGTGGACACGTAATATTCTACACTGATGGGAGTACAACTACAGGCTTTAGTGGAGTGTTACTGTAGCTAATAAACATTGGTTGACCGGGTAAAAGAGTTTGATTGGTTAACCTCAAATCATTGGAGCCCGTCAATGTAGGTCCATTAGGTACCTTGGTTGGCTCAATCTGGGATAAAAGAAGGGTTAATGTTTTGGCATGAAATTGAAGTGTTCAATTTCACTTTAAGAGTATTTATATCATATAGATGATATAATATATAGTTTAATATGAATGAGATTCATAATGAACTATATATTAGCCTAATTGTTGAATTAAAGGCTAATTGGAGAAATTGATAGACAGAAAATAAATTGAATGTGATTCAATTTAATTAAATCCACAATTATTGCAAATGAGATTTGTAACATAAGATATGAGATATCTTATATTATATAATTATGTAAATAAGATTTACATAACATATGGTTGTGGTAAAGTGGTAATAATGTGAAGTTGTGAACTTCATCATTCCACTATATAAATCCTTTGTAAGATGGGTTTGGAAGCTAAGAAAAGCCAAGTTGTCATTTTTGGATTTTGACCTAAGAATCCAAAAGTGCTTTCTCTCTATTCTTTCATTTCTCCACCTCTTCCAAAACAAAAGGAAGTTCCCACCAACTTCTCTTCTCCTAAAGAGAACAACCAAGAAGATCTATTTTGGTACTGTTCGAGATCCGTTCGTGGGAAGAGTTCGTGGAGATCGAGGAGCGCGAAGAGTTCGTGATCTGCAAGGAAAAGTTGCTGAATCGATCTATAACAAGTAAGTTATCCTCATCGTTGTAATCATTTCAGCATGTTTAGCCTAGATCTATTAGGTAGATCGATTTTAATAAGTACATTGCATGATGATACCATGACGATTCGATCGTCTTCCGCTGCGCGGGGATTCTCATTCCCTTCAAGCAACAGGGGAAAAAGTTTCTTCATAGTCAACTCCTTCCCTTTGGGTAAAACCCTTTGCTACAAGTCTAGCCTTAAAGATCTGTACATTTCCGGTTGCATCTCTCTTTCTCTTATAGATCCATTTACACCCTATGGGTCTAACCCCTTCAGGTTGGTCTACAAGTTCCTATACTGAATTGAAGTCCATTGACTCCATTTCAAGGTCCATTGACTCCATTTCAAGGTCCATTGACTCCATTTCAAGATCCATTTTCTACGTCATTCATTGCCTGTTTATAAGACAATGGATCTTCTACGTCGTCATCAGGTATGGCAACTTGAGTTTCAGCTAAACCAAAGTAGCGGTCAGGTTGGGAAACAACCCTCCCACTGCGTCAAGGCATTCCCAACGATTGAGAAGGACGAGACTGACTTGAGGTGCTGACTCCTCCATCAACTCTTGATGAAGGTCCAACTGGATCAACAACTCTTGTTGGTTCATGTGTAGCTTCATTTAGTACTAATTTACTACGCGGTTTATTGTTCCTCATGTGATCTTCCTCCAAGAACGTGGCATTTGTCGATACAATCACCTTATTTTCTTGTGGGTCGTAGAAAAGACCACCTCTCGTTTCTTTGGGATACCCAACAAATTGGCACAATCTTGAACGAGGTTCCATTTTCTTTGGGTTTGTCACACGCATGCGTGTCTTTGGATAGCCCAAATCTCAAGTGTTGTAAACTAGGTTTCGCCCCTTCCAAAGTTCAAAAGGTGTTTCAAAACAGATTTTTGATGGAACACTATTCAAGATTTGAAGCTGAGTCTCTCTGCGTATCCCCAAAACGAGGTAGGCAATTAAGCATAGCTCATCATAGAACGAACCATGTCTAACAAGGTTCTATTTCTCACTTCTGATACACCATTTTGCTGTGGTGTATTAGGTGTAGAGAGTTGAGATTTAATTCCATGTTCTATCATATAGTCCTGGAATCTCAAATCTATGTACTCTCCGCCTCGATCTGATCGAAATGTTTTAATGGTTTTTCCTAATGCATTCTCTACTTGACCTTATACTCTTTGAACTTTTCAAGAGCTTCAGACTTGTGATGCATTAGGTATAGATAACCATACCTCGAATAATCATCTACGAAAGAGATGAAATATTCGTACCCTCCTCGAGTTTTAACATTCATCGGACCACAAAGATCTGAATGTACAAGTTCTAGGGGCTCTACGGCTCTATAACCTTTTCCAGCAAAAGGTCGTTTGGTCATTTTACCTTCCAAGCAGGACTCACAAGGCGGTAAAGAATCATCTTCTAACTTGTTTAGAAGTCGATTCTTAGAAAGTCTCTCAATCCAGTTGAGATTAATATGACCAAGTCTAAGATGCCACTGATAAGTATTATTATTTGGAGAAATTCTTTGCCTTTTATTCTGAGTGCTAGCATTCTTAAACATCTCATGATTTAAAATTGCTTTGGTTTTATTCGGTTTTAGTACGTATAAGCCATTTTTCAATTTAGCAGAACAAATATTGACACCCTCTTTCAAAATGAACGCTTCATTGATTGAAAAAGAAATACAACAACCAAGTTCTATTAAACAAGAGATAGAAATTAAGTTCCTTTCAAGCTTAGGAACTATATACAGTTTTTTTAAAGAAATAAATCTATCTCCGAAAAATAACTTGGCATTTCCCACTGCACGAGCTGAGACGACGTCTCTCGTTCTGACCCTTAACGTCATCTCACCCTCTTCGAGCTCGTTGAATGAACTAGTTTCTCGAAATGAAGAGCAAACGTGATTATTGGCTCTGAATCAAGTATCCAGTTAAATCATCATTTTCCACTAAAATGAGTTTCAAGAACAAGTAAATCTAATTTACCTTTCTTCTCTTTGAGCTCAAGAAGGTATTTTGGGCGGTTTCTCTTCGAGTGCCCATCCATGTTGTGATGGAAACACTTTCCTTTATCTGCAAGCTTGGCTTTTCCCTTGCCTTTGTCAGCAGCAGGTGCCTTCCCTTTCCCTCCTATTTTCTTCTTTAGGGTCTTCTTAAGCCTAAAAGAAGAGTTACATGACTTAGTCCCAGAGGATGAACCCTTCTAGAACCTTCTAGAATGGGCAAACAGATTTGCCTCTCCATCAGCCTGTCCCTTATTCTTCATAAGAGTCTGGAAAGTCTGTAGTTCATTAAGGAGAGTAGTCAGGTTATACTCTATCTTGTTTATCACCGCATTGCTGCGGAATTGCAGGAAACTCATCAGAAGAGATTCCAGGATGAACGATACCTGACTTTGCTCGTCAATGACCGCTCCGCTCATCTCAGCCACGTTGAAGTGGACCATCAGATCAAGAACGTGTTCTCTCACCGATGACCCCTCCTTCATACGGGACTTATAAACGTATTTGAGGGATTCGTGCCGAATCTGTCCAGATGGTTGTCCAAACATTTCTGCGGTGAACTCATGATCTCACGGTGAGACCATGCCCTCGTGCTTTTGGCCGAACTTGAAACACTAGCCAAAATGTAGACCTTGGCCTTATCATTAGCCTTGATCCAGTGGTCGTACGCCTCCTTAACAGATTGAGGAGCGTTACGAGCAGGAATCTGAGGACATTCCTCAGTAAGTACCAACCGAAGGTCGTCAACAACGAGAATCGTATTCAAGTTGGACTTCCACGTAGTAAAATTCTCACCAGTTAAACGGTCGCTTTTAAGGAGGGCTATTATTCAGGACGACATGCTGAAAATCCAAAATAGTTCTAATTAGTTATGCCTTTTAAACCCATTGTAAAAATCAATCTAATTTAGCAAAATTATTAAAGAACCCGATGTTTAAACTAAAAACCTTTATTTTAAGTTAAACCTTTAATTTTGCAACGATACTTCAAGGGTTTAGAACAAAAGCCTCCGTCGGGCGGTCAGTCATTCCTTCCATGAATTGAGACTTTCTCAGCCAATTCCCACTACCAGAACATCTCATGTCCCAATGGTCCTTAGCTACCGTTTGTTTGCTCAAGGATTTGTTAACTAGCTTAACTCATCCCGAAAATGTGACTCTGCCATTTTCAGATCCAATAGGCTCGAGCCAACAGGCTACTATTCAGAAAGACAACTGCTGGCAAACAACCTAAGAGACCCTATCCATTTTTGGAGTTCGCGGTGTTCCGATCCCTATAGTCAAGCCCGCCGTAGGGATTGGCTGTTCCAGGACAACCTAGCAGGCGGACTATAGAAATCTCACGGTGCGACCTAATGGAGCAGACCGTAGGATACGTTGACACGCGTCCTGCTCCCATTTACCATGGATACTTCCCTCATTCACCTTGGTATTGAACCATGCAAACACATACCGTAGGAGGATGCCCTATTGACGCCACGTAGCCGAGCATGGAACTCACGGTGTGAACTCTTGAGGACGTGAGAGTAAACTCGATGCAAACATTTCGTTTTCTCCCACTGAAGTTCCTAAAATTAGGGTATGATATTTAACCTAGTCGGATTCTGGCTAAAAGAATCTATCTAAATCTATGCCTATTATAACTATTATAACTAGGTCTTAAAACCTTATGTCTAGGTGAATAAACATTCTAATTACCTAGAGATAATTCAGAACTGAGGTTAATTCAACTCGGAGTTCCGGTCGGTTCAGTAGGAGGTGTTAGCTAAGCAGTCGACTTAAGTACCTGACCTTAGACAGAACTTCACCGGTAGAGTTCCCTTATAACCAAAGTCCTAAAGTCCTACTATATTTTAAACTATTTAAAATATTACGTAAGACTTATTTCTAATCCTATTAGAAAATGAAACTTAGGTCTAAATTAATTTTAAACGATTTAAAACTAATTAAATTTAACCCAAGTTCCTATGTTTGCATGCATTTCTTTATTATAGGTTATAGTTTCTAAAACTCCTTTAATTTATAACTTTTATAAATTTTAATAATTAACCTATGATAAAGAAACTATATTATAAATCCAACAATCTATATTCAGATTGGAATTATAAAAGAAATTCAACTACTTGAATTATAAAATTACTTAAACAAAATAACATTTATTTTAAACTAAGTAATTTCATGTTCCATGCAATTTATTTTCCATATAATCTAATTATAACACTTATAATTAATTACTCATGAAAAAATAAATTAGTCATGCATTCAACCATATTCATATAACATTTATATAAATAAAATGCATGAACATGCTTATCCTAAGGTGGGAATAATCTAAATGACATTCATATAGATAAAAAGGTGTAAAAGCTGGAATAATTTGGCCCTAAAGTGCAAAAAAAAATAAATTACATTAATTTATTTCATGAAACCGGTCCAAAAACACCTGAGGCAGGCCTTGAACCGCTCGAAGCCGGACCAAAACCAACGAACCGGCTTGAACGATGCACCGCGCATGCTTGAATCGCCTCACGGCGTTGTAACGCCCGCTTCATCCTCACGCGCCGCTATCGGGATGGCATTACAGCGCTGGAGGGGCTGCAACGCCGTTGACCCCCCTGATCGCGCGCCGCATCGATAGGGAACGCGGCGTTGCGGCCTTTGTTCTTTAGCGTTGCAACGCGATGATGAAGCAGCGTTACCGCCGGCCGCTGCCGGCAGCGACTTTCTTCCACGAACACAACAGCTTCGTTCTTCAATTTCTCATTTGATTCTCAACAAAATTGAATGAAACTTGTCCCGAACGACTCGTAACTCAATTACTTACTCAATTTTGCACTTTTTACCCAAAAACGCAGGGGTCTTTACATACAATTTGATCAAAATCAAAAGTAAACTATGGCCAAAAAATTCCTAAACAGTATTACTAAACCAATGCAATTCCCACCAAAATCAATGCAATTTTGTTTCAAAACAAAATAATACAAGCATTGCTCTGATACCAATTGATGGAGATCTGATCTCCTTGAGTAGCGGAAACGTAATTGGGATCGTTAATTTGCTTGAATGTTTTGGTAAAAATAAAAACCAGTACATTGACCCAAAAATACAGAACAAGCATGAATTTCTAATCCTATTAGACATGGATAATAGCATACATGCAAACATGCTGGAAGTTTAACAATTAAACTAAAGGGAAGAAAAAGAATACCTTTGTAGTTTTTAATTCTCCAGCACACCAACTCCTTGCTCCTAGCTTTTCAGCAATACAACAGAACTTCTCTGTTTTTCTCCAAGAAAGACACTACCAATTGGATCACCTCCTATATCTCTGAGTTCTTAAATCTACCTTGGTGGGAAGGTTTCTAACAATTGGAAGAGGAAGGGAATGAGAATGTGAGAGTGAGAGAGAGAGAGCAATTCTCCAATCGCTTGTGCAATTCTGTTGATCGACCGATAGTTCTCACACCCCTTCTGCCTGTTAAGCTATCGATAGGGAGAAGGAAAGGATAGTGGGGAACGTGTCTGAGTGACACGTTCCTTCATTTATTATTATTAAAATAATAATAATAATAATAATATAATATAATATAATTAAATCAAATTTAAGTATTCATTTAAATCATATTTAAATAATACAAATTAAATATCATATATTTAATTTGGATTAAATCTCATTTAATCATATTTCCTCTTTAACCTATAGTTTTAATGTACATCTAGTGCACATTAAATTTTAACCTATAGTTTTCAAAAGTGAATCACATTCATATTTAATATAAGATTTGAACTCTTTCAAATATTCAATTCTCTCACATAATTTAATATGAATCATATTCACATTAAATTTATAACATATAGTTCCAAAACTATATATTATATTGTATCAATATACATTAAATGTATTCCCTAATGAATTTGAACATTTCAAATTCAAATGATCTAAGAACATTTACGAGCTAGAAGGTGGACCTAATGGACCTACAGATCAGAAGCTCCAACGATACGAGATTGCTCGGTTAATCTCATTAACCTCCCAATCAACATTCGTTAACTGCGGAACACTCCACTAAAGTCCCACAGCTGCACTCGTCTCACTCAGATATATTTCTTTGTCCATGGATATTGACCAATAATAGCAAGTCAATCCTTCACGAATGTTCGTAACACCAACTGGGTCAAATTACCGTTTTACCCCTGGGTTACATCTTCTGCCTTAAGTACTAGTGCTTCTCTAATGAACAATTTGTTTGTGGTCCTACAAACAAACAGAGTCCCTCTCGGGCCAATGAGAGGGTTGGGCCCTTTGTTCAAGTCCCGGAGATACCACTTAAGGGAACATTCCTCTACTTACCCTAGTAGGCGGGAAGGAGTGAATTCCAGCTTGCTAAGTTAAGTTCCCAGCCGCTCATTCGGTCTTGTCTCCAAGAAGGTAGGCATATTGAGTCGGCGAATCTGGCCACTCTCACCCATTCTAGTCAGAGGACAATCCCTCGCAAACAGGAGTTCGTAACCTGCTCAGGATTGAGATCAAGTTGCCTAGGTCATCCTAGTGAAATAGAAACCTAACTAGTTAACGGAGTTACAGCTAGAGTTTACTATTTCGTTGTCCGGTCTTATGTAATCTCACTACATAGGATATCCCCACTCACATGTCATCTACACGAACACGTTAGGATCACAGTGTTTGTATCAAATACAAAGTGGGCCACATCCATAGTTTTACCAGGGTAAGGTACCCAAACCTTATCCCCTAACTATAGACCCCTTTAGGTCAGTATCTCGAACCGAGATCCTTTTTATGTACATTACATTCAGTTAAAGATTCATTTAACAGCCTTGGATGTTTAGTTTATTAGATTTAGGGTTTAAATAAAGGCAAACTCGTAGATAACGGACAATAACACTTTATTGAAATAATAACACTTTATTACATTAATTAGAACATAATTACAAACTACGAGTTTTAAGGCATAAATCCCAACAGTTACCCTAGAACGGGAACGAGTGAATTCCTTCTTGCGAAGTTGAGTCTCCAACTCCCTACAAGGGTTCATCCCTGAGAATGTAGGCATATTGAGTCGGCAACTCTAGTCACTCTCACCCGTATTAGTCAAAGGACAATCCCTGGTAGACAACAGTTCCCAACTCGCTAAGGATTCAGGTTGAATCACTATTGGTCATCGTTTGAATTATTACCCCTAACCTATAAACGGTGTTAGTGGATAAGTCTAACAATTATTGGTCCAGTCTTGTACAAACTCTTTGTACAGGATGCCCCACTCGCATGTCAACTACATGAATGAGCAAGATCGCCTCGTTTGTATCAAATAAAAAGTGAGTTGCATCCATAGTGTTAACAGGATGAGGTTCCCAACTTAATCCATCTACTATAGACCATTCGGGTCACATTCTAAATGTGACCTTGGAGCTTAGTTTATTGGATTTAAATTTGTAATGGTGAGAGCAAAAGTTTATTTGAAAAATAAAATTTTATTCATTTCCTCAATTATTACAAATACACGTGTTTAGGGCATAAATCCCAACAATTTTTATTGTTGAATTTTATATAGTTAGCCTTAAAATAACCCTAAATCTAATAAACAAATATCTTAGGTTGTGTTATATGTCTTGAACTATATGTAGAGACATACGAGGATCAAAGATCAAGAAGCAACCTAAAGGGTCTATAGTATAGGGATGAGGTTGGGTACCTTATCCTGGTGACACTATAGATGTGACCCACTCTATATTTGATACAAACACAATGATCCAATGCGTTCGTGTAGGTAACATGCGAGTGGGATTGACCTATGTGAATAGTTCACATAAGACTGGACCGCGAAACAGTAATCGATAAATATAACTCTATTGACTATTTAGGTTTGTATTTCAATAGGATAATATAGGCACTTGATCTTAATCTTTAGCAAGTTACGGACTCCTGTTTGCGAGGGATTGTCCTTTGACTACTATGGGTGAGAGTGCCCTGAGACGCCGACTCAACAAGCCAACCTTCTTGGGGACATAACCGTGTGGGTAGTTGGGAACTTAACTTTGCAAGATAGAATTCACTCGTTCTCGACATAGGGTAAGTAGATGAGTGTTTCCTTAAGTAGTGCCTCCGGGACTTAAACAAAAGGGCCCTACCCTCTCATTGGTCCGAGAAGACTTTTCATTTAATGGTTGGACCATATACAGGTTGTTCATTAGGGGAGCATTGGTACTTAAAGTCATAGATGTAACCCAAGGGTAAAAAGGTAATTTTGACCCAACTGGTGTTATGGACACACGTGAATGATGGACTTGCATGCTGCTATTAATCTTTATCCGTGGAGACATAAAAATATCTACAGTAAGAAGAGTGAAGCTACGAGTCTTTAGTGGAGTGTACCTGCAATTAACTAATGTTGATTAAGTAGTTAATGAGATTAGCCAATTAATCTTGTGTCATTGGAGCTTCTGATCTGTAGGTCCATTAGGTCCACTTCCTACCTTGTAATGGTGATGGAATTTAATCTCGCAGCGGAAGCGATGCGAATTGCGATGCTCTGTTGTGTTACTTAAAAACTACTTAAAATTGCATACATCACATGTAATTACGGTTAAGCAAATGGAGAAGGAGAAATTTACAGCAACTAAATACCTCTTGAAGAATAACTTTCTTCTCGTATTCCTTCTCCTGGATCTGACAACGATCTCTACGATCTCTCGATCTCCTCAACGATCCACGAACCGAAAAAAAATTTGACACCACAATTAGGGCTTCTCGATTGTTCTCCGGCGGATGAGGGAGGAAGGTGGGTTCCCTTTTGGATATTGGTGTTGGAGAGAGTAGAGAGAATTTGAGAGAATTCTTGGAAGCTTGAATTTCAAAAAATGAACTAATGACCTATTGATTGCTTTACAAATCATCCTTTTATAATGGTATCAGATGGAGAGAAAATCTCCATCTATTTACCATTTAACCAAACTATATAATATGCAAATCATATTTTCATAATTATATAGTATAAAGTATCACATACCTTATTATGCAAATCACATTTGCATAATGTGGAATTAAAAATTAAATCACATTCAATTTTACATATCTCTCAAATTGATTTCTCCAACTAAACCTTAATTCCATAATTAGGCTATAACATAGTTTAATATGAATTTCATTCACATCGAACTATATATTATATCAATTATATCTCATATAATTGATATAAATACCCTTTATGTGAATTTGAACACTTAAAATTCACTCCAAACTTTATACCCTCAATAAATCCATAATTGAGCCAACCGAGGGACCTAATGGACCTACAGATCACGAGCTCTAATGATTCGAGATTAACTGACCAAACTCTTTGATCGCGTTAATCAACATTCATTAACTACGGGACCACTCCACTATAGACCCGTTGTTGCACTCGACTCACTGTAGGACAAGTTGTATCCATCGATATAACAAATACTCATGAGTTAACTCTTCATAGGTCATTAGTAGCCACATTTAGGTAAAATTACTATTTTACCCTTGTGCCTACCTCTTTCTCCTTAAGTACCACTGATCCTCTAATGAACAACTTGTTTATGGTCCTTCCATAAACAATATCCATCCCATGCGAGTGAGAGGGTGGGGCCCCATTGTTCAAGCCCTAGAGTCAACACTTAAGGGTTACCCATCTAGTTTTCCTAGTTCGGCAATGAGTGAATTCCTTCTTGCGTAGTTAAGTTCCCAGCTACCCACGTGGTTTTGCCCCTGAGAAGGTGGGCATATTGAGCGGTAACTCTGTCCTACTCTCACCCTTACTAGTCTAAGGGCAGGCCCCCGAAGACAGAAGTTCGTAACTCGCTCAGGATTAAGGTCGAGTCACTAACGGTCATCTACGAATTTATCAGTCCTAAAATGTTAACGGTGTTAAATCAGTAGGTCTAATAATTCACGGTCCGGTCTTGTACAATCTCATTTCACAGGATGCCCCCACTCGCATGTCAACTACATGCATGAGCTTGATCGCCTAGTTTGTATCCAATAAAAAGTCGGTCGCATCCACAGTGTTACCAGGATGAGGTTTTCAATCCTATCCATATACTGTATACCGTTTGGGTCACTTACTCGAACGTGATCCTAGTTGTGTGTCCACTACACACCATTCAAGATCACATAAATTAGTATGACCCTGGAGCTTAGTTTATTGGATTAAGTTTAAAATTCGAGATACAAGGTTTTATTTATCAATACAACAAATGTTACAAACGACACAAGTTTAGGACATACACCCCAACAAAAGGGTTCTAAGATTGCTAGATCTTAATTGAAATTTGAAATGTTCAAAATTCAATTTGGGAATTAATTTAATGTCTGAAGATACATTATAATATAAACTTTTTATGTTTATTAAAACTTTGTAATATAAATTTAATTTTTGGTTATGATTCAAAATTAATTTAAGAGAGAATTCAATATTTGAAAGAGTCAAACATTGTTTTAATGTGAATAGGATTCATATTAAAAACTATAGGTTAAAATTTAATGCACATAAGATGTACATTAAAACTATAGGTCATGGGAGAATGATTAAATATAATTTAATCATAATAACCTAAATTAAATATATGATATTTAATTCATAAATTAATTAATTTGTGAGTTTAATTAAGTTAACTAAATTTTGATTTAATTAAATTAATTAAAACTATAGGTTATGAGAAATGTGCATTTAAATGACAATTAATTTGATTAATAGTTAATTAAATTAATTAATTATTTAATTAATTTTGATTTTTACTTATTAAAATTAAATAATAGAACGTGCGCTACGCATGTTCCCACTCCCCCTTTCTCTCCCCACTTCTCCCTTTTCTCTCACTCTCCCATGTCTATTGATAAAGACAAAGAAGGGGTGCTAGGCAGAGTGATCAAATTTTCGAGAATTTCTCAATTAGATTGAGATTACATTCTCTGTAAAAAATTCTCAAAATATTTTAGAAAGGTTTCCACAAAGCCTCGATCTTAGAGATTCAGAGAATAAGAAGTTCTTCCTTTGGGTGTGTTCTACAAAATTTCAAAAACGTTTGGAATTGGCAATTCCTGAATTGCAGAAGGAGATTTGTGATACGTTTCCCAGAAAGCGAAAAAGTAATTATTGATTCCTTTTTAACTTAAAATTGAGTTTCTGGATTGTGTTGCCATTTTGTTGTGTTCAATGCTTATCGTTGTTTTTGCCAATGTATTAGTGTTTTGATTTCAAAAAGAAAAATCGAGTTATCGATTTAATTGGCTTCCGTTGCATATTAGGAATTTCGATTCCATCACAATTAACTCGACCTAACATCAAGCTAATTATTCTATTTAGCCATAATTAGTCGGGCTCGATAGGGTTCCATACTAATGCAGCTAACTGCCTTAAACAATAGGAATTGATTAAGACCAGTTAATTAAACTAAGCATGCATTCCTAATTTAATTAACTAGCTCTCTTAATTTTTAGGTCCTATTCTGAAATATACATGAGAGACTAGCTTCTACGATCAAAGCATGAGCTGATCCTATTGCTAACTAAACCTAACAGTTACAAGCACATTCGATATGAATAGGTTGTAAGGCTATTGATAAGGGTAATTCATGCCATATTTATAAGATTATTCTGCTTCACTTTTATAGTCCTTATCGAATACTTTCATGTATTTTAATGTTTAATTTGCAGGAATCGAGCGTTCAAGGATAAAAGAATCAAAAGAGGAAGATTAGAGTCAAAAGAGTTAATTTGGAGTGATTATTTGGCAATTGGGTGAGAAAGGAATGCAAGCAAGCAACCTGACCCGCAAGGGTGGTGTTGCAATGCTACCGCATTAGTCGAACCATTATCCCTTGCGTTGGAAGTCGTCCAACGTTGTAATGTTGTAGACTGGTTATAAATAGAAACTTTCGTATACATGTGATTTTGGAGACATTTTTGGATATCTAAAATCCTAATTTTGAATGGAGCATTGTCTAAGGAGCTAGAGGAGAATTTTGGAGAGTCAAGGAGGGGACTCAAGGCTCGCGATCGTGAAATACGTGTCAGAAACGAACATTTCCAAGCGCCTAAGTTTTCTTCTACTTCCTTTATCTTTTTCTTTATTTTAGGAGTATTTAGTAGTTGTTTTGAATTGTATATTCGTGTTTTGACAAAGTTTATGGTTGTAAATTTTGTGAACTTTATATATTTGTAATTAATTTTAATATAGACTCTTTTATGCATCTATTTTGAATGTCTTAATTTTAGGCCAAGCTTTTGCATGTTTAACTGAACTTAACTTGAGAAAGTGAGTTAAGTTATAGAATACTAGATGCATGAATATGTTTAATTTATTGCATGAGAATGAATAAATTAACCTTAGAACTTTAAGCAAATAACTTAATGTCATATTTAGCAATAGAAATAGATTGGAAGGTTATATCGTTATGCATGAGTTCAATTGAGTTTGGAAAAGTCAATTCAAATTTTAGTAATTCGTTGTTAAGTTGGCAATATTTAATTAAATTATTATTTATCCAAGTTGCATGTAATATATTAAACCATGATTATTTCTCAAAATTAGACTCCAACCCTGTAAATAGTAAGTTGTGATTTTAATTACGCTTTTCTTGAATTTGGTTCTCTAAATAAAATTGTATATAAGTAGTTGTGGTAGTTAATTAATCTAAGAAGATCGATCCCTAAGATCGACTCTAGCCACTTATACTAAATATTTAAGAGGTCTAGGTAAATAAAAATCATTATTTGATGGGGCCTTCGACAAGCTCTTCGTCAGCTTTCTACGAACATGCTCATACTATTGTCATTTTAGCAAGAATCAAGGGATAACAAATAGCCAAATGATATTCAAGCCCCTTTCTACTTTAAACTTGCCTAAAGCACATGCTCGATGGGTATAGAACGTCAATCTAACTACAAGCATGCATAACGATAAGCAAGAATAAAGAGAGCACGATGCTACTGCAAAGCATAAGGAAATTAAGCTTAATCTCACAAAAATCACATTGTACCAAAGATTACAACTTCAATTGACATTTAATGCTTAGTCGGGCATCAAATCGAGCCTTTCAAACACCGAGGTCCGATCAAAAACACCTAATCTATCCTTAAACTACTGAAAAATAGAGAGAAAAAGCTAAGGTGGTCTCATTACGGTTGGAAAATTGGATACAAATTGACCTATATTGCAAAAGGAAGTTTTTATAGAAATCGAAGTAGCATCAAGATGCTACAGGCACTGTCTCGATGCTACCCTTAATTAGCCTACGGTCAAGGGGGGCTCGTCACAACGTCGATGGACGTTCACTATTACAATGTTGAGACGCTTGGGACAACGTCATGATGTTGTCCTACATCTACGCATTCTATCTTTTCGCAGCGTCTCGACGCTCCAACAAGTGTTTGAGTCACTCTCGTTCTGGGCATTTTGTTCATTTTTGTTATAATTCTTCACTCTATTGCTCCAATGACCTCTAATTAAGCTCATTTTAACCTTGATGGAATGTAATTTCTCCAAATTACACTTCTTTCTTAATACCTACAAAATAATCAAATAAACACATAAACTCTAATAAACTAACAAGAATTAGGTATAGTAAATTCGGGTTATCGTGGTCCTATAACACTTATAACGGAAAAGACTTGCTTTTAGAAACTTTTCCTAAACTAAAAGGAAAAAGATTTTTTACCTTTTTGGCTTCTGGAATTTTATATAGTAATGGTCCTCTGTGAAAACAACAACACCAAAAACAAAAAGCTTATCTCTCTATCCCTTGTTTCTCTCCCAACTCCCCTATGTTTTATCCATAGAGGAAAGGGAGAGAAACAAGGGATAGAGGGAGAGTGGGAACGTGCGTAACGAATGTTCCCTTTAATTAATCAATCAATAAATAAATATTAATTAATTTAATTAATTTAATTAAATTAATTTACATCTAAATTATACTTAAATGCATATCTCTCATAACCTATAGTTTTAATTATTCTAATTAAACAAAATTTAATTAAATTAACTAAACTTACAAATTAATTAATTCTCTATTTAATTAATTTATAAATCAAATATTATATATTTAATTTAGGTTATTATGATTAAATCACATTTAATCATTCTCCCTTAGCCTATAGTTTTAATGTACATCTTATGTGCATTAAATTTAATCTATAATTTTTAACATGAATCCTATTCACAATAAAACAATACTTGAACTCTTTCAAATAGTTAATTCAAACTTTAATTTTGAATCATATCCAAAATTAAATTTATATAATCAAGTTTTAATCGACATACAAACTTTATATCATAATGTATCTTTATACATTAAATTAATTCCCAAAGTTAATTTGAACATTTCAAATTATAATTAAGATCTAGCAATCTCAAAACACTTTAGAGCTAGGAAGTGAACCTAATGAACCTACAGATAAGAAACCCCAAGGTAAGATTAATTGGCTAATCTCATTAGCCGCTTAGTCGAAATTCGTTAACTGCGGGTACACACCACTAAATACCCGCAGTTGCACTCTTCTCACTGCAAATATTTTTCTGTGTCAATGGATAAAAGAACAGTAACAACAAGTCAATCCTTCACGAGTGTTCATAACTCCAGCTAGGTGGAATTACCGTTTTACCCCTTGGTTACATCTAAGGCTTTAAGTATCAGTGCTCCTCTAATGAACAACCTATTTATGGTCCGTTAAATAAACAGAAATCCATCTCGGAACAGTGAGAGGGTAGAGACCTTTGTTCAAGACCTGGAGGCATAACTTAAGGGAACACTCATCTACTTACCCTAAGTTTTGGAATGAGTGAATTCCATCATGCTAGGTTAAGTCCCTAACTGCCCATGAGGTTTTATCCCCAAGAAGGTAGGCTTGTTGAGTCGACGTCTCAGGCCAATCTCACCCACACTAGTCAAAGGAGAATCCCGTGTAGTCAGGAGCTCGTAATCTGCTCAGGATTAAAATGAAGTTGCCTAGGTCATTCTATTGAAATAGAAACCTATCTAGTTATCGGAGTTACATCTACCAGTTATTATTTCATGATTCGGTCCTATGTGAACTCACCACATAGGATACCCCCACTCGGATGTTACCTACACGAACGCGTTGGATAGCTGTGTTTGTATCAAATACAAAGTGGACCGTATCCAAAGTGCCCGTAGGATAATGTACCCAACTTCATCCCTATACTATAGAACCTTTAGACTGTTTCTTGAACCTTGATCCCAATATGTCTCCACACAGAGTTCAAGACACATAATACAACCAAGGATGTTAATTTATTAGATTTATGGTTAATTTAAGGCAAAGTTGTTGGGATGTATGTCTTAATCTCGTGTAAGTTTGTAATATTCCAAGTTGAAATAAATAAGAGTTATTTTTTCAATGCCTTGTGTCTCACATATTTCATAAACTTAATCCAATAAACTAAGCTCCAGGATCATTGTATTATGAGAGAACTAAGAACTTGAACGGTGTGTAGTGGACACACAGGGAGGATCACATTCGAGTTAATGACCCGAATGGTCTACAGTATACGGATAGGGTTAGAGACCTTATCCTGGATACGCTTCGTGTGGGGGCATCCTGTTGATAGCACACAAAATGTGTTATCCTTAGGCTTGATTATTGCTAGTTTTATGATAATTTCTAGGCGTTTCTGTGTTTAAATCACTCAATTTCAGGTTAAGAACTTAAACCGGACAATTTGAGACATTTTAGATCACTCGGAATCGAAACGAGGCCTTTTGGAGCTAAAAATAATATTAATTGGGAGTAGAAGAACCAATTCAAGCAAGTAGACCTGAAGTGATGGAGTTGCAACGACGTGATTGCAGCTTTGATGCATAGAAGAACCTTGTCATAGCGTTGCAACGCTGCCTTGCAGCGTCACAACGTTATCTCGATAACAGAATAAGCAGAAGACCCGTGCAAAGGGTGTTGCAACGCTGCCTTGCAGCGTCGCAACGCCAGATCGATAGCAACGCGTGCGTTAGGGTAGCGACATTGCAACGTTGCCCTGAGCGTTGCAACGCCATCGACACATTCCTTATTTACCACGCGTTTAGGGTACAAAGTTGCAACGATGTCCCTAGCGTCACAATGTTGTACCGATTTTACCTATAAATAGAACATTACATCTTCTTGCAAAAGAAGCCGAATGTGATAGAGAATTCACCCTAATTTCGAAATACACTTTGTGAGAAGAGAAAAGTGAGAATTCCTTGGTTGCCAAAGCATTCATGGAGGTTTGAGATCGAGACGAGAGCTCGGAGACGAAGTACCGACATTGACACATAAGTTTAAATTCTTTTTCTTTCAGATTGTAACTCCGTTTTAAGACGTTTTCTACACTTTTAGTTTAGTTTTATTGTTATTTAGAGTAGCTAAATGTCGTACTTAGGATTTGAATTACTTGGTAAGACTTGTTTTCCATGTTTTGAATTATGTTTTGTTCTTTATTTTTAACAATTCGTTCTTTAATTCTTTGATGTTGTTGGTTTAAGTGGACTCGAGAGAAAAAGCTTAGATTAGAGGAAAGTTGTCAAAACTCTTAGAAGTCATGCATGAGAATGACCTAGAAGTCTAAGGGAAACACATAAAGAAGTTGCTTAATATCGTGGATGCTTTAGATTCATATGGAGACTATAGAATTCATTGTGTGTGCGAGACTCACTAAGAATCGAGAGATTTTATTGAGTGTCTTACTTCTGGTTTATAAATTCATCACATTAGTTAATTGCATGTGTTAATTAAGTTATTAACTTGTGAAGTCAATTTCCTCCAATTCTATCATATTCGTGTCTCCACGTGTTTGTTTGTCTTTTGTTTTTTCTTTCACAACCTATCCATGTTATGTTGCTTTAGCTAAAATTGAGAATTAGTATCTTGATAATTAATTAATCTAGAAACCCATTCACGAGAAATGGACTCTTGAATCACTATACTAAAACTTGACCCGTACACTTGCGATATTGCATTGTTAAAATTATACACAACAAGTATTTGGCGTCGTTGCCGAGGAATGGTTGTGTTGCTATTGTGTAAAGATCTTGATTCACTGTGTGTTTGTTATTTGTTTCCTTATTTGTCTTATTTTAGTTTTCAGTGTCTTTGAGTCTTTGTCCCCTGGTTTGGTTGTGTTGCTATTGTGTAAAGATCTTGATCTGAATTATTGATTTTTTCAAGTATGACTTTGCAAGATTTTGATTCTCCACCATTGTACTGTCCTTCTCAGGACCTTGGGTATGTGCATCCTGATTTTTCTGAATATTATTTGACTAATATTTATCATTCAGTATCTATGATGGATGAAATTTATTTTTATGGTAATCATTTAGGCACTTGTAACCAAAATTTCTCTTACCCAAACCAACCTAAAGAAATCTCTTCTCTTGTGGACCAATTAATGGAATTTACGTTAGAGTTGAAAATTAAAAATTTGGTTCATGATGAATTAGAAAGGTTGGATAGGTTAGAAGGTAAGGTGGTAGGACTTTGGAAAATAGTACAAGAAAAAACTCATTATCTTAACCAATTAGTAATTTCCCTTAAGCTATAGAAGCAATTTCTTATTCTTGCCATTGAGGAGGAGCCCCCAAGGAGGACTTATTCATATGATAGTGAGGATGGGATGGAGGAGATTGAAACATACCAGAAACAGGTTTGTGAGGTAGACATTGGTAACATAATCACTTCCACATGGGAGATTCAGGTGATACAGTTCGAGGTTGAGAAGTCCTCCCCCCTTTTATCACCATAAATTTTCTTGAATCTTGATAGCCATGTGTCCTACACTCACGAGTCTTGTTTTGATTTTTGTTCCTTTGTTTTAATACACAAAAATGCCAAAAATAATCTTCTGTCAGGAGCTCATAAAAAACAGGATAGCCTTTTAGACTTAGAAGACTATATCAATTCAAGCAAAAAGGGCCCAAAGAAATATGAGCAGTTTTATGTGCCCTGATAAGTCACCGTCTAGCTAAATACGTTAAAGAAAACGCTTCTTGGGAGGCAACCCAAGTTTTATGTTTTATGTTCTATGTTTTTGTGTTTTCTTTTTTTTATGTTTTCTTTCCTTTCCTAGTTTTTTTTTTCTAATTCTTATTTTTTGGTACCTCCAGGTATATGCCCAATGGTAGAGCTGCAGACTTGCACCCTTTTGATCTTGAGATCGAGAGGACCTTTAGGAGACTCATAAGGGAAGGAAGAGCAGACCCTCAGACAATGGGTGATCATGAGTTAATCAATAACCCAAACCCATCAGGGAGTATTTTCAACCTGTGTTTAATTCTGAGCAGGTTGGAATAGTCCTTGCCCCCCATAAATGCTAACAAATTTGAATTGAAAACAATGCTTATTCAGATGGTTAGGGAAGGATCTTTTAAAGGACAAGTCACAGAAGATCCTAATTCACATTTACAGATTTTTCTAGAAATCTGTGGTACAATTAAGTTAAATGGTATTTTTGCTGACAGTATTCGCTTACGTCTCTTTCATTTCTCTTTACAGGGTAGAGCTATGGAATGGCTAGGGTCTCTCCCACCAGGCAGTATCACCTCTTGGGAGGAGTTGGCCCAAGCCTTCATGACCAAAGTTTTTCCACCTGTGAAAGTTGCAAAGTTAAGGACTGAGATAGAAACATTCATGCAACAGGAGGGAAAGCAACTATTTGAGGTCTGGGAATGGTACAAGGACATGCTCAGGAGATGCCCACAACATGGCTACCCAGATTGGCTAGAGGTACAACTATTCTATAATGGACTGGAAGGTAAGACAAGGACCATTCTTGATGCCACTGCTGGAGGGGCTTTCATGGCAAAGACGGTGCCAGAAGCACGTGCCTTCCTAGAGGAAGTGTCAACTGCCAGCTACCAGTGGTCTACAGACAATGACAGATCTAAGCTAGTAGCTGGATTGTATCAATTGGATGAGGTAACCTTAGATCTCATATGGCATCCCTCACTCATGCTCTGAATAATTTTCCAGGATCACCCCAAACAATGGCGCCCTCTCAATGCTCCCAGACCAATAGAGAATCTACTTTGGAGCAAATACACTATCTGAACAATAGAAGTAACAACTATGGAGGAAACCAGACTCATAATACCCTTCCAACACATTTAATCCAGGTTTGAGGTAGCACGAAAATTTCTCTTATGCTAACAATAAAAATCTGTTGAATCCTCCTACAGGGTATGCTTCTACATCTGAGAGGAAACCATCTCTGGAAGAGACAGTGCACTCATTCATAGCCGAATCTAGAAATAGGTCCAACCAGCTGGAAAGTGCAGTCACCAGTCTAACTGGTATAGTGACTAGTCATTGAGCTACAATAAAGAATATTAAGACCCAGATAAGCTAGATGAATATATCATTCCGAGCACTGCAGGATAAGAAAGAAACAACTTGAGCGAGTATAGTCTACCTAAAGATCTTAAAGAAAGCGCTTCTTGTGAGGCAACCCAAGTTTTACATTTGTGTTATTTCTGCCTTTAGTTTGTTTTAAGTTGTTTGTTAGTTCTTATGTTACTTACTAGTTTGTTTGTTTTGCTTTGATAGGTTGTTGTTGATGTCACCCTTCGTAGAAACACATACTCTCATTCTGTGGAACTCCAACACACATGTTTTGGCTACCTAAGAAACTCAGAAAATATTGAAGGTCTCCATTACTCTGGACAATATTGTTCACTCTTACCTTCTTACTATTTCAGCTGAAGTATTATGTTTGAGTGTTTCGTGTGATTGCAAAATTTTCTTTTAAAGATATGAGGTTTGAATCAATATATGTATAAGAACAATCTCATGTGTAACTATGTTTTTGCTCGGCACTAGCAAAAGTTTAAGTTTGAGGGTGTTTGATAACACACAAAATGTGTTATCCTTAGGCTTTATTATTGGAGACATTTTAGATAACTCGGGATCGAAACAAGGCTTTTTGAACCTAAAAATAATATAAATTGGAAGTAGAAGAACCAATTCAAGCAAGTAGACCCGAAGTGATGGCGTTGCAACGCAGTGATTGCAGATTTGATGCATAGAAGAACCCTGTCGATAGCGTTGCAACGCTGCCTTGCAGTGTCACAACACTATCTCGATAAGAGAATAAGCAGAAGACCCAGGCAGATGGCGTTGCAACACTGCCTTGCAGCGTCACAACGCCAGATCAATAGCAACGTGCGCATTAGGGTAGCGGCGTTGCAACGCTGTCCTCAGTGGTGCAACGTCATCGACACATTCCTTATTTACCATGCGTTTAGGGTACAACGTTGCAACGCTGTACCGATTTCACCTATGAATAGAACATTACGTCTTCTTGCAAAAGAAGCTGAATTTGATAGAGAATTCACCCTAATTTCGAAATACACTTTGTGATAAGAGAAAAGTGAGCATTCCTTGGGAGCCAAAGCATTCGTGGAGGTTCGAGATCGAGACGGGAGCTCGGAGACGAAGGACCGACATCGACACAGAAGTTTAATTTATTTTTCTTTCAGATTGTAACTCTGTTTTAAGACGTTTTCTACACTTTAAGTTTAGTTTTATTGTGATTTAGAGTAGCTAAATGTTGCAGTTAGCATTTGAATTACTTGTTAAGACTTGTTTTCCATGTTTTGAATTATGTTTTGTTCTTTATTTTTGACAATTCGTTCTTTAATTCTTTGATATTGTTGGTTTTAGTGGACTCGAGATAAAAAGCTTAGATTAGAGCAAAGTTTTCAAAACACTTAGAAGTCTGGCATGAGAATGACCTAGAAGTCTAAGGGAAACACATAAAGAAGTTGCTTAATGTCGTGCATGCTTTAGATTCCTATGGAGACTATAGAATTCAATGTGTGTGCGAGACTCACTAAGAATCGAGAGATTTTCTTGAGTATCTTACTTCTTGTTTATAAATTCATCACATTAGTTCATTGCATGTATTAATTAAGTTATTAAATTGTGAAGTCAATTTCTTCCAATTCAATCATATTCGTGTCTCCACGTGTTTACTTTCACCACCTATCCATGTTATGTTGCTTTATCTAAAATTGAGAATTAGTATCTTGGTAATTAATTAATCTAGAAACCCATTCACGAGAAATGGACTCTTCAATCACTATAGTAAAACTTGACCCGTACACTTACGATATTGCATTATTAAAATTATACGCAACACCTGTGCAATGAGATTGTACAAGAACGGACCGTGAATTATTAGACTTATTGATGTAACACAATTAACAGTATAAGAATAATAAATTCGTAGATGACCATTAGTGACTCGACCTTAATCTTGAGTGTGTTACGGACTCCCGTCTGCGGGGGTCTTTCCTTTGTCTACTACGGGTGAGGGTGGCCACAATTGCTCGCCCAATATGCCTATCTTCTTAGGGATAGATCCATGTGCGGAGCTGGGAACTTGACTACGCGAGATTGAATTCACTCGTTCCCGAATTAGGGAAACTAGAGGGTTTGTTCCCTTAAGTGCCGACTCCAGGGCTTGAACAACGGGGCCCCACCCTCTCACTGGCCCGAGGGGGTTGTTATTTATGGTTGGACCATGCAACGTAGTTGTTCATTAGAGGACTAGTGGGCCTTAAGGAGCAAGAGGTAAACACAGGGGTAAAACGGTAATTTGACCCAGTCGTGGTACGAACAACCTGAGAAAGGTCGACTCACGGCTATTGGTTATATCGATGGACATAACTTGTCCTACAGTGATGAGAGTGCAGCTACGAGCTTTAGTGGAGTGTTACCGTAGATAATGAATGTTGAGTAACCCATCAAAGAGTTTGACAGGTTAATCTCGGATCATTGGAGCTCGTCATCTGTAGGTCCATTAGATCCCCCAGTTTGCTCAAATTGGAAAAATTAAGGGTTTACAGTTTGATGTGGATTTGAAGTGTTCAAATTCATTAATTGGGTAATTATATCATTTATATGTGATATAGTTGACATAATATATAGTTTGATGTGAATGAGATTCATAATAAACTATAGAATAGCATAATTGATTAATTAGTGCTAATTGGATAATTAAATTGAGAGAAATAACATTGAATGTGATTCAATTTTAAAATTCCACAATAATACAAATGTGATTTGTATAATAAAGTATGAGATACCTTATTATATGTGTTATGCAAATATGATTTGCATAACATAAGGTTGTGGTAAAATAGTGATTTAGTGGAGATTTAAACTTCACATCTCACCATTATTTAAAGGCTTGGTGAGAAGCCTTTTTGGTAAGGTTTGATCTCATTTTTTGGAAATTCAAGTTTCAAGAGATCTCCAAATTCTCTCAAACTCTCTCATCTCTCTCTAGAATTCTCCTCACCCAAAACCAAATGGAGTCCCACACTCTCTCCCTCAACCTCCCGAGAACTACCTAGAAGACCCTTTGGAAGTGTCTTGTTGTTCGGTTTGAGGATCGAGTTCATAGAGATCGCTGGTTCGAGGGGATCGAGGTCGAGAAGAAGAAAATGTTGAAGAAGAGTTCTTCTAGAGGTTAGTACGTTTACCTACTGTTTTCTCTTACTTTGATGCATGTTTAGTGTTGCGTAAAATTATATTGCAATACCGCAGTGTATGGGTCAAGTTTTAGTATAGTGATTTATGAGTCCAAGTATCGTCCTCGGGAATGGGTTTCTAGATTAATTAATTATTAAGGTACTAATTCTCGATTTTAGCTAAAGAAACATAACATGGATAGTTGGTTGAAGTAAATACAAACAAACGAACAAAAATGTGGAGACACAAATTGATAGATTTGGGAGAAGTGATTTTACAAGTTAAAGACCTAACTAACACATGCATTGAACCAATGAGATGAAATTATAAACAAGAAGTGAAATACTCAAGAAAATCTCTCGATTCTTAGTGAGCCTCACACATGCAATAAACTCATAGTCTCCATATGAACCTACAACATGCATGGCATTAAGCAACTTCTTTATGTGTTTCCCTAAGATTTCTAGGTCACTCGTGCTGGACTTCCAAGGGTTTTGACAATTTTGCTCTAATTCAAGCTTTATCTCTCGAGTCCACTTAAATCAACAAATTAAAAAGTAAAGAACGAATTGCCAAAAATAACGACATAACATGCTTCACTACATCACAAGAAAGTCATAACAAGTAATTCAAATCCTAACTACTATGTTTAGCTACTCTAAATCACAAGAAAAACGAACTAAACAAGTAGAAAACGTCTTAGAACGCTATTACAAATTGAAAGAAAGAGAAATAAACTTGAGTGTCGATGTCGGTCCTTCGTCTCCGAGCTCCCGTCTTCGATCTCGAACCTCCACGAATGCTTTGGCTCCAAAAATCACTCTTTTCTCTCTTCTTACAAGGTGTATTTCGAATTTAGGGCAAAACTCTACCAAATTGTGCTCCCCTTGTAATGAAAACAACATGTTGTATTTATAGGAATTATCGGCACAGCGTTGCAACGCTAGGGATAGCGTTGCAATGCTGTGCCCTAGGCAGCTGGCACTTAAGGAAATTATCGATGGCGTTTGTATCGAGGCGAGGGCGTTGCAAACGTAACGCCGCCTCTAACGCGCGCGCACCTTGTCGAAATGGTGTTGCGACGCTGCGAGGCAACGTTGCAACGCGCCATCGTATCGCGACTTCACGCACGCGTGGCTTCTTATCGAGATAGCGTTGGTAACGCCCTAAGGCAGCGTTGCAACGCTATCGCCCGAGTCTTCAAAGCCTTTAAACAAAGCAAGTATGGCGTTGCAACGCTCTGCATGGCGTTGCAACGCCATCACCTCGGGTCATCATGCTTGGATTGGTTCTTTTTCTTCCAATTGATGTTATCTTTATCTTTAGCTCCAATTGATGGATTGGTTCTTTTGATCCCGTTTTGAATGGATTAACCACGTAAAAGTCCTGAAATCATCATAAAACTAGCAATAATTAAGCCTAAGGATAACACATTTTGTGTGCTATCAAACACCCCCAAACTTAAACTTTTGCTAGTCTGGAGCAAAAACAGAGTTAAACACTAGGTTGTTCTTAAACATACATTTGATTCAAGCCTCAAAGATTTAAGAGAAAATTTTGCAATCACAGAAACACTTAAACATAACACTTCGACAAGTAATTTAAAACTTTTCCTAAGTGTTCCTACGTGTGTGTGTGTGATTAGCCTATGTTCCCTTCATTTTTACTAAGCCCGGATCAACTTTGTTAGGTTCTCCATTCAACTTCCCCCTACACTGGTCTTAATTACTAATCTTTGAGCCTCTCCACATTCAAGAAATAAACAAATTTACTCAGTACTTAATCATTCTTTTGATGCCACTTTTTCTATTTTATTTTTTTTTTGTTTGTTTGTGCAAGGACACTAGCTTTCACACATCCACTGCAGGGACCCGTACCCAGAACACTCGCTCAATGAGTGGCCTAACTGATCACAGTGAACGTAGCTCTTTTTAGTCTCACAATTTTTTTTTCTAAAACAACAAAAACAGATGACAACCGTTTCACATAATGCACATATTATACAGATTATGCACTTCATATTGTCGTTCACCCTATCCTGCAGTTTAACTCTCAAATCAGTTCTCAGACCTATCGAGGTGACATCAAACTTCTAAACCTTATAACTTTGTTCTAAGCATTTCCAAACTACAGGAACAAAGGCTATGTGCATATAATGCATGAAAAACTCAAGATTTTTTTTTTAATTAACTCAAATTCATGTCATGCTTTCAGGTTTCAGCAGAATCACAAAGATTTTCAATTATATCTCATCCTAGGCTATCATACTCATACTTATGTAAAAGATCAACCAACAATTCAACACATACTAAGAACAGTCACAACAAATAAACACAATCCCACCTTCAAACTTAAACTAAACATTGTCCCCAATGTTTGTAGAAATAAGCAAGAGGTAAGTATAAGGGTAGAAGTGAACGATACTGTCCTGGGTGATGGAGATCTTTCTGAGTTCCTTGGATAGCCAATGCATGTGTGTTGGAGTTCCTCTGAATGGGAGCATGGATTTCAACGAAGAAGGGCATCTCCACAACCTACGAAGTAAAACAACAACTAACTAAGAATTGAAAAACAACAAAAACAACTAAAGCAAGCTAAAGACAGGAAAACAAAAGTAAGTAAAGCTTGGGTTGCCTCCCAAGAAGCGCTTTGTTTAACGTCTTTAGCTAGATTGTACTCCCTCAAGGTGTTTCTTTCCTTGCTTGCAAAGTGTTCGGAGTGATGTGTTCATTTGGCCAATCTGGGTCTCTATATTCTTTATTGCAGCTCCATGACTGGTCACTATACCAGATAAACTGGTGACTGCATTCTCTAGCTGGTTGGACCAACTTATGGATTCAGTTATGAAGGAGTGCAATGTGTCTTCCAGAGATGGTTTCCTCTCTGATGTAGAAGCATGCCCTGTAGGAGGATTCAACACATTCTTGTTGTTAGCATAAGTGAAATTCTCATGATACCTCAAACCTGGATTGTAATGTATTGGTAGGTTATTCTGAGTCTGATTTCCTCCATAGTGGTTGTTTCTATTGTTCAGGTAGTGCAATTGCTCCATAGTGGATTCTCCATTGGTTTGGGAGCATTGAGAGGACATCCCTGTCTGCGTGGTTATCCCGCAAAATTATTCAAGGCATGAGTGAGAGACGCCATATGAGATCTAAGAGAGGTTACCTCGCCCCGGTTGATATAATCCACTCATCGGCTTAGATCTGTCATTTTCTCAGAGGCCACCTGGTAGTGGCGGTTGACACTTCCTCCAGGAGGGCACGCGCTTCGCACGATTTTCGCCATGAAAGCCCCTCCAAGAGTGGCATCCAGAATGGTCCCGGTCTTACCTTCAGTCCATTATAAAACAAATTGCACCTTGAGCCACCGACATCCATGTTGTGGGCTCCTCCCGAGCATGTTCTTGTACCTTTCCCAAAGCTTCAAATAAGCTGTTTCTCCCTCTGTCGCTCGAATGTTCCTATCTCGGTCCTCAACTTTGCAAACTTTAACGTGTGGAAAGAATTTGGTCATGAAGGCTTGGGCCAACTCTTCCCAGAAGTGATACTCCCGAGGGAAGGGACCTAGCCATTCTTTGGCTCTACCACCGCAAGGAAAAGGAAAGAGACGTAAGTTAATACTATCGGTGAGATACCATTCATTTTAAATGTACCATGATTTCCAAAAATTTTGAAGATGAGAGTTAGGATCTTCTCGTGGCTAGGCCTCTGAAAGCACCTTCCTTAACCATTTGTATCAGCCCTGTTTTCAGTTCAAAGTTATTAGCATTGATAGGGGCATGGACTATTCCAGCCTGCTCAGAATTAAACACAGGTTGGAAATACTCCTTTATAGGTTTAGGGTTATTGATGAGCTCCTGATCAGCCATCTCTTGAGGTTCTGCTCTTCCTTCCCTTAGGAGTCTCCTACAGGTCCTCTCGATCTTAGGATCAAAAGGGTGCAAGTCTGCAGCTCTCCCTTTGGGCATACACCTGGAGAAACAAAAAGAAAGAAGTTAGATAAAAAAAAGGAAAAACACCAACAACTAGAAAATAAAACATAAAACATAAAACTTGGGTTGCCTCCCAAGAAGCGCTTTCTTTAACGTCTTTAGCTAGACGGTGACTTATCAGGGCACATAAAATTGCTCATACTTCTCTAGGCCCTTCTTGCTTGAATCAATGTAGCCCTCTAAGTCTAAAAGGCTATCTTGCTTTTCATGGGCACCAGAGACATAATTATTTTTGGTATTTTTGTTTAATAAAATGAAAGAGCTGAAATCAAAACAAGACTCGTGAGTGAAAGACCAATGGTTATCAAAAATCAAGGAAATATCTGGGGATAAAGGGAAAGAAGACTTCTCAGCCTCTAACTCTATCACCTGGATCTCTCCTGTGGAACTAAGTGTATCACCAGTGTCCTCCTCACTAACCTGATCATGGTGTGCCTCAGTCTCCCCCAAACTATCCTCAGTAACATCTAGACAAATCCTCCTAGGTGGCACCTCCTGAGTGGTAAGGATAAGAAATTGTTCCTGCAAGGCATTAAGGGAAACTACTAGCTGGTTAAGATATTGAGCTCTATCCTTTACTATTTCCCAAAGTCCTACCACTTTAGCTTCTAACCTATCCAACCTCTCTAATTCACTATGAACCAAATTTTTCAATTTCAACTCTAAGGTATATTCTGCCAATTGGTCCATAAGAGAAGATTTTTCTAGTGGTTGGTTAAGGTACGAAAAACTATGGTTCCAAGTGCCTAAATAACTACCCTCATATGAATTTTCATATATGTCAGGTACAAAATGGTAAAAATTAGACACATGGTAATCAGAAAAATCATGATGCACAAAACTAGGATCCTGAGAGGGACAGTAGAATGGTGGAAACTCAAAATTATGCAAAGTCATACTTGAAAAATTAGTAATTTCACAACAAGACTTCATACAATATCAACACAACCAAAACAGGAAACAAAGACTCAAAAACACACAAAACATAAATAAGGAAATAAAAAATCACACAAAATAATTAAGGAAAGACAGACAAACAAGCTTTTGTCTAAAATTTCAAATTTTCTCCTAATATTAATTAATCTAAATAATCGCCATTCCCCGGCAACGGCGCCAAAAACTTGTTGCGTAAAATTATATTGCAATACCGCAGTGTACGGGTCAAGTTTTAGTATAGCGATTTATGAGTCCAAGTATCGTCCTCGGGAATGGGTTTCTAGATTAATTAATTATTAAGGTACTAATTCTCGATTTTAGCTAAAGAAACATAACATGGATAGTTGGTTGAAGTAAATACAAACAAACGAACAAACATGTGGAGACACAAATTGATAGATTTGGGAGAAGTGATTTTACAAGTTAAAGACCTAACTAGCACATGCATTGAACCAATGAGATGAAATTATAAACAAGAAGTGAAATACTCAAGAAAATCTCTCGATTCTTAGTGAGCCTCACACGTGCAATAAACTCATAGTCTCCATATGAACCTACAACATGCATGGCATTAAGCAATTTCTTTATGTGTTTCCCTAAGATTTCTAGGTGACTCTCGTGCCAGACTTCCAAGGGTTTTGACAATTTTGCTCTAATTCAAGCTTTATCTCTCGAGTCCACTTAAATCAAAGAATTAAAAAGTAAAGAACGAATTGCCAAAAATAACGACATAACATGCTTCAATACATCACAAGAAAGTCATAACAAGTAATTCAAATCCTAACTACTATGTTTAGCTACTCTAAATCACAAGAAAAGCAAACTAAACAAGTAGAAAACGTCTTAGAACGCTATTACAAATTGAAAGAAAGAGAAATAAACTTAGGTGTCGATGTCGGTCCTTCGCCTCGAAGAGCCCCGTCTTCGATCTCGAACCTCCACGAATGCTTTGGCTCTCAAAATCACTCTTTTCTCTCTTCTTACAAGGTGTATTTCGAATTTAGGGCAAAACTCTACCAAATTGTGCTCCCCTTGTAATGAAAACAACATGTTGTATTTATAGGAATTATCGGCACAGCGTTGCAACGCTAGGGATAGCGTTGTAACGCCGTGCCCTAGGCTACCGCACTTAAGGAAATAATCGATGGCGTTGCAATCGAGGGTAGCGTTGCAACGCCGCTACCCTAACACGCGCGCACCTTGTCGAAATGACGTTGCGACGCGCGCGAGGCGGCGTTACAGCGTAACGCCACGCGCGCTTCTCACGCGTGGCTTCTTATCGAGATAGCGTTGCAACGCCCTAAGGGAACGTTGCAACGCTATCGCATGGAGTCTTCAAAGCCGTTAAACAGCAAGTATGGCGTTGCAACGCTCTGCATGGCGTTGCAACGCCATCGCCTCGGGTCATCATGCTTGGATTGGTTCTTTTTCTTCCAATTGATGTTATCTTTAGCTCCAAATAGCCCCATTTTGATCCCGAGTGATCCAAATTGTCTCCAATAGCTCCGTTTAAGCTCTTAACCTAAAATTGAATGGATTAACCACGTAAAAGTCCTGAAATCATCATAAAACTAGCAATAATTAAACCTAAGGATAGCACATTTTGTGTGCTATCATTTAGCTTGAGATTAATTCAATTTTAAGAGATGAATAGCACAACGAAACAACGACGTTTCACAACGTCTTCCGCTGTGGGAATTTCATTCCCTTCAGTTGGTATCAGAGCCAATTGTTGCTCTTCGTTGTATTTTGTATAATTTCTTAAATTTAGGTGGGTAGCATTAATTTTTCATGAGATGAATGTTATTGGTTTGCATTTTTGAATTTTTTCGGTTTTTGGCACTTAGTTTAGATTTACATTAAAGTTGATGAGATCAATGTAAGGGCTCCTTGTTTTGGTCATTTTTTAATGTAAATCAAGTCTGTAAGTCCTTGTCGTTCGTGGCAGGGGTTGCTGTGACGAAGCAAAAACGTTTGGTGAAAAACAACAAAGGTTGTTTGCTGGAAATTCATCAGCGTCGCGACGATGTTCTTCATCGTTGCGATGCCATCCATGCTGCTGGAGAGGTTGCTGCAGTGCAGCGTTGCAACACAAGGGGTTGCGTTGCAACGCCACGACGTTGAGAACGCTAGGCATGATGCTATACACTACAGCGTTACAATGTTTGCCACGGCGTTGCAAGCTGCAGCGTAGTGGAGCATGGTGTGCGAGAATTTCATGCGGAGTGGCATTATGGGACTTCAAGGTTGCAGTTTCGAGCCCCAGAACCAACCGTTTTTTATTTTTATTTTATTTCTTTTGTAAAATGAATTTTTATTTAATTAAATTAATTTCCCTAGGGTGCCAAATATCGATCCGATTATGCTATTTATTAAATTATGCTTTTGTTGTATGATTTTTTTTTTCTATGTGCATAATATATGTCATTTAGATTAAAATCCCACCTTAGGTTAAACATTTCATGCATCATTTTATATTATAAGAGTTATAATATATAGTATGCATGATAGGATTATATTATAAGTATTATAATATAGTGTATGGTTTTTTAATTGAATTAATATAAGAGTTATATTTCTTAGATTAAAAGCATTGACATGCATTTATACATGAGATGTATGTATGTTATATAGTTTAATTATTCATGTGATGAATGATCAAGCACAATAACATAGAAATGCATGTAACCTAAGTTAATTATTAGTTTTAAATTGTTTTAGCACTTGAATAATTAGACTTAGGTTTTCTAGTTCTAATAAGATTAGAATTAGGAAATCAATATGACTTCTGAATGGTGACTAACTAGTAACTGTTGCGTGATATTTATGATATTGCAATACCGCAGTGTACGAGTCAAGTTTTAGTATAGTGATTTATGAGTCGAAGTATCGTCCTCGGGAATGGGTTTCTAGATTAATTAATTACGAAGGTACTAATTCTCAATTTTAGCTAAAGAAACATAACATGGATAGTTGATTTGAAAGTAAAAACAAGCAAACAAACAAACATATAGAGACACGAATTGATAGAATGGTGGGAAGTGATTATACAAGTTAATGACTCAATTAACACATGCATTAAACCAATGAGATGAAATTATAAACAAGAAGTAAAATACTCAAGAAAATCTCTCGATTCTTAGTGAGCCTCACACATGCAATAACTTCATAGTCTCCATATGAACCTACGATATGCATGGCATTAAGCAACTTCTTTATGTGTTTCCCTATGATTTCTAAGTCATTCTCATGCCAGATTTCTAAGGGTTTTGACAATTTTACTCTAATTTAAGTTTTATCTCTCGAGTCCACTTAAACCAACAAATCAAGAAGTAAAGAACGAATTGCCAAAAATAAGAACAAAACATGCTTCAATACATAGTAATAAAGTCATAACAAGCAAATCAAATCCTAACTACAATGTTTAGCTACTCTAAATCACATGAAAATCAAACTAAACAAGTAGAAAACGTCTTAGAACGCTATTACAAATTGAAAGAAAAGGAAATTAAACTTAGGTGTCGATGTCGGTCCTTCGTCTCCGAGCTCCCGTCTTCGATCTCGAACCTCCACGAATGCATTGGCTCCCAAAATCACTCTTTTCTCTCTTCTTACAAAGTGTATTTCGAAATTAGGGCAAAACTCTACCAAATTCGGCTCCCCTTGCAAGAAGAAATAATGTTGTATTTATAGGTTAATTCGGTGCAGTGTTGCAATGTTAGGGAAAGCTTTGCAACGTTGTACCCTAAGCGGCTGGTAATTAAGGAAATAGTCGGCAGCGTTGCAACGCCGCTACCCTAACGCGCGCGCTCCTTATCGAAATGGCGTTGCGCCGCTGCGAGGCAGCGTTGCAACGCCCTCTGTGCGGCTCCTCGTGCATTCCTTCTTAACGAGATAGCGTTGCAATGCCCTAAGGCAGCGTTGCATTGTTATTGCCTGTAGGCTTCAATACAGCTTCACAACACGCTTGGCTTTGCAACACTATGGACAGCGTTGCAACGCCATCACTTCGGGTCCATTAGCTTGGTTTGGTCCTTTCACTTCCAATTGATGTTATTTTAAGCTCCAATTAGCCTCGTTTTGATCCCGAGTGATCCAAAATATCTCAAATTATTTTGTTTAAGCTCTTATCCTGAAATTAAATGATTTAAACACGTAAAAGCCCTGAAATCATCATAAAACTAGCAATAATTATGCCTAAGGATAACACATTTTGTGTGCTATCTGTAACTCTGTCCAAGGAAGGTTCGGTCTAAGGCTAGGGTATTTAACCTAATTCTAATAAGATTAGAATTAGGAAATCAATATGACTTCTGAATGGTGACTAACTAGTAACTCTGTCTAAGGAAGGTTCGGTCTAAGGCTGGGGTATTTAAGTTGACGCTTTGCGGAACACCCCTACCTGGGAACCGACCTGGGAGTGAAATTGATCCGGAGATTCATAGGTTATATTCTCGTGAGTGTCGTTAATTATGAGTTAATTAATTTATTCACATGAACCTAAGTTAATAATGAGATTATAGACTTAGGCTAATCCAATATAAGAGTTATATTGGTAGACTTAGGTAAATTTTAGTCGATTTATCTACGTCAATCCCGATTATTTTAAAGTGTTGAGTGCGAGGAAATAAAGTGTATGAGATACATTTAATTTTCCATCCACAAATCTCCATTAAGTTCACACCGTGAGATTCATACTCGGCCTCGTGGCGCAAATGGGAGTGTCCCCCTACGGGTGGTATTTGTATGGATCAAAATTCAACGTGAATGGAGAGAGTACTTATAGTAATTGGAGCAGGATCTGTGAAAACGGGACCCACGATCTCTTCTTTCAATTCACACCGTGAGACGCCTATGATCTGCCTGCTAGTTTGGCCTGAACCAGACAATCCCTACAGAGGGCCTTGATTATGGGAGTCAGAACACCATGAATGCTCGAAAGGGATACGATTTCCTTCTTTGTTTTCCATCGTAGTCCTCCCTACGATGGCTATTGTTTCGACGAATACTTGGAAATTTAAAGATAGAGGGTGACACTCACAAGATTCATTAAGAGTTAATGGATTCAGATCGAAAAATGGTAACTAGATGTCTAATGGAATAAGAGTTATTCTGGTATTAGGGTCAGGTTCAGAAAGTCTCGTCCTAGAGAAGGAGTGGATTTGTCTACCCTACGGTGGCGGTCATTCTAGACCTTTGGGCTATCATTGCAATTTTTAATGACCTAGGGATCATAGGATAAAAATTTCCTAAAACTTAATTGGATTTTCAATGTTTTTGTGAGACTAATACAAAGTTTTTCATTTTTCAACAACAAAATGTCAAATGCTGTTAATGCTCCTTTAGCTTCCGATAAGTTAGTCGGCGATATTTTTCAAACGTGGAAAGACAATATTGACACGATTTCGTAAATGACGACTTAAAGTTCGCGTTCACTGAGGAGTGTCCTCAAGTGCCCGGTCCAACAATCCTATTCAATGAACTACAAACCTTCTCGTCCTTGGTGCAAATCAAGGGACAGGAAGCTGAGGCAAGTGTTGCCTTTAGATCTTTTCACACGGGTTCGACCTCTGTGACAAAGTTTTTAGATTCTTTAGGCCCGAAAGGGAAGAAGAAAAGTTGAAGGAGGTTAAGGTTGGCCTCGTTGTCGCCCAAAAGGGCAAAGAGATCAAGGAAGTTGCAAGAAAATGTTTCTACTGCAACAAGAACGATCACTTGAAAAGGAGTTGTCTCAAGTTTCTTGTCGAAAAGAATAACGCAGATAAATGTGATTTACTTGTTACAGAAACTTGTTTAGTGGAGAGTAATGACTCTGTCTGGATATTTGATTCAGGCACCACTAAGCATGTTTGTTCTTCTTTTCAAGGATTAAGTTCCTGACAGCGACTATAAGAGGGTGAGATAACACTTAGGGTTGGATCTGGAGATGTTGTCTTAGCTGCAGCGATCGGCACGATGAAGCTGTTTTTTGGCGGAAAGTACTTATAAGCGAGTTGGAAGACAACTCTTTACCGGTTTGTGAGTCATGCCTTGAAGGCAAAATGACCAAACGTCCTTTAAGTGGAAAAGGATATAGAGCCAAAGAGCCTTTTGAGCTTATACATTCTGACCTCTGTGGTCGGATTTATGTTAAAGCATGAGGAGGTTACAAATACTTTGTATCTTTTATAGATGACTATTCGAGGTATGGGTACATTTACCAAATGGATAGGAAGTCTGAAACTCTTGAAAAGTTCAAGGAGTACAAGACTGAGGTTGAGAACCCGTTAGGTAAAACGATTAAAACACTTCGATCGGATCGAGGTGGAGAGTACATGAACACTGAATTCACAGACTATATGATAGAACATGGAATTACGTCCCAACTCTCAGCACCTGGTATGCCACAGAAGAATGGTGTATCGGAGAGGAGAAACAAAACCCTGTTGGATATGGTTCGGTCGATGATGAGTTATGTTCGTCTCCCTGATTCTTTTTGGCGTTACGCAGTAGAGGTTGCAGTATATATTTTGAACACAGTTCCGTCGAAGAGTGTTTGTGAAACACCTTTCGAACTCTTGCATGGTCGTAAAACAAGTTTACGTCATTTCAGACTTTGGGGATGCCCGACCCATGTGTTGGTGTCAAACCCGAAGAAGTTGGAACCTCGTTCAAAGTTGTGCCACTTGGTAGGTTACCCAAAAGAGACTAGGTGTGGTTTGTTTTACAATCCTTAGGATAATTGGGTGCTTGTGTCGACAAACGCCACATTCCTTGAGGAAGACCACATCAGGGATCATTTACCAAGGAGTAAGATTGTGTTAAACGAAATGGACAGTTCATCAGCAAACGTTGTTTATGGGGCTAGTACGTCAATAAGTATTGTTGATCCTAGCTCGCCTAGTCAAGTCCGTTCTCAATAGTTGAGAATGCCTTGACGTAGTGGGAGGGTTGTGAGACAGCCTGAACGTTACATGGGTTTGGCTGAAACCCAAGTCGTCACCCTTGATGATGACTGCAAGGATCCATTGACCTATGATCAGACAATGGCAGACGTTGACAAAGACGAATGGATTAAAGCTATGGACCAGGAAACGGAGTCGATGTACTTCAATTTCGTCTGGGAGCGTGTGGACCAACGGGATGGGGTTAAATCTATTGGTTGCAAGTGGATCTTTAAGCGTAAACGTGGCGTAGATGGGAAGGTGTCGACCTTCAAAGCCAGACTAGTGGCAAAGGGTTTTACCCTAGTTGAAGGGGTTAACTATGAGGAAACCTTTTCTCCTATTGTCATGGTAAAGTCTATTAGGATTCTTCTAGCCATTGCGCATATTATGACTATGAGGTATGGCAGATGGATATCAAGACGACCTTTCTGAATGGCAATCTTGACGAGACCATCTACATGGACCAGGTCAAGAGGGTTCATTACCCAAGGCCAAGAGCAAAAGGTTTGCCGACTTAAAAGGTCTATTTATGGACTGAAACAAGCCTCGAGGTCTTCGAATATAATGTTTGATGAGGCGATCAAATCTTATGGCTTTAATCAGAATGTTGATGAGCCTTGTGTTTACAAGAAAATCATTAACAACACTGTCGCATTTCTGTTATTGTATGTGGATGATATCCTGCACATTGGGAATGAGGTAGGATTTCTTACTGACATTAAGGAGTGGTTGGCTTCGCAATTTCAAATGAAAGATTTGGGAGAAGCTCAGTATGTTCTAGGTATCCAGATAGTCTGGAATCGAAAGAACAGAACGCTAGCCATGTCTCAGGTATCTTACATTGACAAGATGTTGTCTAGGTATAAGATGTAGAACTCTAAGAAGGGTTTGTTGCCTTTCAGGCATGGGGTTCACTTGTCTAAGGATCAATGTCCTAAGACGCCTCAAGAGGTTGAGGATATGAGATGAATCCCTTATGCTTCAGCTGTAGGGAGCCTCATGTATGCCACGTTGTGTACTAGGCCCGACATCTGTTATGCAGTTGGGATTGTCAGTAGGTATCAATCCAATCTAAGATTAGATCACTGGACAACCGTAAAGGCAATCCTCACGTATCTAAGGAGAACGAGGAACTACGACCTTGTGTATGGATAAGGATTCTAGGAAATCCACTTCGGGGTCAACCTTCATTCTGAATGGAGGAGCTGTAGTCTGGAAAAGCATCAAACAGGGATGCATCGCTGATTCCCCGATGGAAGTCGAGTATGTTGCGGCTTGTGAAGCTGCAAAGGAAGCTGTTTGGTTTAGGAAGTTTATGCTGGATTTGGAAGTTATTCCAAATATGAACTTGCCAGTGACCCTGTTTCGTGACAATAGTGGTGCAGTAGCCAACTCGAAAGAACCTTGGAGTCATGAGAGGGGCAAGCATATTGAGCTTAAGTATCACCTGATACGGGAGATTGTGCACCACAAAGACGTGACAGTCACGCAGATAGCGTCATAGCACAACGTTGCTGATCCGTTACAAAGGCCCTCACGGCTAAGGTGTTTGAGGGTCACCTAGAGAGTCTAGGTCTTCGAGTGCTTCCTGACGAGGGCAAGTGGGTGTATTGTAAAGGGGTATTCAATGCCCTAGTTTATTGTATTACTTTATTGTATTACTGTACATTTGAGAAATGTATTATGTACTCCACTAGCTTAGCTCAAGTGGGAGTTTCTTGGGATGTATGTCCTAATCTCGTGTATGTTTGTAATATTCCAAGCTGAAATAAATAAGAGTTATTTTTTTCAATGCTTTGTGTCTCGCATATTTCATAAACTTAATCCAATAAACTAAGCTACAGGGTCATTGTATTATGAGAGAACTAAGAATTTGAACGGTGTGTAGTTGACACACAGGGAGGATCACGTTCCAGTTAATGACCCGAACGGTCTACAGTATACGGATAGGGTTGGAGACCTTATCCTGGATATGCTGTGGATGTGACCCGCTTTGTATTAGATACAAACGAGGTGATCCAGCTCGCTCATGTGGTTGACATGCGAGTGGGGGTATCCTATGCAATGAGATTGTACAAGACCGAACTTTGAATTATTAGACTTACTGATGTAACACCGATAACAATATAGGACTAATAAATTTGTAGATGACCATTAGTGACTTGACCTTAGTCTTGAGCATGTTACGGACTCCTGTCTGCGGGGGTCTGTCCTTTTACTAGTACAAGTGAGGGCGACCACAATTGCTCGCCCAATATGCCAATCTTCTGAGGGACATGACCACGTGGCGAGCTGGGAACTTGACCACGCGAGATGGAATTCACTTGTTCCCGAATTAGGGAAACTTGAGGGGTTATTCCCTTAAGTGCTAACTCTAGGGCTTGAATGATGGGGCCCCACCCTCTCATTGGCCCGAGAGGGTTGTTGTTTATGGTTGGACCATGCAACGTAGTTGTTCATTAGAGGAGCAGTGAGACTTAAGGAGCAAGAGGCAGACACAGGGGTAAAATAATAATTTGACCCAGATGTGGCTACGAACAACCTGTGAAAGGTCGGCTCACGGGTATTGGTTATATCGATAGACACAACTTGTCCTACAGTGATGGGAGTGCAGCTACGGACTTTAGTGGAGTGTTAGCCTAGGTAATGAATGTTGAGTAACCGGGTCAAAGAGTTTGACAGGTTAATCTCGGATCATTGGAGTTCGTCATCTGTAGGTCCATTAGGTCCCTCGGTTGGCTCAAATTGGACAAATTGAGGGTTTACAGTTTGGTGTGGATTTGAAGTGTTCAAATTCATTAATTGGGTAATTATGTCCTCTATATGTTATATAGTTGACATAATATATAGTTTGATGTGAATGAGATTCATAATAAACTATTGAATAGCCTAATTTATTAATTAGTGCTAATTGGAGAATTGAATTGAGGGAAATTAAATTAAATGTGATTAAATTTTAAAATTCGACAATTATACAAATGATATTTGTATAATAAGGTATGAGATACCTTATTATATGTGTTATGCAAATATGATTTGCATAACATAAGGTTGTGGTAAAATGGTGATTTAGTGCAGATTTCAACTCCACATCTCACCATTATTTATAGGCTTGGTGAGAAGCCTTTGGTAAGGTTTGATCTCATTTATTAGAAATTCAAGTTCCAAAAGAACTCCAAATTCTCTCAAACTCTCTCATCTCTCTCTAGAATTCTCCTCACCAAAACCAAAGGGAGTCCCACACACTGTCCCTCAACCTCCCGAGAACAATCGAGAAAACCCTTTGGAAGTGTCTCGTTGTTCAGTTCGAGGATCGAGTTCATAAAGATCGCTGGTTCGAGAGGGATCGAGGTCGAGAAGGAGAAAACGTTGAAGAAGAGTTCTTCAAGTGCTTAGTACGTTTACCTACTGTTTTCTCTTACTTTTATGCAAGCTTACCCTAGGATTAATGAGATTAATTCAATTTTAAGAAATGAATTGCACAAGGAAACAACGACGTTTCACAACGTCTTCCGCTGCGGGAATTTCATTCCCTTCAAAACTATATGACATTCAACAACATCTAGATAAACAGTGATAATAGCATTTTATTGAATGAATTGGAACAATTTATAAACTACGAGTTTTAGGACATAAACCCCAACAAACTCGCACTTGAACTAAAACTCTAGTCTAGTGGTGTACATACCATCCAAAATAGTGGGATACAATTAAATACAATAAACTAGGGCATTCTTATACCTATTACATATCTCCCACTTGCCCTTGATTACCCTATGTACATGTCTCATAGGCCCTGACTCTCTAGATGACCTTCGAACACTTTAGCCGTGAGAGTCTTTGTTAAAGGATCAACAATGTTATGCTCTGAAGTGATCTTGGTGACAACCACATCTCCTCGTTGCACTATCTCACGAATGAGATGATATTTGCTCTAGATGTGCTTTCCTCATTTTTAGCTACGAGGTTCTTTTGAATTCACCACAACACCATTATTGTAACAGTATAAGGTGATAGGCAAATCCATATTTGGAACAACTTCCAAATCCATTAAAAACTTCCTTAGCCAAACAACTTCCTTAACTGCTTCACAAGCCACTACATACTCATCCTCCATTGTGGAGTCTATAGTGCATCCTTGCTTGATGCTTCACCATACTATAGCTCTCTCGTTAAGGGTGAACACTGATCTCGACGTATATTTCCTCGAATCATTATCAGTCTTAAAATTAAAGTCAGTGTATCTCTTAAGGATCAAATCCTTAGACCCATACACTAGCATATAGTCCCTCGTTCTCCTAAGATACTTGAGGATATTCTTAACTACGGTCCAGTAGTCTATCCCTGGATTGGACTGATACCTACTGACTATTTCCACAACATAACAAATGTTTGGCCTCATGCATAGCATAACATACATTAGGCTACCTACTGCAAAGGCATAAAGAATATGTCTCATATTCTCAACTTCTTGAGGTGTCTTAGGACACTATTCCTTAGACAAATGTGAACTCCATGTCTGAAAGATAATAAACCCTTCTTGAAGTTCTGTATGCAATATCGTACCAACATTTTGTCGATATAGGATGCTTGAGACAAAGCTAATATTCTATTCCCGTGTCTCCTTATGACTTAAACCCCAAGAACATACTGGGCCTCCCCCAAATCTTTTTATGAACGCAAGGCTCATCAACATTCTAGTCAAACCAAAAGACTTGATCACAGTACCAAATCTTATATTCCAAGAGCTAGAAGCTTTCTTCAACCCATAAATAGATCGATTAAGCTTGCAAACTTTTTGCTCTTTAGCTTGGACTATCAACCCTTCGGGTTGAAACATATAGATACTCACTTCAAGATTACTAATTAAAAAGGAAGTCTTGACATCCATTTTCCATATTTCATATTCATAAAACATTGTTATGGACAAGAGAACCCTTATAGATTTCAACATAGCAATAGGGGAAAAATTTTCTTCATAGTCAACTCCTTCCCTTTAGGTAAAACCCTTTGCTACGAGTATACCTTTAAAGGTTTGTACCTTTCCAGCTACATCTCTCTTTCCCTTATAGATCCATTTGCACCCTATGGGTCTTTCCATTCAGCTTGGTTTACAAGTTTCCATACTGAATTGAAGTACATAGACTTCATTTCAAGGTCTATGGCTTTGACCCATTGGTCCCTGTCTATGCCATTCATTGCTCGTTTATAAGACAATGAATCCTCTACACCATCATCAGGTATGACAACCTGAGTTTCAGTTAAATCCAAGTAGTGATCAGGTTGTGAGACAACCCTCCCACTGCGTTGAATCATTCCCAATGTTTGAGATTGATGAGACTGCTGGAAGTGATGGCCCCTTCATCAACTATTGATGAAGGTCCAACTTTGTCAGCAACTCTTGTTGACTCAATAGGAGCTTCATTTAATACCAATTTGCTACATGGCTTATGGTTCCTCATGTGGTCTTCCTCCAGGAAAGTGACATTTGTCAATGCAAGTACCTTGTTTTCTTGTGGGTCGTAGAAAATAGCATCTCTCGTTTCTTTGGGATAACCTACGAATAGGCACAATCTTGATCGTGGTTCCTGTTTCTTTGAGTTTGTCACTAGCACGTGTGCATGCAACCCAAAATTCTAAAGTGACGCAAACTAGGCTTACGCCCCTTCATAACTCAAAATGTGTTTCAAAAACACTCTTTGATGGAAAACTGTTCAAGATTTGAACTGCAGTCTCTACTGCATGACCCAAAACGAGTCAAACAATTGAGCATAACTCATCATGGAACGAAGCATGTCTAACAAGGTTCTATTTCTCCTTTCTTATACATCATTCCGTTGAAGTGTACCAAGTGTGGAGAGTTAAGACTTTATTCCATGTTCTATCAGATAGTCTTGGAATCTTAAGTCCATGTACTCTCTACCTCGATCAGATCGAAGTGTTTTAATAGTCTTTACAAATGCATTCTCAACTTCTATCTCAAACACTTTGAACGTTTCAAGAGCTGCTGACTTATGTTGCATTAAGTATAAGTGATCATACCTCGAATAATCATCTATAAAAGAGATAAAATATTTGTATCCTCTTCTAGACTTTACATTCATTGGACCACAAAGATCCGAATGCATTAGTTTCAAGGGTTCTTTGGCTCTGTAACATTTTGGAGTAAAGGTCATTTTATCATATTTCCTTCTAGACAAGATTCACATGAAGGTAAAGAATCATCTTCTAACTGACTTAGAAGTCCATTCTTTACCAGTATCTTAATTCGATTGATATTAATGTGACCAAGTCTCAGATGCCAAAGATAGGTCTCTTTATTTGGATAATTCCTTTGCCTCTTACTTTGAGTGTTGGCAGTTTCAAACATTTCATGATTTTAAAATTGCCTTTGTTTCGATTGGTCTTAATATATACAAGTTGTTTTCAAGTTTAGCTGAACAAATAACAACACCATTCTTACTAATGAATACTTCATTAATATTGAAACAAATTCAATAACCTTGTTCAATAAAGAAGAAGATAGATAAAAGGATCCTCTTTATCTTAAGAACTATGTACTTCTTTTCTAAAAACAAAAATCTATCCCTAAAAAATAACTTAACAGTTCCCACTGCACGAGCTGAGACGACATCTCTCATTTCGATTGGGATGTATGTCCTAATCTCGTATATATTTGTAATATTCATTATTGAAATAAATAAGAGTTATTTTTTCATCACTTTGTGTCTCGCATATTTACAAACTTTATGCAACAAACTAAGTTCCAGGGTCATTGAATTATGAGAGAACTAGAACTTGAACGTTGTGTAGTGGCCACATAGGGAGGATCACGTTCGAGTTTATGACCCAAACGGTCTACAGTATACGGATAGGATTGGAGACCTAATCCTGGATACGTTTTTGATACGACCCGCTTTGTATTAGATACAAACGAGGTGATCCAACTCGTTCATGGGGTTGACATGCGAGTGGAGGCATCCTGTGCAATGAGATTGTACAAGATCAGACCGTGAATTATTAGACCTACTGATGTAACACCATTAACAGTATTGAACTAATAACTTCGTAGATGACCAATAGTGACTCGACCTTAATCCTGAGCGTGTTACGGACTCCAATCTACGGGGGTCTGTCTTTTGACTAGTACGGGTGAGGGTGGTCACAGTTACTCACCCAACATGCCTATCTTCTCACGGACAAGACCACGTGGGGAGCTGGGAACTTGACTACGCGAGATGGAATTCACTCGTTCTCAACTTAGGGAAAGTAGAGGGGTTGTTCCCTTAAGTGTTTTCTCCAAGGCTTGGACAACGGGCACCCACCCTCTCAGTGGCGCGAGAGGGGTGTTGTTTATGGTTGGACCATACAACGTTGTTGTTCATTAGAGGAGCAGTGGGGACTTTAGGAGCAAGAGGTAGACACAGGGATAAAACGGTAATTTGACCCAGCAGTGTCTACGAACAACCTGTGAAGGGTCGACTCACGGGCATTGGTTATATCAATGGATACAGCTTGTCCTACAGTGATGGGAGTGCAGCTACGGGCTTTAGTGGAGTGTTATCATAGCTAATGAATGTTGAAAAACCGGGTCAAAGAGTTTGACAGGTTAGTCTTGGATCATTTGAGCTCGTCATCTGTAGGTCCATTACGTCCCTCGGTTGGCTCAAACTAGATATATTGAGGGTTTACAGTTTGGTGTGCATTTGAAGTGTTCAAATTACTTAAAAGAAAATTTATGTCATTTATATGAGATATGATTGACATAATATATAGTTTCATGTGAATGAGATTCATATTAAACTATAGGTTAGCCTAATTGATTAATTAGGGCTAATTTAGAGAAATTGGATTGAGAGAAATTAAATTGAATTTGATTCAATTTAAAATCCACAATTATACAAATGTGATTTGTATAATAAGATATGAGATATCTTATTATATGAGTTATGCAAATATGAATTGCATAACCTAATGTTGTGGTAAAATGGTAAATAGGTGGAGAATTCAACTCCACCTATCACCAAGGCCTTTGTGAGAAGGCTTTGAAAGGATAATTGCTAATTTTTTGGATTCTCACCAAAAGCTTCTCTCAAAACTCTCCCAATCTCTCTAAAGTTCTCTCTACCCCAAACCAAAGGGAGTCCCAATACTCTCCCTCTACCAATCCAGAACAACCGAGAAGATCATTTGGAGGTGTCCAATCCGTTCAGTTCGAGAGATCGCGATCGTAGAGATTGAGGGGACGAAGAGTTCGTGATCAGAGAACGAAATCTCGAAGATGTGTTCTTCAACAAGTAAGTAATTGTTGCTCACTGTTTTTCCTTCGTTTTTAAGCATGTTTAGCCTAATAAATTTAGTTTTAAGAAAACGTTTTTTCACAACGAATACCACGACGATTCAAAGTCGTTTCTGCTGCGGGAGTTTCATTCCCTTCAGTTCCATCCCTGAGCGTCATCCTTCCCCCTTCGAGCTCCCTGAAGGAACTAATTCCCTATATAGAAGAAAAAACATGATTAGTGGCCCCATAATAAAGTATCCAGATGGAGTTATCATTTTCCACTAAACAGGTTTCTAGAACAAGAAAATATAATTTACCTTTCTTCTCCTTAAGCTCGACTAGGTACTTTGGGTAGTTGCATTTCCAGTGTCCATCCACGTTGCAGTGGAAACATTTTCCTTTATCTGCAACCTTTGCTTTCCTTTTTTCTTTGTTAGCAGTAACAGAAGTGTTCCCCTTCCCTCATTTCTTCTTCTTCTGTATATTCTTAAGACCAGAAGATAAGTTCTCAGGCTTAGTTCCAAATGATGAACCCTTCTGGAACCTCTTGGAATGGGCAAACAGATTTTCCTCTCCTTTAGATGGCCTTTTAATTTTCATAAGAGATTGATAAGTCTGTAACTCAATCAAAAGGGTAGTCAGGTTGTACTGAATTTTGTTTATCACCGAATTGCTGCAGAATTGCAGGAAACTCTTCGGAAGAATTCTAGGATGAAAGAAATCTGACTTTGCTCGTTTATGACAGTTCCGTTCATTTTGGCCACATTAAAGAGGACCATCAGATCGAGAACATGTTCTCTCATTGAAGTCCCCGCCTTCATGCACGCGTTATAAACGTACTTGAGGGCTTCGTGTCAGATTTATCCAGACGGTTGTCCAAACATCTCCTGCAACGAACTCATGACAGACTGGCTAAGATATAGACCTTGGCCTTGTCATTGCCCTTAGTCCAACGATCATATGCGTCCTTGATAGTTTGGGACACATTATGAGCAGGGATCTAAGGACATTCCTCAGTTAAGACGAATCGAAGATCGTCCACAATAAGGACCGTATTGAAGTTGGACCTAATGTAGCATAATTATCCCCAGTTAACTTCTCTTTTGCGAGTAAAGCAATAATAGAAGACGACATGCTGAAAAACAAACAAATCTGTCCAAATTAGTTATCTGTGCCTTAACCCATTACATGGAATCCAATGAATTTAACAAAATAACAAAGAACCCTAATGTTTAAATTTTAAACCAATTTTTTTGCAACGATACTTCATAGATTTCGAACAAAAGCCACTATCGAGTGATCTTTTACCCCTCCCCTGAATTGAGAACATCTAAGTTAATTGTCATTACCAAAATATCTCATATTTAAATGGTTTTTAGTTACCATTTTTTGGTCAAGGATTTATTAACTAACATAACTCATCTCGTAAATGTGAACCTACAATTTTCAGATCCAGTAGGTCCGAGCCAACAAGCTACCATTAGGAAAGACTACTATTGGCAAATTACCTAAGAGACCCTATCCATCTATGGAGTTCGCGGTATTGTGATCCCTATGGTCAGGCCCTCCGTTCGGGTGGTTGCTCCCAGGACAACATGCAGGCGGACCATAGAAATCTCATAGTGCAACCTAATGAAGGAGACCGTAGGATACGTTGACATGTGTCCTTCTCCCATTTACTATGGATACTTTCCTCGTTCACCTTGATATTGAACCATACAAACACCATCCGTAGGGGGACGCCCTATTGACGCCACGAGGTCAAGCATGAAACTCATGTTGTGAACTCTTGAGGACGTGAGAGCTAAAAATCGATGCGAACATATCATTTTCTCCCACTAAAGTATCCTAAAGTTTTAAGGTTCATTTTTTAACTTAGGTGGATTCCGGCTAAATGAATCTATCTAACTTTATTTCTATTATAACTCTTATACTCATGTTTGTAACCTTAATGTCTAGGTACAATAAACCATCTAATTACCTAATAACATTGCATGGTAATAGAACTTAGGTTAATTCAACTCAGATTCCGGGTCAGTTCCCGCATAGGAGGTGTTCCGTAAACATTCAACTTAAGTACCCCAAACCTTAGACAGAACCTCACTGGTAGAATTCCCTTATAACCAAAGTCTTATTTATCCTACTTACATTATTTTAAACTATTTAAAACACTATGTAAGACTAATTTCTAATCCTATTAGAAATTATAAACTTAGGTCTAATTAACTTTAAACATTTTAAAATTAATCCTATTAAACCTAAGATCCTATGTTTCTATTCAATTCTTTGTTATAGGTTAAGGCTTCTAAGACTATTTTTAACTATTATAAATTTTAATAATGAACCTATATGTTGCTATGGTGAATAAATCAACAATAATATTCTAATTATTTTATTTACTATATTCATGTTTGAATTAAAACTAATTGATTAAACAACATGAATTATCAAGCCAAAAATTACAAAACAATTAATATAATTAATGTAAGAATCTGATATGAACCAAGGCATCTCATGAAGTCACATTAAATGAAGTCAAATTCATGAAAGTTTAACATAAGTTGCATTTAATGAACTCAAGCAACTCATCATTTATTACAGAACGACAAGCTTCATTTATCGAACAAGGGCTTCAAGATACTTCAAGATGTGCTTCATTTACTCTTGGATGGTTACAAAGAGTTACAAAGCTAACAAAGAGACATCAATCTCGGATTTATGACTAATTTGATGTAATTTTCAAGTTTAAAGTTTTGTTTTCAATGTTTTAGGTTACAAAATAGTTAGTGGACATTATGGTTGCCATAGGTTATCTTTAGGGTTTAAGTTTGAAGGCTATAAATAGCCACACATGTAATCCAAAGGAAAAAAAAAGATTAAAAATGTAATCAAAAGAGGCCTTTGTGTTTTTTTATAGCCTTGAGCTATGTCTTTGCAATTCTATGTAGGTTAGGTTGCATGCTTAGAATCATTCAAGCTTGACTTGATCAATCTTGCTTGTGGAGTGATTCGAATCTCAAGTAAGTTCTCTTGCCTTGAGATGTTTGATCGACAAGGTAATCTGGTTTTACTTTCCTTGAGTTGATTTTCAAAATTTGTTTTGGGGTCTTTGAAATTGAGTTATCTAAAGGTCTTGTTTCTTTAAGCAAAGTTGTTAGATCCAATTGTCAAGGGTTACTTAACTTTTTGACATTAGAATCTTTGGCTTCTTTGATTTCATTTCGATTTGGGGTTTTTTTTTGGATTTAGATCTAATAGTCTTGTTTGTTGTTAACAAGGTATAATAGATTTTTAAATTCTTTTTTGAATTTCTTATCATTTGGTATCAAAGCCTTAGGCTCAAGATCGGATATATGTTTCCTTTGCATTTATCTTTAATTTCTTTTCAATTTTTATGTAATGGTTATTTTTTGTAATCTGTCCAGTTTTTTTAATCTGTCAAAAAGCACAAAAATATCATACTTCCATTTGTTGTTTTATCTCAACGTCTTTTGCATTTTTGTAGATCTAGATATAATCTAAAACTTTGTCTTCTTTGAGATTTTCTATTTTAGCTTCGTTGATGCAAAAAATCTATATTTTTACAAGAGAATTTGTAATGGGTAGCAAACTTAGGGTTATTATTTGTAGATATAGCAACATTTTAAAAGAATTGTAAATATGGCAAAATTCTTTAAAAAATTTTTATAATTCCAATTATACCACTAAGTATAATATATTTCTAATATCCGTTATACTTATTACTTATTTGGAATTATTCTTTCTGGGGAGGGGTTTTTATTTCTTTGTTAATGAGATGCAACCGATGGATTTTTTGGGATGATCAGATGTTTCGATGATCTGTTGGGTTGTTTTTGTTGAATCGGTGGATTTGGGTGTAGACTTTCGCATGCCACAGATAAAAAAAAAAAAAGAAGAGAATCCATTTTCCCTAAGCCATAACATTTTTATTTTGTCAGACATTCAAGAATGTAAACTTCCGTTTGATAACTATTTATGCCCATTTTGTTTTTGTTTTTAGTTTTTGAAATTTAAACCTAAAAATACTACTTCTACCAATGAATTTATAATATCTTCTTATCTGTTTTGTACCTATGTTTTAAAAAACAAAGCTTAATTTTGAAAACTAACCAAAATAGTTTTAAAAAAATTGACTTTGTTTTTAGAATTTGGCTAAGAGTTCAAATGCTTACTTAAGAGAGATGATCTCTATTTTAGAGAAATTAGGTGAAAATAAGTTTAACTTTCAAAAACTAAAAACAAAAAACAAAATGGTTATCAAACGGGTTTTTTCTAATTATTGAGTTTTATGTTGATATTATGGAGAATGATTTCTGAAATAAGTGATTTCTGAATTAAGTTTATTGTATTTCTTCATAAAGGTTGGGAGGTTAATGCATAGATCGTGGTATTTTTTTCCTCGTGAGTTATTATGAAATTACCTTAAATACGAATCCACTTGTGATTGAATATTATCACTGATAGACTTCAATAATTAGAGACAAACTATAGTATTTGTGATAGAAGTCTATCATAGATAGGCTTCAATTATGACACAATGTAGCTTGAAGTTGACAGTGATAGTGGTATATCAATTACACAAACTAATTAGATTAAAAATAAAAGTCTATCATTGATAAAAGTCGATAGTGATAGACCTCTATCAGTGATAGAAGTCTATCACTTCTATCGGTGATGGACTTTCATTGGAGATAGACATTTATCAATGATAGAAGTTTATCAGTCATAGTAATAGGCTTCTATCACTGATAGACTTCAATCAACTTTAGTAAACAACACCAACCAAGTCTATGATAGTGATAAACTTATCAATGATAGACATCATTCTCGAATTTATGGCTAATTTGATGTAATTTTCAGGTTTAAAGTTTTGTTTTCAATGTTTTAGGTTACAAAATAGTTAGTGGACATTATGGTATTGATGGGGACGTAAGTTACAACCCTTAATTTGTCATAGGTTATCTTTAGGGTTTAAGTTTGAAGGCTATAAATAGCCACACATGTAATCCAAAGGAAAAAAAATAGATTAAAAATGTAATCAAAAGAGGCCTTTGTGTTTTTTTATAGCCTTGAGCTATGTCTTTGCAATTCTATGTAGATTAGGTTGCATGCTTAGAATCATTCAAGCTTGACTTGATCAATCTTGCTTGTGGAATGATTCGGATCTCAAGTAAGTTCTCTTGCATTGAAATGTTTGATCGACAAGGTAATCCGGTTTTACTTTCCTTGAGTTGATTTTCAAAATTGGTTTTGGGGTCCTTGAAATTGAGCTATCTAAAGGTCTTGTTTCTTTAAGCAAGGTTGTTAGATCCAATTGTCAAGGGTTACTTAACATTTTGACATTAGAATCTTTGGCTTCTTTGATTTCATTTCGATTGGGGAGTTTTTGAGTTTTAGATCTAAAGGTCTTGTTTTCTCAACAAGGTTGTTAGGTCTAATTCTTGGGAGTTACTTAACGGAATCGGTCCAAAAACACCTTGAATCGGACTTCAACCGCTCGAACTGAACAAAAATTTATGCTTTCCACTCGAACCGGCTTCAACCGACCTCACTTCTGGAAAAATGGGTCACATCGTTAAGACGTTGTGCGTAGCATCTCAACGCTGCAAGCATCAAACGCCTTCCCTCGATATCACGTACAGCGTTGCGATGCTGTTCTTGAGCGTCTCAATGCTGATGAACAACATCTCAACACCATGTCCATTGCATAACTGCTCCTTATCGCATTTTTCAAGAAAACAACACCAAAAACCTTGCCCAAATCGATCCAAAAGCTTTCGCGGACGACTCTGAACTTAAAATACAGGCTCAAATGCACTTTAACTTGCCCAAAAACACAGGGGCCCTTACAATTTTTTATCATAATAAAAAACGATAAATCTGTGGCCAAAAAATCCTAAACAATCTACAACAAACCAAAATACAGAATCTCACCAAACGAATGCAAATTTCAATTGTCAAATGTGAAATCGAGTTGGTTCTGATACCAATTGATGGTTTCGAAATACCTTATGCACAACGGAAGCCAATTAGATCTATTAGCTCATTTTTTATTTGTCAAACGAAGAACCAATACATTAGGACAAATATATAGATATTCAATTATGACATGGATTTTAAAACAAAAGCTTTTAGAAACTTTTCATAAACTAAAGGGAAAACAAATTTTACCTTTTTGGCTTCTAGAATTTTACATAAAAATGGCCCTCTATAAAAACAACAACACGAATTCCGAAAGCTTCTTTCAAGATAAACAACAGGACACCACCAACTAAGAGAACTTCCTATTCTCTAAGAACAACAACTATTTTAGGAGTTTTAGAGAGAAAATTTCTTTTCAAGTAAGAACAACAACTTGTTCAACATACATACTCGTTCCAATCTTTCTCTCCTAATTGCTCTTTGTTTTATAGATAGTGGAAATAGAGAGAAACAATGGATAGAGGGAGAGTGGGAGAGTGGGAGAGAGGGAGCGTGTGTAACACACGTTCCCTTTAATTAATTAATTAATTATAAATAAATAAATATTAATTAATTAATTAATTTAGTTAACCATTTAATTAAATTAATTTACATCTAAATCATATTTAAATGCATCTCTCTCATAACCTATAGTTTTAATTATTCTAATCAAACCTAATTTAATATAATCAACTAAACTTATAAATCAATTAATTCTCTAATTAATTAATTTATAAATAAAATATCTTCATACATTAAATTAATTCCCAAAGTGAATTTAGACATTTCAAATTTTAATTAAGATCTAGCAATCTTAAAACACTTTACGAGCTAGGAAGTGGACCTAATGAACCTACAGATCAGAAGCTCCAACGACATAAGATTAATTAGCTAATCTCATTAGTCGTTTAATCGACATTCGTTAACAACGAGTACACTCCACTAAAGACCTGCAACTGCACTTTTCTCACGACAGATATTTTTCTGTGTCCATGGATAAAAGACCAGTAACAACAAATCAATCCTTCACGAGTGTTCGTAACTCCAGCTGGGTCAAATTATCATTTTACCCCTGTCTTACATTTAAGGCCTTAAGTACCAGTGCTTCTCTAATGAACAACTTGTTTATGATTCGACCAATAAATAGAAATCTCTCTTGGGCCAGTGAGAGGGTAGGACCCTTTGTTCAAATCCCGGGGCACCACTTAAAGGAACACTCATCTACTTACCCTAAGTTTGAGAAAGAGTGAATTTTATCTTGCTAGGTTAAGTCCCCAGTTGTCCACGAGGTTTTGTCCCCAAGAAGGTAGGCTTAATGAGTCAGCGTCTCAGGCCACTATCACCCACACTAGTCAAAGGATAATCCCTCGCAGACAGGAGTTCGTAACCTTCTCAGGATTAGGATCAAGTTGCCTAGGTCATCCAATTGAAACAAAAACCTAATTAATCAATGGAGTTACATCTACTGGTTACTATTTCACAGTCTGATCTTATGTGAACTCATCACTTAGGATACCCCCACTAGCATGTCACCTACACGAACGTGTTGGATCATTGCATTTGTATCAAATACAAAGTGGGTTGTAACCATAGTGTCACCATGATGACAAATTATTCGATGAGGCCGTCAAAATGTGGATAATAATTTTTCACCGTTGGATGAAGAGCGAGAAGTATTTCGAGTTTATATCTAATGGTTATTAGGGGGCATGAAAATTATTGGATCCACATCCAACGGTCATTACGAGACAACCACATTGTGGCGGCCTCAATGAATAATTTGTCCACAAGGATAAGGTACCCAACCTCATCCCTATACTATAGACCATTTAGACTGTTTGGTGAACCTTGATCCCCGTATATCTCTACACACAGTTCATAACACATAATACAACCTAAGATGTTAGTTTATTGGATTTAGGGTTAATTTTAGGCAAACTATATGAAATTCAACAACATTTGGATGAACAGTGATAATAACATTTTACTGAATGAATTGAAACAAATTGCAAACTACGAGTTATAGGGCATAAAACCCAACAAACACTACTTGCAATACATTTAAAATCAAAGACAACTTTTGTTGCCAAGAGTAAAGGTAAACCAAACAACTAGAATGAAGGAAACAAAATAGCTGGCTAAATTCTACAATCTTAGGGATTAAAAAGTTAATTCCATCTCCAAAGCCTCACCATGCTGACACATTTGCCACTCGCCTCAAGTGTCAAGGCAAAATTTACAAAAAACAGAAATATTAGCATAAGCGAGTATAAAAATATTCAGTAAGTAACCGCATTTAAAGTCCAAATGTTTGCAATACCACCGCAAAATGTCAATCAACAAACCACAAATAACAAACCACAACATTCCCTGATCGCTCTCAAGCTCTACACTCCCTTGGCTGAATGGCAACACCAACGGTATTGCCTTGGTTTCTATCTGCAGGGCTTCATCCTCATAACTACATACAGTAAGCAGGATCACAATCCTTAAGCCATTCCTCGATGGCTCACTTTCCTTCTGGCTAGCACATGCAATTGTTTGGATTTGTGCCCTAAAACTCGTAGTTTGTAATTATGTTCTAATTAATGTAATAAAGTGTTATTATTTCAATAAAGTGTTATTGTTCGTTATCTACGAGTTTGCCTTTATTTAAACCCTAAATCCAATAAACTAAACATCCAAGGTCATTAAATGAATCTTTAATCGAATGTAATGTACATAAAAAGATCTTGGTTCGAGATACTGACCAAAAGGGTCTATAGTTGGGGATAAGGTTTGGGTACCTTACCCTGGTAAAACTATAGATGTGGCCCACTTTATATTTGATACAAACACCGTGATCCTAACGTGTTCGTGTAGATGACATGTGAGTGAGGATATCCTATGTAATGAGATTACATAAGACCGGACCACGAAATAGTCACCTCTAGCTGTAACTCCGTTGACTAGTTAGGTTTCTATTTCACTAGGATGACCTAGGTAACTTGATCTCAATCCTTAGCAGGTTACGAAATCCTGTTTGCGAGGGACTGTCCTTTGACTAGTATGGGTGAGAGTGGCCAGATTCGGCGACTCAATATGCCTACCTTCTTGGGGACAAGACCGAGTGAGCGGCTGGGAACTTAACTTAGCAAGATGGAATTCACTCCTTCCCGCCTACTAGGGTAAGTAGAAGAATGTTCCTGTAACGCCCCTACTTTTCTATGACCAACTCCTAGGGACATTACTACACATGCATGCATTTATAGGCCGAGAGATAAAAGAGCTTAAGAGAAATTTTCAATTAACATAAATAGTTCCAGGGATCCCAAAACAAAACATTAAAATCAGTTAAAAACATCAATTCAGTTTGGCCTATTAGAAATAAATAAGTTTAACTCCAATTAAAAACATAGAGACAACAACAGTTCAAAACAAGAATGTGCGGAAATCATGCTGGTTCCCATGGTCTTAGTAACGCTCCTCCGTCACACGCCTTGCACGTCCTTCCCTTTACCTGAAAAACATTTTTAAAAGAAAGGGTGAGTATTGCAAAACAATACCCAGTAAGTAACCTCGCTACCGAGGTTTGGGATATGCATACACATACAATCATGATCTTTAAACTCATTCGTAACATACATAGATGGGACCTAAAACTTTCTAGTATTGTCAGGTCTTTAATCCATGACTGCTTATTTAATTGTCAGGCCTTTAATCCATGACTGCTTATTTAGTTGCCAGGTCTTTAATCCATGGCTGCTCATTTAGTTGTCAGGTCTTTAATCCATGACTGCTCATTTAGTTGTCAGGTCTTTAATCCATGACTGTTTATTTAATTGTGGGGCCGACTGGTCATCCTGAGTCGTTTCGTTTTGAGTCTCTCACAGACCCCTGTACTTTGACCCATAGGTCTCTATTGCATGTTTGACCATGCACATAACGATCTCAGAATAACCAATGTCCACACTATTCGCTATTTCATTTCGTGGCATACAAAACATGCATGAGGTCCCATCAGTCACATAATAATAAGGTACATGTCACAAACATCATCATCATCTCTATATCATTCATACTTTCTCATGGACAGTTTGGAGATCATACTTTTATAAGAAACATGTATCATTCTCATACAAACTACTGTCATAATCTCACATGAAATAATGGAATACTTTTACATAGCATACGAGAATAATCTCACATAAAATAATGGAATACTTTTACATAGCATACGAGAATAATCTCACATAAAATAATGGAATACTTTTACGTAGCATACGAGAATAATCTCACATAAAATAATGGGTTATTTCTACTTGATGCATCAAGTATTTGCACATAAAATATCACGTATTCTCACATGAATACTGTATATTTTCAGATAGAAAATTATAACTATTTTTCGCATGAAATCATAAAAATCGTTTTCATTTAATCCCAAAGAAAATTCTAAGCACAAGGTCCCTTACCTCGAGCTTCGATTTTTCCCCAAAACCTAATCGAACTCCCTGCCTATTCTCCTTTTAGTGAAACCTGATTCACGACATAATTTTCGGATTCAAACTCCAAGCATTCACTAAAACCCTAATCATGCGATACTTAAATTATCAGATTAAGATATCACACCGCTTTACCTCGAGCTCAAAGCGAACACCTACTAACTCTTAGTCCGTTTTGACGATCAATCCCGCTCCAAGTTCGCTTCCTACAAAAGGTATTCGAACCCGTAACCTAAGTTCTCAACCAAAACGCTTAAATAATCGACGGTACACAAATAATTCTCAATCGAACTCGATACCTAGCAAGATCGCTCACCGAACGACAAATCCCTGTCTTTGCTGTGGAAGTCACGACGGACGGCGGCGTGCGTGGAGTCGGCGGCGACGGTGAAGCTCGTGGGTGATCCGCGCTTCTTCCGATCGGGCGTGGAACGATCCTCGAGCGCGGTGGCGGACTTCGTCTGCCGACCAGAGCGCTTCGACGGCGGCGCTAGCGACTTGAGACCGCGGAAGCCGAATGACCTCCGCCCGAGGTTGGTGGCGATTCTGGTGCGCGACGGAGTTTGCGGCGGCACGAAACCACTCGATTTCACGAGGCGTGGCGGCGCGGCTCAGACCGGCCGCGGCGGCGGCGAGCGGCTCACGACGCCGACCGGGCGTGAGGTTCGCGCGAAACGGCGGCCGGCAGCCGGCGAGAGGCTGCTGCGGCACGCTGCCGGCGAACGATTTCGGACGACGGCGGGAGGTATTCGTCTGTAGGGCTTGGTCGGCGATTTGGGTAACTTCCGTCCGTGGACTTGCAGACGTGAACGGCTGGAGTAGCTTCCGTTCGTGCGTGGGTTGCGAGTAGCGGTGAAGCGACCTCCTTCCTTGCGTCACGCGCGAGGTACCTATAGTGGCAAAGAGAGGTCGCGCCGCGGTAGGGTTAGTGTGACAAGGAGGAGAGGGGACAGTCGGCTAGGGCAACACAAGAGAAGAAGAAGAAGAAGGAGAAGATGGAACTATATTAGGGTTAGGGTTATGATAAGATGAAGAGGATGGGGCATTAGGGTTAGGGTTTGGGAAATGTTAGTGGTTTCACTTAAGGAGACTTATATACCAACAATTTAGGTTAAACTTAAATTGCCAAAGTAGCCCTCCTTTAAACGTTAATAACCAAAATGCCCTTGAAATTGCCCTTTCCCTTAATTTCATAGTTAATCTCATCTTAAGGAATAATTCACCTAAGTTAACAAAATTACGATCTCCTCTCTCATGAGTTTGATTAAAACACCATTCCAACTAAATACAGAGGCCAATAAAGTGTTAAAAAAAATAACTAATAGTACCTGAGATGGCGGTCGTCACAATCTTCCCTCCTTAAGAACTTTCGCCCTCGAAAGTTCCTATTCTGGAATAGTTCGGGATATTTAGCGCGACTTCCTCTTCTCGCTCCCTGTAGCTTCCTCCGTGCGGTGGTTCTCGCCATAACACTTTAACTAAGCCGATCTCGCGATTCTGGAGGGTCTTTCGGTCTCTTGCAATAATTTGTACCTGGGCTGCTCGCCATAACTCGGATCTTCGCTAATTGCAATGGTTCAAGTCTACGACATGAGTCGGGTCTGGAACGTACTTTCTCAGCATGGAGATATGAAACACGTTATGAACCGCGAAAGGGAAGGTGGCCAAGTGCTAATCTGAGGCCACTGCACCGATCCTCTCTAAAATTTCAAATGGTCCGATGAATCGCGGACTCAACTTCCCTTTCCGGCCAAACCTTAGAATTCCCTTCATTGGGGCCACCCTGAGAAATACGTGGTCCCCAACATCGAATTCTAGGTCTCTTAAATCTCGTGTCGGCATAACTCTTCTTCTGCTCGCTCGGGCGGGCGTCGCATCCGCGCCTAATCTTTTGCACCGCTTCATTAGTGACTGTACTAGTCTCGACCCAACAATGGCGTTCACCAACCTCCTCCCAGAAAACGGGAGTTCTGCAACGTCTTCCATAGAGAGCTTCAAATGGAGCCATTCCGATGGTCGACTGGTAACTGTTATTGTAAGCAAACTCCATCAGATGCAAATGAGTGTCCCAACTGCCTGGGAAGTCTAAAGTGCAAGCTCGCAACATATCCTCTAATATCTGGTTTAATCGTTCGCTCATCGCCCATCCGCTCGTGGATGAAAAGTCGATCAAGTTCAAATCGCGAACCCAACGCTCTCTGTAAACTCCTCCGGAAGTTGGAGGTGAAACGTGGATCCTCGCTCGAAATAATCTTGTTTGGAATCCCATGCAAACGGACTATCTCTTCAGGTAAAGTCGCGCCACTTATCTGTAGAATAGATGGGTTTCCCTGGTATGAAATGTGCCGACTTTGTTAATCTGTCCACTATGACCCAAATTACTGTGTAACCTCGTAAAGTTCTAGGCAGTCCAACTATGAAATCCATTGAGATCTCCTCCCATTTCCACTGAGGTACATGCAAGGGTTGTAGCAAGCCCGCGGGTCTCTGTCTAGGTGCCTTCACCTGCTGACAAGTTAAACACTTGCCGACAAACTCGCTATGTCGCGCTTCATGTTGCACCACCAAAACGATCGCTTGGATCTCGGTACATCTTGGTACCGCCGGGATGCATAGAAAATGGCGAGTTATGGGCTTCACTCAAAATCTCGCCGATTTGTCGTCGCCGCGCACATAATCGACACGAAATAGTAATCCTCCATCCGAGGATAGGGCAAACTCGATCAACTCACACCGTAGTTACTTTGCGAGACGCTTTTCTACTAATCGAGGTCCACCACGGTGAGCCTCAATGATACGTTGTCTCAAGGTCGGTTGCACCGTTAATCGGGCTAATCGAGCCGTGGTCTTCCCTACTAGTATCGCAATTTCACTCGAGCAAACTCGCTCTGTAACTCTCTGGGCTGTCGCTCACTCGCGTAAGTATATGCAGTTTCGTTTTCTCACGAGGGCATCGGCCACTACATTAGCCTTACCGGGATGGTATTGTATGTCAATATCATAATCTTTCACTAATTCCAACCATCTCTGCGTTGCCTCATGTTCAATTCTTCGGGTGAACAGATACTTGAGATTTTTATGATCTGTAAAGATCTCGAATTTTCTCGCCATACGGTGTAGTGTCTCCGGATCTTTAATGCAAATACTATCGCTTTGCTAGTTCCGGATCATGAGTTGGATAGTTCCTCTCGTGCGTCTTCAATTGTCGGGATGCATAAGCTATTACTTTACCGTTTGCATCAAGACACACCCAACCCTTTCTTGGAAGCATCATCAGAAACCACAAAGCTCCTCGTTCCTCGGGAACTGTAAGAATCGGGGCCGACACTAACTGCGTGCTTGAGTTCCCCGGAAACTCGCTTCACAAGCATCATCCCAAACAAAAGAGTTTTTCCCTGCGCGTCACCGAGTCATAGGCATGGCTATCTTGGCAAAATCCCGCACGAAACGTCTATAGTATCCCCGCAAGACCCGTAAAACTACGCACCTCTATAATGGTGGTCGGACGAGGCCACCGTGTGACGGCCTCCACTTTCATTTGGATCAACAGAGACCCCAACCGGACACCACATGCCCCTAGGAAAGATACTTGTTCGAGCGTAACTCACACTTGGAAAATTTTGCATATAACTTATTCTCCCTTAGCGTGAGTAACACTTTCCTCAGGTGCATTTCATGCTCTTCATCACATCTGGAGTATATCAATATATCATCGATGAACACAATCACGAACGTATCAAGAAACTCCTTGAATAAAGCGGTTCATCAAGTCCATGAAAGCGGCGGGGCGTTGGTCAAACCAAACGGCATCACCGTGAACTCGTAATGCCCATAACGTGATCTCGAATCTTTGTTTTAGGAATATCCTCTTCACGATCCTCAATCGATGGTAGCTTCGATCTCAAATCGATCTTGGAGAACACCGTTGTTGCTCAGAATCGATCGAACAAGTCATCTATTCGGGAGAGGGTATTTATTCTTGATTGTAACTTTATTCAATTCTCGTAATCTATACAAAGGCGCATGGATCCGTCTTTCTTTTCACGAACAATACAGTGCTCCCTGGGCATAAACGCTTGGGCGTATAAACCCTTTGTCTAGCAAGTCTTGTAATCTGTACTTTTAGTTCTTTCATTCTGCTGGCGCGCTATTCTCAGACGGGGCCTTGGATATCGGGGTCGCCCCCAATTCCAATCCGATGTTAAAATCTACCTCCCGATTGGAGGTATTAGGGGAGGTCCTCGGGAAGACGTCAGTAAACTCATTCACCATCGGTACCGATGTCACCGAGATCTCGACACACCTTGCGTCTAGTATGCAAGCTAAGACGCCCCAAGCTCCCCGATGCAATAACTTCTCGGCCTTAAGGGCGTGAATTACCTTAGGCCTACTTCTCGCTATCGTGCTCTCGAACTCAGTAGCTGAGGTTGGTTAGGAGGAGTGAACACTACCTCCTTCCTGAAACAATCAATACAAGCATGGTTCTGCGCTAACCACCCATGCCCAATATTACATCAAAATCAAACATGTCTAAGGCTACTAGATTCACTGCTAACTCATGGTGTGCGATGGTCACACTACCATCCTTGACTTTCATATTGGCTAACAAATCTATTCCCGCAGGAGTGGAGACAGAGCGGGGCATCGTGAGTCGTGTTCTAGTTCTAACTCAGCTTGACTTACAAAGGATGCAGAAATAAACGAGTGCGTAGAACCAGAATCAAATAATACAAAGGCAAGGTGCCCAAGTAATGGAAGTGTACCTGTAACCACCGAGTCTGAACCATAGATGTCTCTACTGGTGCTTGCATAAGCTTCCTCGATGTATGGCTTCGGCTTCACAAAGAGCCCACTATTCATAACTTTGTGGTGGCTAGTCTTTGGCTTGACTCGGCAAACTATTAGCTCTGTGCCCTTCCTTTCCACACCGAAACACACCGGACCAAGGCCAAACACTTACCCCAGTCTTCGCTACCACATTTCTTTGCACCGTGGCTTTGTCTCCGCCGCTATATTTCCGATCCGTTGACTTGTGGTTTTCGGCGGAACTGCATTTAAAAATGCCCTCGGTCTATCACGCGTGTGTCTGGGGCGCGTGAGTATTTGGAATTGGGCTGGTCCCACTTCCTCTTGTGATTTGCTGTGGGCTGCCCCGGGTTAACTACTACCTGCTGTGTGCGATGCTGTGCTCGCACTCAGATCAATTCCGCCACTCACCGCTGCGGAGGCGTAATCGGGAGGTGCTAATGCTTGGATAAAGCCTCGAACGTTCTCATCCGCCCCATAATGAAGCGCTCGTCTTCTTCTTTGCTATGTATCTACCACTCTCGGGGCAAAACGGGACAAACGGGTAAATTTCCTCTCATACACTTCCACCGCCCTCCCGCTCGCAAAGTCAGAAGAACTCGCACGCTCTGTAACGAGCTGCAGCAGGATAAAATTTCCGCCAGAATGCTTCTTTAAACAGATTCCAGGTAATCGTTTCTCCGCTAGCGACAATGGTTCCCTAGGCGGACTCCCACCATAAATACGCGTCATCCCTCAGCATGAAGGTAGCACAGGACACCCTCTGGTCCTCAGGGCGGTTCATCATCCAAGATGGTCTCAATAGAGGACAACCACAACTCGCCACGGTGGGGTCACTGGAAGACCCATTGAAAGACCTAGGATCATACTTCCTGAAGTCCTTCGGATAACGAGACTCCAGAGTTGCATCGTTTCGCCCCGATTTGCTTGGGCGGTGGGTGGCTATCGTGAGCTCGCACTGCTCTCGTGATAGCCTCCACCATCATAGTCATAACATTGGCGTTCCCCCGATCGCCACTGGGCAAGCTGCAGTACATTCTCCGACGGTCGGTGGTCTCCGGGGGAGGTCTCGAACGGGTGGAGTAACCTCTTCCTGATCTAGGGGTAATTCCGGTTGGGCGTCAACGTTTTCCCTTGCCCTCCGGCCCCTACCACGTCCCCTACCTCTCCCTCGGCCTCTAGGTGGCATTATGTCAAAAACTACAATATAGAGAGTTTCTAACTTAGTTTCCTTTACTTTCAAATCATAAGATAGGATCACCCCTTGGGGCTTTTAAGGTTATGTATAGGCATAAAACAGTATCATATCATAATCATTTACTTTCTTAATAAAATATCAGAACGTACCTGGCGGTGACTGGAAGCGTTGTTAAACCATGGGAACTACTCTGTGCTTACTCTGTAAGCAAGTCTACAGAACCCTTAAACCTAGGGCTCTGATACCAACTGTAACGCCCCTACTTTTCTATGACCAACTCCTAGGGACATTACTACACATGCATGCATTTATAGGCCGAGAGATAAAAGAGCTTAAGAGAAATTTTCAATTAACATAAATAGTTCCAGGGATCCCAAAACAAAACATTAAAATCAGTTAAAAACATCAATTCAGTTTGGCCTATTAGAAATAAATAAGTTTAACTCCAATTAAAAACATAGAGACAACAACAGTTCAAAACAAGAATGTGCGGAAATCATGCTGGTTCCCATGGTCTTAGTAACGCTCCTCCGTCACACGCCCTGCACGTCCTTCCCTTTACCTGAAAAACATTTTTAAAAGAAAGGGTGAGTATTGCAAAACAATACCCAGTAAGTAACCTCGCTACCGAGGTTTGGGATATGCATACACATACAATCATGATCTTTAAACTCATTCGTAACATACATAGATGGGACTTAAAACTTTCTAGTATTGTCAGGTCTTTAATCCATGACTGCTTATTTAATTGTCAGGCCTTTAATCCATGACTGCTTATTTAGTTGCCAGGTCTTTAATCCATGGCTGCTCATTTAGTTGTCAGGTCTTTAATCCATGACTGCTCATTTAGTTGTCAGGTCTTTAATCCATGACTGTTTATTTAATTGTGGGGCCGATTGGTCATCCTGAGTCGTTTCGTTTTGAGTCTCTCACAGCACTTCACTGATTTTTGACCCATAGGTCTCTATTGCATGTTTGACCATGCACATAACGATCTCAGAATAACCAATGTCCACACTATTCGCTATTTCATTTCGTGGCATACAAAACATGCATGAGGTCCCATCAGTCACATAATAATAAGGTACATGTCACAAACATCATCATCATCTCTATATCATTCATACTTTCTCATGGACAGTTTGGAGATCATACTTTTATAAGAAACATGTATCATTCTCATACAAACTACTGTCCTAATCTCACATGAAATAATGGAATACTTTTACATAGCATACGAGAATAATCTCACATAAAATAATGGAATACTTTTACATAGCATACGAGAATAATCTCACATAAAATAATGGAATACTTTTACGTAGCATACGAGAATAATCTCACATAAAATAATGGGTTATTTCTACTTGATGCATCGAAGTATTTGCACATAAAATATCACGTATTCTCACATGAATACCTGTATATTTTCGTATAGAAAATTATAACTATTTTTCGCATGAAATCATAAAAATCGTTTTCATTTAATCCCAGTAAAAATTCGGCACAAGGTCCCTTACCTCGAGCTTCGATTTTTTTCTCAAAACCTAATCGAACTCCCCGCCTATTCTCCTTTAGTGAAACCCGATTCACGACATAATTTCCTGATTCAAACTCCAAGCATTCACTAAAACCCTAATCATGCGATACTTAAATTATCAGTATTAAGATATCGCACTCGCTTACCTCGAGCTCAAAGCGAACACCTACTAACTCTTAGTCCGTTTTGACGATCAATCCCGCCTCCAAGTTCGCTTCCTACAAAGGTATTCGAACCCGTAACCTAAGTTCTCAACCAAAACGCTTAAATAATCGACGGTACACAAATAATTCTCAATCGAACTCGATACCTAGCAAGATCGCTCACCGAACGACAAATCCTTGCTGCTGTGAAGTCACGACGGCCGGCGTGCGTGGAGTCCGGCCGAGCGGTGAACCGGTCTTTCTGCCGCCGCATATGGTGGCTTCGTGGGTGATCCGGCTTCTTCGATCTGGCGTCTTTGGAACGATCCTCGAGCAATGGCGGGGCGGACTTCGTCTGCACGCCGACGAGAGCGGCCGGCGGCGGCTAGCGACTTGAGAACCGCGCGAAGCTTTGAATGACCTCCGTCCGAGGTTGGCTGGCGATTCTGGCTGCGCACGGGAGTTTGCGGACGGCTGAACCACTCGATTTCACGAGCAGCGGCGGCGGCTCAAGACCAGCGGTCGCGGTGCGAGCAGCTCACGCACGTCGATCTGGCGTGAGGTCTTCGCGCGAACCGGCAGCCGGTGCCGGCGTGAGGCTGCGCTGGCGCTTGCCGCGAGGGACGACTTCGACGACGGTGGGAGGTATTCGTCTGTAGGGCTTGGTCGGCGATTTGGGTAACTTCCGTCCGTGGACTTGCAGACGTGAACGGCTGGAGTAGCTTCCGTTCGTGCGTGGGTTGCAGGCGAGCGGTGAAGCAGCCTCCTTCCTTGCGTTCGCCGGCGAGGGTACCTATAGTGCAAGAGGCTGCCGGCGGTAGGGTTAGTGTGACAAGGAGGAGAGGGGACAGTCGGCTAGGGCAACACAAGAGAAGAAGAAGAAGAAGGAGAAGATGGAACTATATTAGGGTTAGGGTTATGATAAGATGAAGAGGATGGGGCATTAGGGTTAGGGTTTGGGAAATGTTAGTGGTTTCACTTAAGGAGACTTATATACCAACAATTTAGGTTAAACTTAAATTGCCAAAGTAGCCCTCCTTTAAACGTTAATAACCAAAATGCCCTTGAAATTGCCCTTTTCCCTTAATTTCATAGTTAATCTCATCTTAAGGAATAATTCACCTAAGTTAACAAAATTACGATCTCCCTCTCGCCGAGTTTGATTAAAACACCATTCCAACTAAATACAGCGGCCAATAAAGTGTTGAAAAAAAATAACTAATAGTACCTGAGATGGCGGTCGTCACAGTTCCCTTAAGTGAGAAATATATCTGCAGTGAGAAGAGTGCAGCTGTGGGACTTTAGTGGAGTGTTCCCGCAGTTAACGAATGTTGATTGGGAGGTTAATGAGATTAACCGAGCAATCTCGTATCGTTGGAGCTTCGATCCAGAGGTCCATTAGGTCCACCTTCTAGCTCGTAAAGGGTTCTTAGATCATTTGAATTTGAAATGTTCAAATTTATTAGGGAATACATTTAATGTATATTGATACAATATAATATATAGTTTTGGAACTATATGTTATAAATTTAATGTGAATATGATTCATATTAAATTATGTGAGAGAATTGAATATTTGAAAGAATTCAAATATTATATTAAATATGAATGTGATTCACTTTTGAAAATTATAGGTTAAAATTTAATGTGCACTGGATGTACATTAAAACTATAGGTTAAAGGGGAAATATGATTAAATGAGATTTAATCCAAATTAAATATATGATATTTAATTTATATTATTTAAATATGATTTAAATGAATAATTAAATTTGATTTAATTATATTATATATTATTATTATTATTATTATTTTAATAATAATAAATGAAAGAACGTGTCACTCAGACACGTTCCCCACTATCCCTTCCTTCTCCCTATCGATAGCTTAACAGGGAGAAGGGGTGTGAGAACAATCCATCGGTCAACAGAATTGCACAAGCGATTGAAGAATCGCTCTCTCTCTCTCACTCTCACATTCTCATTCCCTTCTTCTTCCAATTGTTGGAAACCTTCCCACCAAGGTAGATTTAAGAACTCAGAGATATAGGAGGTGATCCAATTGGTAGTATCTTTCTTGGAGAAAAACAGAGAAGTTTTGCTGTATTACTGAAAAGCTAGGAGCAAGAAGTTGCTTTGCTGGAGAATTAGAAATTACAAAGGTATTCTTTTTCTTTCCTTTAGTTTAATTGTTAAACTTGCAGCATGTTTACATGTAAAACATCCATGCCTAATTAGGTTAGAGTTAATTTAATGCTTGTTCTGTATTATTTTGGTCAATGTACTGATTTTTATTTTTTAGCAAAACATTCCAGCAAATTAACGATCACAATCATGTTTCTGCTGCTCAAGGAGATCAGATCTCCATCAGCAATGAATTACACATCCTCTATGCCATTGCACATCAGAGTACACAATCCACTATCTATTCTCTGTAATGAAGGACACATCTTCCATGTTATCACATATTATAGTACCCAACCCACTAGTTATCACATCTCTTGAACATCCTAGAAAATCATGCTCCAGGTGGGGTAATGATGCAATGCGTGCGTGGTAAAAAATAGTTACAATTTAATTACAACACTCCTTAGGATAAGAAAGAATACATAGTATCGTTGCAACAACTAATAAGTATAAGAGTATCGTCTCCATAGGGACTAAATGTGATTCTTAGTCAAGTTCAATTCTTTTACAGTAAATTTTAAGGTTACCAAAAAGAAAAGAAAATGATACAGTTGGGTTTGAACAAGGAAACTAAATGACAAAAAAGTAAATGCAAGAAAAGTAAAGAAAGTAAGTAAAAGAAAGCAAGTAAAGAATGTGATAAATGAAAGCAAGTAAAGGAGTGCAAGGTAAATGGCATGAAACATAAAGGAAAGCATAAAAATGACAAGAAATAAATATTCACAAGGTGGGGATGCTTGGGTTCATTTTAAGACAATTAGGCGCAGACCAAAGGAATCTTATGTAGCTAAATACTTTCTATTAAGCCTATTCAAACATCTTGACATCATAGCAAGTGTTCATGGTAGTTTTTCCCAGAGCTTACCTTAATTTTCAGCAAGTGAATTCCCATTCAAAATGCCTAATATGCTCTTGCTAATTTTCTAAGTGAGAGTTCGTTCCCAATCTTTCCTTTTTCGACACAAGATTACTCTTAATGCTTTATCCTTGAATGGAGATGGTAAATTGGTTTCCTCTTCTTTCCAAAAGCAAGAAACGAGATGGAAATTAAATTGGCAAAATCTACTTCCAACATTCAAGCAATTAAAGAAACCAATCTTCCAACATCAAGAGACATACATACACCCAACAACAACCAAATATCTTTACAAGGTCTTTAATCATAACCATTAAACATGAAAGTGCATAATCTTTACAAATTAGATGATAGAAATGAAGTTCAACTCAACTAGAGCCTCTCGACCACAAGCTTTCATACAAGAGAGGAAAGGGTTCAAGAGGGAAAGTGTAATCTATGATAAAGAAAGAGATACAAAGATAGATGTAAGTAAGAACTCTTTTTTTTTATGAAGCTTTCAAGCCCACACGATCATTTCTTTATCTTCCTTCTTGAATTTCCTCCTTGGAGAACAAGCCCTAGCCGAATGATACCCAAATATTTTCCCACACTTCAATTAATGGAATGCAATGCTTTTATAAGCCCCAAATGAACCCTAACCAAAGTCAAGTCAACCCTAACTAAAGCCCAAGTATTTCTAACTGGAGTTAGATGTGATAAGTTGGTCAATCACGTGCTCAATTGGAGAAAATCTCGTGTAGGTTCTACAGTAACTGTCAAACACAACATTTCAGATTGTTGAAGCAAAGCCAACTCCCAGATTGCTGAAGCAAAGTTTTTCAGAACAGTTTTTAGCTTTTCCAAAGCTTATCTTTTCCACTTTCTTCTTCATAAACAAGCAAAATAGTTCAATTAAGACACAAAAAACATAATCTCATTTATTGTTAATTTTAAGGTCAAGTAATGATCAAAACCAAGTAATCATGGAAAATTTAGGAAGAGAAAAGACTAAAAGGCACACTGTTGGGGTTTGTGCCTTAAAACTCATAGTTTGTAATTATGTTATAATTAATGTAATAAAGTGTTATTATTTCAATAATGAGTTATTGTTCATTATTTGCGATATTGCCTTTGTTATAATCATAAATCCAATAAACTAAACATCCAAGGCTGTAAAATGAATCTTTAACTGAATGTAATGTACATATAAAGGATCTCAATTCGAGATACAACCTAAAGCATCTATAGTTAGGGGATAAGGTTTGGGTACCTTACCCTGGTAAAACTATGGATGTGGCCCACTTTGTATATGATACAAACACTGTGATCCTAGCGTGTTCGTGTAGATAACATATGAGTGGGGATATCCTATGTAATGAGATTACATAAGACCGGACCGCTAAATAGTAACCACTAGATGTAACTCTGTTGACTAGTTAGGTTTCTATTTCACTAGGATGACCTAGGTAACTTGATCTCAATCCTGAACAGGTTACAAACTCCTATTCACGAGGGATTGTCCTTTGACTAGTATGGGTGAGAGTGGCCAGATTCGTCGACTCAATATGTCTACCTTCTTGGGGACAAGACCGAGTGAGCGGCTGGGAACTTAACTTACCAAGATGGAATTCACTCCTTCCCGCCTACTAGGGTAAGTAGAGGAATGTTCCCTTAAGTGGTGTCTCCGGGACTTGAACAAAGGGCCCGACCCTCTCATTGGCCCGAGAGGGACTCTATTTGTTGGTAGCACCACAAACAAATTGTTTATTAGAGGAGCACTGGTACTTAAGGTACAAGATATAACCTAGAGGTAAAACGGTAATTTGACCCAGCTGGTGTTACGAACATTCGTGAAGGATTAACTTGCTGTTATTGGTCAATATCCATGGACACAGAAATATATCTGCAGTGAGAAGAGTGCTACTGCGGGACTTTAGTGGAGTGTTCCTGCAGTTAAGGAATGTTGATTGGGAGGTTAATGAGATTAACCGAGCAATCTCGTATCGTTGGAGCTTCTGATCTGTAGGTCCATTAGGTCCACCTTCTAGCTCGTAAAGGGTTCTTAGATCGTTTGAGTTTGAAATGTATGGGAATAAATTTAATGTATATTGATACGATATAATATATAGTTCTGGAACTATATATTATAAATTCAATTTGAATATGATTCATATTAAATTATATGAGAGAATTAAATATTTGAAAGTGTTTAAATATTAAATTCAAATGTGAATGTGATTCATATTTGTAGACTATAGGTTAAATCTTAATGTGCATGAGATGTACATTAAACTATAGGATAAAGGGTAAAATGATTAAATGTGATTTAATCATTTAATTAATATTATAATTGAATTAAATGTGATTTAATTTAATGTAATTAATTAACCGTTAATTAATTTATTTATTAATTAATTCGAGAACGTGTCATGTTTACACGTTCCCACTACTCCCCAACTCCCCCTCGATAGGGAGTGGGGAGTTACCCACGAAGTGTCCTTCTCCTGGTGAGAAGGGACAAGCTTCAATCGATCCATGATTCACTCATTCGATTGAATTTACTGAAAGAGAATTCTCTCACTCTCACTCTCTCAATTCCCAAAAAGATTGTTCCAATTGTTGGAATTCCTTCCCACAAAGGAATTGGTCTAAGCACTCAGAGAATAGAAGGTTTTCCTCGTGGTATTGTCCTGTTGGAGAAAATAGAGAAGTATTCTTGGATTGTTGTGTTGCTGCAAATCTTGGAGCAAGGAGTTGCTGTTGAGAAACTATAAAGGTAATTGTTTCTTCCTTTTAGTTTAATGGTTAAACAAAATATGTTTCCATGTTATACTACATGTCTAATTAGATTAGAAAATGCATGTTCATTCTGTTTTTATCAATGTATCGATTTTTGTATTTCAACCAAAATAAACTTGCAAACTACGATTCCAAACACGTTTCCGCTGCTCAAGGGGATATGATCTCCATCAAATGGTATCAGAGCAATGCTTGTTTTTCTTTGGTTGAAACAAAATTACATTGATTTGGTGGGACATTCATTTTGGTTTGTTGTAAAACTAGTTTACGAATATTTTGGCCATAGTTTACTTTTGATTTGATCAATTTGTATGTAAAGGCCCCTGTGTTTTGGGAGATTAAGTGCTTTATCGAGTCTGTATTCGAGTTAAGAGTCGTTCGGGACCAGTTTCGTGTAATTCGATTGAGAATCGAAGGAGAAATTGATGATTGTTGCTGCTGTGATCGAAGAAGAAAGTTGTTGCCGAAGCAGCAACGTTGCAACGCCGTTCATCAGCGTTGCAACGCTGAGGAACGACGTCGCAACGCCATACCTTCCTATCGACGCGGGAGTTCCAAGGGTCAGCAGCGTTGCAACGCTGCCCCTTAGCGTTGCAACATACCCCGATAGCAGGCGCGCGCGCGGACAAAGACAGCGTTGCAACGCCCTCATCAGCGTTGCAACGTCGTGATGCCATTTCACAACTTGTAGACCGATTCAGCATCTTGGATGGTTTCTGGTCCAGTTCGAACGGTTCAAGCCCGATTCAAGGAGTATTGGACCGGTTTATGTAATAAGATTAGAGTAATTTTATTGTTTTGCACTTTAGGGGCCAATTTATTCCGGTTTTACAACTGTATTTCTTTATGAATGTCATTTAGATTTTTTCCCTCCTTAGGATAAGCATGTTCATGCATTTTATTTGTATAATTGTTATATGAACATGGTTTAAATGCATGATTAATTTATTTTTCATGAGTAATTAATTATAATTGTTATAATTAGATTATATGGAAAATAAATTGCATTGATGATGTAATTACTTAGTTTAAAATAAATAATATTTTATTTAAGTAATTTAATTATTCAATTAGTTGAATATTTTATTTATTATTCCAATATTTGTTTTATAATATAGTTCCTTGTCATAGGTTCATTATTAAATTTATAAAAGTTATAAATTAGAGGGTTTTAGAAACCATAACCTATAACAAAGAATTGCATGCAGACATAGGAACTTGGGTTAAAATTAAAATTAGTTTTAAATTATGTAAAATTAATTTAGACCTAAGTTTTAATTTCTAATAGGACTAGAAATTAGTCTTACATAGTATTTTAAATAGTTTAAAATATAGTAGGACATTAGAACTTTTGTTATAAGGGAAATCTACTGGTGAAGTTCTGTCTAAGGTTGGGGGTACTTAAGCTGACGGTTAACGAAACACCTCCTACCTGGGAACTAATCCAGAGCTTGAGTTAAATTAACCTTAGTTCTATTTTATATCTAGGTAATTAAAATGTTTATTCACCTAGACATAAGGTTAAAAGACCTAGTTATAATAGTTATAATAGGCATAGACTTAGATAGATTGTTTTAGCCAGTATCCGACTAAGTTAAACCTATACCCTAATCTTAGGAGCTTCAGTGGGGGAAAACGAGATGTTCGCATCGAGTTTACTCTCACGTCCTCAAGAGTTCACACCATGAGTTCCATGTTCGGCTACGTGGCGTCAATAGGGCGCCCCCCTACGGTATGTGTTTGCATGGTTCAATACCAAGGTGAATGAGGGAAGTATCCATAGTAAATGGGAGCAGGACGCGTGTAAACGTATCCTACGGTCTCCTCCATTAGGTCGCACCGTGAGATTTCTATAGAGGGTCTGACTATAGGGATCAGAACACCGCGAACTCTAGAAATGGATAGGGTCTCTTAGGTAATTTGCCAACAGTTGTCTTTCTTAATAGTAGCCCGTTGGCTCGGACCTATTGGATCTGAAAATTGTAGGGTCACATTTACGGGACAAGTTAAGCTAGTTAACAAGTCCTTGACCAAACAAACGGTAGCTAAGGACCATTGGGACATGAGATGTTCTTGTAGTGGGAATTGGTTGAGAAAGTCTCAATTCATAGGAGGAATGACTGACCGCTCGACGGAGGCTTTTGTTCTAAACCCTTGAAGTATCGTTGCAAAATTAATGGTTTAATTTAAACACTGGGTTTAGTTTAAGCACTAGGGTTCTTTAATAATTTTGCTAAATTTGATTGGTTTTATAATGGGTTAAAAGGCATAACTAATTAGAACTATTTTAGATTTTCAGCATGTCGTCCTCAATTATAGCCTTATTAAAAAGCGATCGTTTAACTAGTGAGAACTTTACTACGTGGAAGTCCAACTTGAATACGATTATTGTTGTTGATGACCTTCGATTTGTACTGACTGAGGAATGTCCTCAGGTCCCTACTCGAAACGCTCCTCAATCTGTTAAGAAGGCATACGACCGCTGGATTAAGGCCAATGATAAGGCAAGGTCAACATTTAGGCTAGTGTTTCTGAAGTTCTGGCCAAAAAGCACGAGGGCATGGTCTCAGCTCGTGAGATCTTGAGTTCGTTGCAGGATATGTTTGGACAACCGTCCAGACAACTTCGACACGAATCCCTCAAATACGTTTATAACTTCCGTATGAAGGAAGTGTTGGGATGGTTTGTCCTAATCTCGTGTTTGTAAATATACATTTGAAATTAATAGAATGTTATTCATTTTATCATTTTTGTGTCTCGCATTTTATATAAAGTTTGACAAATAAACTAAGCTCCAGGGTCATTTAATATATGAGAGAACTAGAACTTGAACGGTGTGTAGTGGACACACAGGGAGGATCACGTTCAAGTAAATGACCCGAACGGTCTACAGTATATGGATAAGGTTGGAGACCTAATCCTGGATACGCTGTGGATGCGGCCCACTTTGTATTAAGATACAAACGAGGTGATCTGACTCGTTCATGTGGTTGACATGCGAGTGGGGGCATCCTGTACAATGAGATTGTACAAGATCAGATCGTGAATTATTAGACCTACTGATGTAACAACGTTGACAGTAAGGACTAATAACTTCGTAGATGACCATTAGTGACTCGACCTGAATACTGAGCGTGTTACAGACTCCTGTCTGCGGGAGTTTGTCCTTTGACTACTACGGGTGAGAGTGGTCACAGTTACTCGCCCAATATGCCTATCTTCTCAGGGACAGGACCAAGTAGGGAGCTGGGAACTTAACTACGCGAGATAGAATTCACTCATTCCTGCCTTTAGGGAAACTAGAGGGATTGTTCCCTTAAGTGTTGTCTCCAAGGCTTGGACAACGGGCACCCACTCTCTCACTGGCACGAGAGAGTTGTTGTATATGGTTGGACCATTACAACGTTGTTGTTCATTAGAGGAGCAGTGGGGACTTAAGGAGCAAGAAGTAGACACAGGGGTAAAACGGTAATTTGACCCAACAGTGTCTACGAACAACCTGTGAAGGATCGACTCATGGTTACTGGTTATATCAGTAGACACGTAATATTCTGCAATGACAGGAGTGCAACTACGGGCTTTAGTGGAGTGTTACCGTAGCTAATGAAGGTTGATTAACTGCGTCAAAGCGTTTGATAGGTTAATCTCGGATCATTGGAGCACGTCACTGTAGGTCCATTAGGTCCCTCGGTTGGCTCAAACTGGGTTAAAAGAATGGTTAATGTTTTGGTGTGAATTGAAGTGTTCAATTTCACTTAAAGGGCATTTATGTCATTTATATGAGATATGAATGATATAATATATAGTTTAATGTGAATGAGATTCATAATAAACTGTAGGTTAGCCTAATTGTTGAATTAAGGCTAATTGGAGAAATTAATTAAGAGAAATTAAATTGAATGTGATTCAAATTAATAAATCCACATTATTGCAAATGTGATTTGTAATATGAGATATGAGATATCTTATAATATATGGTTATGCAAATATGATTTGCATAACCTATGGTTGTGGTAAAATGGTAATAATGTGGAGATTTTAACTCCATCATTTTCCATTATATAAACCCTTCTTGGAATAAGGAACAAAAGGGATTTCTCTCATTTTTTGGATTTCAAAAAGAGAGGAGACTCGATTTTCTCTCAAACTCTCTCAATTTCTCCTCCCTTCACCAAAACAAAGAGAGTCCCACAACTTTCCTTCTTCCAAAAGAAGAACAGCAGAGATTCTGATTGGTGGTGTTCGTTCTTGAACGAGAGAAGAGTTCGAGAAGTTCGAGGAACACGAAGAGTTCGTGACTTGAAAGGGAGATTCGAAGCACGTCTTCAACAAGTAAGTGTACATTTACTTGTTGCTTTTCTTTCCATATTATGTATGGTTAGCCTAGTTCTAAGAGTTAGAATGATTTTAGTGAAATCGAGTAGCATAACGATACCACGACGATTCGATTGTCTTCCGATGTGCTGGGATTCTTATTTCCTTCAATTGGTATTAGAGCCAGGTTGGTTCTTCGTTGTGCACTGTTTTTCATTAAAATTAGGTGGGTAAAGCCTTAATTTATGTGATAAATTGTTGGTTTGCTTGGATGTTTTCGATTTTGGCACTTTTACATTTATTTTCTGTTTGATGAGATCAAATATAAGGGCCCGTATTTTTTTGGAAATTTAGAAAATAAATCGAGTCTGTAAGTTCGTGTCATTCATGGCAAGAGTTGCTGTGAAGAAATCAGAGCGGAAACGGACGAGAATCGATAAAGAACAACAAGAGGTGCTTGTTGTTCTATCGACAGCGTTGAGACGCTGTTCATCGGCGTCTCAACGCTGTTCATGCGGACGGAGGACTTGTTGCAGAGCAGCATTGCAACGTCGAGGCGTGGAGCGCGTGGGGGGCAACGCTGAGCACGGTCGCGTTGCAACGCTACGTGCGTTGAGGGCAGTTCCAGCGCCAAGTTCGCGAGCTTCCTGGGCAGTTTTTTCGAAGGAGCTTCTTGGGGCAGTTAAAAAGAGTTTTTATTTTTATTTTAAATTTGTAAAATGTATTTTATTTATTTATTTATTTATCTTATTAAATAATATTAATATAAAAGTTATATTAATGTTATTTAATTAAATAAATGCCCTTACGTGCCAAAACCGGTCCATTTTTGCTATTTAATTATTTTATGCATGTGATGTATGATTTAATTAATTTCTATGTGCATAATGTATGTCATATAGATTTAAAATCTCACCTTAGATTAAACATTTCATGCATCATTTATATTATAAGAGTTATAATATATAGTTTGGATGATAGGTTATATTATAAGAGTTATAATATAACTAAATGCATTTTTTAATTTAATTAATAGAAGTGTTATATTTTTTAGATTAAAGTATACTCATGCATTTTAATTTCATGTGATGAAATATTCATTTTGTTATAGTATATAGTTATTCATGTAATGAATGATCAAGCACTATAACATAAAAATGCATGCAACCTAAGTTAATTATTAGTTTTAAAGTGTTTAGAACTTGAATCATTAGACTTAGGTTTTCTAGTTCTAATAAGATTAGAATTAGGAAATCAAAGTATAGTCTTTGAATGGTGACTGATTAGTAACTCTGTCTAAGGAAGGTTTTGTCTAAGGCTGTGGTATTTAAGTTGATGCTTGCGGAACACGCCTACCTGGAACCCGACCTGAGAGTAAATTCGGTCCGGAAATTCTTAGATTATATTTTTCTTGAGTTTCGTTATATAAAAGTGTTTTAATTTACTCTCATAGACCTAAGTAATAATGTGATTATAAACTTAGGTTAAATACCATATAAGAGTTATATTGGTAGACTTAGGTAAATTTTAGCCGGTTTATCTAGGTCAATCTCGAAAATTATAAAGTGTTGAGTGGGAGGAAATATAGTATATGAGATACATTTAATTTCCAACCAAAAATCTCTGTTAAGTCCGCACTGAGAGATCCATACTCGGCCGCGTGGCGCAAATGGGAGCGTCCCCCTTCGGATGGTATTTGTATGGATCAATTTCAACGTGGATGGAGATAGTACTTATAGTGAGTGGGAGCGGGACCTGTGAAAACAGGACCCACGGTCTCTTCTTTCGATTCATACCGTGAGACCCCTATGATCTGCCTACTAGTTTGGCCTGGACCAGATAATCCCTTCGGAGGGCCTTGATCATTGGAGTCGGAACACCGTGAATTCCCGAAAGGGATACAGTTTTCTTGTTGGTTTTCCTTCGTGGTTCACCCTTCGGTGGCTATTGTTTGGACGGATACTTGAAAACTTAAAGATTGAGGGTGACACTCACAGAATTCGTTAAGTGTTAATAAATTCGACCAAATAATGATAACTGGACGCCTACTGGAATAAGAGTTATTCTGGGATTAGGGTTTGGTCGAGAAAGTCTCGTCCTATAGGAGGAGTGTTTCTGTTCACCCTTCGGTGGCGGTCATTCTAAACCTTGAGAATATCATTGAAATTTTTATACGACTTAGGGATCATAGGATTAAATTTTGCTAAAACATGTTTGGTTTTCAAAAAGTTTATGCGAGACTGACACAAAATTTTATTTGATTTTTCAGCTAAAAATTATGTCTAGCTCAATAATAGCTTTGCTAGCTTCCGACAAATTAGTGGGAGATAACTTCCAAACTTGGAAGAATAATCTCAACACGATCTTAGTAACTGATGACCTGAAGTTCGTGCTTACTGAGAAATGTCCTCAATTCTCGAGCTCGACTACATCACGAAGTGTTCATGATGCTTACGATCGATTGATCAGAACCAATGAAAAGGCCAAGGTCTATATAATTGCCAGCTTATCTGAAGTCTTGGCAAATAAGCATGAGTTGATGGTCACCGTTAAGGAGATCATGGATTCGTTGCAAGACATGTTTGGACAACAGTCCTTTCATGTCAGGCACGATTCACTCAAACACGTCTTCAACGCACGGATGAAAGAAGGGTCGTCTGTCCGTGAACATGTTCTAGACATGATGACCCACTTTAATCTGGCGGAGATGAACAGGGCTTCGATCGACGAGTCGAGCTAGGTCAGCTTCATCTTGGCGACACTTCCGAAGAGTTTCCTTCAGTTTCGTAGCCATGTTGTTATGAACAAAATTAGCCACACTCTGACTACCCTCCTCAATGAGCTACAAAATTTCCAATCCTTGATGAGGATCAGGGCACCGGAATCTGAGGCAAATGTTGCCTACAGGTCTTATCAAAGGGGTTCGACCTTTGGGACTAAACCCGTCGCTTCTTCACGCTAGAAAGGGAAGAAGAAGATGAAGAGGGGTAAAGCTGACCGAGCTGCCGCCCAAAAGGGCAAGAAGGTCAAGGAAGTTACAGAGAAAGGAAAGTGTTTCCACTGCAATGCGGACGACCACTGGAAGAGAAACTGTCCCAAGTTCCTTGCCGAGAGAAAGAATCAAGATAAATGTGATTTACTGGTAACTGAAACTTTCTTAGTGGATAGTAGTGACTCAGCCTGGATTTTAGATTCGGGCGCCACTAACAATGTTTGTTCTTCTTTTCAGGGAATTGATTCCTGGCAGCCGCTGCGAGAGGGTGAGATGACTCCACGGGTTGGATCCAAGGAGATAGTCTCTGCTGCAGCGGTTAGCAAAGTGAAACTCTATTTTGGCAGGAATTATTTATTGTTGGACAATATGTATATAGTCCCAAGGTTTACTAGAAACCTTGTTTCTATTTCCTGTCTCATTAAACATTGCATTTTAATTTCTTTTGATTATAATAAAGCGTTTATTTCTTTCAAAGGCAATTTGATTTGTTCAGCTTCACTTGAGTCTAACTTGTATGTTTTAAAGCCAAATTCGGTCAAAAGCGTTTTGAATACTGCATTATTTAAGACTGCATAAACGCGAACTAAGAAAGTTAAGGTTTCTCCAAAAGAAAATGCCCATCTTTGGCATCTAAGGTTAGGCCACATTAATCTCAATAGGATTGAGAGACTAGTGAAGAGTGGACTTCTAAGTCAGTTGGAAGAAAACTCTTAACCGGTATGTGAGTCATGCCTTGAAGGCAAAATGATTAAACGTCCTTTTAGTGGAAAAGGATATAGGGCCAAGGAGCCCCTTGAGCTTATACATTCTGACCTCGGTGGTCCGATGAGTGTTAAAGCACGAGGTGGTTACGAATACTTCGTTTCTTTCATTGATGATTATTCGAGGTATGGGTATATTTACCTAATGCATAGGAAGTCTGAAACTCTTGAAAAGTTCAAGGTGTACAAGACTGAGATTGAGAACCTGTTAGGTAAAACGATTAAAACACTTCGATTGGATCGAGGTGGAGAGTATATGGACACTGAAATCCAGGAATATATGATAGAACACGGAATTACGTCCCAACTCTCAACACCTGGTATGCCACAGCAGAATGGTGTATCGGAGAGGAGAAACAGAACCCTGTTGGACATGGTTCAGTCGATGATGAGCTATGCTCGTCTCCCTGATTCCTTTTGGGGTTACGCAGTGGAGACTGCAGTTTACATTTTGAGAACCGTTTCGTCGAAGAGTGTTTGTGAAACACCTTTCGAACTCTAGAATGGTCGTAAAGGCAGTTTACTTCATTTCAGAATTTGGGGATTCCCGACCCACGTGTTGGTGTCAAACCTGAAGAAAATAGAACCCTATTCAAAATTGTGCCTATTCGTAGGTTACCCAAAAGAGACCAGAGGTGGTCTGTTTTACGATCCTAAGGATAATAGGGTGGTTATGTCGACAAACGCCACTTTCCTTGAGGAAGACCCCATCAGGGATCATTTGCCTATAAGCAAAATCATGTTGAACGAAATGGACAGTACATCAGCAAGAGTTGCTAATGGGACTAGTACGTCAACAAGTGTTGTTGATCCTAGCACGTCAAGTCAAGTTCGTTCCCAAGAGTTGGGAATGCCTCGACGTAGTGGGAGGGCTGTGAGGCAGCCTGAACGTTACATGAGTTTAGCTGAAACCCAAGTCGTCAATCCTGATGATGACTGTGAGGATCCATTGACCTATGATCAGGCAATGGTTGATGCTGAGAAGGACGAATGGATTAAAGCTATAGACCAGGAAATGGAGTCGATGTACTTCAATTCTGTCTGGGAGCTTGTGGATCAACCTGATGGGGTAAAACCTATAGGTTGTCAATGGATCTACAAGCGTAAACGTGGCATAGTTGGGAAAGTGCAGACTTTCAAAGCACGACAAGTGGCAAAGTGTTTTACCCAGGTCGAAGGGGTTGACTATGAGGAAACCTTTTCATCTGTTGCCATGGTAAACCCGATCAGGATCCTTCTGGCCATTGTCGCGTATTATGACTACGAGGTATGGCAGATGGATGTCAAGACCGCCTTTCTGAATGGCAACCTTGACGAAACCATCTACATGGACAAGCCCAAAGGGTTCATTACCCAAGGCAAAGAGCAAAAGGTTTGTCGGCTTCATAGGTCTATTTATGGACTGAAACAAGCCTCGAGGTCTTGGAATATAAGGTTTGATGAGGTAATCAAATCTTATGGCTTTGATTAGAATGTTGACGAGCCTTGTGTCTACAAGAAAATCATTGACAAAACTATCGCATTTCTGATATTATACGTGGATGATATTCTTCTCATTGGGAATGAGGTAGAATTTCTTACTGACGTAAAGAAATGGTTGGTTTCGCAATGCCACATGAAAGATTTGGGAGAAGCTCAATATGTTCTAGGTATCCAGATTGTCCGGAACCGAAAGAACAAAACGTTAGCCATGTCTCAAGCATCTTATATTGACAAGATGTTGTCTCGATATAAGATGCAGAACTCCAAGAAGGGCATGCTACCTTTCAGGCACGTGGTTCACCTGTCTAAGGATCAGTGTCCTAAGACTCCTCAAGAGGTTGAGGATATGAGACGGATCTCATATGCTTCAACTATAGGGAGCCTGATGTATGTCATGTTGTGTACTAGGCCCGACATCTGTTATGCAGTAGGTATTGTCAGTAGGTATCAATCCAATCCAGGATTAGATCACTGGACAGCCGACATCTGCCCTAGTTTATTGTATTACATCAATGTAATTTATGTACATTGTAGAAATGTATTTCCTCCACTAGCTTAGTCCAAGTGGGAGTTTGTTGGGATTTTTTGTCCTAATCTCGTGTTTGTAAATATACATTTGAAATTAATAAAATGTTATTCATTTTATCATATTTGTGTCTCGCATTTTATACAAACTTTGACCAATAAACTAAGCTCCAGGATCATTGAATATATGAAAGAACTATAACTTGAACGGTGTGTAGTAGACACACAGGGAGGATAACGTTCTAGTAAATGACCCTAACGATCTACAGTATATGGATAGGGTTGGAGACCTAATCCTGGATACGTTGTGGATGCGGCCCGCTTTGTATTAAGATACAAACGAGGTGATCTGAATCGTTCATGTGGTTGACATGCGAGTGGGGGCATCCTGTAGAATGAGATTGTACATGACCGGACCGTGAATTATTAGACCTGTTGATGTAACATCGTTGACAGTAAGGACTAATAAATTCGTAGATGACCATTAGTGACTCGACCAGAATCCTGAGGGTGTTACAGACTCCTGTCTGCGGGGGTCTGTCCTTTGACTAGTACGGGTGAAGGTGGTCAAAGTTACTCACCCAATATGCCTATCTTCTTAGGGACATGACCAAGTAGGGAGCTGGGAACTTAACAACGCGAGATAGAATTCACTCGTTCCTGCCTTTAGGGAAACTTGAGGGGTTGTTCCCTTTAGTGTTGTCTCCGGGCTTGGACAACGGGCGCCCACTCTCTCACTAGCACGAGAGAGTTGTTGTGTATGGTTGGACCATTACAACGTTGTTGTTCATTAGAGGAGCAGTGAGGACTTAAGGAGTAAAACGGTAATTTGACTCAGCAGTGTCTACGAACAACCTGTGAAGGGTCGACTCATGGTTATTGGTTATATTAGTGGACACGTAATATTCTGCACTGACGAGAGTGCAGCGCAAGCTTTAGTGGAGTGTTACCGTAGCTAATGAAGGTTAATTAACCGGGTCAAAGAGTTTGATAGGTTAATCTCGAATCATTGAAGCTCGTCACTGTAGGTCCATTCGGTCCCTCGATTGGCTCAAACTGGGTTAAAAGAATGCTTAATGTTTTGGTGTGAATTGATGTGTTCAATTTCACTTAAAGGGCATTTATGTCATTTATATGAGATATGAACGATATAATATATAGTTTAATGTGAATGAGATTCATAATTGTTGAATTAGGGCTAATTGGAGAAATTAATACAGAGAAATTAAATTGAATGTGATTTAATTTAATAAATCCACATTATTGCAAATGTGATTTGTAATATGAGATATGAGATATCTTATAATATATGGTTATGAAAATATGATTTGCATAACCTATGATTGTGGTAAAATGGTAATAATGTGGAGATTTTAACTCCATCATTTTCCATTATATAAACCCTTCTTGCAAGAAGGAACGAAAGGGATTTCTCTCATTTTTTGGATTTCAAAAAGAGAAGAGACTCAATTTTCTCTCAAACTCTCTCAATTTTTACTCTCTTCTCCAAAACAAAGAAAGTCCCACAACTTTCCTTCTTCCAAAAAAAGAACAGTCGAGATTTCGATTGGTAGTGTTCGTTCTTGATCGAGAGAAGAGTTAGAGAATTTTAAGGAACACGAAGAGTTCGTGACTAGAAAGGGAGATTCGAAGCACGCCTTCAACAAGTTAGTGTACATTTACTTGCTGTTTTTTCTTTCCATATTATGTATGTTTAGCCTAGTTCCAAGAGTTAGAATGATTTTAGTGAAATCGAGTAGCATAACGATACCATGACGATTCGATTGTCTTCCGCGTCGCTGGGATTCTTATTCCCCTCAAGAGGGATCGTCGGTGAGAGAACATGTTCTCGATGGTCCACTTCAACGTGGCTGAGATGAACAGAGCGGTCATTGACGAGCAAAGTCAGGTCTCGTTCATCCTGGAATCTCTTCCGAAGAGTTTCCTGCAATTCCGCAGCAATGCGGTGATGAACAAGATAGAGTATAACTTGACTACTCTCCTTAACGAACTACAAACTTTCCAGTCTTTTATGAAGAATAAGGGATATGATGATGGAGAGGCAAATCTGTTTGCCCATTCCAGAAGGTTCCAGAAGGGTTCATCCTCTGGGACTAAGTCTTGTAGTTCATCTTCTGGGCTTAAGAAGACCCAAAAGAAGAAGATGGGAGGGAAAGGGAAGGCACCTGCTGCTGATAAAGGCAAAGGAAAAGTCAAGGTTGCAGACAAAGAAAAATGTTTCCACTGTAACGTTGATGGACACTGGAAGCGAAACTGCCCAAAATACCTTGCTGAGCTCAAAGAGAAGAAAGGTAAATTAGATTTACTTGTTCTTGAAACTTGTTTAGTGGAAAATGATTATTTTACCTGGGTACTTGATTCAGGAGCCATTAATCACGTTTGCTCTTCCTTTCAGGAAACTAGTTCCTCCAAGGAGCTCGAAGAGGGTGAGATGACGCTTAGGGTCGGAACGGGAGACGTCGTCTCAGCTCGTGTAGTGGGAGATGCCAAGAAATTTTTTAGAGATAGATTTATTTTATTAAAAAATCTGTATATAGTTCCTAAGATTAAGAGGAACTTAATTTCTATCTCTTGTTTAATAGAACTTGGATATTGTATTTCCTTTTCATTAAATGAAGCGTTCATTTTAAAAGAGGGTGTCAATATTTGTTCTGCAAAATTGAAAAACGGATTGTATGTACTTAAACCGAATATGACTAAAGCAATTTTAAATCACGAGATGCTTAAAACTGCTAACACTCAAAGTAAAAGGCAAAGAATTTCTCATAATAGTACCTATCTACGACATCTTAGACTTTATCATATTAATCTCAACCAGATTGAGAGACTCTCTAAGAATTGTCTTCTAAACAAGTTAGAAGATGATTCTTTACCTACTTGCGAATCATGCTTGGAAGGTAAAATGACTAACCGACCTTTTACTGGAAAAGGTTACAGAGCCATAGAACCCCTAGAACATATACATTCGGATCTTTATGGTCTGGTGAATGTTAAAACTCGAGGAGGGTACGAATATTTCATCTCTTTCATAGATGATAATTCGAGGTATGGTTATTTATACCTAATGCATCATAAGTCTAAAGCTCTTGAAAAGTTCAAATAGTATAAGGCTGAAGTAGAGAATGTATTAGGGAAAACCAGTAAAACACTTCGATCCGATCGAGGTGGAGAGTATATGGATTTGAGATTCCAGGACTATATGATAGAACATGGAATTAAATCTCAACTCTCAGCACCTAATACACCACAACAAAATGGTATGTCAGAAAGGAGAAATAGAACCTTGGTGGACATGGTTCGTTCTATGATGAGCTATGCTCAATTGCCTGCCTCGTTTTAGGGATACGTAGTAGAGACTGCAGTAGAAATCTTAAACACTATTCCATCAAAGAGTGTTTCAGAAACACCTTTTGAACTGTGGAATGGGCGTAAACCTAGTTTAAATCACTTCAGGATTTAGGGTTGTCCGGCACACGTGCTAGTGACAAACCAAAAGAAACTGGAACCACATTCAAGATTATGCCAATTTGTTGGCTATCTCAAAGAAACGAGAGGTGGTCTTTTCTACAACCCACAAGAAAACAAGGTGATTGTATCGACAAACGCCACGTTCTCGGAGGAAGATCACATGAAGAACCATAAACCGCGTAGTAAATTAGTACTAAATGAAGCTACAGATGAACCAACAAAAGTTGTTAATCAAGTTGAACCTTCATCAAGAGTTGATGGAGAAGCCAACACTTCAAGTCAGTCTCATCCTTCTCAATCGTTGGGAATGCCTGGACGCAGTGGGAGGGTTGTTTCCCAACCTGATCGCTACTTGAGTTTAGCTGAAACTCAAGTCATCATACCTGATGACGGCGTAGAAGATCCATTGTCTTATAAACAGACAATGAATGACGTAGACAAGGACCAATGGATCAAAGCCATGAACCTTGAAATGGAGTCAATAGACTTCAATTCAGTATGGGAACTTGTAGACCAACCTGAAGGGGTTAGACCTATAGGGTGTAAATGGATCTATAAGAGAAAGAGAGATGCAGCCAGAAAGGTACAGACCTTTAACACTAGACTTCTAGCAAAGGGTTTTACCCAAAGGGAAGGAGTTGATTATGAAGAAGCTTTTTCCCTTGTTGTTATGCTGAAGTCTATAAGGATACTGTTGTCCATAGTCGCGTTTTATGATTATGAAATCTGGCAAATGGACGTCAAGACTGCCTTTTTGAATGGTAATCTTGACGAGAGCATATATGTCTCAGCCCGAAGGGTTCATAACTCAAGGTCAGGAGCAAAAAGTTTGCAAGCTCAATCGATCAATTTATGGATTGAAACAAGCATCCAGATCCTGGAATATAAGATTTGATACTGCGATCAAGTCTTATGGTTTTGACCAAAACGTTGAACAAAGTAGCTTTCTTAGTGCTTTATGTGTATGATATCCTACTCATTGGGAATGATGTAGGATACCTTACTAACATAAAGAATTGGTTGGCGACGCAATTCCAAATGAATGACTTGGGAGAGGCGCAATATGTTCTTGGGATTCAGATCTTCAGAAATCGAAAGAATAAAACGCTAGCTCTGTCTCAAGCAACTTATATCGACAAAATGCTGTCCAGATATTCGATGCAGAATTCTAAGGGGACTCATTACCCTTCAGGCATGGAGTTCATCTGTCTAAGGAACAGTGTCCTAAGACACCTCAAGAAGTTGAGGATATGAGACGTATTCCCTATGCCTCTGCAGTAGGTAGCTTAATGTATGTTATGTTGTGCACGAGACCAGACCATTGCTACACAGCGGGAATAGTCAGTAGGTACCAATCCAATCCAGGGTTAGACCACTGGACGGTAGTTAAAAATATCCTCAAGTATCTTAAGAGAACGAGGGACTATATGCTTGTGTATGGGACTAAGGATTTGATCTTTACTGGATACACTGATTCTGATTTTTCAGACCGATAAGAATTCTCGGAAATCCACATCGGGATCAGTTTTCACCCTTAACGGTGGAGCTATAGTATGGCGAAGTATCAAGCAAGGATGCATCGCTGACTCCACAATGAAGGTTGAGTATGTCGCTGCTTGTGAAGCAGCCAAAGAGGCTGTTTTTGGCTAAGAAATTTTCTTACTGATTTGGAAGTTGTTCCAAATAAGGAATTTCCCATCACCTTATACTGTGACAACAATGGGGTGGTAGCCAATTCGAAGGAAAAGCGTGGCAACCACATCGAGAGGAAGTATCACCTGATACCAGAAATAGTGCAACGAGGAGATGTGACAGTGACGAAGATCGCTTCAGAGCACAATAATGTTGATCCGTTTACAAAGACTCTCACGGCTTAAGTGTTCGAGGGTGATTTGGAGAGTCTAGGTCTACGAGATATGTACATAGGCTAATCTAGGGCAAGTGGGAGATATGTAATGGGGTATATGGTGCCGGGGGTTTGTGCCCTAAAACTCGTAGTTTGTAATCATGTTCTAATTAATGTAATAAAGTGTTATTGTTTCAATAAAGTGTTATTGTTCATTATCTATGATATTGCCTTTGATTTATCCCTAAATCCAATAAACTAAACATCCAATGCTGTAAAATGTATCTTTAACTGAATGTAGTGTACATATAGAGGATCTCGGTTCGAGATACAGGCTAAAGGGTCTATAGTTAGGGGATAAGGTTTGGGTACCTTACCCTAGTAAGACTATGGATGTGGCCCACTTTGTATTTGATAAAAACACTGTGATCCTAACGTGTTCGTGTAGATGACATGTGAGGGTGATATCCTATGAATGAGATTACATAAGACCGGACCACGAAATAGTAATCTCTAGCTGTAACTCCGTTGACTAGTTAGGTTTCTATTTCTCTAGGATGACCTAGGCAACTTGATCTCAATCCTTAGCAGGTTACGAACTTCTGTTCGCGAGGGATTGTCGTTTGACTAGTATGGGTGAGAGTTGCCAGGTTCGCCGACTCAATATGTCTACCTTCTTGGGAACAAGACCGAGTGAGCGGCTGGGAACCTAACTTAGAAAGATGGAATTCACTCCTTCCCGCCTACTAGGGTAAGTAGAGGAATGTTCCCTTAAGTGGTGTCTCCGAGACTTGAACAAAGGGCCCGACCCTCACATTGGCACGAGAGGGGCTCTGTTTGTTGGTAGGACCACAAACAAATTGTTCATTTGAGGAACACCGGTACTTAAGGTACAAGATGTAACCTAGGGGTAAAACGATAATTTGACCCAGCTGGTGTTACGAACATTCGTGAATGATTGACTTATTGTTATTGGTCAATATCCGTGGACACAGAAATATATCTGCAGTGAGAAGAGTGCAGCTGTGGGACTTTAGTGGAGTGTTCCCGCAGTTAATGAATGTTGATTGGGTGGTTAATGAGATTAACTGAGCGATCTCGTATCGATGGAGCTTCTAATCTGTAGGTCCATTAGGTCCACCTTCTTACTCATAAAGGGTTCTTAGATCATTTGAAATTGAAACGTTCAAATTAATAAGGGAATAAACTTAATGTATATTGATAAGATATAAGATATAGTTTTGGAACTATATATTATAAATTTAATGTGGATATGATCCATATTAAATTACATGAGAGAATTAAATATTTGAAAGAGTTCAAATATTAAATTCAAATGTGAATGTGATTCATATTTGAAAACTATAGGTTAAATTTAATGTACATTAAATGTGCATTAAAACTATACGATAGAGGGATAATTGATTAAATGTGATTAATCTAAATTAAATAAAAGATATTTAATTTATTTTAATCAAATAAGTTTTATTTGATTAATTAATTAGTACGATTAATTAATTAAAAAATAAAAATAGGGAACGTGTCAGGAGGAACGTTCCCCCTCTCTTCCAACTCCCTATTCGATAGGGAGTGGAAGATGCCATCTATAGACTGGTCGTTCTCCTAGTGAGAAGGATACAGATGGGACAATCCAATCGATTGATTTTTAGTGTGAAAAAGAATTCTCTCTCTCTCACTCCTGAGAATTCCCAAAACTTCTCTCCAATTGTTGGAATCCTTCCCACAAAAGATTTGATCTAAGTTTAATCTCAGAGGATAGGAGGTTCTCCTGTTGGTGGTATTCTGTTGGAGAAAAACAGAGAACTTTTGGAAGTGCTCGAGTTGCTGTACGATTTGAAGCAAGGAGTTGTTGCTGAAGAAAACTAGAAAGGTATTATTTTTCTCCCCTTTAGTTTAATTATTAAACTTTTAGCATGTTTGTATGCATTTATCCATGCCTAATTAGATATGTTTTACATGTGTTTATCTCTGTTTTGTCAATGTATGGGTTTTTGCTTTTCGACCAAAACGAACTTGCATATTAAGATTCCAAACACGTTTCCGCTGCTAAAGGAGATCAGCTCTCCATCATATGGATGTCCTAGTTTATTGTATTTCTATCTCTGTAACCACTGTTTTAGATTATGATGTACCCCACTAGAGTTTTAGTTCAAATGGGAGTTTGTTGGGGTTTGTGCCCTAAAACTCGTAGTTTGTAATTATGTTCTAATTAATGTAATAAAGAGTTATTGTTCGTTATTTGCAATATTGCCTTTGTTTAACCCTAAATCCAATAAACTAAACATCCAAGGCTGTAAAATTAATCTTTAACTGAATGTAATGTACATATAAAGGATCTTCGTTCGAGATACAACCTAAAGGGTCTATAGTTAGGGGATAAGGTTTGGGTACCTTACCCTGGTAAAACTATGGATGTGACCCACTTTGTATATGATACAAACACTGTGATCCTAACGTGCTCGTGTAGAACACATGTGAGTGGGGATATCCTATGTAATGAGATTACATAAGACCGGACTGCGAAATAGTAACCACTAGATGTAACTCCGTTGACTAGTTAGGTTTTTATTTCATTAGGATGACCTAGGCAACTTGATCTCAATCCTGAGCAGGTTATGAACTCCTGTTCGCGAGGGATTGTCCTTTGACTAGTATGGGTGAGAGTGGCCAGATTAACCGACTCAATATGCCTACCTTCATGGAGACAAGACCAAGTGAGCGGCTGAGAACTTAACTTAGCAAGATGGAATTGACTCCTTCCCGCCTACTAGGGTAAGTAGAGGAATGTTCCCTTAAGTGGTTTCTCTGGGACTTGAACAGAGGGCTCGACCCTCTCATTGGCCCGAGAGTAACTCTGTTTGTTGGTAGAGCCACAAACAAATTGTTCATTAGAGGAGCACTGGTACTTAAGGTACAAGATGTAACCCAGGGGTAAAACGGTAATTTGACCCAGCTGGTGTTACGAACATTCGTGAAGGATTAACTTGCTGTTATTGGTCAATATCCGTGGACACATAAATATATCTGCAGTGAGAAGAGTGCAGTTGCGGGATTTTAGTGGAGTGTTCCTACAGTTAACGAATGTTGATTGGGAGGTTAATGAGATTAACCGAGCAATCTCATATCGTTGGAGCTTCTGATCTGTAGGTCTATTAGGTCCACCTTCTAGCTCGTAAAGGGTTCTTAGATCGGTTGAATTTGAATGTTCAAATTCATATGGGAATAAATTTAATGTATATTGATACGATATAATACATAGTTCTGAAACTATATATTAAAATTTTAATGTGAATATGATTCATATTAAATTATATGAGAGAATTAAATATTTGAAAGAGTTCAAATATTAAATTCAAATGTGAATGTGATTCATATTTGTAAACTATAAGTTAAATCTTAATGTGCATGAGATGTACATTAAACTATAGGATAAACGGTAAAATGATTAAATGTGATTTAATCATTTAATTAATATTATAATTGAATTAAATGTGAGTTAATTTAATGTAATTAATTAAACGTTAATTAATTAATTTATTAATTAATTAGGGAACGTTTCATGTTGACACGTTTCCACTACTCCCCAACTCCCCCTCGATAGGGAATGGGGAGTTACCCACTGAAGTGTCCTTCTCTTGATGAGAAGGGACAAGCTTCGGTCGATCCATGATTCACTCATTTGATTGAATTTACTGAAAGAGAATTCTCTCACTCTCACTCTCTCATTCCCAAAAAAATTGTTCCAATTATTGGAATTCCTTCCAACAAAGGAATTGGTCTAAGCACTCAGGGAATAGAAGGTTTTCCTCGTGGTGTTCTCCTGTTGGAGAAAACAGAGAAGTATTCTTGGATTGTTGTGTTGCTGCAAAGCTTGGAGCAAGGAGTTGCTGTTGAGAAACAAAAAAGTTAATTGTTTCTTCCTTTTAGTTTAATGGTTAAACAAAATATGTTTGCATGTTATACTCCATGTCTAATTAGATTAGAAAATGCATGTTTATTCTGTTTTTATCAATGTATCGGTTTTTGTATTTCAACCAAAACGAACTTGCAAACTACGATTCCAAACACGTTTCCGCTGCTCAAGGGGATCAGATCTCAATCACACACATCAATCATAATAATGTAAAGTTTAGTAGCAAGAATAGAGATAAATAACTATCTATTGGAGAGTTATCAGGTAGTAGGTGTCACTAGCATAATGATCCTAGGTCATTCCCCAACTGTAATAAGGTTCTTAAGACAATATTACAATTACAATCTACACCACATAAGATCAAGATACACATGTCTTACAATTACAATCAATAACCACTCAAATCAGATCATTCAATTAACAACACAATTCATGAACCTTAGGCATAAACTCATCCAAGGTTTCACACATGATTCACAAACACCAATCATGAACCTCGACACAAAATCATCTACGGTTCTGCTCATGTTTCACAAATATCAACCAATGCTTTGCAACTTTGAAGCCACCAGGATATTCTCTCTCTTTCGAGCCACCAGGATAATTTTTAGCCGCAAAATGCTTCTTTCACGCGTGCATCGACTCCATTCACTCGCAGTACAGCTGACGCGCTAGTGGTCCCCCCTTTCTGGCATCTGCATTTGGTCAAGTTGCTCTAAAAAGTTGTCTGCACGTTCCTTGTCCTTTCTGATGTAGGTAGTGTGCACACTACCCTTTTTTTCTCCTCCAACTTGGTTGGAGCGTCATGTGATCTTGCCTATTGCACGCTTTCTTTTTTCTTGCAAAAGTAATCGTTAGTCTAATGACGCGCTATGATGGGAAACATATGTAAAAATGGTCTACAATTGCTTTATCCATGCATTTTCTAACTTTATCGCTTTAAATGATAGATGTTTGCGCGCTAGAGTGGAAAAACTATGGTAAGTAAAGCTCTAGATTACTAGTTTTCACCACTAATAATGTTCAAATCTCATAGTTCTACAAAATTACCTGATGATCGCCTTCAAATCGACGTTCCTGCTAAGCTGGAGCATGTAGCCATAATCATTACATCCAAAATGAACAACATTAAACTAAAATCTACCTAATCTTTAGCTAAGGAAAGGAAATTACATATGCAAGAAGGAAAGAAAATGGTTGTCTTCAAAGGACTCTCTCAAAATCCCCCCATTTTGTCCTAAAATGGAAACAAGCATCTAAAGAATTCAAAATAGCGCCAAGACGCTAGGCACAGTGCCTCGACAATGATGCCTAGAATGTTAGCATCGAGGAGGGGCTAGCCGCAACGTCGGAGTTTCGCGCAGTGTTGCAACGCTGTCGATGTCTCCACGCTGCCTTATTTTGCACCATTCTCTATTGTAGCTCGAGGATGCCCCCATGGAGCTTCTCGACACTCTTTCCTAAATAAAAAAAAAGACCATTTTGCCTTCCTAGACTATAATTTATGCTTAGTTTGCCTTCGATCGACATCTCCTCAACCACTCCAAAATGGCTAAAAAATTATGTAAACGTCTCCAAATGCTCCTCGAACAAAAACACAAATATAATAAACATTAATCACATTAAATCGATCAAAACAACAAGGAATAGGCGTGTAAAAATTAGACTATTTTAGTCCTATCACATAACTCTCCCAAGAATAGGGGAGGAGACAAACCTAGAAGAGAGGGGGGAGATGGTAAACCATCTTAACAAAGGAAGGAAAATTCATGGTGAGGGTGACACCATCAGAACAAATTCAACTGAGGACCCCATCTTACTTCACATGTGAAGGGGCCCATCGGGTGTTTGAGTGCCCGAATTGAGCAAATTCTAAGCTTTTCAGGGCACACTTGGTACAAAGACAAGAACGAAAATCAAAATTACAGAGGTCAAAACTTCGTTGAATAAAGGAAATGAAAACCCTTGCATAGGTGACTTGAAGTTCTTATCTACCCTCCAAACGAATGTGGGGGAGTCAAAAGAGTCGTTGGGTAAAGGCATCATCTCAATTGATGCATGGGTCAACCACAAATCAACTAAGAGCACTATGTTTGACTCTTGAGTCAGACACAACTTCAAGTCAGAAACCAAAGCAAGACAACTAAATTTTTCCTCAAATAGAGATATAGGCAGGATGAAAGTTGTTAACTCGACAACCCTTCCCATTTCAGGAATGTCAAAATGAGATTAGGGGACTAGAGTGGCCAAGCCAATTTTTGTGGTTATCGGGATGGATGCCTTTGATGTACTGGGGATGGAGTTTCTCCTCGAGCAAAAATTCATCTTGATATCATTATCAAAGTGTTTAGTCACATCAGAACTAGTCTCATTGTAGTCCACACAAAACTAGAGCAATTGAAAAGAGTGAAAATGATATCAACCCTACAACTAAGTATAGGCCCACATAAATGTTACAACATTATGCCCCAAGGGATAGGCCATGATTATGGTGAAAAGAATAGTCGAGTGTAGAATTCCACTAGAGAGTGGAGATATAAGGCTAAAGTAGTACAAAAATGCACAAAGGAACCTCCGAAGTGCATGAAAGAGCGGGTCGAGCAAAAATGAACCTTTCATGAAGATAGAGTGATAGTTGGAGCGCTTGTAAATTCAAGGCCAGAACAACCTAGATCTTGGAGCAAGTAAAGTCGACCCCATGCGAAGAAATACGAAGTGTCGAGTCTACTGATCCAGCTGAAGAACACCTTTGAAGTGTTGGGATGTATGTCATAATCTCGTGTAAGTTTGTAATGTGACGTATTGAAATAAATAAGAGTTATTTTTTCATTATTTTTTGTCTTGTATATTTATAAACTTAATCCAATAAATTAAGCTCCAGAGTCATTGAATTATGCAAGAACTAGAACTTGAACGGTGTTAATGACCCGAACGGTCTACACTATACGGATAGGATTGGAGACCCAATCTTGGATACGCTGTGGATGTGGCCCGCTTTGTATTAGATACAAACGAGGTGATCCAGCTCGTTCATGTGGTTGGCTTGCGAGTGGGGACATCCTATGCAATGAGATTGTACAAGACCAGACCGTGACATATTAGACTTACTGATGCAACACCGTTAACAGTAGGACTAATAACTTCGTAGATGACCAATTGTGACTCGCCCTTAATCCTGAGCGTGTTACGGACTCCGATCGGCGGGGGTCTGTCCTTTGACTAGTACGGGTGAGGGTGGTCACAGTTACTCATCCAATATGCCTATCTTCTCAAGGACAGGACCACGTGGGGAGCTGGGAGCTTGACTACGCGAGATGAAATTCACTTGTTCCTGAATTAGGAAAATTAGAGGGGTTGTTCCCTTAAGTGTTGTCTCCAGGGCTTGGACAACGGGCCCCCACCCTCTCACTGGCCCGAGAGGGATGTTGTTTATGGTTGGACCATGCAACATAGTTGTTCATTAGAGGAGCAGTGGGTCTTAAGGAGCAAGAGGTAGACACAAGAGTAAAACGGTAATTTTGATCCAACATGTCTATGAACAACCTGTGAAGGGTCGACTCACGGGCATTGACTATATCAATGGACACAACTTGCCCTACAGTGATGGGAGTGCAGCTACGGGCTTTAGTAGAGTGTTACCGTAGCTAGTGAATGTTGAATAACCGGGTCAAAGAGTTTAACAGGTTAATATCGAATCATTGGAGCTCGTCATATGTAGGTTCATTAGATCCCTCGGTTGGCTCAAATTGGATAAATTGAGGGTTCATAGTATGGTGTGAATTTGAACTGTTCAAAATCATTAATTGGGTATTTATGTCATTTATATGTGATATGGTTGACATAATATATAGTTTGATGTGAATGATGTTGGGTTTTATGTCCTAAAACTCGTGGTTTTGTAAACTGAATGAATATTCTATATCACAATAAAGTTGTTATTGAAATTTATTCAGTAAAAGTGTTATTGACTATTGTGTATTGTGTAACCTTAATCCAATAAAGAACCCTTGGCTATAGGATGAATACTTGAACTTTATGTGTGACATAAAAGTGGATCAAGTTCAAGTTATAGCGTAAGCAGATCTATAGTATAAGGATAGGGTTGGGGACCTTATCACGGGGACACTATGGACGCGGCCCACTTTGTAGAGAACAAACGATGTGATCCTTAATCGCTCATGTGGAGACATGTGAGTGGGGCGCCTATGCAATGAGTTTGCATAAGATCGACCGCGCAATAGTCACTTAGACTTTATAACTCCGTTTCATCGTCTTAATCGACTATATTCATCCGATGACCTAGGTAACTCGATCTTAATCTCGAGCGTTCTATGGACTCTGTTTATTCGAATTATCCTTAGATTTACATGGGTGAGAGTGGCTCGAGACCGCCGACTCAATAAGCCTGCCATTTCAAGGATAAAATCGGGTAGATAGTGGGAACATAGTTCGGCAAGATGGAATTCATTCCTACCGCTTTAGGCATTAGTAGAAAGGTTGTTCCCTTGGCATCGACTCGGGTCTTGAACAATGGGCCCATCCCTCTCATTGGCTCGAGAGGGATTTGGTTTCTTTGGTTGGACCACAAACCAATTGTTCATTAGAGGATCGGTGGAACTTAAGGAACAAAGAGGTAATTACATGTGGGTAAAGCGGTAATTTTGACCCAATTGTAATTACGAATGACTTGTGAAGGATCGACTTACTAATCATGGTTATATCGAGTGGACATAAATATATCTACTGATGAGGAGAGTGCGCCACCGGGCTTTAGTGGAATGTCCGGTGGTTAACGAATGTTGATTAGCTAGGCTAAAGAGTTTGTTTGGTTAATCTCGTATCGTTGAAGCTCATGATTTGTAGGTCCATTAGGTCCTCCTTACTAGCTTGGACTTAGCCTTATTACTTTTTGAGAGAAAAGAATTTGAATTGTTCAAATTCAAGTTTGGGAGAAAGCGTTATTTATATGTGATATATTTAACGAATCATAGCTTAATTATGAATTAAACTATGATTAATAAGAGGTGGATATATTTAAATATGATTTAAATATTGGCATCGGTTTATAGCATGAATAAGGATTCATGTTCAAAAAAATCGATCGAGATCGGGCAATTTATTTAATTTAATATTTGATATTAAATTAAATTAAAAAATTAATTAATTAAATTAATTTTGAATTATTTAATTAATTATATTAACTTTAATTAAAAATCAATTTAATATTGATTTTTGAATTAAAATTAAATGTAAAATGAGGGATTTTCATGATTTTCATGAAAAACAAGTTGCCAACTTGCCCAATCTTACTCATCTTCAAAATTCACCAAAATTGGCCACCTCCATCTCAAAACATCCTCATCACCCTTGAGTTGTCACTCCATTGAAGCTTTTTGAAGCTTTATATAATGGTGATTTGGGATGTTTAGAGAGAATTACATAGAAAATTCAATATTCCCGAATTAGTGACCTTTGAGGTCTTTTCTTCCAAATTCTCTCATTCTAGGATCCCACAATCCGTTCTAAGGCCTTAGGGTAGTAGGGAAGACTCTAATTGGTTGTCCACGAAGTGTTAAATTTGAAAACCATCAACTAGGGTGAAGAGAATTTTATCTTCAAAGTTGAGTTTTCTATCCTCTGCTTTTTTCGACTTTGAGCATGTTTTTTATTTTACAAAATTGATCAACTTAGAGTGTTCAAGATCCAAAATTGCTTCCGCTTTCTTAATCTAGACTCTTTCAAATGAGATTCACAATAAACTATAGGTTAGCCTAATTGATTAATTAATGCTAATTGGAGAAATTGAATAGAGAGAAATTAATTTGAATGTGATTCAATTTAAAATTCCACAATTATACAAATGAGATTTGTATAATAAAGTATGAGATACTTTATTATATGTAATATGAAAATATGATTTGCATATTATAAATTTGTGGTAAAATGGTGAATTGGTGGAGATTTTAACTCCACCTCTCACAATTATTTAAACGATTTGCAAGAAGGCTTTGGTAGGGAATTGTTCATTGTTTGGATTTTTACTTCCAAGAACAAAGAAAGCTCTCTCTCAAACTCTCTTACTCTCCAATTTCTCTCCAACCCATAACCAAAGGGAGTCTCACAACTCTCCCTCTACCCATCGAGAACAACCGAGAAGTTCTTTTGAAGGTGTCCAAACTGTTCGGTTCGAGAGATCGTTGGTTGCGAAGCGGTTCGTGATCAGAGGAGAAAACTGTGAAATGAACGTCAACACTGCCTTTTTGAATGGCAATCTTGACGAGAGTCTCTATATGTCTCAGCCCGAAGGGTTCATTGCCCAAGGTCATGAGCAAAAAGTTTGCAAGCTTAATCGATCCATTTATGGGTTGAAACAAACATCCAGATCTTGGAACATAAGTTTTGATACTGTGATCAAGTCTTATGGCTTTGACCAAAATGTTCATGAGCCTTGTGTTTACAAGAGGATCATCAACGACAAAGTAACTTTCTTAGTACTTTATGTGGATGATATTCTACTCATTAGGAATGATGTAGGATACCTAACTGACATAAAGAATAGGCTAGCGACCCAATTCCAAAGAAAGATTTGGGAGAGGTGCAGTATGTTCTTGGGATTCAAATTTTCCGGAATCGCAAGAACAGAACCCTAGCTCTTTCTCAAGCGTCCTATATCGATAAAATGTTGATCCGATATTCGATACAGAATTTCAAGAAGGGTTTATTATCTTTCAGGCATGGAATTCATCTGTCTAAGGAAGAGTGTCCTAAGACACCACAACAAGTTGAGGATATGAGACGTATTCCCTATGCCTCGACAGTAGGTAGCTTAATGTATTTTATACTATGCACGAGGCCAGACATTTGTTATGCAGTTGGAATAGTCAGTAGGTACCAGTCCAATCCAGGGTTAGACCACTGGACCGCAGTTAAAAATATCCTCAAGTATCTCAAGAGAACGAGGGATTATATGCTTATGTATAGGTCTAAGGATATAATTTTTACAGGATACACTTATTCTGATTTCAGATCGATAAGGATTCTAGGAAATCCACATCGAGATCAGTTTTCACCCTTAACGGGAGAGCTATAGGGTGGCGTAGCATCAAGAAAGGATGCATCGCCGACCTCACCATGGAGGCAGAATATATAGCTGCTTGTGAAGCAACTAAAGAGATTGTTTGGCTAAGGAAGTTCTTGATTGATTTGGAAGTTGTTCCAAATATGAAATTTCCCATCACCTTATACTGTGACAACAGTGGTGCGGTAGCCAACTCAAAGGAACCTCGTTGCCACAAGCGAGGGAAACACATCGAGAGGAAGTATCATCTCATTCCGGAGATAGTGCATCGAGGAGACGTGATAGTCATGAAGATCGCTTTGGAGCACAACATAGCTGACTATTTACGAAGACTCTCTCAGCTAAAGTGTTCGAGGGTCATCTTGAGAGTCTAGGTCTACGAGACAAGTACATAGGATAATCTAGGGCAAGTGGGAGATATGTAATGGGTATATGGCTGCCCTAGTTTATTGTATTTTGTATCTCTGTAACCACTGTTTTAGATTGTAATGTACCCCACTAGAGTTTTAGTTCAAGTGGGAGTTTGTTGGGATTTGTGCCCTAAAACTCGTAGTTTGTAAATAATGTTCTAATTTATTTAATAAAGAGTTATTGTTCATTATTTACTATATTGCCTTTTTATTAATCTAAATCCAATAAACTAACATCCAAGGCTGTAATATGTCTCTTTAACGGAATGTAGTGTACCTATAAGGATTTAAGTTCGAGATACAACCTAAAGGGTCTATAGTAAGGGGATAAGGCTTGGGTACCTTACCCTGCCAATACAATGGATATGGCCCACTTTGTATACGATACAAACACAGTGATGCTAACGTGTTCGTGTAGACGATATGTGAGTGGGGATATCCTATGTGATGAGATTGCATAAGACCGGACAACGAAATAGTAACCACTAGGTGTAACTCGGTTGACTAGTTAGGTTTCTATTTCATTAGGATGAACTAGGCAACTTGATCTCAATCCTGAGCAGGTGACGAACTCCTGTTTGCGAGGGATTGTCCTTTGACTAGTATGCGTGAGAGTGGCCTGAGTCACAAACTCAATAAGCCTACCTTCTTAGGGACAAAACCGAGCAGGCAGCTGGGGACTTAACCTAGTAAGATGGAATTCACTCCTTCGCGCCTATTAAGGTAAATAGATGAATATTCCCTTAAGTGGTGTCTATGGGACTTGAACAAAGGGTTTGATCCTCTCATTAGCCCAAGAGGGACTTTTGTTTGTTAGTAGGACCACAAACAAATTGTTCATTAAAGGAGCACTGGAACTTAAGGTAAAAGATGTAACCTAGGGGTAAAACGGTAATTTGACCCAACTGGTACTTTGACCCAATTGTCGTGGACACAGAAATATATCTGCAGTAAGAAGAGTGCAACTGTGGGACTTTAGTGGAGTGTTCCCGTAGTTAACGAATGTTGATTAGGAGGTTAATGAGATTAACCGAATAATCTCGTATCGTTGGAGCTTCTGATCTGTATGTCCATTAAGTCCACCTTCTAGCTCGTAAAGGGTTCTTAGATCATTTGAATTTAAAATGTTCATATTCAATTAGGAAAAAACATCAATGTATAAAGATACATTATAATATAAAGTTTTGGAACTTTATATTATAAATTTAATATGAATATGATTCATATTAAATTTTATGAGAGAATTAAATATTTGAAAGTGTTCAAATATTAATTAAATATGAATGAGATTCATATTTAAAAAACTATAGGTTTAAATTTAATGTGCATGGGATGTACATTAAAACTATAGACTGAGGGAATAATTAAATATATGATATTTAATTTAATTTTGGTTAAATATGATTTAATAAAAATTGAATTTATATATAATTAAATATAATTATATTATATTATTAATTATATTAATTAAATTAATTAAATAATTTGATTATTTAATTAAATACGTTAAGGAAACGTGTCATCCAGACACATTCCCATTACCCCTTCTTCTTATCCCTATCAAAGTATTGGATAGACTCATGATTATGTCTAAGTAGAAATATAACAACCCGATATTGATGTATAGCTTTGTAATGGGATGACGTAGAAGCTCAACCTCCCTTTCTAAGTAGAAATATAACAACCCGATAAACAAGGAGAAGGGGATCAGTCAGACTGATCGATCAATTTTGCAACAACTACTGAATTGTTAAAAAATTCTCTCTCTCACAACTTCCCTTTCTCACTTCCAATTGTTGAATTCCTTTCCACCAAGGAATTGGTCTAAGTAGAATTCAGAGTATAGAAGCTTCTCTCTACTGGTTGTGTCCTGTTGGAACAGAAGAAGAACTTTGTTGTTGTCGTTGTGTGATTTTCTAAGCAAAGAGTTTTAATTTAGAGTACAACATGTTTAATTTAGAGTACAACATGTTTAATTGTGCTTTCATCCATGCTTAATTAGTTTAAATTGCTTATCTTTGTTATTTTGTAAATGTAAGGGTTTTTGGAATAAACCAAAACAAACAAGCAATTTGATCTTAATTACACGTTTCCACTACTCACGAGAATTCGATTCCCTTCACTTCATTAATACAATCATAAAACTCTAAAAATCTAAAAGATAACTAAAACTATAAAACTCGAACTAATGTCGAAAGTGAGAACAAAAGTGTAAAGGTGCATGCACAACCTAAATGAAAAACTTGCTTTTATAATCTAGAAAAGAGAAATATCTTGGAAAATCTAGGCGACATTAAGACTCTTGGAGCATCGTCTTGGAAAGCCACTCCACAACATCGAGCGCGTCCTCATAACTTTGAATGCACCGGCATCTAGACACTTGAAGAAGCGTCTCAACGCTCTATGTACGGGTTTTCTTGCTTGATACTTGATGGCGTCTAGACAGTCATGTAGTGTCTAAACACTCCGAAGGCTGCTCATTTGGCTTCTCCAGATCTTCTTCTCCTGATTTGATGTTATTTTGGCTTAATTTCGCCCTTTTTGCTCTCGATCCTTCCCAAGCCTTTTAGAGTGCTTCAAATTGTCAATCTCCTTTAAAATAGACAAATAAGCACAAGAGTGTAGCAGAAGTAGAATGAAATGCGTATAATAATGCATTTATAATGAGTGGGGATGTAGATAACTTCCTCCATCCACTCACCCACTCATTCCACCAATATTGCATTATGCAAATAAATTTTCATATTGCATATAATAAAGTATAATATACTTTATTAAACTTACATTGACTTGTATTCTAATGTATTTCTCTCATATAACCTGTAGTTTTGATTTGAAACTCATTCAAATCAATTTTTCCCTAAAGGTTAAATATGAACCAAATTCATATTTAAGTAAAATTGAAACTAATTCAATTTTAGCATAAAGTTCAATTTTCAATTTTATTCAAAATTAACTTTAGAATATATCAATTATATCACATATAATTGATATACTCTTCTTATACAATTTGAACATTTCAAATTTCTTCCAAAATTAATGATCCTTGTTCAATCTTTAGTGAGATAGTGGAGGGACCTAATGGACCTACAGACTATGAACACCAATGATACGAGGTTTGCCGATCAAACTCGTTGACAGAGTTAACCAACATTCATTAACTACGAGTTACTCCACTAAAAACTCGTAGCTGCACTCTCCTCATTGTAGAACAAGTTGTATTCATCGATATAACTGCTACCCGTAAGCCAACTCTTCACGAGTTGTTGACAATTACAGTTAAGTCAAATTATTGTTTTGCCCCTTTAATTACCTCTTGCTCCTTAAGTGTTGGGGTGTATGTCCTAATCTCGTGTAGTTTGTAACAATTGTAGAATTAATAAACATTGTTTATTATTCAAACTTTGTATCTCGCATTTTATAAACTTAATCCAATAAACTATGCTCCAGGGTCATAGTTATGAGAACTTGAACGGCGTGCAGTGGATACACAGGGAGGATCACGTTCTACTTATGGACACAAATGGTCTATAGTATATGGATAGCGTTGGGCACCTCATCCTTGCAACACTGTGGATGCGACCTATTTTTTATTAGATACAAACAAAGTGTTCCAGCTCCTTCATGTAGTTGACATGCGAGTGGGGGCATCCTGTTCAATGAGATTATACAAGACCGGACCGTGAATTATTAGACTTACTTATGTAACATCGTTAACAGTATAGGACTAATAAATTCATAGATGACCATTAGTGACTCGCCCTAACTGGCGGCGTGTTACGGACTCGTCATGCGGAGTCCGTGTGTTTTGACTAGTACAGGTGAGGGTGGCTGTGTTGCTCTCCCAATACGCCTACCTTCTCAGGGGAAGAACCACGTGGGGAGTTGGGAACTTAACTACGCAAGTTGGAATTCACTCGTTCACAAGGTAGGGAAACTAGAGGGGTCGTTCCCTTAAGTGTTGTCTCCAGGGCTTGAACAATGGGGCCCCACCCTCTCACTGGCCCGAGAGGGATATTTTTTATGGCAGTACCATTCAACAAAGTTGTTCATTAGAGAAGTAGTGGGACTTAAGCAGCAAGAGGTCGACACAGCGGTAAAACTGTAATTTGACCTAACTGTGGCTACGAACAACTTGTGATGGTCGACTCACGGGCATTGGTTATATCAATGGACACAACTTGTCCTACAGTGAGGAGTGTGCAGCTACTGGGCTATAGTGGAGTCTCCATGTAGTTAATGAAGGTTGATTAAGCGGGTCAAAGAGTTTGATCGGTTAATCTCAGATGATTAGAGCACATGATCTATAGGTCCATTAGGTCTCTCGGTTGGCTCAACTTGGACTAAATGAGAGTATATAGTTTGCAGTGGATTTGAAGTGTTTAAGTTCATGAAAAGGGAATTTATGTCATTTATGTGAGATATGATTCACATAATATATAGTTTAATGCGAATGAGATTCATAATAGACTATAGTATAGCCTAATTATTTAATTGGGGCTTATTAGGAGAAATTGATTTGAGAGAAATTAAATTGAATGAGATTCAATTCTAATTCCACAATTATGCAAATGTGATTTGTATAATAAGGTATGAAATACCTTATAATATATGATATGCAAATATGATTTGCATATTATAGAGTTGTGGTATAATGGTGAATTAGTGGAGATATTAACTCCACCATACACCATTATAAATAGGTGGAATCAAAGGTTTTTGGCAAGCGATCTATTCATTTTTTAAATTTCACCTTGAGAGATCACTTAAATTCTCTCTAACATTCTCTCAATTCCATAACACTTCTCCAACCAGAAATCCAAAGGGAGTCCCACCAACTCTTCCACATCCGTCGGAGAACAATCGAGAAGATTAAGTGGAGGTGTCTAATTGATCGTGTTTGGTTCGTGATCTTCGTTGGAGAAATCGTTGGATCCTGAGATCGTGGCCTAAGAAGGGAAAACTCGAAGAACCATTCTTCAAGAGGTAGGTTTCCCAACCTTTGCTACTGTTTTTCCTTCTAGAATGCATGTTTAACCTAGATCATAGTTAGTACTTTCAATTTTAAGAGATTTAGAACAAAAACGAAACAACGTGATTCACATCGCGCTACCGCTGCGGGAAATCGATTCCCTTCATTAAGTACCATTGATCTTCTAATGAATAACCTATTTATGGTCCAACCATAAATAAAGTCCCTCTCGGACTAGTGAGAGAGAGGAGCCTTTTTGTTCACGTCTCAAAGTCAACACTTAAGGGAACAACTCCTTTAATTTCCCTAAGCTTGAGAACGAGTGAATTCCATCTTATAGAGTTACGTTCCCAACTCCCTACTCGATTTTGTCCCCAAGAAGATAGACATATTAAGTTGGTGATCGGGCCACTCTCACCCATACTAATCAAAGGGTAACCCCTTGCAGACAGTAGTCTGTAACGCCTCAGGATTAAGGTTGAGTTACTAATGGTCATCTATGAATTATTAAAACTAAATGGTTAACGATGTTACAATAGTTGGTTAATAATTCTCGGTCCGGTCTTACGAACTCATAGTTGGGTTTTATGCCCTAAAACTTGTAGTTTGTAATTTTTGTAATTTTTTCCAATTCTTTCAAGAAAATGTTATTATGAGTGTTCAATCAAATGTTGTTGAATTTCATGTAGTCTGCCTTAAATTAACCGTGAATCCAATAAACTAACATCCTAGGTTGTATTATGTATCTTGAACTGTGTGTGGAAACATACGGGGATCAAGGTTCAAGAAACAGTTCAAAGGGTCTATAATATAGGGATGAGATTGGGTACCTTATCCTGGTGACACTATGGATACAGTTCATGTAGGTGACATGTGAGTGGGGGGTATTTTTTGTGATGTGTTCACATAAGACCGAACTACAAAATAGTAACCGTTAGATGTAACTTCGTTAACTAATTGGGTTTCTATTTCAATAGGATGACCTAGGCAACTTGATCTTAATCCTTAGCAGGTTACAAACTTCTGTCTGCGAGGGATTGTCCTTTGACTAGTATAGATGAGAGTGGTCTGAGACGCCGACTCAACAAGCCTACCTTCTTGGGGACAAAACCTCGTGTACAGCTGCGTACTTAACCGAGCAAGATGAAATTCACTCCTTCCAAAACTTAGGGTAAGCAAATGTGTGTTCCCTTAAGTAGTGCCTCCGGACTTGAACAAAAGGCCCTACCCTCTCACTGGCCCGAGAGGGACTTCTGTTTATAGGTTTGACCATAAACAGGTTGTTCATTATAGGAGCACTGGTACTTGAGGCTATAGATGTAACCCCGGGGTAAAACGATAATTTCACCTAGCTGGAGTTACGAACACTCGTGAAGGATTGACTTGCTGTTATTGATTTTTTATTCATGGACACAGAAAAATATCTGCAGTGAGAAGACTGCAGCTGCGGGTCTTTAGTGGAGTGTACCCGCAATTAAGAAATGTCGATTAAGCGGTTAATGAGATTAGCAAATTAATCTTGTGTCGTTGGAGCATCTGATTTGTACGTCCATTAGGTCCATTCCAAGTTCGTAAAGGGTTCTGAGATTGTGAGATCTTGATTAGAATTTGAAATGTTCAAATTCACTTTGGGAATTAATTTAATGTGTGAAGTTACATTATAAAATAAAGTTTTTATGTTGATTAAAACTTTATTATATAAATTTAATTTTGGATATGATTCAAAATTAAAGTTTGAGAAAATTAAATATTTGAAAGAGTTCAAGTATTGTTTTAATGTGAATAGGATTCATGTTAAAAACTATAGATTAAATTTTAATGCACATAAGATATACATTAAAACTATAGGTTAAGGGAGAATGAATAAATGTGATTTAATCATAATAACCTAAATTAAATATATGATATATTATTTATAAGTTAATTAATTAGATAATTAATTAATTTATCAGTTTAGTTAATTTAATTAAAACTATAGGTTATGAGAAATATGCATTTAAATATGATTTAGATGTAAATTAATTTAATTAATGGTTAATTAAGTTAATTATATTAATTGATTAATTAATATTATTCACTTAATTAAGGAAATGTGCATTGCACACGTTCCCATTCTCCCACTAAGCCAACATTCTCTCCCCTTCCTTTATCAATAAAACAGAGGGGAGTTGGGAGAGAAAGGGTTGAACAAGAGTTGTGAAAACAGTCTGTTAGTTTTGAAAGAAAATTCTCTTAAAAAGTTTTCAAATAGTTGAGATAAGTTTCCCACAAAACATCTATCAAAAGAACTTAAAGAATAGGAAATACTCTTAGTTGGTGGTGTCCTGTAGTTTCTCCAGAAAAAAGTTTTTGGAATTGATGTTGTTGTTTTCACAGAGGACCATTGCGGTGTAAAATTCGAGAAGCCACAAAGGTAAAATTCTTTTTCCTTTTAGTTTAGGAAAAGTTTCTAAAAGCTTATGTTTTGAAATTAATGTCATAACTGCTTATCGATATATTTTTTCCAATGTACTGGTCCTTCTTTTGCCAAATGAAAAACGAGCTAATAGTTCTAATTGGCTTTTGTTGTGCATAAGGATTTTCGAAACCATCACTCATCACACAAGATACCCCCACTCGCATGTCTACTACATGAACGAATCAGATCAATTTGTTTGTATCAAATACAAAGTGGGTCATATCCATAGTATTACAAGGATAAGGTATCCAACCTTATTCATATACTATAAATCCTTTAGGCTATTACTTGAACACGATTCTCTTGAATGTGTATACATACTGTTCAAGTTTCAATAATGACCTTTTGATGTTGTTATATTGGACTTTAGTTTAAATTTTGGAGTCTAATTGAATGAATAACACTTTTATTACATAGATAAACAAATGTACAATTACAACCCACGAGTTTAGGGAAAAACCCTAACATGGGAATATTTGATAGGACTCAAAATAGTCCTATTTTTACACGTATTTTCCTTGTTGTTTTGAACGTTTTAATGTGGTTAATGTGTTTTTATAGGTATTTTAGTTCGAGGAACATATGGAAAGAATTACGCTACTTTTTAGGCTATTTTGGAGTGTTCGAGACGAGTTCGAAGGACCCAAAGGCCAACCAAGCACGAATTAGAGCTAAGGAGGACAAAATGGTCTTTTTGGCCATCGCGGGAGCATTTCGGTGCTAGATGGATCGATGTTGCATTATAGAATGTGCAAAAATAGAGAAGCTTCGAGATATTGCTTGTAGTGTCTCGACACTACGTCGAAGGCAAAAATGTGCAAAACATGACAATGTCGAAACACTGTTCTCAACATCTCGGCCTTGAGGAGCAAGCATCTGGGGATGCTACGGTGAGGCCCATGTGACGATGGGATTTTAAAGGACAGTTTCGAGGCAATGTGCTCAGAGTCTTGACGTTGCGTCGACTTCTTTAAAAACTTCTTTCCATTTAGTGCAAAAAGGGGAGATCTTGGGGAGATTTTCAAAGAAGTAAATCACATTTTTCATTTTTGCTTCTGTATTAGCTTAGGATTAGGTTATATTAATGCTTCTTTGTGTAATAATTGATGTTTTGCTCGATACCTCTACTTTGACAAAGTGGAATGTCGATTGAAGGCGAGCATTCAGTCTTGTAACACCATGAGGTTTTCTTTTTAATTAAATATGAATTTCTTGTTGTTTTATCTAAATTTCTCTTTATTTGCATTCCTAGGCATGTTCGTAGGTATGATTGACAACTCTATACGCGTCGAACTTACTTAGCTTAGTTATATATGTTGGTTCTCTGATTAACATGCAATTTAGTAGCATCTAGTATTAGGATCGGTGAGTTTGTGAGCTTTGAGCGGTCATAAACAACTAAAAGGGCCTAAGACTAAAAAAAATAAAAGTGCAAAGGTTAATCTAAGCTTGCTACTTATATTAATTTGAGTAATTTTCTCATTCTACTTGAGTTTAGAACTTAAACGATCGGTTCCTAGTATGACACGTGTCAATCTCTGGCAAAAGACTAGTCTCGTCCCCCAACTTTAGACTAGTTTTGTGTCTAATTACTTGTTCATTAAACTGATTTAGACTAAATTAAGAATTTATTGGTCTTACCCTTGGATACGTAAATATAGAACAACAAGCTAATTAAAATATGATTATTTGTACCTATGATTGCCATTACAAATTAATACCATGACGCGTATAGAGAATTGAGGGAGAATGAGAGAAGTCGTTTTGCTCTCTTGGGATGAAAATCCAAAAATGGCATAATCCTCCCAAAAGCTTCTTGCAAAACCTTTAAATACTAGTGTGTGGTGGAGTTAAAAACTCCACCAAATCACAATTTTACCACAACCATATGAAATGCAAATCATATTTGCATATCACATAATATAAGGTATCTCATGCCTTATTATACAAATTTGCATATCACTAATATAAGGTATCTCATACCTTATTATACAAATCTCATTTGCATACATGTGGAATTTTAAATTGAATCATATTTAATTTAATTTCTCTCAATTCAATTTCTCCAATTAGCACTAATTAATCAATTAGGCTATATTATAGTTTATTATGAATCTCATTCACATCAAACTATACATTATGTCATCTACATCTCATATAAATGACATAAATACCCAAATTATGAATTTGAACACTTCAAATTCACACCAAACTTTAAACCCTCAATTTGTCCAAATTGAGCCAACCGAGGGACCTAATGCACCTAGAGACGACAAGCTCCAATGATCCGAGACTAACCTTTCAAACTCTTTGACCCGGTTATTCAACATTCATTAGCTACAGTAACACTCCACTAAACCCTGTAGTTGCACTCTCATCACTGTAGGATAAGTTGTGTCCATCGATATAATCAATAACCGTGAGTCGATCTTTCACAGGTTGTTCGTAGTCACAGCTGAATCAAATTACCGTTTTACCCCTGTGTCTACCTCTTGCTCCTTAAGTCTCCACTGCTCCTCTATGAACAACAACGTTGTATGGTCCAACCATAAACAACAACCCTCTCAGTCTAGTGAGAGGGTGGGGCCCCGTTGTTCAAGCCCTAGAGACAACACTTAAGAGAACAACCACTCTAGTTTCCCTAATTCGGAAACGAGTGAATTCCATCTCGCATAGTCAAGTTTCCAACTCCCCACATCGTCCTGTCCCTGAGAAGATAGGTATATTGGGGGAGTAACTCTGACTACTACCCTCACGTGCATTTTGTCAAAAAGGACGGACCCGCAGATGGAGTCGATGTGAACACGCTCGAGATTCGTGTCGAGTCACTAATGGTCATCTACGAATTTATTAGTCCTATACTATTGACGGTGTTACATCAGTAAGTCTGATAATTCACAGTCCGGTCTTGTACAATCACTTTGCACAAGATGCCCCCACTCGCATGTCAACCACATGAACGAGCTGGATCACCTATCCGTATATTGTAGACCGTTCGGGTCATTAACTCGAATGTGATCCTCGCCGTGTGTCCACTACACACCGTTCAAGTTCTAGTTCTCTCATAATGGAATGACCCTGAAGCTTAGTTTATTGGATTAAGTTTATTAAATATGCGAGACACAAAGTTTTTAAAAAATAACTCTTATTTATTTCAAATTGGAATATTACAAACTACACGAGATTAGGGCATAAATCCCAACAGAGATTTCATTTATTTCGTTTCTCTAGTGCGTGCTCGGTGTCATTGTCGGAGATTTCATTTATTTGATTACTCTAACGCGTGCCCTGAAGGGAATGGATTTCCCGTAGCGGAAGCGCGATGTGAATCGCGTTGTTTCATTGTGTTACTAAATTTCTTAAAATTGAAAGTATCACATACATTTCTAGGCTAAGCATGCTTAGAAGAAGGAAAAATTACAGCAAGTAATAAAGTACCTACCTCTTCAAGAACAATTCTTCGTGTTTTCATTCTCTGATTACGAACTCAACGTTCTTAACGATCTCTCTAATCGAATCGAGAACCGAATCCAAGTGACACCTCCACTTGATCCTCTCGGTTGTTCTCCGACGGATGAGGGAGAGTATGTGGGACTCCCTTTGGATTTCGAGTTTGGTTAAATGTGGAGAGAATTCTCTAGAGGGAATTGAGAGAGTTAAAGACCTCTTTGGGATGGAATTCCAAAAAATGAGATCAAGTGTTATGAAATCCTTCACAATCCACTATTATATAGTGGTAAATGGTGGAGTTAAAATCTCCATCAATTTACCACTTTACCACAACTATATAATATGCAAATCATATTTACATACCATATAATATAAGGTATAACATATCTTATTATACAAATCTCATTTGCATAATGTGGAATTTAAAATTGAATCACATTCAATTTAATTTTTCTCAAATCAATTTCTCCAATTGAACCTTAATTTCATAATTAGACTAAGGTATAGTTTATTATGAATCTCATTCACATTAAACTATATATTATGTCAGTCATATCTCATATAAATGACATAAATACCCTTTTCATGAATTTCAACACTTCAAATCCACTCCAAACTGTATACCCTCATTTAGTCCAAGTTCAGCCAACCGATGGACCTAATGGACCTTTAGATCATGACCTCCAATGATCCAAGATTAACCGATCAAACTCTCTAACCCGGTTAATCAACATTCATTAACTACAGGGACACTCCACTAAAGCCCCGTAGCTGCACTCTTCTCACTGTAGGAGAATTTGTGTCCATCGATATAACCAATGCCCGTGAGTCGACCCTTCACAAGTTGTTCGTAGTCACAGTTAGGTCAAATTATCGTTTTACCCTTGTGTCTACCTCTTGCTCCTTAAGTCCCACTGCTCCTCTAATGATCAAGTTTGTTGCATGGTCCACCATACATCCCTCTCGGGGCTGTGAGAGGGTGGGGCCCGTTGTTCAAGCCCTGGAGATAGCACTTAAGGGAACAACCTCTCTAGTTTCCCTAGTACGGGAACAAATGAATTCCATCTTGCGTAGTAAAGTTCGCAGCTCCCCACGTGGTTCTACCCCTGAGAAAATAGGCATATTGGGCATGCAACTCAGACCACCCTCACCAGTACAAGTCAAAGGATACACCCTTGTAGACAGGAGTCCGTAACACGTTCTGTATTAAGGACGAGTCACTAATGGCCATCTACAAATATATTAGTCCTATATTGTTAACGGTGTTACATCAGTAGATCTAATAATTCACGGTCCGGTATTGTACAATCTCATTGCATAGGATGCCCTCACTCGCATGTCAACCACATGAACGAGCTAAACTGCCTCGTTTGTATCTAATACAAAGTAGGTCGCATCCATAGTGTTACCAGGATGAGGATCCCAACCCTATCCATAACTCAAATCGAAAAAAACGATAACAGAAGACGAATCGATGACGAAGATCGATGACCCACGAAAACTGTAAACCCAAACGGATGAAGAATCGAAAAGGATGGTGAGAAAATGAAGGAAGGACAGTCGATGGAGCATTGGTGTGTCATTGTTGTAGCTAAACCGAGACATCAAACTGTCATTGCTGTAGCAAAACCTGAAAGCATCAGTGCAGTTCGATTTTTCACAAACGACGCTCACAAATTTGCGGGTTTTTGAAGTTTCCACCGTTGGATGTAGCTGAAATTTTGTCCGCTTGTTCGCAGCTCACCAGGATTCATTTTGAACGATTGGATCGTCGTTTGAGCTTTGGGTCATCAGATATTACTATCGACCTAGACTAGAAAAACAAGGTCACCTGTTGTGTAACGTTTTCCCTATCTCTAAGTGTTATTGCTTGATGTCAACCACAAATTTAATACTGAATTTTTGGGTTGTTTACGTACTAACTTAGACTACTTTTGCTCACTGTTTTAGGCTATAATAGTGGTTGATTTAGGCTAATTTAGTGAACAATGTTGGTTGTTTTGCATGAACTCCTTGATCAATAAAAGCATGCTTAAACTAGAGATATGTTACTCAATTTCCATCATGAACTAATTTGTCTTAGGCAAGGGTTAGGTTGTTTTAATGTAATTTTGGATTAAATTTATGGTTGATGCAATTGATTGAATTTATGAAATTTTATTGAATTTAACGTGCATGAGAATTAAAATTGGCATTTTTTAACTTCTCTATAATTCATCAACTTGGGAAAGCTAATCAATTAGAAACCTAAAATTTCATTCTAGGATTATTGAGTTGATTAGGGATAATTAACCCACCTACAACCTAAAATCATGGGCATAATTTAGATCACAATTGGGAAATTGTAGGTTTTAAACTTAGTGATTTTGGAAATAATCATTTGAATGCATGTGTAGGTAAATTTAAAGCATCACTCAAAATGATTGTATTTACAACAGTAATTTGCACACTCATTCATTGCACTAAAATAAGAAAAATTTGCTAGGACACTCATTCATTTAGGTCTAGCTAGTCCTCGTGGGATCGATACTTTAACTTATCACTTATTGCTCTCGACCGTGTATACTTGCACGTCGTAAAAGTGTCAGAGTCTCATTCTAATTTGCATTAGTTTAGGGCACTTGATATTTTTGCATCAATCCTCAATCAACTTTATTAATTTACATATTAAAATCCTATTTTGATACCGAAATTGGGATCGCCAGGTCAATGGTAAAATTTGTATTGTCGAGGAAGGATTCCAACGATTGACCTGAAATCACGAAAAGAACTAAACACCGGTGTGGTGCTTAAGCCACCTACACTCTGATGCTCAAGTTAGTATGAACTCAAGAAAGTTTAGAGAATAGTTGTTGTGTGTTGAAGAACTTACCATTTCTAAATGAAACTCGTTAAATATATAATAATCAGTTTCGTAACTGATGATAACCTCACAATTATTACAGTATAATTGCTTGATTGTTCGTTACGTGTCTAACTCTTCCGTTATGAACTCAACCGAACCGACTTACATGGTCTATTCCTCGTAAACTTGGTTGACCCACACGGACCAATCTCCAAGTGTCCTGGTCGTGGCCGACCCTATAGGTCGGCCAGGGCCTCGTCCGACCCACTTGGGTCAGGCTCCGAGGTTCTTTTTCTTTTAAATTGGTCTTTCCAGCCCTCCGATCCATCCCTTCTTGTTCCTAAGCCTACCCTCGGACTTGAACTGGGCTTTGGATTTCGTCAAATAAGTTGGACCTTCGGTATTGGACCTAGCGAAATTTTCACATAACGCCCTATAATGTATAACAGTATTTCATGTTAGGGATTTTTCTTTTTAGTTTCGTTACAACATGCATGATAAATAAATTTGAACACAGCATAAAAGATATAGAAAAGAAATATTTTTCTTTAAACAATAAAACTCTTTATTTGAGATCCCAATGAAAACACTGTAAAATATAAAATATAATAAATTATTAAACCAGCTGAAACAATTTTACAACATAACTTTCAAATAAAATCATTTCATAAACATGGGAGATATGTTGAGAATGACCCCATGGCACAACCAATATCCTACTCACTTCCTACTCACTTAAAAAATACTTGGAGAACCCAAATTAGTTTTCTTGGGTAAAAAATTCTTCAAATTGAACCTCAGTCCGGTCCAATGAACATAATTAACCGAAAATTAAAACCATTAATTGAAATTACTAATACCTAAAATTTTAACCGTTAAAATCTTCCCACCTTAAGAACTTTCTTCTACGAAAGTTTCTAGTCCTGACAAGTTTTGGATACTTAGTTTGGATTTCATCCTCTCACTCGCATGTAGGTTCCTTGAAATTGATGATTTGACCATAATATTTTTACAATGGTTATTTCTCAATTCCAAAGAGTTTTCTCATCCCTCACCATAACCTGTCTAGACTTTTCTACATACCTCAAACTCTCATTCAAACACAAAGGCTCGTAATCAATTACATACAATCGATCCAATATATACTTCCTCAATATGGAGACTTGAAATATATCATGTCTGCAAAAAGACGATGGCAAAGCTAATCGATAAGCTACTATGTCAAATCTGCTCCAAAATCTAAAATGGTCTGATGAACCATGGAATTAACTTCCCTCTTTATCTAACGACTCCCTTCATTAGAGCTACCTTTAGGAATATATGATCATATGCTGTAAATTCTAAGCCCCTCTACCTCGTGCTAGCATAGCTTATTTGCATACTCTGTGTAGTTTGCATCCTCAACCTGATCTTTTGAACGACATCAATCGTGGCTTGGACTATCTCAAGCCCTAACAACTAACCTTCACCTAGTTCATCCATATAAACAAGAGTATTTTGCACCTCTTCTCAAACAGAGCTTTAAATGACGACATGCATGGTTACTTGATCACTATTATTTGATGAAAATTCCATCAAGTGCAAGTAAGTATCCTAACTACTAGCAAAATCCAACGCACATGCCCATAACATATCCTCCAAAGCTATATTTAAATATTATGTCTGGCAATCGATCTGTGGGTGAAAAAGAATTTTTGTAAACTCCTCTCGAAGTTGAATGTAAAATGAGATTTTGTTAGGTTTTTTCACTTATGTGAAAAAACCCACATGCAAGGCCCATGTGGACATTTAGGGTTTTTACTTTAAGAAAAGTGGAAACACAATGAAAGGAGTTTTGACAGCAAGGAGGAAAGAGAGAGAAATAAAAGAGAAAAGAAGCTTCCATACAGATCAGTTTTTAAGCCTTTTGGGGATCGATTTGTAATCCGATCGGACTGAAATTATGACAGCGTGCTCCTGACACGACGGTCTTCAATCTTAACAGGGGAGAATTTTTTTGGAGTTTTCTACAGTCAGTTTGCAGTGGGTAGTTGGGTTCCACTTTGGGTGAGATCTTTCTTGGACTATTGTCGTTTGTTGCCAAGATTCATTATCTTGAGTTATCTATTATTCTATGTCTATAGTTGGTACTAGGGAGAACTCATTATAACCCATTATTGATTATAGTGGAGATTTTGACTTCGATCCGTAGTTTTCTAGTCCTCGCCTTGGGGAGGTTTTTCCACGTTAAAATTGTTGGTGTCTTGTGCTTGATTTTATTATTGTTTTTATACTTGACTAATTTCCTATTAGGTTCATACAAGAGGGAATAATTGATCTTTAAAATATAGTGTTTATCCTAACAAAGTGGTATCAGAGCTAAGTTGTGATTAGTTAAGTACCTTGTGTTGAACAGAGACATTAGTACAGGTAAGATGATTAATCTGAATGGTTTAAATTATCGAGTATGGAAAAGATAGATGGAAGATACTTTATATGTGAAAGATTTCTATCTTCCTGTTTTTTCACCTGAGAAGCCTGGAGATAAAACTGGAAAGTATGCGGCATTATTAGACTTTTGGTTGAAGAAAATATTTTTAATCATATTGGTGACGAAAATAATGCACGGACCTTGTAGAATAAACTTGAGTCGTTATAGCAAATGATAGCTATAAAATACCAAGATGGAACATCTATGTTAGATCACTTGAATACATTCCAATGTATCATTAATTAGTTAGCTGTTAGATCACTTGAATACATTCCAAGGTATCATTAATTAGTTAGCTGTTAGATCACTTGAATACATTCCAAGGTATCATTAATTAGTTAGCTAGAATGAATATCAAGTTTGATGAAGAGGTACATGGATTGTGGCTTCATAGTACATTGTCGGACTCATGGGAAACATTTAGAACTTTCTTGTCAAACTCGCCCCAAATGGAGTATTAAGTATGAACTTGGTAAAAAGCAGTGTTTTGAACGAAGAGATGAGAAGAAATTCACATGGCTCTTTTTCAAAATCAGAGGTTCTTATCACTTAAAATAGATGAAGGAGAAAGAGTAAAGGTCTGAAGGGTAGCGACAGAAGCAAAAGCAAAAGTGGTCAGTTTGCAAATGTTGAGTGTTTTCACTGTAGTGTAAAAGGGCACATAAAGAAACATTGTCGACAGCTAAAGAGAGAAAATAAAAATGAAAAAGGTAAGGAAAAGAAGAATGATAATGGTAATGATGTAGACAGAGTTATTGAAGGGAATGGATTTTCCGCAGTGGAAGCGACGTGAATCGTCGTTTTGTCGTTGTAGTTCTAATTTTCTTAAAATTATAAGAATCGTATTCTAACTAGATTAGGCATGCTTTTTGAGAAGGAAAAACATAAAGGTATCATGTTACTTACCTCTTGAAGAACGCTTCTTCAGGTTTCCTCCTCGGTCATGATCTCTCTCGATCCAACGAACTCTCGAACTCGTACCACGAACGAAGTCAAGGAGACACCTCCACTTGATCTTCTCGGATTTTCTCGGGAGGATAAGTGAGAGTTGTGAGACTCCCTTTGGAATTTAGGTTGGAGAATGTGAGAAGAGATTGAGAGAGAGTTGAGAGAAAAATCAACTTGCACTTTGGGATGGAATTCCAAAAAATGACATGATTGGATACGATGTGCTTCTCCAAGCTCTTATTTATAATGGTGTGTGGTGGAGTTAAAATCTCCACCAATTCACCAAAATACCACAACTATATAATATGCAAATAATATTTGGATATCATAAAATATAAGGTATCTCTTATCTTAATATACAAATCACATTTGCATAATTGTGGAATTTCAAATTGAATTATATTCGATTTAATTTATCTCAATTCAATTTCTCAAAATTAGCCCTAATTAAATAATTAGGCTACAATATAGTTTATTATGAATCTCATTCACATTAAACTATATATTATGTCCAATATATCACATATAAATGACATAAATATCCTTTTAATGAATTTGAACACTTAAAATTCGCTTGAAACTGTAAACCCTCATTTTGTCCTATTTGAACCAACTGAGGGACCTAATGGACCTACAAATGACGAGCTCTAATGAAACGAGATTAACAGATCAAACTCTTTGACTCGGTTAATCAACATTCATTAACTACGGTAACACTCCACTAAAGCCCGTAGTTGCACTCTCCTCACTGTAGGACAAGTTGTGTCCATCGATATAACCAATACCCGTGAGTCAACTCTTCACAGGTTGTTCGTAGTCACAGCTTGGTCAAATTACTGTTTTATCCCTGTGTCTACCTCTTGCTCCTTAAGTCTCACTGCTCCTCTAACGAACAACTTTGTTGCATGGTCCTACCATAAACAACATCCCTCTCAGGCAAGTGAGAGGGTGGGGCCCCGTTGTCCAAGACCTTGAGAGAACACTTAAGGGAACAACCCTTCTAGTTTTCCAAGCTTGGGAACGAGTGAATTTGTTCTGGCGTAGTTAAGTTCCTAGCTCCCCTCGAGGTCTTGTCCTCAAGAAGATAGACATATTGGGTGAGCTACTTAGGCCACCCTTACCCGTACTAGTCAAAGGACAGACCCCCGCAGATCGGAGTTTTTAACATGCTCAGGATTAAGGACGAGTCACTAATGGTCATCTACGAAGTTATTAGTCCTATACTGTTAATGGTGTTATATCAATAGGTCTAATAATTCACGGTTCGGTCTTATACAATCTCATTGCACAGGATGCCCCCACTCGCATGTCAACCACATGAACGACCTGGATCACCTCGTTCGTATCTAATACAAAGAGGGCCACATCTACAGTGTTACCAGGATGAGGTTCCCAACCCTATCCGTATACTTTAAACCGTTCGAGTCAATAACTCGAACGTGATCCTCTCCGTGTGTCCATTACACACCGTTTGAGTTCTGGTTCTCTGAAATAATATGACACTGGAGCTTAGTTTATTGGATTAAGTTTATAAAATGCGAGATACAAAGTTTGATAAATAAATATCTTTTATTTATTTAAAACAATTGTATTACAAAACTGCACGAGATTAAGGCATACACCCGAACAAACTCTCACTTGAACTAAGCTAGTGGAGTACAATATACAGTTTACAAATGTAAAGTAATACATAAAAGTAATACAATAAACTAGGGCATTAAATACCCTTTACAATACTCCCACTTGCCCTAGTCAGGAAGCACTCGTAGACCTAGACTATCTAGGTGACTTCAAACACTTTAGCCGTGAGGTCCTGTGTAAATGGATCAACAATGTTGTGCTCCGAAGCTATCTGCGTGACAATCACGTCTCCGTAGTGCACAATCTCCCGTATCAGATGATACTTGCGCTCAATATGCTTGCCCCTCGTGTGACTCTGAGGTTCTCTCGAGTTAGCTACTGCACCACTGTTGTCACAAAACAGGGTCAATGGCAAGTTCATATTTGGAACAACATCCAAATCTAACATGAACTTCCTGAGCCAAACAGCTTCCTTTGCAGCTTCACAAGCCGCAACATACTCGACCTCCATCGTGGAATCAGCAATGCATCCCTTCTTGATGTTTTGCCATACTACTACTCCTCCATTAAGAGTGAACACTTATCCCGATGTTGATTTCTTAGAATCCTTATCGGTCTGAAAGTCAGAGTTTGTGTATCCCGTAAGGATCAAATCCCCACTTCCATACACAAGCATGTAGTCCCTCATTCTTCTAAGATACTTGAAGGTTGTCATTACGGTTGTCCAGTGATCTAATCCTGGATTGGATTGATACCTACTGACAATCTCAACTGTATAACAGATGTCGGGCCTAGTACACAACATGGCATACATCAGGCTCCCTACAGTTGAAGTATAAGGAATCCATCTCATATCCTCAACCTCTTGAGGAGTCTTAGGGCACTGTTCCTTAGACAAGTGAACCTCGTGCCATAAAGGCAGCAAACCCTTCTTGGAGTTTTACATATTATACTGTGACAACTTGTCGATATAAGATGCTTGAGACATGGCTAGCATTCTGTTCTTCCAGTTCCGGACTATCTTCATACGTAGAGCATACTGAGCTTCTCCCAAATCTTTCATTTGGAATTACGAAGGCAACCATTCCTTAACGTTAGTAAGGAATCCTGCATCATTCACAATGAGTAGGATATCATTTACATACAATATATGAAATGCGACAGTGTAGTTGATGATTTTCTTGTAGACACAAGGCTCGTCAACATTCTGGTTAAAGCCATAAGATTTGATAGCCTCATCAAACCTTATATTCTAAGACCTCGAGGCTTTTTTCAGTCCATAAGTAGACCTTTGAAACCTGCAAACATTTTGCTCTTGGCCTTGAGTAATGAACCCCTTAGGCTTGTCAATGTAGTTGGTCTCGTCAAGATTGTCATTTGGAAAGGTCGTCTTGACATCCATCTTCCATACCTCATAGTTATAATATGCGGCGATGGTCAGAAGGATCCTAATAGACTTTACTATGGCAACAAGAGAAAAAGATTTCTCATAGTCAACCTCTTCTCTCTAGGTAAAACCCTTTGCCACTAGTCTGACTTTGAAGGTTTGCACCTTCCCATCTTCACCACGTTTACGCTTGTAGATCCACTTGCAACTAATAGGTTTAACCCCATCCGGTTGGTCCACAAGCTCCAGACGGAATTTAAGTACATAGACTCCATTTCCTGGTCCATGGCTTTAATCCATTCGTCTTTGTCAATGACATTCATTGTCTGATCATAGGTCAATGGATCCTCACAGTCATTATCAGGTATGATGACTTGGGTTTCAGTCAAACCATCCCACTACGTCGAGGCATTCTCAACTCTTGAGAACGTACTTGACTAGACGAGCTAGGATCAATGTACTAGCACCATCAACAACTCTTGCCGATGAACTGTCCATTTCGTTCAACACAATCTTACTCCTTGGTTTATGATCCCTTATGTTGTCCTCCTCAAGGAATGTGGTATTTGTCGATACAAGTATCCTATTTTCTTTAGGATCGTAAAATAGACCACCTCTCGTTTCCTTTGGGTAACTTACATAAAGGCAAAACTTCGAACGAGGTTCCAACTTCTAGGGATTTGATACCAACACATGGGTCGGGCATCCCCAAATCCTGAAATGATGTAAACTAGTTTTACGACCATTCCAGAGTTCGAAAAGTGTTTCAGAAAAACTCTTCGATGGAACTGATAACACACCAAATATGCTATCCTTAGGCTTAATTATTGCTAGTTTTGTAATGATTTCAGAGCTTTTACGTGTCTAAATTACTCAATTTCAGGTTAAGAGCACAAACAGGACAATTGGAGACATTTTGGATCACTCGGGATCGAAACAAGGCTATTTGGAGCTAAAAATAACATTAATTTGAAGTAGAAGGATCAATTCAAGCTTGAAGACCTGAGGTGATGGCGTTGCATCGCTATCCTTAGCGTTGCAACGCCGAGCGTGCGGCTTTGGTGCGTTGAAAGCATATGCAAGAAACGTTGCAACGCTGCCTTTGGGTGTTGCAAAGCTATTACGATAAGAACAATGAGCATAAAAACCATGCACAGGGCGTTGCAACGCTGCCTTCGAGCGTCGCAACGCTGGATCGATAGGAAAACGCACGTTAGGGTAGTAGCGTTGCAACGCTGTCCCTAGCCTTGCAACGCTGCCGACTGTTTCCATATTTACCACGCAATTAGGGTACAACGTTGGAACACTCTCCCTAGTGTTGCAACGTTGTACCAAGTGAGCTTATAAATAGAACATTATGCATTCTTGTAAAGGGAGCCGAAATTGATAGACAATCCACCCTATTTTCGAAATACACTTTGTAAGAAGAGAGAATGACTGACATTGACACATAAGTTTTATTTCCTTTTCTTTCAGATTGTAATACCGTTCTAAGACGTTTTTTACATGTTTAGCTTGATTTTCATGTGATTTAGAGTAGCTAAATGTTGTAGTGAGGATTTGATTTACTTGTTAAGACTCAATTGCTATGTATAGAAGCATGTTTAGTTCTTATTTTGTGCAATTCGTTCTTTAACTCTTAAATTTGTTGGTTCAAGTGGATTCGAGAGATAAAACTTGAATTAGAGCAAAGTTGTCAAAACCCTTAGGAATCTGGCATGAGAATGACTAAGAAACTTAAGGGAAACACATAAAGGAGTTGCTTAATGCCATGCATGTCGTACATATGGAGACTATCGAGTTTATTGCATGTGTGATGCTCACTAAGAATCGAGAGGTTTTCTTGAGTATTTTACTTCTTTTTATAAATTCATCTCATTGATTCATTGCATATGTTAGTTAAGTCATTAACTTGTATTATCACTTTCCTCAAGTCTATAAATTCGTGTCTCCACATGTTAGTCTGTTGTTTATCTTTACTTTCATCACCTATCCATGTTTTGTTACTTTAGCTAAAATTGATAATTAGTATTTTAGTAATTAATTAATCTAGAAACTCATTGTCGAGGACGATACTTGGACTCTTAAATCACTATACTAAAACTTGACCCGTACACTGCGACATTGCAATATTATTTTACGCAACAAGTTTTTGGCACCGTTGCCGGGGAATGGAAATTATTTAGATTAATTAATATTAGGAGAAAATTTGAAATTTTATACTAAACTTTGTTTGTGTATCTTTCCTTATTTGTTTTGTGTGTTGTTTGTTTCCTTATTTGTTTTATTTTAGTTTTGTGTTGTTTTCGAGTCCTTGTCTCCTTTTTTTCGTTGTGTGCTATTGTGTAGAAGTCTTGATCTGAATTACTAATTTTTTCAAGCATGACTTTGCTTGATTTTTCTCCATCTTTCTATTGTCCCTCCCAGGACCCTAGGTATATGCATCATGATTTCTCTGAATATTATATGTCTAATTTTTACCATTTTGTACCTGGAATTGATAAAAATTCTTATGATGGTAGTTATTTAGGCACTTGGAACCATAAATATTTGCACCCTTACCAATCCATAGAAAAATCTTCTCTTGTGGACCAATTAATGGAATATACATTGGAATTGAAAATTAAAAATTTGGTTCATAATGAATTAGAAAGGTTGGATAGGTTAGAAACTGAAGTGGTAGAACTTTGGGAAATAATACAGGATAGAGCTCAATATCTTAATCAACTAGTAATTTCCCTTAAGGCCTTACAGGAACAATTTCTTATCCTTACCAATGAGGATATGCCACCTAGGAGGATTTGTTCATATGATAGTGAGGATAGTTTGGGGGAGACTGGGACACACCATAATCAGTTTAGTGAGGTAGACATTGGTTATACAATCCTTTCCACAGGGGAGATTCATGTGGTAGAGGTAGAGGCTGAGAAGTCATTTTCCCTTTTGTCTCCAGAAATTTCCCTTAGTCTACATAACCATTTGTCTTACACTCATGAGTCTTGCTTTGATTTTTGTTATTTCATTTCATTAAACAAAAATACAAAAAATAGTTATCTGTCTGGTGCCCAGGAGAAACAAGATAGCCTTTTAGACTTAGAAATATGAGAAGTTTTATGTGCCCTGATAAGTCACCGTCTAGCTAAATACGTTAAAAAAAACGCTTCAATGTTTCATGTCTTTATTTTTGTATTCGTCTTCTTGTATATTTTATTTTATTTTCTAGTTTTTTGTGTTTTTGTCTAATTTCTTTCTTTTTGTACCTCCAGGTGTATGCCCAAGGGGAGAGCTGCAGACTTGCACCCTTTTGATCCTGAGATCGAGAGGACCTGTAGGAGAATCCTAAGGGAAGGAAAGGTAGAAACTCAGACTATGGTCGATCAGGAGCTCATCAATAACCCTAAACCTATCAGGGAGAATTTCCAACCTGTGTTTAATTCTTAGCAGGCTGGAATAGTCCATGCCCCTATAAATTCTAATATATTGAACTTAAGACAAGGCTTATACAGATGGTTAGGGAATGTGCTCTTAGAGGATTAGCCACAGAAGATCCTAACTCATACTTGCTTTCTTAGAAATATGTGATACTTTTAAAATGAATGGTATCTCTGCTGATAATATTTGCTTACGTCTCTTTCCTTTCTCTTTGCAGGGTAGAGCCAAAGAATGGCTAGGGTCCCTTACCTCAGGCAGTATCACTTCCTGGGAGGAATTGTCCCAAGCCTTCATGACCAAATTTTTTCCACCTGTGAAGGCTGCAAAGTTAAGGACTGAGATAGGAACATTCAGGCAACAGGAGGTAGAGCAGCTATTTGAGGCATGGAAACGATACAAGGACATGCTCATGAGGTGCCCACAGCATGGCTACCCAGATTGGCTCCTGGTACAACTGTTTTATAATGTACTGGAAGGCAAGACCAGGACCATTCTAGATGCCACTGCTAGAGGGGATTTCATGGCAAAGACTGTGGCAGAAGCACGTGCCCTCCTCGAGGAAGTGTCAACTGCCAGCTACTAGTGGCCTATAGACAATGACAGATCTAAGGCAGTAGCTGGATTGTATCAACTGGATGAGATAACCTCTCTTCGATCTCATATGGCATCTCTCACTCATGCTCTAAATAATTTTGCAGGATCACCACAAACAGGGATGTCCTCCAAATGCTCCCAGCCCAATGGAGAATTCACTATGGAGTAAATACATTACCTGAACAACAGAAGCAACAACTATGGAGGAAACCAGACTCAGAATAACCTCCCAACACATTATAATCCAAGTTTGAGGTATCATGAAAATTTCTCTTATGCTAACAACAAAAATGTGTTGAATCCTCCTATAGGGCATGCTTCTACATCAGAGAGGAAACCATCTCTGGAAGAGACATTGCACTCCTTCATAGCTGAATCCAGAAGTCAGTCCAACCAGCTGGAGAATGCAGTCATCAGTCTATCTAGTATAGTGACTAGTCAAGGAGTTGCAATAAAAAATATAGAGACCCAGATTGGCCAAATGAACACATCACTCCAGGCACTGCAAGCAAGGAAAGAAACACTTTGAGGGAGTACAGTCTAGCTAAAGACATTAAACAAAGCGTTTCTTGGGAGGCAACCCAAGTTTTACATTTTTTGTTGTTTTCTGTCTTTAGTTTGTTTCAGTTGTTTTTCAGTTCTTAGTTTATTTACTAGTTTGTTTGTTTTGCTTTGTAGGTTGTGATGATGTCATCCTCTGTTGAAATCCATGCTCACGTTCTAAGAAACTCAAGCACACATGTTTTGGCTATCCAAAGAACTCAGAAAGATCTCCATCACCTAGGACAGTATTGTTCACTCTTATCCTTATACTTAATTTGTGCTTATTTCTACAAACATCGGGGACAATGTTTAGTTTAAGTTTAGGGGTGGGATGTTGTTTATTTGTTGTGACTGTTCCTAGTATATGTTGAATTGTTGATTGATCTTTTTTATAAGTATGATCATGATAGCCTAGGATGAGAATTAATTAGAAATCTTTGTAATTTTGCTGAAACCTGAGAGCATGACATGAATTTGAGTTAATTTAAAAATTTTCTTGAGTCTTTCCTACACCATTATGCACATAGTTTGTGTTCTTGAAGTTTTGAAATGCTTAGAATAAAGTTATTAGGCTTAGAAGTTTAATGTCACCTCGATAGGTTTAAGAACAGATTTGAGAGTTAAACTGCAGGATAGGGTGAATGACAATATGAAGTGCATGACCTGTATAATATGTGAAATAGTTAGTTTTTGTTGTTTGTTTGCTAAAGAAAAAAATTCGTGAGGGAAAAAAGAGCTACCTTCATTGTGATCAGTTAGGCCACTCATTGAGCGACTGCTCTGGGTAAGGGTCCCTGTAGTGGATGTGTGAAAGCTAGTGTCTTTGCACAAAAAAAAAAAGAAAAAAATAGAAAAATGATAAAAAGTGAGTAAGCGCTGAGTAGAGTTATTTAATTCTTGAATGTGGGGAGGCTCAAAGATTAGTAATTATGACCAGTGTAGGGGGATATTGAACGGAGAGCCTAATAAAGTTGATCCGAGCTTATTAAAAATTAAGGGAACATAGGCTAATCACACACACACGTAGGAACACTTAGGTAAAGTTTTAAATTGCTTGCTGAAGTGTTAGGTTTGAATGTCTCCCGTGATTACTAGATTTTCTCTTAAATCTTTGAGGCTTTAATCAAATGTATGTATAAGAACAATCTGATGTTTAATTTTGTTTTTACTCAGGACTAGCAAAAGTTTAAGTTTGGGGGTGTTTGATAGCACACAAAATGTGTTATCCTTAGGCTTAATTATTGCTAGTTTTGTAATGATTTCAGAGTTTTTACGTGTCTAAATTACTCAATTTCAAGTTAAGAGCACAAACAAGGCAATTGGAGACATTTTGGATCACTCGGGATCGAAACAAGGCTATTTGGAGCTAAAAATAACATCAATTGGAAGTAGAAGGATCAATTCAAGCTTGAAGACCCGAGGTGATGGCGTTGCAACGCCGAGCGTGCGGCTTTAATGTGTTGAAAGCATATGCAGGTAGTGTTGCAACGGTGCCTTTGGGCGTTGCAACGCTATTACGATAAGAACAATGAGCAGACGAACCGTGCAGAGGGCGTTGCAACGCTATCTTCGAGCGTCGCTACGCCGGATCGATAGGAATGCGCGCGTTAGGGTAGCATCGTTGCTACGCTGTCTCAAGCGTTGCAACACTGCCGACTGCTTCCATATTTACCATGCGATTAGCGTACAACGTTGCAATGTTGTCCCTAGCGTTGCAACGCTGTACCGATTGAGCCTATAAATAGAACATTATGAATTCTTGTAAAGGGAGCCGAAATTTATAGACAATCCACCCTATTTTCGAAATACACTTTGTAAGAAGAGAGAAAAGAGAGTTTTTGGGACCCAAAGCATTCGTGGAGGTTCGAGATCGAAGACGGGAGCTCGGAGACGATGGACCGACATCAACACATAAGTTTAATTTCCTTTTCTTTCATATTGTAATACCGTTCTAAGACGTTTTCTACATGTTTAGGTTGATTTTCATGTGATTTAGAGTAGCTAAATGTTGTAGTTAGGATTTGATTTACTTGTTATGACTCAATTGCTATGTATTGAAGCATGTTTTGTTCTTATTTTGACAATTCGTTCTTTAACTCTTAAATTTGTTGGTTCAAGTGGATTCGAGAGATAAAACTTGAATTAGAGGAAAGTTGTCAAAATCCTTAGGAATCTAGCATGAGAATGACTAAGAAACTTAAGGGAAACAGATAAATGAGTTGCTTAATGCCATGCATGTCGTAGGTTCATATGGAGACTATGGATTTTATTGCATGTATGAGGCTCACTAAGAATCGAGAGGTTTTCTTGAGTATTTTACTTCTTGTTTATAAATTCATCTCATTGGTTCATTGCATATGTTAGTGAAATCATTAACTTGTATTATCACTTTCCTCAAGTCTATAAATTCGTGTCTCTACATGTTAGTCTGTTGTTTGTCTTTACTTTCATCACCTATCCATGTTTTGTTGCTTTAGCTAAAATTGAGAATTAGTATTTTAGTAATTAATTAATCTAGATACCCATTCCCGAGGACGATACTTGGACTCTTAAATCACTATACTAAAACTTGACGCGTACACTGGGGCATTGCAATATTATTTTACCCAATAGGAATAGTGTTCAAAATATATATTGTAGTCTCCACTACGTAACACCAAAACAAGTCAAGGAGACGAGCATAACTCATCATCGATCGAACCATGACCAACAGGGATCTGTTTCTCCTCTCCGATACACCATTCTGCTATGGCATACCAGGTGCTGAGAGTTGGGACGTAGTTCCATGTTCTATCATATAGTCCTGGAATTTAGTGTCCATATACTCTCCACCTTGATTCGATCGAAGTGTTTTAATCGTTTTAGGTAACTGGTTCTTAACTTCAGTCTTGTACTCCTCGAATTTTTCAAGAGCTCCAGACTTTCGGTGCATTAGGTAAACGTACCCATATCTCGAATAGTCATCTATAAATGAGATGAAGTATTCATAACCTACTCGTTCTTTAACACTCATCGGACCACAAAGGTCAGAATGTATAAGCTCAAGAGGCTTCTTGGCTCTATGACCTTTTCCGCTAAAAGGTCGTTTGGTCATTTTGCCTTCAAGGCATGACTCCCAAACTGGTAAAGAATTTTCTTCTAACTTGCTTAGAAGTTCATTCTTCACTAGTCTCTCAATCCTATTAAGATTTATGTGGTCTAACTTTAGATGGCAAAGATGGGTGTTTTCTTTCGGAGAAACCCTTAGGTTAGCGTTTCAACAATTTTAAACAATTAAGTATTCAAAACACTTTTGACCGAATTTGACTTTAAAACATATAAATTATTCTCAAGTGAAGCAGAACATAACTCATTTCCTTTGAATGAAATAAACGCTTTATTGCAATCAAAATGAACGAAAATACAATGTTCTATAAGGCAAGAAATTAAAACAAGGTTTCTAGTAAACCCTGGAACTATATACAAGTTATCCAATAACAAGTATTTCTTGCCGAAGAAAACCTTCACCGTGCCCACAACTGCAGCCGAGACGACTTCTCCGGATCCAACCCTGAGTGTTATCTCACCCTCCTGCAGTCGCTCCCAGGAACTAATTCCCTGAAAAGAAGAACGAACATGGTTAGTGGCGCCTGAATCAAGTATCCAGACAGAGTCACTACTCTCCACTAAACAAGTTTCTGTAACAAGTAAATCATATTTACCTTTCTTCTTCTTGTCGGCAAGGAATTTGGGATAGTTACTCTTCCAGTGGTCGTCCCCGCTGCAGTAGAAACACTTTTCTTTATCTGCAACATTCTTGACCTTCATGCCCTTGTGGGTGGTAGCGCGGTCAACTTTACCAACCTTCTACAACTTTTTCTTCTTCCCTTTCAGGCCCGAAGAACCCACAGACTTTGTCCCAGAGGTCGAACCCTTGTGAGAGGACCTGAAGGCAATATTTTCCTTAGCTTTCTGCCCTTTGACTCACATCAGGAACTGGAAGGTCTGTAGATCGTTAAGAAGAGTGGTCAGATTATAGCTAATTTTGTTCATAACTGCATTGCTACGAAACTGCACAAAACCTTCGAAAGAGTCTTCAAAATAAAACTGACTTGGCTCGACTCATCAATCGAAGCATCACTCATTTCCGCTAAGTTAAAGTTGGTCATCATGTCGAGAACATGTTCTCTAACAGACGTGCCCTCCTTCATCCTATCATTGAACACATGTTTGAGAGCGTCGTGCCTAACCTGAAAGGACTGTTGTCCAAACATGTTCTGCAACGTCTCCATCATCTCCTTAGCGGTAAACATTAGCTCATGCTTCTTAGCCAAAACTTCAGATAAGCTGGCTATTCTGTAGACCTTAGCCTTTTCATTGGCCTTGGTCCATCGCACGTACACATCACGAACACTTCGTGATGCGGTCGGGTCAGGCACCTTAGGACTCTCCTTAGTGAGCGTGAACTTAAGGTCCTCAGTTACTAAGATCATGTTTATATAGTTTTTCTACGTTTGGTAGTTATCTCCTACGAGTTTATCCGAAACTAAGAGGGTTGTTATAGAACTCGACATTTTCCTGAAAAGAAAAAGTTTTGTATTAGAACTCGCAAAAACTTTTGAAAAATCCAATCATATTTAGCAAATTTTATTCTATGATCCCTAGGTTATTAAAAATTGCAATGATACCCCCAAAGGTTTAGAATGTCCGTCACCGTAGGGTGGACAAAATCACTCCTCCTTTGGGACGAGACTTTCTTGACCAGATCCTAATACAAGAATAACGCTTATTCCTATAGGCATCTAGTTACCATTTTTCAGTTCAAACTCATGAACTCTTAAATGAATCCTGTGAGTGTAACCCTCTATCTTTAAATCTCCAGAGTTTCCGTCCAAATGATCACCGCCGTAGGGAGGACTACGAAGGAAAACAAACTAAGGAAATCGCATCCCTTTCGAAATTCATGGTGTTCCGACTCCCATGATCAAGGCCCTCCATAGGGATTGTCGGGTCCAGGCCAAACTAGCAGGTGGATCATAGGCGTCTCACGGTGTGAATCGATAGAAGAGATCGTGGGTCCCGTTTTCACAGATCTCGCTCCAACTCATTATAAGTACACTCTCCATTCACCTTGGATTTTGGCCCATACAAATACCATCGGTAGGGGGGATGCTCCCATTTGCACCAGAGGTCGAGTATGGATCTCACGATGTGAACTTAACGGAGATTTGTTGATGGAATTTAAATGTATCTCATACACTATAATTCCTCCCACTCAGCACTTTAAATTAACGGGAATGACCTAGATAAACCGACAATATTTACCTAAGTCTACCAATATAACTCTTATATTAGATTATTAACTTAGGTCTATGTGAGTATATTTAATTAACGATTAATTAACGACACACACGAAAATATAACTTATGAATCTTCAGACCAAATTCACTCCCAGGTCGGTTCCCAAGTAGGGGTGTTTCGCAAAGCGTCAGCTTAAATACCCCAGCCTTAGACTAAACCTTCCTTAGACATATTTACTAATTAGTCACTAGAAGAAAATCAGGTTTTAATGACGGACGAAAAAACAAGGCGCTGGAAATAAAGTGTTCGGAGATACAATGACGGGCATTGCCGGTCATAGTAATTGGTGTTTAATGACGGGCATTACCCGTCATCACAGGCGAATTTAAAAACCCCCAGCTTTTCTTCCTCGATTCCACGCGCCCGACATTTCCACTTTCCTCTTTTCGATTTCTCTCTCACAGCTCACGCCTCCCTCGCCGCCGACCGAATCGTTCTTCCCAAATCTCCTCGCCGTCGCCGATCGATCGCCTCGTCGCCGATCGATTCTCCCTCGCCGCCGATCGAATCGCCCACGCCGCTGCCAATCTCTCTCTCTCTCACAGCAACCTCCATCGCTCGCCGCCGACCATCTCTCCTTTCCTTGCATCGCTCTCCGCCGACCAATCTTTCTCTTTTCCGTCTCTCCTTTCCTTTCCGTTGTCTCCGTCCACCTTCGCCGCCGCCCACATCTTCGCCGCCGGCTATTTGGGAGTCATTGCCGTCCACAGATTCTTCGCTGTTGTCGGGTTTGCCGGAGTCTAAATTTTGCAGATCTGTGAGGTTCTTTGTTTGCAGATCTAGTTCACAGAGGTAGATCTACAACGATCAGTCACGATTTGTAGGAGTTTGTCGTTGTCGAGTTCACCAAAGGTTGTTTCTGACTAAAAATTTTATTAAAATTTTGTATGCTCTGTTTAGGGAACATTTTTATTAAAAATCATGGATGTTGTGTTGCTGTTAGTTTAGGGAAAAAATTTATATTTATAGCATGATTGTGTTGATGTTAGTTTAAGGAAAAAATGTGCATTGATCTATAACATGGAAGCTGTGTTGTTGTTAGTTTAAGAAAAAATGTGCATATTTATAACATGGAAGTTGTGTTGTTAGTTTAGGGAAAAATTCAAAGGAATCCATTTGTTGTGTTGTTTGGTTAGAATCATATCTACTGCTGGATGACTATTTGAATTGTTGATAATATATAAGGTTTTGCATCATCTATAAGATATGAATATCCATAGCATATAAACAACTAGCAACTATAACTTTCGAGTGAAACGAAAAGCAAAACTATGCAGATTTAATCACTTAATCTAAAAGATTAAACCAAACTAAAAAAATGAATAAAAATAAATAAAATGACAATCAATATAGTGCATATATAAAAGTTAAATCAGTTGCTATATAAATAGCTACCATAGATTTTGCAAGAACAATATTGGCCAAACTAGTTCAATTTTTCATTTAATTGTCAGATTTGGGTCATTTTATACAATTGAGCTCTCAAATGTTTGAGCTCTGAGCTCCTAGAGTTAATAAAAGAAATTACAAAAAGAACTAATATAGTAGACTACATTAATCTCTATCAATCCATACCAAATTAAGCATCCAAAAATTAGATTTTGATAAACTCAAAACAAAAAAAGCACTTGTTTGGCAACACAACAAAGGATAAACCAATGGGGTAAAAACAGGTTTCAACTTTCAAGCTATAACCCCCTTAACATTTTCTATCACTTTATGGGATGATAAAACACAATAAAAACAGAAATGGATTCTTAAAAGTCTTCCACCTTAAAAACACAATAAACACAATAATTTCACATGTTGTTGTTTAGCATGTTTGGTTAGAACCATATGTTTGGCTTAATTTTAGTAGTGGGTTTGTGGATGAGAGGAAATGGTATTAGTCCAAATATCATAATGTTGGCTTTTGAATCAACATCATGAAATTGAGTAAGTAATGAACTCCTTGATAGTTTTATTTTTTTTTCGGCGTCTTCCTAAGGACATAGTAAGTACATAAGTTTAAGTAACCATTATTCTTCTTGTAGATTGAACTTTCAAGGCACCAGATTTATAGTTATGGATAAGTCGTGGATGTCAAAGAATAGGATGTCATCAGAATATCGTTTAGGAGTTGAGACGTTTATCCAAAATGGTATACGACATTCAAATAGGTCAGATGTCATTTGTTGTCCATACTTGAAATGTGTGAATGCAAAGTCTCAAAATACGAATGTCGTAAGAGATTATTTATATATTAATGGCATTGATGAAAGCTATAGAACATGGATTTGGCATGGCGAGTCATTACCGAATGAGAGAGAAGAGGAAGCTGAAGTTGAGGACGAAGATGTTGACGACACAATAGGAATGTTTGAGGCTGCACATAACTATTTTAATGACAAGTCTCCAATATTTGAAGAAGTGTTAGATGATGCCAAGAAACCATTGTACTTAAATTGTAACAATTTTACAAAAATATCTGCATTGATAAAGTTATATAATTTGAAAGCAAAGTTTGGATGGAGCGATAAGAGTTTCACTGAGTTGTTAGCATTGGTTAGTGACATCTTACCAAGTCCAAATGAACTCCCTAGCTCTACGTATCAAGCAAAAAAGATATTGTGTACTCTTGGAATGAAGTATGAAAAGATTCATGCATGTAGTAATGATTGTTGTTTGTTTAGAAAAGAGCTTGCAGATGTAGAAGTATGCCCTACATGCGGAACATCAAGATGGAAGCTTTGCAAAAATTCGAATGATGTGATGAAAAACATTAAGTGAAAGTCATGTGGTATTTCTCTCCTATCCCAAGATTTGAAAGAATGTTTTGCAAGAAAGAAATATCTAGTTTGTTGACTTGGCATGCTAATGAACGAGTAATTGATGGGTACATACGACATCCCATGGATACACTATCGTGGAAGCAAGTAGACAATTTGTGGCGAGTTTGGTTTAGAACCTAGAAATCTTCGTCTTGCTCTTTCAATCGATGGAGTCAATCCACACGGTGATCTTAGTAGTAGATATAGTTGTTGGCCGATTATGTTGGTGACATACAATTTACCTCCATGGTTATGCATGAAGCGAAGATTTTTATGTTAAATGCATTAATATCCTGGGCCTAAAAACAACCGTGGAATGACATAGATGTTTATTTAGCTCCATTAGTTGATGATCAGAAAAAACTTTGGAATGATGGAGTTCGGTGTTATGATGTACATCATGAACAATCTTTCATACTTAAAGCTATTTTATTGTGGACTATTAATGATTTTCTGCATATGGCAATTTGTGTGGTTGTACAAAGAAAAGGATATCATGCGTGCCCAATATGTGGGGAAAAAACTTCATCCACTTATTTGCCAAAAGGGAAAAAATGGCATATCTTGGACATCGAAAACATTTACCCGTAATCATCCATATAGAAGATGTAAGAAAGCTTTTAATGGTGAACAAGAATTGAAATTTGCTCTGAACCAGTTAAGTGGAGAGGAAATTCTTGCGAAAGTTAGTAGACTTCAATACTCGTTTGGAAAGAAGCCAAGAAAGGAAAAAATAAAGGAGATCCTTCAACCACTTATTGGAAGAAGAAGTCTATTTTTTTAGTTAGAATCTGGAAACATTTTGACGTGCGACATTGTTTAGATGTGATGCATATTGAGAAGAATGTGTGTGCAAATATTATTGCACGTTACATTTGATATTCGGCAAGACAAAAGATGGATTAAAAACTCGTCTTGATTTGGTTTAATTGAACATTAGATCGAGTTGGCCCCTCAATTAGGAGAGAAAAGAATCTTCTTACCTCCAGCATGTTATACACTATCGCGGATGGAGAAATTGAATTTGTGTAAGACACTATCAGAAATTAAAGTACCTGAAGGTTATTCTTCCAATATACAGAGTTTAGTGTCGCTCACAGATTTGAAACTTTATGGACTTAAATCGCATGACCACCATGTTCTTATGCAACAATTATTACCCGTGGCTATACGTGGTATTTTACCAAAGTATGTTAGATATGCAATTATTAAATCTGTGTTTCTTTTTCAATGCCATATGTAGTAAGACGATCGATTCATCAAAGTGAAAAGGCTTGCAAGAGGATGCAGTGGTTACTTTGTGTTTGTTAGAGAAATATTTTCCACCAGCATTCTTCACGATAATGGTCCATCTTGTAAGAGAGATAGAATATTGTGGACCAGGGTATTTGAGGTGGATGTATCCTTTTGAACGATATATGAAAGTTCTAAAAGGTTATGTGCAAAATAGAAACCGACCAGAAGGATGCATTGGAGAAAATTATATCGTGGAGGAGAGGTCAGAGAATTTTGTTCTGAATTTCTCTCTAGGTTGAGTCTATTGGGCTACGTTCAACGACAAAGAAAGAGAAATCGATTTTGATAGATCATTGTATGCATTGCTCACTATATCAAACCCGAGAAGGAACAATTGGATCAAGCTCATCTTTACGTTCTTCAAAATGTGAATGACGTGCTTCCATACATAAGTGCGTGAGATCTCAGCGCATAACTTTGAACTATGGAATGATGTAATAATTTTCATGTGTTCTATGAATTTAGGCAACACATGAAAACTCTATCTAGACTCAATCCTAGTAGATCCAAAAATAAAAAGTGGCTTCAAGATGAACATAATCGCACATTTAGCGGATGGTTGCGTGATCGGGTAATCTTGAGATGAAACTTTTGTAATTAGTGGGTTTAATGTTTATTCCTACTTAATTTACAATGTATATTTTGAGGAGTTCAACTTGCTCTCGAGGTGCCAAACAACTCCATATCACCTTCTTTAAGATGGATAGCTCATGGGCCTTGTCGGATGTAGCCACATTTAGTGGTTATGTGGTCAATGGTACTCATTATCATACGAAGAAACGTGATGATATTAGGAATACCCAAAATAGTGGAGTTCTTATAACAACAAACACAATGCAAGTTTCCAGTGCTAAGGATAAAAAATCTGTTATGTTCGACATGACCTTTTATGGTGTAATACAGAGATTTGGGAGATTGATTACTAGAAAATTAACATTTATTTGGTTAAAATGTGGTGGGTTGAGAATAATAATGGAGTTAAAGTAGATGACCTTGGATTTACAATCACAACCTTAATCGCATTGGGCATAGATCGGACTCATTTATTTTAGCATCTCAAGCCAAACAAATATTTTATGTAAAAGACCCTCTTGATCCTCGATGGTGGTGGTTTTAACCCTCCTCAAAGAATAGTTGAAGAAGAATATTCTGAGGTTGATGTTGATACCGTTCAAGATTGTGGATATGGTGTCCTAGAAAGAATGCCTAATATTGACGTGAATAATGTATTAAATATGGTATATGGATCGATAAATAATGTATTAAATATGGTATGCATTTGTTTAGTTATTACAATTTTTATGAGTTCAATATATATATCATGCGTTATTATAACTTATTTTTTTCATGGTTTTTTTTTTTTGGCAGATTGTTACAATGAGTGGATCAAGTGACGAGGAAGTGAATGTATCGATCCAAATGGAGGCTAGGCATACTAATCGACGTGGTCTCACTACTATGTGTGATCTGGCACGCGTAAGGACTACAGGGGAACACTTGGTCATCCAATAAAACAATCAAGGCCAAAGTGTTGGTGATAATGCAAACCAAATGCAAAGTTATATAGGAGTTTGCGTTAGGCAACAAATTCCATTAAGTTACAAGACTTGGAAAGAGATTTAATAACTTGTGTGTTTATATAGGAATTGGCGGAAGATCCTTCCACTCGTGCCACCTTATGGATACAGGCACGAAAAGGAAAAAATAATGAATACTTCGATGATGAAACCAAACAATGTGCTGGTCGAATCGCAAGTTAATATGTTTTATTTTAACATGATGTAAAAATGATTCATAGTTTAAATATCTTATGGTTAGTTTCAATGTCAATCTAAATGGTTGTGACAGGACGAACTAGCTATGAAGAATAAAGGTAAAGACATATTGACCGAAGCATTAGGCACGCCAGAACACAGAGGGCGTGTTAGAGGATTAGGTATGTCCGTCAAACCATCAACATACTTTAACATTCCTCGAGTGAAATCAAAATCAAGCAAAGAGTCTGGCAACAAAATGTCGTGCTCACCTTCCAAAAAGTCTGCAAGCATAGGCAGTAATCATCCAAAAGACAAGGAGGTCATTGACGAGGTGGAAGAAATTTTAGAGGTAATTAGGATTTTGTGTAAATTTTTTTATCATAAGATATGTTATATGATACTTTATTCTGGCATTCTTTTTTAATTTTTGAAGGGAACTCCATGCCATCTAGCAATAGGATCAAAGGATAATGTGGTTCTTTGTGAGGCACAATGTACACACGTCGACGCTCAATTTCCCCAGTCCATGGAGTTCCCTTAGGAGTCGAAAATGTTAGAGTGGTAGTGGACATGATCGTAGGCGAAGATGGTCCATTACCAATTCCTATACGGGGAGAAGTAGAGTCTCTGAGTCAATCAATGGAAAATTTTGTGGCATGGCCTCGGGACCTTGTCATTTTTAATAAGGGGAAAAAGGTATGAAATTCTTCAACTCAATGTTTAAAATTACTATATTCTTTGTTTACAAATTTAAATGTTGTTTTGTTGTGATAGGTGGCTTCTCCAGCAAAACATAAGTCGGATGTTTCTGTACATGTGCCTACTTCACATTCTACAAAGTACACAGATGCTCATGTGACTATTAAGCTTTTGAATCGTTATGCAATGTTATCGATGCAAGAAGATGATACGATTCAAGTCAAGTTGAGCGAGCACATGTTCGGGGAGGAGAAGTTAATTTATTTACATCGCGATGATATCCTGCATTACTGTGGGATGGTGGAGATAGGGTACTCCTGCATAGTCGCATACATTGCGTAAGTATACAACATCTTTCATTAATATTGACTACACTTTTGAATGTAGTTATACAACATCTTTTGTTTTATAACTTTACTTTTGTTTTAGGTATCTTTGGACTATATGTGACTATGAAATAATCGCCAAGTTCTTGCTAGTTGATCAAATAACCATTTCTAATTTTGTTAGAAGTCAAGAAACACGTTGTATAAATCTGGCTAACAGGTTAGAAATGGTTAATTTAGACTTGGATCAACAAGTTTTCATCCAATATAATACTGGGTAAGTTTAACTTACTTCAACCTATTTATATGTTTTTTGTTCATTAAAGCAATGATAAATTCATTGTTTTTAATAGATATCATTGGATGTTGATCGTTATCCATCCGCGGGCGAACACCGTTTATGTCTTAAACTCGTTGAGGAGTAAGATCGAAGAAAGTTTTCAAGGAACAATAAATACGTAAGTGTTTCAAACCTTAAGAATTACTTTCTTTTAATTCTTTCTAATGCTTCAAACTCTTTAGATCCTTGAGAATGTGGCAAGCCAAGCACTCACTTCCACAATATCGTTCTGCCATCACTTGAAAACTTGTAAAGGTAAACATAATTCATATATTCGATTGTTTTGGCCAACGGAACGAAATTTAACTCAAACATGCTAGTTTTAAAATTATTTTGCATGTAGTGCCCCCGTCAACCGGGTTCTGTAGAGTGCGGGTACTATGTACAGAAGTATATACGATAAATCGTATATAATTCTAGTATCCCTATAATGAGCCTTGTAAATACTCTTATTTTATCTTCTTAGTGATGAAAAATATAATTTAGTCTAATTGTTATTTTATATATTATTTCTCTTTGTAGTTTAACACAAAAACTGCATATAGACAAGAAGAAATCGACGAGATTCGAGTACAATGGGCGGATTTTGTTGGCAGATTTGTGTAAGCCATTTGTGGATTTCTGAATTGTGTGAAATAGATTTGTATGAAGTTAGGTAAGTTAATATGTTGGTTAGGTGTAATATACTTGTTTTATAGTAGAAGTGTATATTTAGTAGTTTGTGGAGAGGCGGGTGGCCTCATTCTTCTGAATCTGGGATTGGAGTTTGTTGGATGTTGTATATGAATGAATGTGTTTTTTGTTGTATATTCTTGTTTCTTGGATGTTGTCAATGAATGAATGTGTTTTAGAAGTGTTCTGCAATGTTTCAGGTTATGGTTAGCTGATGTTCTGTAGAGGTCATGCCGAAATTTTTACTTATTGACTTGATTTCGTGTTAGTTTTAGAGTTTATTGTTTTTGTGATATAGGTGTTGATATACGACTTTATGGTTTTAGAGTTATGTTTAAGGTGTAATTTGGAGTTTTGGATATAAGAGTTTTCTATGTGCATTGTTTTGGTTAAAAAAGAATCTTGTTGGATGTTATGAATTAGTGATTTCATGTATGTTTTGGATATAAAATTGTTTTTGTTGCATGTTTGTAAATTTGTATAGTGATTTCATGTGTGGTTTCAATATAGAAGTTATAATATTTGCAATATATCAGGTAATTAGTTATTAAATATTGTTGGTTAGCCATCGGGCTATCAACTTTTTTTTATTAAATTATGCTAAAAACGATGACGGGCAATGCCTGTCATTAAATAAAAAAATTATAAACTAAAATAATGACGGAAAATATAATGACGGGCTATGGGTTTTTTTAAAAAAAAAATCGAAATATAAATGACGCGTAATGCCCGTCATAAAAAGGTACCCAGGTTTTAATGACGGGCAATGCCCGTCATTAAAAACTGGGTTCCAACCCACTTTTAATGACGGGCAATACGTTTAATGACGGGCATTGCCCGTCATCAAAAGTCGCCTGTCATTATATGTTTTGATGACGGGCAGTTTTTAATGACGGACAGTTTTTAATGACGGGCATTGCCCGTCATTAAAACCCGCCCGTCATCAAAACATACAATGACACTCGCATAGATGACGGGCGGTTGCCCGTCATTAAAACCCGATTTTCTTCTAGTGAGTTATCATCCATAAGTTACATTTGATTTCCTAATTCTAATCTTATTAGAACTAGAAAACCTAAGTCTAATTAATCATCCATCACATGAATATCATATAATGCTTAATCATTTAAAACTAATTAATTAACTTAGGTTACATGCATTTCTATGTTATAATGCTTAATCATCCATCACATGAATATCATACTTTAAAACATACGTATATCACATGTATAAAAAAAATGCATGTCAATGATTTTAATCTAAATAATATAACACTTATATTAATTAAATTAAAATATACATTATATTATAACACTTATAATATAACCTATCATGCATACTATATATTATAACTCTTATAATATAAACATGATGCATGAAATGCTTAACCTAAGGTGAGATTTTAAACTATATGGCATACATTATGCACATAATATTTCATACTATACTTGCATAAAAATAAATAGCAAATTGGACCAGTTTTGGAACCCTAGGGACATTAATTTAATTAATTAATACTAATATAATAATTATATTAATATTAATAAATTAAAATTAATTTAACTTAATTTACATAAAAAAATTAAATTAAATATACATTTTCGGCCAAAAACTACCAAAAACTGCCACGAAGCCACTTCCTGCGGAAAATGCTCGCGAACTGTCCACTAACGCAGTGGCGTTGCAACACCGTAGCTAGCGTTGCAACATCGAACTGCTCCACGCAGAGGAAGCGTCTAGACGCCAAGCAGCGTTGCAACGCTGCTCCAAGCGTTGCAACGCTCGCCTACTGCACAACCATCTTCCGCACGGATGGCGTTGTGACGCCAATGACAAAGGTCGCAACTCCGTTTCTTCACAGCAACTCTTGCCACGAACGACCCGGACTTGCAGACTCGATTTACACTAATTATGCCAAAAAACAAAAGGGCCCTTACATTGATCTCATCAATATTAATGTAAATCTAAACTAAGTGCCAAAGACCAAAAACATCCAATTGCAAAGCGAAACATTCATCACATGAATTATTAAGGCTACCCACCTAATTTTAAAAAAAATACAGAACCAACAACGAAGAGCAACGTTAGGCTCTGATACCAATTGAAGGGAATGGATTTCCCGCAACACAAGCGACGTGAATCGCCATTATTTCGTTGTAGTTCTAACTTTCGTAAAATTGTAACAATCACATTCTAACTAGATTAAGCATGCTTTTCGAGATGGAAAAAGAGAAAGGTATCATGTTACTTACCTCTTGAAGAACGTTTCTTCAGGTTTCCTCCTAAGGTCACGATCTCTCTCGATCCAACGAACTCTCAAACTCGTACCACGAATGGAGTCAAGAGGACACCTCTATTTCATCTTCTCGGGTGTTCTCGGGAGGATGAGGGAGAGTTGTGGGACTCCCTTTGGAATTTGGGTTGGACAATGTGAGAAGAGATCGAGAGAGAGTTGAGAGAAAATCAACTTGCACTTTGGGATTGAATTCCAAAAAATGGCAAGATTGGATCAATGTGCTTCTCCAAGCACTTATTTATAATGGTGTGTAGTGGAGTTAAAATCTCCACCAATTCACCAAAATACCACAACTATATATTATGCAAATCATATTTGCATATCATATAATATAAGGTATCTCATACCTTAATATACAAATCACATTTGCATAATTGTGGAATTTTAAATTTAATCAGATTCAATTTAATTTATCTCAATCCAATTTCTCCAAATTAGCCCTAATTAAATAATTAGGCTACAATATAGTTTATTATGAATCTCATTCACATTAAACTTTATATTATGTTCATTATATCACATATAAATGACATAAATACCCTTTTAATGAATTTGAACACTTCAAATCCACTCCAAACTATAAACCCTAATTTTTTCCAATTTGAGCCAACCGAGTGACCTAATGGAGCTACAAATGACGAGCTCCAATGATACGAGATTAACCGATCAAACTCTTTTACTCGGTTAATCAACATTCATTAATTACGGTAACACTACACTAAAGCCCATAGTTGCACTCTCCTCACTGTAGGACAAGTTGTGTCCATCGATATAACCAATACCCATGTGTCGACCCTTCACAGGTTGTTCGTAGTCACAGTTGGGTCAAATTACCATTTTACTCCTGTGTCTACCTTTTGCTCCTTAAGTCTCACTGCTCCTCTAATGAACAACTTTATTGCATGGTCCTACCATAAACAACATCCCTCTGAGGACAGTGAGAGGGCGAGGCCTCGTTGTCCAAGCCCTAGAGACAACACTTAAGAGAAAAACCCCTCTAGTTTCCCTAGCTTGGGAACGAGTGAATTCCTTCTTACGTAGTTATGTTCCCAGCTCCCCACGGGGTTCTGTCCCCAAGAAGATAGGGATATTGGGCGAGCTACTTAGGCCACCCTCACCTGTACTAGTCAAAGGATAGACCCCCACAGACAGGAGTCCGTAACACTCAGGATTAAGGACGAGCCACTAATAGTCATCTACGAAGTTATTATTCCTATACTGTTAATGGTGTTACATCAGTAGGTCTAATAAATCATGATTCGATCGCGTACAAATCTCATTGCACAAGATGCCTCACTCGCATGTCCACCACATGAACGAGTTGGATCACCTCGTTTCTATCTAATACAAAGCAGGTCGCATCCACAATGTTAACAGGATGAGGTTTCCCAACCCTATCCATATACTATAGATCGTTCGGGTCGTTAACTCGAATGTGATCCTCTCGTGTGTCCACTATACACCGTTCAAGTTCTAGTTCTCTTAAATAATATGACCCTGGATCTTAGTTTATTGGATTAAGTTTATAAAATGCAAGATACAAAGTTTGATAAATAAATAAATTTTATTCATTTAAACCAACTATATTACAAACTACACTAGATTAGGGCATACACCCCAACAACTGCAACCATCGAAGAGTTTTTTATTTTATTCGACGATATCGATGATGTTATAAATCTTGCTACACAACAGTGCAGTTGGGTGATTGATAGTGGTGCTTCAATTCATGTTACATCCAAGAGGGATTTCTTTGCATCCTACACATCTAGAGATTTTGGTAATGTTAGGATGGGTAATGATGGATTGGCAAAAGCAGTTGGCATTAGGGATGTACACATGGAAACCAAGAATGGTTTGATGCTGGTTTTGAAAAATGTGAAACACATCCTTGATATTTTCACAAATTTAATCTGCACAGGTAAGCTTGATGATGAAGGTTTCTACAATACCTTATGTGACAGTAAATGTAAGCTTACTAAAGGCTCTATGATGGTAGCTAAGGGAGAGAAGTGTTCATCACTGTATTTGATGCAGACCAAGATTACTGATTGCAATATAAATACAATCCATAATGACGATAGTGTTGAGCTTTGGCATAAGAGACTCAGTCACATTAGTGAGAACGATTTGATGATTCTAACCATGAAAAATCATCTTCCTGGTATAAAGCATGCACCACTGAAAAGATGTGATCATTGTTTGGATGGAAAGAAAACAAGAGTTTCTTTTAAGGCATCTCAACATTCTAGGAAGCCAAATATACTTGACTTAGTATATTCTGATGTATGTGGTCCTATGAAAACAAAAACACTTGGAGGTGCATCATATTTTGTGACATTTATAGATGATCATTCAAGGAAAACGTGGGTTTATACCTTGAAGACTAAAGATCAAGTGTTGCAAGTGTTTAAATAGTTTCATGCCCTTGTTGAAGGAGAAACTGGTAAAAAGTTGAAGTGTATTAAGATCGATAATGGAGGTGAGTATTGTAGGCCTTTTGATGAGTATTTTAGAGATCATGATATTCAACATCAAAAGATGCCTTCAAAGACTCCTCAGTTAAATGGGTTTGCTGAGAGAATGAACTGAACACTGGTTGAAAGAGTGAAATGTTTGCTTTCACACTCACAGTTACCAGAATCATTTTGAGGTCAAGCACTAAGTATAGTTGTACATTTTTTCGAATCTCACACCATGTGTTCATTTGGGGTTTGAAGTTCCAAATAGAATTTCGTAAAAGAAGGATATATCTTATAACCACCAATGTGTCCTTGGTTGCAAAGCTTTTGTTCATGTTCCTAAAGATGAAAGATCAAAGCTTGATGCAAAGACAAAACCATGTGTGTTCCTTTGTTATGGTCACGATGAGTTTGGTTACAGGTTGTTTCATGCAGTACATAAAAAGCTCATTAGAAGTCCAGATGTTGTGTTTATAGAAGGCCAGACCATACGAGACATCAAGAAGACAAATAAAACCGAGTCTGAACATACTGATGATCTTATTTACCTAAACTCATATTATTTGACACAACCTTCTATGCAGACTGAGAATGAGATTCCGAATGATCGAGTCGATGGTACAGATGAGGTAGAGGGTTCAAAACCAGTTGAGATAGATGATAATGTTCATGAATAGTTGTAAGAGACAGAAGTTCTTGCTAATGTTTCACTCAGGGGATCTATCAGAGAATGACGTTCGTCATCGATGTTGGGGTGTATGCCCTAAAATTGTGTCCTTTATAAAAGTTGTTGCATTGATAAATAAAAGTTATTTTATCATTAAAACCTTGTATCTCGCATTTTAAACTTTATCCAATAAACTAAGCTCGAGGGTCATTCACATTTATGGAATCTTGAACGGTGTGTAGTGGACACATAGGGAGGATCACGTTCGAGTAATTGACCGCAATGGTCTATAGTATATTGATAAGGTTAGGAACCTCATCCTGGTAACACTGTGAATGTGACCCACTTTGTATTGGATACAAACGAGACGATCCAGCTCGTTCATGTAGTTGACATGCGAGTGGGGGACATCCTTTGCAATGAGATGGTACAAGACCAGACCGTGAATTATTACACAACCTGATGTAACACCGTTGACAGTTAATAAATTCGTAGATGACCATTAGTGACTCGATCTTAATCTTGAGCGTGTTACGGACTCCTGTCTGAAGGGGTTTGTCCTTTTGACTAGTACGGGTGAGAGTGGCCTATGTTGCTCGCGGAATATGTGATGCGAAAATATCGAGTGCCATAAACTAATGTAAATTAGAATAAGACTCAGACACTTCTACGACGTGCAAGTATACACGGTCGAGAGCATCAAGTGAATAGTTAAAGTATCGATCCCACGAGGACTAGCTATACCTAAATTAATGGGCATCCTAGCAAATTTTCCTTATTTTAGTGCAATGCATGAGTGTGCAATTTACTGTTGAAAATAAATAAACTGATGTGATAAGTGGAGACAAGACAAGACACAAGAAAATAAACTGAATTTAAATGAGGGGAGAGGATAATGCAAACAAAAGGGGAGATGCAAGATATGAGATTTTTAATTAAAATAGGCTCGGGTTATGTTGGAGTTTTCATGTTCAATTTGAATGAAAATTTGAGTGATGCATTGAATTTACCTACACATGTATTCAAATGAATTTCTTTCGAAATCACTAAGTTTTAAAACCTACAACTTCTCAATTGAGATCTAAATTATGCTCATGATTTTAGGTTCTTCGTGGGATAATTATCTCTAATCAACTCAAGAATCCTATAATGAAATTTTAGTTTTCTAATTCAGTAGCTCTCTCAAGTTCATGAATTCTAGAGAAATCAAAGTGGCCAATTCTAATTCTCATGCAACGTTAAATTCAATAAAATTTCATAAATCCAACAATGGCATTAATCATAAATTCATTCCAAAATTTACATTTAAAACGACCTAACCCTCGCCTAAGGAAATTTAGTCCATGACGTAAATCAACTCACAAATCTCTAATTTATGCATGCTTGTACTGTTTAATAAATTCAAATATGTGTTGTAATCAGTATCACAAAAAAAATCCAAATTTATCACAAATTCAACCAAAAAAAAAGTCATGAATTTAGCCTAAAAAAGTGAGTAAAAAGAGTCCAATAAATGCTCAAAATTGCAGTAACACCAAGAAAAAATAATTAGAGAATAAGAGCAATTTACGCGAGGCAATTGACATGTGTTTTGCTTTAGGAAAACGCCAAGATCCTACCGAAGGCAGCAGGCAATTTCAGCAGGTTTTATTGTTCTTTAGATTCTGTCTCACAATAATATCTAATGAACCGAACCTCCAAACGATGATACAACCGTTTATAACGAAGCGCTATGAATCCCCAACAAGCTGACAAAATTTCAACACAATCAACGGTTGAAACTTCGACCAACGACAACTTTGTGAGTGTCGTCTGTGAAAAATCGAACTGCACTAATCTCCCCTTTTAGGTCTCGATTATTGCTTCAACAAAGATGGGCAAATCACAGCAGGTGGACAAACCCCTACTCTCGGCCTTACTTCAGCAAAGGTAGGTTGATTCCAGCAGATGGGCAACACGGTATTTGCTTCAGCAAGCCAACGACTTCTCCTTCAACTGCAGCCCAATTGCTTCAGCAAAGAGGCTTCGGTTTCGGCTTCATGCACAATTTCCATGCAATTGCTTCGACAACGCACAGACAACTCTCTCTACTCCTCCCTCTCGATTGTTGCAGCAACATTGGGTGGATCCTTTTGGTTTTTCCTTGATTGCTGTAGCAAAATCGATGGTTCCTTTTCTCTCCCTCGATCTCTTCCTCTTGTCACAACTCCAACTCCACTTCGACACTTGTGAACCCTATCGTCCTTATATAAGATGGTGTTGCCCTAACTCCACAAATTACAAAAATGTCCTTAGGGATAGAGAGGCCATCTTACCCTTCGGGTAAAATGTTTAAAATGCTCTTAGGGACTCTTGTAATTTTCAAACATCTTCTGCACACAAAAAAATCTCAATAAATTCATCAATTAAATTATGGATCAACTATATGAGAGGATTTTTCTGGATTTAAAATTTCGTCTTCCGGTTTTTAATTACCTATTAGCTTATTTTTCTAAATTTCTTAAATTAAAGCATAAAAACATCAAAATTAATTAGTTTTAAACATAATGCTTAAATTCAAGATTTTTTAGCTAAGATTCACAATTTAGAGATAAAATAACATGAGATTCAATAAATTCTATGCAATTCAAGTACGTTAAGCATTAAAATTCTAGTAAAATAACTCTCCTATGGCGAGTTATCAAACCCCTAAACTTGAACTACTCATTGTCCTCAATGAGTTCTATTCCCTAAATACTTTAAGGACCTTTAACGACTCAAATCATTTGGGTTAATTAAACAAGTATTGAATACTTATGCTCTAAGCTACAAGTCACCATTCATTCCATGTTGTCTAAGTGCCTCACCCGGAGTTTCCTAGTTACACTTATGCATCAATAACCGAGAGCAAACCAACGAGGATTTGACACCTACCCTCAAGTTCAATCACTATAATCCTAATCATTCAAATCAAGCAACCCATAGTTAAAGATAAGTCAAACTCCAAAACTCGGATGACTACAATTTTATGATCATTCCTTTTTTTTGCTATATATATATATTTTAAAAAAAAATATGTACATTATTCCCTCCATTTTTCTAAAACACACTACTTAGGGCTAGTTTTTTTATTTTTTTTTATTATTATTTTTTTACTCTCCCGTAGTACTTAAAATGGCATAAGTGGTTAGTGCAACACACCGAAGCAATGGGGTTCTCCTGCAGTTCTTAGAATGGTACACGTGGGTAGCGCAGAACACCTAAGCAATGGGTATAGGTTTCTTGCTTGATACCTTTGCTCCAAGAGGCCAACATGGTTAGTGCCCAGACCCCCCTGACATCGAGCACCAAGTTGCCTGAACTAACTCCAAATAACAAAATAAATAACATATTTTTTATTGATTTTTTTTAGCACAATGGAGTTTTAAAGAAATGAAAGGTTTGCACACTCTTTCTTTTTTTCATTTTTTAAAAAACGGAGAATTTATCTTTCCCCCCAAACTTAGAGTACTCAATGTCCTCATTGAATTAGGGAGGCCTGGTAACTCCCCCAAACTTGAAATGATCACAAATTTAGAGTTTACTAATTTTGGAGCGCTCTAAAAAATATATGGGTTACCTAACTTGTCATGGCTTCTAGCTTTCGAAACTTTTCGCCTAGGAGTTGAATCCTAACTAGTTTGATTGACGCACTAACCATAAACGCACTAAAGAACCCTAATGACAAGCTTAACGTCGAGAAACACCAAATAAGATAGCACACTCTTACCTCAAACACAAACAACAACTCTTATTTTCATTAACCCTAAGATTTGGACTTAACTTTTTATTTTCAAGGAGATGCATACCAAGTTTCTACAAAAGACAACACACTTTTTACCATAAAAACACATGCAGAAACTTAATTTTAAACAAGTGACATCACCCATCTTTCCTATTTCTACTTGCTTAAACATAATGAATCAACTACCTGCATCATGCATATCAAAGACTATGAAACCAACAACTAACGTGGAATCCGGTAGTCAAAATATATCATTTTGAAGTTCGAAAGCAAGTAAATAACTTTATAAACACAAAGGCATGCAACACCCTATAAATGCTAACACCAAACAGCCTCATCAAAAGAAAAATCCTCAATTAAGCCGAAAATCAAATTCAAAACAACACATATCCTTCTCATGGTTACAATATACATTGCTCTTAATGTATAAACTACCCACTTAAGCATGCTTAAGGACAACTAATAAAGATGGAAGGGAGAAGAATACTACCTTGAATCGAGAAGACCTCCACCAAAGCGCATATCAATCACCAATCCCCAAGGGAGTTGCAAGATAGGCAAGGGTTATTTATTTAGAACAAAAACAATTAAAAACAAAATAAAAGCAAAAAATAAAAAATAAAAAATAAAAATGAAACATACGAAATAAACGAAATAAACTTTGGGTTGCCTCCCAAGAAACGTTTGTTTAACGTCATTAGCTTGATGTAGTATACGTGGGCTCATCAAGGTATGTAAAAATTCTCCCATTTCTTTGGGCCTCTCTTTTTTGAATCTACAAAATAAATAAGAGCTAGCAAGAATACTAGCTTCTCGTGAGAACCCGAGTCATATATATTTTTCAATTTTTCATATAATGAAAGGAGAGAAGGAAAAACAACAAAGTAAACATTTTTTTTTTATTTGATAAAAGAAAAGAAGGAAAAACGGGAATATGAACGCAGTCACAAAAGACACTGACTCGAGAGAATAGAAAGAAAAATACTCACCAATAAGAGAAAAATCAGAAGATAGAACTGACATAGACTCAAAAGCCTCACTACCTTCTGGCGTAACTCAACAGGCTCAACTTCTTCCACACTCTCACTAAATTCATCCTGGTGTGTGCTAAAAGGTTCTAGTTCTTTTACATCTAAAGCACAATCCTCTAAATGCCCATACTCCAAAATATGTGAAGATATAGGATCATGAAGGTCTATCAGCGGGTCAGTGATCAAGTGACTCACCGAACTATCTATGGGTATGGATCTTCCTTCACTATCTTCCCTAGGGTGCTCAACCTCAGACGAATCTAAATACATTTGTCTTTAAGGAAGGCAAGTGATGGAGATTCGATCTCCTTGAGCAGCGGAAACGTGATAGAAATCGTAATTGCAAGTTTTGTTTTGGTTGAAAATCAAATACCCATACATTGACCAAAATACAGAACAAGCATACATTTCTAATCTAATTAGACATGGATATTTTACATGCAGACATGTTGTAATTAAACTTAACTAAACAAGGGATTCAAAATACCTTTGTAGTTTTTCCCAACAGCAACTCCTTGCTCCTTAAGGCAATTCTCCAGTAATTCAGCAACATAGAGAATATCCTTTGTTCTCCTCCAAGCAAGACACTACCAGTAGTGATCACCTCCTATGACTCTGAGTTTCTACTTAGATCTTCCTTGGTGGGAACGATCCAACAATTGGAGAATTTAGGGAGTTGAAAGGGAGAGAATTCTACTGAGCAATTTCACCAAAATTGTGACGACCGCCATCTCAGGTACTATTAGTTATTTTAAGTAACATTCTATTAGCCGTTGTATTTAGTTGGATTGGTGTTTTAATCAAGCTCGGTGAGAGTGAAACCTTAATGTTGGTTTAGTTTAAGTGAATGACTCCTTATAGAATAAGATTACTTATGAAATTAAAGGGAAAGGAAATGACAAGGACACTTAGTAAATAATGTCTTGGTAAGGGGTAATTGGGACTTTTAACAATAACCTAGACCTCATTGTTCAACCCTATATTCATATATATATATATAGTTACAAGAGAAGAAGGTTGGAACCAAAAACCCTAACCCTAATCACACCACCTCCACCTCTTTTTACAAACCCTAACCCTAACATAATACCACCTTCTTCTTCTCCTTCTCGTGTTCAACCTAGGGCAGCCTACCTTCATTGTGCGACTCCCGCCGGCCGGAAACCACGAGCAGTCCCAACTTTCACGCCGGCGAACTCGCGAACGGAAGCACCGCGCAGCCACTCGAACCCGCGAGCATCGACGGAAGGCCGACGAGCTGTTTCTTCCCCGATCCGCGAACGCCCTAACACGGGTTGCCGCCGACCGAGCCCTACAGCACAGAAGTCTCCGCCGAGGCGCCACCGATCGAGCTCTTGTCCACGAGGAGGAGCCGCGTCTGACCGTGTAACACGCCGCCGATCCACGAACGAGATCGAAGAAGCCGGCCGTCCGCGAGTCTTCAGTCAAACCGCAACCGATTCCCCAGCCGCCGCAGTCCCGTGGAGTCGCACGTCCAGTCGCTGCTCAAGGATCATTCCAGCGCCGGTCGAAGAAGCCGCCGAAGAAGACTCCAGTCGTATCGTTGCCCTCGCGCCGAGTCCCACGGAGTTCAGCCGCCGGCGAGGGTCGGTTGATCAGCACTCCAGCCGCCGACGTGAGGTTCTGTCGAGCAACACCTCTCTCCGTTGAATTCCGGCCAGCACGTTCACAGCAGCAAGGACTCGTCGTCGGTAAGCGATCGTGCTAGGTATCGGGTTCGGTTGAGAATATTTTGTATACCGTCGATTATTTAAGCGTTTTGATGGAGAACCTAGGTTACGTGTTCGAATATCTCTTGTAGGAACCGAACTTGGAACGGAATTGGAGGTCGATTTGCCAAGCGAACTAAGGAATATCGAGTTCTCGCGTGAAAACCGAGGTAAGAGGAACACGACATCTTAATGCAGTATTTCGAGGTTCGCATGATTAGGGTTTAAGTGGGAATATTTGGAGTTTAATTTCGGAAATTATGATGTGAATCAGGTTTCGCTAAAAGGAGAATAGGCAGGGAGTTCGATTAGATTTTGGAATAAAAATCGAAGCTTGAGGTAAGGGACCTCGTGCCGAACTTTTAAATGGGAGTAAACGAAAATGATTTTCATGATCTTATGTGAAATGGTTCATATTTTCCACATGAAAACCCACAGATATTATTTCGAGAATACGTGTTATTTCATGTGCAAGTATTTCGATGTATTATGTGAAAATGAATCATTATTTTATGTGAACGTATTCTCGTATGTTATGTATAAAGATCCCATTATTGCATGTGAAAATAGGGACGAAGAATGTGTATGAGAATGTTTCATGTTCTTACCAAAGTATGATATTTCACACTGTCCATGAGAAAGTATGAATGATATGTTGATGATGTTATTTGTGATATGTACACCATGAGTTTGTGACTGATGGGACCTTATGCATGATTAGTATGTCACGAAATGAATTATTGTATAGTGTGGACATTGGTTATCCCGAGATCATTTGAAATGACTCAGGATGACCAGTCGGCCTCACAATTTAATGAATAGCCATGGATTAAAGACCTGGCAACTGAATGAATAGCCATGGATTAAAGACCTGGCAATTTAATGAATAGCCATGGATTAAAGACCTGGCAACTGAATGAATAGCCATGGATTAAAGACCTGGCAACTGAATGAATAGCCATGGATTAAAGACCTGGCAACTGAATGAGCAGTCATGGATTAAAGGCCTGACAATTACTATGCAGCCATGGGTTAAAGACCTGGCAACTCTAGAAAGTTTTAGATCCCATCTATGTATGTTATGCATGAGTTTAGAGATTATGATTGTATGTGTATGCATATCCCAAACCTCGGTAGCGAGGTTACTTACTGGGTATTGTTTATGCAATACTCACCCTTTCTTTTAAAAATGTTTTTGGGTAAAGGAAAGGACGGCGTGCGGGCGTGTGGTGGAGAGCGTGATTAGGACCATGGGAACCAGCATAATTTTCCGCATACTTTTATTTGAACTATTGTTGTCTTTAGGTTTTTTATTTGAAGTTAAACTTACTTACAGTTTTTAATAGGCCAAACTGACGTGAGGTTTTAAATGATTTGAATGTTTTGTCTTTTCTTTGGGATCCCTGGAACTATTTAAGTTAAATGGAAATTTCTTTTAAGTCTCTTTTATTTCTCGGCCTATAAATGCATGCATGTGTAGTAATGTCCCTAGGGTTTTAGTCATAAAAATTAGGGCGTTATAGATTGGTATCGTGAGCCCTAGGTTTAAGGTTTCTCAGAGACTTGCTTACAGAGTAAGCACTGAGTAGTTCCATGGTTTAACAACGCTTCCGATCACCATGAGCACGCCCGATATTTTATTAAGAAAGTAAATGATTATGACACGATACAGTTTTATGCATACATAACCTTAAAAGCCCCAAGGGGTGATTCTATCTTATGATTTGATAGTAAAGGAAACTGAGTTAGAAACTCTCTATATTGTAGTTTTGACATAATGCCACCTAGAGGCCGAGGGAGAGGTAGGGGACGTGGTAGGGGCCGGAGGGCAAGGGTAAACGTTGACGCCCAACCGGAATTACCCCTGGAACAGGAAGAGATTACTCCACCCGTTCGAGACCTCCCCCAGGACCCGCCTGAACGTCAGGAGAATATACCTGCAGTTGCCCCTGTGGCAGATCAGGGGAACGCCAATGTGATGACTATGATGGTGGAGGCCATGCAGAGCCTAGTGCGAGCCACAGTAGCCACCCAGCTGGCCCAAGCAAATCAGGGGCGAAACGACGCAACCCTGGAGTCCCGCTACCTGAAGGACTTCAGGAAGTATGATCCGAGATCTTTTAATGGGTCTTCCAGTGACCCCACTGTGGCAGAGTTGTGGCTGTCCTCCATTGAGACCATCTTGATCGATGAAGCGCCCGAGGACCCGGAGGGTGTCTTGTGCGACCTTCATGCCGAGGATGACGCGTACTTGTGGTGGGAGTCCGCCAAGGAACCATTGTTGCCAGCGCAGAGAGACGATTACTTGGAATCTATTCAAGGAAGCATTTCAGCGGAAATTTATCCCCGCTGCAGCTCGTTACTGAGAAGCAGCGAGAATTCTACACTGTGTGCAACAGAGGGCGGTGGAGATATATGAGAGGGAATTTACCCGTCTGTCCCGCTTTTGCCCCGAACCGGTGGATCTGAAGCAAAAGAAGACTGAAGCGCTTCATCATGGGGCTAGATGAGAATGTTCGAGGCTTTATTCAAGCCTTAGCACCTCCCCCGACACGCCCGCGTGAGAGTGGCGGAACCCGGTTGAGTGCGAGCTCGGATCGCACAACAGGTGGTAGTTAGCTCGGGGCAACCCAGCGAATCATAAGAGGAAGTGGGACCAGCCCCATTCCAGCTCACAGCGCCCCAGCGTAGACGCATGAGATAGACTGGGGCATTTAAAGCACGAGTTCCGGCCCGAGAAACCACCAGTCAACAGATCAGGGAATAGCAGCGGGGATAGGCCACAGTGCAAGGAATGTGGTAAACTGCACTGGGGTAAATGTATGGCCCGGTCCGGAGCATGTTTCAAGTGTGGAAAGGAAGGACACAGAGCTAATATCTGCTGCTGAATCAAGCCAAAGACTAGCGACCACATTATGAGTAGTGGGCTCGTGTGAAAGCCGCCATACATCAGGGGAGGGCCTATGCAAGCACCAGTAGAGACATCTATGGCTCAGACTCAGTGGTTACAGGTACACTTCCATTACTTGGACACCTCGCCTTTGTACTATTTGACTCTGGTTCTACGCACTCTTTTATCTCTGCATCCTTTGTAAGTCAAGCTGAGTTAGAACTAGAACAGTTACAGTATGCCCTATCTGTCTCCACTCCTGCGGGAATAAATTTGTTGGCCAATATGAAAGTCAAGGATGGTAGAGTGACCATCGCAGACCATGTGTTAGCAGTGAACCTAGTGGTCTTAGATATGTTTGATTTTGATGTAATTTTAGGCATGGAGTGGTTAGCGCAGAACCATGCTTGTATTGATTGTTTTGGGGAAGGAGGTAGTGTTCACTCCTCCTAACCAACCAGCAAGGTGCTCTGAGGTTGAGAGCCTGATAGCGAGGAAGTAGGCCTAAGGTAATTACTGCCCTTAAGGCCAGAAAGTTATTGCATCGGGGAGATTGGGGCGTCTTAGCCTGCATACTAGACGCGAGGTGCACAGAAATCTCAGTGACATCAGTGCCAGTAGTGAATGAGTTTACAGACGTCTTCCCCGAGGATCTCCCCGGAATACCTCCAGTCAGGGAGGTAGATTTTAACATTGGATTGGAGTTGGGGACGACCCCGATATCCAAGGCCCCGTACAGAATGGCACCAGCAGAGTTGAAAGAACTAAAGGTACAGTTACAAGACTTGCTAGACAAAGGGTTTATACGCCCAAGCGTTTCACCCTGGGGAGCACCGGTATTGTTCGTGAAAAAGAAAGACGGATCCATGCGCCTGTGTATAGATTACAGGGAGTTGAATAAAGTTACAATCAAGAATAAATATCCTCTCCCCAGGATAGATGACTTGTTCGACCAGTTGCAAGGAGCGACAGTGTTCTCTAAGATCGATCTGAGATCAGGCTACCATCAGTTGAGGATCGGTGAAGGAGATATCCCTAAAACAGCATTCAGATCGCGTTATGGGCATTACGAGTTCACAGTGATGCCGTTTGGCCTGACCAATGCTCCTGCCGCCTTCATGGACTTGATGAACCGTTTGTTCAAGGAGTTTCTTGATACGTTCGTGATTGTGTTCATCGATGATATATCGATATACTCGGTGTGATGAAGAACATGAAATGCACACGAGGAAAGTCTTACTCACACCGAGAGAGAATAAGTTGTATGCAAAATCCTCCAAGTGTGAATTTTGGCTCGCACGGTATCTTTTCTAGGGCATGTGGTGTCCGGTCGGAGTCTCTGTTGATCCGGCAAAAGTGGAGGCCGTCACCACGCTGGCCTCGTCCACCACCGTTACTGAGGTGCGTAGTTTTCGGGTCTTGCAGGATACTATAGGCGTTTCGTGCGGGATTTTGCCAAGATAGCCATGCCTATGACTCGGTGACGCGCGTAAGGAAACTCTTTTGTTTGGGATGATGCTTGTGAAGCGAGTTTCCGGGAACTCAGCCACGATTAGTGTCGGCCCCGATTCTTACAGCCTCCCCGAGGGAGCGAGGAGCTTTGTGGTTTCAAAGTGATGCTTCTAAGAAAGGGTTGGGTGTGCATGCGATGCAAAGACGGTAAAGTAATAGCCTATGCATCCCGACAATTGAAGACGCATGAGAGGAACTATCCAACTCATGACACGGAACTAGCAAAGCAGTGGTATTTGCGTTAAAGATCCGGAGACACTACCGTATGGCGAGAAAATTTGATTTTTACAGATCATAAGAGTCCAAGTACTGTTCACCCGAAGGAATTGAACATGAGGCAACGCATGAGATGGTTGGAATTGGTGAAAGATTATGATATTGACATACAGTACCATCCCGTGTAAGGCTAATGTAGTGGCCGATGCCCTTAGCAGAAGCCAGTGCATACTGCGCGCGAGTGACAGCACCGCAGACAGAGTTGCGGCGAGTTTGCTCGAGCTGAAATTGCAGTGTTAGTAGGAAAGACCACGGCCCGATTAGCCCGATTAACGGCACAGGCAACCGACCTTGAGGCAACGTATTATAGAGGCTCGTGGTGGACCCCGATTAGTGGAAAAAACTACGCAATAACTAACTAGTGAGTGAGTTGTGAGTTTCCCTATCCACAGATGGAGGATTGCTATTTCAGGGACGTTTGTGTGTGCCAGACGATGACAAGCTGAGAACTGAGATCTTGAACGAAGCCCATAACTCACCATTTTCTATGCACCCTGGCAGTACCAAGATGTACCGAGATCTGAAACAGTCGTTTTGGTGGTGCAACCTGAAGCGCGACGTGGCAGAGTTTGTCAGCAAGTGTTTGACTTGTCAGCAGGTGAAGGCACCTAGACAGAGGCCCGCAGGATTGCTGCAACCATTACATGTGCCTCAGTGGAAATGGGAGGAGATCTCTATGGATTTCATAGTTGGACTGCCTAGAACTTTACGAGGTTACACAGTGATTTGGGTCATAGTGGACAGGTTAACAAAGTCAGCACATTTTATACCAGGGAAACCCACCTATTCTACAGATAAGTGGGCACAGCTCTACCTGGAAGAGATAGTCCGTTTGCATGGAATCCCAGTCAAGATTATTTCAGACAGGGATCCACGTTTCACCTCCAACTTCTGGAGAAGTTTACAGAGAGCGTTGGGTTCGCAGTTGAACTTCAGTACAGCTTTTCATCCACAGACGGATGGGCAGACAGAACGATTAAATCAGATATTAGAGGATATGTTGCGAGCTTGCACTTTAGATTTCCCAGGTAGTTGGGACACTCATTTGCATCTAATGGAGTTTGCTTACAATATCAGTTACCAGTCGACCATCGGAATGGCTCCATTTGAAGCTCTTTACGGAAGACGTTGCAGAACTCCCGTGTTCTGGGAGGAGGTTGGTGAACGCCAGTTGTTGGGTCCAGAATTAGTTCAGATCACTAATGAGGCAATGCAAAAGATTAGGGCACGAATGCAGACCGCCCAAGTCAGACAAAAGAATTATGCTGACACGAGACGAAGGGACCTAGAATTCGAGGTTGGGGACCACGTGTTTCTTAAGGTGGCTCCAATGAAGGGAATTCTAAGGTTTGGCCGTAAAGGGAAGTTGAGTCCGCGATTCATCGGACCATTTGAGATTTTGGAGATGATTGGTGCAGTGGCCTACAGATTAGCACTGCCGCCTTCTCTTTCAGCGGTTCATAACGTATTCCATGTCTCCATGCTGAGAAAGTATGTTCCAGACCCGACTCATGTCATAGACTTCGAACCGTTGCAGTTAGCGGAAGATCTGAGTTATGGCGAACGACCGGTACAAATCATTGCAAGAGACCGAAAGACCCTCCGTAACCGCGAGATCAGCTTAGTTAAAGTGTTATGGCAGAACCACCGCACGGAGGAAGCTACCTGGGAGCGAGAAGAGGAAGTACGCGCTAAATATCCTGAACTATTCCAAGAATAGGAACTTTCGAGGACGAAAGTTCTTAAGGAGGGAAGATTGTGACGACCGCCATCTCAGGTACTATTAGTTATTTTAAGTAACATTCTATTAGCCGTTGTATTTAGTTGGATTGGTGTTTTAATCAAGCTCGGTGAGAGTGAAACCTTAATGTTGGTTTAGTTTAAGTGAATGACTCCTTATAGAATAAGATTACTTATGAAATTAAAGGGAAAGGAAATGACAAGGACACTTAGTAAATAATGTCTTGGTAAGGGGTAATTGGGACTTTTAACAATAACCTAGACCTCATTGTTCAACCCTATATTCATATATATATATATAGTTACAAGAGAAGAAGGTTGGAACCAAAAACCCTAACCCTAATCACACCACCTCCACCTCTTTTTACAAACCCTAACCCTAACATAATACCACCTTCTTCTTCTCCTCTCTCGTGTTCAACCTAGGCGACCTACCTTCATTGTGCGACTCCGCGGCGGAAACCACGGCGGTCCCAACTTTCACGCGCGGCGAACTCGCGAACGGAAGCACCGCGCGACCACTCGAACCGCGAGCATCGACGGAAGGCCGACGAGTCGCTTTCTTCCCGATCCGCGAACGCCCTAACACGGGTTGCCGACCGCCGAGCCCTACAAAGACCAGAAGTCTCGCCGAGGCGCCACCGTCGAGCTCTTGTCCACGAGAGGCGCGCGTCGGCCGTGTAACACGCCGCCGATCCACGAACGAGATCGAAGAAGCCGGCCGTCCGCGAGTCTTCAGTCAAACCGCAACCGATTCCCCAGCCGCCGCAGTCCCGTGGAGTCGCACGTCCAGTCGCTGCTCAAGGATCATTCCAGCGCCGGTCGAAGAAGCCGCCGAAGAAGACTCCAGTCGTATCGTTGCCCTCGCGCCGAGTCCCACGGAGTTCAGCCGCCGGCGAGGGTCGGTTGATCAGCACTCCAGCCGCCGACGTGAGGTTCTGTCGAGCAACACCTCTCTCCGTTGAATTCCGGCCAGCACGTTCACAGCAGCAAGGACTCGTCGTCGGTAAGCGATCGTGCTAGGTATCGGGTTCGGTTGAGAATATTTTGTATACCGTCGATTATTTAAGCGTTTTGATGGAGAACCTAGGTTACGTGTTCGAATATCTCTTGTAGGAACCGAACTTGGAACGGAATTGGAGGTCGATTTGCCAAGCGAACTAAGGAATATCGAGTTCTCGCGTGAAAACCGAGGTAAGAGGAACACGACATCTTAATGCAGTATTTCGAGGTTCGCATGATTAGGGTTTAAGTGGGAATATTTGGAGTTTAATTTCGGAAATTATGATGTGAATCAGGTTTCGCTAAAAGGAGAATAGGCAGGGAGTTCGATTAGATTTTGGAATAAAAATCGAAGCTTGAGGTAAGGGACCTCGTGCCGAACTTTTAAATGGGAGTAAACGAAAATGATTTTCATGATCTTATGTGAAATGGTTCATATTTTCCACATGAAAACCCACAGATATTATTTCGAGAATACGTGTTATTTCATGTGCAAGTATTTCGATGTATTATGTGAAAATGAATCATTATTTTATGTGAACGTATTCTCGTATGTTATGTATAAAGATCCCATTATTGCATGTGAAAATAGGACAGTAATGTGTATGAGAATGTTTCATGTTCTTACCAAAGTATGATATTTCACACTGTCCATGAGAAAGTATGAATGATATGTTGATGATGTTATTTGTGATATGTACACCATGAGTTTGTGACTGATGGGACCTTATGCATGATTAGTATGTCACGAAATGAATTATTGTATAGTGTGGACATTGGTTATCCTGAGATCGCTGAAATGACTCAGGATGACCAGTCGGCCTCACAATTTAATGAATAGCCATGGATTAAAGACCTGGCAACTGAATGAATAGCCATGGATTAAAGACCTGGCAATTTAATGAATAGCCATGGATTAAAGACACTGGCTTGGCGAATGAATAGCCATGGATTAAAGACCTGGCAACTGAATGAATAGCCATGGATTAAAGACCTTGCAACTGAATGAGCAGTCATGGATTAAAGGCCTGACAATTACTATGCAGCCATGGGTTAAAGACCTGGCAACTCTAGAAAGTTTTAGATCCCATCTATGTATGTTATGCATGAGTTTAGAGATTATGATTGTATGTGTATGCATATCCCAAACCTCGGTAGCGAGGTTACTTACTGGGTATTGTTTATGCAATACTCACCCTTTCTTTTAAAAATGTTTTTCAGGTAAAGGGAAGGGCGTGCGGGCGTGTGGTGGAGAGCGTGATTAGGACCATGGGAACCAAAGCATAATTTTCCGCATACTTTTATTTGAACTATTGTTGTCTTTAGGTTTTTTATTTGAAGTTAAACTTACTTACAGCTTTTAATAGGCCAAACCAGCGTGAGGTTTTAAATGATTTGAATGTTTTGTCTTTTCTTTGGGATCCTGGAACTATTTAAGTTAAATGGAAATTTCTTTTAAGTCTCTTTTATTTCTCGCCTATAAATGCATGCATGTGTAGTAATGTCCCTAGGGTTTTAGTCATAAAAAATAGGGGCGTATACTGATTAATATCGAGCCCTAGGTTTAAGGGTTCAGAGACTTGCTACTGAGTAAGCACTGAGTAGTTCCATGGTTTAACAACGCTTCCGCTCCACCACCGCAGTACGCTCACGATATTTTATTAAGAAAGTAAATGATTATGACACGATACGCTTTTTATGCATACATAACCTTAAAAGCCCCAAGGGTGATTCTATCTTATGATTTGATAGTAAAGAAAGCTGAGTTAGAAACTCTCTATATTGTAGTTTTGACATAATGCCACCTAGAGGCCGAGGAGAGGTAGGGGGCGTGGTAGGGGCCGGAGGCAAGGGTAAACGTTGACGCCAACCGGAATTACCACCGAGCAGGAAGAGATTACTCCACCCGTTCGAGACCTCCCCCAGGACCCGCCTGAACGTCAGGAGAATATACCGCGATTGCCCCCGTGGCGCATCAGGGGAACGCCAATGTGATGACTATGATGGTGGAGGCCATGCGAGCCTAGTGCGAGCCACGGTAGCCACCCACCGCCCAAGCAAATCGGGCGAAAACGAGCGCAACCACGAGTCCCGCTACAGAAGGACTTCGAGGAAGTATGATCCGAGATCTTTTAATGGGTCTTCCAGTGACCCCAGCGTGGCGCAGAGTTGTGGTCGTCCTCCATTGAGACCATCTTGAGTGATCGATGAAGCGCCACGAGGACCAGAGGGTGTCTTGTGCGACCTTCATGCTGAGGGATGACGCGTACTTGTGGTGGGAGTCCGCCCAAGGAACCATTGTTGCCAGCAGAGAGACGATTACTTGGAATCTATTCAAGGAAGCATTCTGGCGGAAATTCTATCCTGCTGCAGCTCGTTACTGAGAAGCAAAGAAATTTACTATTGTGTGCGAGCAGGAGGGCGGTGGAGATATATGAGAGGAATTTACCCGTCATTCCGTTTTGCCCCGAACCGGTGGATCTGAAGCAAAGAAGACCGCGGCGCTTCATCATGGGGCTAGATGAGAATGTTCGAGGCTTTATTCAAGCCTTAGCACCTCCTGATTACGCCTCCGCAGTGAGAGTGGCGGAACTGATTTGGGTGCAGGCTCAGACTGCACAACAGGTGGTAGTTAGCTCGGGGCAACCCGTAGCGAATCATAAGAGGAAGTGGGACCAGCCCCATTCCAGCTCACAGCGCCCCCAGCGTACACCGCATATAGACCAGGGGGCATTTCGTGCGAGTTCGGCGAAACCACGATCAACAATGATCGGGAATAGCAGCGGGGATAGGCCACAGTGCAAGGAATGTGGTAAACTGCACTGGGGTAAATGTATGGCCCGGTCCGGAGCATGTTTCAAGTGTGGAAAGGAAGGACACAGAGCTAATATCTGCCCGAATCAAGCCAAAGACTAGCGACCCACAGATGATGATGAGTAGTGGGCTCTTTGTGAAGCCGGCCATACATCAGGGGAGGGCCTATGCAAGCACCAGTAGAGACATCTATGGCTCAGACTCAGTGGTTACAGGTACACTTCCATTACTTGGACACCTCGCCTTTGTACTATTTGACTCTGGTTCTACGCACTCTTTTATCTCTCGCATCCTTTGTAAGTCAAAGTGAGTTAGAACTAGAAACGATTCTGTTATGCCCTATCTGTCTCCACTCCTGCGGGAATAAATTTGTTGGCCAATATGAAAGTCAAGGATGGTAGAGTGACCCATCGCAGACCATGTGTTGTGATGAACCTAGTGGTCTTAGATATGTTTGATTTTGATGTAATTTTAGGCATGGGTGGTTAGTTAGCGTGAGAACCATGCTTGTATTGATTGTTTCGGGAAGGAGGTAGTGTTCACTCCTCCTAACCAACACAGCTACTGAGTTCAGAGGCTGAGAGCGAGGAAGTAGGCCTAAGGTAATTACTGCCCTTAAGGCCAGAAAGTTATTGCATCGGGGAGATTGGGGCGTCTTAGCCTGCATACTAGACGCGAGGTGCACAGAAATCTCAGTGACATCAGTGCATGAGTGAATGAGTTTCTGACGTCTTCCCGAGGATCTCCGGAATACCTCCGATCGGGGAGGTAGATTTTAACATTGGATTGGAGTTGGGGCGACCCCGATATCAAGGCCCCGTCTGAGAATGGCACCAAAGAGAGTTGAAAGAACTAAAGGTACGAGTTACAAGACTTGCTAGACAAAGGGTTTATACGCCCAAGCGTTTCACCCCTGGGGAGCACCCGTATTGTTCGTGAAAAGAAAAGCGGATCCATGCGCTTTGTGTATAGATTACTGAGGAGTTGAATAAAGTTACAATCAAGAATAAATATCCTCTCCCGGGATAGATGACTTGTTCGACCGATTTGCAAGGAGAGCGGTGTTCTCTAAGATCGATCTGAGATCAGGCTACCATCAGTTGAGGATCGGTGAAGGAGATATCCCTAAAACAGCATTCAGATCGCGTTATGGGCATTACGAGTTCACAGTGATGCCGTTTGGCCTGACCAATGCTCCTGCCGCCTTCATGGACTTGATGAACCGTTTGTTCAAGGAGTTTCTTGATACGTTCGTGATTGTGTTCATCGATGATATCTTGATATACTCGGTGTGATGAAGAACATGAAATGCACATGAGGAAAGTCTTACTCACACTGAGAGAGAATAAGTTGTATGCAAAATTCTCCAAGTGTGAATTTTGGCTCAGACAGGTATCTTTTCTAGGGCATGTGGTGTCTGAAGCTGGAGTCTCTGTTGATCCAGCAAAAGTGGAGGCCGTCACACAGTGGCCTCGTCCGACCACCGTTACAGAGGTACGTAGTTTTCTGGGTCTTGCAGGATACTATAGGCGTTTCGTGCAGGATTTTGCCAAGATAGCCATGCCTATGACTCAGCTGACGCGTAAGGGAAACTCTTTTGTTTGGGATGATGCTTGTGAAGCGAGTTTCCAGGAACTCAAGCACGCAGTTAGTGTCGGCCCCGATTCTTACGATTCCCGAGGAGCAGGAGCTTTGTGGTTTACTGGTGATGCTTCTAAGAAAGGGTTGGGGTGTGTCTGCGATGCAAAGACGGTAAAGTAATAGCCTATGCATCCCGACAATTGAAGGCATACGAGAGGAACTATCCAACTCATGACACGGAACTAGCGGCGCAGTGGTATTTGCGTTAAAGATCCGGAGACACTACGTATGGCGAGAAAATTGATTTTTACAGATCATAAGAGTCTCAAGTACTGTTCACCCAGAAGGAATTGAACATGAGGCAACGCGAGATGGTTGGAATTGGTGAAAGATTATGATATTGACATACGAGTACCATCCCGGTAAGGCTAATGTAGTGGCCGATGCCCTTAGCGAGAAGAAGTGGTGCATGCTGCTGCGCGAGTAGTGATGAGCAGCAGTGAGTTGCAGAGCGAGTTTGCTCGAGTGAAATTGCGTGTTAGTAGGAAAGACCACGGCTCGATTAGCCCGATTAACGATCAGTGCAACCGACCTTGAGGCAACGTATTATAGAGGCTCGTGGTGGACCCCGATTAGTGGAAAAACTTACTGCAATAACTACAGTGAGTTGTGAGTTTTCCCTATCCACAGATGGAGGATTGCTATTTCGGGGGCGTTTGTGTGTGCCGACGATGACAAGGCGAGAACCGAGATCTTGAGCGAAGCCCATAACTCACCATTTTCTATGCACCTGGCGGTACCAAGATGTACCAGAGATCCAAAGCGATCGTTTTGGTGGTGCAACTGAAGCGCGACGTGGCGAGTTTGTCGCCAAGTGTTTGACTTGTCGGCGGTGAAGGCACCTAGCGAGAGGCCCGCGAGATCTTTGCAACCATTACATGTGCCTCGGTGGAAATGGGAGAGATCTCTATGGATTTCATAGTTGGACCGCCTAGAACTTTACGAGGTTACACAGTGATTTGGGTCATAGTGGGCGAGTTAACAAAGTCGGCACATTTTATACTGTGGAAACCCACCTATTCTACGAGATAAGTGGGCACACTCTTCACGGAAGAGATAGTCCGTTTGCATGGAATCCCGGTCAAGATTATTTGAGCGAGGATCCACGTTTCACCTCCAACTTCGGAGAAGTTTACAGAGAGCGTTAGGTTCGCGGTTGAACTTGATCAAGACTTTTCATCCACGAGCGGATGGGCGCGGCGAGCGATTAAATCGAGATATTAGAGGATATGTTTGCGAGCTTGCACTTTAGATTTCCGGTGTAGTTGGGACACTCATTTGCATCTAATGGAGTTTGCTTACAATATCGATTACGATCGACCATCGGAATGGCTCCATTTGAAGCTCTTTACGGAAGGCGTTGCGAGAACTCCCGTGTTCGGGAGGAGGTTGGTGAACGCCGATTGTTGGGTCGTAAGTAGTTCGGATCACTAATGAGGCAATGCAAAAGATTGGGGCACGAATGCGATCGCCCAAGTCGGACAAAAGAATTATGCGACACGAGGCGAAGGGACCTAGAATTCGAGGTTGGGGACCACGTGTTTCTTAAGGTGGCTCCAATGAAGGGAATTCTAAGGTTTGGCCGTAAAGGAAGTTGAGTCCGCGATTCATCGGACCATTTGAGATTTTGGAGATGATTGGTGCAAATGGCTCTCTGATTAGCACCGCCGCCTTCTCTTTCAATGGCCGGTTCATGCGTATTCCATGTCTCCATCTTTGAGAAAGTATGTTCGGACCGACTCATGTCATAGACTTCGAACCGTTGCAGTTAGCGGAAGATCTGAGTTATGGCGAACGACCGGTACAAATCATTGCAAGAGACCGAAAGACCCTCCGTAACCGCGAGATCAGCTTAGTTAAAGTGTTATGGCAGAACCACCGCACGAGAGAAGCTACAGGGCGAGCGAGAAGAGGAAGTACGCGCTAAATATCTGAACTATTCCAAGAATAGGAACTTTCGAGGACGAAAGTTCTTAAGGAGGGAAGATTGTGACGACCGCCATCTCAGGTACTATTAGTTATTTTAAGTAACATTCTATTAGCCGTTGTATTTAGTTGGATTGGTGTTTTAATCAAGCTCGGTGAGAGTGAAACCTTAATGTTGGTTTAGTTTAAGTGAATGACTCCTTATAGAATAAGATTACTTATGAAATTAAAGGGAAAGGAAATGACAAGGACACTTAGTAAATAATGTCTTGGTAAGGGTAATTGGGACTTTTAACAATAACCTAGACCTCATTGTTCAACCCTATATTCATATATATATATATAGTTACAAGAGAAGAAGGTTGGAACCAAAAACCTAACCCTAATCACACCACCTCCACCTCTTTTACAAACCCTAACCCTAACATAATACCACCTTCTTCTTCTCCTTCTCGTGTTCAACCTAGGCGACCTACCTTCATTGTGCGACTCCGCCGGCGGAAACCACGAGCGGTCCCAACTTTCACGCCGGCGAACTCGCGAACGGAAGCACCGCGCGCGACCACTCGAACCCGCGAGCATCGGCGGAAGGCCGGCGAGGTATTTCTTCCCGATCCGCGAACGCCCTAACACGGGTTGCCGCCGGCCGAGCCCCTACACCGAAGTCTCGCCGAGGCGCCACCGATCGAGCTCTTGTCCACGAGGAGGAGCCGCGTCTGACCGTGTAACACGCCGCCGATCCACGAACGAGATCGAAGAAGCCGGCCGTCCGCGAGTCTTCAGTCAAACCGCAGCCGATTCCCGGCCGCGCGATCGTGGAGTCGCACGTCCGATCGCCGCTCAAGGATCATTCGGTAGCCGGTCGAAGAAGCGCCAAGAAGACTCGGTCAGATCGTTGCCCTCGCGCCGAGTCCCACGGAGTTCAGCCGCCGGCGAGGGTCGGTTGATCAGCACTCCAGCCGCCGACGTGAGGTTCTGTCGAGCAACACCTCTCTCCGTTGAATTCCGGCCAGCACGTTCACGTGGCAAAGGACTCGTCGTCGATGGCGATCGTGCTAGGTATCGGGTTTGGTTGAGAATATTTTGTATACCGTCGATTATTTAAGCGTTTTGATGGAGAACCTAGGTTACGTGTTCGAATATCTCTTGTAGGAACCGAACTTGGAACGGAATTGGAGGTCGATTTGCCAAGCGAACTAAGGAATATCGAGTTCTCGCGTGAAAACCGAGGTAAGAGGAACACGACATCTTAATGCAGTATTTCGAGGTTCGCATGATTAGGGTTTAAGTGGGAATATTTGGAGTTTAATTTCGGAAATTATGATGTGAATCGGAGTTTCGCTAAAAGGAGAATAGCGGGGAGTTCGATTAGATTTTGGAATAAAAATCGAAGCTTGAGGTAAAGGACCTCGTGCCGAACTTTTAAATGGGAGTAAACGAAAATGATTTTCATGATCTTATGTGAAATGGTTCATATTTTCCACATGAAAACCCACGAGATATTATTTAGAGAATACGTGTTATTTCATGTGCAAGTATTTCGATGTATTATGTGAAAATGAATCATTATTTTATGTGAACGTATTCTCGTATGTTATGTATAAAGATCCCATTATTGCATGTGAAAATAGGACAGTAATGTGTATGAGAATGTTTCATGTTCTTACCAAAGTATGATATTTCACACTGTCCATGAGAAAGTATGAATGATATGTTGATGATGTTATTTGTGATATGTACACCATGAGTTTGTGACTGATGGGACCTTATGCATGATTAGTATGTCACGAAATGAATTATTGTATAGTGTGGACATTGGTTATCCTGAGATCGCTGAAATGACTCAGGATGACCAGTCGGCCTCACAATTTAATGAATAGCCATGGATTAAAGACCTGGCAACTGAATGAATAGCCATGGATTAAAGACCTGGCAATTTAATGAATAGCCATGGATTAAAGACCTGGCAACTGAATGAATAGCCATGGATTAAAGACCTGGCAACTGAATGAATAGCCATGGATTAAAGACCTGGCAACTGAATGAGCAGTCATGGATTAAAGGCCTGACAATTACTATGCAGCCATGGGTTAAAGACCTGGCAACTCTAGAAAGTTTTAGATCCCATCTATGTATGTTATGCATGAGTTTAGAGATTATGATTGTATGTGTATGCATATCCCAAACCTCATTAGCGAGGTTACTTTACTGGTATTGTTTATGCAATACTCACCCTTTCTTTTAAAAATGTTTTTGGTAAAGGGAAGGGCGTGTATGCGTGACCTGGAGAGCGTGATTAGGACCATGGGAACCAGCATAATTTTCCGCATACTTTTATTTGAACTATTGTTGTCTTTAGGTTTTTTTATTTGAAGTTAAACTTACTTACAGTTTTTAATAGGCCAAACTGACGTGAGGTTTTAAATGATTTGAATGTTTTGTCTTTTCTTTGGGATCCCTGGAACTATTTAAGTTAAATGGAAATTTCTTTTAAGTCTCTTTTATTTCTCGGCCTATAAATGCATGCATGTGTAGTAATGTCCCTAGGGTTTTAGTCATAAAAAATTAGGGGCGTTACAAAAATTGATCGATCAACCACAAACTTCTCTTCCTCTAGAAGTTATACAGAGGATTTCTTCCCCCCACTCCCTATCGATGGGGAGTTGGTGGGGAAGATGGGAACGTGTCCTCCTAACACATTCTCATTAATTAATTTAACTAAATTAATTAATATATAATCAATTAAATCAAATTTAATTAATTAATTAATTAAATATCACATATTTAATTATTCATAAGATCAAATCACATTTAATCCTTTTATCCTCTAACCTATAGTTTTAATGCACATCTTATACACATTAAATTTTAACCTATAGTTTTCAAATATGAATCACATTCACATTTGAATTTAATATTTGAACTCCTTCAAATATTTAATTCTCTCATATAATTTAATATGAATCATATTCACATTAAATTTATAATATATAGTTCCAAAACTATATATTATATCGTATCTATATACATTAAATTTATTCCCTTATGAATTTGAACATTTCAAATATAAACGATCTAAGAACCCTTTACGAGCTAGAAGGTGGACCTAATGGATCTACAGATAAGAAGGTCCAACGATATGAGATTACTTGGTTAATCTCATTAACCTCCTAATCAACATTCGTTAACTGCGGGAACACTCTACTAAAGTCCCTTAGCTGCACTCTTCTCACTGCAGATATATTTCTGTGTCCACAGATATTGACCAATAACAGCAAGTCAACCCTTCACGAATGTTTGTAACACCAACTGGGGCAAATTACCGTTTTACCCCTGGGTTACATCTTGTACTTTAAGTACCAATGCTACTCTAATGAACAATTTGTTTGTAGTCCTACCACCAAACAGATTCTCTCTCGGGCCAATGTGAGGGTCGGACCCTTTGTTCAAGTCCTAGAGACACCACTTAAGGGAACATTCCTGTACTTACCCTGGTGGGAAGGAGTGAATTTCATCTTTCTAAGTTAAGTTCTCAGTCGCTCACTCGGTCTTGTCCCCAATAAGGTAGGCATATTGAGTCAGCGAATCTGACCACTCTCACCCATACTAGTTAAAGGACAATCACTCGCGAACAGGAGTTCGTAACCTGCTTAGTATTGAGATCAAGTTGCCTACGCCATCCTAGTGAAATAGAAACCTAACTAGTCAACGGAGTTACATCTAGTGGTTACTATTTCGCGGTCCGGTCTTATGTAATCTCATTACATAGGATATCCCCACTCACATGTCATCTACACGAACACCTTAGGATCACAGTGTTTGTATCTTATACAAAGTGGGCCACATCCATAGTTTTACCAGGGTAAGGTACCCAAACCTTATCCCCTTACTATAGACCCTTTAGGTTGTATCTCGAACTGAGATCCTTTATATGTACACTACATTCAGTTAAAGATACATTTTACAGCCTTGGATTTTAAGTTTATTGGATTTAGGGTTAAAACAATGACAATATCGTAAATGACGAACAATAACTTTTTATTGAAATAATAACACTTTATTACAATCATTAGAACAAGAACTACAAACTACGAGTTTTAAGGCACAAACCCCAACAAAAAGTGTATCCGTTAGGCATTGAATTGACTCCCCTATTTGACTATTCCTCTCATCTATTTGATTATTCCTCTCTTCTGTGGTTCTCATATATTCTTATAACAACATTTTAAGTGAAGATTCGTCTTCTACCTTGGTTTCTGTAATATGGGAAGGATATGGCTCAAAACACCTAGGATATGGTTAGGCCCAATTGCTCTGATTATTATCATACATAGGATGCTCATAACTCATAGGATTGATATGATAGTAATTAGGCATTTGGTAACCATAAGATCCATATTGCTCACTAGAAGACTCTAAATTGACAAAGGGATGATCATAAGAAAAAGAACTATACTGTGTTTGCTCATTGGGCACAGAAGACCACCCAAAGTTATCATAAGCCATAATAAGGTAATGAATCAATTATAACATACTCAACAAACACAATATGCACCAGCACAACCAGAAACAATAATCAAGACTCAACAAAGATAAAAACACTAAAAAAAGACAACAAGACACAACCAACAAGAAAAATAAATAAAATTTACTAAAATCAACTTAACAAGAGAAGAATCAAAACTAGTCCTCGGCAACGGCGCCAAAAAAACGTGAGGCGAAAATATCGAGTATCCTAAACTAATGTAAATTAGAATAAGACTCTGATACTTCTACAACGTGAAAGCATTCACGGTCTAGAGCAACAAGTGATAAGTTAAAGTATCGATCCCGCGAGGACTAGCTATACATAAATGAATGAGCGTCCTATCAAATTTTCTTTATTTTTGTGCAATGCATGAGTGTGCAATTTACTGTTGAAAATAAATAAACTGATGTGATAAGTGGAGACAAGACAAGACAAGACACAAGAAAATTAACTGAATTTAAATGAGGGGAGAGGAGAATGCAAAAAATAGTGGAGATGCAAGAGATGAGATTTTTAATTAAAATAGGCTCTGCTTATGTTTGAGTTTTCATGTTCAATTGGAATGAAAATTTAAGTGATGCCTTGAATTTACCTACACATGTATTCAAATGAATTTCTTTCGAAATCACTAAGTTTTAAAACCTACAAGTTCTCAATTCAGATCTAAATTATGCTCATGATTTTAGGTTCTAGGTGGGATAATTATCTCTAATCAACTCGAGAATCCTAGAATGAAATTTTAGTTTTCTAATTCAGTAGCTCTCTCAAGTTCATGAATTCTAGAGAAATCAAAATGGACAATTCTAATTCTCATGTATCGTTAAATTCAATAAAATTTCATAAATCCAACAATGGCATTAATCATAAATTCATTCCAAAATTTACATTGAAAACAACCTAACCCTCGCCTAAGGCAATTTAGTCCATGACGTAAATCAACTCACAAATCTCTAATTTATGCATGCTTATACTGTTTAAAAAATTCAAATATGTGTTGTAATCAGTATCACAAAACAACCCAAATTTATCACAAATTCAACCCAAAAACAGTCATGAATTTAGCCTAAAATATTGAGTAAAAAGAGTCCAATAAATGCTCAAAATTGCAGTAACACCAAGAAAAAATAATTAGAGAATAGGAGAAGTTTACGCGAGGCAATTGACATGTGTTTTGCTTCAGGAAGACGTCAAGATCCCACCGAAGGGAGCAGGCAATAGCAATAGGTTTTAATGTTCTTTAGGTTCTGTCAGACGACAATATCTAATGAACCGAACCTTAGAATGATGATACAACCGTTCAAAGCGAAGCTCTATGAGTCCCCAACAAGCTGACAAAATTTCAGCACAATCGAACGGTTGAAACTTCAGCCAACGACAACTTTGTTAGTGTCGTCTGTGAAAAACTGAACTACACTAATCTCCCCTTGTAGGTCATGATTTTTGCTTCAGCAAAGATGGGCAAATCACAGCAGGTGGACAAACCCTACTCTCGGCTTTGCTTCAGCAGGGGTAGGTTGATTCCAGTAGATGGACAATACAGTATTTGCTTCAGCAAGCCAACGACTTCTCGTTCAACTGCAGTCTGATTGCTACAGCAAAGAGGCTTCAGTTTCTGCTTCATGCACAGTTTCCATGAAATTGCTTCAGCAACGCACAGACAACCCCCTCTACTCTTCCCTCTCGATTGTTGCAGCAACACTGAGTTGATCCTCGCGGTTCTTCCCTTTGATTGTTGTAGCAAAATCGATGGTTCCTCTTCTTTCCCTCGATCTTTTCCTCTTGTCACTACTCCAACTCCACTTTGAAACTTGTGAACCCTAGCCTCCTTATATAAGATGGTGTTGCCCTCACTCCACAAATTACAAAAATTTCCTTAAGGATAAAAAGGTCATCTTACCCTTCGAGTAAAATGTTTAAAATGCTCTTAGGGACTCCTGTAATTTTCAAACATTTTCTTACACAGAAAAATCTCAATAAATTCATCAATTAGATTATGGATCAACTATATGAGAGGATTTTTCTGGAGTTAAAATTTCATCTTCCGGTCTTTAATTACCTATTAACTTATTTTTCTACATTTCTTAAATTAAAGCATAAAAATATCAAAATTAATTCGTTTTAAACATAATGTTGAAATTCATGATTTTTTAGCTAACATTAACAATTTAGGGATAAATTAACATGAGGCTCAATAAATTCTATGCAATTCAAGTACATTAAGCACTAAAATTCTAGTAAAATAACTCTCCAATGGCGAGTTATCAATATACCTATGTTTTGAGGTGCAGAACGACGTGGGTAGCTGGGAACTTAACTACCCAAGATGGAATTCACTCGTTCCCAATCTAGGAAAACTAAACGGGTTGTTCCCTTAAGTGCAGACTCCAGGGCTTGAACAACGAACCCCCACATTCTCACTGGCCCAAGGGGGATGATGTTTATGGTTAGACCATAAACAAAGTTGTTCATTAGAGGATCAGTGGTACTTAAGGAACAAGAGGTAGGCATGGGGGTAAAACGGTAATTTGACCCAACTGTGACTACAAACAACCTGTGAAGGATCGACTCATGGGTATTGGTTATATCGATGGACACAACTTGTCCTACAGTGAGAAAAGTTAGCTACGAGTCTATAGAGGAGTGACCCTGTAGTTAATGAATATTCATTGATGGGATCAAAGTGTTTGGTCAGTTAATCTAGAATCATTGGAGCTCATGATATGTAGTTCCATTAGGTCACTCAGTTGGCTCAATTATGGATTTAATAAGGGTATACAGTTTGGAGTGAATTTGAAGTGTTCAAATTCACATAACGAGTATTTATGTCTTTTATAACAAATATAATTGACATAATATATAGTTTGATGTGAATGAGATTAATATTAAACTATATTATAGCCTAATTATGAAATTAAGGCTTAAGTTTGAGAAATTGATTTGAGAGAAATAAAATTGAATGTGATTCAATTTTAATTCCACATTATGCAAATGAGATGTATATAATAAGGTATGTGATATCTTATACTATATAATATGAAAATATGATTTGCATATTATATGGTTGTGGTAAAATGGTGAATAAGTGGAGAATTTGTCTCCACCCTCACCACTATATATTGATGCTCTTAGAAGCATCACATAGTTGATTCTCTCTTTTTTTGGTGTTCCTCTCCCTCAAATCATCTCTAATTCTCTCATCTCTCAACACTCAAAACTTTAAAGGGAATTCCGCCTATTCTCCTTCATACGCCGGAGAACAACTGAGGAGGCTTAGTGGTGGTGTCGGTTCGTGGAGATCGTGAGATCGAGAGATCGTAGAGATCATGACATGGGAGGAGGAAAGCGAGAAGAAAAGGTTTCTTCAAGAGGTATTTATCGTTGTATTTTTCCTTTTCTCCCTTTGATTAACCTGAAATGCTTGTGATGTAGTTTAATTTTAACTATTTTGTGTAACACAACAGGGCAATGCGATTCGCATCACTTCCGCTGCGGGATTCCATCCTATCAATCGAGATATTCTACTAATGAATATTTGTTATTTACTGACGGGGGAGAACCTGAGAGTTATGAAGAGACCATAGAAGATGAGCACAAAAGAGAGTGCACTGATGCAATGAAAGATGAGATGAGGTCATCACAAGAAAACCATACTTTTGAGCTAGTCAAACTGCCTAATGAAAAACCGCACTGAAAAATAAGTGTGTTTATCGAGTTAAACAAGAAGAACAAACCTCAAGGTCGCGTTATAAAGCGAGACTAGCTGTCAATGGGTTCAGTCATAAGAAAGGTGTTGATTTTGATGAAATTCTTTCCCTTGTTGTTAAGATGTCTTCTATACGTGTAGTATTGGGTTTGGCAACCAGCGTTGACTTAGAAGTTGAGTAGATGGATGTTAAAACCGCATTCCTTCACGGGGACTTAGACAAAGAAATCTATATGGAACAACCAGAGGGCTTTGAGGAGAATTGAAAAGAGAGTCTTGTATGCAGGCTAAAGAAAAATCTTTATGGGTTTAAACCAGCACCAAGGCAGTGGTACAAGAAGTTTTAGTCAGTTATGGGAGACCAAGACTACAATAAGACTCCTTCTGATCACTATGTTTTTGTGAAAAAATTCTCCAATGATGATTTTATTATATTATTGCTCTATATTGATGACATTTTAATTGTTGGCAGGAATGTTTCGAGAATAGACATGTTGAAGAAACAGTTGAGCAAATCCTTTGTCATGAACGATTTACAACCAGCAAAGAAGATTCTTGCCATTCGAATTGAATGAGACAGTGCATCCAAGAAACTGTATTTGTCACAAGAGCATTACTTGGAAAAGGTGTTTGAGAGATTCAGCATGAGTAAAGCTAAAGTAGTAAGTTCTCTTTTATATAGTCATTTCGTCAAGTTTGAGCCAACCGAGCGACCTAATGGACCTACAGTGACGAGCTCCAATTATCCGAGACTAACTTGTTAAACTTTTTGACCTGGTTAATCAACATTCATTAGCTACGGTAACACTCCACTAAAGCCCGTAGTTGCACTCCCGTTACTGTAAGACAAGTTGTGTCCACTGATATAACCAATGCCCATGAGTCGACCCTTCACAGGTTGTTCGTAGACACTTCTGGGTCAAATTATCATTTTACCCTTGTGTCTACTTCTTGCTCCTTCAGTCCCCACTGCTTCTTTAATGAACAACAACGTTGTAATGGTCCAACCATACACAACACCCCTTTTGGGCCAGTGAGAGGGTGGGCGCCCGTTGTCCAAGCCCTAGAGTCAGCACTTAAGGGAACAACCTCTCTAGTTTCCCTAAAGGCAGGAACGAGTGAATTTCATCTCGCGTAGTTACGTTCCCAGCTCCCCACGTCATCCTGTCCTTGAGAAAATAGGCATATTGGGCGAGTAACTGTGACCACCCTCACCCGTACTAGTCAAAGGACATACCCCCGCAGACAGGAGTCCGTAACACGTTGAGAATTCAGGTCGAGTCACTAATGGTCATCTACGAAGTTATTAGTCTGATACTGTTAACGGTGTTACATCAGTAGGTCTAATAATCCACGGTCCGGTCTTGTACAATCTCATTGCATCGGATGCCCTCACTCGCATGTCAACCACATGAACGAGTCAGATTACCTCTTTTGTATCTAATACAAAGCCAGTCGCATCCACAACATATCTAGGATTAGCTCTCCAACCCCATCCATATACTGTGGACCGCTCGGGTCATTAACCCGAACGTGATCCTCCCTGTATGTCCATTACACACCGTTCAAGTTCTAGTTCTCTCATAAATTCAATGACCCTAGAGCTTAGTTTATTCGACAAAGTTTGTAAAAATTGCGAGACACAAAGTGATGAAATAAATAACTCTTATTAATTTCAAATGGTAATATTACAAACAAAACGAGATTAGGATATACATCCCAACATACTACATTCAGTTCAAGAGACATTTTACAGCCTTTGATGTTTAGTTTATTGGATTTAGGGTTAAAACAAGGGCAATATCATAAATATCGAACAATAACTCTTTATTGCAAATAATAACTCTTTATTACAATAATTAGAACATAATTACAAACTAAGAGTTTTAGGGCACAAACCCCAACGTAGATATGATCTCAATTGCTTGACTGATATTCACTTTTACATGAGAATGATTAGGGTGTTTTTATTAAATCATAAAAGAACTGAACTTAATGTCATGCTTGATTTTTAAAAGCTAGACAAAGATGTTGGTTTTATTTTCATGCATGATATTCACTTTCCTCAAGAGAGTCATTTGTCATATTAGTTTCTTGATTTATAAAAACAGTGTAATTATCCATTAGCATGTCCTCAATTAAATATTTGATTGATTGGTGAAATCTACTCCCTAAGATACTTTTCTCTCCTGATTGTTTTTCAATTTTCACACATCTTTTAATTTTACTTTTTCTTTTCTCCACCTAAAGATTGATTGTCTCGATAAAATTTGAGTGGTGATATTTATGGGAATTAATTAAATTAAATAACTCAATCCTGTGGACGACACTCGTACTCAATCTCACTATATTAAAACTTGACCCGTACACTTGCGGTACTGCAATTTTTACGCAACAAATTTTTGGCGCCGTTGTCGGGGATTGGTGTTTATTTAATACTTTTAGTACTGTGTAGAACCCACTTGGTCTTAATCTAGAGTGTATTTTTTTTGTTTTGCGTATTTTGTTCTTTTTTTTCTTTATTTTCTAATTTTTTCTTTTTTTTTTTTTTGTGTTTAGTGTATGCGAAGTAATCTAGAGGTTGATCTAGTTCCTTTTGATCCAGAGATTGACAGAACTTTTAGAAGGAAGCTTAATTAGACAAAGGACAGGGTCAGAATCATGGAGAATCAACATGAGGAGAACAAGCCCATTCGGGATCACTTTCAACACATTTTACTGGGAACCAGTCTGGGATTGTCTATGCCCCAATTAATGCAAATAATTTTGAGATTAAGACTGGTCTCATTCAGATTGTTCGAGAAAATGCTTTCAGAGGGCATGACACTAAGGATCTAAATCTGCATCTAAGATCCTTTACTGAGATTTGTGGCACGATAAAAATTAAAGGTGTATCTCCAGATGTTATTCGCTTACAACTTTTTCCTTTCTCCTTGTAGGATCAAACAAAATTTTGGTTGGAATCTTTTCCCATGGGTAGCATTAGTACTTGGGAGGAATTAGCCCAGGCATTCTTAGTTAAATATTTTCCACCTACCAAGACTACGAGATTGCGAACTGAGATTGACACCTTCAGACAACAGGATGGAGAGCAGATGTTCGAAGCATGGGAGAGATTTAAAGACTTACTGAGGAAATGCCCACAGCATGGTTATCCGACTGGTTGCAAATCTAACTGTTCTATAATGGATTAATTGGTAATAACAAAGCTTTTTTGGATGCAATTGTTGGGGGTCCATATTTTCCAAATCTGCAGAAGATGCTCGTACTTTATCAGAGGAGATGGTTGCCACAAGTTAATTGGCATTCTTAACGGTCAAATTCTAGACCTATGGTGGGGATGTACAAGATCGATGATGTAAGTTCCATAAAGTTTCATATGGCTTCTCTGATTAATGTTCTTAATAAACTTGTAGGTACAAGAAATAGTGAATCCATAATTGTAGTTGCAGCTGCCAATAAGTCTGCAAGTGGTGGGGATCATGATCTTGAGCAAGCTTAATATGTGAATAACAGTAGCTATTGATACTGTGGAAATCAAGCATAGAATCAACTGCCCACCCATTATTATTCAGGTTTACGCCAACATGAAAACTTTTCTTATTCTAACAAGAAAAATATGTTGCAGCCTCCTCTAGGTTTTCCATCTACATCAGAGGGTAAGTCATATCTAGAAGAAGTGGTAGGGTCATTTGTGGTTGAATATAGAAGATGTGGTAGGGTCATTTGTGGTTGAATATAGAAGATGTGGTAGGGTCATTTGTGGTAAGGTAGATTAGATTCTTTGGCTTCTTGTTTGTTAACAACAACCAAGACTATTAGATCTAAACCCCAAAAATCTCCAAATCAAAATGAAATCAAAGAAGCCAAAGAATCTAATGTCAAAATGTTAAGTAACCCTTGACAATTGGATCTAACAACCTTGCTTAAAGAAACAAGACCTTTAGATAACTCAATCTCAAAGACTCCAAAACCAATTTTGAAAATCAACTCAAGGAAAAGTAAAACCGAATTACCTTATCGATCAAATATCTCAAGGCAAGAAAACTTACTTGAGATCCGAATCACTCCACAAGCAAGATTGATCAAGTCAAGCTTGAATGATTCTAAGCATGCAACCTAATCTACATAGAATTGCGAAGACATAGCTCAAGGCTATAAAAAAGCACAAAGGCTCCTTTTGATTACATTTTTCAATCTTTTCTTTTTTTTTTTTAATGGATTACATGTGGCTATTTATAGCCTTCAAAATTAAACCTAAAGATAACCTATGGTAGTTTAAGGGTTGTAACTTACATCCTCATCAATACCATAATGTCCACTAATTATTTTGTAACCTAAAACATTGAAAACAAGAGTTTAAAATTGAAATTTACATCAAATTAGCCATAAATCCGAGAATGATGTCTCTTTGCTAGCTTTGTAACTCTTTGTAATCTTCCAATAGTAAGTGAAGCACATCTTGAAGTATCTTCAAGTCCTTGTCACATAAATGAAGTTTGTTGTTCTTTAATAAATGATGAGTTGCACTTGAGTTCATTAAATGCAACTTATTTTAAACTTCCATGAATGACTTAATTTAATGCGACTTCGTGAGATGTCTTGGTTCATATCAAAGAATATTGAGGTACAAATCATTGAAATGGCAACTACTCTGAACACATTGCAGAAAGGTAAGTTCCCTAGTGACACGGAGGTAAATCCTAGGTAACAGTGCAAGGTTGTGACAATTGAGGAATGGTAAGGAGCTTGTGTTGGGATTTATGCCCTAAACTTGTGTATTTGTAATTATTTGAGGAAATGAATAAAGTTGTTATTTTTTCCTTCAATCTTGTATTCTCGCAATTACATCCTTAAATCCAATAAACTAAGCTCTAGGGTCACGTTTAGACAACTTTAACTTTGTGTAGTTGACACATATCTAGGATCAACTTCAAGCTTGTGACCCGAATGGTCTATAGTAGATGGATGAGGTTGGGAACCTCATCCTGGTGACACTATGGATGCATCCCACTTTGTATTTGATACAAACGAGGCGATCCAACTTGTTCATGTAGTTGACATGCGAGTGGGGGCATCATGTGAAAAGAGTTTGTACAAGACTGGACCAAGAATTGTTAGACCAATCTAGTAACACCGTTGATAGATTAGGGCTAATAATTAAAAAGATGAAAATTAGTGACTCAACCTCAATCCTGGGTGAGTTGCGAACTCCTGTCTGTGGGAGCTTATCCTTTGACTAGTACGGGTGAGAGTGGCCAGAGTCGTCGACTCAATATGCCAACCTTCTCAGGGATGAAACCTCGTAGGGACTTGGGGACTGAACTTCGCAAGAAGGAATTCACTTGTTCCTGTTCTAGGGTAACTAGATAGGGTGTTCCCTTAAGTGTTGAATCCAGGTCTTGAACAACAGGGCCCCTCCCTCTTGTTGGCCCGAGAAGGATAACATTTATGGGTGAACCATAAACTTGTTGTTCATTAGAGGATCAGTAGTGCTTAAGGTGCAAGAAGTAGTCAAAGGGGTAAAACGGTAATTTTGACCAAGTTGTGACTACGAACGACCTGTGAAGGGTTTATTCACGGGCATTGGTTAAATCAATGACACAACTTGTCCTACAGTAAGGAGAGTGCAGCTACGAGTCTTTAGTGGAGTGACACGTAGTTAACGAATGTTGATTGACGGGATCAATGAGTTTGATTGGTCAATCTCGTATCGTTGGAGCTCATGATCTGTAGGTCCATTAGGTCTCTCGGTTGACTCAACATGGAATTAATAGAGGGTATAAAGTTTTGGAATGAATTTGAAATGTTCAAGTTCAATTTAGGGATCATATCAATTATATATGATATAATTGATATAATATATAGTTCAATGTGAATTTGATTCATAATAATAAGGTATTTGATACCTTATATTATATTGAGGAAATAATTTGAGAGAAATGAAATTGAATTTTACTAAATTCAATTTCTCCACATTATGTGAATATGATTTATATAATAAAGTATTTGATACCTTATATTATGTATTTGTGCATGATATGTGGAGTTAGTGGCAAAATGGGTGGATCCCACGATGTGAACTTAACGGAGATGCGTATGTGGAAATTAATGTATTGTATACACTCATTTCCTCCCAGTAAGTACTTTAGAATTAACGGGATGACCTAGATAAATCTGGCTATAATTTACTTAAGTCTACTAATATAACATTTATCTTGAAATTTCCTAAGTCTATAAACCATTTATTAAAACTTAGGTCTAAAGTTTATTAACATTTTAATAAACGTCGCTCACGATAAACATAACCTATGAATCTCCAGACCAAACTCACTCCCAGGTAGGTTTCCAGATAGGGGTGTTCCATTTTCGTTAGCTTAAATACCTCAGCCTAGCTAGAACCTTCCTTAGACAGAGCTACTTATCGGTCACCATTCATAAGTTACATTAGAAATCCTAATTCTAATCTTATTAGAACTAGATAACCTAAGTCTAATTAATAGCAGGTTCTAAAACAATTTTAAAACTAGTTAATTAATACTTACGTTACATGCATTTCTATGTTATAGTGTTTGATCATTCATCACATAAATAAATTAAAACATATAACATAAATCATCACATGAAATAAATGCATGGCTAACATAACTCTTATATTAATTAAGCATGCATACTATATAATATAACAACTTATATTATAAAATGATGCATGAATATGCTTAACCTAAGGTGGGATTTTAATCTAAATGGCATACTTTATGCACTTAATTAATACACAACATTTGCATAATTAAAATAGAAAAATTGGACCATGATTTGGAATCCTAAACATTATTTAAAATTAATATAATAATATTATATTAATAGTAATTAATTAAGTAAATAAATAAACAAAAAAATAAAAAATGGGAAAAACAGGTTCCATTTCGCCTCTTCCCGCGAGCTTCGCGCGCGCACACTGCCACTAACGCAGTGGCATTGCAACGTTCCCGCTCTCAACGCCCGCCTGGCGTCTTCACGCTGAGCGGCGTTGCAACGCTGCCCATGCATTAGGCCGCCAACCACACGCTAGGCGTTGCAATGCCATCATCTGGACAACAACAACAACCTTTGTTTTTCACCCAATTCTTCTCCGTTTCTTCACAGCAACACATTGCAACGAACGACACGAACTTACAGACTCGATTTCAATACATTTTGCCCAAAACACCGGGCCCTTACATTGAACTTTTCAATTGAATTGTAAATCTAAATGTCAAATCATGTAAACATCCACTTTTGCACCACATGCAATTTCTCTAAATTGAATTCTATGTCCACCTAATTTGAAGCAATTTCTAACACAACTAAGAGCACGATTAGGCTCTGATACCAATTGAAGGGAATTAAATCCCGTGAGGAAGCGATTGATTGCATGTGCATTTAATTGTGTTACATAGAAGTTGCTCAAAACAAAAAACACTAATGCTAAGCATACTAGTTTGAAACCATAGATGTCTAGAAGGTTACCTTTGAAGACCAATTCTTCAAGTAGTTTCTCGTCGTCAACGATCTCTTCTTCTCTACGACCGAATTCACGAACACCACCAAAAGAACTTCTTGGTTGTTCTCTAGGAGAGAGAGAGAAGTGGGATCTCCGATTTGTATTGGGGAAAATGGTGAGATTTTGAGAGAGAGATGTTGTTTTTCTAGAGTTCCAAAACTTAGCAAATGCTTCAAGTGACCTAAATTGCATCCAAAATGATGCTTTTATAGGCAATGTGGGTGGAGACAAATTCTCCACCCATCTTGTCACTAACTCCACATATAATACATAAATGCATAATATAAGGTGTCAAACACCTTATTATATGAATCATATTCACATAATGTGGAGAAAATTGATTTAATTAAATCCAATTTCATCTTTCCAAAATTCTACCATTAGTTGTGTCCTAATTCCATAATTAGACATAATTAAGTTCCAAATGAATCATATTCACATTGAACTATATATTATATCAATCATATCACATATAATTGATATAATCCCTAAATTGAACTTGAACATTTCAAATTCATTCCAAAACTTTATACCCTCTATAAATTCCATGTTGAGCCAACCGAGGGACGTAATGGACCTACAAATCATGAGCTCCAATAATACGAGATTGATTAATCAAACTCATTGATCCCGTCAATCAACATTCATTAACTACGAGTCACTTCTCTAAAGACTCGTAGCTGCACTCTCCTCACTGTAGGAGAAGTTGTGTTTATTGATTTAACCAATGCCCGTGAATCAACCCTTCACAGGTCATTCGTAGTCACAGCTGGGTCGAATTACCATTTTACCCCTATACTATTTCTTGCACCTTAAGCACCACTGATCCTCTAATGAACAATAAGTTTATGGTCTGACCATAAACATTATCCCTCTCGGGCCAGCAAGAGGGAGGGGCCCCATTGTTTATGACCTGGATACAACTCTTAAGGGAACAACCTATCTAGTTACCCTAGAACGGGAAACGAGTGTATTCTTTCTTGCGAAGTTGAGTCTCCAGCTCCCTACAAGGTTTCATCCCTGAGATGGTAGGCATATTGAGTCGGCAACTGTGGCCACTCTCACCCGTACTAGTCAAGGGATAATCCCCGGCAAACAGGAGTTCACAACTCACTCAGGATTCAGGTTGAATCACTATTGGTCATCGTTTGAATCATTCGCCCTAACCTATCAACGATGTTACTGGATTAGTCTAAAAATTCTTGGTCCAGTCTTGTACAATCTCTTTGCACAGGATGCCCCCACTCTCATGTCAACTACGTGAACGAACTGGATTACCTTGTTTGTATCAAATACAAAGTGTGTCGCATCCATAGTGTTAACAGGATAAGGTTCCCGACCTAATCCATCTACTATAGACCATTTGGGTGACATTCTAAATGTGTCTCTGGAGCTTAGTTTATTGGATTTAAGTTTGTAATTGCGAGAATACAAGTTTAAAGGAAAAATAACAACTTTATTCATTTACTCAAATAATTACAAATACACGAGTTTAGGGCATAAATCCCAACAGATCCAGGGGCCACTAACCACGTTTGCTCTTCTTTTAAGGAACTAGTTCCTGGCAGCAACTACAAGAAGGGGAGATAACACTAAGAGTTGGAAATGGGGATGTTGTCTCAGTTGTAGTAGTGGCACGGTGGAGCTGCTATTTGGTAAGAAAATAATGTTATTAGATAACGTGTATATAGTTCCAGGGTTTACTAGAAACCTTATTTCTGTTTGTTACCTCATTAATCAATGTATTTCAATTTTGTTTCAATTTAATAAAGCGTTTACTTCATTGAAAGGTTTGGAATTGTGTACAACTTTACTTGAAAATAATTTGTATGTTTTAAGACCTAATTCAGTTAATATGGTTTTAAACACTGAATTATTTAAAACATCAAATACGCGAACTAATAAAAAGTAAAAAGTTTCTCCAAAACAAAATGCCTATCTTAGGCATCTAAGATTAGGTCATATAAATCTCAATAGGATTGAAAGATTAGTAAAGAACGGGCTACTAAACGAGTTAGAAGTAAATTCTCTACATGTATACGAATCATGCCTTGAAGGCAAAATGACCAAATGACCTTTTTGTGGAAAAGGTTATAGAGCCAAGGAAACCTTGGAGCTTGTACACTCAGACCTTTGTGGTCCGTTGAGTGTTAAGCCCGAGGTGGGTATGAATACTTCATCTCTTTTATAGATGATTATTCAAGGTATGGATACATTTACCTAATGCAATAGAAATCTGAGGCACTTG